>CM028129.1:139982500-141232500 GCA_016271365.2 Neoceratodus forsteri | reverse complement strand
TGTCGATGGTTGAATGGCAACCCCAAGTACTCTCAGGCCTGGCATCCCTTCTTATGAGTGACAGCTGAGAGACATGCCTGGGTCCCCTGAAACAGGATCATGAAAGCAATTTTTGTATTGCTAAGGATGTGCTGTTAACTGCTCATTGTTTATATTTACTACCTCACCCCCACCCCAATGATGCTTACTTCCTGCACCTAATCTTATCTGGCTGACCTTCCTGAGCTGCTGTCCACCTAGATCTTAGGTCCAGTCGCACCACAGTCCACTCAGGCTGCCAGCTGTCTCCCTTTGCACCTTGTGCCCACCCACTACATGATGTAGAGGCATAGTCTGGGAGAGAGTATGTTCGCTAGTTGTTGGCAAGTGGAAGGTGCTGTGGGTAGTGATGTACCATATGACGTGGACATGGGCATTCAGGATTGCCGTCATTTCCACATCAGTGGTGGTTTTCTACCTATAGATGGTCCCTTCCACATCCCTTGTGCATTACGTGCTTCATCCACTGTAGGAGGGGTGGCAGAGACTCCGACGTTGCATGACTGCCTACAACATAAGACTTAGCCTCTGTCGATGTAAGGAGCTGGCACAGTAAGCTCGATCTGTTTCCCATGGAGATAAAATGCACTGCCTTTGAAACGCACCCAACGCTCCTCTGGCATGGGGCAGGGGAATCAGGTTGCGTATCAACCTGGTCTCCCACATCGGAGCACAATATGCTCTGCCAGTGCCACTGAACCAAGCTTCTCCTTTTTTCTGTGCAGTGTGACACCAGCCAAAGCTGCCACTGTGGGTCTCGCTGTCTTGGCATAGTGGGTGGGTGGTGTTTGTATTTTAGATGTAAATAGGCACTTTGAAGCATAAACACTTCTCTCTTATTTAAGAAACATACCGTATATACTCACGTATAAGCCGAGTTTTTTATCCTTTATTATGCCCCTATTTATACTTCCTTGGCTTAATCGCGGGTCAAACAATTGATCAGTTAACCTGATACTGACCTAAACCGCACATATGGTGCATGTCATCGCACATAAATGTAACAACAAACAAGCAAGCAGGAGCGCTTACAAAAGTGTGTTTAAAAAAAAAACGCAGCTCCCATGATGCAGCTTTCAAGCTGCGAGTGCTCGAATTTGCAGACTCATCTAACAACTCTGCAGCTGGTCACCACTTCAACAATAACGAAAAGTAGGTGCGAGAGTGGAAAAAACAAAGGGAGTTGTTGAGCGAGCTGCCAAATTCAAAGACAGCCCGTTGAGGTGACCGACCTGCATTTCACACTCTTAAAATGAACCTTACGCTTGGATGGCTCTGAAGATGGCGCTCTCTTTAAAAAAGAGATAGAGCAGGCACTGGAGGAAGACAATCATTATGACAATATACTGACAGATTAATTCCTGGCTGAAAACCAACAATCGCTCATTTTTTCAGACGACAATGCTGAGGAGGCAATGTGAACATTTGAAACTACGGTACCAAGTTTAAAACGGATATTTTTTTAGTCCAGAAGTTTTTTTATTTTTATTTTTTTTTATATATTTGAGTCTAGGGTTACAATTACCTTTGAGCCAAGGCTCTTTTACAAAGGTTCCACGTCAGGATGAGAGCAAACAAGCAGGACATTAATTATTACAGGATAACAGGTTACAGTTGTTTATCATCACATGAGTACATACAGATTAGGCGGTACTAGGGGCATGCACAGGACAGGGATAACATTGGTAACAAGAACTTAGTGAGACATGAGAAGAAGATGCAGCCAGAGGCAATTGTCAAACACACAGGAAGTGCAAGTGGAAAGTAGTAAGAGGAGGGGGGGGGGGAAGGTAGAGGGGGAGAGTAGGGGGGTGTTGAGAAGGACAAGTACCAAAAAGTTTCTTTGAAGTACCTTTGAGTTATTGAATAGTTTACCATATGTCTCCAATGTGCCTTTAAGTTTTGAAATAAAGCAAGTTTCAATGCTCGGCTTATACACGGGTCAAACATGAATTTCTTATCAGAACACTGTATTTGAGGGAGTCGGCTTATACGTAAGTCAGCTAATACGTGAGTATATATGGTAACCCCGCTGGACACAAGTAATATTTCATAATAAGTATTTGTTTTCATAACTAAATGAGTAAACGAACCTTACATGCTTCGAAGAGTGGGAGTTGGGAGCTGTTCTCTGCTTCGAAGAGTATTGTAGGATGCTTTGTTTTCTTAATTCTGCAACTGAGAAAATGGGAGATAAGGACTTGAGAGCTTGTGAAAGCAGCATAGGCATGAAGAGGGATCTTTTCCCAGCCTAATAACCACCATAGTCTCATGCCTCCTGCTCCAGACATGGCCCATTCTCTCTGAGAACAACCTTTGCTTTTTTACTCTGCACAGAGAAAAGGTATCTTAATAAATACAAAAAAAATAATACATTTCAGCATTTTTATATGCACAGTATGTAGAGCGAAGACAACTGTGTTTTGTTTTTCTTTCTTATTTCTTTTTGACCTTAGATTGCAACAGCTTCTTTAAAGATGTAAAATAACTAAGATGTAAAATAACTGTTGCTTTGAACGTTCCCCGGGACTGTCTTGTAAACGAAGGACAGTATAATATGGTTACCTTGTTTTTTCAGTGATTTCTAAAACACGGACTTAAAGGGATTTTCCAGAATACAGAAAAATGTGTCAAAATGCCTGGAGGAGAGCGAGAGGGGACATACGAAGAAGCTGGCAGAACAAGGCCATTTGGTCTATCAAGTCTGCTCGTGTTGTAGGGTCCACAGCTTGAGCTAATGTCCCTGCCCTCCTTCCCACTCCCTCCCACCCCTCCCATCCTTCCTACCCATGATCCTTACCTTCCCGTGCCTATCTCAGCCTCTCTTAAAGCTGCCCACTGTCTTCAACAAGATGACCTCTTTGTGCATTCCAAGTGTCCCTACCCTCTGTGAAGAAGTGCTTCTGACCTCCCTCCTAAACCTCCCACCCTCCAGCTTAAGACTGTTCCCCCTCGTGTTAAGGTTGCCACTCGGCTTAAAGAGACCCTCCTTATCAACCTTATTTATCACTTTCAAGTACTTGGGAACTATACTGCAGATTACTACACTATTGGGTGAAAAACTGGAATTTGTCATGAAATTTAAATATCTCGGCATTTGGCTCAACCATAGACTTTCCTACCTTGAGCATATTAAGGACTTGTAAAAAAAATTAAGGCAAAGGTTAGGACTTTTCTCTTGGATCAAACACTTCCTCACGACTGATGCTAAACAGCGGTTGGACCAATCAACATTTCTCTCACTGCTGGATTATGCAGACTTTCTTTATAGTCAGGGCCCGGCTTCTTCGCATGCTAAACTAGATACGCTTTCCACAGAGCTCTGAGGTTTGTAACAGGTCTTCCCTTTAACACACACCACTGCTCCTTGTACGAGGCTGTGGGGTGGACCTCTCTTTAGTTCAGACGGGACAGAAATGCTGCTCTATGGTCCCTCAGGGTTATTTCCAATAATCTTCTGCAACATATTAATGACTGTCTCCCTCGAAGCACTTTAGGTAACTCTGCCCTGAGAAGCTACTCCTTTATTACCTTGAAAATTCCCAAAGTCAGAACGCGCTTTGGTAGAACAGCCATAAGCTACCTACTGCCCTCACTCTGGAATAAACTACAAAAAACCTTGCGACCCAGTTACCCTGTTAGCTTGTCTTTCTTCAAGACTCTATATTCGCACCACATTAAGGAACTGTGCAACTGTTTCCCTCGACCCTAGTCAGACATGGCCTCGACGACCCCTCAGAGACCTGTTCCCATCATCCACATTTGGTCCCTCTTTTTTCTTTCTTTTTTCCTTATTCCTTCACTTGTACAGGTGTCCAGTTCCATCACCTCTTGCATCGCCTCACTCCATTAAACTCCCTCCACCCTATCATCTTCTCTAGACGGGGTGACCTGCGTCACTTCTACATCCTTGTTATCCTAGTTTATGTGTATGAGGTCCATCCTTATGTGCTCATGCAGGCTCAAATTGTAAATTGCTCATACTGTTATATATTCTTTACTGCTATACATTTATCTGTGTTATGACTTTATAAATCCTGATCTTGAAAATTGTATATTTTATCATGATTGTTATCGCTACTGATAATTGTATTCATCTAACATGAGTGTTATATATATGTATTTCTTTTGCATTTTATTCGACCTTTACCAAACAGGTCCATCTTGCAAATGAGCTTTGCTCAATGATGATCGCCTGGATAAATAAAGATTTTGATTGATTGATTGATTGATTGATTGACTTGAAGGTCCAAATCTTATCCCCTGTCTCTCTCCTGTCTTCCAAGGAGTACATGTTCAGTGCCCTCAACTTATCCTCGTATGCCTTACCCTGCTGACTGGCTGTCATCTTTGTAGCACTTCTCTGGACCTTCTCCAGCAGGTTAATGTCCTTTTTGAGGTGTGGGCACCAGAACTGAACTCCATACTCTAGATGCAACCTTACCAATGACCTGTACAAGGGCAGTATAACCTCTTCTCTCCTACTACTGATCCCCCTAGCTGTTCATCTCAGCATCTTGTTTGTCTTTGCTGCTGCTTTCTTGCACTGCATGGAGTGCTTCAGGCCACTAGTGATCATCACTCCCAGGTCCTTCTCCTCCTCTGATGCAGATATTTGAACTCTACCCAGGCAGTACTCTGTCCTGGGATTCTTTGCTCCAACATGCATAACTTTGCATTTCTTGGCATTGAAGCCAAGCTGTCAGGTCCTGGATCACCTCCCCAGCTTTTCCAGATCTTTCTATAGGTCCTGTAATCCTTCAGCTGTATCCACTGTCCCACAGAGCTTGGTGTCATCCGTGAATAGGCACATTTTGACATCTCCAATGTCATTGATGAAGACATTGAACAGCACTGGCCCCAGCACTGAGCCCTGTGGGACCCCACTGGTTACCTCTCCATGATATGACATATCAGACATGATAGAAGCCTACAGGTATCTCATGGGAGTGAACAGGGTGCAGGAGGGGAGTCTGTTTCAAATGAAAAAGAGCACCTGGACCAGAGGGCATGCAATGAAGCTGGTTGGGGAAGGGGAGTTTAAGAGAGATTTGAGGAAGTAGTACTTCACTGAAAGAGTAGTGGATGCCTGGAACAGACTCCCAGCAGAAGTGATGGGGGTGAAAACAGTGGGGGATTTCAAGCATGTGTGCAATAGACAGAAGGGAATATTAGTAAATAGGCAGGGAGGAGGGAGGCTCGCTGGAGACCAGTTGGAGACAGACTAGGCAGGGACAATCTTTGCTTACTGGTTAGCCCATTTGGTCCTTTTCTGCCAACAAATTCTATGGGCCGGATTTTCAAATGCTGGAGAGTGTGGCAAGCCCTGAGTAGACCAGAGATATTGTATATGGGACTTAAGGCTATCCAACAACATTATCTATCCCATGTGGGAATCGACACAGGCTAGGCCATCTTTTTATGGTCTAGATGGCTTCGATCCTGAGGACCGTTTTCATGGAGCCTGTGCCCGAGATTTGGCGCAAGCCGCCATAAAGCAGGTAAACTGTTGCAACTGTGCCCAAACTTTGAAAATCAGAGGCAGTTGCAGCAAAGTGGTATGGCACACAAAAAGTGTTTGACACATGACTTGATGCAAACCCTACGCCACCCTGTGGAAATCCGGCCATGTTTGTTTGTCTAAAATACAATATTTGGACACAGTACCGCATGCAGTTAATTAATTTTCTGTATTTAACTTCCTGATTCTTTATTGCAGAGGATATTTACATAAAAACAGGATCTGTGTCCCTCAGACTTCATCTCATCCTCCTGTTTTTCCCTCATAATGCTCTATTTGTGTCATCATAATCCTGTCTTCAGCAACAGAATGTGATGTCACAAACAGAGCATTATGAGGGAAAAGGAGGATGAGGTGAAAGCTGAGGGACTAAGAACCTGTTTTCTTAAAAAAAAAAAAAAAAAAAGGCACTAAGCCTTAGTCAAAAACCATACTAAAAAGACATCTGCTTCTGTAGCACCAGCTTCCTACATGATCTGGCAAATATCAGCTGGTTGACTTTTTACCTAGAGAAATCTATAGAAACATAGATTGTGCAGGAGGATATCCTGCTTTTTCACAGGGAATGGGTCGGCCAAGCCTTTAGGGCCGGTATCAGCAATAAAAAGGATGGGGTAGGTATTTTAATTAACAGAGACACCTTTTTCCAGCTGATAGACGAGATCTTGGACCCTGAGGGTAGCTTTATTTTCTTGCATGGCTGTCTCGGTTTTATAGAAGTAATCTTGGGAAGCGTCTATGGCCCCAACTTAGATTCTCCTAGCTTTTTTGCTAAGCTCCTGTCTCTTCTTCTTTTCTGGCCTCCTCCCTGATTCTAGGCGACTGGAACCTATTCTTTCATAACGACATTGACAGATCGGAAGGATGTTGCTGAGGTCTTTCCCCGGCTGAAAGGGGCCTCCGAGAGTTGACGGACACTCTGGGGCTGGGAGACCCTTGGCGGATACTACACCCCTCAGATAAGCAATACAACTTTTATTCTAACTCCCATAAATCCCATTCTAGAATTGACTTCTTCCTGACTTCTCTGTCAGTTCTCCCTGGGCTATTGGTGTGTGACATTCTCCCCATGGTCCTTTCAGATCACGCCCCGGTCTACATGGAACACTCTCCGAGGAGGGGGGGGGGATGGAGGCCCAGGACAAAACTTTGAGACTCAACTTGAACCTTCTACGAGACACGTTTGTGACTCAGTCTCTAGAACGTTTCATATGTAACTTTTCCTCTGATAACCTGGGCTCGACTTCTTCACTAGACATGTTATGGGGGGCAGCAAAGTGTGCCATTCGTGGTGAATGTATTAGGCTAGCTGTCAAATCCAAGAGAGTGAGAGAGGAAGCTACCCACAGTCTACTCTACCAAATCAGGGTGCTAGAATGGGATCTTTCCTCCTCAGCCAGCCCAGATTGCTGGCCTCGGCTTAATGCTCTACGAGCACAATATTTTGGGCAGTTAGCTGAAAAGGCAGACCTAACACTACAGCAGGTTAAATTTTGCCACTTGGAATCAGAGGGAAAGGCTGGAAAATTGCTGGCCCTACAGCTCTGGCAACTGAAAGCAGAACCATGATCAAAGCCTACAACTGGTGTCATGAGCTGCTGGTTACAAGCCCGGGATATAGCAATTTTTAAGCAATACTACAATCTCTTTACACTCCGGAGGACTTAAATTTTAGTGAAGCTCTTGATGTTGACAATTTCTGGACTCCGTCCCCTTACCTTCTCTCACCCCCGAACAAGTGGCTCTCTTATCAGCCCCAATTTCTGTCTCTGAGGTCAAACAGGTGATAGCTCAACTCCCTAAAGATAAGGCCCCAGGCCCGGATAGCTTCTGTACCTCGTTTTATGCAGTCTTTCAGAATGTTCTGGCCCCGTTTCTTTCTCAACTCTTAATGATTTGCACTCCTCTGGTCTGCCCGACTGTTCCTTTACTCAAGCCTGGATCACGGTTCTTCCCAAACCGGGTAAATCCCCACTCATCCCTGGCAACTACCGCCCTATTTCTTTACTAAATTCGGATATTAAGATTATGGCTAAAGTTTTAGCCAATCGTCTGCATCAAGTATGGCAGAGTTTAGTGAGCAACTCACAAGTGGGATTTGTTGCGGGATGGGTTTCCTTGGACCATATATGCAAAGTGCTGCACCTCATGGCTCAGGCGGAACGCAGCTCATCCCTCAGTGTTGGTCTCGTTAGATGCCGAAAAAGCGTTCGACTGTGTTTCATGGCCATTCTTGTTTGCAGTGCTGGCTAAATTCGGTATTCCTTCCACCTTCTGTGACTGGATTTCGGCACTATATGCTTCCCCAACAGTCAGAGTTTGTTGCAACAGCGTCCTTTCTGACCCATTCCCTTTAACCTGTGGCACCAGGCAAGGCTGCCCTCTCTTTCCCCTTTTCTTTTCAACCTCTATCCTGAACTACTTATTCGTTCCTTACAATCCTGTCAGGAAGTTCAAGTTCAAGCTCTCATTCTCTCTTACTAGCTTATACGAATGACCTCCTTCTTCATCTTGAAAAGCCACAGTCCTCCATCCCTGCCGCCCTACAAATTATTCATCATTTCTCAACGATCTTGGGCTATAAGCTCAATTTGGGGAAGTCCTCCGTCATGCCTCTCAGTCGTCTTGTTCAAAAACACTGGGTCACGGATTTGGGTCTGAACTGGGAGCCCACTGCACTCACTTTTCTTGGGGTCAAGTTACCCTGTATCCTCTCGCACACATTTAGGCTTAATCTTTCGCCACTGCTCTCTACTATCAAAGTTGATTTAGCCCACTGGAAGCACCTTCCGATGTCCCTGTGGGGTCATGTAAGTGTAATCAAGATGAACATCCTGCCGAGGCTGTTATACCCCATGGGCTTGTTAGGGCCCTACGTTACTAAAATATGGTTTTCCCTGTTGCAGTCTCTCCTATCTGACTTTTTATGGCAGGGCAAAGCGGCTCGGTGGGTGTTCTCTATACTTACTTACCCAAAAGATATAGGTGGCTTGCGCCTCCCTAATTTCTTTCTGTACTGTTGTGCTCTCCTTAGTAACAAAATCTACAGATAGAGTCCCAACCCCACAGTCAAGCACACACAAGGATACGTTCCTCTGTGGTTAACCATAGAGCAACAACTTTGCCGGTCCTAGGGTCTGGACCTACAATCTCTTCTCTATACTAAATTGTCTGAGCTCCCTCCTTCGCTAAAACTACCTCCTCTCTGGTGGTCTGTCAAAGCACTGTGCCAAATCTGCTTCTATCTTTCCACCTCTCTTGGCAATGATATTGACCAGCCAGTGTTGGGAAATCCTAACTTCAGAATTGCAGGCCTCCCTATTCTGCCAGTCTTCTGTTTTAATCTGTGGAGGACACCTGTCTCAGCGTTACTGGTGGATGGTAAGCTAGCCGCAGGAGCCTAACTTCAAGAGAAAGGTCTCAACCCCTTTAAGACACTCCAGCTTAAGAAAGCAATCTCCTCCTTTCTACGTCCACCTCCCTGGCTTCCCATAACCCATCCAGCCAAGCAACCCCTCCTTGAGGCCGCTTTACAACCCCATGCAATTTCTCAATTCTGCAAACTGTTGCAGTCTCATGACTCTCATCTTCCGTCCGGCATTTGTTTTTACTTGCAACAGGCACTCAACATCGCAGCGGATGCCAAAGACTGGTAAAGAGTCTGGCTGAGAAAGTATAAATTTGTAAAGCAGGACCAGCTGCGATATCTTCAGTTTCGCCTTTTGCACAACATGTACTTTTCTCCTGCTTGGTTATACCGTATGGGGAAACTCGATTCGCCTCTCTGCCAGGTATGTGGTAAGGAGGAGGGGACTACCAAGCACTTATTCTGGGACTGTGACTGGGCTTCCACCCTTTGGCAGAAAATTAAAAACTCCTTTGATCCTATTCTGGGGCTTGAGCCATACTTTACTCCACAAATTTGTCTCCTCGGGCCCTTTCCAAGGGATATGTTAGGAGTTCGGCAAACACATATGGCCATCATCGTTGTTACAGCAAAACTTGTAATTGCCCATCATTGGATGGACCAACATAATTCATTGTTCCGGGAGTGGCATGCAGAACTACTCCAGGCTTTGGAATTGGAAAAACATATAGCCCGACGGAATGACAATGTACTGACACGTAATGCTTGCTGGGGTTCTTTACTTGCCCTAGCCCCTCTTATGAATGCTGGTCGTGCTGATTCTGGTGAATAGGGGAGCCCTAACTCCACCTAATGTAAGGTCATAACCACCCATATCAGATGGCTCCAGGGTAGTGTTCTTTTCCTTCACTCTCTTCTAACTCACCCATTTTTCTCTTCACCATTCCATATCTCTGCATCCCTTCATTACATGCCCCGGGGGAGGATTTGGAGGGGGGTAGGGGTAGTTCTAATATTAGTACATAGATAGGTTTTAGGTATGATCACCTGGGCCTAATGTAGAGCTCAGTATGCTTTTCCATGTAAATTTGTTATAGGCCCATCAACTGTGCGATGGATTTTTCCATGTTGTGCATCGGGCTTTATGGAATTTTCTGTGTAACTAATTGCTATCATCATTTTAAACACCAAACTTCCAATTCTGACGATCGATTAGCGGGTTGAGCCCGATTTTAAACTAGAAAGTCTATTTTTGAACTGTTTACAACGCTTTGAGCACTCCGCAACGCTCCTCCACTGCCAGTACACGTACTGCACTCTCACTCCCTCTCGAATGCTAGGGCAGTCTCTGTAGAGCTGGCTGAGGGGCGGGACTGATTGCAGCCTGACCAACCACACGACGCCATGCAAATGAGCCTCTTCTTCCTCGCGAGGGCTCTTCTCCTCACGGCGATCGTCGAGCAGGCAAATTTAAACTGCAGAATGCAACTTTTTTTTTTTTCCAACTGACTCCACGGCGGGAGTCCATTTCAGCCATATAATATAGCCATTTACTCTGCAGTCTCTCAATTCACTCAGAAAGCATTTCAAATGTCCAGGGCATAATTTTCCTTTTGCTACCCCTAGTCTTCCACACTTTCCTTCATCACAATTCATTTTAAAAGCATTTCAAACGTCCAGGGCACAATTTTCCTGTTGCTACCCCTAGTCTTCCACACTTTTCTTCACAACAGTTTATTTTAAAAAGCATTTCAAACGTCCAGGGCACAATTTTCCTGTTGCTACCCCTAGTCTTCCACACTTTTATTTACCACAGTTCATTTTTAAAGCAGGCAAAAACGCTGTAAACAATTTTTGATGCAGGACAAGGGCACCTCTTTGGCTTTACAGCTCCTTGGTAAACAGTTGGCAATTTTAAACAGCAGCACAAGATTCACAGCACACAGCACACACACTAGGGAAATTGCTTCAGCTTTTTGCTACCCACTGCCAGATAGCCAAACACCTCTGCCCAAGCTACCTTCCTTCCCAAACAAAATCCAAGCGGTGCCTCCATTTTTGTAACCCTCACCCTGCCTTTTTGCCAAAGCAGCGGGTGGCATGCTGTTGAAGCTGACAGCGCACCTGGTGGGGACCTGTCTCGGGAGGGATGAGGTTACTCGGCACAGGGGGACCTAGGTTTGGCTACTCTGCACAGGGCGACTCAAGTAAATCCAACACAGGGAGCAATAACTGAAATGTCCAGAACCAGGAGTGGGATTCTTCAGTGTGGCTTTTATTCACAAACTAGCTGAACACAGCAAAGCATAGACAGACCCCCATGGGGCTACATTTCCTGGTAATGCAGATTAGAGACTACAACGCGGTCCACTGGAAGAATGAACCAATTATACTGTTTTCAGGCTCTGGACCCACCAGGCACACAGCCTGGACTTGCACGTGCTTTTGGTACACAGCCCGACTGGCCTGGCTCCCCCGCCAGCCACTTGATTCACGGTCCATTGGAAGAATGAACCAATTATCCTGTCGTGGCTCCCCACACCACTTAGAGTCTGCGACTCCTAGAGAGATTTTCCCTTTTGCAACCCCACGTCTGGGTGCTTCCCCCATCACTGGCCACGTGCATGAGGCAAAGTAGCAACCACAGCAGAAATCCGTAGAGGTGGACCTGGTTACCAAAGATGGGGGGTTTGCCCACCTCCAGCTCCCACAGCCCATACCCGGCCATTTCTCTGGAAAACTGAAACTTCTGAATGTAGATTAAATGGGTAGATGAACTGGCGCCATCTCCTCTACATATTACTTGAATTCACACAGCATTCTAGCATTTGACACTACTCCACTTGTTTGGCCTAGTCCTATAGGCTTCCCAAAATGTAGCTCAATTCCTAGATTCCCACACATGTCCCAGGTTGAAGAAAACATTTTTGCCCTCTCATGTTAGAGCAAACACTCACCCTTTAGTTGCAGGTGCCCCACAGGCTAATCACAAATCTTCCAACTTTCCAAAACAAAGGCTGAACTGAGCTGGCAGCTTTTCTTCCTCTTGGCAGAATTAAGGGGATTGCCCCAGGAATCTGCATGGGGATCTTTACATCCCCCCCCCCCGGAGGGAGGGGGCACTGAGACCTGAACAGCGGTCTCCAACACTTGAGCACACCTTCACTTACTGAACACAAAACTGGAACTGAACTCTTCCCTTTGAAAACTCCCAACGTTCTATCTAACTCCCTCTGCTGCAGATTCCAATGTGGCTTATGCTGCTGCGAAAGTTCTATTGGTGATGTCATCCTTCAGTCACAGCTGAGACTGAGAACAGAGTGAGACAGTGTGAAACCCATTTAACTGGAGTTTCACAAGCTGCCTTCCCTGCCTACCACTAGGTCTTACTGGGATTCTGGTAACCCCGGGTAACAAGGGGTTGCACTATGTTTCTGTTTGTAGGGAGTATATGTTGAGTTCTTGCAGCCTCTCCTGTTATGGTTTCTCGTGTAACCTCTGCACCATTTCTGTAGCCCTTCTCTGGACCGCTCCCACCCTATTGATGTCCTTGCAAAGGTACATCCTCCAGAACTGGACACACATAAGTCACGGAGGGTGAGAGGGAGTTGGGGGTAGTGGTAGATGTCAAAATGAACAACTCAGAGACCTGTAGGAGGGCAGCGGCAAGGGCAAATAGGATGCTAGGATGCATCGCCAGGGGAATTACCTCCAGAAAGGCGGAAGTGATCCTTCCACTGTACAACTGCTTGGTTAGGCCACACCTCGAGTATTGTGTACAGTTTTGGAGACCACATTTAAAGAGGGACATTACACTCCTAGAGAGGGTCCAAAGGAGGGCAACCAAAATGATCTGAGGCCTGGGGGAGAGGCTCAAGAAGCTTGACATGTACACCCTGGAGGAGAGGAGGGACAGGGGGAACATGGTAGAAGTCTTTTAGTACATGAAAGGGATCAATAAAGGAGGCCCAGTCAGGGTGCTCCAACGGAAGGAGGGTGGGACAACAAGAGGTCACAGGTGTAAGCTGGAAGGGGGCAGGCTCAGAGGGGAGGGGAGAGGAGGAGATGTTAATTCACTGAAAGGGTGGTGGAGCCATGGAATGCACTGCCCAGGGAGCTGGTAGAGGCAGAGACTGTGGACGGGTTTAAGAGGGGATGGGACAGGTACAGGGGAAGGGTAAATCTGACCAGGCCCAATACAGGTGGAACATCTGGGACTGGGGACAGTATAACCCGGGGAGGGGACACCAAAATCGGCCCTCAGTGTGGGTGCTGAAAATCGAGCAGACTCAAGAGACCGTTAGGCCTATTCTACTGGCATTTTAGTATGTTACTATGTTAGCATTCCAGGTGGGGACTCACAAGTGAGCGACTCAAGGTAAACACCACCTCCCTTCTCCTGCTACAAATCCTCCTCCCTGTGCACCCCAGCCTCCTGCTTGTCTTGCCTGTTTCCTTGTCACACCGCCATGCCACCTTTAGATCATCAGATATGATCACCCCAAGGTCCCTTTCTTGCGTGGTAACTGTAAGTACCTCGCCCAATTTTATACATAGCCACTGGGTTTCCCCATCCTAGGTGCATGACTTTGCACTTTTCAGCATTGAAACCCAGCTGCCGCTTCCTAGACCACTCCTCTAGTTTCCCCAGATCTTTCTGCATTCTCTCAGCCACCTCCTGGGTGTTCACTCTCTTGCAAATGTTTGTGTCATTGGCAAAGAAACACACCTTCCCCTCCAGTTCCTCCCCAGGATCGCTTATGAAGCCCTTGAAGAGGACAGGGCTCAGTACAGAACCCTGTGGTACTCCACTGGTCACTCTCCCATAATCTGAGAGACTACTGTTTACCACCACCCTCTGCTTCCTATCTTTCAACCAGTTTGATACCCAGAACACCACCTTCTCCCTCACTCCCAGGTTACTAATTTTACTTTATCAGCCTCCTGTGTGGAACAGTGTCAGAGGCCTTACTCAAGTCGAGATAAGCCACATCCACTGCCCTCCCTTGATCCACTTCCCTCGTTACCCAGTCAAATAAATCTATGAGATTTGTTTGACATGACTTCCTCTGTGAAACTGTGCGGCCAGTGGTCCTACAGCCCATGTGTCTCCAGGCCCTCCATCAGTCTGTCCTTCAGCAGGGACTCCATTAACTTCTCTACCACTAATGTGAGACTGACATCTCTGTGCCTGCCCTGGATCCCCTCTTCCACTCCTTCTGCCAGTTTGCCTTGTCCTGCCCTTCCCATACTCACCACTGTTCTGTATACTCTGATCTCTCCCTCCCCTAATTGGTAGATTGCTGCCTAACCCACTGTGCCTCCTTCATCTCTAAATTTTGGCTGTCCTCCCTTATCTCAGTTCTTTTCTCTCCACTATGCCTCCTTCCTCTTACTCGCTCCATTACTCAAGCTATCGCTCCCTAATGCTCCCTTTTTGTAAATCTCTCGTGGGACAGAATGCCTTCTCTTACCGCTTTCCTAAAATCTGGAAATCTCTTCCCGTTACAGTTCACTCTGCCTCCTCCAAACGCTCTCTTTCCTTGTTACTCCAAGCCCATACATCTCCCACCTGCAATTGCCCTTAGTCTAACATCTTGCACCCTTTCTATTTCCCCATCTGCTGCCAGTCCCCAAGCTACTGTGCTATTACTAAATGTGTCAACCTTCGCACTCTTCTTCTTCCCTTTTTCCCCTCCTTCCACTACCTTCCTCTCTTCAACCCTTTTCCTCCCTAGTAACCTGGGAGTGAGGGAGAAGGTGGTGTCCTGGGTATCAAACTGGTTGAAAGATAGCCAAGGGGGGAGGCATTGGTAAGAACCAGGGAATTACCAGCCTCCCCCCACAAAACAGGGTAGTTAGTGAGGTAAACACCAAGGTAGAAAGGTCAGTAGGGAGCAGGATAGTGGTAAATGGAGAAGGCAAAATCATTAAGGGCAGGGATGGGGTTACAAGAGGTAAAGCTATCAAAAAATGGAGAGTACTGAGTACCAATGCTCATAGTCTGGGTAACAAGCTTCCTGAACTAGTGGCCTTGATGGAAGAGGAACACCTGGATATCGTGGCAGTCACAGAAGCGTGGTACACACAGAACCATGACTGGGATGCAAACATATCAGGGTACACAATCTACAGGAGGGATGGGGGGTTAAAAGAGGAGGAGGAGTAGATCTCTATATAAGGGAAGGAATCAAAGCAACAGAACTAAAAGGTAAATGGGGAAAGAGGAGGCACTGTGGGTCAATTTGGAGACAGGCAGTGGCACCACAATCCGCATGGGGGATGTATACAGCCCCCCATCTCAGGGGGAGGAAATGGACAAGGAAATTTAATTTTTTTTTTAACTGAGAGAGACACACTAAGCTGAAGCTTGTTTACAGGTGCGACCTGGGAGCACAAGGAAGTTAAGTGACTTGCTCAGGGTCACACAGTATGCAAGTGGGGGCTGTGGGATTCATACCCAGTTCTCCAGGTTTGCAGCTCAGAGCCTTAAACCACTGTGCTATGTTGCCTCCAATGATAGAAGGTATCCTTATAATGGCAGAAAAAGGGGAGATATTTGTGATGAGGGACCTGAATATGCCAGATGTTAACTGGAGAACATTTGCTGCAGCCACATCCAAGAGTGTGGCAATTCTTGATGCTCTGCAGGGGGCTTGCCTTAGACAGCTAGTACTGGAACCCACTCGGGAGGGAGCAATCTTAGACCTGGTACTCTCAAATGGAGACAGAGGGAGAATCACAGATTTAGAACTGGGCAGACATCTGGGAACTAGCGATCACCAAACAGTATGGTTCACGATAAACACAGCAGTAGAGTCATGCCATACAAAGGCAAAGGTCCTGGACTTTAGGAGGGCTGACTTTGCCAAATTGGGTGAGTGCCTAAGGAATTCACTAGTAAATGGGCAGGAAAGAGGGGTGGAAGAACATTGGGGAATAATCAAAACTGCCATCACAGAGGCAACAAGCCTTTGTGTGAAGCAAATGAACAAAATAAAACACAACGAAGTAGAAAACCGCTATGGTTCTCAAAGGAAGTAGCAGGGAAGGTTAGGGAGAAAAAGAAAGCATTCAGGAAGTACAAGGAATCACAGAAGGAGCAGGACAGAGAACTGTATCAGTTAAAGCAGAAGGAAGCAGGGAAGGCAGTCAGAATAGCGAAGGCCCAAACCGAGGAAAAGATAGCCAACTCAGTTAAGAAGGGGGATAAAACCTTTTCTAGGTACATCAGGGAGTGAAGGAAGACCAAGGGAGGGATTGTGAGGCTTAAAAAGGGGGAGGGGGGTGGGCAGAGGGTGACTGTGAAAAGGCAGAGATACTGAATTAATATTTTTGCTCAGTATTCACAAACAAAGAAGAGGGGGCGGTACCTAAACCAAACAGTAAAAACACTCTGGACGGGGGGTCGATACCAGTCCATTCACAGAAGAAAGGGTAATGAAGGAACTCCTAAAACTCAAAGTGGACAAAGCAGTGGGGTCTGATGGGATTCACCCCAGAATTCTGAAAGAACTAAGGGGAGAACTAGTGACACCACTGACTACCCTTTTTAAAAAATCATGGGTGGATGGTGTGGTACCGGAGGATTGGAAGAGGGTGGATGTGATTCCTCTTCACAAATGTGGGAGCAGGGCAGAGGCAACAAACTACACACCTGTTAGCTTGACCTCAGTGGTAGGGAAAATTATGGAATCACTTCTGAAAGAAAGAATAGTTGAGTACCTAGAGGCCAGTGGGGCACAGGACCCAAGGCAGCATGGATTCACAGTGGGAAGGTAATGTCAGATGAATCTAATAGATTTATTTGACTGGGTAACCAAAGTAATAGACCAGTGAGGGGCTGTGGATATGGCCTACCTAAACTTTAGCAAGTCATTTGGCACAGTCTTACACAAAAGATTAATAAACAAGTTAGCCAGCCTGGGAGTGGGTCCCAGGGTGGTAGTCTGGGTAACAAGCTGGCTGGACAACAGGACCCAGAGGGTAATAGTAAACGGAGTACACTCTGAAGAAAGAGGGGTTACTAGCGGGGTACTACAGGGTTCAGTATTGGGACCGGTCCTCTTTAATGTCTTTACAGGTGACATTGCAGAGGGGCTGGAAGGAAAAGTATGCCTCTTTGCAGATGACCCAAAGATCTGCAAAAGGGTTGATGCACAAGAAGGGGTATAAAGGATGAGAAGGGACTTGGCAAGACTTGAGGAATGGTCAAAAATATGGCAGATTAGATTCAATGCAAAAAAATGCAAAGTAATGCACCTGAGAAAGAAACAACCCAGGGGAAGAGCACACAGTGGGGAGAGGAGGTACTAACAACAACACAAATGGAAAGGGACCTGGGGGTGGTCATATCAGATGACCTTAAGATAGGTAAGCAATGTGAGAAGGCAGTAAGGAGGGCTGGGGGGATACTAGGATGTATAGGGAAAAGCATCACCAGTAGAAAACAGGATGTTGTTATCCCTCTTTACAGACAGTTGGTGAGACCCTATCTGGAGTACTGCTTACAGTTCTGGAGACCCCACCTCTGCAGGGACATAGACAGGATGGCGGCAGTCCAGAGGAGGGCAATTAAAATGGTGCATGGTCTGCAACATAAGCCATACAGAGAGAGACTAAAAGTGCTTAAAATGTATACCATTGAGGAAAGGAGGAAGGGGGGACATGATAGAAACTTTCAAATACCTCAAGGGAATCAACAAAGTCCAAGACGGGAGCATCTTTAAGAAAAAGAGATGTACACGAACAAGGGGACACAATGTGAAGATAGAGGGAGGATGCTCAGGGGCAAAGACTTTTTCACAGATAGGGCAGTGAACGCATGGAACCACCTTCCTGAGGAGGTTGTGGGGTCAAAAACAGTGTGGGAATTCAAGAATGCATGGGACAGACATAAGGCAATGATAGTGAAAGGTAGGAGGAAGTAGGGTGTTGGGTAACTGGAATCTGCAGTTTATCCAGTAGGTAGGAAATGGGCAGACTAGGTGGGCCAAGCGGTCCTTATCTGCCGTCAGTCTATGTTTTTCCCTATCTCCTTCCTGTCTCCTTCACTACTACCCCCAATCTATTCACACTCTCTTTCATCCTCTCTTTCCTCCCCACTCCCTACCCCTCCTTTTTTCTCCTCCTTTCTTATCTTTCTTGTTTAGCAATTTGCCATTTACGTTACTGCATGTACTGTACTGTACATAGCTGTGCCTTTTGCTTATCAGATTACTGCGCTTTGCTTATGCTATGTATTTATTACCAGCCCCGTTCCCCCAGGACTCATCTGGAAACAAGCTTTATGGCTCAGTATGCATTTTCTGGTAAATTTCTTTCAATAAATAGATACAATGATGTTATTGTCTAATAATATCCCTGTCTGAAGGAGTCAGCAGCCTATCAAGGTCCTAGAATTTTTCTTGCCATTGTATTATAAAACATATTATGTACCGTGTCTATCCATTATATTTTGAAATTTATCTTGGATATTGGAAAATAACTGTATAGCAGACGGTTAAGTACCAGTTTCTCAGTGTAATTTTTTTTGTAGGTAAATCTGGCAACCAGTGTTATCAGTCCACGCAGGTGCACAGCTACAGTCATTCAAACTGCAACTTAAACTGCTGACTGGAATAGCACACTTGTGTGCCTCTTTGAAAAATAGCTGCATTAGTGTCCTCTCTGATTCACTCGAAGCACTGATGAGCACAGACTAAATTTAATTCAACAGCAAGACAATCGCAAAATGAGGCACCCTTGTATTTCATAAATAACAATCTCAAGTGATGTCACAGAACCCACTTAGTGTTAAGAATCAGTCCATTCTTAACTCTTGGGGGTTCATAGTTCCATATGTTGCACCTAAATAAGGGTTTAGTGGGGGGTTCTTAATGGGGTTGGGGGTGTGGGTTGTCAGGCTCTCCTATATTTGTAACTGGGGCCCTAACTGTAATTGTTGCTTATTTCATTACTGTACCGCTGTATTGACTCTGTTTGTACTAATTGTTATTTATGGTGATTTGACTGTGCTGTAAGTGCCATCTTGATATGATGCTTTGACTGTGTTGTATGTGCTGTCTTCATGGCCCGGGTTGTATCTGAAAAAGGTCTCTCGGACCTGTGCATCCACCCACTTATCAAGTAAATACAGTAAATAAAAATGACCCACCTATAACCCCATCTCCCATACTTTTTAGAGGACAACACTCAGACTACCAGATACTCACTTACTAACCCCTCCCGTTATTGTGATGGAAGGTAGTAGGGTATCCCAGAGGTCCAGGTGCCACAGTTGGGCAGGGAGAGCTTGGTGGGGCCACCTCCTTGAGTGTCACATTGGTTCCTCTGCTTATTTTTCATCCCCTCTGTTCCACTCCATTCCACTGAAGCCCAGCCTGAGATGGGAATTCTAAGTTGCCATTTAAGTGGATTGGGCTGGGAAGCACAAACTGCAGTGCACCCGTTTGTTCACTTGCCCCCAGAAATGCCAAATGGGATTCTGTAAACAGAACATGGTAGGTACTGCTGGGCCCCCTACTATGTGAAGTGAACTGGGAGTGGGCCCAAATACTACACTCTGACTGCATTTGGTTGCACAGGACTGGACGTATAGTGCTGCATCATCCTGTGTCACGCAAATGACAGGATTGCATCCCCCATTGACAGTTGTGTATTCCTGCCTAAACAACCCTTTCCTCCAAGTCTACTGTGGTAGTCATGTAAAGGTAGGAGCTTCCCACATTCCTTACAGCTGGAGGCATGTCAGTGGCACAACAACCAGGTCTTCCCTAGGTGTTGCTGCTAGAGCTACACAATGGAGCCCTCCACACCTAGGAGGTTCTCCTGCCAGCCCCTGCTCCTGACATTCTGGGCTCAGGCACAGTTCCAGGTTATCAGCATGTGAGTCAGTTATATGTTGCACAATATCACTGGGCTTGCCCAAAATATTTTTTATAGGAATAATGTGTACATAATTATTTGAGACACAAGAACCCTCCACTCTTACCCAGTCACTGCCTTTGCAGTCCCTCAAAAGTCCTAAATACCCCCAAATTAAGCTGCTCCTACATGCTGCACCCACCTGACTCATGCAGCAAGAATCCTAGCTGGTGCTATGATCCACCAGTAGGGAAGTTCTCATTCTCTGCCCCCCCCCCATACCAGGTAAGACAACCAGTAACATTAACTCCCTCATCCCCAACTGTGGCATCCCCGCTGCGTGAGGAACTGTGTGGGAAGTGCTTACAGAACTGCCAAGCCTTTGGAGTCAGTGCATGTCCCATACTGCTTAGTGAGTGCTGAAAGTTTCCAAATGGAAGGGGATCATGAGTGGGGGATTTTAAGTCTAAGACTTTATCACATGGTGGGCTGTAGTAAACCCTGCATGGCAGTTCCCAGCAGAACCTAGGCCATGCCTTGCTCTGTTGAGCACTCTTCACACTGTGTTGTAAAAGATGTTTATCTTCATTTGTTTCAGCTGTGGGTGGGTCCCTTTCCCAGGATCCTGACCCGGCGCATGGCTGCTCACATGGTAGTTGTTACCCTGCCACTGGAGACCTGCTGATCGGCCGAGCAGACAGACTGAAGGCTTCATCCACCTGTGGGCTTCGGAGGAGGGAGACATACTGCATCGTTAGCCACCTGCAGGTAAGGTCTTTTCTGCAAATCGGTTCCTTAGTTCAGTTTTTAGTTTAATCACTTTTACCCTTGAAGGAGACTGTATCACATGGGGGGGGAGGGGGCTGTGCCTCTCATGAGAGGATGGCTGTCTCATGTCTCACATGGGATGAAGACTGTCATGTGGGATAACTGCTTCTCACTTGGGGATGGCTGTTTCAGCAGAGAATACCCTTCTCTCGCCACGGGATAACTGTCTTTCACCAGAGAGTGACTGTCTCTCACTGGAGGATGACAGTTTCTCACTATAGGATGACAGTCTCTCACTAGGGGATGAGAGTTTCCCACTGGAGGATAACTGTCCCTCAAGCAGGGGAGGACTGCCCTCATCAGAGGACTACCTCTCACCGGTGAAAGACTGTCTCTGATGGGGGGGATTACTGTCCTTCACCTGGAGCTGGCCGTCTCCTGCTGGGGGATTGCTGTTTTAACCAGGGATGATGGCGCTCACTGGGCTATGACTGTTTCTCACCGTGGTATGACTGTTTCCTACTGGGAGAATCACTGTCTCCCACCAGAAGATGACAGTCTTCCACTGGGGTTTTACCCTCTCTAACCAGGGAATAACTGTCTCCCACCAGTGGATGACAGTCTCTCAATTAGGGATGACTCACTCAGTAAAGGATGACTGTCTCCCACTGAGAGATGACTGTCTTTCACACTGGAGAATGATTGTCTCAACGGGGAACAACTGTCTCATTGGAGAATGATGGATTCTGACTTGAGGATGACTCTCACCATTAGAAGCTGGAGTGTCGGGAGCCATTCTATAGTTTTGAATACAGAAATGAACCAGAACTGAAACTTGCATTAACTTTATAACAGTAGTATGACAGTAGTGAAACACTGTATTCTTTTGCATTCCTGCCCCACAGATGCCCTGGGGTTGTCCACTCTGTTAGCAGTTTCTTCAGGGTGAGAGGGTGTCAGTGAGCAGGGTAGGCGCTTTACTAAGGGCTGTGGGTGTTTGAAGAAAAAGTGTAGTTTGATAGATTCTGTGAGATTCCAGTCTTTGCTTTCTTTTTCTCCCCCTCATTAGGATGAGAAGAAATGTTTTTTATGCGACTCTCGAAGGCCCTACAATACCCTCTACAATGTCAACAGCCACCGCATTGAGAACGTGATCACTGCCTTTGCTGCCCATCGTAAGAAGTCATGGTGGCAGTCAGAGAATGGTAAGTCCCTCCCCCACCCTCTGTTGGGTTGAACATGAAATCACCCATAACTGTTTAGATAGTTGAATCATTAACTAGAAGATGCTTCCCAACTCAGTTCAGACAATCTGGACTTCTTTTTAATTCATGTTCACTATTTTAGAGCTTACTTTTTGTGGTGTGGAGTTAGTCTGTATGTCTGCCAGTGTTTCATGAGGTCAGGGAGCAGTGTCTGTTGCGTGCTACAATAGTTAATCCTAGGGACAAGAAATACTATATTATGGGTGTACAAATAAAGCTGAGTGTGTCGAGGAAAATGGGGCAGCCATATTTAATGGAGCTCTTTGTTAGTTATTTCAAATCTTGAAAAAAAAATGCCAACACAGACTCAAAACAGAGGAAATGATATTGAACAGGACAAGGAAAAAAGGAGCATCTAGAATGGGATGTGCAGCATTTTGCTGTAACTACTGTTTTAACTTTTTTGCATTACATTTTTTTCTCGTGAAAGCTGCCAGACTGACAGCAGTGGAGACTGAAGTTTAATATTTCTTTGCATGACAGATAAACCACAAGCAGTGGCCCATAACTTGCCAGACCTGCAGCTAAATCCATTCTGTTGCCACCATACTGTGTTACTGTTTGGAAGGGAACTAAGAAGACAAATTGGGTTAACAAAGAAAAAAAAGCAAAAACGGAAGCTGGACAGTTGGCACATAGGTGAGACCACTGCTCTCCCTGCGTGCAAACCTAGTTTGGTAGTGAACCTGGGGCATCAAGGGCCAGCTGGGGGGGGGGGGTGGCATTCCAGTGGATGCTCCCCTCCTCCAGGGAAGTACTGTAGAGCTGCATGTCTTTTTGCTATAGTGCCACCTGTGTGACCACAGGTAACACTCAGATGGAGACATCCATAGGGAGGAGAGATGCCTTATGACATCAGTGAGGACAGCAGGCCCCCCATCCGCCATGACATTCCAGCTGAGATGCTCTGTCCATTGGGGAGAAACATGCTGGTAAATCTCTGCTCAAGCTGAGCTGCAGTATAGTGGCTGTACACAACACTCCTGGTCCCACACCTCTCCTGTGCAGGCACAGTACTAAAAATGGGTAATTGGAGAAAGGCCCCATCTCTCTCTGTCCTGGCTGGGGGCCATTGGAAAGATGGCAGAGCCGCTGCAAGGTAGGAGGCTGATGGGGGCCAGGGTGATGTCTGGCCATAGAGTCTGATATGGGCCTGGCTGGAGTCAGGAGGATGAATAGAAAGTGAAAAAAAAAAAGCACTATAACAGAACTGTATAAAAGTCACACCCAGCTGAAGAGGAGACACTGCCCTCAGTTTGGCCCATCATAAGGGAAATGCATTTGAATGAAAATAAAGTTGTTTTTCACTTGCAGAATTTGTAACAATTGTCATTTTTGTGATGGGTGACAATCTTACTAGTAAAAATGTGATCAATTGTTTGCACAAAATGAAGGCAGTTTTATCCTGATCGATGTCGATCTCCATGTATGAAAAATTGGTAAGTGTTGCAGTAATATCGCTGTGCCCTGACTTCTTGGAAACCTAGCCTGACTTTGGTTTGCCATCCTCTGGCTTCCTGAAAATCATCATGTTGCAACAGTGAAGTGCTCAGTTTTGGGGGTGGGGGTGAAGGAGAGGGTACCTGACAACCAACAGCTGAGCAGCATTCTCATCCGTCATGAAGACTTGCCTGTCCCTTTGGCCAGAGGGTGATGTGCAGCATAGAAACATAGACTATGATGGCAGATAAGGACCGCTTGGCCCACCTAGTCTGCCCATGTCCCTACCTAAAGGATAAGCTGCAGATCCTAGTTAACAAACAGTCTACTTCCTCCTACCCCCCACTAAAATTGCCTCATGTCTGTTCTATGCATTCTTGAATTCCCGCACTGCTTTTGACTCCATGGCCTCCTCAGGAAGGCCATTCCATGCATCCAAAATCCTCTCTGTGAAAAAATACTTCCACGCATTACCTCTGAGCCGTCCCCCCTCTTATCTTCAAATTGTTCTCTCTTGTTCTTGCACATCTCTTTTTCTGAAACATGCTACCCTCTTGAACTTTGTTGATTCCCTTGAGGTATTTGAAAGTTTCTGTCATTTCCCCCCTCTCCCTCCTTTCCTTGAGGGTATACATATTAAGCTCCTTTAGTCTCTCTTTGTATGTCTTCTGGTACAGACCCTGCACCATTTTGGTTGCCCTCCTCTGGATAGTCTCCATCCTGTTTATGTCCTTGCGGAGATGGGGTCTCCAGAACTGCACACAGTACTCCAGATGGGGTCTCACCAACTGTCTGTGCAGAAGGATAACAACTTCCTGTTTTCTACTGGTGAAGCCTCTCCCAGTGCATCCCAGTATATCCCCCCAGCCCTTCTTACTGCCTTCTTGCATTGCTTGCCTACTTTTGGGTCATCTGATATAACTACCCCTGGGTCCCTTTCCATTTTTGGTTGTTGTTAGTATCTCACCCCCCATTGTGTACTCTTCCCCTGGGTTTTTGTTTCCCAGGTTCATTACTTTGCACTTCTTTGCGTTGAATCTAAGCTGCCATACATTTGACCATTCCTCCTACCTTGCCAAGTCCCTTCTCATCTTTTCCATCCCACCTTTTGTATCAACCCTGTTGCAGATCTTTGTGTTGTCTGCATAGAGACATACTTTTCCTTCTAGTCCCTCAGCAATGTCACTTATAAAGACATTAAAGAGGTCCGGTCCCAGTACTGAACCCTGAGGTACCCCGCTAGTAACCCAACTTTCTTCAGAGTGGACTCCCATTTACTATTACCCTCTGTGTCCTGTTGTCTAGCCAGTTTTAACCCAGGCTACCACCTTGGGACCCACTCTAAAGCTGGCTAACTTGTAATTGATCTTTTGTGTGGGACTGTGTCAGATGCCTTGCTAAATTCTAGGTAGGCCATGTCCACAGCCCCTCCCTGGTCTACTACTTTGGTCACCCAGTCCAAGAAATCTATTAGATTCATCTGACATGACCTTCTTGCTGTGAATCCATGCTGCCCTGGGTCCTGTGCCCCACTGGCCTCTAGGTACTCAACAGTTCTTTCCTTCAGAAGTGATTCCATCATTTTCGCTACCACTGAGGTCAAACTAACTGGTCTGTAGTTTCCTGCCTCTGCCTTGCTACCACTTTTGTGAAGGGGAATCACATCTGCCCCCCTCCATTCCTCTGGTACCACCCCATCCTCCCATGATTTGTTAAGGAGGGTAGTCAGTGGTGTCACTAGTTCTACCTTAGTTCTTTTAGAATTCTGGGTGAATACCATCAGGCCCCATTGCTTTGTCCACCTACAGTTTTAACAGTTCTTTCAGAACCCTTTCTTCTCTGAATGGACTGGTATCGACCCCCCCTATCCAAAGTGTTTCTATTGTTTGATTTAGGTACCTCCCCCTCCTCTTCTTTTGTGAATACTGAGCAAAAGTATTTGTTCAGTATCCCTGCTTTTTCACTGTTGCCCTCTGTCCACATTCGCTCCCCTTTATTAAACCTCAGTATTCCTCCCTTGGTCTTTCCTTCGCTCCCTAATGTACAGTACCTTTAAAAGGTTTTATCCCTCTTCTTAACAGAGTTGGCTATCTTTTACTCAGTTTGGGCCTTTGCTATTCTGACTGCCTTCCCTGCCTGCTTCTGCCTTTTTTTTTTTTTTATCACATCACTATTTTTCCCCCTGCAGCCATAGTCCTGCCTATTTCCAACCACCGCTCCTCCTTCACCACTGACCCCGAAGCTGATGTGCCCAACTGGCATATGCAGCTGTATCGTGGAGACGGGCTCCTCCCTATGCCTCCGCTCCGTGCCTGGCCATGATCCAATACCGGCACATGCCTTATTTCAGGCATTCATCAGCCGGTGAAGCTGCGGCCATCAAGCTGCTGTGGACTGTGCTGCCTTTTCCCTTCCCCGATGGGAGCACAGACGTGCAATGATGTCCATGCACAAACGTGCAGACGTCCGCCATGCTCCCCCTCCCCGCTTGACACCCGTGCGTCTGTAGTACCTCTGGGCATCCCCAGGGACCACCAGAGTGTGGTGTGTATCCCACCCTTTTCCCCAGGACTAGGAGAGCTGTCATTGGACGCTCAATCCTAGTCCTCCCCTGCCGACCCTCGACGACCCGGGCTCATTCCCAAATCCGGGTCAGCGGCGTGGAGCAAGGTGTGGAGTCCAGCGCCTTAGCCCTCAGCGTCACCGGGTGTCCCGTGCCTCCTTCTGCTTTAACTGATATAGTTCTTTGTCCTGCTCCTTCTGTGTTTCCTTGTATTTCCTTAATGCTATCCATTTCTCCTTAACCTTCCCTGCCACCAATTTCGTGAAACATACTGACTTTTTCCTTCGTTTTGTTTTGTTGATTTGCTTTACACAAAGGGTTGTTACCTCTGTGATGGCAGTTTTGATTTTTCACCATTGTTCCTCCACCCCTACTTCTTGCCTGTTAGCTTGTGCTTTTCTGAGGCGCTCTCCCATTTTGCCAAAGTCGGCCCTCCTAAAGTCCAACACTCTTGCTTTTGTATGACTTGACTCTACAGCTGTGTTTATTGTGAACCACACTGTTTGGTGGTCGCTTGTTCCCATCTGACTACCCACTTCTAAATCTAAGATCCTCTCTCCATTCCCGTTTGAGGGTACCTGATCTAAGATTGCTCCCTCCCGAGTGGGTTCTCACACTAACTGTCTGAGGTATGCCCCCTGTAGGGCATCAAGAATGACCCTGCTCTTGGATGTGGCTGCAGTAAAGGTGCTCCAGTTAACATCTGGCATATTCAGGTCCCCCATCAACAATATCTCTCCTTTTTCTGCCATTCTAAGGATTCCTTCTATCATTTCCTTGTCCATTGCTTCCCCCTTAGATGGAGGTCTGTAAACAACCCCTGTGCAGATTGTGGTGCCATTTCCTGTCTCCAGGGTGACCCACAGTGCCTCCTCCCCTCCCTGTGTACCCTTTAGTTCTCAAGCTTAGATTCCTTCCCTCATGTAGAGAGCTACTCCTCCCCCTCTTTTACCCTTCCTGTCCATTCTGTAGATTGTGTACCCTAGTATGTTGATATCCCAGTCATGGTTCTCTGTGTACCATGTTTCTGTGACTGCCACAATATCCAGGCGTCCCTCTTCCATCAACGCCACTAGTTCAGGGAGCTTGTTTCCCAGACTACAGGCATTGGTACTCATTGCCCTCCATTTTTTGATGGCCTTACCCATTTTAGGGCCATCCCTATCCTTAATGCCTTTGCCTTTTTCTGGATTTACCCCGTCCTGCTCTCTATCGACTTCTCTACTTTTGTGTCTACTTCACTAACTACCCTGTTTTTGGGAGGGGCTGGGATTTCCCTGCTTCCCTTCAGTGCCTACCCCCTTGGCTAGTTTAAAGGCTTGCCAATGAAGCATTTAAACCTATCACCTAAGTTCCTGGTTCCCCTCTGAGACAGATGCAGACTATCACACCAGTATAGGCCTCTATCCCTCCAGGTGGACACCCAGTCCCTAGTGAAGCCAAATCCCTGAGCTCCACACCAGTTTTTCAACCAGTCATCGAATCCCATGGTGCGGAGTACCATAGCCTCACCCATGCCATAGACAGGTAGCACTTCCGAGAAAGTTACCGTGCGTGCTACTTATCTAAGGCCCCGCCCCAACTCCACAGACTCCTGTTGCACTGCTGTGATCCCATTCCCAGCCAGGTCATTTGTCCCTAGGTGGACAGTGACATCCAGGCCCCCCCTCCCATGCAGCTGCTCCCACGATGGATTCGCTCCCTGTCCCTCCAAGCCATGACACTGGGCAGGCACCTTACCTCCTGCTCCCCTCCCTCCCCCAGTTCTACCCCCCCTAATGACTGGGTCCCTCACCAGAAGTTGTTTTCCTTCCCTTTGGGATCCCATGCCACCCACCTGTGGGTCTCCTTTGTGGAGGTTCCCAGCATCCTCCTTGGTCTCCACTGCGGGTGCCTCCATAGAGGAACCATGCTCTGCCAGAATGGTAAATAAATTGTAGAGAGGCACAACTGGAGGGATGCACCTCTGTTCCACCACCCTCACCCTCCCTGAGCCCACTGTGGTCCAACCGTTTCTCTTTCTTGGCAACCTCTGAGGCAGTGGTGGTGGCCTGGGTGGTCCCTGGGAGGGCAGCAGCAGCATCCTCAGCAGTGTGAAGGGGGATGGAAGATAAGTGGGGGGGACCCCAATACACATAGATACAAAATAATAAACATCATTATACAGTATGCAGGAAAATACTTTTAGGATAAGAGCACTAAAGTGCCAGCTTTACAACATTTACCATGTGAATTAGTAAGCAAAAAAAACGTTTCAACTGCTGTTTAAAAATCAAATGTGTTTTTGTGGTGCGGACCATCAAGGGCAGTTTGTTTCAGCATTTAACTGCTTGAAAGGAAAAAACACACATTTGTAGAAACCCCGAGAGATAGAAAACAGACAATTTTCATTAGGTCTTAGACTTCTGGTCATAAGACAGTAGTGTGAATAATGGTGAGTCAGAGTATAGCCTTAGAGTCTTATCAGAGTCATATCTACCAGGCAGCAAAGAAAATATGCTCTATTTCGATCAGGGAACAACCAGCCAAGCTGTCTGTAGAATCACACTGGTGGTACATCAAGAATAAAACAACAAATTATGTTTGAGACACCACTCAGACAAGTTTGGAGTGTTGGAAATGGGTTCATGAAGACAAAGCATTGTAATGCAGTATAGGGAGTAGAATGCCCTTGCCAATTGCATGTCTGGTGACAGGTGACAAGCATTTCTTTAAACTAAAAAGGGCACCTTGTTTTTGATTAACTTGTTTACAAGTTGAATTGATATGTAAAGTAAAAGTAAGGCTTCTATCCAAAATGGTACCCAAGTATTTAAAGGTCTGAGCTTGTTCCAGCTGAACACCATGAAGGTCAGAGATAAGAAGACATGCAGAGTTTCTTGGTAGTTTGGGCTTTGATCTCAGCACCATATGTTTGTTCTTCTTACTGCTGAGAAAACGGTGTTTGATCAGCCAAGAGTTTAAGTCTGCAAAAGCCAAGTTCAAAGCTGTATTTGTTTCATCAACAGAAGAATAGTTGGTGTGAATTATCATCAGTGTATAAAATGGAATGGAAATGATTTAACACTTGAGGAAATGAGTTTATGAAAATCGAGAATAAGGGTCCAAGTATGGATCCTTGTGGTACTCGGTTAGTAACCTTTCGCTAGAATAGGTGCCCTGAAAACTAACCTTGAGTGGATGTTTGTACAAATAATTTCAAAGCCAGTTACATGTGGAACTAGAAAAAAACAAGATTATTCAAAACATCAAGGAGCAGTACATCATCGACAAGATGAAAGGCCTTGGACAGGTCCACAGAGACTGCCTGTTAGCACCAGTGAGCATCCCTCTGTCCATAGCTCAACTGAGGTGTTCAGTGAAGCTGAACAAGGATATTTCTGTACTATAATGTTTTCTTTTTTTAATAATGTAATATTTTATCGAGAACTTTTATAAGAAACAATGAAAAAAACAGCAGCAACAAGTGGCTTACACAGGACAGAAATAGCTGACATTACTTTGCAATAACAAAAGGACAAGGTAGAAAGACTATGCAAATTGATATAAATATATCACTTGTTGGTAACATAAGATCGTTTAAAAAGAAAGCATATAAAAACATGCAACTTGGCTACTAATAAAAATATGACATTTTGTGTTAAAAGAATTCCATCCATTGCCAAACAATGAACAACAATCTAAAAAAATGAAGGTAATCACGGCACAAACCCTGTGTCCATGTCCAATTTATGTAATACCCATTTTCCCCAGATTTCCTCAAAGACAGGAAGCTTATTTAGATACTAATAGGTACATTTTTTTAGAAAATACAAGGAATCTATGATTGCCGCCAATTGAGTCATAGTAGGTGGGTGGGGTTTTAGCCATAATTTGGTTATAGCCTTCTCTGCCCCAGTTATTAATATGAAGAAAAGTTTCAACTGTTACCCCTCGATAGCCATAGTATTTAATGGGATATAAATTAAGGCCAACAGTTGGGTAACCAGACTACAGCAATCAAGCATAGTTTCTAAAGGAGATGGTCCGATGGGTGAGCAACTGCCTGAGAGGAAGAACACAAAGAGTGCAAGTAAATGGTGCAGTATCTGCTGAGAGGCAGGTAACTAGCGGTGTACCACAAGAGTCTGTGCTGGGGCCTCTACTCTTCAATGTTTCCATATCCGACATCATGAACGGACTGGAGAGAAAGGTGTGTCTATTTGCGGATGACACCAAGATATGCAACAGAGTGGACTCCCCTGAAGGAGTAAGGATTATGAATTCAGACTTAAAGAAACTGGAGGAGTGGTCAGAGGCTTGGCAGTTGAAATTCAACACGAAAAAGTGCAAAGTCATGCACGTAGGCAGGGGCAATCCCAAGGAGGATTACTACCTTGGGGGGGGAGCTAGATTCCACCGGCCAGGAATGTAACCTGGGATCATAATCGCAGAAGACTTGAAGGTGGGGAAACAGTGTGAAAAAGCAAATGCTAAAGGCCAGTGGCATGCTGGGTTGCATTGGGAGGGGAATCATGAGTCGCAGGAGGGAAGTAGTACTGCCACTCTGCAGGTCACTGGTGCGCCCCCACTTGTAGTACTGCATATGAATGGAGACAGTGCAAACGAGGGCAATGAAGGTGATTCAGGGGCTGTACCAGATAGCATATGAGGATAGGCTGAGGGAGCTCAACGTGTACTCCCTGGAACAAAGGAGGGAGAGGGGGGACATGATTGTGACCTCTAAGTATGTTGGAGGTGTAAATAGTGTTGGGGTTCAGGAGCTGTTTCAGGTGAAGGAGAGTGGTAGAACTAGAGGGCATAATATTAGGCTGAAGGGTAGAAGGTTCAAGTGCGTTGCTAGAAAGTTCTTCTTTACCAAGAGGGTGGTCGACCCATGGATTAGCCTGCCCCAGGAGGTGGTGGGGGCCAAGACAATAAGAGAGTTCAAGAATGCATGGAATAGATGCAAGGGTCTCATTTTACAGGAAGGCTAAGGGAGGGGAGGTAGCATTCTAGTAAATTTTTTAGGCAGACTAAATGGATCTTGTGGTCCCCGTCTGCCGTCACTTTCTGTGTTTCTGTGTTTCTAAAATCTGGATAAGGGCTGTCCAGTAGGGTGTCAAAACAAGGCAGTCACAAAAAATGTGCACGTGGTCTGCCTGCATTTCCTTGCTTGCCCACCAACAAAGTCCCGAATGCTTCCCCATGAATTTCATCTGCGTGACAGGGGTTCTGAAAAATCTAATTCGACATTTCCACACAAACTCTTTCAAATAAGGGGCCATGGAAATTTTCAGAGCAGGGAGTGTATAGCTCAGCCAGAGATGTTCTTCACATGGGGACTACGGATCAACTGCCATTTATGTAGTACTGTTAGGGATGTATCCTTGGACAAGTCTCTCAGGAGTGCATAAAGCCTACTATAATGTTTTCTGAAGTCGTTCTTCTCTCTGGTTTGAAGATTGTAAGATTGCAAATATGTAACAGTTTGTTCATTGACAAGTTTCTCCAACAACTTACTTAACAGTGATAACATGGAGGTCGAGCAATAGTTACTGTATCTGCATGTTGAGAAGAGCCGGGTTTCAAAATAAGGATGCTTGTATTTTTGCAGAGTGTAGGAAATCACCAGTAATTAAGGACAGGTTAAAGACAGACATCAAAGACAGATAAATATTAACTGCTATGAGTCTTAAGAATTTCAGTTCTATCCCATGAGCTCCTGCACTTTTATTGGTTAGCATAAAACTCAGTAGCTTTAGTACTTGGACCGGTTTCACTACATGAAAATAAAATGGAGGAGACAAATTAGACAGAGAGAAAAAAGATCACAGGAAGAAGAGTTGTCATTGTTGTCAAAAATAGATTTGAATTTTGATAAATCAGAGAATTTGCAAATATATATTTAACAAATAACAGATGGGTCAGTAGTGATATTGTCATTATGGGGGATAGCATCACATGACTTTTTCACTTCGGGAGGAATCAGATTTTATACCAAGAAAAGCAGAAGGAAGAAGGTAAGAACTAATGGGTGCAAAGGTGCAGACAGAGGAAAGGATCACCAAAGGGGTCACTAAAAGGGGATAAGTCTTTCTTCATCACTGAGCCTGGGATGTCTGGTGCTGACTAGCGAGGCATGTTCAGGTGTCCTTTGGACACCTTCTGCCTCAAAGAGGGAGGGCACCTCGTTCTGTTGCACGACTGCCCACAGGTGACCCAGGGGGAGGGGACTGTCATGTCAGAAGGAATAAGTAGTCCCTGTTGAGTGACCTCATGTTGGCATGCACCCACTCACCTGGCAAGTGATGCGGAGGCATCACCTGCCCAGAGTGTGGCCAGCAGGGGAGTTCCGAAGGTACGGAGGGTCTTACCCATCCTTCCAATGGCCTTAATAGGCAAGTGCCAGCTCACCTCTCAGGACCACGCACTGGGGTGGGATAAGGGGAGGCTTTAACAGGGATAGAATACCCCCAACAGCACCAGGCAGATGCAGCCACCCTGCCCCCCGCATGCCACACCAGGGTCACTTCGACTCCTCCTATGCTTTACTGGCTGCACCTCACGGGCCCCGGCCATCAAGTGAAGTATCTTCTCCTGGCTTAGGGGAGCCAGGAGGTCCCGCCGCAGTGGGAAAAGTTTGCATGCTTTCCATAAAATATGCACACTGCACTCTTAATATTTCAAAAGCACAGTTTATGGACCAAAACAATGGCAATTTCTATTTTTAATATAATTTTGCATTGACAATATTAGTATACAGGCTGTTAGAAAAGGTTTTGAGCACAAACCAGGTACTTGTAGGAACTCACCATAAGCATGAAAGGAACCACTAAATGGAGCCGTATAAACCAATTTGAGCCTTTGCAATACTAGTAAGAAGAAAGGTGTTAAAGTAAGTATATTAGAAAGCAGTGTGATTGCATAGATGTTTCGTGAGAATTCCAATAAAGATGCCTAAATGGAAAACAAGATAATTTCCAAATGTATTTAAAAAAAAAAAAAAAAAGACACATTGATTTTTTAACATTTTTTACAGTAATCTTTACCATGGGCAATCATGAAAAATCATGATGATATGAGATCATCATTAATCACAGTTACAATTTCCATAACATCATGGTTTTTGATTGACGGCCATTTAACATTCTTGTTTAATTATTGTTCATTTTAATTATGACCACAGTGAAGGTTTTTGAAGCTTGAACATGATCTTTGAACATAATTGATAATGATCATGCATGATAAATCACTGTAAAATCATCATCTTTTCAGCTGAGTACGTACGCTTGAAATCAGAAACTCATGATTTGTTACACAACTTGTATCCCAATTCAGGTTAAAATCTGTCGTAACTAGTATGTTATTGTCCAAGTTACTATGGGCTGGCAGTATAGGGTAGAGATTAGAGTAATGAGCTGTGAATGAGCTTGGTATATCCAGCAGACCTAAGTTTGATTCCCACAATCTCTGCTTACTTACTGTGTGACTCTGAGCGAGTCACTTAACCTCCCCAGTGCTCTGGGGTCACCCATGAAAACAGGCACTTGTGGTACGTGGGCTTTACCCTGTTACCAAAGGGTGGAAAACAGTTATGTCTAATAAAATTAAATAAATAAAAAATCAGTGATATCTGCATATTAGGTACCAAATAAAATGTTTCACGTGCATATCTCCCTTCCCCTGATGAAACTGAATGTCCTGCTCCTGATCCATGTTGGGGATGTCAGCTGCTGGGAATTCCAAGCAGTTTTTGTATAGGATAAACCCGATACTGTAAAACAGGTTATTTTCACATTAGTTACATAAACAATAAGATACGATGGGGTGTGCATTAGAACTGTCTAATGCACATCGCCAGAGTGGCTTATAGCACTTATAAAATGTGTCTGTGTATTCTAAATGGGGTTTCTAGTTTTAACTATGTATTAGACACATCTAATGCATGGCTAACAACCAATCAGATTGCTTTAAATTCTTTGCCCATTTTACAAATTAAGTTATATTTAGAGCATGGTGGTGATTGGCCAAAATGGCACAAACATCATTTTTGTGCTAAGCAGTTATTGCCTAGTAATACTACTGCTGAAAATATACAGTTTTGGTCAGTTGATGCCATTTTATTATTTTGCGGTCACCACACTGAAGGACAGTATTGAAAATACCTAGTTTTACAGGGAATATCAACTGAGCTATGTAAATAAAATGTTGTACTTGTCACTTAATGTGCAAATTGGAGATAAGCCCATATATTAGTTGTGGGGCTGGGTAAATTGACATTTCCTTTAAAAATAAAGTAGACAGTCGGGTGGGTGGTACACATGACCAAACACTTTAGTCTCGTCACTTTAAGAATGTAGAGTCCTCCCCCTGCCCCCCACCATTGCTTCAGCACTTCTTTTACTGAATTGGATAGGTGGGAGGCAAGGATAAAAGACTCTTTTTCAAAGCATTTCAGAACTGCTGAGGAAGCTTTTCAGGAAGTAATAAGAAACATTTGCAAACAAAACAACCCTTCTGTTTCAGGTGCCTTATGGCATGCACAGGTGCCTCTTCCCCCCTCCCCCATTAGTCTTACAAAAGCTACTGCAGGCATGTGTTTTGATGAGTAAACCTGTCCGTCAGAGAGTTAAGTATCAGCAGAGCAGGCTGGTCAAGTGCTGCAGTGGTACTGCATCATGCTGTCACCTAAGAGATGGGTTCCTTTGAGCTCCAGAGTCCCACACTGCAATCGACTGGGAGTGGGGTATGATGCTTGACTCCCGGGGGGGTTGTTGGCCATCTGGCATTTGCGCACCATGTGCTGGGTGACCAAGGAGCAGCACTGGTATTGGTTGTGAAGGCAGATACTCATTCGTCTGGCTGGAGGGCGAGACCAGCCATATAGTGCTCTGATCATCGGGGTTAGGTTAGGGTGGGGGCGGGGGAGACAAAATGATAAAAATGAAGCCATTGGGTGTTATAAGTCTGTCTTCCTAAAGAGGAAGGTATTGGAAGTTTGTCGTTGCCTGGAGAGTTTGCAATGTGGAATCACACGCTCCAGGAGAAAGACGGGTGCTTGCTAATTAACACCTTCTTTAATGGATTGGTCATCCGGTAATATCCACCCTAATCCTGGCCTAGTTGCAACCTCAGCACCTAGCCATACCCCCAGTAGCGGGTTTCGCATTGCCAGCCTCAATGTCTGTAGTCTGCTAAAGAAATGGGACTCATACCAGGGTTGGGTCCTCCAACACCAGCCCGATGTCATTGCCTTAACTGAAACCTGGCTCTCCCCCTTGATCCCGGACTCTGCAGTAGCCATGCCCGGTTTCAACCTCTTCCGAGCTGACCGAGAGGGAAAGCGGGGAGGGGGTTGTGCCATCTACGTTAAGGACACAGTACACTGTCAGCCACTCCCCCTCCCCTCGCTAGTCCCCGGGCCACAGGTCATCACACTCAAGCTCACTATGGGTCACTACCAGACCCCCCTCCTCCTCACGGCAGCCTACATTCCCCCTAGAGACCAGAAAGTGGCATTCCACTCAATCCTGTCATATCTTGCCTCCCTCCCACAACAAAATGAACAGATTACCCTTGGGGACTTTAGCACCAACTGGCTGGCTAAGTCTTCCACCCCACTTTTAGACACAGCTAGCACTCAAGACCTCACACAAGTAGTCCCCTCTCCCACTCGTCTGGACCCCCACACCGGAGCCTCCTCCGTACTGGACCTGGTTCTCACCAACTGTCCCCATAAAATCACTAGCACCACAGTACTACCAAATACAATCAGCAACCACTCCCCTGTTCTCTGCACATGGTCCTGCAAAACGACCAAGACCCCCCCCCCCCAAGGTAATCATCTTTCGCAAACTAGGCCCAGGCAAACTCGCTCTCCTAAGATCTCATCTCAGGTCACTGGACTGGTCCTTCTTAATTAATACCCTTGACCATGACATCGCCCTTGACCTCTTCATTCGTACTTTCAACACCGTCTGCGACCAATTTGCCTCACTCTCCAAAAGGATGGCCAAAGGCAACATTGCCCCTTGGATCACCGACCAGGTCCGTGCCTTGATGTGTACACGTGACTCTCTCTCTGGCACCTCTCAAATGAGACAGGCCAGCCATCTGATAGGCAGAAGTATAGAGAGGCCCGGAACAAATGTACATGGGCATTACGCAAAGCTAAAGCTGAACACTATAAAGCTGCCCTTACCGATACCTGGGGCAGTGGGCGCAAATTCTGGGATAATGTCAAGGAAATCGGTGGCAAAAATCTTAACACCCAACCCAACCTAATAGCGGTGGAAGGGCACCTGACTTCTGACCCCTCCAGCATAGCCTCGGCCTTCAACCAAGCTTTCACTAACCTCAGTCATGTCCTCCCCTCCTAACTTCTTGACCCCCCCCCATTGCCCCCCCCTGTCAGCGTAACCCTCCCTTACACTCACGGTGCATCACCCTTAAGGCTGCTGAGTCGTATCTCAAGAACGCTCTAAACCACATTCGCTATAGTAGCAACTCCCTGGACCTGAGGCTTCTCCGACTCACCCTCCAAGACGTACTCTACCCACTCACCCATATTCTGAACCTCTCCCTCTGCCAAGGTAAATTCCCCTCCATATGGAAATCTTCCTCCATTACCCCCATATTTAAAAGCGGGGACCGTACTGACACCAATAACTACCGGTCCATATCTATCCTCCCCCCATCCAAAGCTCTCAAGCGCATTGTCTATGACCAGATCACTGACCACCTTAACAAACACAATCTCCTCTGTAAACAGCAGCGTGGCTTCCACAAAGGGCACAGTACTGCCACCGCCCTCCTGGAATTCACTGCGCACATCCACTCTGCACTAGACAAAGGCCACACCACTGGTGCTGTTTTTGTTGACCTCTCTAAGGCATTTGACACCGTACATCACTCCCTTTTGCTAGTTGCACTCTCCAACATTGGCTTTTCACAGGATGCCCTTCACTGGTTCACAGACTACATAACTGGCAGGTGCCAACAGGTCAAAATCGGCATGACCCTGTCCAATAGTCTCCCTATTCTCTCAGGGGTCCCCCAGGGGTTCATCCTTGGTCCCCTCCTTTTCAGCCTTTACCTTAACTCCTTCCCTAGCACCTGCTCTAGCAACCTTCTGCTATATGCGGATGATGCTGTCCTCTATGCATCCAGCCATGACCCTTTGTTACGCCACCATATCCTCCAGTCCTCCTTTAATGAAGCAGAGCATGGTTCACTGCTCAGTGCCTCAGACTGAACTACAAGAAGACCAAGTTCATGATTTTCGCCAACCCCCAAAACACAAAACAGAAACTTTGCCCCAAGATCCTAACTGCTGGCCAAACCCCTCTCGACCAAGTGACCCACTTCAGATATCTAGGCATCACCCTGGACCCGGCTCTCAATTTCCACCAGCACATACACCACCTGTCCACGGCCCTCAGCGTTAGCCTTGGACTGCTATACCACGTCAAACACTGCCTTACCCAAGTAACGCCCTCCTACTTGCAGTCTCTTCCTCTAGCCTCTCCTTCCTCGACTATGGTATTCTTGTTTATAGCGCTGCCACCACCTCAGCCCTAAACAGGCTCTGCCTCTCCCTCAACAAAACCTGTCACCTTGTCCTGGGCTGCGATCGCGTCACACACACCTGCTCCTTATATAACTCCACTAACTGGCTTAACCTCGACAATAGGATCAAATTCCACACCTGTCTTATGGCCAAAAAATATCACCTTAGGTCTCTCCCCCCGGGTCTCACCACCCTAATCTACCCGTCCACAACCCCTAAAGTAACTCATAACTCCAGCAAACAACAACTCACAGTTCCCCAATGCCATACCTCGCAATTCAAAGGTCTTTTTAGCTACAAGACCCCCACCTGGATAGATAATACCAGCCTCATCACAACCCCAAAACTCGATGGGACTCTTAGAAACCCACATGGGTCGTCTCAGACCTAAACTGCTAATAGCTGAGCCAGCCCGTCGGCGCAGCGGTTGGATTTCGCTGCGGCGCCCGGCGACCGGATTCGAGGGCGGACTCGGGTAAGCTGGAGGGGCTTGAAGGATCGGTCTAACACAGCTGCTCTCCTTCTCTGGGGAGGATGGAACAGTGTCCGGAGCCTCAGCGACTGGCGGAGGCCAGGGTATCGCAGGACCGACCGGCGCTCACTGACTTGGAGGCGGGGCAGGCGTTCGGCGTCATTGCATGTCCCGCCTCCCAGAAAACCAGGGAAAATGGTGACTGCCGACCGCCCCACTACATGAAGCCCGCCACGGCCGGTCGCCCCAGGCCAGCTACGACCGATTCCGGTCTCTGCAGGGTGTTTGGGTCCGCCCAGCCTGCAGCTCCGCCGTGGGGGTAATCCCACGGGGTGTCGAGAGGCAGAAGTGGCGATCTGGGGGTGGAAGCCGGGTAGCCGTGACGGGCAGAATTACGGAGGTCGGCAGCTAGGAAGGGGATAAAGAAAAAAAAAAAAAACTACTGTGGCTGTTATTGACATTGTCACAAGTCCCCCACCCCGCAATGACAATGGCCTGTGGCTGGCTAAACCCTCTCAATTCTCCTTTCTTTCTTTCTTACCAAATGCCTACCTGAGTCTCCATAAGTCTGTTAGGTTAAAACTGCGAGCCTTATTTCTTACATTTACCATGTATCAAGCGTGTTTATGTTCCCTGCACTGTATGTTACCTTAACTTTGTACTGTTCAATATATGTGACGTGGAACCTTTATAAATGAGTCTCTGACTCAAAGGTACTTTCCAATCTCTGAAATAAATAAATAAAAATTGGGACTGCTACAGAAATAAATAAGATCAGCACTTCTGTAGCTCTTCGTTCAAAAAAGATTTTAATGTGCTGTTGCTCAAGGAAAATAACAGGATAAGGCACAGAACAAAGTTGTAGATGGCAACAACAGGAACAAAGTGAGCCTGTCGTTGCCTGGGACCCTCGCGTAAATCACACCATACTATATCTGATACTTGAGGCTGAAACTGGCTGAGCCCTTCAAATCAGAGGAACGATCACCAGATTACTTTCCTTTTTCTTAAACTTAAATTTATTAAAGTTTAACCAGTACATGTATACATCTGCTTTCTGTGACCTAGGTCCCCTCCTAGTTATAGTGGCACACTGAGGGAGGGAACTGAGTCTTTCATATTTCTTTGCATGTCATAGAATTCAACTTCAAACACTACACTACTGATTGTACTAACAATAACAAAACGATGGGGGAGTAAGGTCCAACAGGGAATAACCAGATATTTGTTTAAAAAATTGAAAAAAAAAGTACAATAGGTCAGTATATATCCAGGCAAAGAGTTTGGTTCATCCATCATTAGTAACCCAATATGACACATGGTATTCAATCTCTCTTCTTTTAGGGCTTCAGTGTAGTGTACAGGTGAATACTAGTATTCAAGGGACAACATTAGGATACTGCTCCCCCATATACAGCACCCATCTCATGCACTTGATTACAAAGGCTTGAGTCTTATACATTCTGTGAAAAGTGATTTGTTTCATTTTGTAAATGTGTGTAAGAAACTCGTACCGACCGATCCATTAAAGAAGATGTTAACAGTTGCAGCCTGGATTACTTTCCATAACAGTTGTGTACATACGTAGGGACATTTATTTTATATTCTCCAAAATGACAGTTCTACTTGGCCACCTCTTAAAGTAAATTTTCCACCTGAGTTAAGTACACATCAGCATGGTTTGCATTAATATTTGGTATAAAATATATATTTTTAGCAAAAGCAATGGGCCCTAACTTGCCTTTTTGCTTGGCAGCTTGGGACAAAGTGTGAGCATAGGGGCTACATATAAATCAGCACTAATAAGGTTGTAATTAGTGGAAAATGCTAAATTAAACATTAAAAAAGTCCAATCCCCGCCAACTGAGTTTTTTGTGCATTTGTTTCCCTTTTTTATGGAAAATCATGTGCCTTTCATGTGGGAATGCTCTTCAGTACCTCCAGTCTCTCCTCACTACTGCCAGCTCCTATTATGCCTTCTGCCCCCAAATAGAATGGGCTGGATTTTCAGCCATGCATTCAGGAGGCTTTCTGTGGCCCAGGCGACTCCGACCAGCCCTACGGCTGCCCTCCAAGACAAATGCCACAAGGCTCTCTTTCCCTGAATGGGCACCACGTCTCTGGACCCCATACTGGAGCCGTTCCTCAGGCGGCTCCAGCCAATATCAGCCACCCACCAAGAACCAAGCTGCAAGGCTGGTTTCCCCTGAATGGGCACCCACACACCTGGACCCCTGCTGGAGCCACTTTCCAACCAGCTCCTTCAGCCACCATCCAAGACAAACGCCACAAGGTGTGGACTTAGCTTGGATCCCCAACTGAACAAAGGGGGATTTGAATTTTGGCGCTCTTTCTAACTCCCTCTACCTACTGGCTCCCCCACTATCTCCCTCTCTCTGCAGCCACAACCTTGCAAACTATATAATTAATTGCTTATTGTCTTGTTCACTAGCTAACTTCAAGGTACTGCCTTTTTAATAATTTATCAGCATTGTTAGTGTAGTTTCAGCTTGTTAGTGAATTTACAGCTTATCCGTGAATGTGAATCTGCAATTGCGAGCTAGCATTTTCTTGCAGAGCTTTCCTTTCCACTGCTCCTTCTCAGCTCTGATTTTCTTTTTCTATTCACTTGATTTTTCTCCCTCCCACCCACCTACACCCGCCCTGATACTCTTTAAATACCGTTTTCTTCCAGGCACCTCCCCCTCTACCCCCTCCTTCTCTTCTGGCTGCCCCTCCCACAAGCCAGTCACATACACTAATTATCTAATTAAGTAAATCGCTTCCGTGCTGTATTACGGTCCTTCCCACAGGCCTGCCATATATACTACCTTTTCTAAACTATCATAATACTCACATGCTGTATATCTGCATGGTATCTAATCCTTACTTCTTTCACCCTTCAATTGCTACCCTTATTTTTCCCTCCTCTCCAATATCTCTCCCCCAGGCCCTCTTCCCTTCTCCTCTATTTCTCTCTTCCTGCCCCTCTCTTGCATATCTTCCATTGTCCACATTATTTAACTCCTTCCTTTCCTCTCCTATTCTGCTTTCTTTTGGCCTCTTCCCTCTGTTAATCCACTTTCTCTCAAGCCTCCTACCATGTTTCTCCTATTCCTCACCTGTTTCCCCTTCCTCCTTGCCCTACACCCCTTCAACCCTCCTCCCAACCACCCTCTCCACTCCTCTCTCCCCTCTGCCCTCCCTCTCCCTTCCCCCTGTCAGCACTCCTTCTCACACTTCCCTTGGCACCTGCTGCCAGCGTCCTCCATGGTGTGGATCCCACCTTGCAAACCTTGAACCATGACTTCACTTTTCAAAGGCCAATATTTCAAGCCCCCTCAAGCTCCAGCCACCCACACCACCTGGCAAAAAATGGCTGCTATCATCTCAAAATTACTTATAACACTACTACTACTTACTGCAGGCGATATCAAACCTAATCCGGTCCCCCCTCCCTCCCAATTTTTCAACTACTGAATTACCAAAAGGACTGAGTATTTTCCACCTTAATATTTAGAAGCCTATTCCTCAGAATTGTTGTCCTGCAGCCACTCATGTCACAACTAAAACCTTCAGTCCTCATTATCTCTGAGTCATGGCTCAGCTCAAAAATCCCTGACACTGCCATCTCTATCCCAGGACACTCCATCACCCATCAGGACCGAAAGTCTAGAGGTGAGGGAGTCATCATGTATATATCAACTTCAATCAAATACTCTGTCTGCCTATCCACTTCCTCTCCTTCTGCCTACTACTACTAGTAAAAATATCCCTCCCCTGCTCCCTCCCTGTCTTTGTCGGCGGTATCTACTGCTGCCCCAGCCTCCCTGTCTCTTCTATTTCTTCTATCACTGATCTCCTTTTGTCTGTTTCATCCCTTGCCACCCCTGGTGAGCTATTCCTCCTTGGGGACTTCAACATAAACTGGCTGTCCAGCAGGTGGTCCAGAGTCTGCAATCATGTCTCGTCACTAAACCTAAAACAGTTGATCTCCGACACAACTCGATTAAATCACAAAACAGGTAAACATACCCTAATCAACTGGGTTCTGACCTCTCATCCCCACCGCAGCATAAAATCTGGTATACTTTCAGATGCACTCAGTGATCATCATATGGTCTACTGTGTGTGCAAAATCCACTGTGCAAAAACCCCTCTGGTCATTCTCAATATTCGCTCCTTCCGTTCCCTCAACCTGTCCTCCCTCCATAGAGACTTAATTGATATTGATTGGTCGCCTATCTCCTCTGCCTCCTCAGTGGACTCAGCCCTGAACTTTTCAGCTCAAAATTCTTGTCTGTATGAAATCATCATGCATCGCTTAGAAACACAAGGGTCGCGGAAACCACCCCTGGGTCTCTGTTGAACTCACTGCATGTCATTGTGCACGTGACCAAGCATGGGCTATGTTTAAATCCTCTGCTGCCCTCCATGATCTCCAGTGCTGTCGCACACTCCGGAATGATTGTACCCGAGCCATCCATCTAGCCAAGGCAGAATATTTCAAGCATCTTTCCATGAAAACATTAACAATCCATCAACATTTTGGAAGGTTATTCATGCCCTATTTTCCCCTCCTACTTAGTCCCCCTCTCCTGTCCTAAAAATAGGTGCCCGTACAATAGATGACCCTCCCTCTGTGGCAGAAGAGTTCAACAACTTTTTCACTACCTGTGCCTCCTCCCTCCTTGCCTCACTTCCCCCAATTGCCCCTCTTCCCCTTACGGCCCCCCTCGCTCCCAATCCCCTGCTGCTTCATGCTTCATTTTCAAGCCTGTCCTCCTGATGACACCCTGCATGTTCTACTTGCCTGATCCCACCAAGGCAAAAGCCTGATGGTCTAAACCTAAACCCTAGTCCTCTCAGCTTACGCTTATTGCTTTTCATCTGACAAATCTTCTGAATCTCTCCTTCTTCCGCGCGACAGTACCTGAGGCCTGGAAGTCTGCCACCGTGGTCCCTCTTCCCCAAAGGTGGGGACCCCTCCACCCCTTGCAGTTTCCACCCCATATCACTGCTCCCCACCCTGGCTAAACTTCAAGAGCACCTGACTCTGGAGCAACTCTCCTTCCTTGACTCTTCCTCATTTTTCACCCCTTTCCAGTCTGTGTTCAAAAAGTCCACTCCACCACTACCTCCCTCCTTAGGCTCACCTACTCCATACTCTCAGGCATACAGTAGATCAGGGATCCATCACCTCTGCCATCTTTGTCGATCTGGCCAAAGCCTTTGACACTGTCGCCCATTCCCCTTCTCCTCTGTAAGCTGTCTGCGGCTGGCCTCTCCAAATCTGCCACCAGCTGGTTCCGTTCCTACCTCACGGGCCGGACTCAATCAGTCAGAGTCGGCAACTCCACCTCCCCCCCTCTCACAATCAACACAGGTGTCCCCCAAGGCTCGGTTCTTGGACCAATTCTGTTCTTCATTTTCCTGAATGATTTACCTGATGCCTGCACATCTGCCAACATCCACATGTACACAGATGACACCGTGTTGTTCTCCTCTGGGAGTTCCCCCACCGAAGTAGCTACCAGCCTACAGTTGGACTTTAACAATGTCCAGCACTGGTTTTCCTCTAACCAACTGTCAATGAATGTCAAAAAAACAGTCTCTATGATCTTCAGTACCAGACAAAAACTGACCAGACTAGATTCCACACCCACCTTCTATACCCTCTCTGGTACTAAACTGGACGACGTTTCCCACATTTAAGTACCTCAGGCTCTGGCTAGACAAGAATCTAAACTTTGGGGTACACATAGATGCCATCCACAAACATTTACTCCCTAAACTTGGTGCTCCATGCAGACACCACAGCTGCTTGCCTCTGCAAGCAAGGCGTGAAATCGTCCAAAAAATTATTCTCCGTCTTTGACTTCGGGAATATTGTGTACAACTCCACCCCCAAGACCACCCTTTCCAGACTGGACACCCGCTTCAATTCCTTCTGCTGCTACGTGCTTGGCTGCCCCCTCTGACCCACCACTGTGATCTTTATACCTCATTATCCTTCCCCTCTCTCTCTGCCAAATGCCTGTCCCACAGCACTTACCTAGTTGGGAAGTTCTGGCTCAGTTCTCTTCCTCCCTACTTGTCCTCCCTCCTGTCAACCTCTCCTCCCTCCTGCTATACCCTTTGTTCAGGCACACATAGAACACTTGCAACCCCCCCCCATGGCATACATCATCTGGTTGCGCCACTTTCTCGTACAAATTCCCCTATATCTAGAACTTCCTTCTCCTAGAAATTCATTCTGCCCAGTCCCGCCATTCCTTTTCACTTCTCCTCTTTAAACACTCTGTTCACTACTGCAACTGCACTTAATCTCTCCCTCCTTTCTTGCCACCATTCTCCCTCCTTCTCTCTCCCCCATCCGGTTTCACACTGTGGTGTGACATCCGCCCATGAGCATCCCACGACCAACAGCTGCAATGCAAGTGTCGGCGTTGCACTGGCGGGAGACCTCTGTGTTGTATCGGGGCTGTGCCCCCCACACCCCCTGGACTCTAAATTTCTAACTCCAGATTGGAGTTGTCTCAGGGGAGAGGGTGATACACCGGGTGAGGCAGTTCCAGCGCCTGCAGAGACCATCACAGTGATGCACGGATATCGCCTGATTTTTGTCACTGTGATGGTCTTCATGCTCATGGGTTCGCTGTATCGTTGGGGTACCCTTCCCATCCCTGCCCACCTAATTGCCTCCAACACCAATTAGTTCTTGTCTCCCCTACCCTCCCTCCCTCCCTTTTCCATGAAAGCCTCCACCCCGGCCAACTCCCAGTCCTCCTTGGCTTTCAAAAATAGTAGCAGAAAAGGTCAGAGCAAAGGCTGTCCTTCAGGAAATATAAGGGAATGCAGCGGGACAAAGATAGGGAGGCATACCAAACTTCCCTAAGGGAAGCAGGGAAGGCAGTAAGGCAGGCAAAGGCCCAAACCAAGGAAACACTAGCACAAACAGTAAAAGAAGGGACAAGACTTTCTATAGATACATTAGTGAAAGGAGAAAGTCTAGAGGGGGTATTGCTAACATCAAAGGGGATAAGGGGAGTGTGAGGAGGAGAACCAAGGAAAAGCATCTATCCTAAATAGATACTTCTGCTCAGTATTTACTGAAGAGAAGGTAGGGCAGGGCCCACATCTCAGCACCATGGACATGGGGGGGGAGGTGTGCACTAGTCCCTTCACAAAAGAAAGGGTCCTACAAGAGCTCGTTAAGCTCAGGGTGGACAAGGCAATGGGACCTGATGGCATACATCCCAGGGTACTAAAGGAGCTATGGGTGGAACTAGCAGAGCCATTATCAGAACTGTTTAGTGAGTCTCTGAGCACAGGAGAGGTCCCAGAGACTGGAGAAGGGCTCATGTAATCCCGCTCCACAAGAGTGGTAGCAGAGAAGAGGCAGGAACTACAGACCAGTCAGTCTTACCTCAGTAGTGGGCAAGATTATGGAGGCACTCATTAAGGAAAGGATAGTGCAACACCTGGAATCCATAGGAGCACAAGATCCAAGACAGCATGGGTTTACAACAGGAAGGTCCTGTCAGACTAATCTCATAGATTTCTTTGACCAGGTAACCAGAGTGGTGGACCAAGGGGGTGCAGTCGATGTTGCCTACCTTGACTTCAGCAAAGCTTTCGATACTGTTCCACGTAGAAGATTGATTAATAAACTGGGTAGGCTCGGGGTGGGTCAGAAGTTGGTCAGCTGGGTGGCAAACTGGTTGGCAGGCAGAAAACAGAGAGTGGTGGTAAACGGTATACAGTCAAAGAGATGCAAGTCACAAGTGGGGTACCTCAGGGATCAGTCCTGGGGCCAGTCCTCTTCAATATCTTCATCAGTGACATTGCAGATGGACTGGAGGGTAGGTTTGCCTGTTTGCAGATGACACCAAGATCTGCAACAGAGTAGATGATCCAGATGCGGTGGGCAGAATGACAAGAGATCTGGATAAACTGGCAAAATGGTCAGAAGAGTGGCAACTGGGGTTTAACGCAAAGAAGTGTAAGATCATGCACGTAGGGAAGAGAAACCCTGAAGCCACCTGTAGGTTGGGAGGGGAGTTGCTGGCAATCACAAGGGAAGAAAGAGACTAGGGCATCATCATCACATTCATCACAGATGGCCTGAAATCATACAAGCAGACCACTAAAGCAGTAGGTAATGCTAGAAGGATGTTGAGGTGTATTAGTAGGGGTATTGCAAGTGATAAGAGGGAGGTAATAATCCCTCTTTACAAGACACTGGTTAGGCCCCATCTGGAGTACTGCATGCAGTGCTGGAGGCCACACCTGCACAAGGACATTAACAAAATGGAGGCAGTCCAGAGAAGGGCAACCAAAATGGTGCAGGGACTGCATCAGAAAATATATGAGGACAGACTAAAAGAGCTCAATATGTATACCCTAGAGCAAAGGAGGGAGAGAGGTGATAGGATCAAAACATTCAAACATCTTAAGGGCATTAACAAGGTGAAAGAATCTAACATGTTTCAATATAAGAAAAATAGCAGGACAAGAGGACACAGCATGAGATTAGAGGGAGGCCGATTAAGGGGGAATGTGAGGAAGTTCTTTTTCACAGAAAGGGTGGTGGATGCATGGGACGGCCTACCTCAGGAAGTGATGGATATGAATACAGTGCAGGGCTTCAAACAGGCATGGGATAGGCATAAGGGAGCAGTACAGATGAGTATGAATAGATAGGCCATTGACAGAATACAGGCCTATGGCACATTAATAAGGTAGAAAAAATGGGCAGACTGGATGGGCCTTGCAGTCTTTATCTGCCATCAACTTCTATGTTGCTATGTTTCAGTCCCCTTTTTCTGATCCTCCCTCTCCTCGCTCCACCCCCCACTCATCCCCCTCCCTTTTTCTTTCTCCACTACCTGCCAGCTGCTAGGCCCCTTGCAGGGTTCTCAGCATCCTGAAGGGGAAAAGGCAAGCTGGCTCTCCTCCCCCAACCTTCCCCCCTGTCTCCTATCCACCCACTCTTACTGGTTTTCCTTTAATACGTAATAATATAGCACTTAGTATCTTGTTACTCAGCCTTTGCTCTCTCTTAGCCCTACTACTGCGTATGCCATCTGCCTGACTAATACCGTACCAAGCTACCTGTGTACCTTCTTGTCTTCATAGGTTAGTTTTCTACACAGTGTACTATACATTGTTCTGTCATCTCCTCAAATTCACTCCTATGTATTTGACTTCAAGTTACATTACCATCAATGCTCATATTCCTCGAATGTTCTGCCTGTCTCAGCCAGATAGTTTTTGTGGATTGAACTATACCGTATTCGATATGCACACTGTGTTTTTTTATCTGAGTTTTGTTTATTGCTCCTCTCCCTCATGTACTCCCCCACCCCTCAGGATGCTACTGGGAACGATCTGTTCACCGCTCATGTTGTCTTTCCTGGTGAAACTTTTCTAAATAAAATAAATAAAAGGCTTGCTGCCCATAAATTAGATGCCTAAAAGAGGATCTCACTCATAATGTTGATCTGCCATGACTTATGGCCTGTCAGGATCCCTATAGTGATGCATGCGTCACTGTTTAAAATTATGTAGCTATAAAGCAGTATCAGCTGCCAAGACTGTTGCAAAACATTTGAAAATAGCATTTTAAATGCTTTGCCGCATTTACCCTGCCACAGGGGCACACCAAAATAGGGTTCTGTGGCAGGACCTTTGAAATTTATAGTTGATGGTTCTGGCAGATAACACCTTTGCTGTATCCCCCACATCGAAAGCACCCCTGGACGGGGTACTGCACCACCTCCCTCACAGATCCATGTCTTAGTTAGGAATCAAGAGATTTGCCAGGGTCCACTGCATAGGGGAATAGTGGAGGGTGACAAAGCGGTTACCCTAGATGGCAGAGATAGGAAGAATTGAGAGAATAACGTTTTTTACATTCCTTTTTTCTCTCAAGGGCATATATGTCTGCTCAAGCCTTGTTTATCTTTCTCTGTTCCGTTGTAGTCTCAGCTGGTCAACATTATCCAGTCCACATACTGTGCCCCAACCCATGCAGTGCTCATCAGATGTCTCAGCAGTCTAGTAGTCTGGTACCACCCCCAAGCAATTTACAAAATGCCATTAAGTGCTGGGGCAACTAGGGTTGACATGGGATCTGCAGCTTCTGACACTGGTGGTAGTGGCAGCAGGCCTTGCATATTGTGGAGGTGAGGTGCCCAGCTGTCAGCAAGAGGTGGTAGTGGGCTGCCCATGCAATCACTGACTGCCGAACAATGAGTCACATTAGCATTGACTGTGAAGGCAGCAGTTCACTCATTCAAACCTCATAGCCAGAGGAAGGGTGCAGCTGGGGTGACCCTAAATAAAGCAAAAAAAAAAAAAAAAAAAAGAAAGAAATGTTATGACAGTGTAGTCGCATTTAAAAAATTTAATTAAAATGCCCTGGCGAGTCAAGCATAGGCGGCAATTCAGACAATAAAGAGGAAAAAAGTGCATCAGCGAGGAAGGCGTTTAAAAAGCCAGTGTAACTGGTACATTATTTATACTGTTAATTTAAAATCTACTAACACCTTTTGGAAAACATTGAGAAATACATTGGAGACAATTCAGCTTTTGTTTCTTACATTTTCTGTAGAATTCTGCTCCACATTATTTATTACTGAGGAAATTTGCTCAAAAACATATCTTCAGCCCTTAGAGTTCATCTGCTTCCGGAACTCATTCCTACATGAAGTCCTAATCCTCTGTTGTGCTATCATAGTCAGTGATGTCACAAGCAGAGAACTAGGATCTTTGGTGTGGAACAGGCAATAGGTGCAGATTAGCTTTTTTCCCATTGAGATTTTTATTTCTCTCCTATGTTTTTAAAACAGTTTTTATTACTAATTGTATAATAAATGACTTAAGTCATTAAAGGTGGTCACCACTAGCAGTTTTTAAAAATCCCTTCCATCAGGGTTACTTTTTATGTATGTGTGTGTATATATATATATATATATATATATATATATGTAGGTTTTTATTCTCCTGGCGGGATCGGGTGGCTGTTTCAGCCCTGTCCCCGCCAGCCACTGCCATTCCATGTCTCCTGCAGTACCAGGGACCATTATCCCCTGCTGAATACCCTCCATGGCAGGCCTGGGAAGGAGGCCATCCTCCCCCACCTGAGACACAAATGCAGGCTGCTCCAGACTGGAGAGAGATCAGTTGGGCCACCGGTGTGAGGGGTAGGGGTTCATATAGCCCATCCTCCATTTTTCCTCCTGTTTTCTCCCTTTGGGCTGTGTGGATGTGCAGTGGGCACGTTGTGTAAGCTCCACCTCAGCAGAGATGCCCCCCGGTGCTCTGAATGCCGGCCCTTCCCCTCTCTATGGGACTCGCACATGCCACCATCTTGATTTCTTCAGGTGGCAGTCAAATGATGAGTCGCAGGATCCCTCTTCCCCGAGGGAGGAGAGTAGTTATATGGATGCTCAATCTTCCCTCCCCTGGCCGACCCCCGAGTTACTCAAGTCCGTTCTTGAACCCGGGTCTCCGGCGTGGAAAGAAGTAAGGCGCCCACAGTGCCTCAGCCCTCTTCATCACCGTGCCGGCCTTAGCAGGGTTCCTTTTTGACATTATAAGCTGGATCCACACTGTGACTGTATTAGGAGGATACTGCCACACATTTCTGATGGTAAACATAACACCACACCAAGATGTTTAATTTATTCATAGTGGGTGTGGCCAGGCCGCAAGTACGTTTTAAAAACGTCAAAACCGGCTGGCCCAATGTCGCAGAGTTGAGGCGCAGGACGCCTTACCTCTCACCACACCAGCAACCCGTGTTTGGGAATGAGCATGGGCCATCGGAGGCTGGCATGAGGGGGGAGGGTGTGGTAGAGGTGGCTGACAAGGCAGCTGCAGCCCGCCGAAAGGAGAACATAAATACTTGTATAAAAAAAAAAAATCTCAGTTCTGGAATGCAAGACTTTAAAAAGAAAAATGAATATATTCATATTTTTTGACAGAAATTCAGTATTACTAAAAACACTGTATAATGATTTTTGTCTGATAAATATTGCAACTTTAAGTGGTTAATTGGACTTTATCTGATTCCATTGAGGAAGTATTTGACTTCCAAAGATCAGGTAGAAGCCTTCAAAATAGAGGGTTAGTAAGTATTCTACTCCCAGAAGGGAAAAAAGAAAATCAGGTGATATTCAGATTAAGTGAAACATAACTGTTATTATTGAAAGAGATTGTTTTTTAACTAGTAAAGCATTATATTAACTTTCCAAATTTTGTGTCTCTGTTAGCATATTAATGTCCCAAATTTGGGACCTGGCTTCCACTCAAAAAATAGTTACTGAATCACTGTCTGGCAAGGTTCTGTTATTAAAAAGTCTTTTAGTTTCAAGGCTCCTTTAAGACAGTTTACAACAAAGTGTTATTTTGGTGACGGCAGTAAAAGTTGATTTACATGAGAGGGAAAAAAATATCTTCCTTTTCTTAAAAAAAAAAAAAAAAGGCAACAAAGAAAAAAAAACAACTAACTCCTGATTGATCTGTGTGTTACAGGTGTGCACACACAATTCCAGACCCAGAGGACAACCCACTAATTGTGGGGTAGGGTTCCCTGTCGAAGCATTACTCTTTGACAAAACACACACACGCACACGCACACGCACACACACACACACACACACACACGCACACACACTGGAGAGTATGCGTAATGATGCTAACTTTGGCTTGGCAAACTGCTGGAGTCTTCTTTGTTAAGAATGCTTCTCCTTCTCATTGAAGCACGATTTCCTCCGACGTGCGAGGGTTAAGAGGGCTGGGACCCTCTATTGCAGTCTCAGGACCTTGCATAATAACATTCTTGACTCTGGCATGGGAAGATCAGATGGTTGAGGGTTCCAGTCTGGCACTGGCACCAGGCACTTGCACAATACTGACATTGCAGTGCCGCACTAGAAATTGCTTTACTGTTTCAGGTGCTGTCCTTCGAATGAGATGCTAAATCGAGGTCCCTTTTGCCCTCCTTGTCCAGGGGAAGTTAAAGATCTCGTGACACTTATCGTAAGAGCAGGAGTGTTATCCTCACAATCCTGCCCAGCAATTCCCTTGTTCAGTAAAACAGGACCTAATGCAGTAAGAATAGAATAGGACTGGTATTATAAAGTGCCTCTCTTGGGCTCAGAGCACTCATAACATTACCATTAATACATTGTAACAATCAGAACCATACTAGCTGGGGGAAGGCGTGTACAAGGAAATAGCACCATAGTTTAATTTGAAAGATGGAAAATGAAAAGAGCTAGACACATGTCTGTTGCCATCAAGTTCCAAAAGGTTTGGAGCGGCCACCTCGAATGAACATTCTCCAGCAGATTTTAACCATGATGATGGAACATGTAGTAGCCCTGGGCTCATGGAATGAGTGGCTTATAGAAACATAGAATTTGACGGCAGATAAGGACCGCTTGGCCCACCCAGTCTGCCCATTTCCCTACCTAATGGATAAGCTGCAGATCCTAGTTAACCAGCAGCCTATTTCTGGCTTTCCTGGGAGAACAAGGGGACAGAAGATCGTGGAGGTAGTTGGGGCCCAGACCATTAAGACTGTTAAATGTTAATGGGAACATGAAACTTGGACTGGATTTCACAAAGTCTAGGCCTGACGTAGGCCCCGGGTGTGCCAATCATCTGGCGCACTGGGCTTGCAGCAGCTGAAACGAATTTTGTATCCCTTCCATCAATGTGATGCTGGCTAGACCATCTTTTTGTGGTCTTGCTTGTTTCCAGACTGGGGACCCTTTACGTACAGCTTGTGTCCAGGGTTTGGCGCAAGCTGACGTAAACCAGGTCAGTTGTGATAACTGCACCTGAGATTATAAAATTGGGTGCAGTTGTGGAAGTCAGTGCAGCAGCTGCGTCAACACTAGGGTTTGATGCAGTGCTTGTCGGAAGTCCTGCATCATCCTTCTAAAACCTGTCCCCTTGTCTTTTACATTTTCTAATATAATTGTACATTTGGGCATGTGCAAACGCTGTTTAAAGAGCTAGTGCACTCTTAACTAATAGTAACTTTCAGAAGTACTCAGCTGTCACTTCTTATATCGTAAGTATTTTTTTTTTCTTTTCTGTTTTGCTGATTAGAAGATTTTCTGCCTGGCAGTAGCAGGTGTATGTGCGGAACAGCACTCTATATGGAGGCTGACATAGTTATTTTCCTCCCTGTACATCATCAGCATTGTGACTGCACAGGCTGCGACAAAACTAGTAACCAGGAAGAGCCATGTCCCGCTGCTTGATTGGTAATCTGTGACAGGTTACAAATCAGGCAGCAGGACTTGTGATATAACAATGAGTGAGGTCATATGCTGATGATGTAATGGGAGGAACAGAACGAGCTATGTCTGTTTTCAGATAAAGCCCTACTTTTCACATCACACCCAGTACTGTTAGGTAAAAATCATCTACTCAGCACATAGAAAAACAAAAACACTTCAGAAATAAAAAGTTATAAGGGACTACTTTTAAAAAGTACAAACATTGTCTGCCTACTACTGTTTCAGCACTTCTAGCTTTTTCGTACCTCCAGTGTATTGTTTCATGTGTTTGTTTTGAAGTACAGTAATCTTATTCTTTTCTTTATTTATGGTCCCTTTTATTCATGCCCTTTTGCCCAGCCAATTCAGTGTTTTTAATTACTTATCAGTCCCGAAACCCACTGACCTTGGTTGTGCAGAAACCTTGAGTGAAAGCTTTGCATGCAGAGCCTCTGTTCAGTTGATGCCACTGGGTTCCGAAATTGATACATAATTAAAAAATGAATATTGAGTGGGGGAAAAGGCACTATTAACAAGGAATCTTAAGTAAGGAAACAATAGGACTATTTCAAAATGAACACACAAAGCAATACAGTGGTGGTATTCGCTAAACTTCACACTTGTCCAAATTTCTAATTGTATTAAAAAATTGGCAAAAAAAAATAAATCAAGGTTTCTGTTCCCTTTAACAGCTGGACTTTGTAGGTGATCCACAGCCTGGCAGTTCTTGCAGTGCCAGGGTAATGTGATCTGACTTCGCTGACAGCCTTGCTGCTATACTGTGCACCAGGTGCAGGCGTCAGTTCCGATTACCAGCTAATCCCTTGTAGAGTACACTGCAGTAGTCCAGGTAAGAGGCAAGGAATGCGGCCCCAGTGTTTTCATGTCCCGTTTCTAGTTAAAGAGCAGAGCCTGGTGATGTCTTCTAATGATGAAAGCAGCTTTTAACAGCTGTACTCACCTGGGACTCCAGGAACAAACCCTCATCAAGAGCTGCTCACAGACTGCAGGCACAATTCCCAGCCACAAGCTGAATCCCATCAAAAGTTGGAAGCTTGACGCTACTTTTCACTGCAGGGACCTGGCAATCCAAACTCACTGGCAGTGGCTCTGAATTGCTGGGACTGAGTGCCAGCCAGCTGGTGGCTGTCTAGTTGGTAATCTCAGCAAAACACCAGTGTAACTTGTACACCAAGGATATGTGGTTTGTGGTAAAGAAAAGATACAGCTGAGTGTCATCTGCATAAAAGAGAAACTCTTCACTGAGCTGCTGAATTTATTTTATTTGTATTTATTGAGTTTTCGGATACACCTTTGAGTCAGAGACTCATTTACAAAGGTTCCATGTCACACAGAATAACAACAGAACAGACATTAGAAGGTAGTACAACAATCAATAGAGTCCAGCATATTTACAAAGAGCATTGTAGGCTCTTAAATGGCAATGAGTTCTTAAATGGCTGTAAATACACAGCAAGCAACCCCACAAAACCCTGGGATTCCCCATGCCAAAGAGCTACAGCTGTAACTGGAAAACTGCCATTGGCTGCCACTAGTTGGAGAAGAATGACCAAAACCAAACAGTCACAGACCTGGACAGTCCTATGGAGTCCATTGACTAAGACCTGATGGTCCACCATTACAAATGCCAGTCAGAGAGCTGGGAGAATCGGTATAAGGGCTTTCATGCTCATGCAGCGTGAGGCAAAACTACCAGTTTGTAAAGCACTTTGGAATAGAGTGCGTATGAAAGGCACTATATGAATCCAACTGCGATTCTATTACATAGTCCTTGCACAGCCGGTTTCTAAAGCCCTTTGGAAAACTGTGTGTATGAAAGGTGCTATATAAATCCTAACTTGACTTCATTTGTATGGTCCCTGCATTACCAGTTTATAAAAATGCTTTTTGAGATACAGCATTCATGAAAGGTGCCATTTACATCTGAATTGATTATTTCACACAGTCTCTGTGCTACAGGTTTGTAACATACTTTGGGATACAGAGTGTACGAAAGGTGCTATATAAATACAAATCTTATTATTTTATACTGACCCAGCTCTACCAGTTTGTAGTGCACTTTGGAATACAGTATGCAGATGTGGCAAATTGAATTCAAATTTTAATTTCTGTTTACCCAGGATAAATAAAGTCATTAGGCTAGCCTGTTTTCAGGACTGTCCTGCCCATTCATTACTTCAGAGTTTCAACATGAATGTACATTAGACAGCATACAGAATGCATTTGATTCTGTTGTGCAGTCCCGGCACTACCACCTTGTAATGCACTTTAAGATGGCGTGTGTGTATGTATGGTGAATGGTGCTAAATTGTATTCTGTTATACAGTCCTTTCACTTCCTGTATCTAACTGATTGCACTGTAAAGCACTTTGGTAGACATCATGTGTGAGAGATGCATATTCAGTTTTATTGGACATCTTGTGTTACAATAAGCTGAAAACCAGTTCATGAGATTAGTACATAATACAGTCATAGGCAAACAGTTTGGAAAAATAGTAGTAATATTCATAGCAAAATGTTTACTCGCACGAAAAGGGAAAGATTTGGCAGGCTGTTTCAGGGCAAGTCCTATAGTAAGGTGTAACAACAAAAATCTGCATCATATTTGGTAACCAGGTGCCCGCTGAACCACTTCTTTTGTTAGCCAAACCTCCTGTGATGGTGGCCACTTCATGTAAACATTCAGGATATCAATCAATCAGTCAATCAAAACTTTATTTTTAAAAGGCGCTTTTCTCCAACCAAAGCGCCTGTACAATTTCATAAAACAATAAATAAACAAGATTTAAAATTATTATAAATCATTAAAAGCTATATTAAAAAGGTGGGTCTTCAAAGCTCCTTTAAAACTTAGAACAGTCGGGCAATTTTGCACCTGACGAGGTAGAGAATTCCACAGGGTCGGGGCCATAAAACTAAATGATCTAGCCCCTGAAGTTTTCAAACGAACCCTGGGAATCTCCAGCAATCCCTCATCAGTGGATCGGAGGGCGGGAGGGACAGTAAGGCACGGAGCTCTTTCAGGTAAGTAGGTCCCCGTCGTGGTAGGGCTTTATAGGTCAGCAAACCGACCTTGAAGGTGATTCGCCAAAACACTGGCAGCCAGTGCAGTCCATGGAGCACAGGCATTATATGGCTGGATCTAGAAGATCCAGTCAATAACCTGACCGCCGCATTCTGCACAAGCTGCAGGCAGGCGTTCAACCCCGATAGCCCTAGGTACGAGGGAGTTGCAATAGTCAAGGCAGAGGGAAGTAGAGGCGTGGATCAGCGTTGGAAGATCCTCTGGAGGAACCAGGTGCTTCACCCTGGCGATATTCCTCAGATGGAAAAGGAAGTTTTGACCACCGCTGACACCTGGGATTTAAGCGTCAAGTGGTCGTCAATTATTATGCCAAGATTCCGCACCTGATCTGAGGTTGTCAGCTGAACGCCCCCAAGCCATAAGCCTGAGGGCGATCCATCCGGCAGACCCGCCTCACAGCGACCTTTATCCACGACTAACACCTCAGTTTTCTCCGGGTTTAACCTCAGCCAGCTCCCATTCATCCAGTCCTGGATTTCGGCAAGGCAGTTATTAAATACCGATGAGGCAGCATCCTGGTCGGGCACAAAAGACATATACAGCTGGGTATCATCTGCATAGCAATGAAAACCCAAACCGTATCGTCTAATAATCGCTCCCAACGGCAGCTTATACACCGCAAATAACATAGGCGCTAAAATAGAACCCTGCGGTACCCCACAGGATAGGGAGATTGATGCCGAAGAAAAGATTCTCGACACCACCCTCTGAGTCCTACCCTCGAGGTAAGATCGAAACCACCTGAGGACCATACCAGATAATCCACAGATGGACCGCAGACGCTCCAACAACACACCATGGTCAACAGTGTCAAATGCTGCAGAGAGATCGAGAAGTACCAAGATAGAACGGGTCCTACGATCTCTCGCTATTAGGAGGTCATTTAGTACCCAAACAAGTGCTGTCTCGGTACTATGCCTTTTCCTAAATCCTGACTGGAGAGAATCGTAAATATTGTTGGTCAGATGATCATCCAACTGTACTGCGACCACCTTCTCAATAACTTTACCCACAAAGGGTAAGTTAGAGACTGGTCTGTAATTTGCTAGACAGTCTGGGTCTAAGGAGGATTTCTTTAAAGAGGCTTAACTATAGCCTCTTTAGGGATCTGGAAAGATCCCCTCTAAAGACTTCAGACTATCAAAGCCAGGACTAGGCCGATTTTATCCACACAATCCACTAAAAGGCGTGTGGGGCCAGGGTCCAAATCACAGTTGGTTGGTGGCAGCGCTCGGATGACCATCACAATATTATCGATTTTGGGGAGGCTGAAGTCAGACCATACAAACTGAGTGTTCGACATCTCCCACCGACCATCACCGCTCCCATTGGAGAGGGAAGGACGGACGTCTGATCTGATTTTGGCAACCTTATCTGCAAAACAGAGAGCAAACTCCTCACACCGTTCTGGAGAAAAGGCTCTTCTGGGCTGAAGACAGGCTGGATTGCACAGTCTGTCCACAGTCCGAAAGAGCTGAGCTGGTCTGTTCTGTGCAGCCGCTATCTCTCTGGACAGGAATTCTGCCTTCTTACAAGAGATTGCGGATTGATAGGCCGTATAATGGTCCATCAAACTAAGTTTGTCATCATCAGACTGGACTTCCGCCAACGCCTCTCCAGCCTTCGTCCAACCCTCCTCAACTCCCTCACGGTCTCATCAAACCATGGAGACCTGGGGCGAAGAGTGAGAGGACGAACAAGAACAAGTGCAATAGAGTCCAGGGCCCCTGTCACCGCCTTATTATAGGCATGTACCAGGTCACCTGGATCCGAACAATCCATCGGTAGGCCCGATAGGTCCAGCACCGCCATCAGGTCATCCGGGGACACACCCCTTAAAGGGCGGTACCGTACCATCTCCGAAGGGGCTGACCTAATAGGGGTGGCCTCAAAACTGAACCTAATGGAGTGATGGTCAGACCATCCAAGTGGTTCCACCACCAAATCAGATATCCCCATCCCCAGAAGCAATACCAGGTCCAATGAGTGTCCACCAATATGAGTCAAGGAGGAAACAACCTGTGTGAAGCCCAGTGATACCATCAACTGGAGGAAGTCTTGACCAAAGCGTGAGAGTTCATCATCGACCCAAGCATTGAAGTCCCCCAGAACCAACCATCTGGGGGACCCCAATGTCAGGTCGACAATGAAGTCTGCGACTTCTTGCAGGAAGACATTCTTGTCACCTGGTGGACGGTATATGAGAAGTATCCTGCACCCCTGCACAGGATAGGGATACAGAAGCGATTCTGAACAAAACATCCTTTGAAGCCGATGGGTTCTAAAATGTAAAACTATAAAGAAGCTTCAGAGCAGGTGGCATCAGCTGTTCCTGTAACAAACTTCAAGCTGAAACTCCTCAAGTACTTTGAAGAAAAAAGGTGATGACAGGCTATATTCCCACTAAGCTGGTGGGAGGGAGGAACACAATGGACCAGTGGGTCTTCTTCCTTCTTCCCCAAAAATGCATGTATGTTCCCTCCCTATTAAAAAAGAGGTATAGTAGGTTGTAAGGCAAACTAATCATTATTGTGTGATTTGCATAAGATTAATATGCCAGTTTGGCCAGCTCCGTGGTGCCGAGCGAAGGGGTTCGCTCAGCACGCTGGTGACTCAAGTTCACGCCCCGAGCCCAGGTACCAGGAGCAGAGACCGGCAGGGATGGGGATTATGTGTCCATTGGATGCTTCCCTCTCGGGGGGTGGGGGTGGGACTCACCTGGGCACCTGCGGACGGATTGGGTGATGTGCTTGGGGAAGTAATGCCTCGACACGCCCCCTGCACATCCCCGCCTGAGGTTGCCTGCGCTCACGCAAGGCCGAGAACTGTGTTGGGCGGGACAGAAAATGTGAAAATGGTTCCCCGGCTGGCCGGATGATGAGCGCTGGCCCCTGTCACCACAAAGGCCCGAATCAGCCCAGACCAGCCTCATAGCCTTGGAATGCACCATCTGCCGACAAGGCAGTTACACCCCCCCCCACCTGGAAGAGAGGAACCTACCCAGCATAGAGATACGCCGGCTATCCAGGTAAGGCTACCATAGTAGTTGGTGGATGGCGGCATTTCATTTTTCGTTTAATTTTTTTCATTTTTAACCAGGAGATGGACTGAGCACAGCCCCTTTTCAGCCATGCCTGACACTGAACATTACAAAACAAATTCACATAAACAAGACAGTTATTCACACATCTAACAGAAAGTGCTTAAAGTGCAATACAGACTTTGCTTTCTGAATCAATTCTCCATACTCATTTAAAATAGAAGGAGGGGGTCAGGAGGGCGGTAGGTAGCCTATGCACTCTAGCTATGGGGAGGCGCATAAACAGAAAATACAAAAAATATATATATGCCAGTTTATGCAGATTACAATGTTCAAAAAGAGGTTCAAAAACAAGACCCTTTTAAAACTTTTATAGGTTCTATAGAACCAGAAGCTGCAGCTTGGGCAAACCATGATTTTTGTTAGTCCTGCATGGGCTGGGCATGTTACAGAATGCTCCCTGACTGTGGCGCCACCTGTTGGCCATAGAATCAGTGTTGTGGGTAGCTGGTGAGGAGAGTGAGGGTGGGTTGGACGGTGAAGAAGTGCCAGATGGTATTTTCTTTCCCCCTCCTCTGGCTCCGTTCTCCCACATATTCAAGTTTGAATACAGCCGGCCCGGTGGCGCTGAGGGTTGAGGCGCTGGACGCCACACCTCATGCTACACCGGCGACCCGGGTTCGGAAGCGAACTCGGGTGGCGAGGTCGGCAGGGGAGAAGGATCGAAGGCCCCAACGGATGCTCTCCTCTCTCAGGGTGGGAACCAAGAACGCATTTGCGTTTCTACATCCCCTCTCGCAGCCAGTGGGAGCACCGACAACAGAAGGGATGGAGGCGGCTCCGCCTGTCGGAGCCGGGAGGGGGCGCGAGCGCATGAGAGGTCTGCCGCAACGCCAGCTCACCTTCTTCTCGGACGTACGCCCCAGCGCTGGACGTCCCAGGGGGTAGGGGATTGGGGGGGGGAAAATGGAAAAAGACACCTCTCGGCAGCCCTAGATGAAATCCACCCTGGATCCATCCAAGACCACCAAGAAGGGACAGACCCCGCTGTGCAGGAGGTAAGGGAAGGAGGCACTCTAGGGGCAGATCCCAGAAAGGTGGAGTGGCATGGAAAGGAGTAGGATGGAAGGAGTGGGCACCAGAGAGGAGGGAGGAAAAATAGAAAGTTAAAAAAAAAAAAGTTTGAATACAGTCCTACCAAATCCCTCACCCAGCTGTGGCAATGAACAGACACATTGTGGACTGGTCTGTAAATCTGATTCTAGGGATGTGGAAATGTTCTTATCCACGCGTCTTGGCAGTTGCCTTTCTCTTTAAGATCAGCTGGAAGTCTTTAAGTTGGTTTCTCCCACCCACCCGGGTGGTATATCCCTCGGCTCTGCCCCTAGACGTCAGATCTTCCTTTCCACTTGGAAGAATCAGATTTCCTTCTTACCGCTGCTGAGATGAGTAGGCCCTGGAGCTTAAGTATTTGGATTATTTACCAAAACTTAAATTCGTAGGAGTTTACCGCTACGATCATCTATCGTGACCGCAATAGAGGACAAGTCCTTGCCAGGGTTCCGCCGGTGCCCCTGTGGGCAGAAGATGTCTGGCACTGATCTGCACACCATGTGCGTTTATTGCCTGAGTCATGATCACGATACCCAGGCTTGCGATTTTTGTCATTCGTTCCAGCCGAACATGCTAGACCATCGCCTTGCTTGACTGCAGCTCATCCATCCAGAGAAACTGAACCTGACGGTCAAATCTAAGGAAGCCCATTGGGTCGTCTCCGTGATTGCAGGGTCTGCCGAGCAACTGGAACAGATGAAGGCCTTCAAGTAAGAGGTGGCTCGGGCCGCTGTTCAGTCCTCTTCGGCTTTGGTCTCATACTGGGCTTCACCTTTACAGGCTCCTTCAAGAAGTTGTGCCAGTCTCTCCCGACAAAGGGGGAGGGCTCATCGTCTTTGCACAGCTCCCATATTCATAAAAGGAATAAGGATTCCAAGGAGTCAAGAGAGAAGACCAGACATCATCATTCTTGGGATCAAGAGCAGTCTTGTTCCCAGGAATCTCCAGTTTTGACTTTGGTCGAAAATGCGGCCTTGGCTGCTGGCTTCACGGTGCCCCTGTCAGGCCAGCTGGCTAAGAAGTGGGATGATGACCCAGTCAAAATAATTATTGACCCAGTCGACCCATTGTCACTGGATGAGGCTGAGAACTCCCTGTTCAGGACTCCGGTCCTGACTGGACTCACTGAGGAGGAGACCCAGCCTGCTGGGAACCTCTACATGGTCCCTGACCATGACCTGGAGGAGCCCCGGGTTTCCCTGGCTCCTTCTGAGCGCCCTCGTTGGTCGAGGATAAGGTCTCGGTCATCTTTGACTGACAGGTCAAAGAGAACATACAAACACCACTCAGGGCATTCCAAAAAGCAGCACCTCCACTATTCATCCTTGCCTCCTCAGAAGAGGAGAGGCTTTGATGCAAGTTGTGTCAACACTATGAAGATCTCGTGGCAACAGTTGGTGTTGGCCAGTCCGAAGTCGACCCCGGCTTCCACACTGGCCAGCACATGGCTGTCGCCCTCTAGACCGATGCTGACTCCTCCGGAGCCAACCGACACTGTCCCTCTGCCCATGGAGCCAATGAAGGCCCTCCAGGCTTGGCCGAATCCAGCCTCTCTGCTAGGGTGAAGCCGCCACCTAAACAGCCTCCATCAGGGGCTCCTGTCAAGGAGTTTCAGCCTGCTAAGGTCGCTCTTACTCCCGACTATCCACGGTGGGTTGAAGGTGATGCAGGTTGTCGGCCGGTCTATCCAGACTCTTCAGAGTCTGAGGACTTCTCCCTGCACTGTCATCCTCTCGGCGAGGTTTTGCTTGGGGGTATCTCAATGGAGGAGGGTTCCACATCCTTCACAGGCATCCTCCGTCTCATCTCCAAATCCACAGTGATGCCTTTGCAGCCTGTCCAAAAATGGGCTTGCTATCCCCTGACAGACATTCTGGATAAAGGGGATTCTCCAATAGAGGTCTTCCCAGTGGCCAAAGCCATTGTTGGCCCGGCCCTGGAGCTTTGGCAGCACCCTGCCTCCTGCTGTGCACCATCAGCTCAGATTGCCCTCAGGTATGCGGTCCCTATCGGCTCCCTTTCAGGGTTCACGGAGCACCCCTCAGCCGAGGGGTTGGTGACCGACTCTGTGTTTCAGCACTCTGGCTATTCAGAAGACACTGATAGACCTCTGGACTGAGAGTCCAAAAACCGGCCACTCTGCCAGGAAGGTCTATGCTGCCTCTTCGCTTGGTCTCCATCAGGCGAACTCGGCTGTCATCATGGCACACTTCTCCCATGCCCTTGTGGGCACTCTAGATGAGGTGCTTGCTCATCTCCCTGTGGACCTCCAGACTACAGTCAAGCAGATCCAGCATCAGGGTCGGGCTGTGGCAAAACAGCAACTCCAGACGGCTCTTGATATGAGGGACTCCTGTGCCCATTCAGTGGTAGCCACAGTATTCATGCGCCGCAGGGCCTGGCTGAGGGTCTCAAACTTTACGGCAGACCCTGCACAAATTGGCAGATGTACCCTTCCTGGGTACCGACTTTTTCAGTCCGGGGGTGTTAGGTCACCTTCAATGCATCAAGAAGTCCAATGCCACCTTGGACTCCATTGTTTCTGCCCAGAAGGAATCTCAGGGTTCCAAGAAGCAGAAGCGCAAGCCCTTTCGGCCTTCTGCCCCTGTGGCCAAGCAGGCCCAGTACCAATCTGGGCAACAGCAGCAGGCTCAGTCTTGGCACCCTTGGCCCAAGTCAGGGGCTTCCACGGCCCGTAAGCCCAGAGGAAAGGATTCTGGTGGTCCCCCAGCTAGATCCTCCTCCTCCAAGCCTGAACAGTGACGGGATAGGGGTGACCACCCCCATGCCATTTACGCCTCCTCTGGGTCCTCCCATGGGGTCCGGCTCCGCCACTTCCTTTCCGCCTGGTCTGCTGTTACAACAGACAGATGGGTATTGGAAGTGGTTGGCCAGGGTCTGCCTCTGGAATTTGACCAGTACCCTCCAAGCCAAGCCCCATGGGAGGAGAAGGTATCCGTGGACACTCAGTCGGCTCTCCGAGACGACATCACCCAACTCCTCCGCAAGGAGGTAGTGGTCAGAGTCACGGATCCCCCTGTCCTATCCAGTGGCTAACATTCTAGACTACCTTTGGTCCCTCTCCTAAGGGTGTCTTCGGTCTATGACTGATAAGGTGCATGTAGCAGCCATCTCTGCTTACCGGGAGCAGGCTGGTCAGCAGACGGCAGCACAGCAGAAGGTGGTCTGGCACTTTTTCAAAGGCCTTGGTCACATTTCCCCTCCGGCGCGTTAACCACCACCACCTTGGGATCTACTGCTGGTACTGGCAAAGCTCATGGGCAAGCCATTCGAACCGATGCACAGGTGTGAGATGTCACACCTGTTGTAGAAGACTACCTTCCTAGTGGCTGTCATGTCAGCCAGAAGGATTGGGGAGCTCCAGGTGCTCTCTGTTGAGTCTCCTTATCTGGTCTTCCACAGGGACAAGGGTGTCCTGTGCTCCAACCTGAAGTTCTTTCCGAAGGTTGTGTCGGAGTTCCACCTGAACCAGGTGATGACTCTACCAGTGTACTACCCCAATCACAACTCAGATACCAAATACAGGCTCCATACTTTGGACCTGAGGTGAGCGATTGCTTATTATGAGGAGCGCACGACTGAAGTTCAGGGAGAGGTTTGCCAGCTGATTGTTACCTACGCTGAAGCCACACCTGGCAGACCTGCAGCCAAGCAGACGATTGGCAGATGGATTACATCATGCGTTGATCTCTGCTATAGGTTGGTGGCTAGGGAGCCTCCCAAAGGGCTAAGGGTGCATTCCACCCACCACGCCGCTGCGTTGGTGGCTGCTTCTAGGGATGTCCCTATCCAGGAAATCTGCAGGGCTGCTACCTGGAAGTCGGCAAACACCTACATTTCCCACTACCACATCTACCTAGAGTTACATCAGGATGCTAGTTTTGGGGCCCCAGTTCTCCCAGCTCTTTTTCCTAAGTAGGGGGGTGTGCACCTTGCCTCCCTCCTCCCAGAGAACTGCTAGGAGTCTGCCAAGACGTGTGGATAAGAACAACATATCCACATCCCTAGAAATAACAGGTTACTCACCTGTAACAGTAGTTCTAGAAGTGATATATGTTGTTCATCCACACAGACCCACCAGACCTCCCCGGCTTCGATGCACAACCACTACTTCCAGCGGGCAAGATCTGGCATCTGGGGCAGAGCCCAGGGATATACCACCCGGGCGGGTGGGAGGAGCCAGCTTAAAGACTTCTGGCTGATCTTAAAGGGAAAGGCAACTGCCAAGACTTGTGGATGAACAACATATACCACTCCTAGAACTACCGTTATAGGTGAGTAACCTGTTCATATTGAAAACCTAGTTATTGTATACCCTATAATATGCGGGCAGTGCAGACTCAGTTTCTTCACACACCCTCAGTTTGTGATGGCCTTGCTCACACAACTCAAGCTTTATTCTAGACTCATGGTTTGAGATGATCACAAAGATTAGGTGCCTGTCAGGACACTTCATTATTACAGCTCTGCCTTTGTCACGCAAATCATGCATTCCTTGATCTTTCCTGGTTTTGTTAAAATGTCATGATTCTTGCCATTTTCCGTGATGACCCATGATTTTTGCATTTTCCATGACAACCACAAGACTTTTTGCATTTTCACTGACACCATGATTTCTAGCATTTTATAGTTTTTAGTGTTTACAGATAGAAACATAGAAACATAGACTTTGATGGTAGACAAGGATGGCTTGGCCCACCAAATCTGCCCATTTCCCTACCTATTGGATAAGCTGCAGATCCTAGTTAACCAGCAGCCTACTTCTTCCTACCCCAACCCCCTAGAATTGCCTGATGTCTGTCCCATGCATTCCTGAATTCCCCCACTGTTTTGGCAGATCCATAAAGCTGTGCCTCACCACTGCAGTGCATTTGCTACCCAGTCAGCCCCAGTGTGAGATTTTGGGACTTTCATGTGAGTCTCGGTCTTCCAGGTGGCAGCACAATGTGCCACATCCTACTTTTGGAGCAACCTAGCAGTGAATTAAAACATTTAAATATTTGTTGATATGCTTATATGAAAAATATCAAAATAGAGGTCATTTGTTTACCACACAATGGATCTGTGGCTTTTCATGACTTTTATTATGATTTACATGATTTCTGTCATTTTGACCATGACAGTACCAGGATTTGCTCCACACTTTCCATGATGAAAGAACATCCCTACTCTTACATGACAGCCATACATTATCCTATATATAATGCATGGACCTTTTTTTTTTCAGGTGATAGGTTTTTATCCTTGCAGTGCAGTACTCCCAGCCCTCAGGCAGATCCCCCACCCACGCAACCTTTCAATCAAGTTTGCCACTAACCCACAGGAGTCCACAGTGCCAGACCCAAGAGTACCAGCAGACATCATCCACACATCCAGGTGTTTTTTCTCTCCCGTTTATTTCCTATATGCCCACCACCCTCCATCCACTAGATGGTGCTACTGATGACTGCTGTTGGTCTTGAATGCTCTAGCCAGCCATCTGGGGGGAACAAGCTCCCTGGCCACCCACGGGGGCACTACAATATTGGAAGTGATGCCATCCCCTCCTCAGGATGGGAAGCACTGCCACCAAAAATCACTGTTTTCCCAATCCTTGCTGCCCAACTGAGCACCCGAGTCTGCTCCTCAGTGTCAGGGTGCCAGCATGGCAGTGCATTAGAGCAACAGGCGGCTGCAATACATCAATATTTTTCCTTCCTATGTACTTCCCAAATGCGCTATCCATGTCCCCCCCCCCTTTACACAGAATGCAGTGGAGGGGATTGGCAGAGTAGATCCTTCCAAAATCCACCTGCCTTTTTTTTAGTGCAGACTTAGATCTGCACAGGTAGACCAGCAATTAGCTGCTCTACGTGCATCCAATGTGAATGTGCGGTCTGAGTATCAAATGCAGTTTTATGCACTTGTATCCGTAAGTGACAAAGCCTGAGATGCGCCATTTATTTACGCAAGGTGCCGCAAAGCAGGCTTCTCTGTCATAAACCACCTGCAGCCTTTGGAAGTTGCTGCAGGTGACTTGGGTGCATGCACTCCCCTCGACACACGTGGCTGGATCTTGTCTCTGCGCCAGAGGCTTTGGAAATCCCCTTTGTAGATTCTTAAAACATTGTTTTAAAGAGAAGCGATTTGGTGTCAGATTGTTACATGTTCAGATATGCCTTTAGTAATTGTTTTGAAAACTCAGCAAGTTTTTATATACAGTAGCATGAATTAAACAACTACTTAGAATGCATCCAAGGAACACAGACAGGGTGTAACCGGATTTTAGCTTCAACAGATTATCCCACGTTATTAAGATTCATTGTGCAGAAAGAAGGGCTGAGACCACTCCTACAGAGAAATGCCCATTTTGCCAGGTTTCACACTTACTCTGCCATTACCAGAGAGGGGAGCATGTCTGGTGTAGAAGGAAACCATTTCACAGTGAACAGGAGATTTGGGTTTTCGTTTGCTCCTCTCCTTTCCCTTTTTCTGTAAGGACTGTTAGGCATATTTGGGCCATTGATTTTTACAGAAAAAAATAGAATTTTCCATCTTCTGTGTGGAAGAAAATGCCACTTTGCGCAAAATAGTCTTGCCAAAAAATGTAACACCAGTCCCCCCCCCAAAAAAAAACCCTGATTTGAGCCACATTTTAGTGCAAAACAGAGATCTGCGTTAAATATTGAGGCAAAAAAAATGGATTTTATGATTTTTAAAATGGAGTCGTCCATTTTTGAAAATGGAAAATTCAGTAGCCAAACAATGTGTGAATGGTTTGGAGAGAGTTGCCAGTTCTGAGTATGAAGTTTCTTCTACTGCCAAGGTGCTGTTTTATTTTTCCTTTGGTAGTTGGTGCTTTCTAATATGGTATAATTTCATTTTATATAGTGCCTTTCCTACAAAACTGTATTCCAAAGTGTTTTACAATCTGGAAGATGGAGGGAACAGACTAGTGCTGCCATTTTAGGTGCATGTGGGATTCAAACAGCGCAGAGAGAGACTAGAGATTACAGGAAGGTTAAGAAACTTGCTCAGGGGTCACACAGTGAACACATGGTGGTGGTGGGATTTGAACTTGGTTCTCCAGGTTCACAGCTCAGGATTGTAGCCTCTAGGCCAAACAGGCTTCCCTAACATGGTAAGTCAGAGTTCCACTCTAGGAGGGGTGTCTTACAATATGGGTGCTCAAGTCTCAAAATTTGGTTGCTGTGAAATGCAGCCTCCAGAGCTCACCAGTGGCCTCCAGTGTAATCACCCTCCAGTGCCCCCCCCCCCAACTACAAGAGAACTCTTCCATCACACAGTAACCAAATCTCTTGATACCTAATTAATTGATGTTTATCTTCCAGGTTTTTGAATGGTCAGCTGCATAACATTTTTCAGCGAGGTTTTGTACACCTCTTTAGCTGCCCCAAATTCTGCTAGTGGTTTTATCTTGTGGCTATGGAAGCTGCAATTCAGAAACACAAGCTGCCGGCCCATCTGCGCCGCGGTTGGATTTCCGTTTGCGACGCCGGTGACCCAGGTTTGGGAGTGGACTCAGGTCGCTGGAGGGCCAGTAGGGGGAGAACGGCTTGAGCATCCCACGACAGCTCGCCTTCTCCAGGGGGAGGGTGGGGCCCGATGCCCACAACTTGTCTGACATCGAGCAGAGGCTTGGGGTACTGCAAGCCCCACAGGGGAAGGGCAGCCAGAACATGCAGTGGATGTCAGCGCATTGTGTCATGACGTCAGGGCTACACTGCGTGGGGGGAGAAAAATGAGAAAACGCTTGCTGGCTCCAGGAAGACAGACTGCCTGGAGCGTGCCTCCAATGTGCCCCCGCTCACCCAGCCACCTCCGGACTGAAGAAAAAGATAGTAGCACGGGGTGTTGTGCCCCACCTCGTCCCCGCTCGGGAGGGTGGCAAACCAAAGCTCCATGGGGCCTGGAGGTAGGTGCGGGTAGAGCAGGAGGCAGGAGGATGACTCCTTGGTGGCCCTGAAGGGTCGGGGCCGCAAGATGCAGGGGAGGAATAAATTGCAATTTAAAAAAAAAAAAAAACACAAGCTAACTGCAAGACAGTTGAGTGCCTTCAATTCACGCCAAAATAAAGATCCTAAATAATAATGGGCCCTGTGCACGAACAGGTGAAAAGTATGCGCCAAAGGCGTGTACCCCACCCGTGTAGCTCCACACACACAGACAGGTGTGCACAAGCTGGTATGCACAACCAGCATCCACCTGTCTGTGGTCCTGCCCTCGGCGCACAGGAATGCGCAGGGCAGATGGGGATGGAGTAGCGGACCCAGGTGGACAGCCGATCGGTTGCCCATCCTGGGTCCCACAGTGGATCCCTTGCGTGTGACGGTGCGGGTCCGAGTGCGCGTATACCTAACACAGGCACCCTGGCAATGCGTGATTGGACCACATTGTCATGTGGTCCTCTCTGCCTGTTACCCACCCCCATGGCACCATGCCATGCCTGCTGCACGAATACCCACACACCCCAACAGAACACCCACCTGGTCCTGGCAGTAATGTGCACCCCCCCCACCACACTGTTGCCCCATTCCCATTGCAGTACATGTACACCCCCCCACCACACTGGTGCCCCATCTCCATTGTAGTAAATGTCACCCCACCACATTGGTGCCCCTGCCCCCAGTGATATACATGTCAACACCCCCCCACACACACACACACCTGGGTGCCTCTGCCCATGACCATATGTGTGTGTGCCACCCCCCACAAATCCTCATCCCAGAGCCCCTGCATAGCTGGCCAGTGCCCCCCCGTGGCACCGACTACACCACCACCCCTATCCCCCATACCTGTAATGCGGTGCCGCAGCATGGGGCGGCTAACGGCACATCCCTCCGCACACCTCCTCGGCTACCGGCCATCTGACTGATACTGGAAACATGCTCCCAGCATTAGTCGGGTGGTTGGCGGCTGAGGAGATGTGCGGAGGGATGTGCTGCTGGCCACCCCACATGGCACTACATTGCAGGTACGGGGGGGTGTAGTCTGTGCCATGGGGGGTAGCCACTGTCCACCAGTGAGCGGGCCGGGGAGCAGGGATCAAGGGCAAGCGGTCATTGATTTACATGGATGGGACATTCTTGTGAGGGCTCCATATGGGGGGTCCATCACATGTGGCGTCAGGGTACAGCAGTGGGTGGAGGGGGCAGCACGGGTACGGGGCTCCACTTTGTGGTGGGGATGCATTCCCATCGCGGGTCAGGGCCATGATGTGTGTGGTGGGGCTGCATGCGGTTGGGGCGGGTGTTCTGTTGTGGGGGGGATTGTACATGGCAGCCTGGACCGAGCAGGGGCACAGATGTGTTGGGTAGGGGTGGGTGCCATCTGCCTGCTGGGGCTGGAGCATGGCTGTGTGTGTGTGTGTGTGTGTGTGTGTGTGTGTGGGGGGTTGCATACTGTTGCTAGCACCCGCCGGTTGGTCTATGTGCATGGAGCTCGATGTGTAGGGCAGGGTCCCCACAGCTGTACCCAGTGCCCTCTATGCCCCCTGTGCGCAGCACTGCACACCATTGTGAATTGTACGTGTGTGGGCATGCCCCATACCTTCCCACAGACCGCGAGGCGTAGGCTGCCCGCTGCGGGGGGGAATCAGGTGCGCACTCTAGCATGTGCTCCTTTTTTCGTGAATGCCTCCGGGGATCTGCGAGACCCCCGCTGCATGGCATTCATGCATATCTGTGCCTATGTGCCCGGTTTCTGCAGCGCATTGGCATAGTGCATGGGGCCCAGTGTGCCACCACCCCACCACCCTTCTTTCAGGGACATGCTGCTGTTCTCAGCACTCCTATCCTGACCCCCTAATTGCGGGAGCGCTACACTCCCTCCTGAACTCTCCTCTGCCACAAGGTAACACGATGCACAGCAATTGGGCTGCCAGGGCAGCACTCATAAAGGGTTTTGTTTGGTAACAGACACTGAACTGTACACTTTTTTATTTAATTATGTAAGGTATTTACCTAGGACCACCCAAATGACATGTAACGTCTCATTTACTATGGTGTCCTGCTTCTGTATTGCATAGCATGGAGGAACCAAAGCATGGGGGGGGGGGTCAAGTACTTTCTCAAGGTTCCATAGTGAGACTGTGTCTTAGGTGGGAGTCAAACCTGGGATCTGCTGCTGCACAATTCAGTGTTCTAACCACTGGCCCACATTTGAAGGGGCTGAGTATAGAACGAGAGAGAAAGTGGAAAGGGACCTTGGGGATTTCATCAGTAACCATCTCAAAACCCCCAAGTCAGTGCAACAGAGTATACAGTGAGGCAGCAAGGATGCTGAGGTGTATAAGGAGGGTTTGGACAACTGGACGAGGGAGGTGATATTTCTTCTGTACAGGTCCCTGGTTAGGCCCTACCTGGAGTATTGTACTGTGTTCTGGAATCTGCATCTGAGGATAGACAGGGACTGGCTCAAGGCAGTGCAATGCAGGGTCGCCAAAATAATCCGGGTGCAGTAGGTCAGATCCTGTGAGGTGAGGCTGTCAGACCTGAACATGTACACTCTGGAGACCACAAGGCAGAGGGGGGATATGATCAAGACCTACAAATTCCTGAGGGGTGATAAACATGATAGACAGTGGTTATCTGTTCATCAGGAATGAAGTGATAACACATTGACAAGAGGTCACGGGTGGAGGTTTGCCCGGGTTGGGGGGGATATTTACAAGGGAAGTTAGGAAAGTATTCTTTATGAAAGGTGGTGGAATGGTGGAACAGTGGAATAGACTGTTGAAGGAGGTATTCTGTAATGGGGTTCAAGGAAGGCTGGGACAGATTCAGGGGGCTGATAATTCCAAAGGAGGTGCAGGGAGGAAGTGATGAGAGGCAGGAGGAGAAGGGGGATCAGAACACAGTGTATCTTCCCTGTCTGGCTGTAGGTCAATCAGTAACAGATAAGGTTTTCCTTGGGTAGACCAGATGGACCTCGTATCTTTTTCTGCCATTATTTTTCTATGTTTCTCTGTTTTTTCAAGAGTACTGTAATAAAGAGTGCAATATTCTTTTCATTTTAGTACCCAGCCAAAATCCGTTATTTAATTATCTGTATAAAATATTTGATCAGGAGAGCGCACTGAGCTAAATAAGCTCTCCTTTCCAGGGGTGTCTAGGAGTAAAGGGAGTCAGATACATAATACAACCAAGACAACTGATTACATAATTAAATATGACGAGCCGTTGACTGTACAAAATAATATGGTAAGCTAGTAACTGCACAGAATAATGTAGTAAGCTAATATGGTGACCTAAAGGTGGGCAAGCAATGTGAGAGGGCAGTAAAGGGCTGGGGGGATACTGGGATGCATAGGGAGAGGCATCACCAGTAGAAAACAGGAAGTTGTTATCCCTCTATGCAGACAGCTGGTGAGACCCCATCTGGAGTACTGCGTGCAGTTCTGGAGACCCAATCTCGGCAAAGACATAGACAGGATGGAAGCTCTCCAGAGGAGGGCAACTAAAATGGTGCAGGGTCTGCACCGAAGACATATGAAGAGAGACTTAGGAGCTTAATATTTATAGCCTCGAGGAAAGGAGGAGAGGGGGACATGATAGAAACTTTCAAGTACCTCAAGGGAATCAACAAAGTCCAAGAGGGTAGCATCTTTCAAAAAAAGAGGTGTGCAAGAACAAGGGGGCACAATTTGAAGATGGGGGGGTGGCTCAGAGGAAGTATTTTTTCACAGAGAGGGTTATAGATGTCTGGAACGGCCTTGTGGAGGAGGTTATGGAGTCAAATACAGTGGTGGAATTCAAGAATGCATGGGACAGTCATAAAGCAATTCTAGGGGGTGGGGGTAGGAAGAAGTAGGCTGTTGGTTAACTAGGATCTGCAGCTTATCCATTAGGTAGGGAAATGGGCAGACTGGGTGGGCCAAGCGGTTCTTATCTGCCGTCAAATTCTATGTTTCTATGTTAAGCTATTAACTGTACAAGTGTAACCACCACTACCCTTCTATCTGCACAACCACTCGCAAGTGGTGCAGCCTAAGGGACAGAGTGTGGCACCTAGGGTCCGTGGTTATAATTGGCTTGGCAAATGGCACTGTGCACCTATGGGGATCCTTATAGCAGTGTGGTTAAGGGTTAAGAAGTACAAGATAATGCACCTGGGACACAGAAACCCAAGAGTGGACTACGGGGGGGGGGCAGGTTCTACCCACCACAGGTCAGGAGAGAGAGACCTGGGGTTTATCATATACAATGACCTGAAGTTGTCCAAACAATGTGAAAAAGCAGTGGGGAAACTAAACAGAATACTGGGGTGCATAGGAAGGGGCATAACCAGTAGGAGGAGCAAAGTGGTGATGCCACTGTGTAGATCCCTGGTGAGGCCTCCTCTGGAATACTGTGTCCAGTTCTGGTGACCGCATCTCAGGAAGGACATAGACAGAATGGAAGCAGTCCAGAGAAGAGCAACAAAAATTATGCATGCACTGCACCACAAGCCTTTTGAAGAAAGACTCAAGGAACTTAACATCTGTTCGCTGGAAGAGAGAAGGGAGAGAGGGGATATGATAGAGATTTTCAAGTACCTTAGAGGAATAAACAGGATACAGGAGGGGAGCATATTCTGAGAAGAAAGTGCACAAGGACAAGGGGACTTAGCATGAGGCTGAAGGGAGGGAGGGAAGCTTAGGGAAGGCAAGGCAAATTTTATTTATGTGACGCCCATTCCCGGAGGCTCTGGGCACGTCACAGAAAAATAAGAATAAACATGTAATGCATAAGTGTAAAATAACATCATACAGTTTAAAAACTAAAATATAAGACACCTAAAAACTGATGGGGGGGAATGCTGGGAAATATTTTTTCAGAGAGGGTGGTGGATCCATGGAACAGCCTTCCAGCGGAGGTGGTGGAAGTGCAAACAGTAAGGGGATTCAAAAGTACATGGGATAAGCAGAAAGGCACCCTGCTGAACAGCAGCGCAGGGGAAAGGCAGTCCAGATAAGAGTAGGGATTGCCAAACCAAGTAGGGAAATGGGCAGACTAGGTGGGCTGAGCGGTCCTTATCTGCTGACAGATTCTCTGTTTCTATGTACGGCCAGGGTGCTTTCCCACAGGAAATGAAATACAGCCCCCTCCCTCAGTGACAGAATAGTAATACAGTCCCTTCCCAACTTATCACTCTAAGCATGGAAACAGTACACTACACAATACTGCAAATACTTCAGCCATTGTAGGAAAATAAACAAAGGGGTTTATTTTGGGGTCTGGAAAATAAGGTAGGGAGCAATGGAAGCAAAGGGAGCAAAACATTCAAAAATCAGCGTAGAATAAATACTGTTCTAGGGACATGGATATGTTGTTCATCCACACTCATTGGCAGGTATCCTTGCCGCTTTAAATCTTGCCGGAAGGTCTTCAAGCTTGCTCCTCCCACCCACCCGGGTGGTATAACTCTCGGCTCCGCCCCATGACGCCAGATCTTCCTTACCGCTTGAAGCTCAGGTTCCCTCCTTAACGCTTGTGTTTGAGACTGGTTCCTATTTCTCCGCTTTTATGATTTAAAATAAATTTTGCGAAAAGACTTAGTCTTCGATCCCCCGGCCGCGATGGACAACCGACCCCGATTTCGAGATGCCCATGCGGGCAGAAGATGTCTCGGACGGATCCACACCCACGCGGTTCACTGTTTAGGCCTTGAGCACGCACCGCAGGCTTGGCGTCTGTGCTCATCTTTTCTCGGCCCACGCCCTCGAGACCGTGCTGCCCGACTGCAACTGGGCCGCCCCGAGAAGCTTCTCCGGTGAAGTCCAAGAGGCCGGTTGGCGGTGTCCACGGGCGGGCGGGCTCGGCGGATCAGCTCGGCGGATGGTCGCCTCGAAGAGGAGGCGGCGGGCGATCTTCCTCGCCGCATTTATCCTGCTCTCTCTGGTTCTTCCTACACGGCTTCTTTTGGAGTTTTGTCTGTCCCTCTCCACTAAGGGAGAAGGGCTCACGTCTGCTGGACCTTATTCTCGGTCCAAAAGAAGGACAGGGTAAGTCCCTCCGTCGCGCTCTTGGGACGGGAAAGGTCCCTCTCTCCGAAGTACGTCGACCGTCGGCTTGGTCGACCGCTCAGGCCGGCTCGCCACTGGCCTCACGGTGTCCCCCGCCAGGTCAGTTGGACCGAGACTCCTGACCGACGGTCGAGATTTTCTAACTGCTGGACGGGCTGTCGCCTTAGCAGCCGAGATTCTCTCCTGTCCCCGGGAGGAGTTGGGGATCCCGTGGCTCGCCTGTGCCTCCGCCCGAGCCTCGGATGGACCATCTGAGCCGAAGGGAGCGCCGGTTCCGCCGACACCTCCCCGCACCGACCTCGGAAATTCGGGACCCTTGTCTGACTCCTTCGGCGTCCAGCCGATCCCACCGCCAGGCGGCCCCGGCCTCGCACCGCGGCGCCGCCGGGCCGTCTCTCATCCTCCTCGGACGAGGGAGGCTTTGGCATAAATTACGCCGACTGCACGAGGACCTCATGTTGCAAAAGCTCCTCCTGGCCGGGAGTAGCCACCGCCGGCCTTCCCCGGCCATTATGGTTGTCACCGGAGCGGCCGGCACAACCCTCGACTTATCCGAGGGAGCTCATACCCAGGCCGGTTGTTCGCCAAACCAGGCTGCTCCACCGACCCGTGGAACCTCCGCCTCCACAGCCACCTATTGGGGTCTCACCAAGGATTCTCGGTCGGCCAAGGGTCTACCCCATCGAGCTGCTCAGTTACCCTCACTCCCGACCGACCTCGGCAGGTGAAGGGTGACTCAGGCCAGAGGCAGTTTCTTCGAGGACTCTTCCGAGTCCGAAGATGATTCCTCCTTTTTCCCAAGCGACTGGACTTGGAGTCTTCAGGAGGTCAGTCAATGGACGAGGCGTCGTCCTTCCTAGGACTGCTTCGCTCATCTCGGAGTCCACCGGATGGAGCTCGAACCCGCTTCCAAACGGGCCAGGTATCCTCACGGAGATTCTGGACCGAGGATTCCGACGGAGGCTTTCCGTGGCCGAGGCCATAGTGGGTCCGGCACTGGAGCTTTGGCAGCGCCCTGCTTCCTGCCCTGCGCCTTCGGCCAGGATGGCCAGGAAGTATGCGGTCCCTACCGGTTCCTTGTCCGGTTTTTCGGAACACCCCTCTGCTGAGGGGTTGGTTACCGACAGCGTTTTCCGGCGCGCTGGCAACGCCAGGGATGTGGACAAACCTCCTGACAAGGAGTCCAAGAAATTGGACTATGTCGGGCGAAAAGTCTACGCTGTGCCCTCTCTCGGCCTTCGTCAGGCCAGTTCGGCCGTCCTCATGGCACATTTTTCTCATGCCCTGTTGGGCTCCCTGGATGAGGTCATCCTCATCTTCCCGCCCGATCTGCAGACTACGGTTAAGCAGGTGCGGGACCAGGGCAGGGCAGTGGCCAAACAGCAGCTCCAGACTGTTTGGATATAGGGACTCATGTGCCAGATCAGTGGCGCCGCGGTGGCTATGCGTCGACGAGCTTGCTGAGGATATCCACCTTTACTCGGATACCCAGCACAAGTTGGCGGATGTTCCTTTTGGGACTGACCTCTTCGGCCCTGGGGTGGAAGGTCACCTGCAGAGATCGAGAGTCCAATGCTACCTTGACTCGGTCTCTTCCGGCTCAGAAGGACAAAGGCCGCAGCCACAGCCTAAGCCCTTTCGTCCTTTCTGTGCCCCAGCGCTGCCCAGCAACGCCAGGGGCCAGCAGGCTCGGCCTTGGCATCCCAAACCTGCCGCCGCTTCCTCTAACAGGAGGCAGGGAGGAAAGGCCCAGGAGGTCCTCGGCCGGTCCCTCCTCCAAGCCGCCCAGTGACGGGCTGAGGGGTGTCGCCCCATTCCTGCCACCTACTCCTTGGGTCTCTGGGGACGGCTCGCGCTTCCATTCTGCCTGGTCCGCTGTTACCACGGACAGGTGGGTCTTGAGGTGGTGGGAAGAGGCCTGCCTCTGGAATTCGAGCAGGCACCACCCTTCAGAGCCTCGCCCCGGGGGCTCGGGTCCCCAGCCTCACTGGCGGCTCGTCGAGCCGACATCGCCTCCTCTTCCAGAAGGAGGTGATAAGAGAGGTGGCGGACCCTCCTTCAGACCCAGGGTTTGTGTCCAGGTACTTCCTGGTTCCGAACGACGAGGGCTGGCGCCCATTCTCAATTCTACACGACCTAAACAAGTTCCTAGGTCTCGAACCTTCAGGATGGTCACTCTGGCTCAGATAATACCATCCTTGGAACGCGCGTGTGGTTCTGCTTCTGGACTTGCAGGACGCCGCTTTCACGTCCCTATCCGGGTCCGTCTCCCACCAGAGATTCCTCTGCCTCCCGAGCGGAAGGATCCTTTCGAGTTCCAAGCCATGCCCTTCGCTTGTCTCCAGCTCCCAGGGTCTTCACCAAATGCATGGCAGTGGTGACAGCATTCCTGCGGCGCCGAGGGGTCCGGGTGTACCCTTACCTGGACGACTGGCTGATAGCAGCTCCCTCCAGGAAGGAGGCGGAGTGGTCCAGAGATCTGGCCCTCCAGGTCTGCTCTCAACTGGGCCTCCTTATCAACGAGGCCAAGTCGGAACTCGAGCCAAAGCAGGTGATTCTATTCATCGGGGCGCAGCTCGACTCTCTTCGAGCCAGAGCGCGGCTCCCGGCGGACAGGGCCGGGTTCTTTCCTCCTTTGCCCGATCATTTCTGGTTGGGCAATTGCGCCCTGCCCGGGACTTCCTGCGCCTCCTGGGTCTCATGGCGGCCTGCACCAGCGTGGTCCGTTGGGCCCGCTGGAACATGCGTCCCCTTCAATGGGGACTGGCCAGCCAGTGGTCACAACGCTGCGATCCTTTGGACCAGCTTGTGTCGGTGACTCAGGGGATGTGGAACGCTCTCCAGTGGTGGACCGTTCCAGATCATTTGCAGGAGGGCATCCCGTTCGTCCGCCCCGAGCCGACGGTCTCTCTATCGACCGATGCCTCTCTGATGGGTTGGGGTGCCCATCTGGGGGAACACCGGGCTCATGGCCTCTGGTCCCCGCGGGAGTCCCGATGCCACATCAACCTGCTGGAGCTCCGAGTGGTCCGCCTAGCTCTCACCGCCTTTGCTCCGTTCCTCCGGGGTCAAGTGGTCCGAGTCCAGACGGACAATACCACGACCATGTTCTATCTAAACCGCCAGGGCGGGATGCGCTCCATGCTTCTATGCAAGGAAGCTCTCCGCATTTGGTCACTCGTGCGCAGCCTGGAGGCGGATCTCCTAGCCATTCATGTGGCAGGAGCCTCCAACACCCTGGCCGATGCCCTGAGCCGGATAGGGGCTGCATCCCACGAGTGGTCTCTCCTGCCGGAGGTAGTACAGCATCTGTTCTCCCATTGGGGCACACCTCAGGTGGACCTGTTCGCCTCCAGGGAGAACGCGAAGCTGAGACTGTTCCATGCCCGCCCCCTCAGCAGGGCTCGCTGCAGGGGATGCCTTTCTCGAGGCAGTGGACCCGGGCCTCTTTTACGCCTTTCCCATTTCCCTTGATCCACAAGGTGCTTCTCAAGCGAGGAGGGACAAGGCGCAGTGATTCTGATAGCCCCAGACTGGCCTCGCCAGTTCTGGTACCAGATCTCCTCAGTCTCAGCTCCAGGACTCAGCAGCTTCCAGCTCGCCCGACCTGCTCTCAGTCAATCAGGGAAGGTGTTCCATCCGGACCTTCAATCAGGCACCTGACGCCTGGTTCCTGAGCAGCTAGAGTTCCAGGCCTTGGGTCTTTCCGACGAGGTCCTCAATGTAGTTGAGGCGTCCCGTAAGGAGTCGACCAGAAAATGCTATGCCTTCAAATGGAAAAGGTTTTCCATTTGGTGTCAGGGCAAGGGCTTGGACCCTTCCTCCTGTTCCTTGGCAAGCATCTTGGACTATTTATGGTCCCTTTCTAATCAAGGGCTTAGGTTAACGACCCTAAGGGTGCACCTGGCAGCCATCTCTGCTTACCGGGCGCGGGCCGGGAAGCAGTCGGTGGCGCAGGAGAAGGTGGTCTGGCGCTTTTTCAAAGGCCTTGATCACATTTCCCCTCCAGTGCAGGAACCACCACCTCCGTGGGATCTACTGCTGGTACTGGCAAAGCTCATGGGCAAGCCATTCGAACCTATGCACAGGTGTGCTCTCTCTCACCTGTCGTGGAAGACCGCTTCTTGGTGGCTATCACGTCAGCCAGAAGGATGGGAGAGCTCCAGGGCGCTTCCATCGAGGCCTCCTTACCTGGTCTTCCACAGGGACAAGGTTGTCCTGCCCCCCACCAAAATTCCTTCCAGAGGTGGTGTCGGAGTTTCACCTTAACCAGGTGTTGACTCTGCCGGTGTTCTACCCCAATCACACCTCGGAGGCAGATACAGGCTCCATACTTTGGACCCTAGAAGGGCTCGCTTATTATAAGGCGCGACGGCTGAAATTGGGAGAGGTTCGCCAGCTGTTTGTCACCTACGCTGAAGCCGCACTCTGGCAGACCTGCAGCCAAGCTGGACGATAAGCAGGTGGGTCACTTCCTGCATAGATCTCTGCTATAAGTTGGCGGGCATGGAGCCTCCCAGAGGATAAGAGCTCATTCTACCCGCCATACTGCTAGAACGGTGGCTGCTTCCAGGGATGTCCCTATCCAGGAAATTGCAGGCTGCTACCTGAAGTCAGCAAACACCTTTATTACCCATTACCACATCGACCTTGAGTCACACCGGGATGCTGGTTTTGGGGCCTGTCTCCAGTCTCTTTCCCAAGTAAGTATTGGGGTGGTCTTGCCTCCCTCCTCCCGGAGAACTGCTAGGAGTCTGCCAATGAGTGTGGATGAACAACATATCCATGTCCTAGAAATACAGGTTGCTCACCTGTAACAGGAGTTCTAGGAATGGTATATGTTGTTCATCCACCATTTCCCAAACCTCCCGGCTTCGGCACAACCTGAGCTTCCAGCGGGCCAGATCTGGCGCATGGGGCGGAGCCGAGAGTTATACCACCCGGGTGGGTGGGAGGAGCAAGCTTGAAGACCTTCCGGCAAGATTTAAAGCGGCAAGGATACCTGCCAATGAGTGTGGATGAACAACATATACCATTCCTAGAACTCCTGTTACAGGTGAGTAACCTGTATTTATCACTCAGATGAAAATAACACGGTAACACATTACAATCCAGTATTTCCCTGTTCCAGTCCCTTCCCCCCACTGGTGCACTAGTTAACCCCACAGTCCCTGTGGGAGCTCCCAAGTACCTTGTGTGCACACGATGAGGAGTTGCAGGCCTGTGATGAGTAGACACTGGGTGTAGCACTGTTACGCTGGGTGGATGCTGCCATTGCAAATTACAAAGTACACCAGTGGATGCAGGTATACAGTTGATTCTGGCTGTAACTGTTGCTGGGACTTAGCTAAGGTTGCGCAGGAAGCCCAGATGTTAAACTAACTAGCTAGCTGTACAGTTAGAAAAACAATTGTTTGGGTAAAACCCAGTACTCACGACCTTTAGGTGAACAGATGGTGCAGGTGTTGGGGACGTCTCCCCTTGCTGGCAGTTGGGTAGAACAAGTAGGCTGGTGTGGATGCTGATGATCATGATCCTCTTCACCCCAGAGAGGGACTTGTCTTCACCCACTTCAAAAGGTAGGCTGGCAGTTGTCTTCACCCTACAGAGGGACTTGTCTTTACCCACCTCAAAAGGTAGGCTGGCAGTTGTCTTCACCCCACAGAGGGACTTGTCTTCACCACCTCAAAAGGTAGGCTGACAGTTGTCTTCATCCTGCAGAGGGACTTGTCTTTACCCACCTCAAAAGGTAGGCTGGCAGTTGTCTTCACCCCACAGAGAGACTTGTCTTCACCACCTCAAAAGGTAGGCTGACAGTTGTCCTCACCCCACAGAGGGACTTGTCTTTACCCACCTTAGAAGGTAGGTTGGCAGCTGTCTTCACCCCACAGGGGAATTTGTCTTCACCCACCTCAAAAGGTACGCCAGCCGTTAGGCAGGCAGGACCTCAGAGCTCTTGTGTCAGGCACAGTGAGGCCATGGATTTGTCACCTCATTGAACCAAAAGCAAATAATTCTTTCTGCAGTCTCTGCTATCTTGGTTGCCAAATCACAGCAGTTCAAGTCAGGCTAAGGTAAATTCCCTTGCACTGGGATTTACCAGGCAGTTAGCAACAAATTCTGTATCTCTCAGTTTGTTTTGACACAAACTAAATGGTTTTAGGCTATGACAGCACAAGGAGCTATCAGAATCAGTTGTTTTCTCTTCAAAAGCTCAAGTCAGAAAGACCCAGGGTTGTGGCGCTGAGGGTTAAGGCACTAGATGCCTCACCTTGCGCCACGCCGGCTACCCAGGTTTGGGAACAAGCCTGGCTGCTGGGGGTCGGCGGGTGGGGAGGATTGAGCAACTGTTGGACAGCCTCTTCTCCCGGGAGGGTGAGACAACATCGCTCCCGAGTGACCTCTGGCAGCAGTCGGGGTGGCCAGGAGTAGGCGACGCCGCCGCATGGCTCTGGGGGCGGAGCTCAGCAGATGCTGGCCATCATTGCACGTCTGAGCTCCACGGGGAAGGGTAGAAAAGCGGAAAAACCCCGGCACCCGGTAGGTGAAGGCGGGACCAGTGGTCGGTCACCACGCCCAGTGCCGGGCTTCCCGGGCACTCCCTCTGCCCCCTGGTTGGTCCATTAGACTTAGATAGAGCGCCAGAGGAGTTGGTAGTCCTGCCCTGGGGGGGGGCTCAGCCGGGGATTGGGTGGCCAGGTTGTGCGATGGGGAGATGGGCCCTTGCCTGGCTATAGATGAGTCTGGGGGCTTCAGGTCGGGTGGAAATAGACCGTTTCATGAGTCCACGCTGGAGAGAGTTCAGGTAAGCCGGTGATGAGGGGTTAAAAAGAAAGTAAAAAAAAAAAAAAGACCCAGGGTAAAACTCAACCCCAGAATGTTAGTTTTGACGATATCTCAATGGCTAAAAGGAGTCATGAGCTCCACCCCCTAATTGGACTACTGCAGCTACCAATAGGGGTCCACGCTGTCTTCAGGCAGACTACATCCAATATGGTCGCCCCCAAACAGTCTTCGTTCTGCTCATTCTAATATAATAATAAGTAAATGGTGTTGGCAGCATCTGGCTGTAGGGTGATGACCCTTCTGGTCCCTTCTGGTGGTCACTAGGGTCAGGGCGCACATTCTGTGAGCTCCCCAGCAGAAGGAAGCTATCTTGCAAAAATGTCACTCAGTCGCTGAGCATCATGGGACTTGTAGTCCCTGTGTGCCATGTTGTCCCCTGTACGACACCTACCTACTGGAGGATTGGATTGGGTTAGGGAGCCTTCCTAAAATTATTTATTTTATTTTGTTCCTCCAACCCCTACTAGTGTCTGATGGGGCTGGGGAGATGATTAGTAAAGCGTCACTTCTGCCACATCGCTGTCGACTGAACTGGGGCACTGCAACACATTTACAGCCTTCACTGTGCTCCCCGCCCTGCTGTGCAGCAGTTCGAAGGAGTAGGGAAGCAGCACAAGTGTGCGGCTCACCGGCCACTTTCTTAGCGGGCCCTCTGGGTGTCGAAACAGTCTGGTGCGCTCCCCAGCCCTGGCAGCAGTCCAGCAATGGGCCGGGGAGCGAGGAGGCTAAGCGGCTCACCGGCCTCAAAGATCGGGTGCTTGGAGGTACCGCAACAGTGCAGTGTGCTCCATGGCCCTGGTTTTTTAATTTTATTTATTTATTTATTTTAAATTCAGATTAATACCTTTGAGCCGACGGCTTGTTTACAAAGGCTCTAAGTCAACAAGGGATACAAGACATTTACAGATGATGAAACATTGCAGAACAGAAAGACATCAACTAACAAGTGATATTAGTGTGCAGTTACAACATTAAGCAGGGTACAACAAGTGAGGAGAAACAGGACCACACTTGCGGAGAAACATATTAATGCAGCACTAATTGAGTGCGGTACAGTGTTTAACAATCATGTTACAGTTCAGATGGGGCACTCCCAGTCTGCAGAAATGCAGTTTTAGCAGCCAAGGTGAGGCTTTGTCAAGGGGAGGTAGTAGGTAGTGGGAGGTGGGGGAGGAGGTGGGCAGTTGTGGAACAGGAGGGTGAGAGTGAGAGAGGGTAGTGTTTGATGGGTGTGAAAATGGCTGTCAGAGGTCGTGGGTTAACAGAAACACTGGCAGTCAACTTTGCTGGCAAGAAGAGATCAAAGCCCATTTTCAAAGTGGCCAAGTCTGGGGGAGTCGGCAAGGTCTGCAGGCAGATCATTGAACCATTTAGGCCCACAATAGGAGAGGGATCGGCCAAGGGTGGTTCATTTGAAGGGAACAGTTTTTTTTGAAATTTAAGAAATGTTATTATATATCATGAATTACACCCAACTGAGGGGGCAACCATCCAGACATAAGAAAACAAATACATATGTGAACAAAGAATACATCCACCTTCAAAAAGGAAGTCACGTAAGCCCCCCTCCCCCACCTCCCCAACCTACCCATCCCCCAGGAGTGTGCCAAACAATAAGTAACAGAGGAGAGAGGGACAGTCCAAACTAACACCTTACCTGAATACCCCATTCATACCAATTTACCCCTCCCTTAAGATAAATATAACGCATAAAGTTTACCCCATTTCCTGTTAAACCGCCATATTATTACGGAGACCCGCAATCAGACGCTCTGCTCTGAAAATATTGAAATATCATTTAACCATTCACTATAGGAAATGGTTAACTGATCCATCCAATGTTTTAAGACTAATTTTTTAACAATAATTGATATCAGTGCCATGTGAAATCTGCTCTCTTTGACCGGAATACCAGAATAGATACCCATCAGACAGATTTCAATTGTGAACAGGTCATCCAGTCCCAAGAGAGGATCCAATTTAGAGCAAATTTGTTGCCAAACCGGGAAAACCTTTTCACAGTACCAGAATATATGCACCATATTGCCTTCCATTTTACCACAGCAAGTACATTTAGAGTTTAGCAGTCTGCCAATTTTGACCAATCTAATCGGAGTGTAATACATATTACTCAAAATATGGTATTGAGTGAGCCTAAATCTATCCTGGGAGTGATATACTGTATATACAGATCCTTCCAGATCTGTGCCCAGTCTAAGCATATGTCCAGGAGTAAGGCATTCCAAGTAGTGGAGCCAACAAGGGGACTAGAACCAGCCATATTAATCAGGAGGGAATATATGGTAGATACACCATGTGGCTTCAAAGCATAATCCGATATTTGAGCCAGAAAAGCACTGGTCCCTGATATTTTAGGATTGAAACCAAGAGAGCTCTATAAGATGTCTTAACTGAAAAACCTTAAATATCTGATTCTGCGGAATATCAAATTTATCAAGAATTTCGGGAGAAGAAAGCAAGTTATCCAAAGAAAATAAGTCTCTCACTCTCACCCCAATCAACTGGGGGAGCCAACTATTCGAGAGCCATAAGCCGCCTATTCTAATATTAAGATTTGTCAGTATCAGCTGATCCATATCAGATTGAGGGAATATCTTAAAATATGCACAACATTGAGAGAAAACTTTGAGCGAACTGGCAATAACCGATTCACGCAGCGCCTCAGGCAGAGAATTTTTACCCAAGTAAAAAACCATGGAAGGATTAACAAGATTAGCACTAAGAAGGCTGTTCTCCAATTGGAGCCAAATGGGGATATAGTCTGACTCTGATGTCGACACCACCTCCCCATCTTAGCTAAATGGCTTGCCCAATAATAAAATAAAAAGTTAGGGAGGCGGAGGCCTCCCATGTTTTTGTGTAAACTAAGTTTACTATAAGCTCAGCGAGGATGCTTACCACTCCATATGAACCCAGAGACCAGCGCATGCAACCGCTTAAAGAAAGATATTGGAAGCCACAAGTTTAGCAGGTTTATAGGATAAAAGAGACAAGGCAAAACGTTCATCTTAATTACATTAATCCGCGCCCATAACGATAAAGGTAACTTTTGCCATCTTTGAAGATCCTGCTGAATGGTTCCCATTAAATCCTCCAAATTGAGTTTCCTAGTAGAGACGGGATCCCTAGTTAAGTAAACACCAAGATACTTAATTGCTCGAGGAGACCATTTGACACCTAAATGATCGAAATCTATTTTCCTCGTATGACTATTGAGCGGAAAAATCTCCGTCTTGGATATATTCAATTTAGATAACGTACCGAACTGACTAATAATCTTTAACACATACTCCAAAGATAATGCCGGTTGGTCCAGATGAAGAAGGATATCATCCACAAACGCTGACAATTTTAGGGACTGGTTATCGACTGGGATCCCTTTAATCTGAGGACAAAGCTTCAACTGATGGAGAAGGGGTTCGAGATACAGATTAAACAGAAAAGGTGAAAGTGGACACCCTTGCCGCGTACCAGTAAATAATGGAAATCTAACTGAGAAAACCCCATTACAATAAATCCTGGCCGAGGGAGAAGAGTACAATGCCTGAATCATTGCAATGAAGGGAAGAGGAAAACCTAACTTCTTCAAAGTAACCCACAAAAAGTCCCAATGCATCCTATCAAAGGCCTTCTCAGCATCAAGATAAATTAAAGCCATTGAAGACTGAGAGAAACAGGCCCTGTGAAAGACATGTGTGAGAGTTCTTAAATGATCAACAGAAAAACGACCAGATACAAATCCTACCTGCTTCTGACTTAAAAGTGGCGTCCAGAATGTCTTAATTCGGGAAGAAAGTACCTTAGCTAATATCTTAATGTCACAATTTAAGAGAGAAATCGGACGATAGCTAGCTGGATCAAGAGGAGGCTTATTTGACTTAAGCAAAAGCACAATTGTTGCCTCCAGAAGAGATGAATCAAGTTTGTCTGCCGAGAATATGTAGTTATACAGTCTGAGCAAGATAGGGGCTAACTCCTGAGCGAATATTTTGTAGAAATTCGAAGGAAACCCATCTGGTCCGGGTCACTTGTCCGGTGCGAGACTGTTAACAGCCCTTACTATTTCTTCAACGGTTATGGGGGATAGCAAGGAAGCCTGGGACGCAGCATCCAAGACAGGGAGATCCAAAGAGTCAAGAAGAAGAAGAAGAAGAAGAATCAGCATTTATGTAGTGCTTTTCATACATCCAAAGTGCTTTACAAGCAATGCTAGACTGGTAGTGAAGTGACTGAATGTGTGGTGGCGGCCATATCGCACATCATCACCCACACACAGCCTGGATAATTGCATGAACCGGTTTATGGGAAGGGGAATGTTGGCCAGGACACCGGGAATGTTCCCTACTCTTTTCGAAGAGTGCCCTGGGTTCTTTTACTTCCACCTGGACACCCACCAGGACAACACCAGGATGGGCAGAAGGGACCTCGGTTTAACGTCTCATCCAAAGGACGGCACACCCCAGCAGTACAGCACCCCCCAATACTGCACTCGGATGCCAGCGATTTTTAGGTGCAAGTCCAATCCCGGTGTGGGACGAGAACCCACGACCTTCTGATCCAGAGGCGGATGTGCTACCAACTGAGCCACGCTGACACCTAAGAAAGGCCTCCATATCCTGACCCGATGCAAGGGAGGAGCGATTACCATATAATATTTTATAAAAGGACTCCAATACCTGGGCAACCTCTTGTGGTTCGGTTTTAATAGAGCCATCCGTGGCTTGCACAGAGGGGATTAGATGGGAACTTTCCAATTGACGTAAACGAAGAGCAAGCATCTTGCCAACTTTTTCACCTTGATCTACATATTTGGCCCTTGTCTTGAGAAGAGCGTATTCCGCCTTCTCCTTAATCAAATCTGCATACTCATTACGCAACGCAGTCAGCTCTTCTAAAGTAGTTAAAGAAATATTAGTGATCAAGGAATTCTCTTTATCTTTTATCTGAGCTAACAAGGCTAAGGCTCTAGCCTCCCTCTTTTTCTTCCTCCCAGAAGCAATTTTAACAAATTCCCCCCGAAGATAACACTTTAAGGAGCACCAAAGAAGGTCAACCCTGATATTAAGATTGTCATTATGTTCTAAGAAATTGGAAATTGCATTTCTGATTCGAGAAACCGAGTTCTCATCTTTCAGAATCTGAGTTTTGAGCTTCCAGACCGTATCACGCTGAGTCTTTAAATCCAGAGAGATAACTATCCAAACAACTGAATGGTCCGAAATAACTATGGACTCAATACCGGATTGAAAAAGACCCTGGATAAGGGAACAACTGATTAGGAAGTAGTCAATCCTTGACCATGACTGATGGATACCCGAATAGAATGTATAAAGCTGCCGTGAAGGGTTCCACATTCGCCATGGATCACACAAACCCAACATAGACATTAGGTCCTTCAGCGCATTCTGAGAAGACGAAAAGGGTTTCAGAGGCCTATACGTTCTATCCAGATCCTGAGTTGGTGGAATATTCCAGTCACCCCTGAGGATCACAGGGGAGGGTAAAAACTAAGCAATTTTACTAGCCAACTCCATTAAAAAATTTGGATCTCCTCCTGGCGGACCATATACCGACCCCAAAACAATCATATTGTTGTTCAGCATCCCCTTAACCAGTACGTATCTACCTCTAGGGTCAGAACGGACCAAGTCCGCTTGAAACACAATATGCCTCCTGATCAATATGGCTACTCCCCGACTCGAAGAGGAATCCCCAGCCGAGAACACCTGAGAGAATCCTTGCCTACGTAGCTTAAGCGCTTCTGAACTAAGCAAATGTGTTTCTTGAAGCAAAATAATACCGGCATTCAAGAGGGTAACATGTTTAAGGATCTGATATCGTTTCGATGTGTCCCTAGCTCCTCTGATGTTCCATGACAGAACTTTCACAGAACTATAAGTCATATTTGGTCCTGTAAAACCACTTGAGAAGTGATCCCAACTGCAAACAAACTAAACCCCTATGGCACACTCCTACCCACCCCAGCACCCTCCCCCCATAACATCTTCATTATACATAAAATCTGATAATATGTAACCCCAAAATATTATAGCTCCAAATTTACTTGACTTTGAAAACAAAAGCCCGTTTAATTTAACCATGTTAGAAAAACCTAATAGCAACCCAAAAAGCCCAAAACATCCACCCCAACCACCCATTGCCCAGAAACCCCAACTGAAAAACCTTGATAATATAAAGCCAGCGAGTAGTAGTAAACCAGGAAACCGTAGACACCCCTTCCCCCCTCAAACAAACCAAAAAACTATTTACAATACCCCAAACCCACCAAAAGATAAAGAATCGGAAAAAAGTCAGAACAGTAACTCCCCACCCACCCATAGCCAGCTTGAGCTCCCCAGTGCCACAAACAGACCAATAAAAAGATCCTGTTCTTACCAAAGAAACCCTGCCATTGACTCAGAACCACAACCCAGACAAGTAAATAATGATAAGAACCAATCGGCAAGGGGGAACCCAGACATCCCACCCACATTTAACTAGTACGCTATGCAGCTAGCTGCCTACTCCGACTGAGCTCCTGCACCCCCTATCCCCTTCCCCATAAACTGAGGCGTGCCAGGCAACTTTAGCTAGAAATGAGCTCAACCATAAAATACCCTAACCTAAAAATAAGATAACTGGAAGGGGCACTTACTATACGAGCGACCCCAGAGAGTACCTACACCTCCACTCTCCAAGCCACCTTCCCCTCCCAATAAATCCCCACAGGAAGTGTTCCAGATGACCAACTGAAGGGAAAGCCAAATCAACCCAGTTAATCTGAGCTATCTCGACCGATCCCACCAAAAGCACTTAGCTGCCCCAACCCAAAGGTACTACCTGAAACCATTAACAGAACAACAAGCTAATCTAGGCCTTGCCCTTACAAACAACAATATCCACTCAGTATCGGAAAGACAAACCCTCTCCTCACATACGACCTGGTAACCAACCAGGCTCCTTGCAGTACAACTCCGAACCCACCTGGAAAACAAGAGGGACCCCCCCTTAGCCCTAACAAATCCCTCTTATGGGGAAACCCCCTATAATAAACCAAAACTCTGTCAGGGAGGCACTCTAACCCTGCCTACCCAGCGGGAACTGAGCTCTCACGCCCTCCTGGCGCTACAAGAAACCAAACTCCCCATAAAGAGGACCAAAACCCAGCTCCCCACTCCAAACAAGATCACAGCAAGGAGGTACATAGGAAAACTCCTCTTCTCAGATTCTTGCCAAACTTGACAGCTAACTCCCCAGCCAATTCAAAACCAAGTCCCTAAGAGCCCAACTGAAAATCCCAATCCCCATCCGACCTGCTCTGCTCAACGAGCGGCCCCTCGCCCCCTGGATCACTACAATGTTAAATAACCCCTAACCTGGAACACGTAAAAGCATTCCCAAAGGATGCAAAAGCATTTGAGAAACTGGCAAGCGACATATACGACCCATATCAAAAACCAGATACTAGTACCTCCCAACTCGATCCTCTGGCAGGGAGTAATACCACGTTAACTTGGGGAAAGGTTTAAGGGAGGGAACTAAAAGGGCACCAGATCATCCTTCCCAGGGAAACCACACCTATGAACCAAGATTCCTTGTGAAGACCGAACACCCTATAGGGCCTATCTCACCCAGATTCCGAGATCTCCCCAGTGCCCACAAAGACAACAACCCCCATCTGTCACCAGGTACAATAACCCATTTTTAACCAGACTTTCATATTTAAACCAGAATTAAGAGAAGTAAACAATGTAACAAATCAGTAATTTTTTGAAAAGGTCCGCAGTCAGGTGGTTAACTCCATGTGGAGGCCTGCCTGGCATCAGAGATGCTTGTGAGCATTGCACAGAAAGTCTTAATTTTACCGGGTACTGCATCCTAAAGGGAATTCCAGCAGATATTAATTTGTTGATATCAGAGTGGATATGCCGCCTCAGGCTAGCCTCTCAGGGTAGATCTTGAGTGAGCCTAAGGGTAGCCGACTCCCATACCACTTTCTGTAAGTCCTTGACCTTGCTAAGGACATGCTGCCTTTCTAAGTAACTTAGAAACTTCACAATAATGGGTCGAGGTGGGGACTCTGGAGGAGGCCGTGGTCTTAGTGAACGATGAGCCCTTTCAATTTGGTAACCAGGGTTAAGAGGGGAAGGGCCAACCAGTTTCTGTAAGAGCTTCTGCATGAATAGGATAATATTGGAGCCTTCCTCCGCTTCGGGCAAACCGAGAATCAAAACATTATTTCATCGGCTCCTGCCCTCCAAATCTTCAGTCTTCAGGTGAAGTTTGGCGATCTGTTGCCGTAACTGAGATAGCTCAGGATCAGTCTTTTCTTTCCACTTTTCCAGTGAGACTGCTCGGGCCTCCGTATCTCCCACCCGCCGTTCCAAATCTGTTAAGTCCGAATGAAGAGATTTCAGCTCAGTCGGAAATATCATTAAGCGATTCCTTAAATGGGAGCATTTCTTGAAGAAAGTGATCCTCCGATAACGGAGTGACCGCTATAGATGAAGGAGACGGTTTCTCTGAACCTGCACCGTGGACCCGTTGCTTCTTGGGCATTTTTTCTGGAGAGGCTGGTGGAGTATGCCTGGGCAAGGCCTGCTTCATATCGGCCTCCATAGACAGCAGAAAATCGACTGCCAGGCACAAATCGCGACCCAATTCCGACTCAGCAACAAAATATATCGTACTAGCTCATTCATTTTTCAGATAGCAACTATATCAATCAGGCTAGAAAGGAAGGCGAGATAGGTGCGAGGCAATGGGAGCTCCTAATCAGTGCTACTACCAGGAGCCCTGCATCACGTGATCTCTCCGTTTGAAGGGAACAGTTAGGACAGCCCTGGGAGGCACTCCTCGTGTATTTAGATGGTTGCGCAGGCTCAAAGAGGGCTGAAGTAGCACTAGGCATGGACTCCATCAGGGACTTTTTTGCAAGGAGGCAGGCCTGGTATTGAAGTCTGTGGTGGAGTGGGAGCCAGTCAGTTTCCTTGTATAAGTCACAAGAGTGAGTCATTTTGTGTACTCCCAGGACTAGGTGGCAGGCCTTGTTGAGGATGGTTTTGACCCTTTTAAGTGCTGTGTCTGTGCCTGCCCCGTATATGACAATGCCATAATCCACAGATGAGAGAACTGAACTGCACGTTACAAGTTTCAGGGTAGCCGGTGTCATAGAGGTGCAGTGTCTCTACAGGATGCCAAGCTTCATGTTGGTGGACTTTACCAGTTGCTCAGCATGGGCAGTGAAGGTGAGGGTGTCATCAAGGTGAATCCCTAAGTACTTGAATGTGTTGACTTGGTCTAGTAATTCTCCTTCGCTACTAAGTATATACAGTGAGGACCCTTGAATCTTGCTCTGTGGGGTGCCGAAGAGCATGCTCTTTGTTTTTTTGTAGCTGAGTAGCAGTTTATTTCTGGTGATCCAGGATTCCAGTGCATGAAAATTGAGCTGAAGTTCAGTGCTAGTTGATCCCAGGTCTTTCCTTGGGATGGAGATAACAGCATCATCTGCATAGAGTACTGAGCATGCAGGACAGGTGGAAGGCATGTCATTTATGAAGAGGCTGAATAAGAGAGGACCGAAGACAGAACCTTGCGGGACCCCTAGGTTTACTTCCCAGGGCTCAGAGATTGTGTGGCCGATCCTGACCCGTTGAGATCTATGGGTGAGGTAACTGTGGAACCAGGCCACAGAGTCTATTGGCAATCCTGTAGAGAGGAGACATTTCAGTAGCAGTTGGTGATTGACCATGTCAAAGGCCTTGGTGAGGCCTATGAAGATAGACCCCACCGCCATCCCTTTATCCAGGGCCCCATAAAGCTGAGTGGTGTACTCTACTAGCGCGGAGACGGTGGAGTGGTTTTGTCGGAATCCATGTTGTTGCAAGCAGAGAAGGCTATGCTTTTTTAGGTACTCAGTTAGTTGTTCTGAGACCACTCTTTCAAGTGCTTTGGAGAGGGGGGTAAAATCGAAATGGGCCTGAAGTTGCAGTCCAGGAGTGGGTCGTGGGAGCGAAGAAACAAAGCGGCTGCAGGCTGGAGGCATTGGGACACTAAAAGGGGCCCCAGCTAAGCTCCTGACTTGGGGAGGGGTTACACAAGATAATAGAACATGCTGAAATAAATTAGTTGCCGTATTGGTCCTTGTAAGAACAGATCCAGAACAAATGGTTTGATACCTTTTAGTGAACTGTGACAGGGAGATCCTGCAACTCTTGAGGACCAACCTTTTCTTAAATCTGTTGCAACAGTTCTTCTATTTCTTAGCCTAATCTATCCTTTACAGTTTCTAGTCCATAAGGTTATCCACCTATGGGCACCCCCTCCCCTTTATAGAAACACAGAAACATAGACTTTGACGGCAGATAAGGACCACTTGGCCCACCCAGTCTGCCCATTTCCCTACCTACTGAATAAGCTGTAGATTCTAGTTAACCAACAGCCTACTTCCTGCCACCCCCCACTACAATTGCCTTGTGTCTGTCCCATGCATGTTTGAATTCCCCCACTGTTTTTGCCCCAACAACCTCCCAGGAAGGCAGTTCCACCGATCCACCACTCTCCATGAAAAAGATTTCTCATTACCACTGAGCCGCCCCCTCTATCTTTAAATTGTGTCCTTGTTCTTACACATCTCTTTTTCTGAAAGATGCTACCCTCCTGACTTTGTTGATTCCCTTGAGGCACTTGAATGTTTCTGTCATGTCCCCCCATCCCTCCTTTCATCAAGGGTATACATATTAAGGTCTCTCAGTCTCTCTTCATATGATTTCTGATGCAGACCCTGCACCATTTTAGTTGCCCTCCTCTGGACTGCTTCCATCCTGTCTATGTCCTTGCATGGATGAGGTCTCCAAAACTGCACACAGTACTCCAGATGGGGTCTCACCAACTGTCTGTACAGAGGGATAACCACTTCCCTTTTTCTACTTGTGATGCCCCTTCCTATGCATCCCAATATCCCCCTGGCTCTCCTTACTGACTTCTCACATTGCTTACCAACCTTTAGATCATCTGATATGACTACCCCCAAGTCCCATTCCATTTTTGTTGTTGTTAGTACCTCCTCTGCTATTGTGTACTCTTCTCCTGGGTTTTTGTTTCCCAGTTGCATTAGTTTGCACTTCTTTGCATTGAATCTAAGTTGCCATATGTCTGACCATTCCTCCAACCTTGCCAAGTCCCTTCTCATCCTTTCTGCCCCCCCTTGTGTATCAACTCTGTTACAGATCTTTGTATCATCTGCAAAGAAGCATACCTTTCCCTCCAGACCCTCTGCAGTGTCACCTATAAAGATGTTTCTTGACTATGCTATAGTGTCCTCTTTAATTTTCCTTTTCCCGCTCAGGTCCTTGTACAGGGAGGTTTTTGTGATCTGATGTAAAACAACAGGCTGTGTTCCTCGTTGTTGGATTTAGTATGCACTAGCACTATGTCATAAAATACCTTGATGTATATACATTATGGGTGGGATATTCAGACTGCACCAGGCTGGGGTGCAAGCCTGGGCACAGCACAACTGGGATGTGCCAGGGCGCTGCCAGGGTGATATTCAACAGTTCTGCGCCATGGCTCAGCACCATTGAAAATCGCTCTATGGCCACCCCGCATAGTGCATGGCTCAGTGGCACTGCGCCTGCGCAAGTGGCCAGAGAGGAGCAGGGGGATGCGCTAGCGCAAGTGCCGTTGTGCTAGGTGCATGAACCGCAGTATTCAGTGGTATATATGCAAATAGGGCTATAATGCAAGCAAGGTGCAAATAAGGCCATTTACATGTCATTATGGCCCCATTTGCATGCAGGTGCGCCGATCCCCAGCGACTTGTGCTTGGCACCCTGCCAGGCTGCAGCCGTCGGGGACCGACGTCCCCTGCCTCTCAGTGGCAAAACTCCTCAATGCCCGATTGCGGGTTATGTAATAATAGCAATATCCCTGGTGGTCCAGTGGACCTAATCCTGCCTGATCATGGGCTCAAAATAGAGAACTAAACCCTGGTGGTCCAGTGGACTGCTTCCAGCCCAATCGTGGGGATAAGTAAACATTTACCAAATAAAGACTCCCTGGTGGTCCAGCGGTACCGCCCCTCCCCGCCTGCCCACTGAGCCCCGCCACCCTGCTCCTCCCCCTGTCAACGGCAGGTGGCAGCTCACCACCTGCGAGCTGTCCGCCGCTTCGCTGACTGACAGCATACAGTACAGCTGTATGCCCACTGGTCCACAGCGTGGGCCAATGGGCATGCAGACCGTACTGTACTACACAGTCCCGATATGTGAATGGATCCATTCAAGGAGCCTATCCTCCATCATCTAACCAAGCCCATATGTCTATCCCCCACTATCTTGAATCCTTCCACCGTTTTGACACCTGCCACCTCCTTAGGTAATGTGTTCCAGGGATAGATCTGCAGCATTGTTAATAGGCAGGGAAAGGGCAGACAGGATGGGCCTATTGGTCCTTATCTGCCGTCAAATTCTATGTTTCTATGTTTGTATAGTTGGAGCTGATGATCGGAGCCAGGTTGGATCCATATCTCAGATACTTACGGTGGATCTTAGGAGGTCGGATCCTCGGTTGGATGTCTATACTATCTGAGGCTATCTGATATCTGACCGAAATGATGGTATCTGAACTGGTAGGATACTATGGGAGCAACACTAGTAAGGTGCCCTCATAAGTGGTGTGATCATGAAGGATCACCTGAAGCTGATCATCTTTTTCTAGTATATATACCCTCCAGTGTAGGGAAGAAAGGAAAGTAATTTGAGTTTATATAGTGCCTTTTAGATATGCTGCAACATAAATTACTTTACAAGCCATAGACATCTCTATCAGTTATTAGACGAATGAGGGGGGTCAAGTGAGACAAAAGGAGTAATGAAAGTAGGTAAAGTCATGAGCACTCTCTGTTTCTATCTAAGCCACTTCAAAAGTGGAATAAAATGTTCTAAAGGGTATATACTTAAATGTTTTGAAGTCTCAGAAAGGACAACATAGTGGCTCCACAGTATCATGCTTTCATCAATAGGCTTTTTCAAACATTTGAAAAGTCTATTGATGAAACATTATATGGTGAGCCACTGTGTTGGCATTTAGCTCTGGGGACTGAAATAAAGACACTTAATTATATCACGCTATGACTTTGCTCTTGTTTTGAAGTGGCTTAGATAGAGATAAGAGTGATATATATGTCAATATATATGTGTGTGTGTGTGTAAGTATTAACTTATGATTGGGTGGGTTATAGGTGATGCATCCACGCCTGGGAGTGCTAGAGGCACGAGGCCACAGGCTGAGTGTCCTCACAGCGCCCCAGGCGTGGATTAAATGCCTATAACCCCACACCCTGGAGTGGGTTATTGCACTTATAACATGGGTTACCTTCCCCATAGGACAGAACCCCAAAAACAAATAACTTGTTCCCCCTCTTTTGCTGCATGAAAGGTATATTATTCTTCTGCTGGACAAAGTAGTTCCTTACAAAACATCTTGTTTTTCTTGTTATGCATGCTGAAGTGCAACTTTGTGTCTTTTAATATGCTTGCATTGCTTTGTGATGAATACAGGACAGCAGAGTGCTATGGTATGCCTTTGTGAAGGACTATCAGTGGCTGCTTCTCTATGAACTGTTAGGTGTGGATTAAACTGCACTCTGCACTTGGGCTTATGCGCTCCACTTCTGCCTGTTTTGTTAGAGTGGAATTGAAGCTGGTTAATCTTGAGGAGTACATACCCACTTACCCACTTTACTGGAAAGATGGCGGCCATGCTGGGTTGCCGTCTGCTTGGGCTTTAATGCCAGAGCTGAAATATTTGTCAGTAAACGCTGTTCAGAGATTTTCTTGCAAGCGTTTGAATTTGCTAAACATTATTGCTAAATTGCTGGAAGAGGTCTGTATTTTGGCCTCTTTAAGGTTTTTAGTTAGTGTTTAGGTTAGGGGAATGAGTGTTAGGCAGGGCATGTAAAGTGAGGCAGCATAGGAGTTTTAGATTTATTATTTTTAGTCAGGGGAAACGCTTAGTAAGAATTGCTGCAGGATATTGAATGGCTGGTGGCTGTGTAGGGTCATGGAGGAGCTAATTGAAGTCTTGGTACTCACCAAGGGCAGGAGGACGAGAACTGGTGCTGTCCGAGGACTGGAGCATTGACCGTCTGGTTGTGGTTGTGGACTAAAAGCTGTTTATTGTTGCAGGATCTACGGCTGACATCCCGCGCAATGAAGGAACCCTGTGTTACTGTTATGGAGGCCGCCTCGTTGGCTTAGGGGATCCACGGAGCTGAGGCAGTGGTTGAGCAGTGGGGGTAACCGGTGTGGCAGGAGGTGGGAGCTCCACTGCCTCCCGGGAGAACCTCGCTTGTCTCCTGCTGCCCAAAAGTAATCTTTGGTGCAAATCCTGGACGAAGAGAGGTGGCCCTCTTACTCTCATCTGGTTTTGGGGGGTGAGGTATGCCCTCCTGTGGGGCTCATTCTGGTGACTGGTAAATTGCGCCATCCTTGGCGTTTGGATTAATCTGCACTGCAGGGACGAATTGTGCTGCATCAAGGAGCTAAGCTGGGAATTTGAGGACTTATGTAACCCCCACTCCCATCATTTTGCAAACGACAGGTGGTATGCTGTTTGAACCTGACAGCAGTACCAGGTGGGGACTGGGTTTGGGGAGGAATAGGCTACTTGGCACAAAGGAGCCTCTGGCGGGCAGGACAAGGACTGGATGCCTGAGAAAGGTCCTCACGAGCCGTGACCGGAGTAAAAGAAAAGTCGAAAAAAAACAAACTTGTGGCCAAGGAGGAAGGACTCGCAAAGGCTGCAGCTGGCATCTCGTTGGCCTCAGCACTGCTGTTGGCTGGGGCAACGTTGGAGCATCCTTCATCAGTGAATTCCAGGAGATATGTTGGGCCCTCCAAGAATTCAGGGAGAGCCCTGCCTGCCACGGAAAAAAACACAAGAAATACTGCCATCGGTCATGGGACTGGGAGAGATCACACTTGTCCTGCTCATTTGACTCCCCCAGACCCCTTGACTCATGTTGAGTGCCCAACTTCAGTCGAGACAGAATTGGTTGATGGTGAGGTCACAAGCTCCATGGTGACCCCGCCAGGCTTTTCAGTTTGACACTGGCCAACCAGGTGGTTGAAATATTTCTCAACCTGATCGACCAGTTGTTGGAAAAGGCCAACGAGGAGTCGATCTCTAAGACCCTGGTGTTCCCGGTCCTCACTCAAGAGGACCTGGACCAGGTGGTGTTACCACCTGGTTCCACTCAGGAACAGGCTCCACAAGAGGTCGTTCCACCCAAGCCAGTGCATGTCATCTATTTCGCACTCTTGGTGGCTTTGCCTTGACATAGGCTCTCAGGTCAATGATTGAGATTGAGGTTAAGGTGCTGCTGATACTCTTGGTCCCGCTCGACAGGGAGGTGACACCGTTGCCGTTCTTCATCCTCGGATGAGGAGAGGTTCTGCTGGTGCATGCAGCAGTGCTGTGAGGAACTCATCTCAGAGCAGTGAGCCTTAGCTGTGCAGGATGGGGCTCTAACCCGACCCCTGTGGTTAACTTGCCTGCAGCAGTCAAGCCCACACCAGTCCACATAAGGCAGTTGTCTCTCCACCCCTGCTGGTGGAACCACCTCCACTGCAGCCTTTGTCAGGAGCCACAATCAAAGACTCCTATGCTGCGACTGGCTTGCCAGGCTGGCTGTCGGTGGAAAGTACCTAGTTGGATGACATTCGGGTGGTTCACAGTGGCAAATGGTGGAGGGCCAGTTTTGAAAAGTCCTTAGATGACGTGGAGGGTTCTTTCATGCAGTCATTGAGGATGCATGCCTTTGACTGCAGGATGGTTAAGGAGTTGACCACTGACCATGGGCCTGTGTCTTTTGGGGCTCTACTCCAGCTCATGTCTGAGTCCTTGTCTGGCCTCTTGGAGCCTGTGCAGAAAAGGGCTAAATACGCTTTTACAGACATCCTCAACAGGGACGAATCCCCAGGGGTTGCCTTTCCCATGGCTTAGGCCATCTTGGGACTGGTTGTAGAGCTGTGGCAGCATCCAGCATCCTGCCCAGCACCCTTAACCTGTATGGTCCGCAAGTATGTGCTCCCTACTGGCTTTCTGTCTGGTCCTCTGACCACCTGTTGGCTGAGGGTCCGGTCTCTGACTTGACTTTCCTGAAGTCTGGAAACACTGGGGATGTAGGTAAGCTCCCCAACAAGGAGTTGAGGAAGCTTGGCCTTGCAGCCAAGAAGGTCTGTGCCGCTTCATCCCTTGGTCTCTGTCACATGAGCTACACCTTGATGATGGCCCATTTTGGTCACTCCCTTCTGGGAGTGCTAGATAATGTCCTCCCTCCCTCCCTACTGATAAGTAGTTACGAGTAAAAGTGGTCAGAGACCAGCGTCAAGCACTTGCTAAACACCAGCTCTGGATGACCTTGGATATGGTTGACTTCTGTGTCCATGCCATCGCAGCAGCTGTCGCGATACATCACAGGGCCTCGCTTTATGGCAGCCACTCAGCACAAGCTGGCCAATGTCATACTCTTGGGCACCAACCTCTTTTGCCTTGGGGTGGAAGGTCATCTTAACACAGATTGAGAAGTCCAGTGCCATCCTGGGCTCTGGCTTCATCCCAGAAGGACACAAAGGGCCAAAAGCATAAAAAGAAGGCCTTTCAGTTTTGATCCTTTCAGCCATAACAGCCTTGGCAGCAGCAGCCCTAGCAGGAGCAGTACCAAGCCTGGTGCCCCAAGCCAGAGTTGTCTGACCAGGGGTCCAGGAGAGGTTGAGGTATGGGAAATGGTGCCCTTCTGGCCCCAGTGACCAGTGTCCCCTCCAAAAGACGCATGGAACAGCCTTCCTGAGGAGGTCATGGGGTCAAAAACAGTAGGGAAATTCAATAATGCATGGGACCGACATAAGGCAATTCTGGTGGGGGGTAGGAAGAAGTATGCTGTTTGTTAACTAGGATCTGCAGTTTATCCAGTAGGTAGGGAAATGGGCAGACTAGGTAGGCCAAGTGGTCCTTATCTGCTGTCAAAGTCTATGTTTCTATGTTTCAAAACTGCCCGATGATGGGTCAGGGGGTGTCATCCTCCCGCCTCTCTAGTCTGTGACCCAGTTTCCTGTGGGGGGGATCATCTCCGCCACTTCTGGACAAACTGGCCAGTCGTTACTGTGGACAGGTGGGTTCTTGAGATGGTAGGTGGACGACTGCCTCTCAGTTTCAAAGGCTGTCCCGCTTTACCAATCTCACACTCTGAGGGAGTCCTCAGTATCGCAGGCATGCTGTCCACCCTGAGGGATGATGTTGCTCATTTCCTCGTGAAAGGAGATATAGTCAATGTCCCAGACACTCTGCAAGTCAGGGTACAGTACATGTCCGGGTACTTAATGCTGATGAATTGGACAGGGAGCTGGTGCCCCATACTGGATCTGCACGATCTCAATCAGCTCATGTGGAAGTGCAAGTTTCGGATGGTCACTCGGAACCAGATTTTACCATCCCTGGAGCAGGGCCAGGGTATGTTGTTGTGCTCCCTGGATGCCCAGGATGCGTTCTTCCACCTCCCAGTCTGTCCGTCCCCCTCGCTTACTGTACAGAAAGGGTTCTCTATCAGTTCCAGATCATCCCCTTTGGCCTCTTGTTCACATCCACGGTCTTCACCAAGCGCATAGCAGTGGTGGCAGCCTTCTTGTGGCGTATGGGCATCAGGGTTTACCCTTACTTGACTGGCTGTTAGTTGGGCCATCCAAGGAGGCTGTAGAGCAGTCCAGGGGTCTGGCCCTCCAGATCTGCTGAGACTTAGGCCTCTTGGTCAACCTGGCCAAGTCCAAACTGATCTTCTTGCAAGTGATCCACTTCATCAGGGCAGAGTTAGACGCCATACGGGCCAAGGCACGCCTTCCTGCGGATTGGGCACTGGGTCTTGAATGAACTACATGAGTTCATTCTTAGTCTGCCAAACAGTACCCAGTTTAAAAAAGCTCTCCCCCCAACTCCAACTACACTTGTCTCCAATAATCCAAAATCATGCATTGAAGATCCTAAAACCCCACATAGTAGTGTAACTGTTGGCTTAATTGTACCCCATTCAGCCTATTACATGTTGTGTTTGTATGGACTACATTCCCTTGGAATTGTTGGAATTGTTTTTTGTTGTGTTTGTAATTATGCTTTGATGTGGAACCTTTGTAAATGAGCATGTGTTTAAAGGTACTCTCCAAATATATTAAAGTAAAATCTTATTTCCTTTGTGTGATCATTTCAAGTTGGATTTTCACACCCTGCCCGGGACTTCCTGTGGCTGTCGGGGTACGTGGTGTCTAGCAGCAGCATGGTGCAGTGGACCCACTGGTTGATGCGTTACCTGCAGTGGGAGTTGGTCCATCAGTGGTCCCAGCACCTGGGGCACTTGGACCAGCCAGGCACAGTGACCCAGCCAATGTCGGATACCATCTAGTTGTGTCTGATCCCAGAACATCTAGAGGAAGGAGCCCCATTTGTCTGCCCAGAACCGACTGTCATTGTCACAATGGACGTGTATCTGGTGGGTTGGGGAGTGCATCTGGGAGACCACAAGTCCCACGGATTCTGGTCACCATATCAACCTGCTGGAGCTTGGTTCAGTGTTGCTAACTCTGAGGGAATTTGCTTCTCTTATCTGGGGTCAGGTTATGCATGTCCATATAGACAACACCATGACCATGTTCTACCTGAACAGGTAGGGTGGCACACACTCCCTTCCCTTGTGTCAAGAGGCAGTCCACACCTGGACCCTCATGCACAGTGTGGATGCAAATCTCCTGGCGATCCATGCCGCCGGAGCAGACAGCTGGCAGATGCTTTCAGCCGGGTGGGAGAGATGTGGTCACTGCATCGGGAGGTGGTTAGCGACCTGTTCTCCTTCTGGGCATATTTATTTATTGTATTTATTATTATTATTTTTTTTTTTATTATTTTAGTCTTTGGTAACCGGGTAAGGCCCACTAGGCACAAATGCCTGTTTTCAGGGGCGGCCTGGGAGCACTGGGCGGTTAAGTGACTTGCTCAGAGTCGCACAGTATGCAAGTGGAAGTTGTGAGAATCTGGTCTGCTGGATGTACCAAGCTCGTTCACACCTCGTTCCTCTAACCTCTAGGCTATACTGCCAGCCCACATCTCTAGTGGACCTGTGACAGTGATGATTAGCAGCAGAGTAAAAAAAAAAGCCTCTTGTCCTTGGTTTAATGGGGACATTAAAAAAACTCTGCTAAAGAAGAACCGGCTCTGGGCAATTACGAGACATACTAAATCTTCTGAGGACTGAGCAGCTTTCAGGACTTGCCGCAATGCCTGTGCTAGACTGGTAAGAAACACCAAAGAGAATTATTATCTGAACATTCTTGAAGCTGCAAGAGGGAACCCTGCTAAAACTTGGCGCACTTTTAAATCAGTGGAAGGTCATAAAGAACCTCAAACCCTGCCCGATAAAATTACTTTCGAAGGCTTCTCCATTACCGACAAATTCACAATACTTGATAAACTTTATGAACATTTTGCAACAGCAGGCCTTGCTTTCGATGCTTCCCAGGCAGCTACCCTCCGCCCCTGTATTACACAAACAGCAACACTAACCAGTCCCTCTTCCCATGCCACCTTCATCATTTCCACCATCACATACCAGCAGGTCAAAGATCTGTTGCTCAAACTGGATACCAGAAAGAGCACTGAAGCAGACAACATTGATCCTTTCTTCTTGAAACTACGCTACCGCAACTTGAGAGCCCCCCATCACCCACCTATTTAACTTGTCACTAACAGAGAGCTTTGTACCTCACGAAAAGAAGGTAGCCCACAGACTACCTCTGTTCAAGTCTGGGGAGCCTAGCGATGTGAACAACTATTGGCCTATCTCAATTTTGCCCGTCCTCTCTAAACTCTTAGAAAAATTGATTAGTATACAGGTCGGGGAATTTCTTGATAAGCACCAACTGGTCAACTCTTTACAATCTGGATTTAGATGTCATCATAGCACTATATCTGCCTTGTCTAAAGTAACGAATGACTGGTTGGAGGCGGTAGATAATAAACAGATTACAGGGGCTGTATTTCTAGTCCTTAGTAAGGCCTGTGATACTAACATACTAACATACTAAAATGCCAGCAGAATAGGCCTAACGGTCTTTCGCATCTGCTCGTTTGGTCAGCCCCCACCCTGGGAGCTGACCTTGCTGCCCCCCTCGCCTTCTCTGGCTTCTCCCTTTCCAGTTCCGGATATTCTCGCTGCATTGGATTTTGCTTCCAGAACCCTTCCCTGTACCTGTCCCACCCCTCTTGAACCCCTCCACTGTCTCTGCCTCCACCAGCCCCCTGGGCAAGCGTATTCCATGGCTCCCACCCTCTCAGTGAAGTAACACCTCCTCCTTTCTCCCTGACTCTTCCCCCTCCAGCTACCACCCATGTCCTCTAGTGGCCCTCCTCCTTCCTTCAAGCACTCTGAACTGCTCCCCTATTTACCCCTTCATGTACCTGAAGACTCTATCATGTCCCCCCGGTCTCTTCTCTCTTCCAATGTGTACATATTTAGCTCTTCGAGCCTCTCCTCATAGGTCCTGTCCTGCAAGCCCCAAATCATTTTGGTTGCCCTCCTCTGGACCCTCTCCAGGAGTTTAATGTCCCTCTTAAAGTGTGGCCTCCAAAACTGCATACAGTACTTGAGGTGCGGCCTCACCAATGGGGATACAGTTGATCACGGCCTTCTCCTGGACATTCTAAAGGAACAGGGGTTCAAAAGCTCCGTAATAAAATGGTTCGCTAGTTGTCTGGCAGATAGACAGCAACAAATCAAGGCTAATGGGACATTCTCCTCCCCACTTCCCCTGGCAAGAGGGGTTCCCCAGGGTTCCATTCTGGGCCCCCTGCTTTTCTTGTTGTATGTCAGTAACCTTAGCAGTAACATTGTGTATTCAAAAATCCACCTCTTCGCTGATGACACTGTGCTATAAATCTCCAGACGTTCGTTTGCACGTCTGTTCTGTGATTCAGTCTGACTTTAACCAGCTTCAGAAAAATGTAATCTAATCTAAACTTTAATTGAATGCCAAGAAAACCAAAATAATGTTCTTCCATCCACCTAATTCTTCAAGTTCTGACATCAACTGCTGCCATCCCCCCCCCCCCCAACAACTGTTACTACCCTTCTTGGTGATATGTTCGTAGTAGTGCACAGATTCAAATATTTGGGTTTTCTGCTTGATCCTCATCTACCCTTTACCTATCATCTCGAGGCCTTAGTTAAACAATTGAAGCTGAGGCTTGGCTTCTTCTTCAGAAGTAAAACTCTCTTCTCCCAGACCTCTAGACTGAGATTAGTCCAGGTCACTTTTCTGCCTCTCCTGGATTATGCAGATATCTTATACAATAATTGTGCAACCACCTACCTTCACAAATTGGACATATTATATCATTGTGCTATCTGCTATATCACCAGTGCTCCAGCCAGAACCCACCACTGCACTCTGTACAAAGAGGTGAGCTGGACCTCCCTGGCTACCAGGAGTCTTGTACATACCTACACCTGGGTATATAAAGCTCTCTTAAACAAACTGCCTCCTTATAGTACCACTCTCCTCCATCACTCTCATAGCTTGTATGGGCTAAGTAAGAATGCATATAGTTCCCTAGAGGTTCCTAAAATTCGCACGATTTGGCAAAGCAGCCATTAGTAACATACTCCCTACAGTCTGGAATGAACTTCAATTAACGATTAAGCTTCAAACCTCAGTCCCTTTAAATGCATTCAAAATCCCCATCAGCAAAATCACTACTGATACCTGCCACTGCTATTAATCTTGTATCCTACCCCCCTACTCCCCTCCTCTGTCCTACTTCTCATCTCCTATATTATGGGCATACAATGTTTGTGCAACTGTATTGGCCTGAATTCTATGTTGATTGTAATTATTGTACATACTGTATATACCATTTAGAAATTGCTATTCCTATTTTTTAGTGTACTGTGTTACCACTATTTCTGTATTTTGTTCCATGTATTGTCTTTATTACTGCTTGTACAGGGGACCTCCTTGCTAATGAGCTTGCTCAATGGATCTTATCCCTTCACAGTAATTTTGAACTTGAACCTGTTTGCCTCTTGGGAACAAGCAAAACTGAGGCTGATCTTCATAGAGGGTATCTCTTGCAGAGGGCTACACCTATGGAACTACAGCCACCAGGTGCTAGGACCACACTTAAACTTTTCTAGCTAGCAGTCTACCAGGCAGGCCACACACACCGACATCACACGCTAACGATGTCCCTTCCATATAAATGTGTGTGGCCCCACGCCCTCCTCAGTTCTTTTCCCACTGTCGAACATTGCACGTCGGACTTCACGGAGACACTGCCTGCTTCAATCACTTGCAAAATCTTCAGTTATTCTTTTCCTTTTTTTTTTCTCTCCTTAGTGCATCACTTTTCTTTTAAAGTGATTTTCTTGATGTTTTATGCTGAACACCGACTTCAAGAAACTGTTTCAGATCTGTGCCTGCAGGAAGAAGATCCCTGAGAAGGACAACAACGCCTGTGTCCGCTGCCTAGGCCCTGACCATGATGTGCAGGCCTGCGAAATTTGCTACGCCTTTAACCAGGCTACCAGAAGGTACCACCAGAAGGCCTTGGAATTCTTCCTGCTGGAACAGAAGGTCACCTGCATGGAGAAGGAGCTACAGGTGAGGAGCTCCTCTGCTTCCCCGGCTCCGTCTTCGGGCTATTATTCTTACAAGGCCTAGGATAAGTCGGCCGGGAAGCACAAGCACCAGGATAAGGACCAAGCCATGGAGAAGTCCTCCCCAGCTCACTCGCAGTTGCCACTTCATGTGTCAGCCACAGTGGAACCATCCTCCACCTCAGTGGCGGCCCCCTCTGCCACTCATGCCCTCACTTCCACAGGGCTCATTGTGGCAGTGCTGCCCTCCAGTCTTACCCTGGTGGGCGTCTGCTTTTCAGCAATGGGCCTTTCCTTGGTCCCACCAACCTTCCAGCTCCTGCTGTTCAGGGCCCTGTTCTCTGTGGGGCTTCAGACAGGGATCTCTGCTGGTTCGGCCTTGCCTTAAGTCAGTGCAGCATCTTCAGGCGGTCCCACTTAATCCCCCCAGAGCTGTCCTTGGCTTTTTCCATGGCCCATGCCTCGGCCATGGGGTCCCAGTCTTCACTGGCATCACCCCAGGCCTATATTTAGTCATTTGCCCCTTCCCTGATGACTACTCAGGCTGTAGAGCTGATGCCAGGGCCTCTGCCAATTCTGTCACCCTCACCGGCCCCACCGCCAGCACCAGACCCTCTGTTTTCTCAGCCGGTGCCACTCAGTGTTCTAGTGCTGATCTCTGTTGACTTCCAGTCAGTGCTTTACTCCCTCTGGGACTTCATACAAGATCATCTTGCCCCTCCTCCGGGAACGATGCCACAGGGGCCTGCCAAACCGAACCCCGCACCACCACATTCCTCGGTGACGCATCCTGCCCTCCCTTGGTCCTCAATGCCATCAGTGCCTCTTCCTGAGCCAGACGATGGCGATGAGTACCACCCTGACCTTGTCCCTCCCGATGATGACGAGGAGGAATTTGAAGGAGATGAGTGGGCTGCACCCTCCCACTCCCCACCTCCCGGTTTTCTCGGGGCGAGGACTCTACAAGGTATATTCGGCTGCCCCGATGAACCTTCTTCATTTCTATGATGCGGCAGTTACAAACTGCCCTGGGTTTGAGGTGGAAGAGCAGGACTCTGCCAGGTGATGTCTGACACACTACCTAGAGCTGCCTGACTCTCCTTCTCTTATTATCCCTTATCTGATGGAGCCTTTTGAGGATGCCACAGTGGCAGCCTGGGATAAGCCCATCTTGGTTCCTGCCATGCCCAGGAAGGCAGATGAGTTGTACTAGGCCCCCGCGGGGAAACCATTGTTTGCAGAGCAACCGAAGGCAGATTCTGTGGTCATAAATGCTGCCCATGATTGGACTAAGAAGCCCAAACATCTCAGCTCTCTTCCCCTGGATAAGGAATCCAGAAAGCTGAACCTGATTGGCAAATTAACCTTTGGCTCTGCTATGTTGATCATTAGGGTCCTTAATTATATTGCCCACATGGTCAAATTTCAAAATCAACTCTGGAGACAGATCAGAGAAGCAGTCAAGGCCCTTCCGGAGGATCCCCAGAGACAGGAATTGCTTAAGGTTATTCAGTCTGGGGCAGACGTTGGCAAGCACCTGCTACAGTCTGCTTACAATGACGCTGATACTTCCATTTTGGCAGCTGCTGCTGGAATTTGCCTTCAGAGACTTTCTTGGCCTTGGGTTTCAGGCTTTGCTCAGGAGGTACAACAGTCCATCCTCAGTGCCCCCTTCAGAGGCTACAAACTCTTTGGGGTAGATGTGCAGGACATACTTTCTAACGTGCAAGCCTCTGGCCGGACTTTGTGGTTGGTCCATTCCCTATACTACACCCAACCAAGATGTGGCCAGAGGGTGCCCTTACGTCATGCTGCCATAGACCCAAGCCAGGCACGAAACCCCAGGGCAGACACAGAGCAGCATCAGCCCTGCCCACCCTACTTCTGCCACTGGGAAGGCTCCCAGTGGAGGTGGCATGGCCGTGGCTGCAGGTGCTTTCCTCAGCATGACTCCTTACTCGCCCCCCCCGTTCTGCAGGAGGTGATGGTAGGAGGTCAGTTCTCCCTGCACCTCAGCAGATGGCAAGAGCTTACTATGGATGCTTGCGTCCTGCAGCTTACAGAGCAGGGTCACACTCTAGAACTTCTGCAGTAACCTCCAGAGCAACCTCCAGTTCAGTACAGTTACCTTTCTGACCATATTCCAGTGCTCTGTGAGGAAATCTGCATGCTGCTGCACAAAAGAGCCATAGAACCCGTTCCCGAGGATCAGTGGGACAGGGGCTTCTACTCCCGCTTCTTCTTGGTCCCCAAGTGCACAGGGGACTTATGGCCCATTCTGGATCTATGAAATCTAAATTTCTACATCCAATACAAAACGTTCCAGATGGTGACCCTACAGGGCCTGCTGCCCCTTCTGTACCAGGGAAATTGGATATGCTCCCTTGACGTGCAGGATGCATACCTGCATGTGGTATCCTGTCAGCGGTGTGCAGGGAACAGGGCATCACAGTGTGGGCATTGGAATGAGAGCAAAAACATTAACGCCGACCGGGATATCACAGCATTCCCCATGGTGAGAGTCTTGGGGTGTACCCTCTCTCCCAGGTTGTGTGCTCCTCCAGAGCAAGCCACGGGTGGAGAGTATTATATACAGTATATGTTATGGGGGGGTGAGGGCAAGGGGGGGTGAAGGGACAGAGCACCCACCGCAGAAAATCAGCGGGGACTGTTATGGTGGGATATGCGCTGTTACGGGAGGGTGGCACAATTTGCGGTTGCTCTTGTTCTGTGTGGTATTGTGCTTGCACCCTAATGATCTATTCCTTGGACAAATTGCTGTGAAGTGGGTGAACCTCTGCATATCAATGTGTGTGCCTCCCACTGGCAGTACCATCAGATTCTAGTTCCAGAGGGAATACTTTCAGTTCCAGGCCTTGCCCTTTGGCCTGTCCTTGGCACCTTGGGTGTTTATGAAATGCTTGGCAGTGGTGGTGGCAACAGCCCTCAGGAGGGAGAGACTCTATGTCTTCCCTTACCTGGATGACTGGTTACTCAAGGCACAGTTCAGGGAGCACCTTCTGTAGACCCTGGTGTGTACCACACAATTGTTCTAGGACCTGGGGATCACTCTTGACCCCCTGTCAACGCCTACAGTACATAGGGGCAGAACTGGATACGGCTCAGGGTATGGCCTTCCTACCCCAGGACAGGGCGAACCACCTGATGGCTCAGGCCCACATGCTTTACAACAGCAGATGTGTTACCACCCGATCCTTCCTCAGGCTCTTGGGCCTGATGGCAGCAGCTATTGTCCTGGTTCCTCTAGCAAGGCTGCACATGAGGATTTCCCAGTGGACATTGAGGATCCAGTGGGATTAACGCATCGACATAGAAACATAGACTTGGATGGCAGATAAGGACCACTTGGCCCACCCAGTCTGCCCATTTCCCTACCTAATAGATAAGCTGCAGATCCTAGTTAACCAACAGCCTACTTCCTCCTACCCCAACCCCTAAAATTGCCTTATGTCTGTCCCATGCATTCTTGAATTCCTCCACTGTTTTTGACTCCACAGCCTCCTCAGGAAGGCCGTTCCATGCATCTACTACCTTCTCCATGAAAAAATACTTCCTCACATTACCTCTGAGCTGTCCTCCTTCTATCTTCAAATTGTGCCCCCTTGTTCTTGCACACCTCTTTTTCTGAAAGATGCTACCCTCTTGGACTTTGTTGATTCCCTTGAGGTACTTAAAAGTTTCTATCATGTCCCCCCGTCCCTCCTTTTCTTGAGGGTATACATGTTAAGCTCTTTAAGTCTCTCTTCATATGTCTTCTGGTGCAGATCCTACACCATTTTAGTTGCCCTCCTCTGGACTGCCTCCATCCTGTCTATGTCCTTACGGAGACTGGTCTCCAGAACTGCACACAGTACTACAGATGGGGTCTCACTAGCTGTCTGTACAGAGGGATAACAACTTCCTGTTTTCTACTGGTGATGCGTCTTCCTATACATCCCAGTATCACCGTAGCCCTCCTTACTGCCCTCTCACATTGCTTGCCCACCTTTAGGTCATCTGATATGACTACCCCCAGGTCTCTTTCCATTTCTGTTGTTGTTAGTATCTCATCCTCCATACCATAGTGTACTCTTCCCCTGGGTTTTTGTTTCCCGGGTGCATTACTTTGCACTTCTTAGCATTGAATCTAAGCTGCTATACATTTGACCATTCCTCCAACCTTGCCAAGTACCTTCTCATCCTTTCCACCCCACCTTGTGTATTAACCCTGTTGCAGATCTTTGTGTCATTTGCAAGGAGACATACTTTTCCTTCCAGTCCCTCTGCAATGTCACTTACAAAGACATTGAAGAGGACCGGTCCTAGAACTGAATCCTGTGGTATCCCACTAGGAACCCCCCTTTCTTCAGAGTGGACTCCGTTTACTATTACCCTCTGTGTCCTGTTCTCCAGCCAATTTTTTTTACCCAGGCTACCATCTTGGGACCCACTCCCAGGCTGGCTAACTTGTATATTAATCTAGAACAACATGTTCTGGTCTCTTCTGTCAAGAAGGTGCTGCTATGGTGGATTGAACCCTGCAACCCATTGAAAGGGGTTCCCTTCCTTATCCCCTCTCCTCAGCAGATACTCTCCATGAACACTTCGGGCAGGGCTGGGGAGCCCACCTGGGGCCTCGTCAGACTCAAGAGATGTGGTCCCACATGGAGGCAAGCTCCCATTGATGTCCTGGAGATGATGAGAGCTGTTTTGTATGCTTTGCAGGCCTTCCAGACCCATCTGTCCCCAAGCCATTTGCTGGTGCAGATAGACAATGTCAACATAGTGCACTATATCAACAAACAAGGGGGGACCCACTCACTCTCTGTGTCAAGAAATGATGAGGGTCTGGTACTGTGCTCTAGAACACAGTCTAGAACTGTCAGTCGTCCATGTTCCTGGCTTCCAAAACATCCTGACAGACCTGCCACACCGGTCTCTGTCCAGGATGCACAAATGGGAGCTGTGGACCTTGGTCGTAGAAGACCTATTTGACAGGTGAGGTCATCCAGAGTTAGACCTTTTTGCATCCCCACTCAATGCAAAACTGCCATGTTTTTGTTCACTCGCTCCAGGGCCTGGAGTTTTCTGGTGAGACGCATTGTCCCTTTCTTGGAAAGGAAAGTTTCTCTTTGCCTTCCCCCCCCCTTTTCTTTCATCCAGAGAATGTTGATCAAATTTCAGCTAGAAGGGGCCACTCTGATCCTCATCACCCCTTCTGGCCTCATCAGATCTTTTTCCCTTTACTGCAACAGCTGGCAGTGGAACCTTCAGTACCCATAGCCCTGTGCAAAGGCTTGCTATTACAGGAACAGGGGACCCTGGTCCAACCAGACCTCAAGTCTCTACACCTCCATGCCTGACTTCTGAAGACATAGCCATGGCTAGGTTTGGGGTGTCCCAGAAGGTAGTCAGTATTTTGGTGGCCACTAGGAAGCTGTCCACCAAGGCCACTTATTCTGTGACGTGGAAGTGCTTTGCTCTATTGGCGGCGTCCCATCAGTTGGACCCTTTCACTTGTCCAGTGAATCGGATTCTGGAGTACTTGCTATCCCCCGCAGACACTGGCCTGCACTACTGTTCACTTAATATGAACCTGTTGGCCATTTCAGCCTTCCATGTACCTGTCGATGGCCGTATGGTGGCACAATTGGAGGTGTCCCGTACTTTTTTGCGGGGCATTCTTCATCTGAAATCCTGCATCCACAGTCCGGTTTCGTCATGGGACCTGAATTTTGTGTTAGAAAAGCTTACTTTGGCTCCTTTTGAGCCGCCCGTGACTTGCGAGCTACACTTTCTGTCATGGAAAGCATTATTTTTAGTTAGATAATGGGTAAACTGAAACTACCATCCTGATTGGCTGAAAGAGCCTGCCAGCCAGCCAGACTGGTATTTCTTAATAACGGCCCGCTTCAGAACAAGTACCAGTTCTACATGCCACATTACCCACGATATTATCGGGCACCCCGAATGTTGATCTCGAGCAGGCGGGCATTTTTTTTCTCCTCACTAGTGTCTCACCACCCCCACCATCTATCCTGTCACCGATCCACAGCCTCCTTTTTAAAACAAAAAACTGACACCAAATTCAGAATTTACTTTTCCGTTTTCCTCCTACCTACATCCCGGCTCCACTGCAGCTCTTGATTTGTGCCCCGGTTTCTCCTTTCTCCATGGTGTAGCCAGGCGGCCCGCCAGCATTCCAGCGCAGTCCGATTCAAACTACTGCACAGTCACTGAATGGAAACCCACAATCCCACATAAGCTTCAAAACCCTGAATTTTACAACTAACAAAAACAAAAATAAAACATAAAATCACAAAGTTTTTCTTTTTGTGGCGCCCTTCCATGCAAACAACAGTTTCAGGCACGACACCTTCAACTATGCTCCCGGCCCGCTTCACCTCTCACTTCCTGTCACAAACTGCACACCAGCATCCCAAACGCTGTCCCCAGTAAGTCAAACAAACATACTGGCAGAGGAACTACTTTATTAGAGATTTATCACAAAACTTATATTAAACTAATCTTTTACCTTTTTTTATCTTTTTTTCCTTACAATGCCCATTTTCTAAGTGTAATAATACCCTCCATGGTGGGAGTTCTGGGATATAACGGACCTTCCAGGGGCTGTAAGGCCTTCCGCCTGCAGCACTGGGCCTCATTACGCCCCTGGGAGGTCCGTTATATCCCAATAACGCCCACCCTGTCAGGTATTATTACTTACTATTACTTGTGCCCAATGGATTTTGGAGCTGCAGGATCTCTCATGTGAGAAGCCTTATTTTATTTTCCACAAATACAGGGTGTCTGTGTGTACCAATTCAAAGTTTCTACCCAATGCAGTGTCTGAGTTTACCCTGAATCAAACCATCCACCTGCCTGTTTATTATCGTAAGCATGCCAATCCATGGGAAGCATTGCTCCATGTGCTGATGTACTGTGTTCTGTCCATTATTGTACCTGCATCCTCTGTAACTAATTCCGGTTTGCCCCAGTACGGTAGTACTACCATAGTTAGGGTTGAGTAGCCCTTTTAAGGTTAAAGGATCAAACTTTGCACCTTAATAACTTTGCCACCATTCAATGGATTTGCCTCAAATATGGATTGCATGATCAAGAACCATACATCTTGGGATCTGCCAACTTTCGTACTGGTCGGATATACAGCTGCGGAGTTATTAAGTGTGATCTGTGCACGCATTTACGGTTCCTGGTGAATTCTTTGCTCGCTGACAGGTCGCATGCGGTTTGCACGACGTCCGAAACTTCAGTGAACGTGGGGCCGGGGTCCCCGATGTGCCTTTCGAAGATTTCATGAAAAAATTTAAATGGTTCAAAAGTTATTCAAAAAACAAGTTCCCATTATAAGTCAATGGGAAAAGTTAAAAAGTTTGACAGTGTCACAAATGGCCCTAGTAGTGTCACAGATCCACCATTTTGTTTTCAGTTAGCGATCAGAAAAATGCTTGCCATTTAAATTTGGGACCCTCTAGCAACACAATTATTTTTGTGTTCACCTAGTCAGACCCTGAGGATACTAGCCATGTCTTTATTTTGGGGTGAAACACCCTAGTAATATGTTTTTCAAATTTCTGGAAAAAGTAGTGTCACACTCACGATACTTTCACAAATGCCTGCAAAAGCTTTCACAAATCACACTACTTTTTCAGACTATGGCCAAAATGACAGCAGTTCTTTGTCACCCTGCTGCAAAAGAACGGTTTGGTCTTTTGAGCTGAAATTTGGAGGGAACGCAGCCAACATCTCACAGATGTGCCTTTTGGTAGATAGATGAAAAAATATTGCATGGTTGCAAAGTTACCGCACTCAGAAGTTGGCCTTTTTCCCATAGACTAACATGGTGACGTATGTCACAATCCGGCTCGATCTGAAAACAATGTGAGATACAGATTTTTGTTAGAGTTGCATAGCCCTATGGGCTATGTAATAGCAAAAACCTAGCCAGGAAAATCATGATTTTTGTGAAGTTAAAATGTGTTTTCTATGTCGTGCGGTTGCTGAGGTATTAGCAATTAAGTACTTCCAATGCTCGTTGTAAGTTTCGATGCCCATTACAATGCATACATTCTTTGTACACACTGTGTTTCTCTATGCACCTGTTCGGCAAAAACAGGGTATGCGCTTCTGTTACTGTTACAGTTACTGTTTCCACTTGCGTTTATATCCCCATTTGCGTTACCGTTACCGTGTGCGTTACCCTTTGCGTTGTCATTTGTGCTTGTGTTTTCGTTACGGTTACCAATTGTGTTTCCACTACAGTTTCTGTTTGCGTCACCGTGCGCATTGCCATTTGCATTTCCGGCAGCCCTTTCATTTCCATTTCTCTTTCAATTTGCGTCTTCCTTGCAGTTACTGTTACCATTTGCGTTTGCAGTTGCTTTACTGTGCCCGTGCGCATTACAGTTTGCGTTTCCATATGCGCTTGCGTTTTCTTTTATGTTTCTGTTTCCTTTGCTGTTATTGTTGCTGTTACCATTACCATTTGTGTTTACAATTGTGGTACTGTGCACGTGCGCGTTTCGGTTTGCATTTCTGTACGCGCTTCGGTTCCCGTTTCTGTTTTGTTTGGCATTATTCTTCATGTTAACTTACCATTTGCAGTTACAAATGTGGTACCGTGCCTGTGCGCATTACGGTTTGCGTTTACCTGTGCGCTTGTGTTCGCGTTTCCATTTCTGTTCCCTTTTGCATTCTTTTTGTTGTGACACTTAACATTTCCATTTAAAATACCACTGCCATCACTGGTCGCGTTACCAGTTGCATTTTCGTATGCGCTTCAGTGTCCGTTTGCATCACTGTTCGCTTCGGCGTCACTTTGTGCTTGCGTTTCTATTAACATTTCCTTTACCATTTATGTTTTCGTTACCATTTGCGCCACTGTTGGTGCTTCTGTTTGCATTGCTGTTCCTGTTACTATATCACCCCAGCGCTCGCCCGCTGCATTACATTCACTATTTCTCGTCATCATTCTTAAAAAGAAGGGTAATTAGAGACAAAAAACTCAGTTTAATGCATCAGTTAGGGTTGTTCCACAGTGACAAAAGCGAGGAAATTCAGTGTTAGGGTTGAAAGCCCCCCCTTGGACCTCTTTAGCCCACCCCCCAACCGGCATCGGGGTGCACGTTGGGGTCATCGGTCCTAACTCTCACCCCATTCTCCTATTCCTCAGCTTCTTTACACATGTGATGGGGTGAGAGTTAGGGCCAACGACCCCAATGCTCACCCCAATGCCAGTTGGGGGGGTGGGCTGAGGAGTTCAGGGGGTCTTTCAACCCTAACACTGAATTTCCTCACTTTTGTCACTGTGGAACAACCCTAACTGATGCATTAAACTGAGTTTTTTGCCTCTAATATATATATATATATATATATATATACACACACACACACACATATGTACACAGATACAGGTGCAGTAACACCTATATGTTAGGGTTATGTTAATGCTTTTGTCAAAAACCTTTTTTATACAGCTTATATGTACACAGTCTTAGCCCCTAGGACTGCAGTATTTGGTGTGCACCTTTGCAGTCCTGGGTGCTAATTATTTGGCAAGTTTTTCTTTTTGATATTCCGTTTATTTTCCTAGGGGCCGCAGCAAGAGAAGGCTCCCTTCTGCCGGCTACCGCCAACCCCCTTCCACCACCCAGCGCCTTCCCAGGATTACTGATGGTGAGGGCATCCCCACAGATTTGTCTCCCATGGCGGGGTCAGGAGAGGGTGGGACGACCCCCCCCCCAAAAGATCATAATCCAGTTCCCTGCTTAGAGCTGCCTTGGTGACATGGCAGGTGGAGGTGTGGCCAGCGGGCATCATATGCCCTTGCTGTACTCATTCTTTTTCTTCCAGTTTTCTCCCTTAATCCCACAGGGCCTCAGCAATTTAGTTGCACATGCGCATGAGTGCCAGAACCGATGGACCCGCTCCACCCACCCTGGCCTAGTGCCTGGACCCCCCCATCTGCGTGACACTGCCACCAAGACTCCAATTGGTGGCATCCAAGCACCAGAAAGACCAACCTGCCCAGTCTGTGAGAGGAGAGCTGCCTGCCAGCCGCATGATCCCCTTTCCAGCCCCCGGCAGTCCAAGCTTGTTCCCAAACACGGTTGCTTGGTGTGGAGAGGTAAGGCAACTTAAGTGCCTCAGCCTTCTGTGCCACCGGCCAGCCTATTATTTGGCAAGTTTGATGCAAATTGGTTTGGCTGTTTGAAAGTTATTAATGAAATTATGTTAAAAATCTTAAGACTTTTGTGATGGTAAAACACAAAAACTAGACCAATTTAAATTATAAAACTAACAGGTTCATTAGATTTTGTGCCAGAATAAAGCCTTTTCATGGTTTGAAAACCAAATCTTTTTTCATTTTTAAGTTATCAGGTTCTAAATTTTGAAATTGGGCACATGTGTGGTTCACTGGAAAAAAAATAGCTGAAAAAATATGAACCTTATTCAAAATTAAAGTTTGGTATGAACAAAGTTTTAGTGAAAAATGGAAAAATAGGGCTGGCCCGGTGGCGCTGAGGTTTGAGGCACTGGATGCCACGCCGCACTCCACATCCGCGACCTGGGTTCAGTGATGGACTCGGGCCACCATGGGGTCAGCAGGGGAGAAAGGGATTGAGCGCCCAATGGCGACTCTCCCTTTCTGGAGAGGGTTCCAGGTCTGTCCCGCTGCTTTATTGCCATCTTCTGGGTGAACCTGGGATTGGCAATGTGGATCAGGAGACACAATGGGAGGGGCAGCATCAGCCTTGGGGAGGGGTTGCGTCTTGACGCATGCCTCCCAACTGACTCTCCTAGCATGCCGGGGTAAAGGGTGCACCAGGAAGAGAAGAAAATGGAGCCTGTCGCGCCTAGGAGACGGCCCTTCCAACGCCAGACCACGTAACCAGCACTCACCAGGGCAGACTCCACTGTGTTCTGACCACTCTACTGTTGTTCGGGAGAGGATTAGGGAGGCCTTCCCTCGCCCTGCCCGGTGGGGGGTATACCGGATACCTAGGGATCTCCGAGCAGCCGGACACTCTAGGAGCAGACTCCTGGGGGCCCAAGGGACATTGAGAAGGCTTGAGGGGTTCTGAATGAGTGGGGCGATGGTGCAAATAAGGAGGTTAAAATTAAGGTTAAAAAAAACGGAAAAATAAATGAACTCTAAAGTTTGATAGTCTAAAGTTTTTTTTTTTAATCAATAAAAGGTTTTTTTGATATAAAAATAAACAAGACTTAACAGTTACACGTTACACAGATATTTTCAAATTTTCAACACCTCAAACATATTTAAACAAAAATAACAGTTATCATGTAAATCATGTTACTCAAGACATATTACTCTAAATTATCTTCATCTAACATTGGTAAGAAACATTCCCCCTTCTTCGAGTATACCAAACTAATAAATTCTGATGTCAACCTCAACAAAAACAAATAATTTTATGTTAACAAAATCTATTTTTATTAAAAAATGTAAAAAATGTTTAAATTTAATAGTTTTGTGCTTCGCAAGGACACAGTCTAATGAGATGTCTAACCTCACTTCAGAAATTAATTACACTTAGTATTTTAATTAGAAAAAATGTTTGCATGATTCATTCAAAAAATTAAGAAATTATTTAATCATCTCAGCAGGTACGCATGACATGCATACATCGTTTGCACTTAGTGACATATTTTGTAAGTCCAATGTGAATCAAATTTTAAAGCAACAAAATTGTCACAGAAAATGTACCGTATGCAATAGGATTAAAATGTTTAAAGCTGAGAAACACAAAAAATGGTCCAGAAGATGGACTGGAAACAAAATGCATGCATTTAGTACTGCAGTTAAAGTCATAAGACTCATGTGCACTTCACACAGTGCCCAAAGGGCCCTGAATAAAGCAAACTAGGACACACCTTCTGTTTCCCGAAGGGCTCTGCACAAACCAAGTTACAACTCAACTCTTTCTTGGTGAAGCAGTTTAGAACTCACCTTCCTTCCTTCTGGCCCTTGGCAAAGCAAGTTTTGACTCTCAAAAAGTAAGGAAATTCATTGCAAACAACTATGTTAATGCATCCACAGGGTTCCAAAGCTAGTAAAGGAGGGAAATCCGGTGCCCACCCACCTCCCCAGCCTCTAGCCTTATGATGCAAAACCAAGTTACAGGTCCTGTGCCATGCCCCACAGGTCTGCTGCTTCAAGTTACAGATCTGGAGTCCTTTTAGAGAAAGTTATGACTGATCACCTGCACGAAGAAAGCTATTGTTGATCTCATACTTTGCACAGGGACCTGCACTTAGAAAGTTGTGACTGATGCAGGGGGCCATATGGGAAGTACCAGACTTGGGGGGCACAGCTCTGGACCCTAACTTGAAGCAGCTGAACTGTGGGGCACAGCTCGGACCTGTGGCTTGTCCTTGGGTCAAGGGGTTGGGGACTGGCAGAGAGGGATGGGTGTTAAAACCCTAACCCCACATTTCCCTTGTTTTGTGGCTTTGGAACTTCAACAATGCAGTAACATAGTTTTTTGTAATAACATAGCTACTTCTAGTGTTGCAATGTTGTGTCTTGTTTCTTTCTGATGGGCAATTTTAGGTAGAACTCCACTAACAAAGGAGTTATCAGTAGAGTAAGGAATTGTTTGGAGAGTCAATTGCATGAGGAGTAGCTGTTGGCATGATCATCCTACAAGTCCTTATTCTGCTTAGCTAGGATTAATACGAAGGCCCTTATTGCTCTTATAAATTTAAAAAAGACACTGTTTGAATTTGTTTTAGATTCAGGGAGCATCATGTAATGCTCTTGTCAAATCACAGCACTCCTTTTCATTTGTGTGTGCGTGAGACACTTGTATTTTGATGAGAGTGCCTCACATGCAGCACCATGGCAAAGGATTATCAACCAACAAAAAAGTGGCTCTGTTTTGTCATTAAAAAAGGGTACTTTCCTTTTTTGCTCCTCCCTGGCCACTCCTTTGGGCGGCCAAGAGACACCCTCACCCACCGAGACATCCCCCGTTGCCGCCATTCCCCATACTCCTGTGCCCCAGCTGACCCGATGTATCCCTTTGCTGGGGGGAGGCCCCTCCTGGGGGTGCTGCAGGAGGGGAGATGGTTCCAAATCTGCTCTGCAGGGCACCACGGTGGGGATCGGCACTGGAGGCCCCTTTGTAGGGCTGTGTGGTGCGAGGGACCTGGTGACTGTCATCCGGTCATAAGCGGGTAATTTTCCCATTTCACGCCAACCCCTTCCCACTGTGTGGCTGCCCGCATATGGCATTCTGGGGACGACACACTGCAGTGCGTGGTCACCCACACTGCCAATGCACTTCAAAGGGGGATGCCAAGATCCGCTCTAGAAGCAGGCAGGCTCATGCCCTCCCTCCCTCCCTCCCAGGGAGGAGAGCATCCATGCAGACACTCCTAAATCTCCTGCTGGTCTCCACTCCTGTCGTCCTGGGCTCAGGTGCAAACCTGAGTTGCCAGGATATGTTTTTAAAGAAATAATAAATAAAACTGTCACATCTACAATACGTTAATACATCTTCGGGAACTGCTCTTATCAGTAAAATAGTTATCTAACTTGATGTTCTTTAGGTTACAGAATGGCTGAGGTTCATTATTCTCTCACCCGAAGAATGCACATGTGACTACACTTATACTGATATGAGTTGCTCCCAAAGATGTGTTAACACACAGAAACAGTTGTAGAGGTGTGTGTGCCGAGCATCCATTTCCATTACGGGAAGTACTGACACCCGTTATCTGGGTGATAAGGACCACTAGTGAACTAATGGCACAGCAGCATTCCATGTTCAGAGTTCCATGAGGGTTAAGATAAACTGCACAATACAAACCCAGGTTTCTGTGCATCTAGGAAGTTGCCCCTTAAAAACATCCCAACACAAAATAGGACTGGCCTGTGTGAAAAGATTATCTGTGTTCATTGAACAGTTGGGGAGGTGACGTAATGAAATGTGCCTCCAGATTCCATCCCTCCACAGTTCTGCCGTCACTTGTGGGGGGGTGGAGGGTTTGGCTCTCAGGCCATGCAATATCGTAGCATGGCCAAGAGTAGAAAGGGAGTGAGAACGAGGGGCCTCTGAGGTGAACCAGCTCCCTGCACTGAATTCCTTCTTTGTTTGTTGCTGGACTTTGTATACCAAGCGATTCCGCTGGGAACAGTGACTCATTTCTATTTTATTTTTAAAAAGGACATTGTTTCTGTTACTGACATAGTTTCCAAACTGCTTTTGAGAATCTGATTATCTCATCATTCACTTTTAGAAGTACTTTAGAGCAAGAGAAAAAAGCAAAAACTACTGATCTGCAATAAACTAGAAACCTACAACCTGTCTGCTCCTCACATGCCTTTTGATATTAATTTTTTATCATGATTTCTGCTGATTGTTTTTGGAAGACACTGGGAGAGCTAGTGCCCTAAGGCTTGTGTCTATGGTGGCTCCATTTTATTCTTAAAACTCACATTACATGGTAAAATTCTAGACACACGTATAATCCTTCCTGGGCTCAAACCAGTCTCAACACACGAATGATATGGTCCTTAGTGATATGCACTGTAATGACCCCACCACCACTGCAAATTTTTTCAACAAATACTTTACTGATCTCACCAAATACACTGCCTCTTTCACAGCAAATCACATCCTGACGCCTGTTACTCACGCAAACGTGCCCATACATCCGCCCTTCTATTCCGATGATGCTGATGTTCTAAAACTACAACTCAATCTTCAGTAGTACTAGTGTAGGCTCCAACTACCTGGAGCCTAAACTCCTGAAGCTGGCTGCTCCTTTTATTGTGGCCCCACTGGCTAAAATCTTTACACTGTCTCTCTGCCATGGTCATGTTCCGGACATATGGAAATTAGCAAACGTCACCCCAGTCTTTAAGAAAGGTGACAAGAAGGACATAATAATTATAGGCCATATCCATTCTGTCAGTACTAAACAAAATACTCAAGAAATTAGTGGCTATAGAGGTCACTGAGTTCCTCTCTAAATATACCCTCCTATCACCTACTCAGCATGGTTTCTGCAAGGGGCATAGCACCTCTACTGCTCTGATACAATTCACAAATGATGCCCTTACTGCTACGGATCAAGGTCTCATGACTGGTGCAGTGTTCATTGACCTCTCAAAGGCATTTGATCTTGTAGATCACCCTCTTCTGCGTGATTGCTTTAGCTTCACTGGTTTCTCGGAGCAAGCCACAAACTGGTGCCAGAGCTACTTAAGCAACAGAAGACAACAGGCAACATTTAACTCTGCGGTGTCAGACTCTGCGCCTATCAATGTTGGTGTTCCTCAAGGCTCCATCTTGGGGCCTGTTCTCTTCTCCATTTTTATAAATGACATATCTTCTAACACCCCTTGGTGCTCAATAATCTTGTATGCAGATGATCTGCCGCTCTACACCTCCTCTGCAAGCGTAGAAGTAATAAATAGTCGACTGACATCGGCATTTCTCATAATGCAAGAATGGATCCACAACAAAAGACTTGTCCTAAACATAAGTAAAACTCAGGGCATGCTCTTCAGATCTGCAACCAAACATAGAACAAACCGCAACCTTTTCAACATCTCCTGTGCAAATGGCTCCCCCTTACTAAAGTAACCTCATTCAAGTATTTAGGTGTCCTGCTTGATGAAACTGTCAACTTTGAGCAACACATCATTGACACCTGCAAGTCAGTAAATTCCAGACTGCATCTGGCTAAGGAGGGAGTCAGTGCATTGGGGCAGAAGTTTGACATCTTTGCACAATATTTAAACTAGCAAATGGGGAGAGGGGTGCAGCACCCCATACGTCAAATGGGAAGAATACCCCTCCCCCCTCACCTAGAGGTCAAACAGGGATTCAGCATGTTTGCAGTTCATTTGCATCACCAGGTAGGAAAAAAGACCCATCTCCCCATACAACGCACAGGGGAAATGCCAGACCGCACCCAACAACTAACACACCAAAATCTGGCCAATGGAAAATCATGTACACAAATGCTCACAGCCTGGGAAATAAGATCCCAGACCGACAGGCAATAATGTCAGAGGCTAAACTGGACATAGTAGCAATTAGGGAGACGTGGTTTATCAGTAACCACACTTGGAAGACTTCAGTACCTGGCTATGTACTGTTCAGAAGAGACCAAGGTGCAAAAAAGGGGGGTGGAGTGGCTCTGTATGTCAATGAAAATATCAAAGCTACAGAAATTCAGAATACACATAAGGAGCCAGAAGAACTGTGGGTCACCTTGGAAACAGGAAATGGGACAGCCATAAGAACTGGGGTTCTCTACATGCCCCCAGACCGGGGGGGGGGGGACATAGACACATTACTGTTAGAAGATATACAAAACATGATGGCTAAAGGGGAGGTTCTGATAATGGGAGACTTCAGCATGCCGGATACAGATTGGTCAATACCGGCAGGAACATCTACCAGAACTAGACACATGGTGGATTCTCTGCAGGGGGAGGGCCTCAAACAACTGGTACAACAACCCACAAGAGACATTGCTTTCCTAGATCTAGTACTGACTAACAGGGAAGGGATCACAGATCTTCAGGTAGAAGGTCACCTGGGGACCAGTGACCATCACATGGTATGGTTCAATTTGGCCACTACAACTAAATCATCCCATTCCAAGGCAAAAATATGGGACTTCAGAGGAGCTGACTTTGATAAGATGGCCAACAGAGTTAAGCTAGCCCTGGCAAAAAGAAACACAAGTGAGGGGTACAGGCAAAGTGGGCAAGCATTAAGGATGCAATACTTGAAAGCAACATCCCATTGTGTTATACAGAAAAGGAAGTGCAAAGAAGAAGAAACCACTTTGGTTCTCAAATACAGTAGCAGAAAAGGTCAGAGCCAAAAGGCTGGCCTTCAGGAAATATAAGGGAACACAGTGGGATGAAGATAGGGAGGCATACCAAACTACCCTAAGGGAAGCAGGGAAGGCAGTAAGGCAGGCAAAGTCCCAAATTGAAGAAACACTAACAGTAAAAGAAGGTGACAAGACTTTCTATAGATGCATTAGTGAAAGGAGAAAGTCCAGAGGGGGTATTGCTAAGCTCAAAGGAGAAAAGGGGGCATGTGAGGAGGAGGACTCTGTAAAAGCATTTATCCTAAATAGATACTCTTGCTCAGTATTTACTGAAGAGAAGGCAGGGCAGTGCCCACAGCTCAGCACCATGGACACGGGGGGGGGGGGGGTGAGCACAACTCCCTTCACAAAAGAAAGGGTCCTACAAGAGCTCACTAAGCTTAGGGTGGACAAGGCAATGGGACCTGATGGCATACATCCCAGGATACTTAAGGAGCTAAGGGTGGAACTAGCAGAGCCATTAGCAGAACTGTTTAATGAGTCTCTGAGCACAGGAGAGGTCCCAGAAGACTGGAGAAGGGTTCATGTGATCCCGCTCCACAAGAGTGGTAGCAGGGAGGAGGCAGGGAATTACAGACCAGTCAGTCTTACCTCAGTAGTGGGCAAGATTGTGGAGGCACTCCTTAAGGAAAGGATAGTGCAACACCTGGAATCCATAGGGGCACAGGATCCAAGACAGCATGGGTTTACAAAAGGAAGGTCCTGTCAAACTAATCTCATTGATTTCTTTGACTGGGTAACCAGAGTGGTGGACCAAGGGGAAGCAGTTGATATCGTCTACCTTGACTTCAGCAAAGCTTTCGACACTGTTCCACATAGAAGATTGATAAATAAGCTGGGTAGGCTCAGGGTGGGAAAGAAGTTGGTCAACTGAGTGGTAAACTGATTGACAGGCAGAAAACAGAGAGTGGTGTAAATGGTATACAGTCAGAAGAGATGCAGGTCACAAGTGGTGTACCTCAGGGATCAGTCCTAGGGCCAGTCCTCTTCAATATCTTCATTAGTGACATTGCAGATGGACTAGAGGGTAAGGCTTGTCTGTTTGCAGATGACACCAAGATTTGCAGCAGATTAGAAGATCCAGATGGGGTGGGCAGAATGAGAAGGGATCTGGATAAACTAGCAAAATGGTCGGAAGAGTGGCAACTGGGATTTAATGCAAAGAAGTGCAAGATCATGCACATAGGGAAGAGAAACCCTGAAGCCACCTATAGGCTGGGAGGGGAGTTGTTGGCAGTCACAAAGAAAGAAAGAGACGTGGGCATCATCATCACCGATGATCTGAAATCATCCAAGCAGACCTCAAAAGCAGTAGGTAAAGTTAGGAGGATGCTAGGGTGTATTAGTAGGAGTATCACAAGTCATAAGAGGGAGGTAATAATCCCTTTATACAAGACACTGGTTAGTCCCCATCTGGAGTACTGCGTGCAGTACTAGAGGCCACACCTTCGCAAGGACATTAACCAAATTGAGGCAGTCCAGAGAAGGGCAACCAAAATGGTGCAGGGACTGCATCAGAAGACATATGAGGACAGATTAACGGAGCTCAATATGTATACCCTAGAGCAAAGGAGGGAGAGAGGTGATATGATCGAAACATTCAGACATCTTAAGGGCATTAACAAGGTGAAAGAGTCTAACATGTTTCAATATAAGAAAAATAACAGGAAAAGAGGACACAGCATGAGATTAGAGGGAGGCCGATTAAGGGGTAATGTGAGGAAATTCTTTTTCACATAAAGGGTGGTGGATGCATGGAATGGCCTACCTCAGGAAGCGGTGGCTATGAATACAGTGAAGGGCTTCAAACAGGCATGGGATAGGCATAAGGGAGCAATACAGAGGAGTATAAATAGATAGACCACTGACTGAGCAAAGGCCACTGGCACATTTATCGGGTAGAAAAAGAAATGTGCAGACTGGATGGGCCTTGCAGTCCTTATCTGTGGTCAACTTCTCTGTTTCTATGAATAGCCTGCAGGACTAGTTGGATGCTTACCCCCTCAGCTAGACTGGCTATTGCTAGGGGTATCCTACTTCCATCCCTTGCGTATGGTGCTGTCACCTACATAAATGCTTCGAAAACCACCCTAGGTAAGTGGGATACAACGTACAGTAGTATCTGTCGTTATGCCTCGGCTTCCCCACATTTGAAGCACCATTGCTTGCTTATCTGTTAGGTAGGAAAATGGGCAGACTGGGTGGGCCAAGCGGTCCTTATCTGCCATCAGATTCTATGTTTCTGTGTTTCTGTATGCAGGCAGTGGGCCTTAGATGGCCTTCTTCATCTGCCGATCGACTCCTTGCCCTTGGTACTCTGCTGGACAACATCATCAGAACTAATCTACCTACCTCTTTTGCAGGCATGCTGGTGCCTCTGTCCCCCACCTATGGCCTCTGCTCTACTGAACTCTCTGTACTATACACCCCTAGATGCAGAACTCTAAAAGGAATCTTAGCTTTCTCCTGCCTTGCCCCAAAATATTCGGCCCCCGTGGTCTGCTCCCCATGTGCCATTGACGGTCCCTCGTTCATCAGCCCTTGAGCTGGAGCAAGTCGATGTCAAGGAGGAGTACCATCCTGACCTCATCTTACCTGAGGAAGAGGAAGAGTCTCATTTCTCTGACAGGTCCACTGCTTCCTCAGTGAGCGAGGACTCTGTCAAACATACTCCTAGGTCTCCTCCAGATGACCCTTCCTTCTGCAGTGTCTTGAAGCAGCTGTCCTCAGCCATGGGCTTCTGTACTGAGTAGGAGGGTGCCACCAGAAGAGATCTGTTGGACTTCTTGGAGATCGCAGAGTCTCCCCCCAAGGTCATTCCTCCTATACTTCCTGCTCTGAGGAATGCCACTACTGCAACCTGGCACAGGCCTGACATGGTGCCAGCTGTGCCCCGCAGGGATGACAAGCTGTATCATGCCCCCCAGGGCCTGCCTATTAACTACCCAGCCTGAAACTGATTCTGTTGTCAATAAGGCAGCTCATGATAGGTCAAAGGTGTTCAAGCACCTCAGTTCCCTCCCCCTACAGAGAATCCCATAGGATTGATCTTTGGGGTAAGAGGGTCTGTGCCTCCTCCACCCTTCTCTGGGGTAAGAAGGTCTATGCCTCCTCCACCCTAGGGCTGAGGATGCCAAATTACCTCTTCCGTATGGTAAAGTACCAGAAAACTACCTGGAAGAAGGTCAGGCTGCAACCCAGGCCCTTTCTGACTGTTCCCTAGAAACAGGAGGTTCTTAAATACTTGCAGAGTGCTGAGGATTTAGCAAGCACCTCCTGAGGGCCTTCTACGATATTTTGGATACAGGTGCCAGGCACTTGCCTTCATAGGCACTCCCAGCTCAGGATCTATAGTTTCCCTGCTGATGTCTAGCAAAAGGTGTTTAATGCCCCTTTCAGTGACTCCAAGCTGTTTGGTCCAGATGTGCAGGACATCATAAATGAGCTACAGTCATTTGGTAGGTATATTAAGTCTGTCCACTAACCCAATCATATCCAGCCTAAAAGAGCAGACAGTGCTCTCCTTTTCACATGATGTCCCACAAATCCAGAGCTTCCTCTCAGCCCCAGGGCATGAGAAGACCATCCCCCACCTTGCCAACCCTCTCTTCCTCTGGCGCCATAACAAAGCGCCCTAGGGATGACGGATTGGCCCGAGCAGCTGGATCAACCTCCATTTGACTCCTTGACAGACCTCCCCCATTCCAATCCCCAACCAAGAGGTGGTGGTTGGATGTCAGTTCTCCCTCCATCTGAATCAGTGGAGAACCATTACTTCAGATGCCTGGATTCTTCAAATCATGGGGGGGGGGTTACAAACACACTCCAGGGGTCAGACCCTCTGCTCCCGCAGTGCCCAACCTTGAAGTGCAATATGTGAACAGGAGACAAACAGGGAAACCCTCCTGTCTATTTTGTGTCTGAGCAGCTACCAGTCTCGAGTCCTGGGGTAAATTTGAACCCTTTTTCGCTAGCACGGCCAGGTAACAGGTCCAAATATCACACCATCTTCAGAGAAAGTAGGGCAATACTTAACCCAGTAGTCACACAACCTGGTTCACAATCCCCCTTCTGACTCAATTAAGACCTAGGTATTTCCTTACCTTGCTGCATATGGCGACACACTGTAAGCACTTTTAACAGTTATGTCAGAATTAACAACACTGTTCCAGTATTCACACTCAAAATGAGAAAATGTCTCAGACAGGATTAAGGAAAGCAAACAGTTTACTAAAATTAAAAATAGTAAATAAAATACAAAACACAGAACACATACTAATAATGGTACAGTCAAAAAAAAATGGAAATTACAAAACAATATGCCTTTTTACTGAACTAACTAGTTCTAACTCAGTTTTCAGTTGTGATTTACCTATCCTGACAGAAGCGCCTCTTAAGAGTCCAGAACACAAGTGTCTCTTGAGGGGAAAAGTGTTCCACCCAGCTTGTGAGGTCACAGCTCTGCGGTGGTGCTGGCTGCGAGGTCACTCTCATTCCTGTATACTGAATTAGTCACATGCATCTGCACACTGCTAAACATTCCAATTAAAGAAAATATATATATATATATATATATACTTCCTAATTAGTGAGCGGCATGGTTTATGACAGGTCAGAATTACCCTTTGATCTTCAGAACATCCTGAAAGATACTTCTTTTAGTGGTATGAATTGTCACAGGTATCCAACAGAACTGGCTTCCCTCCTGATGTCGTAAAATGCAATATTTTATAACAGGTTTCCTATGTTCAAAGCAGTGGCTGGTTTTACAACCTGTTATATCAGCTAACAGAGGCGCTGACAGGTAGGTGTCAAAAGGAAGCTCTTATTTTTTCCACTGGTAAGTGAGGTCAGACACTTCTTTTCTCTCTGTTCAAATCCAATGTTCCATGGTGCTTTGCTGCTTGACCTGTCTCCTAAGCAGAAGTCTAAAACATATATTTATACCTAAACCATATGCACATAACTAGTATATGGTTATCACGTTACACTCCTCCCGCCTAGACTCAACTTGGGGGAATCTATTCCTAGGCATGGGATGAGTTCCCCAAATTCAGTTCACTGCTCTGTCAGGTTAACCCATCTGCATTTGCTGCCCCTGCCCTGTGAGTGACAGTCATGTCATAACCCTGCAAGGCAAGGCTCCATCTTAAAAGCCTACCATTCGTTTTACCCATTTGTGCCAGCCAAAGCAGGGGGTTATAATCTGTTTGCACCTCAAAGTGCCGCCCATATAGGTGTGGCTCTAACTTCTTCAGTGCCCTCACCATTGCAAGACATTCTTTCTCCACTATAGAATAATCCTGTTCCCTGGGAAGTAATTTCTTACTGAGGTACACTATTGGTTGATCTTTCCCTTGGTTAGAAGTCTGGCTAAGTACTGCCCCAATACCCACATCTCAGGCATCTGTCTGGACTACAGATGGTTTACTGTAGTCTGGACTGGCTAATACAGGAGCACCGCACAGTGCCTCCTTTAGCAGTGTAAAGGCTCATTCACAGCCTGGTTCCCATTTTACCTTTTTAGGCATTCTTTTCTTTAGCAGGCCAGATAGGGGAGCTGCCAGGGCACTGTAGTTTGATATAAATTTTCTGTAGTACCCTGCAGTCCCTAGAAAACTCCGAACCTGCTTTTGTGTTTCAGGTCTGGGCCACGCCTCGATGTCCTCAATCTTTGCTTGATTAGGATGGAGCTGTCCCCACCTTACTACATGCCCTAGGTATGCCACCTCAGCCATATCCTGCCCAACACTTCCTTAAAGTGGGACAGGTGTTTCTTCCAGCTGGCACTGAAGATGGCAGTATCGTCCAGGTATGCCACGGCGTACTCTTCAGTACTATGTAACACCTGGTTTACCAACCTTTGGAAGGTGACAGGGGCATTTTTCATTCCGAAAAGGCATTACCTTAAACTCAAATAACTATCGGAGTGATGAAGGCTGACCTCTCCCTAGCTCTGACAGTTAACTCCACCTGCCAATGCTCTTTTGTCAGGTCAGTAGTGGTAAGGTATGTCGCCCCTTCCAACTTGTCCAGTAGTTCATCTGCCTGTGGCATTGTGTGGGTGTCTGACTTTGTGACTGCGTTGAGTCCACGATAGTCCACACAAAAACAAGTACAGCCATCTGGCTTGGGAATGAGTACTATAGATGAGGCCCAGGGGCTGTGGGATTTCTGGATTACCCTAAATCCAGCATTTCCTTCACCTCCCTCCTAATGTCCTTTTGGATGGCCTCTGACACCCGATATGCTGTCCGCTGTATGGGCTGTTGCGTCCCCGTCTCTACATCGTGTGTTGCTAAGGAGGGGGTTAGCCCAGGCTTGACATTAAACTATGGGGCAAAGTCTGCTAAAACCTCCCTTACTTCCTGGATCTGGTCTGGGGTCAACTGGAGCGACATTTTGATTGCCTCCAGAGGACTCCCACTTGCTTTCGTCCAGCAAGTCCAGAAGGGGTTCTTCCTCGTCCGTCCCCTCCCCAGGACTACACACTGCAAAGACCATGTCAGCCCTATTTGTATATGGCTTCATCATTTTGACATGGTACATCCTTTGGGTCTGTCTCCTGTCAGGGAGTTCTACTATGTAATTTACATCATTCACCTGTCTGACTACTTTATATGGTCCTGCCCACTCGGCCTGCAGCTTATCTTTCCAGACTGGGATTAGGACCATGACCTCCTGACCCATAGTGTACGAGCAAGCTCTATCTCTGCGGTCATCCCATATCTTTTCTTTCTGCTGTGCGGCTGCCAGGTTGCTCTGGGCTGTTCCCATAAACTCCTTCAGCTTTTCCCTAAACTTAAGAACATAATCCACTATGGGAGTTCTGTGGGTGGCATGCTTGCCTTCCCAGTCCTCCCAAATCAAGCCTAGGGGCCCACGCACCCTGTGTCCATATAAGAGCTCAAAAGGGGAAAACCCTGTCGACTCTTGGGGCATCACCCTGTATGCGAACAACAGGTGGGGAAGGTATTTTTCCCAACCCCTCCCATGCTGTTCAGCAAACACTTGGAGCAACGATTTAAGGGTACCATTAAACCTTTCCACAAGCCCATTAGCTTGCGGGTGATAAGGTGTCGTTGTCTCTGCACCACCCCACACTCCTCCCACAAACACTTCATCAGGTCCCACGTGAAGGAACTCCCTTGATCAGAGATAACCTCTTGCGGGAACACAACATGGGAGAAAATCCCCAGCAAGGCATCTGCCACTTTATCTGTCCACAGTGAGGATAAGGCGACTGCCTCTCGGTGCCGGGTGGCATAATCCACTACTGTTAGGATAAACCTCTTCCTGGAGGAGCTGGAGATATTCAAAGGCCCCACTATATCCATTCCTACCCTCTGGAATGGCTCCTCCACTATGGGCAAGGGAATTAGGGTAGCTTGGGTTTTACTACCTGCCTTCCCTATTTCTTGGCACCAGTGACAAGAGCTGCAGTATTCCTTCACCTGCTTGGTGAAGTTGGGCAAATAGAAATTCCGGGCCAATCGCTGCATGGTGCGTGTGATTCCCAGTTGTCCAGACATGGGGATGATATGAGCAATCTTGAGCAACCGCTCACGGTACGCCTGGGGAATGACAAGCTGCCTGCCCATCACCCCTGTATCTGTCCTCACGTCCTGCGTATAGAGCAGTCCATTCTCCCAATATACTCTGTGTCTCCCATCACCTCCCTGTGTCCCATCAGATTCTGCCCAAGCCCTCACTCTCTGTGAACTATTGTCATTTTTCTGAGCAGCTGCAAAATCTTTACACATTCCCAAGGCATGGGACAGGTCCCCCTTCAGTTCCTAAACTGGGGTCCCTAGCTCTCTGACAATTGGCTACCCCTCCATCCTTCCTCAGAGTAACCTTCTGTAGCTGTTCTGTTAACTGCTACCTGGGGAATTTCTACCCCCTTTCACTATTCTCCATATCAGGAGACGCAGGCTGGGCAACCAGCCTCCAAGTCTTTTCCACAGGGGCTTCTATGGGGTCCAGGGAACCACAGTTTACCTTTGCCGCCTGACTGCGGGTAACTGCACACACCACTCCCTTTTGGAGATTGTTACCTATAATCACATCCAGGGCAAGATTTTCTGCCACTGCAACTTTTTGCACAGTCTCTCCTGTCTCACCCCATTCCAGGATTATACTAGCAAGTGGCAGAGTTTTCTCCTCCCCAGTGAATCCTCATACTGTAACAAACTGATTGGGTATGAGCTGTTCAGGCTCAACCAAATCCCCTTTTACCAAAGTAAGGGATGCCCCCGTGTCCCTTAACCCATGGGTTTGCACCCCATTCACAGTAACGGGCTGTGTGTGCTCCCTCATGTTTACTGGCATGCTTTCCAGGATACACAAAAAAACACCTCTTTCCCAGCACCACTGTGCGCTGTGTGCCTTTTTTGGGACACTGTCTTGCAATATGCCCAGGTTGTTTGCAAAACCAACAATCATTTCTTTTATCAGGCAAATCCTTTCTTTGTAACCTGGGGCTGCCCGCTTTCTGGGGAGGCAGTGAGGGTTTTAGCTGCCCTGAAGGGGCACTTTTCCCTTTCTGCACTGTCACGCCTGCCCCACTCCCTCTCAGAGCAGGTCTGCTCCTGGCATACCGGTCCGAGAGCTCGGCAGCCTCATGCACTGTTTTTGGATCTTGGTCCTCTAGTCAGGTTTTCAGCTCTACTGGGCAAGCCCGAAAGAACTGCTCCAAAAGTACAACATCCTCAATTGTCTCTAGAGTCTGCTTTAACCCTTTCCCACCAACGTTTCAAAAACTGATGTTTTGTGGCTAGTTCCTCTTAGGTCATGTCAGTACATCTCCTGAGCTTATAGAACTTAACTCTGTACACTTCAGCTGTCAAGTCATACTTTTTTAACAGTGCAGCTTTAAGTTTGCCATAATTATTACTATCCTGATTGTCCATTTGACCCAATGCATCATGAGCTTTACTGGTAAGCAGCGGGGATAGCTGGAAACTCCAGGACTCTCTGGGAATTTTTCCTGAATGCATACCTTTTCAAATGAATTTAAAAATGCATCCATATCTTCTCCCTCTTCAAATTCAGCTATCAATTTAGAATTTAATTTGTAACCCAGTCCTGGAGGTCCAGGTTCACCCATGCCACTTACCCGCTGTGGTGCTGGTAGAGTTACCACCTGTCCTGCGTTTTGCAGGACAGTCCTGATTTGGGCAGCTGTGTCCTGCAAAAAAACATGATAAATACTACATGTCCTGACTTTTTAATAGAAATTTTTTTTTCTAACTTTCATCTAAATCTTGTAGAAAACTATAGTACCTTAACTAAAATACATTAAAATGATATGAAACCATAGAAGCAACCAAGAAACTACAATACTTAGCCTTAATTCTGATTATATAGAGAAAACAAGTCTGTTGCACTGGTCGATGTTACGTACTGTCCTGCGAAAAATCATGTTTTAGTAAGAAATGTCCCACTTTAGGCTTCTTAAAAGGTGGTAACCCTAGGTGCTGGTCTTTGGAGGTGTAGCTTCTCCAGTTCAGATTTCCTCTGGCGCTCTCTCTCCTCTCACTCGGCTTCTCGCTGCCCTTGCTTCTTTCTCTCTCTCTCTCTCCATTTCCAGCTTCCTCTGTTCAAACTCTCTCTGTTGCTGGGCTTCAGACATTTTCTGCTTGAATTCCAGCTCCATTCTCCTTAACTCCATCTGCAGCCTGATCCCTTCTGGCTCCAGTATGGTGGTGACCTTCCCTTGCTGCTGTGGCTCTCTGTTCACACTGGTCCCACTGTCCTCCTCCTTGGGACTGGACACTGCAGTGGACCCTGGCCCCTCCACACCCAAGGTCTGGTCCCTTCCAGTCACCAACTGTGACTCGAGGTCTTGGGCAGTCGCTTGTGCATCAGCTGCCACAAGAGTCTCCATGAGGTGCTGTTTGTTTCGCCCCTCACAATGGACTCCTCTTTCCTGGCACAGCTGCGTCAGGTATCCCGCAGTGTACTCACTGTAGGTGGAAGCCATCCTCTTTACTAATCTATAAAAATAAAACAGGTAGGGAACTTTGACTGTAACCAAAACGATATATTTCTTTTTTCTTTTTTTTTTTTTAAATCACTGCCTTGTTTTGTGTGTAAACTGTTACAGTTTATCAGTCTGACACACTGGACTGTTAATACTCTTGTTACCAAATAATTTCACAGTATGCAAACAAATCTTTTTGATTGCAGCATTGCAAACCAAATCTCTTAAATTGCACTGCTGCCAACCAAATTTGTCACAGATGCTCTGTTCCAACAGTGCCCAACCTTGAAGTGCAATATGTGAACAGGAGACAAACAGGAAAACCCTCCTGTCTGTTTTGGGTCTGAGCAACTACCAATCACGAGTCCTGGGGTCAAATATGAACCCTTTTTCACTAGCACACCCATGTAACAGGTCCAAATATCACACCCTCTTTGGAGAAAGTAGGGCAGTACTTAACCCAATGGACACACAAGCTGGTTCACAATACCCCTTCGGACTCAATTAAGACCTAGGTATTTCCTTACCTTGCTGCACATGTTGACACACTATAAGCACTTTAATAGTTATGTCAGAATTAACAACACTGTTCCAGCATTCACACTCAAAATGAGAAAATGTCTCAGACAGGATTAGGGAAAGCAAAAAGTTTACTAAAATTAAAAACAGTAAATAAAATGCAAAACACAGAACATATAACATTAATGGTAGAGTCAAAAAAAAAGAAATGGAAATTACAAAACAAAACACCTTTTTACTGAATTAACTAGTTCTAACTCAGTTTTCAGTTGTTGTTTACCTATCCTGACAGAAGCGCCTCTTAAGAGTCCAGAACACAAGTGTCTCTTGAAAGTCCAAATGCAAATATACAGTGTTCCCTCAGCAATTTGACATTATATGGGGGGGAAAGTGTCCCATCCAGCTTGTGAGGTCACAGCTCTGTGGTGATGCTGGTTATGAGGTCACTCTTATTCCTGCATACTGAATTAGTCACATGTATCTGCACACTGCTAGAGATTCCAATTAAAGATAATATATATATTCTTCCTAATAAGTGAACAGCATGCTTTATGACATGTCAGAATTATCCCTTTGATCTTAAGAAGAACATCCTGAATGACAATTCTCTTAGCGGTGTGTATTGTCAGATGTATCCAACAGAAATGGCTTCCCTCCTGATGTCATAAAATGCAGTATTTTATAACAGGTTTCCTAGGTCCAAAGCAGTGGCTGGTTTTAGAGCCTGTTATATCAGCTAACAAGGTGCTGACAGGTAGATGTCAAAAGGAAACTCTTAGTTTATCCACTGGGTAAGTGAGGGCAGACCCTTCTTTTCTTGCTGTTTAAATCCCATGTTCCATGATGCTTTGCTGCTTGACTTGTTTCCTAAGCAGAAGTCTAAAACATATATTTATACCCAAACTATATGCATATAACTATTAGATGGTTATCACATTACAGTACTTCAGATGCATGGATTCTTCAAATCATAGGGGGGGGTCATACTCTGAAACTCATCGAAAAGCCCCCAGAGGCTCCTCTAGTACCTCTGATTACCACCTGGCCCATCTGTCTGTTTTCCGGGAGGGGGGTACTGACCCTTCTGCGCAAAAAGGCCATCAAGCCTGAACCAAGGCACCAAAGAAATGGAATTTTATTCCAGGTTCTTCCTGGTCCCCAAGAAAATCGGAGATCTGAGGCCCATACTAGATCTCAAGAACCTCAATCTGCATGTTCAGTACAAAAAATTCTGCATGGTAACCCTGCCAGGTCTGATGCCCCTTCTCAAGCAGGGCAACTGGCTGTGCTCCCTGGACTTGCAGGATGCTTACCTGCATATCTTGGTGTTTCCTCCGCACAGAAGAGTTCTCCAGTTTCTCTTTCAGGGTGAACACTACCAGTTCAAAGTATTGCACTTTGGCTTATTCTGCATGCCACGGGTCTTTACCAAGTGCTTAGCAGCAGTAGCTGAAGCTCTCAGAAGGGAGGGGACTGTATGTTTTCCCCTATCTGGACAATTGGCTCCTAAAGGCCCCATCCAGAGAACAGTTCCTCCGGACTCTGGAGAAAACCTTTCAGTTGTTCCTTTCCCTGGGCATCATAGTCAACTTGCACAAGGCGGTCCTAACACCATCCCAAAGGCTGCAATATATAGGGGTGTTTCTGGACTCTACACAGGGAAAGGCTCTCCTGCCTCAGAACGGAGTGGAATGCCTTATCGCCCAGGCTCAGGAGGTTGCCCAGAGCCACTACATTTCAGCCTGGGTATATCTGTAGCTGCTGGGGTTGGTGGCTGTGGCTATTCCTACAGTTCCACTGGCTTGGCTGCACATGGAAGTCATCCAGTGGACACTCAGGGTGCAGTGGGATCAATGCACAGACGAGTTAGAACAGTTGATGCTGGTCTCCTCCCCAGTGCGTAAGGTGCTCCAATGGTGACCCTCTGAATCTGTTGCAAGGGGTTCCATTCCAGATCTCCTTCCCCCAGAAGATCCTTACCACAGATGCCTCTGTTTCAAGTTGGGGGTGCATCTGGGTCCCTTTCAAACTCGGGGCTCTTGGTCCCAGATCGAAACCTCCCCCGCATATCAACATCCTGGAGATGTGGGAAGTTCTGTATGCCATGCAGGCTTTTCAGAACTGTCTCCTCCCAGGTTGGCTGCTGATCCAGTCCGACAACCTCAGTGTTGTCTGCTATATCAACAAATGGGGAAGGGGGACACATTCGTACTCCTTATGCAGGGAGGCCATTAGAGTTTGGTACTGAGCACTAAACCACAGTCTGCTTCTATTGGCTGTCCAAGTTCCAGGTGTGCTTAACACCCTGGCGGACTGCCTCAGTCAGATTTGGTCCAGCATGCATCAATGGGAACTTCTCTTATCTGTTGCAGAAATTCTGTTTGCCAGATAGGATCATCCAGAGTTGGACCTTTTTGCATCCTCACTCAATGCAAAACTGCACAGTTTTTGCTCGCTAGATCCAGGGCCTGGAGTTTTCTGGTGAGACACGTTGTCCCTCTCCTGGAGCAGGAGGTTCCTTTACATCTTTCCTCCATTTCCTCTGATTTAGAGGGTGCTAATCAAGCTACAGATGGAGGGGACCAGCATGATTCTGGTAGCTCTATTTTGGCCATGGCAGATATTTTTATTTATTTATTTATTGAATTGTTTCACCAGGAAGGCACACTGAACAGAACAATGCTTGTCTCCCGGTGCAACTGGGGGTACATAGGAGAGGATAACATGCAGGTTATCACAGAGTAAACATTGACATTACAGTTTGTGCACCGAACGAGGAAACTCACTGGTTTTCTAGTATACAACAATAGCAAACATTTTTACATTACATTACAATAAGGTGTACACTTAATAGGAGTTGCAGCTTGGTGAATGCTAGTGATAGTCCAGTCTATAGGCAGGGATCAGTTAGGCACAGGACATGATGATCCAATCTTGGTGCAAGAAACATGAACTGGAAGTGCAGTAAGACAGCAAGACAAGAAATGGTTTCCATTACTGCCTCCAGTCCCTCTGCCCCCTACAGGGATCTGTTGACGCAGGCTCAGGGGACCCTGGTCCAGCCCAACCTCAAGTCCCTTCATCTGCATGGCCAGCTCCTGAGGACATAGCCATCGCCTGGTTTGCGGTATTCCAGAGAGTGGCAGGTGTCCTAGTGGCTGCTCGGAAGCCCTTCCCTCGAGCCTTATATACCATGAAGAGGAAGAGGTTTGCCATATGGGCTGCCAAGCATCGTCTACACCCTTTCACTTGTCCAGTGAGTCAGATCCTGGATTACCTGATATCCCTGTCAGACTCAGGCCTCCCTCCAGTACTCCTCCCTCTAGGTGCACCTTTTGGCTGTCTCGGCCTTTCATGAGCCTGTGGGTGTCCGCACCATGGCTGAATTGGGTGTTTCTCATACCTTTCTTAGGATCATCCTGCATCTGAAACCTCCAATCCATTCCCTTGTCCCGGGTTGGGATTTTAATTCTGTTTTAGAGAAGTCAACCCTCTCTCCTTTTGAGCCAGCTGTGACTTGCACGCTATGCTTTCTTTCCTGGAAAGCATTATTTTTGGTTGCTGTCTGCTTGAAGGATATTTGAGCTTCAGGCCCTCTGGGACGAGGAGCCTTAATTTATTTTTCACAAAGACAGAGTGTCTTGGTGCATGAATCCTAAGTTTCTTCCCAAGGTGGTGTCTGAGTTTACCCTGAACCAGTCTATCCATCTACCCATTTATTTTCCTGAACTTGCCAATCCAGGGCAAGCACTGCTCCATACGTTAGACATGTGCAGAATGTTGAAGTATTATCTGCTCCGAACTAAGGAGTGCAGAAAGTGAAAGCAGCTTTTCATTTCTTTCGCCCCAGGTAGAGGGGACATTCATGTTTCTAAACAATGTTTGTCTAAACGGTTGGCACATTGCATTATGTTCTGCTGTAACAAGCATGGCAAAGAGTTGTCAGGGGTGGTGAAAGTCTATTCCACAAGGGGCATGGCTACCTCTGTGGCCTGTTTTAAAGGGGTCTCAGCTGCTGACATTTGCGCTGCTGCCACCTGGAGTACTATCCATGCTTTCACCAAGCACTGCAGTCTGGAGGTAGCACCCATGTTGAGCACGTATTATTGAGCGCTACATTTTTGAGTGACTCAGTAATACCACTCTCACTCAGAGCGAGTGGTGAAATAGGTCGCTATGTCCTGTATAGCGAGTATAGCAAGGAGCTATACTTGCTAGAACAGGATATAGGATCCTGTGTGGCCAGGTGCTGCTGAGCTGCTCGCATAGCATAGTGGTGTACACTACTGCTTATGATGCTAGAAGACCCGGGTTTGGATCTGGCTTTGGAGATAATTTTTTTGATTTCATTTTATAACCTGCTCCTTGGTCTGCACCCCCCTTGGAGTTGATTAATTTAGTTCAGGGGGTGCAGGCAGCATAGCCCCCCGCATAAATAAATGTTTTGTGTCTTCGGATTTAAAGAATTGTAGTGACCGTCACTATTTTCGACGAGAGCTCTTTTGACCACGTGCTCTTTTGTGGTCGCTTTATGTAATAGGTGGTCTTTCAGACTTGCCTTTATCACATAAATCCCAGTCTGGACATTGCCTCTAGAGCCCGTGCAGGTTTGGGCAGGGCTGTGCTGCAGGGCCTCCTGTCTTAAGTTTAGGGATGGACTTCCTCCAAGACTGTTTATGTGCATCTGTAACTGCTTGGGACTTGTTCCATATGTGTGACCTGATGATTGTGATACCCCCGATGAAGATAGAACAGTTATGTAAGAACTTAACCGTAACAGTAGATCTTCGAGGGGATCTCAGTCATATGGTCCACCTTCCCTCCCACCATACCCTTTTATGGGGCTCTTTCTCAGAACTGGCTATCTGGTGTATCCAGCCTTTTATTTAGGCCTGGGCACCTCTCTCTCGCCTCGGTACTCTGTGGCATGAGTTTTGCACCCTTAGTCTCCAGGGAAAAGAACTGAGGAGGGAGCAGGGCCACTCGTGCCTTTATAGGGTTGGTGACATTGGCAGATGATGTCGGTGTGGGCAACCCCTGTTGTACTGCTGAAAATCTTCTGTGTGGATCCTGCTTCACCGACAGTGAAGTTCCAATGTGTGACCTGATAACTGAGATCCCCGCGAAGACCTACTGTTACGGCAAGTTCTTACGTAACTGTTCTTTCTTGCAACATTATCTGCAGTGATACCTGCTGGGAGTGAGTGGGACTAAAGTAGATGTGAGCTTCCCGCTGCCAGTGTTCCTATGCAATTGTTTATGGTGACTTCTGCTAGAAGAGGGTGGGACAGGGATAACTGTGAGGGGGGGACAGGGATATCTGTAAGCTCTCCAACAGGCTGTGCTCTTATACCACTGTCTACACTTCCAATTACTCTGCTTCTCTACAAATTGTTTCTGCACCAACCCAATTTGGATTCTGAAGCATGTACCACCTGCCCTCTATCCTTATCTTTATTATCATTATCCTGACTTAGCCCATGGTGTAATTGCTTTATAACCCCTGTAAATTTCCTAGTCTTTCACAGTTTCTTTCTGTTAGTTCCAAGCCTTTTCTTACACAATATCCAGAACTCAACTAACTTGCACTTATTTTCATTCCTTGTCCCTGTTAGCGGTTGTAATCTTATGTACTTTATTCACTATTGTTCTGATCTTAGCTACCACTGATCTTGCAACTATTGTAACAGCATGTAATGTATCATTGTCATTATTATAATTTATCCTGGTAATCTGAAATGATTGTTGATGTACTGTTGTCTTATCTCTGCCTTCACTGAGTGTGTAATACTGTGTCTGACCGTAGTGAAGCAAAGTCATACTTTTGTCATCCCTGTTGATTGTAATGTTGTTGCTACACTAGTGCTTTAACCCCTGCTAACCCTGATCTTTACCTCTATAACTTCCCCACATTGTACCAAAGTCATATATTATGTAATCCTGGTTACTGTAATGTTCATGTTGCCTGTAATGTACTCTCCCGGGTCGTGCCTGAAAATAGGCAGGTCTTTACTAGTGCACTTACCTAGTTATCAAAAGCAAAATCAGTAAGTACACTATGATTCCAGTTGGTATAGGCTGGGACTGCAGTAGCTATGAGCTTCCCCCACAGCCAGTGCTCCTGCACCTTTGTCAGCAGTGATACCTGCAGGCAGAGGGTAGGATCAGAATAGTTGTGAGCTCCCCCACAGGCTGCACTCCTGTACAACTGTCTTATTTGGATCTGCAGTAGCTTTGAGCTGCCCCACAGACTGTGCTTCTGCACAGTTGACAGTAGTGTGACTCCTGCTGGGAGAATGCTGGGACTTGAGTAGCTGGGAGCTCTTCCATAGCCAGTTCTCCTACACCACTGCTTGTGGGACCTGTGTAGCTGGGAGCTCTCCCATAGCCAGTGCTCCTACACCACTGCTCGTGGGACCTTTGTAGCCGGGAGCTGTCCCATAGCCAGTGCTCCTACACCACTACCTGTGGGACCTGTGTAGCTGGGAGCTGTCCCATAGCCAGTTCTCCTACACCACTACCTGTGGGACCTCTGCAGCTGGGAGCTCTCCCATAGCCAGTTCTCCTACACTACTACCTGTGGGACCTGTGTACTCTCCCATAGCCAGTGCTCCTACACCACTACCTGTGGGACCTGCATAGCTGGGAGCTGTCCCATAGCCAGTTCTCCTACACCACTACCTGTGGGACCTGCGTAGCTGGGAGCTGTCCCATAGCCAGTGCTCCTACACCACTGCTTGTGGGACCTGTGTAGCTGGGAGCTCTCCCATAGCCAGTGCTCCTACACCACTACTTGTGGGACCTGCGTAGCTGGGAGCTGTCCCATAGCCAGTGCTCCTGCACCACTACCTGTGGGACCTGCATAGCTGGGAGCTGTCCAATAGCCAGTGCTCCTACACCACTACTTGTGGGACCTGTGTAGCTGGGAGCTGTCCCATAGCCAGTGCTCCTACACCACCACTTGTGGGACCTGCGTAGCTGGGAGCTGTCCCATAGCCAGTGCTCCTTCACCACTACTTGTGGGACCTGCGTAGCTGGGAGCTGTCCCATAGCCAGTACTCCTACACCACTGCTTGTGGGACCTGTGAAGCTGGGAGGTCTTCCATAGCCAGTGCTCCTACACCACTACCTGTGGGACCTGCAGAGCTGGGAGCTCTCCCACACCCAATGGTCCTACACCACTGCTTGTGGGACCTGAGTAACTGAGAGTTCTCCCATAGCCAGTGCTCCTACACCACTACCTGTTGGACCTGAGTAGCTGGGAGCTGTCCCATAGCCAGTGCTCCTACACCACTACCTGTGGGACCTGAGTAGCTGGGAGCTGTCCCATAGCCAGTGCTCCTACACCACTACCTGCAGTGTCTCTCTCACTCACACACACACACACACACAGAGACACACACACACACACACACACACACTGTGCTCCAACACAGCTGTCTACATAGTGACTCCTTTTGGGAAAGGCTGAGGTGGGACGGTCAAGTGGCCTCCCTCCCCCTCCCTCACACCCCCTTCGCCCCTACCTTCCTTTCCTTTCCCTATCTATTTTAACCCCCCCTTCTTCCCCTACCCTCTTCCTCCTTACCCTTTACTTCTTCATCCCACTCTCCCCGCTCTACCCCATTCTATGCCTAGCCCTTCCTACTGCACACTGTGCTCCCCCCACTTTAAAAAACCCTGTTCATCCATCCTCTGTCTTTCCGACTCTCGCTCCATTGTACCCACCCTTTCCCTCCGTCTCCTCTTATTTCAAGATTGTTGTGATACCATGCACTTATTACTTTTATTTTTTATTACTCCGAGGATCAAATCTGTAATCTGCCTGGCCACTGAGTTATGTATCATACCACGTTTATTGCTTTGTAATTTTTTTCACTTGTATTTATTATCTAACATCTCTGTATACCCTATATGTGTATTGTACTATGTCGTTATGCTTCCCATTTGATGTTTTTGTATTTGTACAGTTTTCTGTTGCATGTTCAGGACCACTTTGTGAATGAGTGTGCTCAGTGGAGTATTCCTACAATAAACTTGAAACATGAACTTGAAAGGGTTTTTTTTCTAGAGCAGGAGCGTAGCCAGTATTTTAGAATGGGAAATTGCCACCAAAGAAATCCCATTCTTCAGTAGCAGTGTGCAAACACTTTTTTATGAAAAAATAATGGAAGCAACATTGGAATGGATTTCTGGGCACCCATGAACACCCTTCCCCCAGCTATGTCTATGTAGAGGGCATTACTGGTTGAATATTGACTTTCCATTCAGCCTGCTCCAGAAAAACATTTTGAAAGTCTCCTGTCCCCTGAAATGGTTGTCACTGCTGATGGCCTCTGACGATGTTAGATTCTCTTGCTGCAATGGTTGTGTTGCCTTCAAACATGTTACAACAGACATCTGTAATTTTCAGTGAATTGGGCAAGTTAAAGGGTACTGTGACTACAGTACTACATAGCAAGTGACTGTTTTTTATTATTAGTTAATTCACTCCTCACCTTTTATCCCTTTTTCATTCCCTGCTCACCCTCTCCTCCCCGCAGCTGTTGGGATCACTGTGGCTGTGCCAGTCCACCAGTCGGGATGGAAGGTGAGCAGCAGCCTTTACAGTCAACAGAGGCAATGTGGCCTAGTGGGAACCAGGAGATCACAGGTCCAAACTCCAGCAGAGCCAAATACTCACTGTGTGACATTAGCCAAGTCAATTAAAACTCCCAGTGCCCTAGTCCACCCAGCTGCAGAATGGGTAAATGCAGGACCTCATGGAAAACGAGGTGATGTATTTTAGCTAGGCTAAAAAAAAAGATGCCACTCCATAGATAACCAGCAGGGTCTGATAAGCGACCCACCCTCCCTGGGAGCCGAGCATCTCACCTCCGCATGTTCTCAGCCCCCAGCTGGCCTCGGTGTGGAATGCTGGGGCTCCCCTGCAAACCACAAGTCTCCCAGATGGCAGGGAAATGAGCTACCACCTGCCACTGGATGCTGGCAAAGTGACTTTCATATGCCATCATCTGAGCACTGGCAGCTGTGTAACACACCTTTATGGGTGCTCTGGCTCATACTAGTTATATGGACACTATGGGGACTTCTATTACACATGTGTTCATTGCAGGCCAGTATTCCTGAGATTGGGGTTATTAGGTAGGGGCCAGCAGTGCCAGTGGCTCCTTATAACCTAGAGAGGTTATAAAAGGTTCCTGTTTTTAAACCTCTTTTCACACTTAATAATTTGCATACATTTGCTTAATCATCATAAGCTAATTGCAAATGGATCATAAAAAAATATTTTTTAAGGGGAGGTCCCTTTCAGTTCTAAATTATAAAACTAGCTGGGTTCTTGTCATTTCTTTTTATGTTCATTGTGTGTACACGCACAGTGAACATTTTGTTAGGAGAGAGGCTTTTGAGGGTGCAACACTGGCAATCCAATTCAGAGTGGTCTACAGGGGGCTCATCAGTGTCGCACCAACCATCAGTCAGGCTGATCATGACACTTTTCTGGCTTGCTGGGTGGAAACTTCATATATTTCAAAGGAGAGATCTGACCCAGTTGTATTTATTTAATAATCGGAATTACAACCTTTGAGCTAAAGGCTCTTTTACAAAGGATCCTCATCAGACAAGGTAGGGGAAATAAATACATGAGTAGGGGAGACAGTTGCAGCCAATAGGCATTGTCAATAATCATCAATTAAGAACATACAGTAATCAATATAGGACAATATAAGGCATGCATAAAACATGGCATGGGTACAGAGTACATGGGGATACAGTCCCCACAGCAGCGTAGATAATAAAGTGCACCAGTCCAAATTTCATTTCATTTTTATTTATATACTGAAAAATCTGTGGGTTACTAACCCATTTTCACAGATGTCCAGTGTTACAAATATATACATGAGACACATATAATAAACATAAATATAAAAGATAAAGGTCAATTATTGCACTTACATACAAAATTCAACATATGGCTCCTTAGCTTTGACTTAAAACTAGACATTGTGGAAAAACCAGTGGTGCTGGGTAATTTGTTGTTTTTAGTAACAGATAAATAAGTTATAGTATTCGGTGTAAATTTTGTATGGTAAAATGGAACCTTAAATGAAAACCTGTCATGCATTCTAGTGATTACTGAATGGTCATTATGTACAAGCATGAATGAATCATAAGTGGTAGCTATACAACTTTGTCAGTATCCTACAGGTACAAATGTACAATCATCTAGAGGGAGTCGGTACAGCCATTGGGGAAGTAGGCTACAAGCTAAGGTGGGGGGGTGTTTGAGGGGGAGAATCAGATTAAATGACACAGCTAGAATCAAGAGAGATAAGCAGGTGGGGCGTATTTGGGGACCAATCATAGGTCGGCTCTTTCCTTTGATCTGTGCCACCCAGCAAGCACAACTGATCTGTCATGATCAGCCTGCTGAGGTTGAATTACACCCTGTAACAAAGAAAACCATCCATCAATGTCTGTTGCTGCCCCGCCATTACTGTTCCCCCACCTGACCCTCCCACTCAGCACCCACAATCCCACACACTCCTCTACAGACATAACACTGACACTGGGGGTGCCTAATCTCCCAGTGTCACCACCTGAAATAAAGAAAACTGTCCCTGGTAGAGGCAGTGTTCCTTTCCCCTGGCTCTTCCCACCCACCCGGGTGGTAACTCCCTCAGCACAGCCCCATGACATCAGATCTTCCTTTCCACTGGAAGAAGAAGGTTCCCTCCTTACTACTCCCCACGCTAAGTGGACCCTTTGCTTCAAACCTTTGCAAATCTTGCAAAATCACTTCGTCTTTAGGCGATTTCTCAGTCTCTGACATGGATTACTCAAACATGGCACCATGATTTAAGAAGTGCAGCTGCAGGCAGGAGATGTCCTGGATGTACTCACACACCTTTAGGATGTTACAAAAAATGACTGAAAATATATTACATAATTGTGGTACTGATCCTCTGGTGCTTATACATCTGGGTACAAATAACATCAGATACCAGACTGTCCAACAGATTAAAGAAGCTTATGTAGGATTAACAAATTTACTAGTAGAAAAGGAAGCACAGATAATTTTTTCTGAAATATTACCTGTTTTCAGAGCCAGTGATATAATTATTAATAAAATTAAACATATTAATAATTGGCTTAGATAATGGTGCGTTAAGCAGAACTTAAAGTGTTTGACAAACTGGGAATTATTTATGCAGCATGAAGATTTCTTTGCATCTGATGGTCTTCACTTGAATAAAAAAGGATCCAATATGTTGAGAAAGATTTTCAATACAGCAATCACAGACTGTTAAACTGCTAAATGGGAGGGAGGGGAATAAATTCGCTACTCTGAGTCCACAGTATATACCAGTAGTTTCAAAAAGTGACCTAACAATCTCGGATGTCACATTGAATAAAGAAAAACTGTCCCTAACAGTGATATTACTGAATGCTAGAAGTCTTGTAAATAAGATTTCTGAGTTACAGATTCTACTACAATCCAAAGATATTGACATCTGTGGTATCACAGAGACCTGGTTTTCAGATAATCAATGAGGTCTTGAAATTCCTGGTTACCACCTTTATAAAAAAAAATAGAGAATTTTCAAGAGGAGGCGGTGTTGCTTTTTATATAAAAGAGGGCTATGATTGCTTGAATTTAAAATTTGATATTCCAGATCCTTTAGGAGTTGAAGTATTGTGGCTATCTGTTAAATTAAAGTTTGAGACTTTCACTTTTGGAATATGTTATAGACCTCCATCTCTGGATAATGATAAATTTGAATCCTTTTTACGTTATTTTCAAAGTATCAAACTGCCAGCTAATACAATAATAATGGGAGATTTTAACTTCCCTGGAATAGATTGGAATTCTTTATGTGGTGTAACTCAAAATGAGAAAGATTTCCTGGAAACTATTTTTATGTTAGGTTTGGATCAAATTGTTACACTACCTACTAGACATAGTAATATTCTAGATCTGATATTTACAAATACAAAACAATATTATAAAAATCCAGTAATTCTTGAACCTATTGGATTATCAGACCATAACACACTTTTTTGGGAATTATTTGTTACTGCTTTGGAAAATAGAGGAATTACAAAAATTAAATATTATAATAAGGCAAATTATGCAGCAATAAAAAATTATTTATCAAAATGGGACTGGGAAAAATACTTAAATCATCTGTCTGTTGAGGAAATTTGGGAAAAAATAAAAACTAATCTTCAACTATGCATAAATACTTGGGTACCAGATAGAACTAAATATACAAATAAAAAACGCAATCCTGCTTGGTTTAATAATACTATAAGGAAATGTATATTAAGAAAAAAAAAGGCTTTTAACAAGTATAATAAGAATAAAACTGAAGAAAATTGGCAAAGATTTAAAATAAAATCAAAAGACACAAAGCTAAAGATACGTATTGCCAAAAAGAATTTTGAAAAAAACTTGGTTAAACAGAAGGATAATAAAAAGTCCTTTTTTAACTACATTGGCTCGTTAAAAAATTCACAAACTCAGGTTGGACCCTTAATAGTTAATGATTTGTTAATATCTAAAGAATCAGACATGGTAAACGTTTTTAATAAGCAATTTTCTAGTGTATTTAAAAAGCAGGAAAAACTAGATTTTTCATTTGTTTCTGATAATAACCAAAACATTATTTTTTCATCCACTGAGGTCTTTTCTGCTTTAATGAGCTTTAAAACTTCAACTTCGGCGGCTGGTATCGATAATATACCCTTTGTCTTTATAAAAAATTTGGCAGCTGAGTTGACTGATATTCTGACCTTACTCTTTAATAAATCTTTGCAGTATGGTATTGTACGTAGGGAATGGAAATCAGCTTGAGTTATACCAATACATAAAAATGGTTCAAAATTCCTTACTAAACAGTGTAGACCTATTAGTTTAACTCCTAGTATTGGTAAATTATGGAAAAACTCATAGAAACATAGAAACATAGAAGTTGACAGCAGATAAGGACCGCAAGGCCCATCCAGTCTGCCCATTTCTTTTTCTACCTTATAAATGTGCCATTGGCCTTTGTCAGTGACCTATCTATTCATAGTCATTTGTATTGCTCCCCTTATGCCTATCCCATGCATGTTTGAAGCCCTGCACTGTATTCATAGCCACCACTTCTTGTGGTAAGCCATTCCATGCATCTACCACCCTTTCTGTGAAAAAGAATTTCCTCACATTCCCTCTTAATCGGCCTCCCTCTAATCTCATGCTGTGTCCTCTTGTCCTGCTATTTTTCTTATATTTAAACATGTTAGACTCTTTCACCTTGTTTATGCCCTTAAGGTGTTTGAATGCCTCGATCATATCACCTCTCTCCCTCCTTTGCTCAAGGGTATACATATTGAGCTCCGTTAATCTGTCCTCATATGTCTTCTGATGCAGTCCCTGCACCATTTTGGTTGCCCTTCTCTGGACTGCCTCAATTTGGTTAATGTCCTTTTGAAGGTGTGGCCTCCAATACTGTACGCAGTACTCCAGATGGGGCCTAACCAATGTCTTGTACAGAGGGATTATTACCTCCCTCTTACGACTTGTGATACCCCTACTAATACACTAACACCCCCTAGCCTTACCTACTGCTTTAGAGGTCTGCTTGGATGATTTCAGGTCATCAGTGATGATGATGCCCAAGTCTCTTTCTTCCTTTGTGACTGCTAGCAACTCCTCCCAGCCTATAAGTGGCTTCAGGGTTTCTCTTCCCTATGTGCATGATTTTGCACTTCTTTGCATTAAATCCCAGTTGCCACTCTTCTGACCATTCTGCTAGTTTATCCAGATCTCTTCCCATTCTGCCCACCCCATCTGGATCATCTACTCTGTTGCAGATCTTGGTGTCATCTGCAAACAGACAAGCCTTACCCTCTAGTCCATCTGCGAGGTCACTAATGAAGATGTTGAATAGGACTGGCCCCAGGACTGATCCCTGAGGTACCCCACTTGTGACTTGCATCTCTTCTGACTGTATACCATTTACCACCACTCTCTGTTTCTGCCAGTCAACCAGTTTGCCACCCAGTTGACCAACTTCTGACCCACCCCAAGCCTACCTAGCTTTTTATCAATCTTCTATGTGGAACAGTGTCAAAAGCTTTGCTGAAGTCAAGGTAGGCGACATCAACTGCTCCCCCTTGGTCCACCACTCTGGTTACCCAGTCAAAAATCTATGAGATTAGTTTGACAGGACCTTCCTTTGTAAACCCATGCTGTCTTGGATCCTGTGCCCTATGGATTCCAGGTGTTGCACTATCCTTTCCTAAGAGTGCCTCCATAATCTTGCCCACTACTGAGGTAAGACTGACCGGTCTGTAGTTCCCGCCTCCTCCTGCTACACTCTTGTGGAGTGGGATCCTAGAGCCCTTCTCCAGTCTTCTGGGACCTCTCCTGTGCTCAGAGACTCACTAAACAATTCTGCTAATGGCTCTGCTAGTTCCTCCTTTAGCTCCTTAAGTACCCTGGGATGTATGCCATCAGGTCCCATTGCCTTATCCACCCTGAGCTTAGCAAGCTCTTGTGGACCCTTTCTTTTGTGAAGGGAGTAGTGCTCACCTCCCTCCCCCTGTGTCCATGATGCTGAGCTGTGGGCCCTGCCCTACCTTCTCTTCAGTAAATACTGAGCAAAAGTATCTATTTAGGATAGATGCCTTTACAGGGTCCTCCTCCTCACTTGCTCCCTTTTCTCCATTAAGCTAGCAATACCCCTCTAGACTTTCTCCTTTCACTAATGTATCTATAGAAAGTCTTGTCACCTTCTTTTACTGTTCGTGCTAGTGTTTCCTCAGTTTGGGACTTTGCCTGCCTTACTGCCTTGCCTGCTTCCCTTAGGGCAGTTTGGTATGCCTCCTATCTTCATCCCGCTGTGTTCCTTATATTTCCTGAAGGCCAGCCTTTTGGCTCTGACCTTTTCTGCTACTGTATTTGAGAACCAAAGTGGTTTCCTTCTTCTTTGCACTTCCTTTTCTGTCTAACACAATGGGATGTTGCTTCAAGTATTGCATCCTTAATGCTTGCCCACTTTGCCTGTACCTCCTCACCTGTGTTTCTTTTGCCAGGGCTAGCTTAACTCTGTTGGCCATCTTATCAAAGTCAGCTCCTCTGAAGTCCCATATTTTGCCTTGGAATGGGATGATTTAGATGTAGTAGCCAAATTGAACCATACCATGTGATGGTCACTGGCCCCCAGGTGACCTTCTACCTGGAGATCTGTGATCCCTTCTTTGTTAGTCAGTACTAGATCTAGGATAGCCCTGTCTCTTGTGGGGTTGCTGTACCAGTTGTTTGAGGCCCTCCCTGCAGGAATCCACTATGAGTCTAGTTCTGGCAGATGTTCCTGCTGGTATTGACCAATCTGTATCTGGCATGTTGAAGTCTCCCATTATCAGAACCTCCCTTTAGCTGTCATGTTTTGTATATCTTCTAACAGTAATGTGTCTATGTCCTCCCCTGGTCTGGGGCCTGTAGACAACCCCAGTTCTTATGGCTGCCCCATTTCCTGTTTCCAGGGTGACCCACAGTTCTTCTGGCTCCTTATGTGTATTCTGAATTTCTGTAGCTTTGATATTTTCATTAACATACAGGGCCTCCTCCCCCTTTTTGCACCTCGGTCTCTTCTGAACAATACATAGCCAGGTACTGAAGTCTTCCAAGTGTGGTTACTGGTAAACCACGTCTCACTAATTGCTACTATGTCCAGTTTAGCCTCTGACATTATTGCCTGCAGGTCTGGGATCTTATTCCCAGGCTGTGAGCATTGTGTACATGATTTTCCATTGGTCAGATTTTGGTGTGTTAGTTGTTGGGTGAAGTTTGGCATTACCCTGTGCATCGTATGGGGAGACAAACCTTTTTCTTACCTGGTGATGCAAATGAACGGCAAACACGCTGAATTCCGTTTGACCACTAGCTGAGGGGAGGGGTGTTCTTCCCATTCGACGTATGGGGTGCTGCACCCCTCTCCCCATTTGCTAGTTTAAATATTCTGCAAAGACGTCAAACTTCTGCCCCAATGCACTGACTCCCTCTTTAGTCAGATGCAGTCCATCAAATTTAAAGAACTTTCGCTCCCAGAACTGTTGCCAGTTCCTACAAATCTGTGTCCTTTTCCTGGCACCAGTCCTTGAGCCACGTGTTTAGCTTCCTATCTCCCCTTCTTCTGACCTTCCGTCCATCTGCTCCCTTCTCCCAGACTGGCAGGATCTCAGAGAAGGAGATGCCGACGAAATAGATGATAGTTTGTCATCCAGTCTAGTCAGGTGTTCCTTGGTCTCCACAACTGACCCGGCTGGCGGATCATTAGTCCCTATGTGTACTAGGACATCAATGTTTTCTCCTGCTTTGTGAACAATTTTAGTAATGCGGTCAGTGTCTCTCCATGCTGATGTACCTGGGAGACATCTGACCATCACCCCTGGCTGGAGATGGGTATCAACTCCCAATCATGGAGTCTCCTATGATCAGAAGTTTTTGGATTTCCTTTGTGCTTGTTTAGTTTTGGTTCCTGATTTGGGTGAGTATTGTTGTGCTAGCTCCTGTGCCGCAGTGTCCTGCTCTGCAGTGTCTTCTGCCTCTTTATTTGATTTCAGAGATAGAGGCAGATACCTGTTTGTAGTGTTTATATGGTTTTTGGAGGTAATGTGTTGGAGAGCAGAGAGTGATGGGGCACCTGATTTGCTCCTCCTAACCACCTGCCAACCTCCTGGACCAACTACCCTCTGCGGTCGAGGTTTTTCTGTTGGATGCTGGGGAAATGGCAGGTGGTTCTTGTAATGTATTTCCTCTTCTCTGCCCATGCTGCCTGGAGCTGAGACCTAAGATCTCCAAAGGCCCAGCATGTAGGACAGTGTCCTAAATCCTGTAAGACTATCCTTCTGAAAATTGTTCCACAGTACCTGCAGTTAATGAAATCCATTCCAAATAAGTTGCTGTGTTTGTAACCTAGTCAGAGTAATTTAGAAGGAAAAAAAAGGAAAAAATGCAAGTAATGGTTTAATTGTGCTTTGTTTAACTTGTTATAACAAGTTAAATTACTAGTGCCCCTGTAAATGAGATCACCTTGTGGAGGCCCCACTGATCTGCCTTCCTGCTCTGCCACAGGAAATGTCACAACTGTGGTACTCTATAAAAGGGTGTGGCGTGGGGTGGTTGGGGATGGGTGGCTGGGCCTTCCCTGCCTAAAAAGAAGAACCACGGACAAAAGAACAAGGAGGTAAGAGCAGAAACAATCAGTCAACAACAAATGCAGTAACCCTGAAAGCTTATCCTAATGTTAGATAAAACTGTAAAACCTGTAAAGCACCACCTGTAATAATTTCAGAGAAGATATACCCTGTAAGAAACACTTTGCTCCAGAGAAAAATAAAGCAGTAACAGAAGATATACCTTGCAAAAGACAATTTGAATCAGAAGATTACAGCAGTAATCTGTTAGACACACCTGTAGGCACACCTTGTAATAATGCAGAACTCATCCTACAAAAACTTGAAGAGTATATTATAAGTAATAAGGATATTGACATTTTTCAGTATGGTTTTAGTAAAAGACGATCGTGTCAGGAAAACCTGATAAACAACTTTGAACCAGTGAGCCAAGCATTAGATACTGGTTTTCCAGTGAATGTAATTTTCCTAGACTATGAAAAGGCTTTTGATTCTGTTTCACATGAAACAATAATTGAATGTTTATTTAATCAAAAGATATGCACAAACATAATCAAATGGATTGTATCATGGTTAGTAGAGAGAAAACAACAAGTCAGTATTAGAGGTTATGACTCAGCATGGAGTAGTGTGACAAGTGGAATGCCCCAGGGTTCTGTGCTGGGACCCATCTTGTTTAATCTAGTGGTTTCCAGTATGTCTACATCAAATGGGGTATGGTTAAATAAATATGCTGATGATGTTAAATTAGGTTGCATTGTTAATGATTCAGTTTCAGTTCATAGTCTCCAGACAAATTTAAATAATATATTAACTTGGGCTACTAATAAAAACTTATCATTAAATATAGATAAATGCAAAGTTATGCATTTTGGTAAGAATAACCAAAAAGCACATTATATGCTAAAAAATGCACCTCTGACTGAAGTTTCATCTGAAAGTGACCTAGGAGTAGTGATTACTAATGACCTAAAATTTTCTGACCATAATAACTTAATAGTTAAAAAATGTCATCGTCTAATAAACTGTATACTTAAAAACTTAAAAAGTAGAGACCCAGAGGTATTAATTCCCTTAGATAGCAGTTTGATAAGGTCAAAGTTTGACCATTATTCTCCATTCTGCGCACCCACACTTATAAAGGATAAGATAAATAGAGAACATGTACAACGCAGATTCACTAAAAGAATTAAAGGTCTCAAACATACCCCCTACCAAGAAAGACTTAAAAAACTTAACCTTTACTCATTAGAATACTGGTCTATGAGAGGCGACTTATGTCTAATTTTTCGTGCCTTAAAAAATGAGTCTTTATTTGAAACACTATGTCTTGAATGGGGAAATAGTTTAAGCTCTACCAGATCTCATAATGTTAAAATCAAGACATTTAATGTAAAAACAAATAAAAGGAAAAATGTTATAACTCGAAGAGTAATTCCAGTTTGGAATTCTCTACCACCAGAGGTAGTAAATAGTCCTAGCTTCAATGTATTTAAAATAAATTTGGACAACTATATGGGAGAAAATTAATACTACTTCCATCCTAGTTAATGGATGGCGAAGTCATAATGGGCTAGTTCCCTCGACCTTGTACTTTTCCTATGAACCTGTGAACCTATGAACCTTGTGCGTCTACTGCCTAGACAATTAGCACAATCCTGAGGCGTGTGGCCTTTGTTGCACCTTGCACCCTTCTACTTTAGAAGACCAATATGTCCTGGCTTCTCTTAGGGTGCAAAGATGAACGGGATCCCACCATTTGCTCAAAGGATGCCCATTGGGCAGTCGCCATGGCTGCAGGATCTGCTGAACAACTCACGGCTTTTGAAGAAGCTGGGGCTCAGGTTGCGGAGCATGCCTCTTCAGCGTAGCCCTTTGTACCACTTTCTTTTGGCGCCACCCTCACAGGGGCATTTCGTGATTTATGCCATCTCTTCCCACCTTTGGGCAGGGCCCCTCTAAAGGCACAAAATTTGAATCTCCAAAGAGGAGACTAAAAAGAAATGTCGCTGTCAATTGTGGGATCGCAAGCGCTCTCAGGTCTCGGATTCCTGTGCTTCACTGGAGGTTTTAACTGCGGTCGATCCTTCAGCCCAGGTCACTGGCTTCATTGTCTCCCCATCGGGCCAGTTGGTCGAGACACCTGTCGACTAACCTGTCGCGATTTTTCGCGACCCAATTGATGCGTTGTCGCCAGATAAGACCGATACCTCCCTGTCTAGGACTCTGGTCCTGCCTGTCACCTTTCAGGGTGGGTCGGACCAGCCTGCTGATCCAGTCCATACCCATCGGGATTCGATGACCCAGGATGTTCCTTTGCTTTCTCTGTCTCCTTCTGAGACCCACTGTTAGCATCCCCAACAGTCAAGGTCGAGGTCTCGATCCCAAAGTCCCAAGTCGAGTACTGTGTGACCCTGAGCAAGTCACTTAACTTCCTTGTGCTCCCAGGTTGCACCTGCAAACAAGCTTTCAGCTTAGTGTGTCTCACCTGGTAAAATAATTGGTAAAAAAAAAAAAAAAAGAGTAGCCCACATCGGCATAGGCATTCCCGTTGTCTCCATTTGGCAAGTGGCATCGCTGCTAGTCTTCTTCTTCCTCCTCGGCCAAAGAGAGGCTACACCACAAAATGCATCAGCGCTATGAGGAGCTTATGTGGCATCAGCTCGTGTTTACCGGGGTTAAGCCAGTCCTAGCCTCCACCTCGGCTCTTCCGTGGCTACTGCCACCTAGGCCCCAACCTACTCCGGCTCAGACGGTTCCGGCTCAGTCTATCCCGGCCTCTCCGTCCATCCCGGTGGAGCTGCCACCTATGCAGCCGCCGGTGGGTCCCAACCCCCAAGGATGCCTGTACTACCTCCGGGCTTCCTCTTCAGCTGTTGATCACTGTGCTCCCGACAGACCCCATAGGGACTCTGGTGGTCGACCACCTTTCAATGAGTCCTTGCAGTCTGAAGGCTCCTCCCCACACTCCCATCTGTTGGATGCCGAGTCGGGAGAGGATTTGTCCACGGAGCATGGTCCCACTTCCTTTTTGGCCTGCTCTGCCTAATCTCGGAATCTATGGGACTCCATATGGAGCCCATCCAGAAATGGGCCAAGTACCTGTTGACTGAGATTCTCGACCCTGGGGAGGCCTTCTCAGTCGCCGAGGCCATTCTTGGCCCCGAACTGGAGCTTTGGCAGCACTCTGCCTCTTGCCCTGCACCATCGGCATGGATGGCCTGCAAGTATGCGGTCCCTGCTGGTTCCCTGTCAGGTTTCACCAAATATCACTCGGCCGAGGGTCCGGTGGCCGACTCAGTCTTTCCAAATACTGGCAACGTCAGGGATGTGGACAAACCTCCCAACATACGGCCAAAGCGATCTATGCAGCCTCTTCTCTCAGCCTCCAGCAAGCAAGTTCGACCCTCTTGATGGCCCACTTTGCTCATGCCTTCTTAGGCACCCTTGATGATGTGCGTCCCCAGCTCCCAGCTGACTTTCAGGCTACAGTCAAGCAGGTTCGGATTTAGGGCTGAGCAGTAGCTAAGCAGCAGCTCCAGACAGCTGTGGACATCGGTGACTCCTGCACCTAGTCTGCAGCTGCCGCAGTGGCCATGCACCACAGGGCTTGGCTGAGGATCTTGACCTTTACAGCAGATACCCAGCACAAGTTGATGGATGTCCCCTTCTTGGGCACTGACTTGTTCGGGATGGGGGTGGGAGGACACCTTACTCACATAGAGAAGTCCAGTGCCACCCTGGACTTGGTTACCTCTGAGCAGAGGGATCCCAAGGGCTCTAAGTTCCAAAGGAAGAAGCCCTTTTGGCCCCTCTCTGCCCCTGCAGCCAAGCCATCCCAGCCCCCAGCTGGGCAGCTGGCCCAGGCTAGGTGTCCCTGACCAAAGTCGGTTGATCTGGTCATCTGAAAGCCAGGTGGTCGAGGTCTTACTGCTTCCTCAACCAATCCCTCCTCCACCTCCAAGCCTGCTCAGTGACAGGATGGGGGGGGTGCCTCCCCATGCCTGTTCTGACTCCCCTGGGTCCTCCCATGGGGGGCCGTCTTCACCACTTCCTTTCCACCTGGTCCGCTGTCACCACACACAGGTGGGTCCTCGAGGAGGTTGGTCAGGGTCTGCCTCTAGAGTTCAAGGCTTACCCAGCTTGCCGAGCCCATGCCCCTCAGGAGGACATGGTGTCCATCGACATGCTGTCAGCCCTTTGGGAAGACATTGCCCAGCTCCTCCACAAGGAGGTAGTGGCTCCAGTCCCAGACCCTCCAGTGATCCTAGGGTGTTTCTCCAGGTACTTTCTGGTGCCAAGACGGATGGAGGGCTGGCGCCTCATTTTAGATCTGCAGAATCTGAATAAATTTCTTCGGCCTCCTGCTTTCAGGATGGTCACGCTGTCTCAGATGATTCCATCTCTGGAGCAGAGCATGTGGTTCTGCTCTCAGGATCTTCAGGATGCGTTCTTTCACGTCCCCATCCATCAGTTCCACGGCCGGTTCCTACAGTTCTGTGTGGAGGGGATGCTCTACAAGTTACAGGCCATGCCCTTTGGCCTATCCTTGGCTCCCAGGGTCTTCACCAAATGCATTGCAGTGGTGGCAGCCTACCTGCCACACCGAGGGGTCCGGGTGTACTCCTACTTGGATGACTGGCTCATAGCGGGTGCCTCCACGGAGGAGGTGGAGTGGTCCAGGGACCTGGCCCTCTAGACCTGCTTGTCCCTTGGCCTTTTGGTCAACGAAGCCAAGTCTGAACTCGTACCTTCACATGTGATACAATTCTTGGGGGCGGAGCTCGACTCTTGCAGAGCCAGGGCTCGGCTTCCTGCAGACCAGGTGGAGGCTCTCTCCTCCATTGCTCGATCATTTCAGTTGGACAGTTGTGCCCTACTCGGGACATCCTGCGCCTCCTGGGATACATGGCAGCATTCGCCAGCATGGTCTGTTGGGTCTGGTGGAGAATGTACTCTCTGCAGTGGGAACTTGCCTGCCAATGGTCTCAGCATCAAGGCCACTTCGAGTAGCCAGTCACTGTGATCCAGCTGCTGTGGGACACCCTCTAGTGGTGGTTAGTCCTGGAACATCTGCAGGATGGTATCCCATTTGTCAGCCCAGAGCCAATGGTCACAGTCATGACCGATGCCTCCCTGATGGGCTGGGGTGCTCACCTGAGGACCACAGAGTCCATGGACTCTGGACCCCCGAGGAGTCCTGATGCTATATCAACTTGCTGGAGCTTTGGGCTGTTTGGCTGCCGCTAACAGCCTTTGCTCCTCACACTCAGATATAGGTCATTTAGGTCCAGACAGACAACACCACGACCATGTACTACCTGCACAAACAGGACGGGATGCACTCCCTTCCTCTGTGAAGGGAAGCTCTCCACATCAGGTCCCTCATACTCAGCCTGGACATCGATCTCCTGGCCATCCATGTGGCCGGTCTCTCTAACCAGCAGATGAACACCCTCAGTGGTGTGACGAGGCATCTCACGAGTAGTCTCTCCATCCGGATGTAGTACACAGCCTGTTCTCCCGATGGGGCACCCCTCAGACTGTATTGTGTCCACCACCTTCAGCAGGGAACGCTGCAGGGGGATGCCTTCTTGAGGCCCTGCACCCCAGGCCTCCTCTATGCATTCCTGCCATTTCCTCTGATCCACAAAGTGCTGATCAAAGCTAGGAGGGACAAGGCACAGATGATCCTGGTGGCTCTGAACTGGCCCCAGCAGTTCTGGTACCCCGATCTCCTCAGCCTCAGCAGCAGGATCCTGTGGCATCTTCCTCTCCACCCAGACCTGTTCTCTTGCAATCAGGGGAAGGTACTTCATCCAGACCATCAGTCCCCGCACCTGACAGCCTGGTACCTGAGCAGCTAGAGTTCTAGGCTTTGGATCTCTCCGAAGATGTCCTTACCATGGTCGAGGCTTCTCGGAAGGAGTCAATCTGAAAATGCTATGCCTTCAAATGGAAGAGGTTCTCCATTTGGTGCCAGGGCAAGGAGCATGACCATTTATCTTGTCCGGTGGCTAGCATTTTCAACTACCTTTGGTCCCTGTCTCAGTTGTGCCTTCAGTCAACGACCCTTAAGGTGCACCTGGAAGCCATCTTGGCATACTGCGCACGGGCTGGTATGCTGTTGGTGGTGCAGGAGAAGGTGGTCTGGTGCTTTTTCAAAGGTCTTGACCACATTTCCGCTCCGGTGCATGAACCACCACCGCCTTGGGACTTGTTGCTGGTGTTGGCAAAGCTCATGCTCAAGCCATTCAAACCGATGCACAGGTGTGTTATGTCTCACCTTTTGTGGAAGACCGCCTTGTTGGTGGCTGTCATGTCAGTCAGAAGGATCAGTGAGCTCCAGGCACTGTCAGTGGAGTCTCCTTACCTGATCTTCCACAGGGACAAGGTTGTCCTTTGCTCCAACCTGAAGTTCCTCTCGAAGGTTGTGTCTGAGTTTCGCCATAACCAGGTGATCAGTCTCCCAGTGTATTTCACCAACCTCACTGAGCACAGGTTCGATACTTTGGACCTGTGGCAAACGCTTGCCTATTATAAGGAGCCAACAGCTGGAGTTATGGGAGGGGTTCATCAGCTATTTGTCACCTATGCTGAAGCTGCACTTGGCAGACCGGCAGCTAAGCAGACGATTGACAGGTGGATTGTTTCCTGCATCGACCTTGCTGTAAGTTGGCAGGTAGGGAGCCTCCCAGAGGGCTAATGGCTCATTCCACCCATCATACCGCTGCCTCAGTGGCTGCTTTCAGGGATGTCCCTATCCGGTAAATCTGCAGAGCTGCTACCTGGAGGTCAGCACACACCTTCATCTCCCTTTACCATATTGACCTTGAGTCACGCTGGGATGCTGGTTTTGGGGCCTCAGTTCTTCAGTCTCTGTTTCCTAAGTAGAGGGTGTGTGCCTTGCCTCCTCCTCCCAGGAGAACTGCTAGGAGTCTGCCAGAAGTGTGGAGTTGTACATCATATCCATATCCCTAGAAAAATAGGTTACTCACCTATAACAGTGGTTCTAAGAGTGGTATATGATGTACATCCCACACTGACCCAGCTGACCTCCAGCCAGTAAAATCTGACATCATGGGGCGATGCTGAGGGAGTTACCACTGAGGTGGGTTGGAGGAGACAGCTTGAAGATGTTCCAGCAAGCCTTAAAGGGAAAAGAACACTGCCAGAAGTGTGGGTGTACATCATATACCACTCCTAGAACTACTGTTACAGGTGAGAGACCTGTTTTTATGAGTCTCCTTTACAGTTTTTTAACGCATGCTCATAACTGTGGTAATTTTCAATATTTTGACCCCAAGTTTTCAACATAGCCATTTTTTTCACACCACCTCACGGATGTGACAACTGTCATTTCTGAAATCCTACCCAAAATGTGTTTTAATACTTGTGGTGTAAAATGATGCCATAGCCATTTTTTTTATAAATGACACCTGTTATGCTCAGAAGGAGTGGTCATAAAAAGATTATGTTGAACATTTGGGGTAAAAATGTGAAAAAATGAGGAATCTAATTGTTCCAACATTTACTCATAACTTTATTTTTTGCAAATTTTGGCCCAATAATATTCAACATATCCCTTATGTTACTCCACCTCCTGAATACGACAGGTGTCATTTTTCAAATCTCCTCCAAAACTTGTTTCCACAGTCACACAGCGAACTCACCTTTCGGATGGGATTTTAAAAATTCTGCCTCTCCTGATCATAACAACAGGTCATAAAAAGACTGTTAGACATTTGGGGTCAAACCGTGGGAGCCACTTTATTTATTATTAGCTTTTGGTAACTGGGTAAGTGCATTAGGCAATAACCCTGCCTATTTTCAGGCACAACCCGGGAGAGTCAAAATACAATCAACAGAAGAGTACAAGATAACATACAAACAATGCTGTGCAGTTTACAACAGTTATCCACGCAGGAATATACAGGGAGTATACATGATTAGCACAATCCAGCCACGCAGGGATGGAGAAGTCCGATTAAAACAAGGCAGGTCAGAAAAATACAATAAAGAAGCAGTTACGGTAGTATACAGCCAGTGCTGGGCAGAATACAACAGATGATAAACACAGGGATCAACAGGGATAAATACATGATGAGCACAAACCAGCCGCAGAGGGAAGACAGATGAAGACAAGGCAGGCGATACATACTGTCTCTCAGCTGCCCGTTATTCTGGATAATCACAGTCTAACAATGTGTCAAAGCAAGACAGCACTGAAAATGAGATAATTGCATCTCATCTGCTCTCTCTTGGGTAGATATATAGTAAAAATGTGTACAAGCAATACCTGGCACAACAGCAATACCAGCAGTGAACCTTCGGCATTGGGTAGATATATAGTAAAAATGTGTACAAGCAATACCTGGCACAACAGCAATACCAGCAGTGAACATTCGGCATTGACAGATGTTTTTTTTTTTACTGACTCTGCCCATGATCTTTGTTGTCTATGGATGTTTCTTGACAATTTTGTTGATGATGATGACAGTTGGTGTTGCTGTTTTCTTATACAGGTGTTCCTGAAGTCAGTATCCAGCTGGACCTGGAAGCAGAATTCCATTACACTCACCTCATCATGACCTTTAAGGTAAGAAACAGCTGCATTTACCACATTAAAGGATGCAGACCTATACTGGTGCGATGGTTTGCATCTGTCCAGGGGGGACCAGGATCCTAGGTGAGAGGTTTAAATGCTTCATTGGCAAGCATTTAAACTAGCCAAGGGGGGAGGCACGGAAAAGGAGCAGGGAAATCCCAGCCTCCCCCCACAAAACATGGTAATTAGAGAGGTAAACACCAAGGTAGGGAAGTCATTAGGGAGCAGGACAGAGGTAAATGTAAAAAAAGGCAAAGGCAGTAAGGACAGGGATGGGGCTAAAAGGGGTAAGGCCATCAAAAAATGGAGGGCAATGAGTACCAATGCCTGTAGTCTGTGTAACAAGCTCCCTGAACTAGTGGCCCTGATGGAAGAGGGTTACCTGGATATTGTGGCAGTCACAGAAACATGGTACACAGAGAACCATGACTGAGATGTCAACATACCAGGATACACAATCTACAGGAGGGATAGGGAGGGTAAAAGAGGAGGAGGAGGAGTAGCTCTCTATGTAATAGAAGGGATCAAAGCAACAGAACTATAGAGTAAACATGGAGTAGATGAGGCACTCAGGGTCACCCTGGAGACAGGAAATGGCACCACAATCCGCATGGAGGTTGTATACAGACCCCCATCTCAGGGGGAGGGAATGGACAAGGAAATGATAGAAGGCATCCTTAGAATGGCAGAAAAAGGGGAGATATTGTTGATGGGGGATCTGAATATGCCAGATGTTAACTGGAGCACCTTTGCTGCAGGCACATCCAAGAGCAGGGTCATTCTTGATGCCCTACAAGGGGCATGCCTCAGATAGCTAGTATTGGAACCCACTTGGGAGGGAGGGAGCAATCTTAGACCTGGTACTATCAAATGGGGATGGAGAAAGAATCTCAGATTTGGAAGTGGGTAGCCATCTGGGAACAAGTGACCACCAAACAGTGTGGCTCACGATAAACACAGCCATACAATAAAGCCATACAAAACAAGAGTATTGGACTTTAGGAGGGCTGACTTTGGGAAAATAAGAGAATGCCTCAGAAAATCACTAGCAAACAGGCAAGAAGGAGGGGTGGAGGAACAATGGGGAGTAATCAAAACAGCCATCACAGAGGCAACAAGCCTTTGTGCAAAGCAAATCAACAAAACACAATGAAGGAAAAAACCATTATGGTTCTCAAAAGAGGTGGCAGGGAATGTTAAGGAGAAAAGGATAGCATTCAGGAAATATAAGGAAACGCAGAAGGAGCAGGACAGAGAACTTTATCAGTTAATGCAGAAGGAGGCAGGGAAGGCAGTCAGATTAGCAAAGGCCCAAACCAAGGAAAGGATAGCTAACTCTGTTAAGAAAGGGGATAAGACCTTTTACAGGTACATTAGGGAGTGAAGAAAGACCAAAGGAGGGATACTGAGGCTTAATAAAGGGAAGGGAATGTGGGCAGAGGGTGACAGTGAAAAAGCAGGGATACTGAACGAATATTTCTGCTCAGTATTCACAAAGGAAGAGGAGGGAGAGGTACCTAAACCAAGCAAGAGAAACACTCTGAAGACGGGGGTCAATACCAGTCCATTTACCGAAGAAAGGGTTCTGAAAGAACTAATAAAATTGAAGGTGGACAAAGCAATGGGGCCTGATTGGATTCACCCAAGAATTCTAAAAGAACTAAGCGTAGAACTAGTGACACCACTGACTACTAACAAATAATGAGTGGATGGGGTGGTACCTGAGGACTTGAGGAGGGTGGATGTGATTCCTCTTCACAAAAGTGGGAGCAGGATAGAGACTGGAAACTATAGACCAGTTAGTGTGACCTCAGTGGTAGGGAAAATGATGGAATCACTTCTGAAGGAAAGAATTGTTGAGTACCTAGAGGCCAGAGGGGCACAGGACCCAAGGCAGCATGGATTCACGATGGGAAGGTCATGTCAGGTGAGTCTAATAGATTTATATGACTGGGTGACCAAAGTAGTAGACCAGGGAGGGGCTGTGGACATGGCCTACCTAGATTTTAGCAAGGCATTTAATACAGTCCCACACAAAAGATTAATACACAAGTTAGCCAGTCTTGGAGTGGGTCCCAAGGTGGTAGCCTGGATAAAAAATTGGCTAGACAACAGGACACAAAGGGTAGTAGTAAACGGAGTCCACAGTGAAGAAAGGAGGGTTACTACTGGGGTACCGCAGGGTTCAGTACTGGGACCGGTCCTTTTTAATGTCTTTATAAGTGACATTGCAGAGGAACTGGAAGGAAAAGTATGTCTCTTTGCAGATAACACAACTGATCTGCAACAGGGTTGATACACAAGATGGAGTGGAAAGGATGAGAAGGGACTTGGCAACATTGGAGGAATGGTCAAATGTATGGCAGCTCAGATTCAGTGCAAAGAAGTGCAAGGTAATGCACCTGGGAAACAAAACCCAGGAGAAGAGCATAGTGGGGGGGTGAGATACTGACAACAGTAAATTGGAAAGGGACCTGGGGGTGATTATATCAGATGACCTAAAGGTGGGCAAGCAATGTGAGAAGGCAGTAAGGAAGGCTGGGGGGACACTGGGATGCATAGGGAGAGGCAGCAGTAGTAGAAAACAGGAAGTTGTTATCCCTCTGTACAGACGGTTGGTGAGACCCCATCTGGAGTACTGTGTACAGTTCTGGAGACCCCATCTCCACAAAGACATAGACATAGTGGAGACTGTCCAGAGGAGGGCAACCAAAATGCTGCAGGGTCTGCACCAGAAGACATATGAAGAAAGACTAAAGGAGCTTAATATGTATACCCATGAGGAAAGAAGGGAGAGAGGGGACATGATAGAAACTTTCAGGTACCTCAAGGGAATCAACAAAGTCCAAGAGGGTAGCATCTTTCAGAAACAGAGATGCGCAAGAACAAGGGGCACAATTTGAAGATGGGGGACGGCTTAGAGGTAATGTGAGAAGTATTTTTCTCAGAGTGGGTTGTGGATGAATGGAACAGCCTCCCTGAGGAGGTCATGGAGTCAAGTACAGTGGGGGAATTTAAGAATGCATGGGACAGACATAAGGCAGTCCTAGTGGGGGTTAGGCGGAAGTAAGCTGTTGGTTAACTAGGATCTGCAGCTTATCTGTTAGGTAGGAAAATGGGCAGACCAGGTGGGCCAAGCGGTCCTTATCTGCCATCAGATTCTATGTTTCTATGTTTCTAAAGCTTCTTCAGGAATACATGTGTGTGTGTGTGTGTGTGTGTGTGTGCACGCGGCATGGGGAGAATCTCCAAATTACACCTGTAGTCGCTCAGAACACTGGAAATGAGCAGCACCAAGCAAGAGTATCAGGTTTCGTTGTACAACTTCAACATTCTAAGGTCACATAGCAGCACAGTAGCTGGCATCACCACTTGCCACACTGTGAATCCAGGTTCTGTTCCTGAGCTTGAGATCCTAGTTTGGCAGGCAAGAGATGGAGCTCAGTCATTAGAAAGGTAGTTTGCAGGAAGAGTACGTACATGAGATCCATAGCCGGATGCTAGGAGAGAATGCTGGTTTAGAACACTTGGAGTGAGCATTTTAGAGAGGGAGAGTCCAGGGAAAGCAGCATACGAAATTCCGCACACCAGGATGCCTGGCTCTGGGAATGAGGTTTCAGAGTATATGTATGGTTTGGAGAGATGTACAGAAACCAACAAATGAGGATAATAGGAGAGAAGAAAGAAGAAAAAAAAGTTGTTTGATTCTTGTGCAGCTCTCCAAACCACACATGTACGCTAAAGCCTCAATCCCAGTGCAAGGCATCATGGGTATATATACCTGTATGCAGATCAGGCTGACAGGACTTTGCCAGAGCAGGCATTGCCTTTAAAAACAAAACATATTCCTTCTTTCCTAGCATCCTTTCTTGGATCCCAAATACTACTCTTCCTGTAAACTGCCGATGCCATATGCTCACTCCTGGTGCACTAAACGTCCATTGCCTCGGGGTTCTGACTTGGTCAAAGAGGCAGTATAGTGTAGTGGTTAAGGGCACTGAGCTGCAAACCTGGAGACCTGGATTTGAATCACATCAGCCCTGACTTGCACACTGTATGTCCCTGAGTAAGTCACTTAACTTCCTTGTGCTCCCAGGTCGCACCTGTAAACAAGCTCCGGCTTAGTGTGCCTTTCCTGGCCCCATTCCCTACCATGATTGCACTACACTGAGCAGTCCCAACAGGATGAAACACGTGTTTGCACATTGTCATTTTTGGCACATACTGGATCTGATGTACAAGCCTGTTTAAAGGTGCTGCCTGTTTTGGTGAAGCCTTCTCAGCACGAATTGCAGAATGATTTACCTACGCATGATGCCTTGTACTGGGATTAAGGCATCTGGTAGAGAGAGATCAGCAATGGCTTCTATCTGACCACCCCAGTGGGAGGCTGCAGTGACAGCAGAATAATCTACCTGTTGCACGTTCCAAGCATCCAGATGCAAGGATGAAGGAAAGAATTGTTGAGTACCTAGAGAACAGAGGGGCACCGGACCCAAGGCAGCAAGGATTCACAGTGGGAAGGTCATGTCAGATGAATCTAATAGATTTCTTTGACTGGTTGACCAGAATAGTAAATCAGGGAGGGGCTGTGGACATGGCCTACCTAGACTTTAGCAAAGCATTTGACACAGTCCCACACTAAAGATTAATATACACGTTAGCCAGTCTTGGAGTGGGTCCCAAGATGGTAGCCTGGGTAAAGAATTGGCTGGAGAACAGGACACAGTGGGTAATAGTAAACAGAGTCCACTCTGAAGAAAGGGGGGTTACTAGTGGGGTACCGCAGGGTTCAGTACTAGGATCGGTCCTCTTCAGTGTCTTTATAAGTGACATTGCAGAGGGACTGGAAGGAAAAGTATGTCTCTTTGCAGATGACTCAAAGATCTGCAACAGAGTTGATACACAAGGTGGAGTGGGGTGGAAAAGATGAGAAGGGACTTGGCAAGGTTGGAGGAGTGGTCAAATGTGTGGCAGCTTAGATTCAGTGCTAAGAAGTGCAAAGTAATGCACCTGGGAAACAAAAACCCAGGGGAAGAGTACACAATGGAGGGTGAGATACTAACAACAACAAAAATGGAAAGGGTCCTGGGGGTAGTCATATCAGATGACCTAAAGGTGGGCAAGCAATGTGAGAGGGAACTAAGGGGGGCTGGGGGGAAACTGTGATGCATAGGGAGAGGCATCACCAGTAGAAAACAGGACGTTGTTATCCCTCTGTACAGACAGCTGGTGAGATCCCATTTGGAGTACTGTGTGCAGTTGTGGAAACCCAATCTCCGCAAAGATATAGATAGGATGGAGGCAGTCCAGAGGAGGGCAACTAAAATGGTGCAGGGTCTGCACCAGAAGACATATGAAGAGAGACTTAAGGAGCTTAGTATGTATAGCTTCGAGGAAAGGAGGGAGAGGGGGACATGATAGAAACTTTCAAACATCTCAAAGGAATCAACAAAGTCCAAGAGGGTAGCATCTTTCAGAAAAAGAGATGTGCAACAACAAGGGGGCACAATTTGAAGATAGAGGGGGGATGGTTCAGAGGTAATGTGAGGAAGTATTTTTTCTTGGAGAGGGTTGTGGATGCATGGGACGGCCTTCCTGAGGAGGTTGTGAAGTCAAAAACAGTGGTGGAATTCAAGAATGCATGGGACAGTCATAAGGCAGTTCTAGTAGGTAGGGGTAGGAGGAAGTAGGCTGTTGGTTAACTAGGATCTGCAGCTTATCCATTAGGTAGGGAAATGGGCAGACTGGGTGGGCCAAGCGGTCCTTATCTGCTGTCAAATTCTATGTTTCTATTTTTGACTGGCAATTGAGGAGACATATATGTCCAGGCCCTGTATGACTACCATAAAGTAAGCGCAGAGGGCCCATGCGCTCAACTTGTAGTGGTCACTGCTGGTGGCCTTGCCATAGAGAGGCCGATGGGCAAGGGTAGGAACAACCTAGCATCAACCTACAGGTACTGGATGGGGCCGAGGTAAAACTCCATGGTAGAGCATTCCATCAACCTACAGTTATTGGATGGAGCCAAGGTAAAGCTCCAAGGTAGAGCATTCCATCAACCTACAGGTATTGGATGGGGCCGAGGTAAAGCTCCAAGGTAGAGCATTCCATCAACCTACAGGTATTGGCTGGGGACAAAGTAAATCTCCAAGGCAGAGCATTCCATCAACCTACAGGTATTGGCTGGGGCCGAGGTAGAGCTCCAAGGTAGAGCATTCCATCAACCTACAGGTATTGGGGCCAAGGTAAAGCTCTAAGGTAGCACATTCCATCAGCCTACAGGTTTTGGATAGGGCCAAGGTAAAGCTCCAAGGTAGAGCATTCCATCAACCTACAGGTATTGGATGGGGACAAGGTACAGCTCTAAGGTAGCGCATTCCATCAGCCTACAGGTTTTGGAAAGGCCAAGGTAAAGCTCCATGGTAGAGCATTCCATCAACAGCAAGAGGAAGGAGGTGCTGTTAGAACTTTTCTATTCTACTGGGACTAAAGAACTATAACTCTACTACTGGGACCTTCAATTTAGGGTTAAAAAAAAAGTTAGTGTGTCTGTCTGAGTTGGGTGAAGTGAATTGTTATCTGTGCAGTCAGCTAGGTGAAGAAGGAAACTGTGAATTAGGGGGAGTGGCTTAGGCAACAGGAAGCCAAGTGTTTGCATTTAAATCTGCCCTAGATAGCTTTTGGCAGAGAACAGCAAGAGGAAGGAGGTGCTATTAGAACTTTACTACTCTACTGGGACTGAAAAACTATAACTCTACTACTGGGACCTTCAAGTTAGGGTAAAAAAAAGGAGTTAGTGTGTTTGAGTTGGGTGAAGTGAATTGTTATCTGTGCGGTTAGCTAGATGAAGAAGGAAACTGTGAATTATGGGGAGTGGCTTAGGCAACAGGAAGCCAGGTGTTTGCTTTTAAATGTGCCCTAGATAGCTTTTGACAGAGAACAGCAAGAGGAAGGAGGTGCTGTTAGAACTTTACTACCTACTGGGACTATATTGCCCTGCTAGCCAGTTCTACTTCTACAGGTACAGGATTTGACTGATAACAGGAACTTCCTGTTTGGGAGCAGGAAGGAATAATCACAGAGGCACAAAAGACTCACCATTCTAGAAGAAAAGGAGTAGCTCTCCATCCCCCCTAGCAGGCTGGAGGTCTGACTCTGAGCAAGTAAGAAGGAGACTATTGAGGAAAATAAGAACTTCCTGTCCCAGAACAGGAAGAATAGGAGCTTTAAGGGCAAGGAGGCAATAGGCAAGTAGGGAGAAAAAAAATATATGTAACATAAAAAAAGTAAATAGAGAGAGGAAAGAGTAAGCATACAAAACGATAGTTGAGGGGCCACAAATAAGACATGATGGAAGTGGTGCAGTGCAGTGGCTGTGGAGCGGCAGTCTTCTGGGAGAAGTTCTGGAGGATGCGGTGTTGTCTCATCTGCAGGCACCTCTCTGGGCTGAGGGAGGCGGTTGCTCAGCTCCAGGCTGAGTTGGCCAGGATTCGGGGGACCTCCTCTCCCACCCAGGGACCACCAGGGCTGCTGCCGTTGCCTCAGAGGTTGCTAAGAAAGAGGAACAGTTGGACCACAGTGGGCTCAGGGACGGTTAGGGTGGTGGAACAGAGTCACATCCCTCCAGTTGTACCTCTCCATAATTCATATGCCATTCTGGCAGAGTGTGGTTCCTGTATGGAGGCACCCGCAGTGGAGACCAAGGAGGATGCTGGAAATCTCCACAAAGAAGATGCACAGAAGGGTGGCGTGGGACCCCACAGGGGAAGGAAACAACTCCTGTTGGGGGGACCCCATTGTTAGGAGGGTAGAACTGGGGGAGGGGGAGAGAGGGAGGTAAGGTGCCTGCCTAGCGCCATGGCTTGGAGGGACAGGGAGCAGCTGCACAGGGGAGGGAGCTGGATGTCATTGTCCACCTAGGGACAAATTATCTGGCTGGGAAAGGGATCAGAGCAGTGCAGGAGGAGTTTGTGGGGTTGGGGAGGGGTCTTAGACAAGTAGCGGGCACAGTAACCTTCTCAAAGGTGCTGTCTGTCTATAGCATGGGTGAGGCTAGGGTGCTCCACACCATGGGATTTAATCAGTGGTTGAAAAACTGGTGCAGAGATCAAGGTTTTGGCTTCATTGGGGACTGGGGGTCCACCTGGAGGGACGAAGGCCTATACTGGTGCGATGACCCCCCCCCCCATCTCAGGGGGAGGAAATGGACAAGGAAATGACAGAAGGCATCCTTAGGATGGCAGAGAAAGGGGAGATATTGTTGATGGGGGACCTGAATATGCCAGATGTTAACTGGAGCACCATTGCTGCAGCCACATCCAAGAGCAGGGTCATTCTTGATGCCCTACAGGGGGCATGCCTCAGTCAGCTAGTGTTGGAACCCACTCGGAAAGGAGCAATTTTAGACCTGGTACTCTCAAACGGGGATGAAGAGAGGATCTCAGATCTAGAAGTGGGTAGCCATCTGGGAACAAGTGACCACCAAACAGTGTGGTTCATGATAAACACAGCCGCAGAGTCAAGCCATACAAAAGTGAGGGTACTGGACTTTAGGAGAGCTAACTTTGTCAAAATGGGAGAGTGCCTCAGAAAAGCACTAGCAAACAGGCAAGAAGGAGGGGTGGAAGAACAAGGGGAAAACATCAAAACTGCCATAACAGAGGCAACAAACCTTTGAGTGAAGCAAAACAAAAGAAAAAACGCTATGGTTCTCAAAAGAGGTGGTGGGGAAGGTTAGGGAGAAAAAGACAGCGTTCAAGAAGTATAAGGAAACACAAAAGGAGCAGGCAGAGAACTGTACCAGTTAAAGCAGAAGGAAGCGGGGAAGGCAGTCAGAGTAGCAAAGGCCCAAACCAAGGAAAAGATAGCCAACTTGGTTAAGAAGGAAGAGGATAAAATATTTTATAAGTACATTAGGGAGCAAACAAAGACCAAGGGAGGGATAGTGAGGCTTAATAAAGGGGAGGATGGGTGGGCAGAGAGGGACAGTGAAAAAGCAGGGATACCGAACGAATACTTCTGCTCAGTAGTCACAAAAGAAGAGGAGGGGGAGGTACCTAATCCAGTCAGTAGAAGCACTCTGGATAGGGGGGATTGATACCAGTCCTTTCACAGAAGAAAGTGTAACCCCTAGGTGGTGCTATCCCAAGGGATACTACCCCTGCCTGCTTGGCTAGTAGCAGGTTAAAGGGCCTGAGTTCTGAAACGGGTGCCTCCACCTGGAGGTCAGGGTTTTTAGTGGTCAAGCCAACCTGGGCACAACTCTTCGGGACACTGTAACCCCTCTCTTTCCCTTCTAGTGGCCAGAACAATATACAGTAATTACTTTCACAATACCCCTTGTACACAAGGCAATTACCCACACTGTTTGCACTTACCACCAGGGCAGGTTCCTCTAGCTCGACCCTGGGGGCCCCCTGTAAAACAAGGTTATACACAGCAAATAACAACAGTACAGTACTCTTGACACAAACTGGAACCACAGTCAGGTTAAAGGCAAAAAGAGAGAGATCTGATTTATTTAAGGGACTTGAACAAGAGAGAGACGTAATCAGGTTGATTTACTTAAAGACTATATCAGTCAGACAGTCATGCATGCACTTCAGAGTCCCTAAGCAGTCACACACTCTGGGTACCCAGGTGGAAAAGAGGTGGGCTAGCCAGGATCGTTGCCTGGGGTAGGCCGGCGTGGCAGCTGGTTGGGCCCTGTGATGGAAGAAAACAACATGCACAACGCACACTATTTGTAATTCGGAGCCGGAGGGCTCAGTTCATGAAGGAAAAGAAACAACAAGACAATCGGATGACACACTTAGATTAGGCTGATGTTGCAGGGAGCTACCCTGATGATGATGACTCACGATACCCAAGACTGGACACAGGTTGGACGAAAAGCGAGACTGCAGGTGGTTGGTCTGGAGTGCCAGGAGAAGCAGTGCCCACACGATTCACCGAGGCGACGTTCCTGTTCAAGCATGGAGCAGGGGGCTGATCCCCAGTCAGGTCTCTCGTCGATGGCTTTCTCTGTGCAGTGGGTAGTCTGGCTGGGCTAGTGTGGCAAGGCCCAGGCCAAATGGAGATGAATGCGGATTCAGTCCGTTTGGGCTGGATACAGCTTCCGGCAAGCAGAACGCAATTCACACTGTGGGGAACCAAATCACAACCCACTATCAACACACAGCACATTTACATGCAAGGGATTCTACCGTACCAGGCAAACTGCTCTCCGGTCACGATCGCAAAGTCTCTACACAAACCGGGAATTCCGAAGTAGCAGGAAATCCTGACAGGCCGATCGCATTCAGCAAAATCTTTGGTCTTCCTCAGGTATGAGCCTGGTCACAAGCAGGAGGTTTACTTCGGTCTCACTACTCAGATTTAGTCCGCAAATGACTCTCTTTTCCCTCTCCGTGCAGCAAGCAGACATACAGGCCAAAACCCAGGTCTTTCCACAGTTCTCCCGCGCGAACTATCCTGACGGCTGCTTGACTGTCTTGAGCTGTTACTTATTCAGCTCCCCACTGAGATCTGACCCAGACAGCAGGCAGCTTGGGAACTTCCCCAAGATCTAAAAGGTTCGGTTGACTGATTCATCTGTCACTCATAACAAAGGCTCCCCCTCTAGGGCTGTTCAGGTGCCAAAGTCTCAAAACTACAATTCCTACAAGTCTTGCTCCACAGAGCCCCTGTAAGCAGACTCCATTTTAGGTCCCACAATACTGATTGGTCCAGTTCGGCAGTTCAGGACCAAGATGGTGGAGATAGACAGAAAAGTCCTTGTAGCAAAGAAGGCAGGTTTGACAAACTACATTATCACTATCACTAATGGATTTTCAGCTAACAGTTACGTCTTCTAACAGAGCTCCCTCTGCAGAATTAGCAATGGCAGAAACGGAGTGATTACCAGGTAGCCTGGGTGGGACTCGAGCATGGAGACACTCAACCCCCCTCCCAGTTCAATTATAACTGCAACCAGGCAGCTCATAAAGAAACAGTATACAGAGACTTTACAGACACTCTCTACTAATAACATTTAAATGGCTCGAACGCAGGACCCCAGCCTGGCAGTGAGCATTTAGGCAAGCTCAAGGAAGACTTTTTGGGAACCCCCATTTGTAGGGGGTTACAAAAGGATTCTGAAAGAACTCCTAAAACTGAAGGTGGACAAAGCAATGGGGCCTGACGGGATTCACTCCAGAATTCTAAAAGAACTAAGGGGAGAGCTAGTGACACCACTGACTACCCTTTTTAACAAATCATGGGAGGATGGTGTAGTACCAAAGGACTGGAGGAGGGCGGATGTGATTCCCCTTCACAAAAGTGGGAGCAAAGCAGAGGCAGGAAACTACAGACCTGTTAGCTTGACCTCAGTGGTAGGGAAAACGATGGAATCACTTCTGAAAGAAAGAATTGTTGAGTACCTAGAGGCCAGCGGGGCACAGGACCCAAGGTAGCACAGATTCACAACAGGGGAAGGTCATGTCAGATGAATCTAATAGATGTTTTTGACTGAGTGACCAAAGTAGTAGACCAGGGAGGGGCGGTAGACATGGCCTACCTAGACTTTAACAAGGCATTTGACACAGTCCCACACTATACCTCTCAACCTCTCAGCATTAAAAATCATAGCACTGACCTTCAAAAATCATAGCAAAGGGCCAGAATGTGTAGCACTTTCTTATTTTAAACAATATTATATCTATCGATAGTGGGCCCCATATAGTTAGTAATAAGGAATGTTTCTATCAACTTAGTTCAATGATTTAATAGTTTGTGTGTCCAGAAATAGCTCTTACATTATGAGGAACATCAGTAAACCTATGCGGAGCAAGGGTAGATGTGAGTGTGAAAATCATAGCGCTCTGCGAAATTCATAGCATTTGAGAGGTATGTCCCACATAAAAGATTAGTAAACAGATTAGCCAGCCTGGGAGTGGATCCCAGGGTGGCAGCTTGGGTAAAACATTGGCTGGACAACAGGACACAGAAGGTAATAGTAAATGGAGTCCACTCTGAAGAAAGGGGGGTTACTAGTGGGGTACCACAGGATTCAGTATTAGGACGGGTCCTTTTTACTGTCTTTATAAGTGACATTGCAGAGGGACTGGAAGGAAAAGTATGCTTCTTTGCAGATGACACAAAGGTCTGCAGCAGAGTTGATACACAAGGTGGGGGTGGAAAGAATGAGAAGGGACTTCGCAAGGTTGGAGGTATGGCCGAAAGTATGGCAGCTTAGATTCAGTGCAAACAAATGCAAAGTAATGCACCTGTGAAACAGAAACCATGGGGAAAGAGTACATAGTGGGGGGGGGGGTAGTAACAACAAAAATGGAAAGGGTCCTGGGGGTAGTCATATCCGATGACCTAAAGGCAAGCAAGCAATGTGAGAAGGCAGTAGGGATGGCTGGGGGGATACTGGGATGTATAGGGAGAGGCATCACCAGTAGAAAACAGGAAGTTGTTATCCTTCTGTACAGACAGTTGGTGAGACCCCATCAGGAGTACTGTGTGTAGTTCTGGAGACCTCATCTCTGTAAGGACATAGACAGGATGGAGGCGGTCCAGAGGAGGGCAACTAAAATGGTGCAGGGTCTGCAACAGAAGCCATATAAAGAGAAACTAATGGAGCAGGGACATGATAGAAACTTTTAAGTACCTCAAGGGAATCAACGAAGTTCAAGAGGGTAGCATCTTTCAGAAAAAGAGATGTGCAAGAACAAGGGGACACAATTTTAAGATAGAGGGGGGGACGGCTCAGGGGCAGTGTGAGGAAGTATTTTTTCACAGAGAGGGTGGTGGACACATGGAACGGCCTTCCTGAGGAGGTCATGGGTTCAAAAACAGTGTGAGAATTCAAGAATGCATGGGACAGACATAAGGCAATTCTTGTGGGGGGTAGGAAGAAGTAGGCTGTTGGTTAACTAGGATCTGCAGCTTATCCATTAGGTAGGGAAATGGGCAGACTAGGTGGGCCAAGTGGTCCTTATCTGCCGTCAAAGTCTATGTTTCTGTGTAACCTACAGGTATTGGATGGGGCCGAGGTAGAGCATTCCATCAACCTACAGGTATTGGATGGGGCTGCGGTAAAGTGCCAAGGCAGAGCATTTCATCAACCTACAGGTATTGGATGGGGCCAAAATAAAGCTCCAAGGTAGAGCATTCCATCAACCTACAGGTATTGGATAGGGCTGAGGTAAAGTGCTAAGGCAGAGCATTTCATCAATCTACAGGTATTGGATGGGGCCAAAATAAAGCTCCAAGGTAGAGCATTGGGTGGTTCTAAGAGGAGTTTGGGGGGGGGGGGATGTGGGATGAGAAAATAGTGAGAAATAAGAAATAGCAAACAGTTTAAAGAGTTGTGCAAATGAATTTTTTTTTATAACTCAGGTAAGCATAGGTTACAAACATTGGCAGTCCAGGGAATTACAAATGGCTGGGGCACAGGTAGGATACAGAGGCCTTTTGGCTAAGCGCTTGGGCAGAATTTCATCCTGGTCTGTGTTGGACGCTACAGTATGTGTCACTGCTGGAGCACAGCCTGGATACCATAGATATTTACTGACATACATGCCCTGCCTGGTGCTGACAGCCTGGAACTGCCACCAGTAACAAGTTATCTCCAGCCTACACCACCAAACATGCGGGTGGCAGTGTAGGGGCAGCCGCACAAGCAAAGGGTTCCATGTCATAATAGCGATCACAAAATAGCAGTCGTTATTATGGCGAGTGTATATCGCTGAAAAGCAAATTGGTGATATACACATCGCAGCAACCCAACATCTGACAACCAAAAAAGTGTTTTTGCTGGGGGTCTGTGCCCCCCCCCCCACGAGGTAGATTGCTAACTCCAGAGGGGTGCATGTCGGGAAGGGGGAGACACACTGATTGCCTCAGCAAACAAAAAGGTGGCAGCTGCAGGCAGCGGCAAAATTCTTGTGCCAGTCCCTAGCTCTGAACCCGGTACCTGCTCTGCTAGAGCTATCCACCCTCACCACCACACCACACGACTGGCCCGGCGGCAGCAGGTACACCAGTCTCCTAAAGAAAACCTTCTCTGTCCCTCCCTCCCCTTCCCCTTGCTATCCCCCCCTCTTCTAGTCTCCGTTCCCTACCCCTCGCCTTTCACATAGGTCGCTACCTTGCAGGGTAGCCTATGAGTATAGTGCCCAGTGTGAGTCGCCATTTTGATGGTTGCTCATATTGGTTCACGATATTCACGGGATACCCAAGCAAAGCTGCGGCAAAAGGAGGTGTTCCTCACAAGAGCCATAGATGAGCACAAGCAAGAAAAACTTCCACCCACCTGATTTAAAATTTATTCACAAGCACTCTACCAGAACAGAAACTTTTGGAACTCCACAGAAGAGTAATTTTTGGATAAAAAAGTCTCATGGAATCAGCTGCCCTTAAAAAAGAAACTCGACAAGCAGAAAATCCTTTGAAGCTCATTACCTAAAGTGCATGATTCTAACCTCCCCACAAAGGATATAAACTAGCGTGACCAAACTGCACTCCACACCTGGCTGATAGAAACATAGAAACCTAGACTCTGATGGCAGATAATGGCTGCTTGGCCCACCCAGTCTGTCCTTTGTAAAATGATATTGTACAAATCACGCTTCCTGCTCGCTCTTGGGTTGCCAATTGCATTGAAATGCTTTTTTATGTTCTTCCCTCTTTATGGATGCCGAAATGTTGAGGTCTAGGAATGTGCCTCTAAAAAGATTCTGTTTCAGGTACATGGATATTTTTGCTAGAACAAAAAAAAACAAAACTCTTCAGTGTTCCACATAGACCCGTGCCCATTTTATATGGGACAGCCTGGGAAAGACCTTTTGGGCAGTAAAATGGTAGTTGTCATACCTAGCTAAGATCAGTCAGAGGTCAAAATTCAAATGTTATGTTACTAGTTAAGAGCTATGAATGGGCTTGGTACATCCACCTGAGGTGTGATTCCCACAAAGTCCACTTGCATACTGTGTGACCCTGAACAAGTCACTTAACCTCCCCAGTACCCCAGGGCTGCCCTGAAAAAAGAACTTGTGCCTAGTGGGCCTTAACCCAGTTATCAAAGAATTGAAAAAAAAATCTAAAACAAGCCAGTTGAGCAAGTTTAAAGAGCAGGGGCTGAATTTTAAAGGGCATCCAGGATTTGCAGCACCCTTTTACCAAAATTGTACAAATTGTGACAAAACGTTATTTCACATAAAACGGTTTAATTTCTTTGTCAGAATTGTGGCAATTAGCACACAGGAAATAATGCATGATTTTTTTTTGTTTGTTTGTTTGCTGTAAAGCAGGTTAACTTTTGCAAATACACTACGTGCATATGACCGAAAATAGCAATCTAATGCTCTGGCACATTTATCTTGACACAGGTGCAACTCAAAACTTGGAATAGTGACGGCATCGAGACTTTTCTTTTTAAATTGATTGTTTAAGACCCTTCTTTCTGGTGATGTTCCCTTCTGGTGACTGCCACCCAGTCCCGCACCTAACCATCTCCAGTACCAACCTCCTTTCAACCCTCGGCTAACTCCCCTGAGGTGGTACTTGCCTCGCTGGCCCCACCAGGCAAGGTGTTTTCCCTCCCTCCCTTGAGGACTTCCAGGGTAGGGTGACAAGGCAGTTGGGTCAGGGCATGAGTGCGCCCCATCATGCTACATTGCACTGGCATTGTTTTCCTGTGCTTGTTCCTCACAGCCCCTGAGGTCACTGGCACGCTTGGATATCAAAGCACACGCAGAGTGTGGCAGCGTAGAATCTGGCTGGCGTTTTCCCCTTCTCCAGCAGTAGCTCCACTGCACTACCACCTTTGGTCCCAAGGTGGCAGTACTGCTGTGGAGGCAGTGACCCTTCCTCCACAGGGGAGAGCATCCTCTGGAACGGTTGATTCCCCCAAGCCCCCAACGACATGGACTCGTTGCCTGGGTCATCAGCATCGGAAGCAGTAACCCTGCTTTTTAGCCGATGGGCTGGCCTGTATCAAGGGTTGAAGATGCAGCCTCAGATATTTACTTCGGTATGTGGTTCCGTGAACATAATGTTTCAGCCACTAAATAGAGAATACATTTTTTGTAATTTTTCTGTTTTTCTGTCCGGGGTTTATAACTCATCTTGGCAGCCTGTCTACGAAGTTTGTATAAAAAGTATCTGCCTTGTCCCCAAGTGATCTCATAGTGCCATTGTTCATGGCTTTATAGGGCTTACCATGACAGCTGACCATGTGATTGCCACAGACAGAGCAATTATGAGTTCATTTGGGGACGGTCAGGTGCTTTATGAAAGGTACAGTGAAATAAGTACTACATTCGCGGAAATATTTTGTAGACTTATAGCAAGGGAAAGTAAAGAAAACAACTAGAAAACACTCAAGTTAAAAAGATTTTTCCAGGTTCCTGCAACACAAAGACAGCTGGCAGTAGCAGAACTCAAATCTCAGACCATTCCAGCAAAATTCAAATTCCAGGATATTCCATGCATTATTATCAGACATTTGCAGGAAAACATGGTCTTTGTCCCCCAGACTTTATCTGTCCGTGTTGCTTTTCCTGTTTGTGACCTCAGAATAATTTCCTTGGCAATGGGCTATGATGTAATAAACTGAGGGTTATGACATCACAGCAGAAATAAGCAACAGTAACAGATTCAGTCAGAGGGAGAAGGACCCTGTTTTTATGGAAGTGTCAAGTTATAACAAATGGGGGGGGGGTACTGAAATTCATATTCTAACCAAATATTACTACTGTGAGGTAACAGACGGTCTCAATGTGCTATCTTCCGTACGATATTTTTTTTTCTTTTTTTTTATGTTTACTATTTTCTGCCCCCTTTTCTCCACCTAGGCAGTTCCCTTCTGGATACCCTAGGCTGGTGATCCCCTAGTCCTTCCCCAGGTAACTCCTCAGAGACACTGGACTTACCTCCATCCTGCCTTGGCCTGCCCACCCCCCGGCCGGGGAGGGAAGGGGGTGCCCAGTCTCCCTCCCAGTCCATTTAGAGTGTGCATCAGGAGGTCCTGGTGTTCTCCGTCAGGAGCCCAGTTATGGGATCTGGAGCAGCCGGGTCCCATCTGTGACTACTGTGGTGGGGTATTTTTCCGTTTTGTCTTGGTGGGGACGTCGGCATGCTAGGGGAACCAAGGGGCGGAGCACATTGCAGTTTGCTTTTGCTCCAGCTCCCGGCCGACATCCTTCTGCCTCCTGCCCTGCGTCAAGCTGACTCACTGCACCTCCACCAGTGGTCACCCAGGTGGCGGTAGAGCAGTGGGACAGACAACACCCCCACCCCCCGGAGGAGAACAGCCAGTGGGTGCTCAATCCTCCTCCCCCCAGTCGGCCCTCCAGCACCCGAGTCTGTTCCCGAACCCAGGTCACTGGCGTCGCAAGCAGTAGCTCTACCGCTGCATTGAGGGGCTGGCCCCATACGACATTCTTATCTTACTGCCAAGGCCAATTGTGAATATTTTACTGAATGTCAAACTCAAAAATTACATTAAATATGATCGCTTTTAACAGCATGTTTGTTTTATGCCTCCTTCCAATCTCCAGCACTTGACTCCCTCAGACACACCTAGGCACACCTGATCCCCTGTACTTCTATCTGAATGCCCACCTCCATAGAGCCTGAGCTGTGCCCCAGTGGCGGGGTTGGGGCAGGGATTTACCTTAAGCCATAGTGTTTCATCCGATGGCATATACAGTGCAGTGGTGTAGAGCCCAGTTATACCAGAGGGTCATTGTTCCAAGAGCTGGGCCCATTTCCCGTGCTTTCTTCAGATCCCAGGACATCAGCGTGCAAGGAGCGCTATGGGGAGGCATGTATAACGGCACACTATCTGTAGCCTAGCTGACATCCTTCCACCCTTTCTGCCTTTTGCTGTGCTACCACCTGTGGTCACTCTGCTGGCAGCACTGTAGGGAAGGCAGCAGCCCTCCCTCCCTGGAGGAGGACAGTGTCCACTGGGATGCTTAGTCCTTCTCTCCCTGGCCGGCCCTTAGATGACCGGACCTCATTCTCATACCCAGGTCACCAGCCTAGCTAGTGCAGTCCTACCACTGCACCGATGGGACAGCTTTACAATGGCTTGTAAGCCTTTAATTTTAGTAGATCGCTGGGGTACCATACACAGTTGCAGACAGGGGGTGGTGGTCTTTCAGGATGCACAGAGGTTTCTAGTATCAGCACTCCCAAAGTCTGCTATACACAAAGGTCTTACCTATCACCAGATTAGGGATATCAGATGTTTGTGGTCACAAGTGGGGTTTGAGATCGCAAACACTGGACTTACTGGACTTACAGACATTGGCCATGGCAGTGCGCCAGAAATGCCGTGGCTGTGTACCTTCTGGCCCACTTGTGAGCAACAGGATTTAAAATTATCCTGTCCCTTGATGGACATCCATGGTGGTCTCGTGGCCCCATCTGATGTCATGTTGAAAGCCCTTCCCTTGTGTCTAGTGGAACCACTTCCCTGTCCTTGTTTCCCTGTGCGTTGTTTAAACAACAGTGGCCACTCACCGATCTCAGTGCCACGTTGCCACCTTGGTTGCATCTGTCCCTCCCCTAACTCATGCCTGCGACAGCCCTGTGGACCTGCTTTAAGCAGTTACCCCAGGGGTGCCACACTTTGCGGTGTGTGCCAGTGGACATGGTGGCTGGGAAATTACTGTGAATAGCACAGTACTTCATTAGTATATCGCCCTGTTCTCCTTTCCCTGTGCCACTGTGCTGGCACAGCAAAAGGCCTTGTGACCCCTTTGCGTATAACAAAACAGGTTGCAAGGTAAAACTTTGTTGTGAAGCAGTCCCTGTGACCATTTTGCGACAAAAATTGTGACTGTATATGGGGCCCCTGTTCTTTAATGAACCTTTTCCTGGCCCAGTTCCAAATCTGCCAGCATTTGGCTGATGGGCTTGTGTCAGTTTTGGACCCCAGACAGCAGAGAAGTAGGTCTGAACTCTGGTTTGTTCACATGGACCCACAGTGGGACTTGAGATTAGTTAAGTTTTAATTAACACTGGACTCCACTGTCCAATTAGCTGAGACTTGGGTTGCTTTGGCCATATTTACTGTTAACTTCCTTTTCTTTGCTTCTTTTTCCCATAGACCTTCCGACCCGCTGCTATGTTGATAGAGCGCTCCGCTGATTTCGGCCGGACCTGGCAGGTATACCGGTACTTCGCCTATGACTGTGCCTCTGCCTTCCCGAATATGCCCCGTGGGCCTCTTCGCAAAGTGGATGACGTTTCCTGCGAGTCCCGCTACTCTGACATTGAGCCTTCCAGTGGGGGAGAGGTGAGTGGTGCAGTTTGCTGGAGTTATAATTTTGATGTACTGTACCTTGGCTGGGTGGAAGTCCTGGATCAGGACCACAAACCAAGATCTCCTGCATGGCTTAACAACACGCTGTAAGCAGTGCTAATGACTGGCTTTAACATTCTTAATTTTTTTTATTTATTTGAGCCAGACCAGATGACTGGAGATGGGTAAGTGAGAAGGAGGTAAAAATGTATTTCATGTACAGAAACAGAACCTTTCTTGGGCCCCTTCACTCTTTCTGCTGCTTTGTACTGGACTGTCCCCATCTTACCCAGCGCTGTTCCCTCCATTCCTCCTTCCCCTCTATTGAAGTCAGAGGTCACTCTCACTGTGCTTCTTTTATCTCCAGATTATGGCTTGGTTCCATCCCCCTACTTTACCTCCATCCTTTTGCACCCCCCCCCCCCACACTGCTGCCTCTTACACCCTCCATATCTCTGTCCCTGGATCTCTTATTTTTCATGGAAACGTGTGCAGGCCAAGCTGCTTTCTCCTATTGGTTCCCTAAGCACTAATCTTCACTTCCTCCCTTTTAACCCACTCTGCCTCCTCCCTCAAATCCTTTCTATATGATTTCTGTACTCACTCCTGTACCTGCCCTTGACTGCAATGTGTCCTGGCATCTGTACTTAATGCATCTGTCCATTTGGATTAGCTAATGTATGTTTATTCCATGTGTATTAGACCTGTCTACCCACTGTATCATACTTTGCTGTATTATTTTATATTTGGCATTTTATTTTTGCACACTGTTATCTACATTGCTGTTTCCACATCCATCCCCCTCCCCAAATGCAACTGGAACCAAGAGAACAGCAATTCTAGGGACGTGGGTATGATGTACAGTTCCACAGTTCTGGCAGTGTTCCTTTCCCCTTTAAATCCTGCCGCAACATCTTCAAGTTGGCTCCTCCCACCCACCTGGGTGGTAACTCCTCTAGCACCGCCCCATGACGTTCGATATTCCTTTCTGCTGGAAGAAGAAGATTCCCTTCTTATTGCTCTCGCGCTGAGAAGGCCCTTTGCTTTATATTAAGAAACTTTTACTTATTTTCAGTCTTCCAGCAACTCCTTCACCTCATCTGTGATGGGCGATGCAAAGTCGGCACCGGGCTTCAAAAAATGTGCCTGCGGCCAGAAAATGTCGTGATCAGATGGCACACCATGTGCGTCTACTGCCTGGGCCACGAGCACTATCCCCAGGCTTGCATCCTATATCGCACCTTGCATCCTTCTACCTTAGAAGACCGGCATGCGCAATTTCTTCTCAGGCGCCCGGATGAACCGGATCCTCCCATGAAATCTAAGGATGGCCGTTGGGCGGCCTCCGCAGCTGCGGGGTCCACCGAATAGCTTGTGGTATTCGAGGAAGCTGCGGCTCAAGCCGCACTCAAGCTTCCTTGGTTTCGTCCTTTTTGCCGCTCTCTTTGAGTGTCTCTTTTTCAGGGGCATTTAGAGACCTGTGCCAGGCCCTTCCCACTCTTGGGCAGGGACCCTCCTCAGGCACTAAATCCAAAAACAAAGAGGATAAGTAAAAGTCTCGTCATCAATTGTGGGATCGCAAGCACTCTTGGACCTCAGATTCCTGTACTTCCACAGAGGTTTCAACTACAGTCGATCCTTCGGTCCAGGCCCCCAGCTCCATGGTCTCCCCGTTGGGCCAGTTGGGTGAGATGCAGATGGACCTTCCTGCCGAGATCTTTCTTGAACCGGTTGTCCCGTTGTCACCGGATGAGGCTGATACCTCCCTCTCTAAGACTCTGGTCCTGCCTTTAACTTCTCAAGGAGGGACAGACCAGTCCGCTGATCTGCCACCTCTTCCTTACGATACTATGAACCTGGAGGAGTCTCGGCTTTCGCTGGCTTCCTCTGAGACCTGCCATTGGTGACCCCAACAGTCGAGGTTGCGGTCCCGATCTCGCAGTCTTGGATCGAGCAGCCCGCATCTCTATCGACAGTCTCACTCTTGACACTCGGGCAAGTGGCGCCACCGCTATTCTTCCTCTTCTTCCTCCTCAGATGAGGAGAGGCTCTGCCACAAGTTGTGTCAATGCTATTTAGAGCCTAAGTGGCACCAGCTCATGTTCACAGGGGTGAAGCCGATCTCGACCTTGACACCGGCGATCATATGGCTCTCGCCGCAGAGGCCTCAACCTTCCCTGACTTGGCAACTGGTTCAGCCTCCCCCTGGCTTCTTTGCCTATCTTGGTGGAATGCTGCCGACACAACAGATGTTTGGCTGTCCTCCTATGGATGCCTGCTCGGCATCAGGGCTTTCACATCAGCTGTCGGTCACTGTCACTCCCGACCGACCTTGCAGGGTTAGTGGGGATTTGGGCAGTCAACCTTTGTTCAGATAATCCTCGGAGTCTGAGGGCTTCTCCTTGCACTCCCGCCCAGTGGAGTGGAGTCGGCAGAGGATTTGTCGATGGAGCAGGGTCCCACCTCCTTCATGGGGCTTCTCCATCTCATCTCAAGAGTCAGCGGGTCTTCCAGTGTAGCCTGCCAGAAACAGGCTTGGTACCCGCTCACTGAGATTCTGAACCAGGGGTGACTCCCTTGGGGAAGCCTTCCTGGTTGCAGAGGCCATTCTTGGCCCTGCTCTGGAGCTCTGGCAGCATCCAGCCTCTTGTCCTGTGCCTTCAGCCCAGATAGCCTGCAAGTATGTGGTCCCTACCAGTTCCCAATCGGAATTTACCAAGCACCCCTTGGCTGAGGATCTAGTGGCTGACTCTGTGTTCCAGTGCACGGGTAATGTCAGGGACATGGACAAGCCTCATGAAAAGGAGTCCAAAAAATTGTAACACAGGGCCAAGAGAGTTTATGCTGCCTCATCTCTCGGCCTTTGGTAGGCAAGTTCGGCTCTTCTTATAGCCCACTTCGCCGACGCCCTTTTGGACACAGTCGATGAGGTGCTTCCTCATCTCCCGGCTGACATGCAGACTACAGTTAAGCAGGTCCGGGATCAGGGCTGAGCGGTTGCTGAGCAACAGCTCCACACTGCTATGAATATCAGAGACTCTTGGGCCCTGGCGGCTGCGGTTGCCTTGTACAGTAGGGCTTGGCTGAGGATCTTGACTTTTACGGTGGATACCCAGCACAAACTGGTGGATGGACCCTTCTTGGGCACTGACTTGTTCGGGCCCGGTGTTGAAGGGCATCTCACCTGTATTGAGAAGTCTAGCTCCACCCTGGATTCGGTTACCTCCACCCAGAGGGATCACAAGGGTTCCAAATCTCAGAAAAAGAAGCCCTTTTGGCCCCTCTCTGCCCCTGCAGCCAAACTGGCCCAGCTTCAGGCGGGTCAGCAGGCTCACGCTTAGCATCCCTGGCCAAAGTCCGTTGCCTCAGTCGTCCGGAAGCCAGAAGGTCGAGATCCCGGCTGTCCCTCAGTTGGAGCTTCCTCCTCTGTGGTAGCCTGTGATGATGGCGACCATGATTGAGCACTTTCAGAAAGGGTGACTCAATCACGGCACCTGTGCACAGGGCTACCGGGCAGGGAGGGTGACTGGATAAGGGGTTCGGTGAATGTAGCGACAGGATGTCGCTATGTATATACACGAATGCGGGGGTGGGGAGGGACCATGACATGTGATGGATGGAAGGGGAGGGAGGGTTTGTGGGGTGTAGTGTGGTGGTCGGCTGCCGAGCTGGCCGTGTGGCATGGTGGGTTGGTGGCAGGCTAAGTTTGGGAGAGTGCCGGGTTCAGTTCTGGGTGCTCTTGTTTTTTGCGCCAGTCCGGGATTTTAATTATTTTTCTTTTGCACCACCTCTTTCTGACATGCACCCTCTGGAGTTGAGAACTTTAAAAGGGGCAAAGCATAAAAACCTAAGTTTCCGCGCCTCTTATGCTAGGGCCAATGAAATTGATTTTCAGCTGTACACTACCCAAATTGGTGATTGCCTTTCTGTGATCACCTTTATCACATGGAACCTCCAGCGACAGGATTGGGGGGGTGCCTCTCTCATGCCCGTCCTGCCTCCCTGGGCCCTCCCATGGGGGGCCGGCTCTGCTACTTCCCTTTCACCTGGTCCACTGGGTTCTAGAAGTGGTCAGCCAGGGTCTGCCTCTGGAATTTGAGGCTTGACCTCCCTGCTGAGCCCGTGCCCCACGAGAGGACATAGTGTCCGTCGACGTTCAGTCGGCCCTTTGGGACATTGCCCAGCTCCTCCTCAAGGAGGTTGTGGCTCCAGTCTTGGACCCTCACAAACACCCAGAGTTTGTTTCCAGGTACTTTCTGGTGCCAAAATGGATGGGGGGCTGGCTCCCTATCTTAGACCTGCACGATCTTAACAAATTTCTTCCGCCGTGCACTTTCAGGATGGTTACTCTGTCTCAGATCATACCATCTGTGGAGCAGACTATGTGGTTCTGCTCTCTGGATCTTCAGGATGCATTCTTCTATGTCCCAATCCATCTGTCCCACCGTCAGCTCCTTCAGTTCCATGCGGAGGGGGTCTTCTATGAGTTCCAGGCCATACCATTCGGGCTGTCCTCAGCTCCCAGGGTCTTCACCAAATGCATAGCATTGGTGGCAGCTTACCTGTGGCACTAAAGGTCCTAGTGTTTTACCCCTGCCTGGACAACTGGCTAATCGCAGGTCACCTCCAGGCCGGAGGTGGATTGATCCAGGGATCTGGCCCTCCAGACCTGTGCCTCCCTTGGCCTTCTGGTCAACGAGACCAAGTTGGAACTTGTGCCCTCATAGCTGATTCATTTCATCAGGGTGGAGCTCAACTCTTGCAGAGCCAGGGCTCGACTTCTGGCAGACAGGGTGGAGGCTCTCTCCTCCTTTGCCCAATCATTTCGGGTTGGGCAATTTTGCCCTGTTCAGGACTTCCTGCACCTCCTGGGATTCTGGCGGCATGCACCACAGTTGTCCGTCGGGCCAGATGGAAAATGCACTCTCTGCAGTGGGAGCTTGCCTGCCAATGGTCTCAGTGCAAGGGCCACTTTGACCAGCCTGTCACTGTGACCCAGTTGATGTGGGACGCCCTCCAGTGGTGGTTAGTCCTGGAACATCTGCAGGAAGGGATCCAGTGTGTCTGCCCAGAGCCGACAGTCATCCTGATGACCGATGCCTCCCTGATAGGCTGGGGTGCCCACCTGGGGGACCACAGAGTCCACAGGCTCTGGACCCCCTGAGGAATCTCAATGCCATATCAACCTGTTGGAACTGCGGGCGGTTTGGCTGGAACTGACAGCCTTTGCTCCGCATGTTTTGGGTTAGGCCATTCAGGTCCAAACGGACAACACCACAGCCATGTACTGTCTCAACAAACAGGGTGGGACACACTCCCTTCCACTGTGCAGGGAAGCTCTCCACATCTGGACCCTCATGCTCAGCCTGGACACCAATCTCCTTGCCATCCATGTGGCTGGTGTCTCCATTCCGCTGGCGGATGCCCCCAGTCAGGTGGGTGATGCCTCTTATGAGTGGTCTCTCCATCTGGAGGTAGTACACAGTCAGTTCTCCCAATGGGGCACCCCTCTGGTGGATCTGTTTGCCTCCAAGGAGAATGCCAAGCTGAGGCTGTACTGTGCCCACCCCCCTCAACAGGGAATGCTGCAGGGGGCTGCCTTCTCCAAGCCCTGGACCCCGGGCCTTCTCCTTGCCTCCCTCCATTTCCCTTGATCTACAAGGTGTTGCTCAAGGCCAGGAGGGACAAAGCACGGATGATCCTGGTGGCTCCAGACTGGTCCTACCAGTTTTGGTACCCTGCTCTCCTCAACCTCAGCAGCAGACTCCCAAGGCATCTTCATCTTCACCCAGACCTGCTTTCTTACAATCAGGGGAAGGTACTTCACTGGGACCTTCAGTCCCTGCACCTGACAGCCTTGTTCCTGAATGGCTAGAGTTCCATTCTTTGGGTCTCTGATGATGTCCTCGCTGTGGTCGAGACATCTCAAAAGGAGTCGACACAAAAGTGCTGTGCCTTCAAATGGAAGAGGTTCTCCATTTGGTGCCAGGGCAAGAGGCTGGACCCCTTATCTTGCCCAGTGGCTAGCATTCTCAACTACCTTTGGTCCCTTTCTCAGTCAGGCCTTCAGTCGACGACCCTCAAGGTGCAGCTGGCAGCCACCTCTGCCTACTGGGCATGGGCCGGTACTCAGTCAGTGATGCAGGAGAAGGTGGTCTGATGCTTTTTCAAAGGTCTTGATGACATGTCCCCTCTGGTGCGTGAACCACCACCACTTTGGGGCTTGTTGCTGGTGTTGGCAAAGCTCATGGACAAGCCCTTTGAACCAATGCACAAGTATGAAATATCTCACCTGTCGTGGAAAACCGCCTTCCTGGTGGCTATCATGTCAACCAGAAGGATCAGTGAGCTCCAGGCGGTCTCGGTGGAGTCTCTTTACTTGGTCTTCCACAGGGATAAGGTCGTCCTTCGCCCCATCCCGAAGTTCCTCCTGAAGGTTGTGTCGGATTTCCACCTTAACCAGGTGATTAATCTCTCAGTGTATTTCACCAATCACTCCTCAGAGGCTGAGCACAGGCTTCATACTTTGGACCTGTGGTGAGAGCTAGCCTGCTATAAGGAGCCCAAGGCTGGAGTTCGGGGAGGGGTTCGCCAGCTATTTGTCATCTACGCTGAAGCTGCACCTGGCAGACCGGTAGCTAAGTGGATGATTGGCAGGTGGATTGTATCCTGCATCAACCTCTTCTATAGGTTGGTGGGTAGGGAGCCTCCTGTCAGGGTAAGGGCTCATTCCACCCATCATACCACTGCCTTGGTGGCTGCTTCCAGGGATGTTCCTATCCAGGAAATCTGCAGGGCTACTACCTGGAAGTCAGCACACACTTTCATCTCCCATTACCACATCGACCTTGAGCTACGCCAGAATGCTAGTTTTGGGGCCTCAGTTCTCCAGTCTGTGTTTCCTAAGTAGGGGGTGTGCACCTTGCCCCCTCCTCTGAGGAGAACTGCTAGGAGTCTGCCAGAAGTGTGGAACTGTACATCGTATCCACGTCCCTAAAAAAACAGGTTACTCACCTGTAACAGTAGATCTTACTTCGAGAGGGCTCTTGCAGTAGGTAATCACTTGTAGGACTGCACCCACTGGCGTCAGGACCGCACGGAAAGTTTTGCTAGCAGTGTCTGATGGGGGACTGCCCACCGGACGTCATGTGATGGACGTCAGCTTGACACTATATAGTGGGCAGTCCAAACGTCCGCTGTCTACCAGTGCACGTCGGACTGACTAAGGCTCATCGCAGCAGTTCGAACGCCTTTTTTGGATGCGTATCTGTCTTTTCTCATTTCTGATAATTATCAATAGTTTGTATGTTGTCCTCTTCACCTACAGATTTGCATAAAAACAAGTGCAGTTCATGCGGCGTTCAGCTTCCGTACAAGGACCAGCATACCCTTTGCCTTTTCTGCCTGGGTCCTGACCACAAAGTCAAGGAGTGCAAGGCCTGTGCCCAGTTCAACCAGGCCATGCAGAAATGGCACCAACAGCCTCTCGAGGCCCATCTCCTGAAACAAAAAATGGCTTTGATGGAGGAAGAGCTAAAAAAGCTGAAAAGTGCATCTTCCTCGCCAACTGATCCACACAAGAAGAAGAAAAGGGACAAAGAAAAACATCAGGACCAGGAGCAGTCCCCCTCTCCAATGAAGCCACCCGTGGGCCCTTCAATGGAGGACTAGCCCGCTTACTCCAGGAAGGTGAGAGCCGCTGCCAAACCTGCGCTCCTGTCTCCAGAGCAGGCCTTGCCCGCCGCCACTGGTTACGGTGATGGTGGGCTCCTCTGATCCATCCGAGGCCACTGCCACTCTTAGGCCCATTTCCACCCCAGGCTCTAAGTCAGCAGGCATGGCCAATAAACTACTCATCGGACCCTCTGGTGAGTGGCTGGCCGGGGTTGATAAGTTGGGAGTCGGAGCCTCAGACTCCTGCACGACCCAGGTTGATCAGTCGATAGTCGGACCATCCGACAATCGCACAACCTCTTCGTGTCCATCAGGCTCTGACGAGGCACTGCCGGATGTTAGCTCTGTCCAGGCTGGAGGACGGGGGTCTCCCCGGGGTTCCCTCCATGGAGAACCCCCATGTCCCACTCCATTGGGGATTCCTCTGCTGTTACCTCAGGTCCCAATGGATGAACACCTTTTGCCAGGTTTACCTGACATAGATGTACCAACAGGCCTTACGGTGGCTCCGATGCCACCTATAGTAGTGCCAGACCCTGCTCCTCCTCAACACCTGCAGGTCCCCTTACCTTCGCCGGGACCGCCATCAGGCCTTCCCCCGTCTGGGCTCCCAATGGGTATTTCACCCTCAGGGCTTTGCCTCTCAGGACCTTCGTCAAGTCTTCCTCCTGCAGGTCCTTTGGGCTGTCCTGCAGGACTATCAGGCATCCTTCCATCTGGGCCGCCATTAGGCTTCCCTCCTTCGGGGCTGCCGTCAGGCTATCCCCCGTCAGAGCCACCATCAGGCTATGCTCCCGCAGTGCCGCCTTCAGACCACCCTCCGTTGGGGCCACCTTTAGGATAACCTCCGTCGGGGCAGCCATCTGGTTACTCTCCATCCGGGCCACCATCAGGTTACTCTCATTCAGGTTTGACGTCAGGCTTTACGACGTTGGGGGCCCCATCAGGATATCCATCGTTGGGCTATCCTCCGTCAGCCCCCATGCCGGATCCCTTTTTGTCAGCCTTTTATTACTCAGGCTGTCCTGGTTACTATCCTCCACCAGGCTACCCACACCATTATCCATCCTCTAGCTTTGGGGAACATGGGCCTGGATCTGGTTTTACTCAACCTCCACCTCCACCTCCTCCTCCCACTCCAACTCTTTCTCCTCAACCTCAGGTGGATTTTAGGGAGATCCTAAAATCTTGGTGGTCTGAGACTAAAGCCCAGTTGATCTCAGAATTAGACAACAGGTATCTTGTTCTGCCGGACACAGGCCGCCCAGCTCCTTCCCCTAGGGCACCCTCTCCAGTCCTTCCTCATACTTTGACATCAGGATGTCCATCAGCTTCAGCACAACCCCTGACATCTGAAGGGATCACCAGGGGGCCAGATCCTCTGATTCCTGAAAAACCTCCGGAGGATTTGGATGATTCTGAAGCAGACTCGGATTCCTCATCCGCCAGTTCGGGTTTCGAGGATTTATCCTTGACCATATGGCAGAGATCTTCCTCCATCCTGGCCATGGCAAAGAAAGCCAACCAGGTTTACAGGACCCATGAGGACAAGGACCACCTCAGCGTGCACCCTAAGGCTGACTCGGTGGTCATCACAGTAGCCCATGATCGATCTGCTAAGCCTAAGCACCTCAGTACTTCCCCCCCGACAAGGAGTCCAGACAAATGGATCAGTTCAGGAGAAAATTCTATGCCTCTTCTACTCTAGCGATATATCCTCTAAACTACTTCTTGCACATGCTAGAGTACCAGAAGTCCTTGTTCCGCCATCTCGAGCCTGTTGTCGAGGCCCTACTGGACTCTGATACACAAGCACTGGGAAAAACATAAGGAGAGATCCTGGGCAGAAGACCACTCACGGTCCCTGATGAAGTTGGTGACCACTTCAGGCTCATCCCCCCACGGGGGGTTGACCTCCTACACTGGGGCTGCCCTTTCCCCCGCCAGGCTCCCAGTGACCAAACCTCCCTCCCTCATCTCTGTAGCGGGAGAAGATTCTTCAGGGCATGGTAAATCTTCCCCCTCCTCTCAGCCTCTTAAGCTAAGGCCCATTGTTCCAGTGGGCTTTAAGTCTAGTGGCTGTGCTGATGGTTGTTCGGGCTGCAGGCCTTTTCCTATCACTCTCTTAGCCAGGGTGTCCACCCCAATGTCCAGGACCGATGCTACAAGGCGACACCCAGGACCGTCGCCCTCCTCCGGGAAGGAGGGACATCCATCCCACTCAGGAGCTAGTTCTCCTATTCAGGCATCTTCACCCAGGAGGCTACTGGCTGACTCTCTGGCTCAGCCTTAGCCTACACCAGTCCTGTCAATGCTGGCTTCACTGATGCCTCCTTGGGTGACCACCTCGCCAGATACTCGGAAGTCGCTGGCGGGGCCTGAAGCCCCTTCTCAGCTGAAACCCGAGTACCCGACACCCAGTATTCAGATGCTGGATCCAGTTCATCTGACGCCAGATGGTACTGTCTCTCTGGGTCCAACGCCAGGTACCTCAGACTTGCCTACCTTGATGCCCGAGCTACTTCAGCCTGATGACCAGACGCTGGGGCCTTCTAAAGCCTAACCCCCCCAACGCCAGACACACCGACTTTGCCGCAGAATTCTCTGCAGGGTCTGATCGAGGTCTTTGCGGCCTGGTGGGCCTATTTTAAAGATAAAGTGACACCCAGGGCACTTGTCCAATCAGTTCCCCATGCACCATCTACGAACAAGCCTCCAGTCCACCCACCTGCTTCTCCTCCCTGGAGATCTGCCCCGACGCCCGATAGGGACGTCACCCCTCCGCCTCAAGGCCAGCCATGTAAGAATCCACAGTCTCCTTCCCCCTCACCAGACTTGGGGGAATTTGGACAGGTATTCATCTTCCTCCAGCTGGGGGGTACTCTGACCTGCCATCAGAGCCCAAGGGTGGCAAAGATGTCCCTCGTTCCCCACCTGACAACCCAACATTTATGGATGTATTGCGTCACATCTAACAACTGAATGGCTGGGACACTGAAGAGTTGGACCCAGAGCCCCTCTTTAGGACCACCTTTTCCCCTTGACCTGCTTGATCCGTCTTGGACCTGCACAACCATATCAATATCTTTTCCTCCCCCCATTGTACCTCTCCCCAGTGCAGCCCTCCACGCCTGTCCTTATTTTTTGCTACTGCCTCACTGACCCTGAGTGCGCCATGGGACATAGCTAATGTAACCCCTAGATGGCGCTATCCCAGGGGCTACTACCCCTGCCTGATTTGCCACTAACAGGTTGAGGGGCCTGGATCCAATGGCGGGTGCCTCCACCCAGAGGTCAGGGTTTGCAATAGTTAAACTAACTTGGTCACAGCCCTCTGGGACACTGCAACCCCCCTTTCTTCCCACTAGTGGCCCACACAATATATCAGAATTACCTTCACAGTATACACTTACCCCCAGGTCTGGTTCCGGCACTGGGACCTCCTGTGAAATGAGATACAGTGCAACAATCACAGTACAGTACTTTAACATAGACAAATACCTCAGGCAGTATAACTTTGCTGAAACAAGCAGCTCTGATTTATTTAGGGGATATAACAAGGACAGGGAAATCAGGTTAATTAGCTTATCACTCTAATAATCTACCTATGGCTCTGTCACAGGCCTATCCCTATCAGTTACTGTCCCTGGGTACCCAAGCCCTAGTGGCTAGTCCAAACCGTGGCAGCTGGTAGGGGCCCTTTCACACAGAGAAAAGGAGAATTAAACAGTCAGCAGTACAGTAATTCCATTTGGATTTAATGTGGCAATTCAACAGGGAAGCGACCCTGAATTAGTACTCACGACCTCCAAATAAGATAGGGTCCTTCAATGTCAAGCAGGGCTCACTTGAGGTACTACAAACCTCTTCACACATCCATAAAAAGAAGCACTATACCAGGCAGGCTGCATCTGTATCCGACGCAATTACTGCACAATACCCGGGAGAACAGCAGATTCAGTTCCCACAGACCCAATGCATTTCAGCAATTCCTCCAGTCTTCACAGGGTGAGCCTGGTTTCTACTCTTCAGAGATCCTTTGATTCTTTTCTGGGGCCAGTTCAGTCCTAACAAGCTGTTACACAAGCTGCAGACGGAACTCTGGGCCTTACACGTTTTTGACTAAAACTGCACACTGAAAAGCACAGGGCTCCTTCCTTCTTCACTGCCAAAGCTCAACTGAAACTCCAACCGACAAAACCGGGCACTTCCTTTGAGTTCCTCCAGTTCTTGACTGGATTGGCTGTCACTCCAATAGACTGCTGCTGTTGGTCCAAAAGGCACTGAAGTCTAAACTACATCTCCCAGAGTCACTGCCCATACAATCCTCTTGTGGCTGGCTCAGATTATGAGTCAAGTTCTGATTCGTCCAAGGCACCATTTTAGAGCTAGCTTACCCACACTGATTGGTCCAGTTCAGCAGTTCAAAACTTGAATGGGGAACTAGCAGACACAGTTCTGACTGCAAGAAAGCAGGTTAGACAAACTGTAATTTCATTATTACTCTAAATAATTTCTGGCAAACAGTTACATCTTTCAGATAGGTTCCTTTGCACTCCTAGTGACTGCAAAATGAAGTGAATTGGCAGCAGCTTGAGTGGTACTCAAAGAAACACACAGTCCCCCATACAAACTAATTATGTCTGCAAGCAGACAGCTCTTAAAGAGACAGTACCAGAGGTTCTAAAAACACTCACTGATAAATGGCTTAAATGCCAAACACCATTCAGGCTTGGAGCATTCAAGCAAGCTCCTGGAAGTCTTTTGGGAACCCCCATTTGCAGGGGGGTTACACTAAGAAAACCACCAAGAACAAACAAGCCTCATAACTCAAGTAGCAGATCAATCAATCATCTTTATTTTACCAGGCGAGACACTGTTGAGACAAGCTCATTTACAAAGTGGACCTGGAAGATCAACAGTATCAAAGTACACAGTTATACCATAATAAAGTACAAACACAAGTGATAACAAAGGAACAGGTAATAGATATAGCAACATGCAGTCAATACATAAAAATGTTTACATGACAGTATATGCAAAGGACAGGAAACTTGTCAAGAGTAAATAAGAAAAAAGAAAATAAATGTAATGACTTATAGTGACAGTGCACATAAAGAAGGGTAAGGAGTCAGATATAATTTAATATCCCTAAAAGCTTACCTAATAATTCACCTGCTACTGGTCTCCTGCTATCCAACCTCTTGCCCTGCAATCTCTTCCAGCCTTGTAACATCTGTCTCACCACCGACTATTGGGCTCCCCCCCTTGTACATTGCATACCAGCTCAATCCCTGCTAGGTGTATCCCCATGGTTGAATGCACCATCCCCTCTTCCCATTTCCTTACCATGAACGTCATCAACTAACCCTCGGTTACAGGCCTACTTACCTCCATCCCAGTGTGCTGCCGAAACTCTTGGAATGCTTTCCATGCCCCTTCATATGCCCTCAATGTACTCACTGACCAAGGGCTTCTGAACAGCAACTGGGCTCTTTCCATCCAATCTCCCATAAGTGGGACAGGACCAGCGTTCTCCTGGCAGCCGTCCCTGGTACCAGTGACCTGAACCTGTCCAACTGAAGATGGGAAAGGCTGACAGCCACTTCGTTTTTTACTCCCTCAATATGTCTCACTTTAAAAGACAGATTCAACCTCAGATCTTCTAGCACCAGCTGCCTGACCACTCTTGTTACTATCTCCATGGACCCCCGCTGCCTATTTAGCACTTCCAACACTGCCTGATTATCACACCAAAATTCTGTCTTCTGATCTCTCAACCGTTCTCCCCAACTGGTCACTGCCACTCATATTGGGAAGATCTCTAAAAATGTGATATCCCTGAATAACCCCCTCTCCTCCTATTCCATTGGCCATTTCTCAGGTATCCAGTCCCCTGTAAAATATGCCCCATCGCAAATGCCTCCACCGCATCTATGTATAACTCGGAAGTCTGTTATGAATAGCCAGTCTTCCTGCCAGAATGTGACCCTGTTACACTGTTGCAGAAATTGCTCCCACAGCTCTAAATCATGCTGCACTCCTTTTGAAATATCTACCCAGTGATGCAGCCTTCTCGCCTTCCCCATGGCCCTAGCTAGCCAATGGGTAAAATCTCTCCCTGGCGTAACTGCCCGGCATGCAAAATTTAGGTGCCCCAACAATTGTACCAACGACAGTGGGACTCGCCACCTACCCTTCACTAGTGCGATCAGCTCCTTCAACTTCGTTATTTTGCTAGCTGGTAGCCTGAATACTCACTCCCTGCAACCACCTCAATCCCCAGGAATTCCAGCTTACAAGCCAGCCCCTCTGTCTTCCCTTCTGCTAAAGACACCCCCAAGGCATTACACATCTCCCGAAATTCCCACAGCATGTCTGCTGCACCATCCTTACCGTACCCTATCAACAGAAAATCATTCAGACAATGCACCACCCTCTTGTGCCCAAATGTTTCCCCCAAAACCCATTGCAGCCAAGTGCTGAATGTCTCAAAGGTGGCACATGCTACTGAACACCCCATCGGCATTGCCTTATCAAAGTAATACCCCAGAATGAAAACCCTCCGGGTCCCAATCCTCTGCTCATATCTGCAGCAGCCAGAAAACAGCTCCTATATTCATCTTTGCCAACCATGCGTCTTCCACTGTCCGTATCATTTCTACCGCCTGATCCAGCGTCACTAGGACACCACCCTTTGCTCATCTGCTGTTGAATCATTAACTGATTCCCCTTCTCGGTGTGACAAATGGTGATTCAGTCGATATTCCCTCTGCTGCATTTTGGGCAGCAAACCCAACGGTGACACCTTGAGCTCTGGAAAAGGGGGCAACTTGAATGGGCCCTCGACTCTTCCAGCTGCTGCCTCCTTCTCTGTCTTTCTCTTGACTACTTCCTCATTCCCTTTTACTGATCCTAAGTTACTTGCCTTAATTAGCCCTCCTTCTCCCCTCATAGTGTAGGCTAAACCCTTCTGCAAATCCTTCCCTTAGTACCCACCTAGCCTTGCCATCCGTATAGGCTTTGGTCTAATCCATCAGCACCTCTGCCCTGATTGGCATTTGGGCCAAACCAAAACCTCTCTCTTTTCTGGATCCCTTCCCCTTCCTCCTTGCTTCATCCCTCCCACTCTTGCTCCCCCCTGAAAGTTCCCAGAAGGGGCTGCCCCCATAGGTATTCCAAACCTAGCACCCATGGCCCTGCAGTGTGTTACTGGGTGCTCCCGGTGCACTGAGAGCATACATGTTTGAACCTAAAATGTGCCTTCCTTTTGCTCCTTTGACCCCCCCCCCGTCATCGTCCGCGAGCCATAAATCCGTGTATGGTGTCCCACTGAATATCCCTGTGTGATGCCATCCTCTGCCTGAACTTCTCATTGTATTTCAGCCACCCTTATGCGTCTTATATGCGTCTCTTATAATCGCTGAATACGTTTGTAGGGGTATGACCAGCTCAGGCTGCTTCTGAAGCATAATTACACTGAAGTGCGTGAAGCCTGCCACCCACACATCTATGGTCTTTAATTTGAAACTGTTATCTTTCCCACTAAAGCTAGCGCCGCTGCCATCTCTGACTTTCCCACTGTCTCCCTCTCCTCATATTGTTGGGCTGTCTCCTTGTCTACCAGCGCAAACATGTCCATATATTCCCTTTTCTATATTTTTTCTTTTGATTGTGACACATGGTCCCCCAATATCATCCCTGGAACTCCGCCCTTGCTTACACCTTTTACCCCTCAACCCCTTCCCCCGTCCCCATTTTCCTTTAAATTCCTGTAGTGCCTTCTCCATCTCTTCTGACGCCCCTTCCCCCCCCTTCTTCTATGATCCCTGCCAAATGTTCCTTCAGGCTCACATCAGCCATCAAGTTCACCAAGGTATCCTTACCCATAGGCTTCTTTGGTCTGTCAGTCCCTCCCTTGGGCTGCTTTCCTCCTTTCCCTTTCTCTTCTTCTCTGTCTGGCACCTTCCCTGACTTCTTTGTCTTGTCCTCCTTCTTCTGTGTCTTGTCCTCCTTCTTTCTTGCCTCGGCCAACAGGGCTTGCACGTGGCCCATTAATTCTGCCACTTGCTTCATCAGCTTCTCACTGCCAGCTCCTTCTCTGTTCACCTTTCTTCTGGGTGCCATTCTTGCAGCAATAAACTCCAAAACAAAAACATACTATTAACTAACAGATCCCACTGCCCTCACCACTCATTGGTGTTCTTGCCTGACCCCTTGCACCCCTTCACAAGGTATCTATAGCTTGTTCTTTTTTTTTTTGTTTGTTTTTTTATTTTATCCATGCCCTCCCCTGTATCCAGCTTTTTGTGTAACGAGGAACCTATGAATCTATTGACTAGAAATAGACTTGGCCTGCTAATCATGGAATGACCTTATGCATGTACCACCTAGTATGGCAAGATCAAAAACATTTGTCCTAAAGCCCAGCAGATGAATTTATGCACTCCAATCACTTATGACGAGATAGTGACACAACTTAAAAATGCCAAAACTAAAAAATGTCCAGGCCCTGATGGTTTCCCCCTTGAGTGGTATAAGCTTTCTCTAAGCCACTTCTCCCCCTCCTTTTATCGTTTTTTTATATGGTGCGACAGGCTGATCCTTCTCCTCCTTCATGGGCATACGCCGCAACCTCTGCTATCCCTAAACCTGGAAAGGACCCCTCCAACCCCTCCTCATAGTGACCTATCTCAATGTTAAACACTGATTATAAACTATGTGGCTAGCTGGGCCCATAGACTGGACAACATCTTACCCACCATCATTCACCCAGATCAAGCCGGCTTTGTCCGCAAACGTCATACTATGGACAACATCCGCTGTGCATTTCTCTTACTTAAGAAAGTAGTAACTCATAAAATACCTATGATCTTACCCAGTCTGGACACTGAGAAGGCCTTTGATAGGGTGTCCTGGCCTTTTCTGTGGGGAACCTGATCAGCCTTTAATTTTCTGTCAGCTTTTACACAGTGGCTTCCACAGTTATATTCTCACCGTTCTGCATATGTCAGAGTTAATGGAGATTTTTCTTCCCCTGTTATACTCCAGTGAGGCACTAGACAGGGTGCCCACTATCACCCCTCCTATTTGCGTTATTTCATGGAACCATTAGCCCAGACCTCAGACTTCACCCTCAGGCAGAAGGTATTCCCACAGGAGGTACAGAATATAAAACTACATTGTATGCGAATGATATTCTCTTGACTCTCCTTGATCCGGATAAATGTATCCCTGCAGCTTGTTCTGTTATACAAATTTATGGAGACCTCTCCGACTTTAAACTTAACCTGCTCAAAACAGAGATGCTGCTTTACCATTATCCTACCCCCCAGACTGCGTACAGATTTTCCTTGGAAATGGTGTAATACTAATACCCCAGGATCTTTGCAATGTTGGCCTTTTAAATTTTGAACCACTTACAGCACAAATTAAAGAAGATTTAGACAGGTGGGGGAAACTAGTTCTGTCTCTCTCTGCCCAAATTGAAATTATCCATATGAACATCCTCCCTCGCTTATTATATCTTTACCAAACCATCCCAGTCTTTCCAGAACTCCACTATTTTACCTCTTGGAATAAATGGATCTCCTGGCTCATTTGTAATGGCCAGTGCTCTCTCATTAGATACTTAAGCAATAAGGCATGAAAGGGTGTGTGTGATCGTGTAATAACGTCACTCCTGGGGTGGGCTGAAGCACGAGGCGAAGCCGAGTGCTTCCACCACCCCAGGAGTGACGTTATTACACAATAACACACACCCTGGAGTGCCTTATTGCTGTTATACAATGGCTTATTGTTATACAAAATAAAAAAAAATATTTAAAAAATGTTTTTAATAGATTTTTAGTGAGTCAGTATATCTTTGTTTCTTAAGAGAAGAGGGAAAAAAGCTAATGCTAATCAATGACAGTGATGTTATACTGATATATCATCACTGTCTCAGCTCACACTAACCAATCAGAATCCAGGATACTTTCTTGCCATTGTATAATCTATCTTACAACTTTCTTTAGCCAAAGGTGGACAAAATCTTCCAAACCTATCAAATAACGCTCGGGCAGCCCGCTTGAATTTTTATTTGTTTATTTTTATTTTGTTAACCAGATAGGGACACTGGAACAAAGTCCTTTTTCAGGTCTGACCCGACATAAAAGATAAACAAAACATGGTGCAAAAATACATTAACACTATAAAATAATGCAATACAACGATTAAGACATTACATAAAATAAGTGCAAACATCAAGTTCCTGTAAAAAAATTTTTTTAAATTAATCTTAAAAATTTGCAGAGAGGAAACAGATCTCAGATTCTCAGGTGGTGAATTCCAAAATGGGGGGGGGGGCAGTAAAAAAAGAGCGAGACCCAGTTTTTGTTTTATAGGAAGGGGCATGAAGAAGAGCCCCTTTAAATAACCTTAAATTTAAGGTCGTATCACAAACAGAAACCAAGTTACTCAAAAGAAATAAAGTTTTAGAAAATAAGGATTTAAAAATTAAACACTCCAAAAAATAACTAAACCTGGATTTGGGGGATAACCAACCGAGTTGGGAGTGCAAAAAATGATGCGTGCGCAAAAGAAGATCCAAAACAAATCTACAAATATTGTTATACACAATTGTTAAAGCATTAGTTTCTTTTGCTGACAACTTTAAATATAAACCCGCCAATGTAATCCAAATGTGGCAACAAAATCCCAGTGGCTATAGATCGTCTGGTATCAACCAAGAAACATGTTTTAAATCTATACAGTAAACCAAGTTTTTGATTAACTGTTCTACAGACAGCTTTAACCTGGGGCTAAAACGTTAGGCAGGGATCAAGTAAAATGCCTAAGTATTTTAAATTCATACACTTGTTCTATTAAAGGAGATAGGAAATGATTAACTGCTGTTTGCAACTGCTGAATAAAATTATAAATAACAAACAGTGGCCTCAGTGTATCTTTTTTTATTATTGTAGATGTTTAAAATTCATATTGACATGTTTACAGCCCCATCGGTTTGACTGATTTTTTTTTTTTTTTTTTTTTTTTAATCGGGAGTTACCGGGTGCTAAGTTGTGAAATGCTCACATCACTGACTCCCTGTTTTAGACTGATATAACGTGCACTCTGGACTCAGCAACCATTTTGAAGCAAGTTCACAAAATGAAGATGCCACACTCCAACATGACTGGTTAACACTGTACCCTCCCCCCCCCCCAATAGCGGTCCCTTACAAGTAATAGAAAAGTCAGGTCATTAGTAAAACCTGATATTTTTTTTTCTTGTGACCTGTAAGTCCCCCTCTTCTGTGTAATGTAACCCTACTGCTTGCCAGACAGTCACCCCCATGTTTGGAGTTTAGCTTACCTTTCTTGTACAGTATGCAGCTCAGAAGGACCATCAGCCTCTGGCAAAATCATCCATTTAGTGGCTAAAATCGACCTGTGTCTTCGTTCTCCTGGCCCTTTTCTGAAGAGCATCTGTGCCAGGGAGCACATGAAAAAGATGATGGCACTCAGTATCGCTATAGTAAGTTTGCTATGCTGTTTTGTTTTGTTCATGTCCATAGTCCACATCCTGGGGAGGTGGGGCACAAAACTATTGAGCCTGCTACTGGGCCACGTTGCGCCAGACAAAGTGGCGGGGCATGTTCACACCCAGTGCAGAAGTGACTCTGGAGTACAGCAAGAAAATGTGCAGCTTTTACGGCTGTCAAGATGAGATGGCACACTGTTGCATTTCCCGGCCCCTGTCCCAGTTTGCAGAGTTTGTGGGGGCTGGGAGAATGGTCTCCTTGAGTGGCTCGCCTGCCGCAGATAAATGTGGCACTTTTAAGTTTCTGAGGACATTTTACATGCTTCCTGGCCCTAATGCCATTCAAGAGAGGGTTCGAAGACACAGGTGGTTGCCAGCCACTAAAGGAATGCTTTTATCGTAGGCTGATAGTGTGAGCCACATCCAGAAAAGGTAAGCTAAGCTTCCAGGGAGGAGGGTAACCTTACACAGAGAGGGTGGTGTATGTATCTGCATGACACAGGAACAAAAACATTAGGTTTTACTAATAACCTGAATTTTCTGTTGTTCGAAAGGCAAGGTGGGGGATACGGAGCGAACTGTCACCAAAAATTATCGGCTAGGTCAGAGTAGTGTGGCATAATCATTTTGTGAAGTTGCTTTTCTAAATGGTTGCTTAGTCCAGCGCATCCGCTATAGCAGTCTAAAATAGGGAGTCTGATGTGAGCATTGCACAGCTTGGCATGCGCTGACTCCAGGTTGAAAAAAAAAGTTTGTCAAACTGATGGAGGTGTCAACATTAAGCAGTAACATGTTGATGTGAATTTTGAACATTTGCAGTAATAAAAAAGGCACACTGAGGCCACTGCTTGTTGTTTATGATCCATTTAACAGTTGCAAACAGCAGCAATTCATTTCCTGTCTCCTTTAACTTACCTTTTTCATCATGAATAGCTAGACTTAGACTGTCTTTTAAGATAGACGGGGGTCCAAATAACATAGACTGGGTTTTCTTAACATTTAAAATAAGAGAATTAGCCTTAAACCAATTACATATATTAATAAATTCCTGTTCTAATGAAGAAGGTAAACAAGAAATGTTTTTAGCTTGGGAATAAAGAATCAAATCATCGACATAAAGTAAACACTCACAAAATTTACAAAGGGAAAGTAGCTGACTGACAAAAGAGAAAATAATAGGGGGCCCAAAATTGAGCCTTGCGGCACACCAGAGTCTATAGAATATGTGGAAGAAACTGCAGAACCTATATTAACACATTGAATCCTGTTAAGCAAGTAATCCTGAAACCAGGAGACAACATTCCTAGAAAATACAAAATCACACATGCCCCCACAATGCAAAGCATCATGGGCTGCATATGCAAATCACCACAGAATGTTATGCTGGTCCAACTTTAAGCAGAATTGCATGGTGCCGAAAGGCCTCTCACACAGTTTGCAAAGGGTGCTAACAGAAGACATAGACACGTGTTTCATCCTACCAGGACTCATCAGTATGCCTCGTCTGTTTGACACCCCAGTGGAATGGACCAGCTACCCTTAAGGCAGTGTGCCTTGGATATATTGTGGTGAACCCATTAAAATAAAAAACTATTTAAAAGACAAAGAACCTCTGTGCGCAAACACTGAGGCAAGGGTTACCCCAAAGGGCATTTGGCTGGGAAGCCAAGTTTCAAGAAAATAAAAAAATCACACATGCCCCCACAATGCAAAGAAAAACCTAACTCACTCAATTTGATACATGACAAGGAGTGATCAACAAGATCAAATGCCTTGGTCAGCTCCACAAAGACCGCCCCAACATAAGGCCATCATCAAAGCTCCTGAGGGTAGCATTCGTGAATGTGACCAAGGCAGTCTCCATTCCATAGTTTCTCCGAAAATCATGCTGTTCAGAACACAAAACATTATACATCTCAAGATATGAAGTAAAAAATTGAATATTATCTTTCACTGGATTTCACCACAAGTTTCTCCTCCCTGGAAAAATATCGAACTGACTACTAATGATTTATTTGATATAGGCCCCATACTTTTCTCCATTCGTGGTACTACTCTGTCTCACTTTATTCACAGACTTTACTGCGCAGACTCTTAAAGTCTGGTATATGATTAAATGCCACTCTAGTGTAGGCTCTGTTGCTTACTTTTGTAGAGTCCTGGCCACCGATGACAATTTTCTCCTTTCCACAATGGATATAGCGTTTAAAAGATGGAGACAAAATGGTCTCACATATATTTACCAATTCTTAGATACCAGTGAGGTAGTCCTATTCACAGTTCTCTAGACTGCTTATGGCCTTACAAACCATGAACATTTTTAGTATCTACAAGTCAGAACTTATTTACTTCATAAATGTAAGGGACTATACGAAATTCCCTCACATACCTCCATTATTAATGACCGTGATTATGGACTTCCAGAATAAGTGACCATGGGGACATGTCATTGGGAATGCATACAGGAGCTTACAGGAATTAGAGCTTGAACTGATGAAGTCGATTCTGGATAAATGGAATCAGGAGCTCTCAGTTGATATAGACTATCAGACATGGATAAAGTTTGCCATCCCTGCCCTGAAGGTTACTTCTTCCAACTTATGGCGGGAATTTGCGTGGAAATGCAGAACCCGCTATTTTCATACACTGGATAAGCTAATACATTTTCTACAATGATACTTTGGGAATTGCTGGCAAAACTGCAGCTATGCCCTAGCAGACCAGGCACATCGTTTTTATTTCTGCCCGGTAGTGAACTCCTACTTGACGTCAGTAATTGCTCAGCTCTACTTTCTCATGGATGACTCCTTCATCATCACACCAGAACTTATTCTTCTGTCCACCACCCCCACCTAATTGTCACATGTCTAGGAAATCCCTCCTTTAGACTTACATTTCTTTGGCCAAGAAAGTGATCACTCGCTTCTGGATGAAGCCCATCTCGCCAACACTGGGGATGTGGCATCATATTATGACAGAAATATATGCCATTGAAAGACTTACAGCAACTCACCAAAATACTCTTGAAAAGTTCATGAGTCAGTGGCAACTGTGGGTACTTTATTACACAACCATGGATGAGCACTGGACCCCATAAGTTTAACCCTGGTCCAATGAAGGTACTCTGGGAGAAACCACCATATTTTTAGATACTACATGTGTGCTGCTTTAACTCTTATATAGATTCGGGGGGGGGGGTGCACCCTGTGTCACAGAACTGCCCTCTGTAATAATGTACAATCTATTCCTAGATGAGGATTGCTCAGTGATGAAGATGTGTAATTCCATTTAATGTTACTAAATCTGATACAACTGATGTATTTGCTATTATATTCTGCTGTTCTGTGAAGTTAATAAAAAAAAAAAAAAAATTGTCCTGATGGCCCACTTTGGTGACTCCCTATTGGAAGTGCTGGATGAAATTCTCCTCACCTCCCTGCTGACAAGCAATTGCCAGTAAAGTTGGTCAGTGACCAGGGTCAGGCATTGGCTAAACACCAGCTTCAGATGGTTCTGGACATGGGTGACTCCTGTACCCATGCCATGGCAGCTGCCATCACACTGCATCACAGGGCCTGGCTGAGGCTCTTCACCTTCACGGCGGACACTCAGCACAAGCAGGTTGATGTCTCCTTCTTGGTCACCTACCTCTCTAGCCCAGGGGTGGAAGGACATGTCACTCAGATTGTGAAGACCAGTTCCATCCTGGTTTCTGTGACTGCATCCCAGAAGGACCCTAAGGCTCAGAAGCCTAAGAAAAAGACCTTCCAGTATAGGTCTTTTTGGCCACTGCAGCCCCAGCATGGGCAATACCAGGCCTGGCACCCAAAACCCAAGTTTGGTAGTCAGGGGCTGAAAAGAGGTAGGGGCATGGGAAGTGGTGCCTCTCTAGCCCGAGCAGCTGGTGCCCCCTCCAAAACTGCCCAGTGATGGATTGTTGGGGTGTCATCCTCCTGCCTGTCCAGTCCCTGACTCACCTCCCATTGGGTGGTTGGACGCACCACTTATGGCCACATTAGTCAGTCATTACCGTAGACAAGTGGGGACTGGGGATGATAAGCAGAGGGTTGCCTCTAGACTTCGAGGCTCGCCTGCCTTACTGACTCCATGCTTCTCCAGAGTTCTTGGTTTTGCAGGACACAGCCACCCTAAGAGAGGACATCACTCAGTTCCCTGCAAAAGGGACTATAGCTCATGTCCCAGATGGCCTGACAAGTCATGGTTCTGTGTTTAGGTACTTTGTGGTCCCGAAATGAATGGGGGGCTTGGCTCCCCATACTGGATCTGCACGATCTGAACCAGTTTTTATGGAAACACAAGTTCTGGATGGTCATTCTGAGTCGGTTTATACCACCCCAGGAGCAGGGCATGTTGTTCTGCTCACTGGATCTCCAGAATGCGATCTTCCATATCCCAGTCCATCCCATTGGTGGTACCTTCGGGTCTGCTCAGATAGGGGTTCTCTGTCAGTTCAAGGTCATGCCCTTCGGCCTCTCATCTGCTCCAGTGTGATCACCACATGCATGACAGTGGTGAAAACCTTCTTGTGGCGCAAGGGCATCAGAGTGTATCCCTACCTGGATAACTGGCTGGTAATCAGGCCAACCAAGGAGGTCATAGATTGGTCCAGAGATCTGGTCCTCCAGACCTGTAGAGACTTGGGCCTGCTGGTGAACACAAACAAATCTAAACTGATCCCCTTGAAGGTCATCAAGTTCATAAGGGCAGAGCTAGATTCTCAGTGGGCCAAGGCCTGTCTCCCTCCAGACCAGGCTCAAGACCTTATCTCCTTTGCCGAATCATTTCAGGTTGGATGCCCACACCCTGCCTGGGATTTCCTGTGGCTGCTGGGGTGCATGACATCCACCCCCAACATGGTCAATTGAGCATGCTTTGAGCTGGGCCGCCAGTGGTCTGAGTGCCTAGGTCATCTGGACCAGTTGGTCTTAGTGACTGGGCCAATGTAGGATGCCAGCCAATGGTGGCTGGACCTTCAACATCTGGAGGAAGAAATCTCATTTGTCTGCCCAGAGTTGACCGTCATGCTCACAGTGGACACGTGTCTGGTGGGGTGGGGGACACACTGGGAGACTACAGAGCCCAGAGGTTCTGGTCACCCTGGGAGCCTCATCACCTCACTATATCTACCTGTTGCAGCTCTGTGCAGTGCAGCTGGCTCTCTTGGTATTTGTTTTCTCCTCTTGTAAGGGGTCAGGTCGTACAAGTACAGAAGGGCAGTACCACAACAGGTTTATCTGAACAGGCAGAGCAGAACTCAGTTTCTTTGTGTTGAGGTCCCTCCACACATGGACCCTCATGCACAGTCTGGGTGCAGATCCCTTGCGATCCATGTTATGGGAGTGAATAGTCAGCTGGCAGACACCCTCAACCACGTGTGAGAGATGTTGTACAAGTGGTCCCAGCATCAGGAGGTGTTCTCTAGGAGGCACTTCTCTGGTGGACCAGTTTGCCTCCTGGGAGAACAGAAAGCTGCGGTTGTTTTGTTTGCCCGCTCCCACAGTCCAGGACACTGTTGGGGGGGATGCCTTCATGAGGCCCTGGAGCCCAGGTCTCATGTACACCTTCCCTCCTTTCCCCTTGATCCACAAGGTGGTGGTCAAGGCCTGAAAGGACACTGTGCAGATGATCCTGATAGCTTCAGACTGGCACAGACAGTTCTGGTATCCAGCTGTCCTCAGCTTCAGCAGCAAACTTCCATGGCAGTTACATAGAAACATAGAAGCTGACGGCAGATAAGGACTGCAAGGCCCATCCAGTGTGCCCATTTCTTTTTCACCTTAGGAATGTGCCATCAGCCTGTGCTCTGTCAATTGCCTATCTATTCATACTCATCTGTATTGCTCCCTTATGCCTATCCCATGCCTGTTTGAAGCTCTGCACTGTATTCATATCCACCGCTTCCTGGGGTAGGCCGTTCCATGCATCCACCACCCTTTCTGTGAAAAAGAACTTCCTCACATTACCCCTTAATCGGCCTCCCTCTAATCTCATGCTATGTCCTCTTGTCCTGCTATTTTTCTTATATTGAAACATGTTAGACTCTTTCACCTTGTTAATGCCCTTAAGGTGTTTGAATGTTTTGATCATATCGCCTCTCTCCCTCCTTTGCTCTAGGGTATACATATTGAGCTCCGTTAATCTGTCCTCAATTGTTTTCTGATGCAGTCCCTGCACCATTTTGGTTGCCCTTCTCTGGACTGCCTCAGTTTGGTTAATGTCCTTGTGAAGGTTTGGCCTCCAGTACTGCACACAGTACCCCAGATGGGGCCTAACCAGTGTCTTGTAAAGAGGGATTATTACCTCCCTCTTTCAACTTGTGATACCCATACTAATACACCCTAATATCCACCTAGCCTTACCTACTGCTTTAGTGGTCTGCTTGGATGATTTCAGGCCGTTGGTAATGATGATGCCCAATCTCTTTCTTACCTTGTGACTGCCAGCAACTCCCCTCCCAGCCTATAGGTGGCTTCAGGGTTTCTCTTCCCTATGTGCATGATCTTGCACTTCTTTGCATTAAACCCCAGTTGTCACTCTTCTGACCATTTTGCTAGTTTATCCAGATCTCTTCTCATTCTGCCCACCCCATCTGGATCATCTACTCTGTTGCAGATCTTGGTGTCATCTGCAAACAGACAAACCTTACCCTCCAGTCTATCTGCAGCGTCACTGATGAAGATATTGAAGAGGACTGACCCCAGGACTGATCCCTGAGATACCCCACTTGTGACTTGCATCTCTTCTGACTGTATACCGTTTACCACCACTCTCTGTTTTCTGCCCATCGACCAGTTTGCCACCCAGTTGACCAACTTCTGACCCACCCAGAGCCTACCCAGCTTATTAATCAATCATCTATGTGGAACCTTACCTCTTCATCTGAACGTGCTGACCAGACAAGAGGGGAAGGTTCTGCACTCAGACCATCAATCCTTGCACATCATGGCCTGGTCCCTGAACAACTAGAGTTCCAGGCCTTGGGCCTTTTTGAAGATGTGCTCCACATTGTGGAGGACTCCCAAAACAAATCGACTTACCAATGGTGCACCTTTAAATGGAAGACGTTTTCCATTTGGTGTCAGGGCAAGTAGCTGGATCCCCTTGCCTGTCCTGTGGCTAGCATTCTTGAGTTCCTCTGGTCCCTCTGTCAGTTGGGACTGTGAGAGACAACCCTTATGGTGCACCTGGCAGCTATCTCTGCATAAGGGGTGTTGGCTGGTATGCCGACAGTGACCCAGGAGATGGACGTTGGGCACCTTTTTCAAGGGTCTTGGCCACATGACCTCCTCAGCGCGTGAACATCCACCACCATGAGACCTACTGTTGGTGCTGGCTGTGCTTATGGGCAGGCCATTTGAGCCTGTGCAGAGGTGTAAGATGTCACACCTGTCATAGAAGACTGACGTCTTGGTGGCCATTATGTTAACCAGAAGGATTAGTGAGCTTCAGGTGCTCTTGGTGGAGTCTCCTTATGTGGTCTTCCACAGGGATAAGGTAATCATTTGCTCATAGGCAGCGTTCCTCCTGAAGGTAGTATCAGAGTTCTGTCACTGTAGAGCGGTACCCCGGAGTAATCGGCATTTAGATTCCTAAAATGCTCCATTGGTGGAGCTGGTCAGAGATCAGTAAATTCGAAATCCATACTTGAAAGAAACTTCTTAGCCTGCTCAAGCAAATCAATGCTATAACACTGTTTCTTCAACAAATGTATTCTTTTTTATTCAGTATTTCAAGTCCCAACATTTTGCCTAGTTAATAGGCTTATTCTGGAGAACTATAAATTTAAATCAGAAAAATGCATATTCAAAAATACATTCTTACAGCGTGGTTTAATGACATATATTGTTCAATGTTACAGAGTAATACTTATTTTGTAGTTCATGATACTTCAATAATGACCAGTCGAGTAATCAGTTATTTGTAATTAGTTAAATTAATGCTTAGTCCCCACCTTAACCAGCCACCATGAAATGAACTTGTGTTGAAATGACACTACCTGCCTTTTTATCCGTCCTTCTAGGCTCCTCGACTGCTGTACTTTCTTTGTTTATTTTTATATATTTTGTACTGACAAAAAAAAAAAAAAACGTTTTATATACTCTCCATTCACATCACATCCACATATTTTAAATATCATCTGTGTTTTATGTTCACCTGTTATCAGAGCTCTCTCACTTATGGTGCATTCTTATATTCTGTTCAGATTTTCTACCACAAATTCCTATATATGTAAAGAGCCTTGTGAAACATAGACTTTGATGGCAGATAAGGACCGCTTGGCTCACCTAGTCTGCCCATTGTGTTATTTCACTATGTATAATATTATTCTCTGTTTCTTTGATATAGTATCAAAATCATTCTCAAATATCATAGTATACCTTTAAATTATGTCAGAGTGTCTGTCCCTTTAAATGTCCTATGTTTACCAGTCTTTAGTTGGTTCTGTAAATATTTAATTTTCTCTCAGTTAATCGTTTCGCAGGACTATATTCAAATAATTCTAAGTTTTTCCGGCTATCTTTTAAACTCTTTAGTGCCCATTTCAGAAATTTCAGTTGTCATGCTTTCTCAGCATCTTGCGCTGTTCTATCTGCTAAGCTAAGAAGCTTCTTTCAAGCCCAGTATCAGAGTTCTACCTTAACCAGGTGATGAACCTTCTGGTATACTTTAACAACCCATCTTCAGAGGCGAATCACAGGCTCCATACTCTGGACCTCAGAGGGCGCTGTCTTACTATATGGAGCCCACAGCTGGAGTTTGGAGTGAGGCTTGCCAGCTGTTTGTAACATACACTGAAGTTGCCCATGGCAGACCATCAGCAAAGCGGATGATTGTCAGCTGGATAACATCCTGCATCAACCTCTGCTATAGGCTGGCTGGTTGGGAGCCTCCCAAGGGACTAAGGACTCATTCCATCAGACATATAGCTGCCTTGTATACTGCTTTCAGGGACATTCCCATACAGGAGATCTGTAGGGCTGCTATTTGGAAGTCAGCACACACCTTCATTTCCCACTACCACATCGACCTTAAGTCACATCAGGATGCTGCTTTTGGGACCTCGGTTCTCTGGTTTCTGTTTGCCAAGTAGGGATGGATGCCTTGCTCCCTCCTCCTGGAGAACTTCTAGGAGTCTGCCAGACTGTGGACAGTGAACTGTATCCACACCCCAAGACTGGTTACTCACCTGTAACCATTGTTCTAGGAGTGGTGTACTGTTCGCATCCACACAACCCACCTGGCCTCCTTTGGCAAGTGGCACACAGATTCCTGCTTCCAGCATGAAGAGATTTGATGTCATTGGGTGGAGCTGGAGGATATTACTGCCTAGGTGGTGGGAGGAGCTTAGTTTAAAGACATCTGACGACTCAGCATTTCCGGTGGGGTTGTGATCTGTATACCACTTCTAGAACAACGGTTGCGGGTGAGCAGTGGGGATGCCACTGTATAGATCACTGGTGAGGCCTCATCCAGAAGACTGTGTCCAGTTTATTTATTTATTTAGTTTTTGTTGACCGGGTAAGTGTACTAGACAAATCCTGCCTATTTTCGGGCACGACCCGGGGGAGTGGGATACAGATGAATGCCAACTGACCTTGAACCAGATTAAGCTGTTGGTGGTATTTTTAATGAATGAGTGAAATTCGGCCAGGGCACCGGGGAAATTCCCCTACTCTTGCAGTAGGGGGACACCTGGGACGACTGGACTGTTCTCAGTATGTCTCTCACTGCTGAGTGTGTGGATGTGTTGGTGGAGAGCCCCTTGGACCCTGCTAATGTGCTTTCTGATGACCCTGTTATAATGTCTTCTGAGGATGATTTAGCTGTTTCCTTACCTGCTGGAGCTGTGGATTTACAACGTAATGCTGTTGAGCTTATTCCAATGGATGTTTCGTCTGACCCGGTAGCGGTCCCGACCTTGGAGGACGAAAAAAAGCGTAAACACCCGGATTGCTGTCAACCGGCACCCCCCGGGACGGCAAAGAAGAGTAATCTGGATTCTATGGAAGATTTAGCAGTCGACCCGGCTACAGTGTCGGCCACTCTATCGGAGGATGGATCTTTTCCTTTTTTGGCGAGGCTTTCTTCTTGGTCCCCTGAGTTGGCTCTCGAGAAGGCAGGGTGGGTCAAGACTCCCACGTCCTGGATACCTGACCCTAGCATTCCTTTGCCCAGAGAAGGGTTGCCTCTGGTCCTGGAACCCTCTGTTTCATCGTGTCAGCTGGGGTTTCCCACTTCAGAGATGGACCGGGATGTTGTGTTACTTCCGGTGGTTCGTGGGGATACTGAGCGTTTGGCTCTTGCAGTCCCTGCTGCGTGTTTGGATTCTTGTCAGCTGGAGCCTTGTTTGCCGACATCTCCGGCTCCAGTGGCCTCTCAGGATGGTCAATGGCCCTCCGAACAGCGTCCTAGCTCTCCTTCTGCAGGTCAGTCCTTTCCTGTCTCGAGTAAGGTCCCGGTTTTGGGTCCTGTTGTGGACGTGGTGCCTAAAGCTCAGCGGATGTTTCTCTACTAAACCTGCAAGTTATGCTTCCTTGTTTTAAGCCGTCTGATATACCTGCAAGGAAGCTTTTGTGGCTCGAATTTATTATAGGGTGGTTTGGACCTTCCCGGACCGCAACTATGTGGGCAAGCATTTAATCATTAACTCTGGGTATCATGCCGACTGAGGTGTATGCTTTCATCCACACCTCAGGGACTATAACTTTGATGTTTCTTTTCGTTCGACTACTTTATTGGATAAGTTCTGGGCTGCATATTATGCTGCCCGCTCGGACCCTATTTGGAAGCCTTTTGTAGTTATTCCCATTACTAGGCCTACTGCTAAAGTCATTACTGTTCTTTTTCGAAATGATGGGGTGAATGTTTTGGATATTCTGTATTGGTTGGAAAAACGCTGTACTGTTAATGGGGTGCCCCATGCCCTAATTGATGACAATGGATTTTGGACTGGAGGGTGGAAGTTTAATGTCCAACTCAAAATGACTGAGGAAGGGATTCAGCATCTTCCTAATTGTTTCTATTTGGGGAGGGACCGTGGTATTTTGTTTTATCCTGGCCAGCCTCGCTTTTGCTATAGATGTGGATCTTTGTCCCATCTCAGCTCTGATTGTGATCAGTTGAAGTGTGCGGCCTGTGGGGTGCTTGGTCACTCGGTATTGTCTTGTACTGTTCCTTCTACTTGCAATCTGTGTGGTGAGGATTCTCATGTTTTTGCAGCCTGCCCATGGGCTGCCCATAATACTACTGATTACATGGAACATGACTTTTATATTTCTAAATCAGCTTCGTCCACTAAATCCCTTCCCCCTGGCTCAAACCCGGTTCCTAGTTTTGTGCCTCCGATTCGTCCCTCGGCAGTTTCAGATGGTGACCCTGCTGCCCCTCGGAGGCCACAGACCCCAGTGGTTACTTCCCCTCCCTTTGAACCCCATCCTCCACCTGTTACTTCTGTTCCCCTTGCACCGACTCCGGCCCCCCCCCTTCCTGAGGCAGTGGGTACGGGGTCGGAGGCAACTATGGAGCCCTTTCATCCTGTAGGTATGCGACTTCGCTCCACCAGTCTGGTAGAGGAAGCGCAACAGTTTTCCATTTCGGTGGCTAAACCCTATGAACCTTTACAGAGCTGGGGAGACATTATGGATGGGGATGATCCTGCTGAATCTCTCCCTCCTTCTCAACCTGAGGCTCCTTTAGTTCCTGCCCTTTTGGCTGAAGTCCCTGGGACTAACCTGAAGAAAAGGTCTACCAGAACTAGAAAGAAGAAATGATTTGGTCTCCTTTTTTGGGTTTCTTCCTTTATTTTGTTGCTATTTTTGTTATGTCTCTGATGTCACCTACTATTCATTTAGCTAGTCTGAATGTTAATAGCATCAGGTCACTGTCTAAACGGACTGCTACGTTTTCAACTTTGCATTCCTTATCTTATGAGGTTTATTTTTTACAGGATGTACGGCTTTATACTACTATGGAGGTTGATAGGGCTACTAGAGATTGGGGGTTTGGGCTTTCTTATTGGTCTCTTGGTCAGGAGCTCTGTTCTGGTGTTGGGTTTTGTTTTTCTGCTTCTGGATTTATTTTTCAAAAACTGGTGGATCTGGTCCCTGGGAGAGTATTTCTTTTAGATGTTTTGTGGCATGCTTTGCCTTATCGGTTTATTAATATCTATGCTCCGCAGCAAAAGGCTGCTCGGGTACAGCTTTTTTGGTTAATTAGGCCTTATTTGTTCACAAATCGGATAGTTTTGTGGGGAGGGGATTTTAATTCCAGTTTAGATGTTACCTCTACAAGGAAGGTGTATTGTGATACGCATGCTTTACAAGCTATTATTGCAGACTTGGATTTGGTGGATGTGTTTGCCCAAAATACATTATATACCTTTTCTAAAGGTAACCTGACCTCCAGGATAGATTTCTGGCTTTGCTCACGGAATATTGGGGATGTTAAGGGTGTAGTTTTGCCGGTTGCTACTTCGGATCATAATTTGTTAGGGCTACAAATCCATTTGGGAGGGGTGTCTGCTCATGGGCCTGGGGTTTGGAGGGCGAATACATCTTTATTATTGGATCAAGAGTTTCATAAAGGTTTTTTGGATCTCCTCTTGGATCGGACTTCTGTGGTTTTTCTTTATGATTCTATGATTGAGTGGTAGGTGGATACTAAGCTATGTTTAAAGGCCTACTTTAAATTCCACTCTAGACTTTTAGCGGATAGTAGGCACCGCCAATCTCAGCTCCTTCGGGCTGAGCTGTATGAATTGTTTTCTGCGGTTTATTTGTCGCAATTAGTTTGTGGGGATCATATTAGGGAGGTTAAATCAGCTCTGACTCAAGTCCAGTATGATAGACAGAGGTCTTTAGATTTTGAACAACGATTTAGGACTTCAGGGAAACAGAGCCAATTTAACCCCTATGATGCTGGCAAGGACAAGAGTTTTGATAGGCAGATGTTTCAGCTCATTGATCATCAACGTCACCTTGTTAAAGGGAAGTCTCAGCTTTTGCAGTGTGTTGAGGATTTTGTAAAGCTTACCTTTGAATCCTCGGTATCTGAATCGGAAGAAATGCACTTACTGTTACAAGCCTCGGATGTACCTACAGTACCTTGACACTGGCTCAGCAACAGGCTGTTTTGGTCCCCTTTTCACGGGAAGAAGTGACGGCGGTCATCTCCACTCTAAAGGATATGGTGGCACCTGGCTCAGATGGGTTGTCTTCCGAAATTTATAAATCTCTGTGGAGTATTATACCTACTCAGTTATTGGCCGTTTTTAATGCTTTTTTGTCTGAAGACCGCCTTTCAGACCAAATGTATGAGGGGTTGATGCTTTTTCTTTTTAAAAAGGGTGATAGATCCGATTTAGGTAATTGGTGCCCGATTACACTGTTGAATACGGAGTTTAAAATATTTGTGAAATTGTTGGGTAAAAGGATTTCGAAATTGTTGCCCTTTTTGATCTCTCCCTCTCAATATTGTTCGGTCCCGGGTAGGTCCATTCGAGATGCTTTGATCCTGGTAAGAGAATTGTTTTCTCAAGGGCACAGGGGAGCTCTTACTAGTTACTTGTTTAATTTTGATTTATCCAAAACTTTTGATGGTGTGTCTCAGGAATTTATTTGGTTAACTCTCCAGGCGTATGGTTCCCCCCGATATTTGTCAATTGGCTTAGCTTATGTTACTCCTTGGCTTATGTCAGGCCCTATGTGAATGGGTGGATTGGGTCTCCTTGTTACATCCATCAGGGTGTCAGACAAGGTTGTCCTTTAAGCCCGCTTTTGTTTGTATTAGCATTAGACCCTATTATTCGTTTACTTCAAAGATCTCCTGGACTTCCGGGTATTTCAGGTTTGGATTTGTATACTCATAAAGTAATATGTTATGCTGATGATTTATGTGTCTTGGTACTGTCCGTACTGGTCGGCCGTTTATTATGTCAATTTCTTCCTGTTTTTCTATGTTGTATTGGTTCTCGTTTGAATTTTCAAAAGAGTGTATGTTTCAATTTAGCAGGACCCTCTATTGGGAAGTTCCCATCTAGGTGGTATTCGGTTGGTGGACTCTCCACACAAGATTTTGGGTCTTTTTTTTGGAGTGTCTGATATGGCACAGTATAATTAGGAATCGCATTTGAATATAGGTAAGGAAAAGGTTTGTAAATGGAATAAATGGTTTATGGGGAAAAAGAAAAGGGTTTTTTTGATAAGAACTTGTTTATTGCCTTTGTTTTTACATGTTGCTCACATTTTTCCAGTGCCTAAACAGTTTTTTGTGCCTCTTATGGGTCTTTCTTTTTCCTGTTTTTGGGGTAGTAGGTTAAACCCTGTTAAAAGAAATATCTTATATGCTGATTACCGCCATGGGGGGGGGGGGTCAATATGATTCACTCAATTGTTTTCTTTTATTCCATTTTTTTTCCCACCAATTTACGACCTCTGGTCCTTTGGATGCCTAACTCGTGGGTTCCATTGGTCCATACTTCTCTTTCGGAGATTTTGCGGGAATGGTTTACAGCAAGTTTTTTGCACAAAAAATAAGCAGAGTTATGTTTTGTCCTCTGATTGGGTAGTGGTGTTTGACATGCTTAAGACATGGCATATTATGGTACAAATGGTATCTGAGCTTTCTCGGAGACGTTTATACTTGGTCATAGTGGACTCTTGGTATTTGGAGGACGTCTTTCCTGATTTTAGGGTTTCAGAAAAGGCTATGATTGGTAATCGCCTTACTGATACTAGAATTCCTTTAGTCATGTGGGATATTTTATGGCTGGGTGTGCATGGCAAAATAAATGTTCGGGGGAATCATAAACATAAACAGTTGTTAGATCGTCACTGTTTTAGAGATTCCTGTGCTGAGATAACTGAGACTATGGAACATTTATATTTTTCTTGCCCCTTTACTGAACAATTTTGGGTTTTGTGGCGCTGTAAATACTGGCACCGTGAGTGGCAAGTGTGGGACCCAAGATCTTTGTTTTTTGGTTTATTTCCAGCTTCATGGGATAGGTATGACCCTAGTACCCTAAGTTTAATAGCTGTTATTATATTATATTGGGTTTGGCAAGTTAGGTGTAGCTTTTTGTTTCAACAGCACTATGTAGCCCCTGCAGATCTGTTTCACAAAATTGTGCAAAATATTGATCGTATTAAAGAGGGGGAAAGGAAACTTCTCAAACGAAACATTTGGGAAAGATATTGGGGTTTTTGGTGATTTTGTTACTTACTGTACAGACCTTCTTCTTTTATTCATTACGGATGGAACTCTTTGCAGCCTTGAATATGTCTATTATTATTTCTGTATTATGTATTATGTTTTACCGGGGGGTGGGGGTTTCTTGTTTTTTTTTTCCCTTTGTGTGTTTCGATTTTTTGCCTTCTGTATTTGTTTCTGATTTGCCTGATTTTTGAATAGTTGCTTTCTGTTATGATTTGTTATGGTTTTAATAAAAATGCCCCTACTCTTTCTGAGGGGGCACTGTTGCGCTGCAGAAGGATGGAGGTTCCCATTTCGATGCAGGTTGTGGAGGAGGGAGGTTCTGTCCCTGGAGCTTTGGAGCTCTTGGTAGAGCTGCCTACAGAAAAGATTGATGCTGAGATGCTTGTGACCCAAGAAATTGCTCTGGAATTAGGGGAGAAGAACCTTAAGTCAGTTGTTTCAGATGAAGAGATCACTGAAGAAGAGAGACTAAATATAGAATTGGAAAAAAAGAAATTGCATTTGTTGGAATTGATTTCACTGGCTGAAAAAGATTTTGGAATTTGTCAGACTCGTTTAGAGAAGGATAAAAACATAAGAGGTCCCTGGCAAGTCCTTTATTGACAGGAAATACGAGATTGCCTGTTAGTATGCTGGAGGACTTCTCTGAAAATAAGTTAATGAAGATACAGCATTCGAATGTTTTACAGGACCCTGCAATGGAAGATGTTGAGGTGACTGAGGAAACCTGGATAGCGGGAGATGTTTTAAAATGTGCAGGTTGGATTCAACAGAATGAAATCTGGATTCCCGGATCCTGTTATTCCATTACCAGGAGTAGCAGGACTTGAGACACAGCAGCGATCGATAGGTATTGCGGTTTCAATGGACCCCGCCGTCCAAGTCATTTCAGCGGAATAAAGTCCTCCTATAGCACATGTGCCGAGATTGGGAGAGGACACGAACTTTGAAACTACGACAGACGCTGTAGGCCTGTCAACTGGCATTTTGGACAAAGGTTTGAGTGATCCCAGGGTGAGTAGACAACATTTGGAGACAGAATCTGTGCAAAGGGGACAGCCCTGACCTTCCTTTAAGTCAGGAAGCACTATCTCACCCACCATCAGGAACTGTATTGGGGGACAAACATTCTACCTCATCTGGTAAGAAAACTTATGCTGGGCTGTTTCAGCAACCAGCTAAGACGAAGATTCTTAGTGCGCCTTTGTTATAGGGGCAAGGCGCCAGTGGTCCCTGATAGGATTTGGGTAGGAAAAACTTTATTGCTGGACAATATGGGATTTTCACCTTCTGAGGTATATGCCTCTATCCATGCTGCTGGGGATCATAATCATGACATCAGTTTCTGCACTGTGCAGCTGCTGGACAACTTTTGGAGGCTATATTATGAGGTGAAGGACTTTCTAGTAATTCCTGCGACAAAACCTACAATTAAGACAATTACTGTACTCTTTCGAAATGAGGGAGTTAATGTTGCCAATATTATTTATTGGTTAGAAAACAGATGTACATTAATTTGATAACCCTAAACCTAGTATTGATGAGAATGGTTTCTGGACTGGAGGTTGGAATTTTAGGGTGCAATTAAACCATGGTGATGAGGGGATTCAGCATTTACCTAGCTCCTTTTTTTAGTTAGAGACAGAGGAATTATTTTTTATGCTGTGCAACCGAAAGGTTGCTATAAATGTGGTTCACTTTCACATCTCAATACTGATTGCGACAAAGTTAAATGTTATAATTGTGGGGTTTTGGGGCATATAGCAACACAATGTGATGCCCCTTCTGTCTGTAATCTATGTGAAGCTCTTGAACATTCTTATGTTACTTGCCCCTGGGCTTCACATGATAAAGATGATGCTTCTGACCAGGAATATTTTTTAAATAAGGCTAAACTTCCTTTTTTTGAGCAACTTGGAGTCAGGATGATGGCTAGTTCCAGAGGCAGACGCCGGGGGAGGGGGGCAGGAGGGGTTACTTCTGCTAGACCCATTAGTACAGGACAAGGTTCCCTCTCCACTCCTGAAAAGCAGACCACCCCAGATTTGTTAGAGAAAGGAGCCTCAGTGCTTCCAGAGGTTGGGCCAGGGGATAAGGAAACTTCATTTGTTACCCCACAAGGCTCCCCGGTACTGTCCCAGGGGATACTCTGATGAGGTTCTCCCTGTAGCATTCATCTTGAGGACTCGGATGTAGAGACTCCTTTAGAGATTACGGAGTCCCCTGAATTTTCCTCAGAAGATAGAACATTCATGGTAGTTAGCAAAAAGAGTGGAGGGAAGGGTTTAGACCCCACCCTCCTCCCTCCTCTGGTACCTCTTCTTGGGGGGACCAGATGGAACAGGAGCAACCTGTGGAAACAGAAGACATGACTACTAGTCAGGTTCCCCTGTTAAAAGTAAAGGATGAGGTGTCAACTGCTCGACCAGTTCGCCTACCTGTTCATCAGAAAAGAGCGACCAGATCTAGGGGTGAACCTATAAAAACCCCCTCCTTGAAGGTCTGGCACTAAAGGTTGCATATCTGAATGTAAACAGCCTCAAGACGGGGAAAAGGCATCTTACAACATTTAGTATCTTGCAAGGTTTGAAGTATGATATTTATTTTTTGCAAGATACGAGGTTACATTTGAATAGGGATATTGTGCAAGCGACACAGGACTGGGGTTGGGAAGTTTCTTTCTAGTCCCCAGGAACAGACCCTTGTAGTGGGTTAGATTTTGGTTTTTCTGCGGTTGATGTTTTTGTACAATGTTTAGTGAACATAGACCCAGGCCGGGCATGTGTATTAGATGTTGATTTTCAAGGTTTGCAACTCTGCTTGGTGAATCTCTGTAACCCACAGTTAAAAGCTCTCTGGATTGAATTATTGGGAAAAATGCGACCTTTTTTATATACTACTAGACAGGTGATTTTTTGGGGGGGACTTTAATATTAATTTTTCGGAGAAAACTATTTCTGGGAAACAGTATTGTAATAAATCCTTCTTGAAACTATTGGTTTCCCAGGCAGATCTTAAAAGATATTCATGATCAAAGGCTAAAGGGCATGAAACCGACCTTTTTTAAAGGGAAGCTGTCATCAAGAATTGATTTTATATTTGTGAAGAAATCTTTACAAATTACAACTGCTACTGTTGTGCCAATTGAAACATCAGATCATTGCTTAAGTGGGGTTACATTTGAATCTCCCCATAAATGGGTGGTAGGACCAGGAATGTGGCGGCGGTTAAATACCTCCTGGTTAACGGATATTTCTGTATTAGCGGAGTTGCATACCATTGTACAAGACAAAGTAACTACTTTGTTTCTATATGATACTGTAGGTGTATGGTGGACAGATTTTAAGGAATGTTTAGTTTTTTTTTTTCAGACTATCAGTGCTTATCAAGTGATGAGCAAGCAGGCCTTATACATGGCCTTAAGAACAGAATTGGGGGTTTTACTAACTAGACAAGTTATGGATAAGGTGGATTTAAGTACTCAAATTGCTCATATTAGACAGGAAATGGGGGAATACCAATACTCCAGAATCATTTCATTACGGAAAGAACACAAGGAAAAGCTGAGTATGTGAATCCATTCTTAGCCTGCCAAAAGAGACAGGAGCAGCGTTGTTTTACGTCTTTAATAAATTCTGATGGAGTGGAACGTACAGACAACCTGGGTATCATGAATACTGTTCAGGAGTATGCAAACATGGTTTTTGGTTCATTTTTTAGAACTGCATAGTCAAATGTCTTCTATTTTGAGTATGGCTCAACTGCCTCAGCTTTCACAATCATGTAGTAGGTCACTGGTGAAACCATTCTCTACACAAGAGTTAGACTGAGTAATTTCATCTCTTCATAGAGATATTTCCCCTGGTTCAGATGGCTTATCCAGTGAACTGTATAAAATTTTATGGACAATGATACCAAAGGTTCTATTGAAATTATATAATTATTTTTTGGCAGACAATATCCTTCCCACACAGATGTATGAAGGATTATTGGTATTTTTATTTAAATCTGGAAACCGGGCTGATATTCACAGTTGGAGGACTTTGACTCTATTAAATACTGATTTCAAAATCTTTGCAAAACTATTGGGCAATAGGTTGTCTGAGGTCATGGAGAATCTAATTAGCCCAATGCAATTTTGTGCTGTTCCAGGGAGACGTATTGTTGATGTTTTATTGTTGTTAAGAGAACTTATGGCACAAAGTGGGTTGGCTAATAGAAATGAAGAAATTTCTGGATATCTTGTAAGTTTGGATAAGGTGAAAGCGTTTGACGCAGTATCGCATTCATTTTTGTGGTCTTGTTTGGCAGCATTTGGCATTCTTAAGGAATTAAGTTGGGTGCAATTATGTTACGCTTTAGCTTATGTTGTACCTTATGAGAATGGTTGGAGAGGTATCCTCCAATTAGTGTGTAGAGGGGTGAGACCAGGGTGCCCTCTAAGCCCCTTATTGTATGTTTTTGTATTGGATCCCTTGTTACAGATTTTGCAGAGATCTCCATTGATTAAAGGGGTATCTCAGAGTATGGAAGTACACTGTAAAGTCCTAGCCTACGCAGATGATATGTGTTTACTCCTACAGGATGACATTTCCTTTGGGGTGGTGTGTGAGTTAATTGCAGAAATAGGGAATATTACAGGAGCTGCACTGAATTTGCATAAAACCAAGATTTTGAGTCTTAAAGGTTTTCCTAATGAGAAGGATTATTTTGGGGAGTTTCTTGTGGCATAGGAACCATGTAAAATTGTGGGTATCTATTTGGGGAGTGGAGACATAGCTGTCTTCAACTGGGAATGAGCCTTAAGCATAGCAACGGCAAAGATAGCAGTTTGGTCTAGATGGAAAGTGGCAAAACAAAAGAGGGTTTATTATATTAAAACCTTTTTACTTCCGATTTTTTTATATATTAGTATGTTTTTTTCTTTGCCACAAAAATTAGAGACAAAATTGTTGATGTTTTTTTTGGGTGCTTTTGGGGTAGCAGACTAAACCCCATTAGGAGGACAACCCTGTATTTAAGTATAAAAGAAGGTGGGGATGATAAATCCGGTTTTATTTTTTTTTTTTCACTATTTTTTTGCGTCATAATTTGGTTCCTTTAGTAAGACAGGAAGACAAGTTGTGGAAGAGTTGGGGTCTCCTGGTATTGGCAGGAGTTCTACAGGAATGGAAAGCTGCTATGTTTCTACATAAAAATAAAATGAGTCCTAGGTTGACACCTTGTTGGGCAGAAGTGTTTGATAAAATTAAATTATGGAATATTGGGTATCGTCAAGTTCAACAAACTACTAGGAAAGCCTTGTATAAGGAAGTGTTGAAACAAAGTTTTTGTGGTAGCCCTTTTTCTGCTTTTTCGGTCTTGCATCAAACACAGATTTCGGAGTACATCAGGAATGTTAGAATCCCGATACATATGTGGGACACAGCATGGCAAGGGATACACTATAAGATAAATGTTAGAAGTAACCAAAAACATAAAGCGTTACAAGAGAGATAGTGTCCTAGGTCCGATTGTGTGGCGAAGTTGGAAACTATGAATCATTTATATTTTCACTCTCCATATGCAGTACGGTTCTGGGATGTGTTGAAAAACAGATGGAAATGTTAGTTTGATATACCTCCATCATCAGAAGTATTATATCATGGTATTTTTTCTTTAAATGTGACAGGGGATTGTGTGAGTACATTACGAGTGGTTCATCTACATCTGTTGTGTTGGATATGGATATGTACAGTAGCTGTAGGCTAGTGTTAGAGCAACAAGAGATTTTGAAATCTGATTTAGTTCATATGATAACTGATGTGAGGACTTTACAGGCTAGTGAACGTAGAACGGTTTCACAACCTAAGTGGGTGGCCTTTTGGGGAAAGTGTGACTTTATATGAATAATTAAAATTTAGGGGTAAACTTACATATTGAGGTTAAGATGGGTTTTTTCACATTTATTTTTCTGACTGCTTAAAGTAAAGTGGACTTATAGATTTTAAGTTGTGGTTTTGATAAGCTTCCCTTACTCTGTTAGTGGGAAGGGGAAGGGGGTTGGGTTATGATGTTTCATTATGTTTGGGATTATGGTATGAATCAATATGTATTCATGTCTCTTTCTTCTTCTTTTCATTTGTATAAGGGAATGTTGATTTAGATATTAATTTGTTATACATTTAAGACAAATCCCCTATTTTTGTAAATGGGGGGGGTGTTCCCCCCACTTTTTTAGTTAAACATATTATAGGAAGGAGGAATGTATCATGTGATTGTTTTTCTTGTCCTATGTGTCTTCTTTTAGTGTGATTTAACACTATTATGGTTATATATTTTTTATGTTTGGAGATGCTATTTGATGTAATATTTATTTGTGGGTTTGATTTCCATTTTTTTGTTATGATTTCAATACAAATTTTCACTACTATTTTAGTGGGGGGAGGGGTCTTTTTCAGAGATATGATGTGGGGTTTACATATTTATTGGGAATATCATTTAGATAATGTATGACTGTAATATCTATTTGTTTTTTTATTAGTTGTATCTTATTTTTGTGTGAATTAACACAGTTTTGTATTTTTTTGATTTTTGAAGTTTATAATAAATATTCCCCTACTCTTTTAATGGGGAGCGGGAGGGGTTTTTGATTATAATGTGTTCCTTATGTTTGGGGGTTACTGTATGAAATACTACTTATTTAGGTTCTTGTTTTTTTCTTTTTTATGGTTTTGTATGATGTAATACTGCTTTCTATATATTGTTATGATTTTAATAAAAATTCCCCTACTCTTTTCGATAAGTGCCATGGGATCTTTAACATCCACCTGAACTACCACCAATCCAGGTAGGTGGGACCTCGGTTTAACGTCTCATCCGAAAGATGGAAAGTTCTGGAGACCGCATCTCAGGAAGGACATAGAATAGAAGCAGTCCAGAGAAGAGCAACAAAAATGATACATGGACTGCACCACAAGCCTTATGAGGAAATCTCAAGGAACTTAACATCTATTCACTGCAAGAGAGAAGGGAGAGAGGGGATGTGACGGTATCCCGTGATGAGGATGACCATTATTGAGCGCTTTCCAAAAGGGTGACTCAATAATGGCGCCATGTTCACAGGTCTACTGGACAGGGAGGGCGACCATATAGGGGGCAATGAGTATAGTGACACGATGTCGCTATATGTACACATACACAGAGGGCGAGCACGCCCGTGCGGCTGAGTAGAAGGAGGGAGGTTTGTGAGGTGTACTCGGCGGTGGGCTGCCGAGCTGGCCCTGTGGCATGGTGGGTTGGTGGCAGGCTAGGGTTGCAGGGTGGCGGGTTTGTTTCGGGTGCGAGTTCTTGCATAAAACCAAGTCTCGGCACCCGTTTGCTGTGCGCTGCGAGTGTTACATCGCGAGTGATTTTTCGACGTGTACACTACCCTAATGGCGATGCGTCGTTATGACATGGAACCAATATGATAGAGACTTTCAATTAAATACCTTAAAGGAATAAACAGGGTACAGGAGGGAGCATATTTCAAAGGAGAAAGTGCTCAAGGACAAGGGGACATATCATGAGGCTGGAGGGAGGGAGGGAGGGAAGCTTAGGCGGAATGCTAGGAAATATTTTTTCATAGAGTAGTGGATTCGTGGAACAGCCTACCAACAAAGGTGGTGTAAGTGAAAACAGTATGGGGATTCAAAAGTGCATGGGTTAAGCATAAAGGCACCCTGCTGTACAGCAGAGTGGGGGAAAGGCAGTCGAGGTAAGAGTAGGGATTGCCAAACCAAGTAGGGAATTGGGCAGACTAGGTGGACCGCTTGGTCCTTATCTGCTGTCATAGTCTATGTTTCTATGAGTAACTTATTCTTTTGATATATTGGTACCTATTGGGTGGTTGAAGGAACTCAGCAATGCCTCATGCCTCACAACGCGCCAAGATGTGCTTTATCACTACAGTGCATACCCTGTTACATCTTATTGCTGAACTGTGCCATTACTGATGAATCATTTAGTTCATTGTGGGGGCGGGGGGTTCTTAGATTCTTCTGCTTTTTACGTAACACTGAGAGTCTTTTCATCTAGCATGTCCTCTGTTCCTGTTGTCTAATAGTTCTGTATTGTACCTGAATGTGTTCTATGCTGCCTGCTGTGTAGTATGTTGTTTACTATAGTGTAATGCAGTGGTCCTTAAACCCCAGCTCCTAGTGGCCTCAAAGTGCAACCACTAGAACTTCATGGTGGCCTCACTGGTTATTTTAGCCAAAAACCCCATGTTATACCCCAACTCACCTGATAAAACACATTTATTCCTGAAATAACACATTTATTATCACACAGTATACATTAAAGAGCACCTTTTTAGGTGCTTCCCCCAAAACCATATTAGCATCTTTACCTGGCCCCAAGTCCACTACTGCCTTATTCATAATCTTCTGATGCAGGAGTTGTGGAAGGGGTTGTATTTTGAATCTGTGGAGCTGAGAGACCAATCCAATGTACTTCCTAGTCCTGAGCACTGCCCCCGTGCTGGCATGTTATGTGACGCAGTAATATGGAGAGCGCGGGGGTGCACTTCATAGAGACTGTAGGGTTGGATTTTAAAGTGATGTTTTAGTACTCTTAGGTTCTGATTTGGAAAAATCAAGCCTGCTGCTCAACTAACGAGGGCCCACTGGTTGAGTGGTGGCCTTAATTTGTCCGAATTGAATCCTAACTGTGTTAAAATGAAAAAAAGCAGTTTAAAACTCATCCTTTTATAGTACTCTATGGAGTGGGCCCCTACACGCTGCATACTGTTGCATCAAATAACGTGCTAGTGCAGGGACAGCGTTCAGGACTATGAAGTGGAATGGATCGAGCTCTCAGCTCCATGGAGCCAAAATACGATCCCTTCCCTTCAAAAATAGCTGTATCAGAAAATTATAAATTAGACAGTAGTGGACTTGGGGCCAGGTAAGGGTGCTTATATGGTTTTGGGGGGGGCAGATGAGGAAAGAGCAGGACAGGTGCTCTTTAAATCAAGACCCTAATGTATTTTCACTTGAAATGTATCCCCCATGTCTTTTTTTTAAGCTAAAAAATGATCCATTCTATTACCTTTGTAACTGAGGCTTTGAAGAGTTCAGTGGCCACAGAAAATTGTACTGGTGAGCCAGCCCAATGGCACTGAGAGGTGAGATGCTAAGCACCTTACCTGCTGGCATGTCGGCAGCTCGGGTTTGGGAATGGACTTTGGTCGCCGGTGGTTGGTTGGGGGAGAGGACTGAGCATCCCATGGACTGCTTTCCTCTCCCGGGGAGGAGAGGCATGCCATCTTGGCCACAGATTGCCAGCAGGACAAAATTATGCATTTTTTACAAGGCAGAAAAGTATTTACCTTGTAGTAAACCTTGTTATAAAGCAGTGTTTCTAATAGTAGGAGACACCCCCTCCTTAATGGCACTTAACCTGTTGCTTTAGAAGAGTAATTAATTTGGATAGTAATAGTACTGGCTAAATGTAATTGTTGATCTTACTTCGAGAAGACTCTTGCAGTTGGCAACACCATAAGGACTGAGCCTCCAGGCGCTAGGACCACATGGAAAACTTAGCTAGCAGTGTCTGGCGGGGGACCCCCCCACCTGACGTCACGGGACCTATGTCAGCCCGACGGTATATAGTGGCCGGTCCTCCACGCCTGCCTCAGTTCTTTCCCACCGCCGACCTGCACATGTTGGACCTCATGGAACACTGTTATAGTCAACAACCATTTTTTGATAAAATAAAGAAATTCAAAAGATATACTTATTACAAAAATCAGTGTTTTCAACATCGGATTGCATGTTTTCTCCATCTCCTCCTGAATCTCGCAAGAACAAGTGCACCTGCGGCAAGCAGATACCGGAAAAAGAATGACACATCTTGTGTCTTCTTTACCATGGGCCTGACCACAACACCGAGGACTGTGAGGCCTGCCAAAATTTCAGCCAGGCCATGGGGAAACACTGTCAGCAAGTCCTGGAAGCCCATCTTTTGAAGCAAAAATTGGCTTCAGTGGAAAAGGAGCAGCAGCAGGTGCGGAGCGATTCTTCATCTCCCGGGGGCTCTTCTGGCTCCCACTTCTCCAAGCAGAGGAAGCACAAGTGGGACAAGGACAAGAACCTGGACCGGGATTGGTGTCCCTCCAGGTCAAAGCACTCTTCGGAGGGCGTGGCCCTCTACTGATAAGGGAGGCTCCCCAATGGCCAAACCTGCTCTTCCTCCTTCAGGGCAGCCTTTGGCCCCCCCCGCCCAAGCTGGTCACAATTTCGGCGAGGACCTCTGGGACTTCGGAGGCTACTTCCACCCGTAGGCCCTTCACTCCTACTCCAGGGCCTAAGATGTGTGGTTCAGCTGGTAAGTTGGATGCTGACTCCACCAACGCCTGCATAACCCCAGCACTCATGTCGGACCCCGACTCTGAGGTCTGACCCCGGTCCTTCAGACCAGTGCCCGCTGCCGCTTTGGCAACAGCCGTCCCAAGAGGAATCCCCCTCTCAGGACCCTCCTTTGAAATCCACAGAGGGACCCTCGGGGACTCCTCCCCACCTGATGCCGGAGGAGCAACTGCCCGCTGGTCCTGTGTTTCGGCCAGCACCAGACCGCCCAATGCCAACCCCCCCCCCCCCCGGGATCTTCCGGCCGATCCGACTTCGGTCCCTCTGTCTGGGCCACTTCTCCTCCCAGACTCCAGCAGGACCCGTTGATCTGCTTGAGCTGATGCTAGGCCTCCCTGTAGGTCTGCAGCCAGATCCTCCTCAGCCTGGGCCCTCTGGCCCTCTGTGTGGGCCAGAGCCAGGTCCCTCAGCCCCGCCGTCAGGCCCTTATCCAGGTTACCCGATGCCGGGCTACCACACGTTGGGCTACCCTACTCCAGGGCACCTGACACCAGGCTACCCGACGCCGGGGTATCCTAACAACGGGATACCTGATGTCTGGATACCCAACACTAGGCTATCAACCATCGGGGTACCAAACTCTGGCCTACCAGTATCTCCTGCCAGCTCCTCAGCAAACGCCGGTGGATTATGATGCTCTCTTTGATTCCTGGTGGAGGAAAGCCAAGGAGCAGCTGACATCAGTGTTGGGCTGATGCCAGGCGGACACGACTCGCACACCAGCCCGTTCAACCCCGACTCTACAATCCCTGTCTCATATCAGGGCCTGCTGCCCATCTTCCAGACGCATGTTGAATGACTTAGAGTCAGAGGACTGGGGTCGCATACTGGCTGCTCCTCAGCAAGAGGACCCCCATTGAAGGTCCTTGTCCCGGGACAGGAACATTTCACCTGGCTCTGAGTCTGACTCCTTCTCTTCTTCCTCAGGCTCTGAATTCCCTTCACCAGAGGACCTGAAGCCCAAGAAGACTCTGAAGTCTTTCCCGGAGGATCCCTCCTTTATGGATATACTCTGTAAAATCCAGGAGGCTAATGGCTGGAAGACAGAGGCCAGGACCCCCAGTGTCAGAGGTTGGCTTGACATTTTGACCTTCTAGAGCTGGCCCCCCCAACTCATTCCTCCATGAATAGGGCCTCATGATGATTTAGCATCCACTATATGGCTACAGCCATCATCTGTCGCAGCTGCACCCAAATGGGTGGACAGATTGTACCACACCCCAGAGGGGAAAGATCATCTGGTTAACCACCGCAAAACTGATTTGGTGGTTATTAATGTGGCTCATGACCATACAACAAACCCCAAGCATATGAGTATCTCCCCTACTGACAAGGAGTCACGGCAACTTGACCAGTTCGGCCGCAAGGTTTACTCATCTTCAACCTTGGCTCTGAGGGCTCTTAATTATGTTGCCCACTTGGTCTGCCACCAAAAGACGATTCTTGGTCATCTAAATGAAGAATTTTAGGCCTTCCCGACTCTGCTGCCAAGACCAAAATTGAGCAGACAGTCAGGACGGCAGAGATTACCTGCCACCACACTTTAAGGGCGACTTGCGATGCCATCGATGCTTCAGCCAGAAGTACATCGACAGTTGTATTTCTATGCAGCCGCTCCTGGTTGCAGTTATCCGGTTTCGCCCAAGATGTTAAGGCATCTGTTCTGGACTCCTACTTCAGGGGCTTAGTGCTGTTTGGAGGGGACGTCAAGAACATAATGACCGATCTGCAGGAATGAGGGAAAGCCCTTCGATTGGTGCACTCCCTCTGTCACATCAGTCCCAAGTCTCGGCCTCGCTTTTGCCATCAACAAAGGCACCAGACAAGGCAGCAGCCCACCAAACGTCAAGGCAAACGTCAGGAACCCTCGTATGCCTATACCCTCCCCCTGCCAAGTTGCACAGAGCTTCTGGGTTGGTGCATCCCAACCCTCTCTCCATCTCTTGACTCGTAGCCTGCCCCCCCCCCCCCACACTTTCAGTTCCAGGGGAGCCAGTCGGGGGCAGATTTGCCAGCCACCTTTCTGGTTGGGAGGCGATCACAACAGATTCATGGGTCCTTCAGCTAATAGCACAAGGTCACACGCTGGAGTTCACGGAGCGACCTCCTGAAAATCCTCCAGGTCACTCTCACTACCTGCACAGTCACATTCTGTTTATCAGAGAGGAGATTGTGGCTGTGTTGCAAAAAACCGTCACAGAGCCCGTTCCTGAGGGCCAGATAGGAAGGGAGTATTACTCCCACTTCTTCCTGGTTCTGAAAAAGATGGGAGACCTTTGGCCAATCCTAGACCTCAGCATGCTCAACCTGTACATTGAGCACAAAAGGTTTCACATACTAACCCTACCGGGACTCTTGCCACTGCTTCATCAGGGACACTGGCTCTGCGCACTGGACATGCAGGATGCTTACTTGCATATTCTCATCTTCCCTGCCCACTGCCGCTTCCTCAGGTGTACTTTCCAGGGGGAGCATTCCCAATTCAAGGCTCTCTCCTTTGGCCTTTCATCGGTACCCAGGGTGCTCACCAAGTGCCTAGCAGTGGTTGCAGCAGCCTTATGTCATCAATGCCATTATGTGTTCCAGTACCTCGATGACTAGCTCCTGTCAGGCCCATTGAAGGATCGCCTGGAGGCTTTTCTAGCAGATACCCTGGACCTGTTCCACAGGGTGGGGATCACAGTGAATTACCCCAAGTCTCACCTTACTCCTTCCTATCGCCTCTAATTTATTGAGGCGGTACTGGATATAATTGAGGATCAAGCCCCCCCCCCAGACAGGGCGAAAACATTGCAGAGGCAAGCTCGGCATGTGGCTTCCTGCTGTTGGACAATGGCCAGAATGGTCCTCTGCCTCCTGGGTCTCATTGTGGCGGCTATTCACACTGTCTGTCTGGCCCAACTCCACATGTGAGTCACGCAGTGGATCCTCGGTACAGCAGGACCAGAGGTCAGACAACCTAGATCACAGAGTTCTGGTGTCCAACCCTATGCAAAAGGATCACCTTTGGTGGCAGGATCTGATACATCTCTGCTGGGGGTGGTCCCTTTTCAACCTCTCCCTCCAGTTCAGACCCTGACAATGGATTCATGAGGTCAGGTCTGGGGAGCACATCTGGGGAGATTGCAGAACCCAGGGATCCTGGTCTCAATGAAAGCTGTCACTCGAGATGATTCTGAGTCATTCAACATCTCGAGCCTTCCAGTCTTGTCTTCTCCCAGGACCACTCCTAGTCCAGTCTGACAACATGTGCATGGTGTGGTACCTGAACAAACAGTGAGGCACTCGGTCATACCCCCTGTGCAGGGATGCAATGCAAGTGTAGTACTGAGCAATTCAACACCAGATTCAGTACACGGCAGTGCATGTCCCGGGCATCCAGAACATAGAAACATAGAATTTGATGGCAGATAAGGACCACTTGGCCCACCTAGTCTGCCCACTTCCCTACCTAACGGATAAGCTGCAGATCCTAGTGTAACCCCCTTGTTACCCGGGGTTACTAGAATCCCAGTAAGACCTAGTGGTAGGCAGAGAAGGGCTTGTGAAACTCCAGTTAAATGGGTTTCACACTGTCTCACTCTGTTCTTAGTCACAGCTGAGACTTGAGAGATGACATCACCATAGAACTGTCGCAGCTGCATAAGCCACATTGGAATCTGCAGCTCAGGGAGTGAGTTTAGAACTTTGAGAGTTTTCAAAGCAGTCTCCTGTTTACCTCCCAGCAGGAAGGAGCAGTTTCTGTTTACCTTTTGTTGGAGAAGGAGGTGTGATCCTGTTTTACCTTCTGAAAGTGGTGGAGACCGCTGTCCAGGTCTCAGTGCCCCCTCTCCGGGTGGAAGAAAAGTCCCTCTGTGGATTCCAGGGGCAATCCCCTATTTCCACTATGGAAGAAAGCTGCCTGTTTACAGTTTCTGTTCTTGTATAACAGTAAAAGAAGTGGTACTTCACCTGTGGGGCACCTGCAACGAATGGGTGAGTGTTTTGCTCCATTTGAAGGGGCAAACCAATTGTTTCATCAGTTTGGAAATATAAAGAAAGTTGGGATGTGGACTGCTATTTGGGAGGACTATTTTACTAGGACAAACAAATGGAGCAGTCAAAAAGTCTAACGTTTTAATGGATTTCAAGTAATGCTGTAGAGGGGGTGCTTCAGGTCATCCACTGTTTAATCTGCATGTCAAAGTCTTAAGTTTATGTTTGTCCAGAGAAATGGCCAGGTATGGGCTGTGGGAGCTGGAGATGGGAACACCCCCCATCTTTAGTGACCAGGTCCACCTCTACGGATTTCTTCTGTGATTTGCTACTTGCCTCACGCACCTGGCCAGTGATTAGGTGGGTACCCAGACGTGGGTCGCAACTTGAAAATCTCTCTAGGAGTCGTAGACTCTAAGTGGCGTGGGGAGCCACAGGATGGGAAGATATACTCCTTGTTTGATGGGAGTCCGATGGAAGTAAGAAATCAAATCTCTCTAGGAGTCGCAGACTCTAAGTGGTGTGGGGAGCCACAGTTTGGGAAATATACTCCTTGTGTGATGGGAGTCTCTCCAAGTAAAGTTTGGGTTCATTCTTCAAATGGACCATCAGTCAAGTGGCCGGCAGGGGAGCCGGGCCAGTCGGGCTGTGTATCTAAAGCGCATGCAAGTCCGGGCTGAGTGCCTGGTGGGTCCAGAGCCAGACCATAGTCGAAATGTGTTCATTCTTCAGATGAACCGCCTTTAGTCTTTATCTGCATATGCAGTGAACGTAGCCCCTTGGGGGACCATCAATGCTTTGTCATGTGTCAGCTAGTTTTGAATAAAGCCACACTGAAAAATCCCAATCCTGGTTCTGGACATTACAGTTATTGCTTCCTGTAGTTGGATTTACTTGGGTGCCCCTGTGCAGAGTAGCCAAACCTAGGTCCCTTGTGCCAGGTAACCTCATCCTCCCCGAACCCAGGTCCCCACCAGGTATTGCTGCCAACGCCAACAGCATGCCACCTGTCATTTTAGTAAAAAGGCAGGGGTGAGGGGGTTACAAAAATGGAGGCACCGCTTTGGGTTTGTTCGGGAAGGAAGGTGCTTGGGCAAGTAGGCTAGCGTTTTGGCTATCTGGCAGTGGGTAGCCCAAAAAGTTGAAGCAATTTCCCTAGTGTGTTGCTGTGTGCTGTGGATCTTGTGCTGCTGTTTAAAAAATGCCAACTGTTTACCAAGGAGCTGTAAAGCCAAAGAGTGTGTCCTTGTCCTGCATCATCAAAATTGTTTACAGCATTTTTGTCAGTTTTAAAATGAATTTCTGTGAAAAAAAGTGTGGAAAACTAGGGGTAGCAACAGAGAAATTATGCCCTGGACATTTGAAATGCTTTTAAAATGAATTTCTGTGAAGGAAAGTGTCGGAAAACTAGGGGTAGCAACAGAGAAAATATGCCCTGGACGTTGGAAATGCTTTCTGTGTAAAGTAAGAGACTGCAGAGTTAATGGCAATGTTACATGGCTGAAATGGGCTCCCACTGTGGAGTCAGTTGAGGAAAAAAAAGTGCATTTTACAGTTTAAATTTGACTGCTCGACGATCGCCTTGAGGAGAGGAGCCCTTGCAAGGAAGAAGAGGCTCATTTGCATGGCGTCGTGTGGTTGGTCAGTTTGCCATTAGTCTCGCCCCTCAGCCAGCTCTTCTGTGACTGCTTCAGCATTCGAGAGGGAGACAGAGAGTAGTGCGTGTACTGGCAGTGGAGGAGCGTCGCGAAGGATTCAAAGCACTGTAAACATTCAAAAGTGACTTTCTAGTTTAAAAATCGGGCTCAACCCACAAATCGATCGTGGGATTAGTGGATTTTGTGGTTAAAACGACGATCACGGAGACTGCCTTCCCGTTTGCATTCCGAGGCCTTCAAAATCTGGCTGCAGGCCGTTTTACCCCATCGCAGCAAGTTGCTACAAAATAACAGTGAGTAAACAATTAAAAAACTGCTCAATCAGTGATTTTCAGAAATGCCATATAAAATGTGTGTGCAGCTGTATAGTCGCTTTGCAAGTTGCGACTGTGTGATGTCCTGCTGGCAAGTGCAAGTCTGTAAAGCCATTGAATGTGTGCATGGAAGTGAAAATGGCCTCAGTTTAAAGTTTGCAGCCAGAGAGAGACTGTGTGTTGTAAAAAAAGTGCAACACTAGTAGAAGCAGGCAATCCTGTGCTGAAACCTGAAGTTTTTAAGGGGACTGTAATTAAATGAATGTTGCCAGCAAGTGAAAAGTCCAAGGAAAATCCTGTAAATGTGTGAAAAGCCAGATCAGAGCAAGTTGTGCAGTTTAAATAAAAGTTATCAGTAGCTGATGTAAATCGGGTGCGCAGTGGCTTGACCCAGAGTCTAAATGTTGATGCACAGGAGTGCTGCCGCCGCCATTACAGGGTGGGGTAGTAAAGTAAACAGTGCAGCAGAGGAGCCATTTTAAAGCTACAGAGTGTGTTCATTAAAGTGGGACTTTCAGTTACAGTGAACTTTTGTTTATTTTTCTGCAGTTATGGCCTCAGGACCAGCTCGTTACCCGGATCATGCCCAGGTTGCAGTAACAGCAGCAGTAAATAGACTGAGAGATATTGAAAAGTGATGCTATGGAGGGCAACTCCCTCCTGATGTGGCAATTCCTAATTATCCAGTGCGTGTATGCCAGATGTGCTTGAGTGCTGGAAGGGATGTCTTCATGATTCCTCACTGTGCTGGATGTCTACAAAAATATGAATCTGTATAAAGCGCCCCAATTCGTTTGGCTCCCACATGGACAAAATTCAGGAATCTGCAGTTGGCACACAGCATCAGGCAGAGCCTGTGGAGGAAGGTCCTCGGGGAGTGTGGCACAAAGCTAGAGAGTGCAGAATTAGAGACTGAATCTGAAATTGAAGTTTTGGATACTGGATCTCAGAAAGAAAGTTCGGATAAAGCATCAATAGACCCCTGGGTGGGGGGGCCTAGCCCAAGTCTCGTAGGTGAAGATGAGATGCGGGAGGCCATTGAATGGGAGGTGTCGACCTCCGCTCCTAGTGATGAATAGATAGTCTCGGGGGTGAGAACGACTGCTCACTCCTGGGCTCAGATCCTCAGTGAAGAGGAAGATGAGGGGAACCTATGGCCTTGTGAGAAAGGAATGGGTACACAGCCTCAAGATCTTGCCTCGGAGGAATGTGTTCAAGAAGGTGGTGATGCCACTGCCTGGCTTTACAAGAAGAAGTCAGGGATCCATTTTTAATTTCTTTGAGGATGCGAAGCTGGCAGAACCAGGACTGGCCACCCCCAAGCCAGGCCAGCGGTCTCAGATTGACCAAAGCAAGTAAAGAGGAGAGACTGGTTCGTAGAAAGGCCAGTGAAATCTATGGTATGACCTTTCCTACCTTTCCTCGGAGAGCCTGGGAGGAGATTGAGAACTGCAGGAAATCCTGGATCTGGGATGAAGCAATGAAACATGTGCATCCTGGGGCCAACCAGCATGTAAAAAATAGACTGTTCCACGAAAAGTATACACAGTGGAAGAGGGGCAGGACACTGTTTATGGACAGAGTGAGAATAGTGGATGGAGAGGGACGTGAAGTCTCCCACTGTGTGAATTATGTTCGCCTAGACGGGGTAATAATTCAAGCCCCTGACCCCCGATACTATTGGCCTCAGTGCAAGGACCTCCCAGTAATTAAGCCTGTGCCTACAAAATGGAGAGCCGAGCAGTGGTAGTCAATACTGCCACATCTAGACTATGAAGTGCCCTTATTGATCTGCCAATATGAATAACCAAGGACTCAGGTGCTCCACATTCATCAGTCTACAGTGTACTGTCTTGTTCAGTAACCATCTACTGGCCCACCAGATGACTTCAGATCCAGAGAGGACACCAGCCCAGCTGTTTCCTGTTCATCGCCTGGTAATCGGATGACGTCGGACCAGCTGTTTTTCTTTTTGTTCCTGTTCTAAGGTTCCTTCTCCAGAGATGACATCAGCCCAGCTGTTTCCAGATGTGCCCTCCTGTGTTCCCGGAAGATGTCCGCCCAGCTGTATCAGAAGAAATGCTGCCAGGGAGAGTCTTCGGCTGCGGTGCAGATCGGTGCCTAGTCTTATACTACAAGAGGCTGGTAAGTCCGAAAAACCCTTTTTCTATCTTTATGACATTGCAGTACACACCCTACACTACAGACTTCAAAAATGTGTGACCTGTCCACAAAGACTCTCCCCTTCGGGAATTTGGCCTTTAAGAACTATGCTTCACGGGGCTCCAGCCCAGGAGAGACTCTTTATTGGACTAGCCTTCGGGCTTTGTGATCACTAGTTGGGACTTTAGGCACTCCATCCCCCAAATGTGTATTGTAACTAATGTCATTATTGTACTCTAATGTAAATACTGTGTTTTCTACCTTTTCTAAAAATCTTTTTGGGATTGTTCAGTGTTTTTCTGTGGTAGGGTTGTTGTTGTTTAGGTAGACTGTGTATGCAGATTAGAGTGTGTTTTGTTTTGTCTTTCTTACAGGTGTTCCTGGGAAGACAGAAGAGAAGACAAGAAGAGGAGGAGGGGCTCATCGCAGTTCCTCGTCAGTGCTTTATTGTGTAGAATTTAAAGTACTGTGTTGTTATTGCTATGGTTGTTACTGTGTTAACCCTTTTTCCTTCCACAGGTGTGGTTGTGGGGGTAGGGAGAAAGTATTTCTTGGTATTCTAATGGTTGTAGTTGCAGGTTGCCCAAGGTCGGGGAGGTCCCCAGGTTTTGTTTTTGTTTGGGATGTTATGTTAGAGGCAGATAGGTTTTCCCTAGAGGGTTGGGGGGGCTAGACAGGCTGTAGTCCTCAGTGGCCATAGGGACTGCAGTACTGATCTATCAGGGCTATGCTCTGGACGGTTCTACCAGAGCCACTAGGTGTCCATAGTAAGTGGATAGTGTAGAGGCTGATATGTCAGCTACAGGCCTCTAGGCCCTTAGTGTTGCCTGCCTGTGCTTGCACATGGTAGGAGGGGCCTGATCACCCCCCTCCGCAGGTAGCACATAGGGTGGGATGGCCTAAGGCCGGGTACATAATGACTGGGGACAGTCATTTTCCAGGTCAAGGGCGAGTGTAACCCCCTTGTTACCCGGGGTTACTAGAATCCCAGTAAGACCTAGTGGTAGGCAGGGAAGGCAGCTTGTGAAACTCCAGTTAAATGGGTTTCACACTGTCTCACTCTGTTCTCAGTCACAGCTGAGACTTGAGAGATGACATCACCATAGAACTGTCGCAGCTGCATAAGCCGCATTGGAATCTGCAGCTCAGGGAGTGAGTTTAGAACTTTGAGAGTTTTCAAAGTAGTCTCCTGTTTACCTCCCAGCAGGAAGGAGCAGTTTCTGTTTACCTTTTGTTGGAGAAGGAGGTGTGATACTGTTTTACCTTTTGAAAGTGGTGGAGACCGCTGTCCAGGTCTCGGTGCCCCTTCCCTCTGGGGAGGTGGAAGAAAAGTCCCTCTGTGGATTCAAGGGGCAATCCCCTATTTCCACTATGGAAGAAAGCTGCCTGTTTACAGTTTCTGTTCTTGTATAACAGTAAAAGAAGTGGTACTTCGCCTGTGGGGCACCTGCAATGAATGGGTGAGTGTTTTGCTCCATTTGAAGGGGCAAACCAATTGTTTCATCAGTTTGGAAATATAAAGAAAGTTGGGATGTGGACTGCTATTTGGGAGGACTATTTTACTAGGACAAACAAATGGAGCAGTCAAAAAGTCTAACGTTTTAATGGATTTCAAGTAATGCTGTAGAGGGGGTGCTTCAGGTCATCCACCGTTTAATCTATATGTCAAAGTCTTAAGTTTATGTTTGTCCAGAGAAATGGCCGGGTATGGGCTGTGGGAGCTGGAGGTGGGGACACCCCCATCTTTAGTGACCAGGTCCACCTCTACGGATTTCTTCTGTGATTTGCTACTTGCCTCATGTGCCTGGCCAGTGATGAAGTGGGTACCCAGACATGGGTCGCAACTTGAAAATCTCTCTAGGAGTCGCAGACTGTAAGTGGTGTGGGGAGCCATAGGATGGGAAGATATACTCCTTGTTTGATGGGAGTCCGATGGAAGTAAGAAATCAAATCTCTCTAGGAGTCGCAGACTCTAAGTGGTGTGGGGAGCCACAGTTTGGGAAATATACTCCTTGTGTGATGGGAGTCTCTTCAAGTAAAGTTTGGGTTCATTCTTCAAATGGACTGTCAGTCAAGTGGCTGGCAGGGGAGCCGGGCCAGTCGGGCCGTGTATCCAAAGCGCATGCAAGTCCGGGCTGAGTGCCTGGTGGGTCCAGAGCCAGACCATAGTCGAAATGTGTTCATTCTTCAAATGAACTGCCTTAAGTCTCTATCTGCATATACAGTGAACGTAGCCCCTTGGGGGACCATCAATGCTTTGTCATGTGTCAGCTAGTTTTGAATAAAGCCACACTGAAAAATCCCAATCCTGGTTCTGGACATTACAGTTATTGCTTCCTGTAGTTGGATTTACTTAGGTGCCCCTGTGCAGAGTAGCCAAACCTAGGTCCCTTGTGCCAGGTAACCTCATCCTCCCCGAACCCAGGTCCCCACCAGGTATTGCTGCCAATGCTAACAGCATGCCACCTGTCGTTTTAGTAAAAAGGCAGGGGTGAGGGGTTACACTAGTTAACCAACAGCCTACTTCCTCCAACCCCCCGCTAGAATTGCCTTATGTCTATCCCATGCATTCTTGAATTCCCCCACTGTTTTTGACTCTACGACCTCCTCAGGAAGGCTGCTCCATGCATCTACAACCCTCTTTGTGAAGAAATACTTCTCACATTACCTCTGAGCCATCCCCTCTATCTTCAGATTGTGCCCTTGTTCTTGCACATCTCTTTTCTGAAAGATGCTACCGTCTTGGACTTTGTTGATTCCCTTGAGGTATTTGAAAGTTTCTATGATGTCCCCCCCCCCCTCCTTTCCTCGAGGGTGTACATATTAAGCTCCTTTAGTCTTTCTTCATAGGTCTTCTGGTGCAGACCCTGCACCATTTTGGTTGTCCTCCTCTGGACAGCCTCCACCCTGTCTATGTCTTTGCAGAGATGGGGTCTCCAGAACTGTACACAGTACTCCAGATGTGGTCTTACCAACTGTCTATACAGAGGGCCAACAACTTCCTGTTTTCTACTGGTGATGCCTCTCCCCTGTGCATCCCAGTATCCCCCCAGCCCTCCTTACTGCCTTCTAGTGGACAGTCTCAGCCACACTCAGGCAAGGGCTCACAAGTAGGAACTGCGTTAAAAGGTGAAAGAGGACATCTTTGACCTTTGGGGTCGACCAGCTCTCTATCTGTTCGCCTCCCCATACAACGCAAAACTACCCAGTTTTTGCTCGCTTATTCCTGGGCCTGATGTTTTCTGGCAAGATGCGCTATCTCTTTACCAGACAGGGAGGTTCTTGTAAGCCTTTCCTCACTTCCCGCTACTGCACAGGGTACTCCTCAAACTGCAAGCGGAGGGGAGCTCACATGATTCTGATCATCACATACTGGCTTCGCCAAATGTGGTTCCCTCTGCTCCAGCAGTTAGTGGTGGAACCTCTGGTTCCTCTTCCTCTTTGCCAGGACCTTCTGACCCAGGATCAGGGCATGCTTGTCCATCAGTATCTCAAGTCCCTTCACCTTCATGCTTGGCGCCTTCAGACATAGCTGTCTCACGCTTTGGGGTCTCTCTCAGAGTCGCTGAAGTCCTTTTTGAGGCCAGAAAGCCGTCTACAAGGACTACCTATGCTATGAAGTGGAAGAGATTTTCTATCTGGGCAGCCTCCAAGGGCTGGGACCCTTTCTCATACCCTGATCCTCAGGTCATGGAGTACCTGTTACACTTCTGTGATCTGGGACTGAGTTATTCTTCTCTGAAGGTGCATTTATCGGCCATATCCGCCTACCACATCCCAGTGGAAGGCAAAACCTTGGCTCATTTGGTGGTGTCCCACACATTTCTGAAATGAATCCTCCATATCAAACCCCCAGTCAGGAATCCTGTTACCCCGTGGGATCTGAACTTTATCCTTGAAAAGCTCACTTTGCTTCCTTTTGAACCAGCCACGATTTGCGACCTGCGCTTCTTGTCTTGGAATGCACTATTTTAGTTGCTATTACTTCTGCTTGAAGGATTTCTGAGCTTCAGGCTTTTATGTGTAAGCAGCCTTTTTTGATTTTCCACAGAGACCAGGTGGCTCTGCGTACAAATCCTTAAGTTTTTACCAAAGGTTATTTCTGAGTTTACCTTGAATCAGACTATACAGTTGCCGGTGTATTATCCTGAACACTCTAATCAAGGTGGAGGCAATTCTGCACACTATGGATGTGCACAGAAATTTGCATTACTACACAAATTGGACAAAGTCAGTCCGAAAAATGGATCAACTTATGGAAGGGAGCAGCAGTTTCAAAACAGTATTTATCAAAGTGGTTAGCAAACATGGAATACAATATCTAGGAAATTAGAGGTGCATGAATTATTGCCAATAGAACATTTTAAAGCGTCTTTAGCTAGCTTATATAATAAGCATTGTAATTGTTACGGATAATTTTATATATTATACTCCCAATCTATTTTGCAATGATTACTGTTATATTTGTATGTATTTATTTATTGTTATTATAGTTCTGCTTGTTTGTATAGTTTTTAAGTGTTGGATGCAACTGACAATGAGATATTATTTTCTCAATTTGTTATCCAATAAAGGTTGAAGTTGAAACTGCATTCTGTTTTGCTATCAGAATTACAACAAACCCCTTCAAGGGGAAGTTAAAGGGCATTCAACCAGAGGCATGGCTGCATCTACTGCTTGTTTCAGAAATGTTTCTGCCACAGATATTTTCGCAGCAGCTGCTTGGAGCTCTGTCCACACCTTCGCTAAGTACTACAGTCTGGACATTGCATCTAGATGCAGGGCAGGCTTTGGACTGGCCATCCTTCAAGGCCTCCTGTCTTAATTTCCTTGCTTACTGCAGACCTTTATCCTGCCCCCTGTGTTCAGTCTCTGCCTGACTTACACTGCTTGGGACTCAGTCTGTATGGTGTTGCCTACTGCAAGAGCCCTCTTGAAGTAAGATAGTACAGTTACGTAAGAACTTACCATAACAGTAGATCTTCAAGACAGGCTCTTCCATTAGGCAAGGGTTTCCTTCCCTCCTTCCCCCTGCTATTTCTCCTTATTTCTCAGTCTTACTCATTGCTCCAGGAGCCCACTCCTTCTCCTGTCATACCTATCACAGGTTTCCAGCTGGAGAACTGGGGCAGACGTGAGGGAACGCCCACTGTTACCATCGGGCCGACGTCGGTCACGTGATGTCAGGTGCGCAGTCCCCCGCCAGACACTGCTAGCTAAGTTTTCTGTGTGGTCCTAGTGCCTGGCGGCTCAGTCTTTATGGTGTTGCCTACTGCAAGAGCCTGTCTGGAAGATCTACTGCTACGGTAGGTTCTTACGTAACTGTACTTTTCTTTTTTTCTGTCTTGTATATATCTTGTCTATGTATGAGCTGTGTATTGAATTTGTACTTTACGTATTTAATACTCCCTTTATTGTTTATTTTAATTATAATCGGTAAATAAATAGTTAAAAAAACGTCCAGGCTAACAACAAGTCTGTGAAGTGAGCTCCTGCATTGGTATTGTTTTTGGTGGCATTTTTTCCACTAAACGTACTACTGAATAACTCATGTTTGCTGCTTAATACCCACAACATACTGCTGGTATTGGAGAGACTTTATGATACAAAATTTGAAAAGAAACTGCTCTATAATCTTACTCGTGGGTGTTCAGTGTCTTAGTGACACCACATGTGTGGGCATTGGTGTGCTTCATTATAGTAGAGGCTTCAGTTTCACCGGAGCATCTAGAGTTATTGGAGTCTGCATCGAAGTTAACCAAAAAAAAAAAAAAAAATCAGAGGAAGCAGCTCCTAGGACATGAGTGGAAAACCCAGATAAAGTGTAAAGAAGCTGACTTTTCTCCTACGGATTTAGAAAATCCGGCTAAGAAAATGTTCACCAGACCATTGGAGAAATACTTGACTAGCCTTGCGGGCAGTCCTGCAGTTGCGGTGGGTAAGCCAGAGGGAGAGAGACCCATCCCAAGTTCTGTGCATTCTGCAAAGGAGGTAACAGCACTCAAAGATTCGCTGACATCAGACACAGAGATTCAGCCCAAATTAAAAAAAAAAAAATTGGATCCTTTCAGGATGTAAATCACGCCTTCAGTTCATTGACACAAATAATCCTTTATACTGGAAAACAGATTTGGACTTAAAGTCACAGTTACATGAAGGAGAAAGCTAATTCTATTGAAACCATGCAAAAAGAAACTTGTAAAGAAGTGAATGACTTGAAACAAATTTTTGAGACCCAAAGAGTCCCTGCTATGTCTTTACTTTGAGAAATCTTGCACAATCTCGTAAAATAGAGACATTAGAAAACATTGAAAGACTTAACAGTTTACTGTTTATCGGAATATCGTTTCTTGAAGTTGATAGAATTTTAAATACTTGGGACAGTGTTAAAGAAACAATCTCGGAAAAATGTTAATTTAACATCTAGAATTGTTTGTGCTTTCCATATGCTGTGCCATAGAAAGCCGAAGTCAAAAAGTCAGTGTGCCAGAAGTTGTAATGGCATGCCACGGTGCTCGTAACGTTTGACATGGAAACAGACCACAAAACAGTGTTAAAGCAGGCCAGAGCAAGGGGGCTAATAATGTATAAAAATAATGCAATCGACATATACCCTGATGTTTCACCCCAATCCCAAACTAGAAGGAGATGTTTCACGTAGTTCCATGAAGAGATCCAGGAGATTGGAGGAAACTCTGCCATCTTAGAATCATGTAAAGCTCGAATTACATTTAAAGTCACTAAAAATAATTTTCTTTATTGCAGGCCAGTTAAAAGATTTTCTTTTGAGTCACTGTAGTCAAAAAGTTAATGATGTCTGAACACAAAGACTCAGTCTCTGATATAGAATCAGGCAAAACAGACCTGTCAGTAGTAACTATGGTGCCTAGGCAAGTCTCTGATCTTGAGGTCTCTCCTGATAAAATGGAAGTCCCTAATTCTGCAAATATTAATATTTCTACTGTAGTGTCTGTTTTGTCGAACACAGGACAAGCTATGTCTGCTATTAACAAACTCTAGCCAGAGCCGATATGGCTGTGACAAACTGCCAAATGACCAGAGTTACATGTGCGGGTAGAAAATATTGAACGCCCAGGTGTAACTTGGCCATTTTTTGAAGGTGTTGCACCAAATTTTCAACATGGCCTTTTTTGGGACCCCACTTCATGAAAAGTGCCATTGTTATTTTGTTCACTTGTCCCGAAAGGTGATTTCGCAGAGCGACCGCACCATTCTGTGCCACAGGTGCGAAAACATGTTTCGGGCAGGAAGTGAAAAATGACAACTGTACTGTCAATGAGGAGGTGTGCAAAAATGGTTATGTTGAAAATCTGGAGTGAAAATATAAAAAAATTGGCAAAGTAAGGAGCATGCGTAGAAACTGTGCAATGCACGGTCGTAATGCAGTACTTTTTTGGAATTTTTCACCAAATTTGCAACATAGGCTTTTTGGGACCCCACCTCATGAACAGTGGCACTGTTATTTCGTTAATAGGCCCCAAAAGATGATTCCGCGCAGTGACTGTGAAGTCACCTTTCAAGACTGGGTAACTAAATGACAGTGAACAGTGTTCATGAACCACATGTTAAAATGTGGGGGCAAAATTCCAAAATGGCTGATTTATCAACATAAGTTGAAAACCCATTGAGTGCCATTACAGTGTGCTTACCTTTGATTCTTCAGTTTGCGGTATGACTTTGAAGAGTGCAGACGTGTCCCGGTCCAGAGAAGATGACAGCGCTGACCTCTGGAGGTAAGTAGGGGGTATGGGGAGGTGGGTGCTCAGTGGGAGGGAGGGGTAACTGGGGCGATGACAAGGGACCATTTTCTTTTTTACAGGTAAAAAAAGCACATAAGGGGACAGTTTTCTTTATTTACAGGAATAAAAAGCATACATTTGGGCATGCTGGGGTAGGCTCCCACTGCGCCACATGAGTTTGGGGGGGGTACATGATGCTGACACGGGGATTGGGCACTCCGATGTTACCACAGGGAAAAAGGAAAACAAAACATACATTTAGGCACACTGGGGTGGGCTCCCAGTGTGCCACATGAGTTGGGGGTGCACATAATGTCGACACGGGGATTGGGCACCCAAATGTCGATGCTGGGAACATAAATTTGGGCACACTAGGGTGGGCTCCCAATGTGTCACTTGAGTTGCGGGGTACATAATTCCGACACAAGGATTGGGCACCCCAATGTCGGCACAGAGACGGGGAACGGAGGGAGTGGGAGGACAGCAGCAGTAGAAAGGTGCGGGAGGGTTTTCTTTGCTGCTGGTGCTGGGAGGGAGCAGGGAGGACAGGAGCAGTGGGAGGGTGTGGGAGGACTGCCATCCGAAAGATGGCAGCAGCGACGCAACTGCGCATGCGCGGAAATCACACATGCGTAGTTGCAGTGAATAGCATTTTGCCATTCACAACATGGCACCAGCGGAACTGCGCATGCACATGAGTCGCTCATGCGCAGTTCTTGCCCCGCAATGCAGAAGTAACAGCTGAAATAATGTGGCTGTTATTCCGTAGCGGCTGGTCGTGGTGAGTGTTTCAGGCTCCGTTGGACTTTCGGAAGGATACTTCTAAAAGTCCAACAGAAGGTTCCACGATTGGCTGTTATTGTAAGCTACGATTGATCCCAAAGCGGCTGTAGGCTCCGCCCACTGCCATAAAAATGGAAATCTGCCACAATGTGAAGTAGTTTCACCAACCCCTACATCTTAGACAGGCACCTAATATACGTGCAGTATTGGCTCAGTTATTCATTTTCTAATTTTAAAACCAATGAGATGCATTGGTAATGGGGATGAATGAAAAATAATTAAGAAAGTTAAAAGGAAAAAAATAAGGAATTTAGAGTATTATTGCAGCAGTATAACATGAACTGAAATTAGGAACCTTAATACCGAATATACTAAATACTAGTGACTGCAATTTTTTTATTCTCGTTCATGTGTATTTTCCTTTCCTTTTTTCTAATTCAAGTTAATTCAGTAAATAATGCAGGTTTAAGGACTGGATATTCATTTTTAAGGATTAAAGCTGTGTGCCCTCCCGGCCTTCGACTACCACCATGTGGAGGTGTGGTGGTGGTAGTGCGGGCGATGGAGGGGGGCTAGATGCTACACCAGGTGTGGTGGGATCGAAGCTGTTCAGGCCAAGGCGAAGTGCGTGTGGAGGGACATAAGGGGAGAAAACTGGTGGAAAAATCCACCCGCAGTGATGAGTGACTACTGACCTTCGCAGGCTCTGCATCGGTGGGTGGGCACCCGCTCTAGTCCTATGGCAGAGGACGCTGCGTTAAGGTAAGTCCTGGAGGAGCCAGGTGACAGGGCTGGGAGGGGGAACGGTCCAATGGATGTCACCACGGAGTGGCAGGTGGAGAAAGGAAAGGATAGAAAAGAAAAATAAAAAGTTTTATAACGATAAAAAGAAAATTATATGGGGGGAGGCCACATTTGAAAAACACTGGTGTAATGTGTTGCTTGTTAATCACAGTGTGTTATGTTGCTTGTAAATTACAGTGCTGTGTGTTGCAGTTAAGGGAGCTAATTTTCTTTTCCTTTAATGTTGTAGGTGATTTACAGAGTGCTGGACCCAGCAATTCACATAAAGGACCCCTACAGCCCAGCCATTCAAAGTAAGAACATCTCTTTCTCTCCTGCCCTCTTCCCCCTCTCCGGTGAATCCCCTCACCCCAACAGTTTATCCTTAAATGGTGGGTAGTCAGTCCTGAGTTGTCTGATGGAACCCCCAGGTGTGTATACACACACACACACACACACACACACTTGGGTAGTCTCGAAGCAGCAGTTCCTTTAGGGTTCCAACGGCTCAGCTTTAATGTGGTGCTAATCAAGGAAGGAAGCAGGACCTCGAATCCAAGTTAGCTGCTTGGTCCTACCTTCCCCACCCCTAGAATCTGCTCTGGACAGAGTTTATTTATCTCTAAAGCAGTTCTGAAATACAGTAATTGGGATCAGAAGTAATGAACTGTATAATGTTGAACCGCATCCATAATCGTTATTAAAAACATCCTTAGAAGGGACTACTGTACCATGATGTTTCTAGCTGTCAAGTGATCTGTGTCTCAAGAGCCTGGGAAAGTTCACTGACCTTACTTCCCAACCGGAGATTCCACTTCCTGTACTCAGGAAGTTCTAAAGCAGACACTTTTCCGAGGGAGGACGTACTGTACTCTCATGGATATGATTAGAATCCCACAGAAAGAGCTCCGGGGGGGGCAGCTAAGAAAGCTGTGACCGCCGTGAGTTTGTCTGCAGATGGGTGCTGAAGAACAACAGTCTTCAGCCACAGTAACCACAGCAATAAATTAGGTAATGTCCAGTGTGACTGCTAGATGTCGCTTTCTGCTTTATTGGATACAATTGTCTTTTGAAATCTGCAGTGCAACAAAGCATGGGAAAATCTAGCCTTTTTTTTTTGTTTCATTGTACAAAAAAAATGTTACATCTTCTAATTTTGCTAACATGCACCAATTCAACCAGTTTTTAAGCATTTATTTATTTTGATGTTTTAAGTTCTTTTATCAAAAAATAAATCATGCTGCTTCGTACGTATCACCTGTTCATAAGGGTGTAGCCCATCATGCTTGGGACATCCCTGAAAATAAGGGACAGTCACAGACATAATCAGAACCCCCCTACATCTCAGTGCCACTTCAGTCCTGATTTTTGTGGCAGAGCTCCTGGGTTTCGCGGCAGTCTCTTTTCTGCAGTTTTTTGGGAAGGGGGGAGGTTGCTGATGCCACTCAGATATTTCCACCTGGGGTCACTTAGGTGGTGGTGGTACAGATGACATGGGTGTTTGATGGGTGGGTAGGGACATCAAGGGGTCTCAGTGTGAACATGTTTGCATGGGCATGCACAGAGCCCAGCTGATGATGTCCTGAGGGGATGGGACACAAAAAATCTAGGCGGAAAAGAATACAGGGCAGCATAGCAGCATGACGCTGTGGGGTATTCGCTGGCAACGCATCACCACATGCATAGGAGTCTCCTGGACATAGTTTCTGTCAGGCTTGCCTGATGTCCCTGCCACAGGGAATATAACCATGGAATCTGGCAACCCCCAGGTTAGGCGCATGACGGGACTAGGAGGTTGCCCTTCATAACCATGGCTGAAAGAGGCAGTAAACCCGATACCGGAAAAGTAAAGTACAAAAAGAGAACATTTTGAAGTGTGTGTGTGTTTGTGTGTGTTTTCTAACTTTCTCTTGCACAGGTTACGGGGTACCAGTATGACGCTGGGTCTCATTAAGGTGGCTTAATTGGGACCTGCTGTAAACAGTCACATTCAATAGGGCAGAGTGAAGGCTGGGTATTGGGACCTGCTGCATATACTCACATCCAGTAGGGCAGAGTATGGTGAGTTCTGGTGAGACCTGCTGTAGACATTCACACTCAGAGTACTGAGGGGGTAGGGGCCACTGAAATATTCAGCAAGGGAGTGTACTGGGGGACCATTATGATGTTTGGGCAGATTATGGTGGCTCAGTTGGGGCCTGCTAAGACAGTTACATTCAGTAGAGCAGAGTGAAGGGTGTGGGGGTGGGACATGTTGTAGATACTCACATCCAGTAGGGTAGGGTATGAGGGGCTGTGATGGGGAATGTTGCACACAGTCACATTCAGTAGGCAGAGAATTGGGGGAGAGGCGTGGCATTGTTTAGTAGTGCAGTTTGGGTGCACCATTAGGGCCTGCTGTAGATACTCACATTCAGTACGACAAGGTATTGGGGGAGGGGCAGTGAGATGTTCCGTAGGGCAGTTTGGGTGTACCATTAAGGTATGGTGTAGATACATTCAGTACAGCAAAGTATTGGACGTAGTACTGGGGAGTTGGGGCAGAGTATGGTGGCTCTGTTGGGATGTGCTGAGATATTCATATTTGTAGAGCAGAGTATGGTGGCACCAGCAGCCTTTTCTTAATGTAATATGATCACAGCTGTGCTCTCTTCTACTTTTTGGAAAAGATCTGTTGAAGATTACTAACTTGAGAGTGAACTTCACCAAGCTGCACACACTAGGGGACAACCTGCTGGACTCCCGCGTAGAGGTCAAGGAGAAGTACTACTATGCTGTCTACGAGATGGTGGTGCGCGGCAACTGCTTCTGCTACGGACATGCCAGCGAGTGTGCGCCCATTGATGGCATCAACGCAAACATTGAGGGCATGGTAATGTAAAAAAAAAAACTTCTCTCTTATGGTGCTGTTCCTGTTACCCAGACCAAATGAATTTAGATATTGCATTAAAGGTTCACAATACAGATTATGGCACATTTCAACAGTTTAATTAAATGTCAGTGAAGCTGTTTGGTTGAAGTTCAGTAAGTCCCCAAACGCAAAGCATCATGGTCGGCAGAATGTAAATCACTGGGGGTCAGCTGACAGGGCTTCAGCAGGATTGAAAAACCTCTGCCACTTAGTCGACCCTGGCCAAGAGCAACAACCAGAGAGAGACATGTTTTGTTAGGTATGGTCTGCATAGCAGACCAGTTCCTATTGCAGTCAAAGTCAGGAAGTGTTTTGCAGCTGCCCCATTGAAATGCATTTGGGAACTGGGGTGCTCCTTTTTATAGCTGGCAGTAAGTGTGTGCCTTCATGTTGCTCTTTGCAGCTGTCTGTAACCATTGCTAACTTCTTATTGGCTACAAGGAGGACAGTGCATGAGAGCTGGAGGACGGTACATGACAGCAGGGAAAGCAAGTGGCATCCATCTTGGGAACACACAGCTTACTGTACTGTGAAATCACTGAAACCCCAGCTCTCTCTCACTGTCTGTCTGTGGAATGTAAAACAATCAATAGTTTTAAGACAGAACTGGACAACTAATCTACTAAAAAGGGGAGTCATTGGTTAATCTTGGTAATATGTGGCAGACAAGTTAGATGGGCTTTTGCTTCCTCTTGTCTGAACCTTCCTATGTCTCTTTCTTTCACTGTCTGCCTCCAAACAATACCGTTCCCCCTCCCACCCAATTTACTGATCACTGGCACTGCCCCCCTCCAAACAGGATGTGACACTGGGATATCCACCCTCGATGCCACCAAACAGAGTCCTCTCCCATCCGATTCATCGATCACCGGTGCCCCCCACCTCCAAACAGGATGAAACACTGGGGTGCCCATCCTCGGAGCCTCCAAACAACAGCACCCCTCTCCCAGATGATCAGCTGATCACCAGCACCTCCCTCTGAACAGGATGCAGCACTGGGGTGCCCACTTCCAGTGCCAATAAACAACAAACCAAAACCAGTTTGCCCAGTCCCCAGAGTCTGTATCTATAATAAATGAAACCGTCCCTTGAAGTTTTTTTTTTTTTTTTATTTTATTCTTGTAAACTTGTAAAAAAAAGGTCCCTCAATGAGTTCTGTACCTCTTCAACCTCTGGTTCCTACCCTAACCACCCTGTCAACATGCCATACACCCTACTTACCTATCTGGTAAGTTCAATTCGACCTCTTGAAAGTCCAGCTGCTTCCACCGCAAGCATCAAAAAATATGTGAAACAAGGTAAGTTTGCTGGCTTTTTGGTGCATTTCCAGTTTAAACTCATAACTCATTTTTTTTTAATATTTTTTCCCCAGATTTCCAGCATGTCTTTTTTTTTTTTTGCCCTGCCTCTTGAACCAGGTAGGTAAAATGTTTCAAATCCCCACCCCACAAAACGTATTTTCATAGTCTCTGTGAAATCACATTTCGGATGGAGTACAAAAATTTCACCTGCCGTGATGATAAGGTGGGGTCACAAAAAGGTTATGTTGAAAATTTGGGATCAAAATGTCAAAAAGCATGTTATGAAGCAACATTGAATTCTTTAATGTTTACTCATACCTTTTTGATTTTTTGCAGATTTTGGCCCCAAATTTTCAACACAGCCCTTTTGTTACCACACCTCATGATCATGACAGATGTCATTTTTCTCATCCCCTCCACAGAAACATAGAAGTTGTTGGCAGATGGGGACCATGTGATCCATCAAGTCTGCCTGTGGTTTTCTACCCCCCACACACACTTAGCAGCCTGCCTGAGTATCCCATAATGTCTGTCCCATGCCCTCATGAATTGCCCCACTGTCTTTGCTCCCACCACCCCCTCCGGCAGGCTTTTCCATGGATCAGCAACGCACTCTGTGAAGAAGAACGTCCTCATATTGCCCCTGAACTAACCTCCCTTAAAGTGAAGGTCATGCCCTCTTGTCATGTTATAGTCTTGTACCTGAAATAGGTTCTGCACCTGTACCTTGTTGTTGCCTTTAAGGTATTTAAATATCTCAATAGTGTCACCCCAATTTCTGTACTGCTCTAGGGTGTATAGTTTGAGTTCATCGAGTCTTGCCTCGTATGATTTCTGATGCAAGCCCTGCACCATCTTTGTTGCTCTTCTCTGTACCATCTCTAGCCTATCTGTTTCTCCTGCGGTGTGGCCTCCAGAACTGGACGCAGTACTCCAGGTGGGGCCTTACCAGGGAATGATACAGAGGCATGATCACTTCCCTCATTCTGCTTGTGATGCCCCTTCTGATTCATCCCAAGATGCCACTAACTTTCAGTGTCGCCTTCTCACATTGCCTGCTGACCTTGAGGTCATCTGATATGATCACCCCCCGGTCCCGTTCCTCCCTTGTAGCCACCAACTGCTCCCCTCCCATAGAGTACAGTTTCCCTGGGTTACACTTTCCTAGGTGCATGACTTTGCACTTTTTGGCATTGAATTTCAGTTGCCAGATCTTTGACCATTCCTCCAGCTTACAGAGATCAGCTTCCATGCTATGTTGCCCCTCTTGTGCGTCCACCCTGTTGCTGATTTTGGTGTCATCTGCAAACAGGCATACCTTTCACTTCAGTCCATCAGCAATGTTGCCGATGAATATGTTGAAGAGGACTGGCCCCAGAACTGAGCTCTGTGGGGCCCTGTGAGTCACTCTACCCTCCTCTGATAGGGTTCCGTTCACTAAAACCCTCTGTGTTCTCCCGTGTAACCAGTTTCTGACCTAGTTTGTTACCGCAGGCCTGACTCCCATGTTCTCCAGTTTATTAATTAGTCTCCTGTGTAGAACTGAGTCAAATGCCTTACTGAAGTCTGGGTAAACCACATCTACCACCCCAACCTGATCCACTACCCGGGTGACTCAATCAAAGAAATCTACCAGGTTTGTCTGGCAGGCCCTCCGTGCCGTGAAACCATGTTGCTTTGGGTCAAGCTAGCCACTTTCCTCCAAAAAAGCAATAATACTTTCCTTCAGCAGGGACTCCCATCAGTTTTCCCGCGACTGAAGTGAGTCTAACTGGATGGTAGTTACCCGGCTCTTCCCTGCTTCCACTCTTGTGGAGTGGTACTACTGTTGCCCTCCTCCAGTCCTTGGAACCTCCCTGCTGTTCAACAACTTGTTGAAGAGCATCGCTAAGGGGGCTGCCAGTTCCCTCCTGAGTTCCTTAAGTATTCTAGGGTGTATCCCATCTGGCCCCATAGCTTTATCCACCTTTAACTTGTTGATTTACTCTAGGACTTTTTCCTCTGTGAAGGGACCTGCGTCTATTCCCTCAACTGGACTATTCTTCCTGTCTATTGTTGGTCTGCCACTGTCTGTTTCTTTTGAGAAGACTGAGCAGAAGTACTCATTGAGTGCCTTTGCCTTCTCACTGTCTTGTTCTGTCGGCTGCCCATCTTTTTAGTGATTTGAACACTGCCTCCCTGGGTCTTTCTTTTTTCTTGTATGTACTTGTAGAATGCCTTGTCCCCCTTTTTTACTCCGTGAGCTATCCTTACCTCTGTCTGGGCCTTTGCACTTCTTATCACCTTCCCCGTTTCTTTTAGTTTTTCTTTGTAGTCTGTTTTGTCATCCTCGCTCACTGACGCCTTGTACTTTCTGAAGGCTTTGCACTTTTCCTTCACCATGATTGCCACCTCTTTGGCAAACCATAGTGGGTTTCAATTCTTTTTATTCTTATTAACCTAGCGGGCATACTGTGATGTGACCAAGGTTATTGCATATTTCGGCCTAGTCCAGCACTCTTCAACATTCCTTTCTGTTGTGTTACTTAGGTTGTCCTTTAGGCAGACCTTCATTTTTGTGAAGTATGCCCACCTAAAATCTAGCACCTTCAGCTTAGAGTGTGTGGAGACCTCCGTCCTGTTAACCCTGAACCATACTGTGTGATGGTCATTGTTTCCCAGGTGTTACCCCACTTCGATGCCCCGAACCCTTTCACTTTTAGTGAATACTAGGTCTAACATCGCGTCTCCTCTTGGTGGGTGTCTTCACTAGTTGAGTTAGGCCTTCCCCCTGTAGTGCAACTAGAAATTCCCTGCTTCTTTCCGATGCTGCCGTGTGGGAACTCCAGTCAATGTCTGGGAGATTGAAGTCCCCCACCAGCACCACGTCCCCTCTGTCTGACATCTGGAGGATGGTTTCCAGGATTTCCTTGTCCCTGGCTTCCTCCTGATTAGGAGTCTGTAGATTACCTCTACCCAAATGGGTGTCCTGCTTCCAGCCCCGGTTGTTATCCATAGGTCCTCGGTTTCCCCTTGTGCTTGTTGAATCTCTGTAGCATTGATGGAGTTTTTAACATAAATAGCTACCCCTCCTCCCTTTTTCCCAGTCCAATCCCTCTTAAATAAGTTGTACCTTGGGACAGTTAACCTACCAATCGTGATTGCCCATGAACCATGTTTCGGTCATAGCAACCCAGTCCAGTCCTGTCTCCACTATTTTGGCAGTAAGGTCTGGCATCTTGTTAGCCAGACTGCATGCATTGAGATATAAGGCTGTCCATTCCTGATGTGCTTCTCTGTTTGTGGTACCTCCCTTTATGCTATTGTTTTTCCCCGTACCCTCTTTTTGGTCGCTCGCAGACACTGACAGTGTAGCATGTTTTCTGTCCTGTGCGACAGCTGTTATGGAGTGTTCTGTAGGTTTGGTGCTGGCTTATGGGGGAGAGATGGCAGGCTGTATGTGTGCTTGTCTTAGAGCTGCCAACATCTCCCCATCTGTTAGTTTAAATGTCCCGCATGGACATCAAACTTTTGGCCCAGCGCCCTAACCCCCTTCTTAGTCAGGTGGAGGACATCTTTGCAGTCACGCTGCAGAATTACCTTTCTGACAGGATTTAAAGAATTCCACCTGTCTTGCTGATAAGGTGGGGTCATAAAACCTGCCAGGTTAGTACAGCACATGAAAGACAGCGCGGTGAATACTACTCTACTGAGCGCTTGTCGTTTCAGTGACGGGCTAGAACAGCACTAGCAAAAGACTGCTACCCCTGTCATTCTGCACTCTTACGTGGCATCATCAAGTTGCCATGTGCTGGGGGCTTGGTTGAGCTGCTCCTCTGGTGGAGTGGCTAGGGCACCAGCACGTGGCGGAATGGGAGACCTGGGACTGTGGTTCAGTTCCCCCCGGGTCTTCCCGTGCTGCAAGTTTTTGTGGCTTTTTTTCTTTAAAAAAAAAACAAAACACTCCCCAACAGTGTTTTTCCCTATCCTCAATGTCCGCACTCCCCTGGAGTTTGTTATTTAAATTCGAGGGTGCAGTGGGCAAAAGCCCCCTTCGTGAGGGTGTCACCCCCAAAAAAAACAAAGAAGCCCATAGATTGTAAGGGCGTGCGCTGCTTGTGTTCGCCGGTGTTTTGCCCGATGATATTGCAGCGCACGCTCTTATGGTTGCAGCATTAAGTGCCGCGCAATGTTTCTGTGCGTGGTTATGACCCCATGCCATCATAAAAGTAGTAGTGGTAGTAAAAAGTTTATTCTGATATTCAGAGAAGGATAACCCAATTGAGCCGAGGCTCATTTACAATGGGGTCCTGAAGCATAAAATAACAAAACATAACGAAACAAGTTGCAGATATAATATACTAGATGTACAAAATATACAAACAATACATGTTGAAGCCAAATACAGATTGAAAAGAAGTTAAAACCAGGTTAGTCACAGCAAACCTTGGGCAAGGCAGCAGTTTTTATCAGCCAGGTCTTTATAGAATTCCAATGTAGGACATTTTTCTGTAGCCATAAGTGGCATGGAAAGTTGGCCCATAACTTAGGAGCTAGATGGATAATGTTTGAGTCCCCTTTCACTGTTTTCATAATTGGTACATCAACTTCGATCAATTCAGCTGAGCGTAGTCCATTCTTCACATTTCTAAGTTTCATTATACCAGATAAATAAATAGGTATTTTGTGGTGATGACATTTGAAAACCAGATGGATCATATGGCTAGTTCGACGTTCAGACAGACTAGTCCAATTTAAGGCTCTATAAAGGGAACAGTGATGAGTGTTCCATGGTACATCTAGAATATATTGAGCAAATCTATTATAGGTCACATCCAATCTGTGAAGTAGTAGCCTAGTTGCCCCCCCCCCCCCAAACAGTGTATCTCCGTAATCAAACAGGGGAATAACCATGGAGTTGACTATTTTTAATCTTGTGGGATGTACCTTCTAAATTTATATAAACACCCCAACCTTCTGTTTAATTTCCCTATTAAAGAATCTATATGGGTATCAACTTTACATTGGGAGTCAACCCAGGCTCCCAAGTATTTATAGGAATTAACTATATCAAGTGTGCAGTTATCTAAGGTATTTATTTTCATAACCTTTTTGTTAGCCTTTGGTCTATTGCAAAATAACATTAACTGGGATTTTGTAGAATGTAACACCAGGCCATGTTCACAAAAGTAACCTTGTAACCTATCAAAATCGCTCTGAAGTTTCTTCTGTATTTGACCAATAGAACAGCCCTCAACATAAGTAATAGTGGCATCTGCATACAAATGATGCCAGACACTACATAATAGGTGTCCGACATCATTTGTATACAGATTAAACAACAGAGGCCCCATAACCGATTCCTGAGGCACCCATGTTTTAATAGTTAAATACTCAGATCTAAAGGTGTTATTCAGTGTTACTCGTTGCTGTCTTGCAGACAGGTAGCCATGGAACCATTTCAGGGTCCCATGGCTGAGACCAATATATTGCAACTTGTTAATTAAGACATCATATTTCAGAGTGTCAAAAGCTTCTGACAAATCTATAAATATGGCCCCAACCATGAGACCTCTGTCCATGGCCACCTGTATGTCCGATACAACGTTGTCTAATGCAGTAGAGGTACTATGGAGAGCTCTAAATCCTGATTGGTGGGTATTGTACAATTTGTGGTCCTCTAAATACTGATTTAATTGATAAACTAATAGTTTTTCAAAATTTTTGGAGATTACTGAAAAGTAGTGATATAGGCCTGTAGTTACTCATAATATTTTTCTGGCCACCTTTATAAATGGGAACTATATTTGCCTGTTTCCAGGCTTGGGGAAAATCCACGGTTTGCAAAGAAAGATTAAGATTACTGATAAGGAGCTATCACTGGAGCAGCCAACTTTAAAAAGTAGGATGGAATGCCATCCTCACCATGGGCCTTTCTGACTGTGATAAAAATTTGGGGTCAAAATGTCAAAAAACAACAGAGTTATGAAGAAATGTTTTTTTTTTTTTTTTTCAAAGTTTTTTCATAACCTTGCTTGTGTAAATTTTGGCCCTAAATATTCAATGTAGGCCTTTTGGTACCCCACTCAAGAACATGACAGGTGTCAGTTTTCAAATCCCCTCCGTAAAATGTTTTCTCAGTTGTTCTACTAAAATCACCTCTCGGATGGAATTTAAAAAAATTACAAAAATCTTAACCATAAGGTGGAGTCATAAAAAGACTACAGTATGTTGAGAATTTGGGTCAAAATGTGAAGAAAACAACTCAGTTATATGAACACACATTGACTTTTTCCAACGTTTACTCATAACTTTGTCATTTGTGCAGATTTTGGCCACAAATTGTCAACATAGACCTGGGGCAGGATTTTTGAAAGGTGGTGCCGGGCTTGCGTCACACCCTGCACCATGAGACGTCATTTCTGGTGGTGCGCCAACCCCAGTTGCGGCTGTTCCTATGCTTTATGGCAGCTTTTGCCACATATCTGGCACAAGCTCCTTATCTTAGGCTCCCAGGGGTGCACAGGCTAGACCACAAAATTGTAGTCTAAGGCTCTGGGAGTGGCGCAAGGGATGTAAAGTCTGGATTGCTGTCTGGGGAATGACACAGGCCCCATGCGGCGTATGTTTGGCATACTGGGGGCTTGCGGTATTCCCAAAGGTTTGAAAATCTGGCCCCTTATGTTACATCACTTCATGAACATGACAGGTATCATTTTTTCAAATCCTTCCTGAAACACGTGTTCACAGTCGCAATGTGAAATCACCTTTCTGACGGGATTTTAAAAAATTCCACCTGTCTTGATCATAATATGAGATCATAAAAGTACTGTGTTGGAAATTTGGGGTCAAAATGTCGAAGTCTACTAAAAATGAGATATTGCCTCTCAGCTTGCCTATCCTGGGTAACTATATTGTAAAAATGTGTAAGAACAGAACCCCATTGAAAATGAGATATTACATCTCCGTTGGACTATCCTGGGTAAATATATTGTAAAAATGTGTATAAGCAGGACCCCATTGAAAATTGAGCTATTGCATCTCACCTGGTCTTTCAGGGTAAATATATAGTCAAAATGTATAAAAGCAGGACCCCAGTACTGCAGAACCCCACTGAAATGTGCATCTATGCTGCTTTATCCTGGGAAAGCAGGGCCCCATCGGAAATTAGGCACTGTATCTCAACTGTGCTATCCTGGGTAAATACAGTGTAAAACTGGGGAAAAGCAGGACGCCACTGAAAATGAGATATTGCTGTTTATCTGGTCTCTCCTATGTAAATATAAAGTAAAAATATGTACAAACAGGACCCTGGTACAGTACTGTATAAAGTAAAACTGTAAAGGTATGGATGGATGTGTTCTTTAAATAAATTGTAAAAGTGACATAGTAACTGCTATACTACGATGCATATACAATAATAAAAAAAATAACAAAAAAGCCACACACATTAACAAACATAACAACATAAAAAAATAAGATCAGTCTGGTTGGTACCAGCAAAATCTTGTTTTCTTTGCGACTTTTGTGAGTGGTGGAGTCACAGTCCTAGCCAGAGTTCAGGTCAACCCCAAGGGACAGTGATTTTATACAGCCACAGTGAGACAGTGTACACAGACTACAGAATATACAATAACAACACAAAGGTACTGACACAAAAAAGGATACAATACCAGCAGGACTTGTAAAAATCCAAGCTGTAACATACCTGGGTCTCCATGTCAGTGGGGTACTTGCAAGCAGAGATGGCTGTGAGGGCAGTCCTGTAGTGTGATTTGAAAGGGAGTTTGAGCCGAGAGATTGGAGAGAAATAGGCAAGCTCTTCCAGTGCCTAGAGGCGGCAGTGGAGAAGGCCTTTTGACCGATGCAGATGGCAGCCTGGGATACTGAAGGAGAAGATGTGAGGAGGATCTGAGGCTACGGGGACTCGGCTTGGTCTTGAGGAGGAATGACAGTGGTGAGGACTCTTCCTCCAGAAGGGATTTGTCAACAAGGCTGCCTAGTGGGTTTTCACAGCAGGCTTGTGGGGAAAGCGAGCCAACGGCAGCGATGATGAGTGGCATAAGGGGTCACCGAGGCAAACCCACAAATGTTGTTGTAAGTTGTGTTGAGTCTCGACAGGTCGGAAGACGAGGTTTGAGTATAAGTAAGGGAACAGTAGTCCAGAAGGGGGAGTAGGGTACCCTGAGCTATGGCCAGCTGCACTTTGGGGGTCATAGAGTCCTTAAGTTGCAAGCAGGCACCCAGTTTCTGATTCACTCTTCTAACCATGAGCCCTGTGTGATCTGAAAAAGTTAGGAAGGAATCAAGTGTGACCCCTAGGTATTTGAAGGCATTTACTTGTTTCAGGGGTGTCCCATGTGGTGACAGTATTTTCAAGGGGTTTGTGCCCCCCCCCAGCCATTTGGTGAGCCTGGGTTTGAACCCAAGCAGTATAGCCTTAGTCCTCTTGGTGTTGGTTAGGAGCCTGTTTGTGAGGAACGACCTCTGGGCAGTGTTAAACTTCTGTGTGAGGGTAGAAGTTATTTCAGCCAGGGTCTTGACACAGAAAGAGAATTAACTCATCTGCATAAAGAAGCATGTGGCAACCCTTGCACTCTTTAGGGAAGGAGTTTACAAATAGGGGGAACAGAATTGGTCCTAATATTGATCCTTGAGGCACCCCAGTTTTGAAACCCAGTGTGTTGGAGGTGGCCCACCCTGTGCACACCACCTGGATTCTCCCTGTGAGATAATTGCAGAACCAGGATGCGGTCATGGAAGAGAACCCAGAGAGATGCAGTTTGTAGGATGCCGTGAGCCACTAGATCAAAGGCCTTTGGTAGCTCCTGGAAAATGGCACTGTCTGAAAATGGAAACAAGGCAGTGCAGGCCGGTAATTAGAGCACTGAACTGTGAACCAGGTGGTCTCAAGTTAGAATGCCACCACAGTCAGTGGTTAGAGCCATGAATTATGAACCAAGTAGTCTCAATTTCGAGTCCTACCGCAGCTAGTGGTCAGCCAGGAACCATAAACCAGGTGGTCTCAAGTTTGAATCCCATGACAACCAGTAGTTTAAAGCCATGAACTGTAAGTCAGGTGGTCTCAGGTTCGAATTCCACTATAGTTAGTGGTTAGAGTGATGAACTATGAACCAGGTGCTGTCAAATTTGAATCCTATTACAGCCAATGGTAAGAGCACTAAACTATAAACCAGGTGGTCTTAAGTTCGAATACCACCACAGCTAATGGTTAGAGCAGAGAACTATGAACTGTGTAATCTTAGGTTCAAATCCCACCATAGCCAGTGGGTAAAGCACTGAACCATGATCCCTGTGATCTCGGGTTCGAATCCTACCACATCTGGTGATTAGAACACTGAACTATGAACCGTGTGGTCTCAGATTTGAATTCCACCACAGCCAGTGGTTAGAGCCATCAGCTATAAACCAGGTAGTCTCAAGTTCGATTTCCACCACAGCCAATGGTCAGAGCCGTGAACTTTAAACCAGGCAGTCTCAAGTTCAGTTTCTACCACAGCTAGTAGTCAGAGCCATGAACTTTAAACCAGGTGGTCTCAGGTTCAGATCCCACCACAGTCCATAGTTAAAGCCATGAACTGTAAGCCAGGTGGTCTCAGGCTGAAATCCCACTATAGTCAGTGGTTAGAGCTGGGCCTGGAGGGGGGAGGAAAGAGGAGGGCGGATTGGAGTCGTGAGATCCAGGAGGCACCCTGGGGCGACATGGAGCCAGGACAGAGGTCCTTCTTGCCTTGTCTCCATACCCAAGGGTTCCGAGGTTAGCGGGCAGGTGCTGAGGTCTTCCCCGACAGCTCATCCTACCTGGGCAGTGTTATGCAATGCCAGATCTATTAAGTACAAGACAGCTATTATAGCTGATCTTGTTGGAACAACTGATCTGGCTTGCATAACCGAGACCTGGCTGGATGAAAATGATGAAAATGCAGGCCCTGTATTGGCCTCAGCAGTTCCGGATGGGTTCTCGGTGATACACTGCCCAAGGTTGGATCGTAGGGGTGGGGGTGTGGCCATTATATTTAAGACTGAGCTGGGCCTTGTGGATGTGGCATTGAGAATTACCATATCCTTTGAGTATATCCTGGGAGAGGGTGTAGGCTGCGGGATACTCCTCATCTACCGTCCACCAGGAGATGGAGAATTCCTGCAGGAGATAGCGGACTTCATCGTCGACATGGTATTGAGGTCCCCCAGATGGATAATTCTAGGAGACTTCAATGCCTGGGTCGACAATGAACTCTCTCAATTTAGTCAAAATCTCCTCCAGCTGATGACGATGCTGGGCCTCACACAGGTAGTTACCTCCTCAACCCATGTAGCGGGTCACTCGCTGGATCTGATCTTTCTCTTGGGTATGGAGACAGCTGACTTGGGGGTGGAACCAGTCAGCTGGTCTGACCATCACACCATAAGGTTCAGCTTCAGGGCCCCCCCTAATAGATCTGCCCCTATGGAGATGGTTCAGTACCACCCTTTAAGGGGAGTTACCCCCAGTGATCTGTTGGCAGTGCTGGACCTGTCAGGTTTGTCAAGTGAATGCATGAGTCCAGATGATCGTGTATTAGCCTATAATAAGGCTGTGGGAGATGCTCTGGACAAGATTGCTTCTGTTCGTGTTCGGCCTCTCACCCTTCGCCCAAGGAGCTGTTGGTTTGTGGTTGCTTGAAGGAGTTGAGGCGAGTTGGCCGAAGGATGGAGAGAGCCTGGCGGAAGTCCGGCCTTGATGCTGACAGGCTTAGATTGATGGCACATTATGATGGCTATCACTCAGAAATCACCCGTAAGAAGGCAGAATTTCTGTCCAGGGAGATTTCTGCTGTGTGGAATCGACCAGCTCAGCTTTTCCGGACTGTGGACAGATTGTGCAATCCAATCTGTCTCCAGCTCAGAGAAGCTTTTTCTCAGTCTAAATGTGAGGATTTTGCTCGATTCTTCACAGATAAGATTGCCAGCATCAGGTCTAGCATTGGTCCGACCTCCCCTATGAGGGATTTTAGAGATTGGCATGAAGTGGCAAGCACTCGGTCTGTCTGGTCAGATTTCTGATGGCTGGAATTCATGGACATTGTGAAGATCATCCAAACATTGCGCCCAACCAGTTGTAGTCTGGATCCGGGCCCTACACCCCTCTTAGTGGGATGTGTAGATGTTATCTGCCCAATCCTTGCTGAAATCGTCTGGAAGTCCTTGGAGAGTGGGGTCTTTCCAGACCCCCTCAAGGAGGCGGTCGTTCGACCACTCTTTAATTAAACCTCCTTGGATCCAGACTGTCTAGCTAACTACCAGCCTATCTCTAACCTGCCATTTGTTGGTAAGGTTATTGAAAAGGTGGTTGCGCTGCAATTGGACAATCACCTTATAACTCACAATGTCTATGATACTCTCCAGTCTGGTTTTAGGAAGAAGCATAGCACGGAGACTGCACTTGTACGGGTATTGAATGACCTCCTAATGGCAAGAGATCGAAAGGCACGTATCATTCTGGTCCTTCTTGATCTCTTTGCTGCATTTGACACTGTAGACCATGGTGTGCTGTTGGAGCGCCTGCGGCATCTTTGTGAGCTGTCTGGTACAGTCCTCAAATGGTTTCATTTGTTCCTCGTGGGCAGGACTCAGAGAGTTGCCACTGGAATTGATTTCTCTGGCGCCCACTCCCTGTCCTGCGGGGTGCCACAGGGCTCTATCTTATCTCCCATGTTGTTTGCAGTGTACATGCTGCCATTGGGAGATATCATCAGGTGATACAGTCTGAATTTTCGCTGCTATGCAGATGATACTTAGCTGTACATGTCCTTTCTACCCGGTCAGAATGATGCACTCTCCATGCTAAATAACTGCCTTGCTGAGATCAGAACTTCTGAATCCAGATAAGACTGAAGTGTTGGTAGTGGACCCTGGTCACCCGGGGGCGGGTTTGGGGGCTGGATAGCCATCAGGTTTATTGCTTGATGGTGTACCACTCGCTACCTCAGACCGGGTGCGTAACCTGGGCGTTATATTTAATGATGGTTTGACACTAAAATCTAAGGTCTCGGCTGTCATCCGATCCTCTTTTTACCACCTGAGGAATATTGCCCAGGTGAAACACCTGGTTCCCCCTGACAATCTTCCAACATTGGTCCATGCCTTTGTCACTACGTGCCTTGATTACTGCAATTCCCTCTACCTAGGACTACCAGGGGTTGACATCCGCCACTTGCAGCTGGTACAGAATGCGGCAGCCAGGCTTTTGACAGGTAGTATAGTGCAGTGGTCTAAGGCTCTGAGCTGCAAATCTGGTGACATCCAGCAGACCAGACCTGGGTTTGAATCCCACAGCTTCCACTTGCATACTGTGTGACCCTGAGTAAGTCACTTAACTTCCTGGTGCTCCCAGGTTGCACCTGGAAACAAGCTCCGGCTTAGTGTGCCTTTCCTGGTTAAACAATTTCCCCTTCCCCTTCCCTTCTTAGACTGGGACCTCTAGGTCCAGTCATATTATGCCTGTGCTCTGCGAGCTGCACTGGCTGCCTATTCAGTGGTGGATCACCTTTAAGGTTGGCTTGCTAACCTTTAAAGCCCTACATGATCAGGGACCCGGCTACTTGCAAGACCTCCTGATACCCTACAGCCCCCTCCGCCCTCTCTGATCCGCCGATGAGGGATTGCTAGAGATTCCCATGATGCGATTGAAGACATCTGGTGCCCATGCTTTTTCTTTTTCAGCTCCAACCCTGTGGAATTCTCTATCTCATCGGTTAAAAGAATGTCTGACCGTTGATAGGTTTAAAATTGAGTTAAAAAACTCATTTATTCACTTTGGCCTTCCCTAATTTTGGCTAATCTGTTTTACTGTTGTTTTAACTCATATTTATATTTGTTTGTATTTGATTTTATGTACAGCGCTTTGGTTTTGAAAGGTGCTATAAAAATAAAGTTTGATTTGATTTGATTAGAGTGACTAACTATGAACCAGGTGGTCTCAAATTCGAATCTTGCTACAGCCAGTGGTAAGAGCACTACTTGGTGGTTTACTTGGTGTTTGTGGGGCATAAGTAGGAGTGAGCCCATCAAGAATGCCCCCCACAAAATTTGTGGAACATTTAAAGACTCAGTTATAGTTTAACCATGTATCTAGACCCGTTTTAAATATTTTGAATGTTGTACTGTCTACTGAATTTTGTGGGAGTTTGTTCTGCAGTTTTGGGGCACTTATTGAGAAGTAATTTAGCCTTCTGTTTGTTTTTGCTTTTTTTACTTAAGCTGTTTTGAATGGAGTGGTGGTCTTAAGTTCGAATCCCACCATAGCCATTCGTTAGAGCAACGAACTATGAACCATGAGATCTCTGGTTCGAATCCCTCCACAGCTGGTCATTAGGGTACTAAACTATGAACCAGGTGCTCTCAGTTTCTTTTTACTTTCTGTTTGTTCCCTCCTTACTTGGTGGGTGAAGTTCTCTTTCACCACATAATTATGCCCTGGATCCCTCAGCTAGTGAGGTAGATGCCATGGACCCCCAAATACCCACTGCCTGTCCCCTTATATGCTGTGTTGGATGGGCTGGCTGAGTAGGAGCAAAGTTGTCAGAAACTTTCCCAACTGGGGAGGGAAAGAGTCAGGAGACCCAGGGGTCTGACCCCCATAGCTGGGAGCATGCAGCGGATCATCTGCTTGAGTACTGCCATTGTGCTACCCTGGGCAAATAAACTGAATCAAGAAATATTTTTTATTTGTTTGAATCCCCTGCCCCTTGTACTTCACTGTTGTCTTACATGCATCCTGTCCTGCTGGGTCATGTCACAAGCCTCAGGGCCCTTGTCCTACCACCAGAGGCTTCTGTTCCATCCCATCAGAAGAAAGCTGCTTGCTGCACATGGTGGGAGTCAAGGGAGGACATGAAGTGATGAGGGACATGCTGACATTGGAAAGAGGGTGGTCACCCATCATTTAGTGCATCAGTAGTTTTTTCTGCATTCCCCTAGTAAGCCTGCATACCTGCCTATGATGCCTAGTGGTTAAAGTGCAGAGCTGTGAACCTAGAGGACCAGGTCTGAAACCCACAACCTCAATTTACTTGCTCTGTGACCCTGGGCAAGTCACAGGTTTCTTCCATTACAGCTCTTGCTACTTAATTAGGATTTGGCTAGTTTTCAAGATTTGGTGTTTTTTTCTGAATTTGCTTAGGATTTTGACTCTTCTGTACCCTCACTGTTGGTTTTCTGTTCCATCGTCATAATTCGCAATGGAATGGGAGAAGGAGCCTGGAATTAAGAGGTGCATTTTATGCAGAGTCTCGATCTATGTGACTGACGCTAACAGTGCTTGCATTTACTGTCTTGGCTTAGGCCATAATGTGGCTCATTGCCCGTGGTGTCAGACAGTGCGCACATTAACCTTTGAAAAGTGCTGGCAGTGGGTGCTCTGTGGCAAACCTACTAAAGCTCTCTTGCCATTCGCAGCTGCAGGATGGGAACTGATTAGTAGTAGTAGTAGAACTATGGTTACAAGTAAATAACCTCTATTTATATTTTTAAATCAGGACCAAAGCGTGTGTGGGGTGTGGGGGGGGGGAGGCCAGGGCAAGCTGAATTCCAAGCTGTTTATCCTCTTTGGGAACTACAGTTTGCTTAAACTGAAACAGAAGACTCTGGGTGGCTGAACACTCAGTTGAAGAGTACCTCTTGTGGAATTATTTTGCTCTGTATAACAAAGGTACTGTAAATGGGTTACATGGTTCAAAGCCTGGTTAATGACTGACCAAGTCCTTTATTTTGTTTTAAATGGCATGCTTAAGTATTAATTGCACCCCTGTAAAGGGCCTCAGGATCTAGAACAAATTACATTCTATAAAATGATGTTGCGTGATGCTATTTATACTTCTCTGAATTGGTAAGTGGTTCCCACTTGTAACCGAGTGGGAGCAGAAAATTACGAAACAAGCATTCTGCCTCCCCCTCTCAATAATTATTTTCCCGAAAGTGGGCCTTAACTCATGTCTTCAGAGTAGCCTACTTTGTTGAGTCAGTTTTTCATCACTGATCCTGTGACAGAATAATTGCTGTCTGAAGAACTCTGCTAAACTTGATTCATGCAAGGGGGATGGGAAGAACTTTCTTTCCCTGAATGAACCAGCCATTAACCAGTGCTCTGGTAAAATTGACTGGTCCCAGAGGCATTTTCACTAGCCTTTCCATTGCATCAGCAGAGTTGTACCAAAGGTTGCTTTTGGGTGAACCCATTAGTCATGACTGTCTTCATCTGTGAATGTTTTCCCCATTTGTAGAAACCGTTTCTCTCCTTTTACTGGCAGCCATACCTCTCAACCTTTCTTCACCAAAATGTGTGACACAATGTGTGACAAATGAGCAAAATGTGTGACATATTGTCTAACAAGACACTGCAAGCTCAGAACACTATAGCTATCAGTGCACTAATGTTCATAATGTCTTTTGATAACTGAGAATAATGGATTATTATGAATTTCTGCTTTAAAGTCTCAGTGGGGAATGTGGAATATCACCTTCCCCACGATGAATAAAGGGCTTCTGAGAGGTAAGATGAGTGACGTGCCACATAATGTGTGACTGTTGAGAGGTATGCTGGCAGCTTCTGAGTCCAGCCCTCTCTTCCCATGTCACTGCTGCATTGGTCACTTTGCTTAGTAGGTGGCTTTGTCTAAGGGGTAAGGAGAGGAAACTAAAAGCATAGGGGGGGGTCCTTGGTCTCAGTGAAGTGAGGGTGGAGGGTGATTGATAGTGCACAACACCCAGCCCTAATGTATTTTTTTAGGAGACAGGGGCATTTTTCATTGCAGTATTTATTGTTCCCATCAGCTCCACCCCAACCCAGCCCCAATTCAACCTCCAGCTGAGAAGGTGAGGTAGTGTCTGCCAGTGCTGTCATCATTTGGTGCAGCATGGCCAACAGGAACACACAAATGCCAGGGTTGTGGGCCTGCACTCTCACTTCCCAGGAGACAAGCACCCTGACTCCCCGACACGTCCAGACTGATGCCATTCCCAGGGCAGGACCACCAAGTCCACACTCAAACATGTGTCTCTCTAGGGCCACTATGCCACAGTTTTATTTCATGAGACGGTGGATGGATTTTTCAGGACTGGTGAGTGACCTTTGGTCATCGCTATTTTTATCATTGTTGACCCTCTTCGTTTCCTGTGTCTCCCACCCCAGTGAGCATTGTCAGCATGCCTGCCCCTTTTCTTTAGCCAGGAGGGCGTGGGAGCAACTGCCTTCGCAGCGGACATCACTGGTGCTCCTTGGTCAGTTGGCAGGAGATGTAGAAATGCCTGGTGACCCGCTCCTGTCCTCACTGAGAGCTGTGCGCCTTCCCTCCATGATGTGCCCAGCCTTAGCATGGAATTCTGGAGATTGCAGAAAAACCTTGGTCTCCTAGGTGGCAGCACAGTGCGCTGCCTCCATGCCCTGGGGCAAACCCGGGGAGTGACCATTTTGGAAATATTTTCAATACTTGGGCCTTGCCTTAAACTGTACAAATTGAGCTAGCCCAGTGGAGTGATGTGATGGCAGTGTGTTGTATTGCAGCGTGGGAGACCTGGGTGGAGATGTGAACCTGGGAATCCCACACTGAAACTGACTGAGGGTTGGTTGTATCGTGGAGGTGAGATTTTTGGCTTTTTAGGAGGACGTTCACACAACCTCTTCCAGTCTCTCAAGGGGTGGCTTTATTATTTGCTGCGAATTGAGATGCTTGCTTGCCCTCTCAGCAAGAGAAAGGGGGAAACCATGGTGACTTCCTGTCACTGGGGTGGGAGACTGGAAAATAATACATGGAGAAAAACAATAATAATGACAAGGGGAACAACTGGGCCGGCATGTCAGCACAGCGGTAGCACTATAGTTCGTGACACCAGCAACACAGGTTCAGGACCGAGCCTGGGTCATGGGGGGTTGGCCAGAGGGGAGGAGTGCTGAGTGTCCCATAAGAGGGTTGTCACATCGTCCCATTATCACTACCTGTGGATGCCCAGGCGAGGGCATGGGACTCACGATGTGTGTGTGGGGGGGTGCCATTAGGCGCTTGGCTGAAGCATGTCTACAGCCTGGACTTACGTCCTTCATGCCAGCGTCCACAGAGGCGGGGTTTTAGGTGTAACCCCTAGATGGCGCTATCCCAGGGGCTACTACCCCTGCCTGATTTGCCACTAACAGGTTGAGGGGCCTGGATCCAATGGCGGGTGCCTCCACCCAGAGGTCAGGGTTTGCAATAGTTAAACTAACTTGGTCACAGCCCTCTGGGACACTGCAACCCCCCTTTCTTCCCACTAGTGGCCCACACAATATATCAGAATTACCTTCACAGTATACACTTACCCCAGGTCTGGTTCCGCACTGGGACTCCTTGAAAATGAGATACAGTGCAACAATCACAGAACAGTACTTTAACATAGACAAATACCTCAGGCAGTATAACTTTGCTGAAACAAGCAGCTCTGATTTATTTAGGGGATATAACAAGGACAGGGGAAATCAGGTTAATTAGCTTATCACTCTAATAATCTACCTGGCTCTGTGCACAGGCCTATCCCTATCAGTTACTGTCCCTGGGTACCCAAGCCCTAGTGGCTAGTCCAAACCGTGGCAGCTGGTAGGGGCCCTTTCACACAGAGAAAAGGAGAATTAAACAGTCAGCAGTACAGTAATTCCATTTGGATTTAATGTGGCAATTCAACAGGGAGCGACTCCTGAATTAGTACTCACGACCTCCAAATAAGATAGGGTCCTTCAATGTCAGCCGGGCTCACTTGAGGTACACAAACCTCTTCACACATCCATATAAAAGAAAGCACTATACCAGGCAGGCTGCATCTGTATCCCGATCGCAATTACTGCACAATACCCGGGAGAACACACAGCAGATTCAGTTCCTGACAGACCGAGTGCAATTTTCAGCAATTCTTCCAGTCTTCTACAGGGTGAGCCTGGTTTCTACTCTTCAGAGATCCTTTGATTCTTTTCACAGGACGGATTCAGTCCTAACAAGCTGCAGACCGGAACTCTGGGCCTTACACACGTTTTTGACTAAAACTGCACACTGAAAAGCACAGGGCTCCTTCCTTCTTCACTGCCAAAGCTCAACTGAAACTCCAACCGACAAAACCGGGCTCTTCCTTTGAGTTCCTCCCAGTTCTTGACTGGATTGGCTGTCACTCACAATAGACTGCTGCTGTTGGTCCAAAAGGCACTGAAGTCTAAACTACATCTCCCAGAGTCACTGCCCATACAATCCTCTTGTGGCTGGCTCAGATTATGAGTCCAAGTTCTGATTCGTCCAAGGCACCATTTTAGAGCTAGCTTACCCCACACTGATTGGTCCAGTTCAGCAGTTCAAAACTAGAATGGGAACTAGCAGACACAGTTCTGACTGCAAAGAAAGCAGGTTAGACAAACTGTAATTTTATTATTACTCTAAATAATTTCTGGCAAACAGTTACATCTTTCAGATAGGTTCCCTTGCACTCCTAGTGACTGCAAAATGAAGTGAATTGGCAGCAGCTCGAGTGGTACTCAGAGAAGCACACAGTCCCCCATACAAACTAATTATGTCTGCAAGCAGACAGCTCTTAAAGAGACAGTACCAGAGGCTCTAAAAACACTCACTGATAAATGGCTTAAATGCCAAACACCATTCAGGCTTGGAGCATTCAAGCAAGCTCCTGAAGTCTTTTGGGAACCCCCATTTGCAGGGGGTTACACCCTTCCTGGTTTGGGAAAGCTTGACGTCCGCGCCAAGTACTCCATAAGTTTCAACTGCAACCATATACATTTGCATTAGGCTCGCATAGTAATCATCAGTCAATATATCATTTTACCAAGAACACATTTCTGAAACATTGCAGTACGTCACACTTTACACAGTATTACATACACATTGTACCATAACTCAAGTTATTACCTCTTGTACATGAAACCTGAAGAGAGGGGCCCTTCCTATCAGTTACCTTGGGGCTGGATGGGGCAAGGCACCATACTTAGAGGGCAACACAAGTAACTTGGAGTTAGCACTGATGCTCAGTTTGGGCAGTGAGCTCGGGACACATACACTCCTTTATGGACAACATTGAGAGGCAAGTCCACAGGCCCCCAAGTGAATCATAACTGAGGTGCACCACAGGCTTTACAGCTCGACCAGTCTTTCTAGGGGAACTGTTATAGTCTCTGCACTCTGAGCCTCATTTTCAGCATTGTCCTCACTTGTCAGGGGAGTCTCCATGGGGTAGAGAGGCTAGAACTTGGGGCACTTTCAGCTCCAGGAGTTACAGTTTCTGAGTCCACAACATTTGGCTCGCATGGAGAGCTTTCGACACTGGCAGTGGACTGTCGGGCACTCAAAATACTCTTCTTGTTCGGGTGTATCACCAGTCTGCCCCAATCTATCATTTTCTCCCTGAAAGCTCAAACAGTTCAACCATGCACAATGATTCCATTTCATCTGATCTGATGCTTTGCACTTCACTTTCTGGGAGCATTGGCTCCAGGGACGAAGCTGGGGGCTTAGACAGTCCAGAAGGCCCAGCTTTGTCTCCAGTATTGACTAGGGATTGCCCCAAACAATTGACTCAGTTCTAAGAAGGATAGTATTCAAAGTCACTCTCACTTCTTCCGATATGGACTGACAGTCATGCTCAACTGGGACTTGTGGAGGGAACACTTTAACTTTGCTTCTGTAGGTGCAGACTTTCTTGATCTTTTCTTAGCAGCAGCTCTAGTCACTGGTCCAGAGGGCATCTTCTAGGGCTCAGACTCGATTAAGATTTGTCCAATGGGCAGTAAATGATTTCTATGTATTGTTTTTACATCTTTTGAATTATTCTCAGGCCTTACTTTGTACACTGGCAGATCATCTAGTTTGCCCACTACAATGTGAGGGAGATGGTGCCATCGGTCAGCAATCTTGTGCTTGCCATGCAGTCCCAGATTTCTTAGCAATACCCGATCTCCTCCTGGAGTTCCTGTGCTTTCACCTTTTATCATGCCTTTCTTTGTTGGCCAGATTTCTTTGGCAGCCATGGTTTGAGCCAGTTGGTACGCATGAGTTAGCTGGGCCTTTAACTTTGCACATACTGTAAATAGTTGTCAGCTTAGAACCCCATCAGAGAGACCCCAAAACACACATCTACTGGTAGCCGAGCTTCTCTTCCAAACATCAGGCGGTAGGGGAGAATCCAGTGGCATCACTTTTGGTGCAGTTATAAGCATGTACCAGGGTGCTAATTTGTTGGCTCCATCTAGGCTTGTCCTTTGGGTGCAGGGTGCCTAGCATATCTAGCAAAGTGCGGTTGAAACGTCAGGCTGTGGGTCCCCTGGGGGTGGTAAGGAGTGGTTCTGGACTTGTGACTCCCACAGAGAAAGCATCTCTTTGATCAGACGACTCTCAAAGTCTCTCCCTTGATCAGAATGGATTCTTTGTGGAGCCCCATAGTGAACAAAAAGTTTTCTACAAGTACTTTGGCCACAGTGGATGCTTTCTGGTCTTTGGTGGGGAAAGCTTGGGCATATCTCGTGAATGGTCAGTGACCACCAGCACATTACTGATATTTCTTGATCTGACTCCAAACTCAGAAAATCACTACAGACCAGCTCCATGGGTGCACTGGTGGTGATGTTAACAAGGGGCAGCCTCTGGGGCAAAGCTTTCCTCTGTAAGCAGCGACTACAAGTTCGAATGTGTTGCTCCACATCAGCCCCCATCTTAGGCCAATAGAATCTGGATCTCACCAAGTCAAGTGTTCTGTCTATACCAAGGTGCCCATGGTTGTGCAAGGACCTCAGTACTGAGTCTCAAAGGCAGTGGGCAGCACTAGTTGTTGTTTGTCTACTTGTCCCCTCTGTCTACTGTTTCTCTGTATAACAGTTTATTGATCAGTTTCAACTTAGGACCTTCTTTGTATAACAGTGCAGTTCTCAAATCAGTGGGCGTAATTTGGACACATCTTTTCCTGCATAGAGGGCTTCTAAAGCTGCTTTGATCATGGGATCGCGGATTGAGCCCGCCGAATACTGTCATTGTCCAGCTGAGGCGGTGCACCAATGTCTATTGCAGAAAAGTGGCAATAAGCAGGTATGCAATTCTCAGAGGGTCCCAAGCAATCCACCATGCAGTCCACTGCGTCCGTGGACATTTGTTCCTCCCTGTCAAACTTCCGGCAGAGTGCCCGAATGTCAGGTTCTGCCAATCGGACCCAATCATTCTGGGGAACAGGCCTCCGGGAGAGAGCATCAGCATCTATGTGGTTCAGACCTGCTCGGTATTCGAGAGCATAGTCATATGCAGATAATGCAGAAAGCCACCTATGGCCAGTGGCATCCAACTTAGCTGAGGTCTGCACATAGGTCAAAGGATTATTGTCAGTTTTTACTAGTATTTTAGCCCTTACAAGTACTCATGGAATTGGTCAACAATAGCCCACTTCAAAGCTAGGAACTCTAACTTATGTACAGGATAGTTCTTTTCGGATGGGGTCAGGCTTCTACTGGCAAAGGCCACTGGTCTCAGGCCATTCTCGTGCTCTTGGTACAACACAGCCCCAACCCTTGCAAGCTAGCATCAGTGTGCAGGACGTAAGGTTTTCTTGGATCGGCATAGGCCAGCACTGGAGCATGGGTAAGTTGATATATGATCTCATGAAAAGCAGTCTCACAATCAGGAGTCCAGCGGGCCCCAAATACTTCACTCGGATGAAAATACACTCTTTCAGTCTTGAGGGACGCTGACTTTGGTATTTTTGTGGGTTGGGGATACCCTTGAGTAAGGTTAAGTAAAGGCGGATCACTCTTGAATAGTCCTTGATGAAGCGCCGATAATAACCACAGAATCCCAGGAATCTTTGCAGTTCTTTAGATTTTGGGCTGTGCCAGGTGGTCAAGGCCTCAACTTTACTTGGTCGGTCTCTATTCCTCGGTGGATACTATGTGTCCCACATACTTTACTGATGTTTGAAAGAATTGACACTTATCAATGGACAGTTTAAGGCCAAAGTCCTCCAGTCGGTCCAATACCTTAAATAATCTGCTCTCATGTTCCTCCAGTGAGCTGCCAAACACAATAACATCATCTAGGTATACCAGGCACTCTAGTAAGTTCATGTCCCCACTGCACGCTCCATCAATCGTTGAAAAGTGGCTGGGGCACCTGAAATCCTTGAGGCATCCTCATGAATTCATAGAAGCCAAGCGGACAGATAAAGGCCGTCTTCTCACGGTCCTCTGGGGCCATCGGGATCTGGTAGTACCCACTCGCGGAGATCCAGCACAGAGAACCACTTGCTCCGTTTAGGCAGTCCAAAGCATCCTGAATGCGGGCATTGTGTACTGATCAGGGATAGTCCCCGGTTTAAGGTGCGATAATCCACACACATCCTTACTGTTCCATTCTTTTTCCTCACTACCACAATGGGGAAGCATAAGGGCTTCTGGATTCTTGTATTACACCAGCAGCTAACATCTCTTGCAGATGCCGTCTCACATCATCTATGTCAGCAGGTGCCAGGCGCCGAGACCTCTCACGAAATGGTCTTCGTCATGCAGCCGGATATTGTGCTCAGCTCCTTGCACGCATCCTACATCCCATTCCTTTAAAGAAAACACCTGGTCTCTCTGGGCAAGCTTCTCACTGATCCTCACTTTCCATTCAGCTGGCAGCGGAGTCGCGAAATCAAACAAGTCAGGCGTGTACTCTGTCATTCTTCCTTGAACTCTTGCTGCTGGGTAGCACTGCAGTGTCTGCACAATGCACATTAGCCAGGATGCAACCTCTGTTTACTCGAATGTCTCTTTCAGACACATTATGAACTTGGACCATTACCTTCTGGCATAAGCATGGGCTCTAGGGCAAAATACTAGGCTTGACCAGCAGTCCCTCTGGCAATTTTCCATCGCCTGTGCATCCAACATTAATATTTTATTCTTAACATCCTTTCTGATACGGACCTCTCCCTGTAAGGTACACTGGGCATTTGGCCAGGATCAGAGACTCAGGATCCTTCTTCCATACAATTCCGACCGGTTCCTCTGGTTCTGTTTTTCAGCATCTCTCTGTGCCTCATAGGCCTTCTTAATTAAAGCCGGAATTCTTAAAGCTCTACTAGTCTTTGACCCTGTTTTCATAACACAACTGTGCCAGCCTTCCAACATATGAGCATTTGTTCCAATCAACAAAGGGACACCATCATACAGTCCAGTGGGGGACACACTAAGGCTAGGGTCTCTACTTGTTCGGCCACTCCAGCCACGGAGGTGGGAAAGACAGCCAAATTCGGATATACCCGGAATAGGGGTAGGCCTTCTCACTTAACCCCATACATGCAGTCCTTCTAATGGTTGTAAGGGTACTTCTGACAAATGCTTCTGATACCAATCCTGGAACATAATTGTCACTTGGGAGCCACTGTCTAATACAGCTCTTGTAGACACTCCATTCACCTTTACAGTGGTCTCCATGGAGGACCCACTATTCTGGACCAGTCTGGAGAGGCGTAGTGGGGGCCTGGGCAACTGACCTTGCCACAAAAGGACGTGAATTAGCATTTTGGTGCCCTCACTGGGATCATGTCGTGCACCTCTTAACCACTGATTTCTTCTCCAAGCTCTCCTTGTAGCCTATATGCAACTTTGTCAGTGTCTTTTGGGGACTGGCATTCCTTTCATGTGCCCATCTTTCCCACAATTATAGCAAAACATACTTTCTGGAGTTTGAGCTGGCCGAGGCGCCACACTGGGAGCCAGGGCGGGGTATTACTAACTGAAACCTGGTGCCATCTCTGTCTGCGCGTGATAAGCATTTGGAGACATCTCGTCAGTTTCTGCACTTCCATGGTTAAGGAATTGAGTTTGGGCTGTTATCAGCAGGAGATACATGGTACCCCACCCCATAGCAGATGCAGTCGGATATAGGTCAGGGCCGTACTTGCAGGCGTGGCCTTCATAAAGGGACTGTTTTTGAATTCCGGATCTCTCTCAACAGTTCGCCCCATTGTGGCATATCTTTTCCTTGTCAGAGCACTCATTGACTGTCAACCTCTGCCCCTGAACTTCACTTGATGGGTCACCCTCAGTCACTGGTCGAGCCACAGCTGTTGGTGCAGGTACCTCCCGAGGTCGCCTTTTTCAACTCCCTGAATTTCTCTCATTAACTCATCATAGGAGGGTGGGGATTCCAGTCGATTTGCCAGGCGTAACTGAAGCAACAGCAGTTCTGAGAAGGGGCAGACTTAAGGATTCTGTCCAGTCTGGTTCGGTCTAGTTCAATCGCTGGCAAACTACCCTTTCTGAGGCATTCTTGCAACAATTTTCCAGCCGAGACATACACAGACAACAACTCCCTTGGTACTGTTGTGCATTTCTTACTCTCCACCATAGGTCCTCATCAGAATCTGGGCTCCCATACACATTCTCCAAGGCCTCAAGATAGGCCTGTGCAGTCGCTTCAGGGTTACTGGCCCGTTTAGCACGGATGGTAGCCAGGGCAGGACCTCGGAGGCTCTCACTAACCCTCTTTCGTTTTTCGCCTTCCGAGCATTGCCATTCTAGCACTTGGGGGGCAACATAGTCTATCCAGGTCTCCCAGTCATCCTCCCCTTGGGGGGTGGGGAGGGTGCCAGAGAAGATCCTCAACCTTCGGTAAGAGTCGTGACTAATGGCAGGTGCAGAAATAGGAGTCTGCATTGGTTCAGCCACCATTACGGGCACTGGAGCAGGAGAGGGTGTTGGGAGGAACACCCCAGGTGGCAAGAATAGTTTCTTCAAGTCCTCCACAGTTTTCCCTCTCCCAGCAACCATTCAGCAAATTTCTCCTCAAAAGTTTCAGATAGTGGTGGGGCTGATTCCCCGGTCTTTACTGTCCTTAGTTATCACTCTCCAAGCAGTGAGGGCTCCTCTGGGGTAATGGTCTGTGGCACTTTGGAGCTATCTATGGGATCCTTAAACTCTACTAGGGCCAGGAAAGTGTGGGTGAGCAGATTAGCATGCCGACCCACCACCACAGGGTTTTGTAAACCTTCCACCTTGGAAAGTACTCCCTGCACAGTGTCCGTATTGATGCAGGGATGTCCAGGATAAGCATAGCATTTTAGGAATTCGTCTCCTCCCCAGTACACCACTCCACCAGCGATTGCACAGCCACTTCTGTCGGGTACCCATTTTTTCTTAACAGTGGTTCGTAAATATGGCCACTAGAGGACACACAATCCCAGCGGTGAGCCTCCAAGATGTAACCCCTAGATGGCGCTATCCCAGGGGCTACTACCCCTGCCTGATTTGCCACTAACAGGTTGAGGGGCCTGGATCCAATGGCGGGTGCCTCCACCCAGAGGTCAGGGTTTGCAATAGTTAAACTAACTTGTCACAGCCCTCTGGGACACTGCAACCCCCTTTCTTCCCACTAGTGGCCCACACAATATATCAGAATTACCTTCACAGTATACACTTACCCCCAGGTCTGGTTCCGCACTGGGACCTCCTGTGAAATGAGATACAGTGCAACAATCACAGAACAGTACTTTAACATAGACAAATACCTCAGGCAGTATAACTTTGCTGAAACAAGCAGCTCTGATTTATTTAGGGGATATAACAAGGACAGGGGAAATCAGGTTAATTAGCTTATCACTCTAATAATCTATTTATGGCTCTGTGCACAGGCCTATCCCTATCAGTTACTGTCCCTGGGTACCCAAGCCCTAGTGGCTAGTCCAAACCGTGGCAGCTGGTAGGGCCCTTTCACACAGAGAAAAGGAGAATTAAACAGTCAGCAGTACAGTAATTCCATTTGGATTTAATGTGGCAATTCAACAGGGAGCGACCCTGAATTAGTACTCACGACCTCCAAATAAGATAGGGTCCTTCAATGTCAGCCGGGCTCACTTGAGGTACACAAACCTCTTCACATCCATATAAAAGCACTATACCAGGCAGGCTGCATCTGTATCCGATCGCAATTACTGCACAATACCGGAGAACACACAGCAGATTCAGTTCCTGACAGACCGAGTGCAATTTTCAGCAATTCTTCCAGTCTTCTACAGGGTGAGCCTGGTTTCTACTCTTCAGAGATCCTTTGATTTTCTTTCAGGACGGATTCAGTCCTACAAGCTGCAGACCGGAACTCTGGGCCTTACACAGCTTTTTGACTAAAACTGCACACTGAAAAAGCACAGGGCTCCTTCCTCTTCACTGCCAAAGCTCAACTGAAACTCCAACCCGACAAAACCGGGCTCTTCCTTTGAGTTCCTCCCAGTTCTTGACTGGATTGGCTGTCACTCACAATAGACTGCTGCTGTTGGTCCAAAAAGGCACTGAAGTCTAAACTACATCTCCCAGAGTCACTGCCCATACAATCCTCTTGTGGCTGGCTCAGATTATGAGTCCAAGTTCTGATTCGGTCCAAGGCACCATTTTAGAGCTAGCTTACCCCACACTGATTGGTCCAGTTCAGCAGTTCAAAACTAGAATGGGAACTAGCAGACACAGTTCTGACTGCAGAAAGCAGGTTAGACAAACTGTAATTTTATTATTACTCTAAATAATTTCTGGCAAACAGTTACATCTTTCAGATAGGTTCCCTTTGCACTCCTAGTGACTGCAAAATGAAGTGAATTGGCAGCAGCTCAAGTGGTACCAGAGAAGGCCACAGTCCCCCCATACAAACTAATTATGTCTGCAAGCAGACAGCTCTTAAAGAGACAGTACCAGAGGCTCTAAAAACACTCACTGATAAATGGCTTAAATGCCAAACACCATTCAGGCTTGGAGCATTCAAGCAAGCTCCTGGAAGTCTTTTGGGAACCCCCATTTGCAGGGGGGTTACATAGGGAAAAGCGGAGCAACCAGAAAGGGTACAGAAGAAAATGCCCCCACTGCTGTGCAGCATGATCGCTGACTGTTGGGGGCAAAGTACAGATGGTCGGAATCACTGCCACCGAGCCCCACCGGCAATGAGAGTAAAAAAAAGAACGTGTTATTAAAAAAAAGGCAAGAACTGGTTAGGCCTTGTGATGCGGTTCTCTCACCTACCACAAGCAGGTTAAGACACTATATCTTTGCTGCCACTAGTCTTTTGGGAACTCACCACTGTGCTGTTCCCTTCTCATCCCACTTATGCACTTGCCAGCACAATACAAATACAGAAACATAAAAACAAAGAAATGAGGTGGCAGAAGAAGGCCTTACCATTGTCTGCCTTGTGTGGCGGTACATGCCTTCTAGAGGTTCATGTCCATCCTCTCCCACCATCCCCTTTCCCTCTCACCAACCTCTTATACTTGATCCTCACATCAAGTACAAGGGCTGGATATAGGAACACCAAATCACTTCAAAATACTCCTGGCACTGATTCCATATCTGATGCAACTTCACTTTGAATTCATAAAATGCTCCCTGAGGGAGAACGCAGAATGGATAGTAAAATGAGATCTTACTTCAAGAGGGTTCCTGCAGTAGGTCTTCACATATAGGACTGCGCCCCCTGGCATCCGGACCACATGGTAAACTTCTAGCTAGCAATCCATAGTGGGGGACCGCCCCCGACGTCACATGATGGGACACCAGCATGACACTATATAGGGGGTGGTCCCCATGCCCACCCTCCAGTTCTTTCCCGCCATCGACCTGTGCAAGTTGGACCTCACGGTGAACTCTGCTCCAGATGACCACCATTTTGATGAGTATTTTCTTATTTTCCTTCTGTTTTACTTCGGTTCTGTCATGTTTTGCATGTCTTCTCCTTTGCGTCAACCAAATAAAAAGTGCTCAAAGTACAATGCCCAGATCCCACACAGTTACGAACGCTCCCACTGTGTCCTCTGCTTAGGCCCCTTGCACCGAATTGACGACTGCAACATCTGCCAGTCCTTCAACAAGGCCACATGCATCAGACGCCAGAAAGCCCCCTATGCCTTCTTGCTGAAAAAATGCCTGGCATTGATGGAAATGGAGCTTTAGGAGCTGCGGGAATGTTCCTCCTCACTCACCACGAGCACAAGAAGAAGAGAAAGAAGTGCCGGGACCAATCCCCTTCTTCCCAGCATTGCCAGGCTGTTGACACCTCCTCTGGTGGGGCTTCAACCTTAGTAAATACACCTCCTGCTTGGTCTCCATCCGCCCCAGTGGATCGGTCGCCGACCCCCCCTCCTGCCATGGTCAGAGGGCGGCAGGGGTGTTTTCTGCAGGAGGACTGTGTCTCGGGGCCTGTTGACAGCTCTCTGGCCAGTAAGTCACCCTCTGGTTCTCCTAAAGGGTGCATGGCCCTGGTCAATAAGCCGGACTCTAGCTCCTCTGTTGTCTGCTAGACCATGACTGGTAAGTTGGGTGCTGGCTCCTCCAGTGTCTGCCTGGTTGAGGTTGATCAGTCGGTCATCGGCCTGCCCGTCGACCGCTCGGCTGAGGCTCTCCTGTCGGGCCCTTCAGACTCACCCGACGCCGAGCAGAGCCAGCTTCCAGGCACCCTCTCTTCCCGCAAGGGTCCTCCCTCCCAGGACTCCTTCACTCCGCTGACTTAGCCCAACCCCTCGCTTTCCGTGGGCCTCTGGGATAGGAGTGCTTCTGCTCGGAGTATCTTCCCCAAAGTTAGGTCCCTTCTCCGGCAGGTCTGTTGACGGGGTTTCCATTCCTATAACCCCCTCATACTTCTCAGACCAGGCATTGGGTTCTTTCAGACCCCCTGACGCCTGACCCCTCAATGGTTGATAACCCTTCCGACCTGGTGATAGCCTCTGGATGGGGTGACCCCCCCGTTCCTCCTGTTCCAATGCCGGAGCCTCTACCTGGTCTTTCTAAGGTACCAGACTGGACTCCTGGTCCTGCATGCCTGCCAGTGGACCCTTTTGCTACCAGTGGTCCCTCGGCCCTGCCTCCCCCAGGGATATTGGCTCCTCTGCCATCTGGGCCTCTGGGCATGAACCCCTGCTACCGTCCACCACAGTTTCCCTTTTATCTGGTGTCAGAGGGTCATTGACGGGTTACCCAGTGCACGCTCCAGCGCCTGGATATCTGGCACTGGGTCATATGTACCAGAGGTACCATTCCCAAGCTTACCCCTGTAAGTACCAGGCTCCTGGCTACCACTCATATTCTCCTTCAGGGTACCCAGGCTTCCAGCCTCTGCTTCTGCCACCACCCCCTCTGCCTCCTCCTCCACAGACTCTGGCCTCAGACATGTCACAGGCTGACACTCAAGGGGCAAGTCCTGCATGTTGGAAGGATGCCAAATATCAGCTCCTGCAGGAGCTTGGTTGCCCACAGCCAGTCATGGTCTCCACCCCAGCCCCCAGGGCGGTTCCTAGGAGCCCCTCCCCAGTTGACTATTGATCGTCAGACAGGGACTCTTAATAGGCACCCAGCTAGGGTCCTTCCTGGAAACAGGGTCACAGAGAAGGCTTCAGACAAAGCCTCTTTCCCTAGTAGACCGGAATCATCAGATTCAGAAGCAGACTCTGACACTTCGGCCAGCTCAGGGGCTCATTCTCCTAGCGAACCTCAACCAAAAGAGTCTCCCAAATCTCCTCCAGAGGACCCTTCATTTGCGGAGCTCCTTCAATCCATCCAGTAAGCATACAGCTGGGCATTCCAAGAGCTGGATCCCAAAAGAAAGAGGCTTGTGGAGCATCTGGACTTGACGAATGCAGACCCCTTGCCTATACCTCCTTCGACAGGGCCACATGAGGATCTGACATCCACCATATGGCAAAAATTATCCTCCATCCCTGTGGTCTCCAAGAAGGCCGACAGGCATATCACCCCCCCCCCCGGAGGGGACCAGCCACCTTACTGTACAAGCTAAGTCTGATTCCATAGTTATCGCAGTGGCCCATGACAGGTCGGCACAGCCAAAACATCTAAGTACCTCACCTCTGGACAAAGAGTCCAAACAAATGGACCAGTACAGTCACAAGGTCTACGCTTTTTCCACCTATACCATCAGGTCTCTCAACTACGTGGCACACATGATTTCTTACCAGAAATCCGTTCTAGCTCATCTAGAGTCAGAGCTCCAGTCCATACCTGACGAGGCTCTCAGGACCGGGCTTCTCGATAGGGTGACTTACCAAGTCCTCCTGTCACCACGCATTGAGAGCCACCTATGACTGTGTGGACTCAGTGGCCCACTGCACCACCTTGGGCGTCTGTCTGAGCCATCTGGCGTGGCTCCGTACAGTGGGTCTGATGAAAGATTTCCAAACCACCCTCCTGGATGCACCCTTTACGGGTTCCATCCTGTTGGGCAGCAATGTGAAGGATGTCATCACTGAGCTACAGGAGAGTGGCAGATCCCTTCAGGATGTCCACTTCATGTACCACTCTGGTCCCAAGTCCAAGCATTCTTTTCATTGTCCACAGTGAAGGTGGAACAAACAGACCCAGGCCAGACACCAGGGCAAGCATCAGGCCACGGGGTCTGGTGCCCAGACTCCTTAAGCCAAATCCCGAAGGGCCTCCGGGGGGCAATAAAGTGGCCCTCCCCTCTGCCTGCTGACTTGGGAAGGGGGCCCTCCACCTCCTCCAGATCTTCCAGTGGGGCCGGTGGGGGGAAGATTCACCCTCCGTCTCAGAGTGGGAGGTGATAACCACAGATGCTTGGTCTTACAGATAATTGCAAGAGGTCACTCAATAGAGTTCCTGGACAGACCCCCGACAATCCTCCGGGTTGGTCTCACTACCCGTCAAGCCCTCTTCACCTCATTCAGGAGGAAATCCAGGATCTCTTGTCAAAGTCAGCCACAGAGCTGGTTTCTCCCACACAGGCAGGAAGGGGTATTACTCCCATTTCTTCCTGGTGCCCAAAAATACAGGCGATCTGAGGCCCATTCTGGATCTCAGCCAGCTAAACCTCTTCATCAAGTACAAGAGGTTCCACATGCTAACTCTCCAGGGACTCATACCCCTGCTCCAAAAGAATCAGTGGCTGAGTTCACTGGACATGCAAGATGCTTACCTGCACATCCCTATCCTCCAGGCCCATCGCCGTTTCCTCAGGTTTACCTTTCAGGGGAAACATTACCAATTCTGTTTTGGCCTCTCTTCGACACCTAGGGTTTTACCAAGTGGCTGGCGGTGGTGGCTGCAGCCTTGCGCCGCATAGGGATTTACGTGCTGCTGGCTGCCCGGTAACTCATCCCAGTCACGGACCTCGGCCTCTGCCTCCATATTGAGCCATCACCCTGCAATACCCCCTGACTTGCCCCCCAAGGTGGAATCATGGCACTGACTCCCCAACAGCACCGCGATGATGGGATTAGGCCGAAGGGCCAGCTTTGAGATTAATTCGAGGCCAAGGCGGGCTTCATAGCGGGCGGCTGGGAGCCGAAGAATTTTTGTGGAGTTTTTTCTGGGAATCTTTACAGCCTGGGTAAAGAATTGGCTGGAGAATAGGACACAGAGAGTAATAGTAAATGGAGTCCACTCTGAAGAAAGGGGGGTTGCTAGTGGGGTACTGCAGGGTTCAGTATTAGGACCAGTCCTCTTCAATGTCTTTATAAGCGACATTGCAGAGGGACTGGAAGGAAAAGTATGTCTCTTTGCAGATGACACAAAGATCTGCAACAGAGTTGATGCACAAGGTGGGGTGGAAAGGATGAGAAGGGACTTGGCAAGGTTAGAGGAATGGTCAAATGTATGGCAGGTTAGATTCAATGCTAAGAAGTGCAAGGTAATGCACCTGGGAAACAAAAATCCAGCGGAAGAGTACACAATGGGGGGTGAGATACTAACAATAACAAAAATGGAAAGGGACCTAGGGGTAGTCATATCAGATGACCTAAAGGTGGGCAAGCAATGTTAGAGGGCAGCAAGGAGGGCTGGGTGGATACTGGGATGCATAGGAAGAGGCATCACCAGTAGAAAACAGGAAGTTATTATCCTTCTGTACAGACAGCTGGTGAGACCCCATCTGGAGTACTGCGTGCAGTTCTGGAGACCCAATCTCCGCAAAAACATAGACAGGATGGAAGCTGTCCAGAAGAGGGCAACTAAAATGGTGCAGGGTCTGCACTGGAAGACATATGAGAGACTTAAGGAGCTTAATATGTATAGCCTCGAGGAAAGGAGGGAGGGGGACATGAAACTTTCAAGTACCTCAAGGGAATCGACAAAGTCCAAGAGGGTAGCATCTTTCAAAAAAGAGTGTGCAAGAACAAGGGGGCACAATTTGAAGATGGAGGGCGGCTCATAGGTAATTTAAGGAAGTATTTTTTCACAGAGAGGGTTGTGGATGCATGAAACGGCCTTCCGGAGGAGGTAGTGGAGTCAAAAACAGTGGTGGAATTCAAGCATGCATGGGACAGTCATAAGGCAATTCTAGGGGGTGGGGGTAGGAAGAAGTAGGCTGCTGGTTAACAAGGATCTGCAGCTTATCCATTAGGTAGGGAAATGGGCAGACTGGGTGGGCCAAACGGTCCTTATCTGCCGTCAAATTCTATGTTACTGTGATGGAGATGTGCAATGACGTCCAGCGTCCACTTCACCCCCGATACTCTCAGACACCAGTCGCTTGTGATACCCCCAGCCTCTGCCAGGGGTCCGCCAAGCACTGGACGTTCTCCCCACTCTCCCCCTGGAGAAGAAGAGCAGTCCTGCAAACGCTTCATCCTTCTCCCCTGGCCAGCCCTCTGACGACTCAGGTCCATTCCCGAATCCGGGTTGCTGGCATCGTAAGCGGAAATCCAACTGCTGCGCCGTCGGGGCGGCCCCTGGATGACTGGCTTTTGTCAGTCTCATCACAGGACAGTCTGCTGGAGTCTCTCTCTCCACCACCCTGGACCTATTTTCCCATCTTGGCATCATGGTGAACTATCCCAAGTCACAGCTTTCACCCTCTTAGTACCTCCAATTTATCGGAGCAGTGCTGGATATGGTCCAGGGCAGGGCCTTCCTACCTCAGGACAGAACAGAAACCCTGAAACAGCAAACCTTTTCTGTGACTAACTCTCATTGGACCACAGCTGCTTTGTTCTCCGTCTGCTGGGACTAATGGCAGTGGCCATTCCCACAGTTCCGTTGGCCAGACTATACATGAGGGTGACCCAGTGGACACTCAGAGTCCAGTGGGATCAATGCTCGGATGACCTGGACCACCAGTTCCTAGACTCCAGCAGCATGAAGAGGGATCGTCTCTGGTGGCAGGAGTTGTCCAACCTCTCCTCGGGGGTCCCCATTTCATCCTCCTCCTCCTCCTTCCATGACCCTCATGATGGACGCCTTTGGTCAGGGCTGGGGAGCCCATTGAACCAATGGGAGGTGATCTCCACAAGAAGTACATCTGCACATGAATGTTCTGGATATGAGAGGAGTGCTCTATGCTCTCCAGGCGTTCCAGGCCCTCATATGCCTTGGAACACTCCTGGTCCAGACTGACAACACGGCCGCGGTCTGGTACATAAACAAATAGGGAGGCACCCGATCATACTCCCTCTGCAGGGAGGCAATACGGATGTGGTACTGGGCAGTCCAACATGGCCTATTCCTGACAGCAGTCCACGTGCCAGGCATTCATTATGTCCTGGCGGACAGTCTCAGCCACACCATCATGTGGGTTCATGAGTGGGAGCTAAGGCAAGAGGTAGTAGAAGAACTTTTGATCAGTGGGGTTGGTCAGAAGTAGATCTCTTTGCCTCTCCATTCAGCACAAAACTACCCACCTTTTGTTCGCTCATTCCCAGGCGTGGTGTTTTTTGGTGAGATGCGCTGTCTCTTTGTTGGACAGGGAGGTTTCTGTATGCTTTTCCCCCCTTTCCAATTCTGTAAAAGGCACTGCTGAAGCTTCAAGCAGAGGGAGCTTGCATGATTATCATTGCTCCCATCTGGCCTTGTCAGATTTGGTTCCCCTTGCTACAGCAGCTGGCATTGGAACCCCCAGTACTTCTATCTGTCCTTCACGATCTTCTGACGCAGGAGCTGGGCAGCCTGGTGCATCCGAGCCTCAGATATCTTCACTTACACGCATGGCACCTCAGGACATAGCTGTCTTGCATTTTGGGGTCTCCTCGCAAGTCGCCCAAGTACTGTTGGAGGCCAGAAAGCCTTCCACCAGAATGACATATGCGATGAAGTAGAAGAGATTCACCATATGGGCGAATGCCAGGTGGCTGGACCCTTTCTCTTGCTCAACACCCCAGGTCCTTAAGTACCTCTTGCATTTATCTGATTCAGGCCTCAGCTGTCCCTCCCTGAAGGTCCATCTTTCAGCGATTTCCGCCCATCACCTTCCGGTGGTTGGCAAAAACCTCACACAGTTGGAGGTCTCAAAAACTTTTTTAAGGGGATCCTCCACTAAAAACTTCCAGTCCGTAGTCTGGTCCACCCCGAGACTTAAACTTTGTTTTAGAGAAACTTACTTTGCCCCCTTTTGAGCCGGCGGCAAGTTGTGACATGTTCTATTTGTCTTGGAAAGCGCTATTTTTAGTTGCTGTTACTTCAGCACAAAGGATTTCAGAGCTTCAGGCCCTCATCTGCAAAGAGCCTTATTTAATTTTCCACAGAGACAGCCCTGCCCCTGCGGACTAACCCCTCATTTCTACCAAAAGTGGTATCTGAATTTACATTGAACCAAGATATTCAATTGCCAGTTTATTACCCTGAATATTCCAGTGGGTGGGGGGGAACACCTTTTGCACACACTGGATGTGCACAGGATTCTGAGATATTATGTTTCACAGACTAAGGAGGTGCGCAAGTCTAACCAGTTGTTCGTAGCTTTTGCACCCAAACATTGGGGCACAGCTGTTTCCAAGCAGTGCCTACCCAAATAGTTGACTAACTATATCTTGTTCATTTACCAGAAGTACGAGAAACTGCTTCCGGGGGAAGTGAAAGGGCATTCTACTCACGGCATGGCCGCTTCTATGGCCTTTTTACAGAACGTGTCCACTTTGATATCTGTGCTGCAGCCACCTGGAGTACAATCCATACTTACACCAAGCATTACAGTCTGGACATTGCTTCTAGGCACAGGGGTGGCTTTGGACTTGCTGTCCTACAAGGCCTCTTGTCCTAATCAGGATCCTTGTTGGTAGATCTTTCCACCTCCTGGGCCTCAGTCTCCGACTATCCATTTTTTTTTGACTGCTTGGTATTCAGTCCTGTATGTGAAGACCTACTGCAGGAACCCTCTCTAAGTAAGATATTACAGTTATGTAAGAACTTACCATAACAGTAGATCTTACTTTGAGAGGGCTCTTGCAGTAGGTAATAATATGTAGGACTGGTGCCCCCTGGCGTCAGGACCGCATAGAAACTTTTGCTAGCATAGTCTGACGGGGCACCACCCACCAGACGTCATGTGACTGATGTCAGTATAACCCCATATAGTGGGCAATCCTCATGTCCGCCCACCAGTTCTTTCCCGCTGTCGATCTGTGCAACGTCGGACCAACTGGAGCTTGTTGCTGCAGTGTAGAACACCATCCGATGAGTATTCATTTAATTTTGTTTTTTTCCTAGTAGTTTGTATGTCGTCCTCTCCATATCTGCATAAAAACAAGTGCGTTTCATGCAGGGTTCAGCTGTCGCCCAAAGATCAACATTCTCTGTGTCTCTTCTGTCTCGGGCCTAGCCACAAGGTCAAGGAGTGCAAGGCCTGTGCCCACTTTAATCAGGCCATGCGGAAACAGTGCCAGCAAACCCTCGAGGCCCACATCCTAAAAGAAAAGATGGCTTCGATGGAGCAGGAGTTGAAGAAATTGAAGAGCGTGTCTTCCTCGCCTGCAGACCCTCATAAAAAGAAGAGGAGGGACAAGGAGCATTACCATCCTCCATCGAAGATGCCTGCGGGCCCTTCATCAGGGGATCGGCCCTTTTCTGGCCAGAAGGTAAGTGCCACGACCAGGCCTGCGCTCCCGCCAACTGAGCAGGCCTTGGTCCCCCACCGCGACTGGTCTCGGTGACGGTGGGCTCCTCAGATTCTTCCGAGGCCACCGCTGCTCTTAGGCCCATTACCACCTCGGGCTCCAAGATGGCCAGCGAGGCCGATAAGTCGCTCGTCGGCCCCTCTGACGAACGCCTGGTGGGGGTTGATAAGTCGGGAGCCGGCTCCTCTGACTCCCGCACAGCCCAAGTCAATAAGCCTATCGTCGGCCCTGCCAACGATTGTCCAACTGCTTCGCGTCTGTAAGGCCCTGATGTGATGCTGCCGGATGTTGGAATCATCCTGGCCAGAGATCTGGGTTCTCCAAGGGGGGTGCTTCCTGACCCCCATCACCTGACCCATCAGAGCTTCCCCAGCTTTTGCCAGAACCGCAAGCTCCGACGCAAGTCCTCCCGTCGCCAGGGGTTCCTGATAGTAGAAGGCCACCCTGCCTTACAGTGGCTCCTACACCAGCTTTGGTGACATCCGACCCAGCTCCTCACTGCCCACAGATCCCCTTACCTCCTTCAGGTCCATTGTCAGGCTTACCTCCATCAGGTGCTCCTTCTCGCTTTCCTTGGATGGGACACGTCACGGGGGCCCCTTCCTCAGGGATTTCTGTCCCTGCTGGGATAACAGTAGGCCCATCAGGTCTTCCTCGGTTGGGACTGCCATCTGGTCTTCCCTTGTCAGGGCCATCCTCAGCCCTTCCACCGTCAGGGCTGATGTCAGACTTCCCTCCGCTGGGGCTGCTGACAGGCTATCCCCCAGCGAGACATTCTTCTAGCTATCCCACATCAGATTTTTCAGCCTTTCCTCCGTCGGGACTGCCGTCAGGTTACCCGCCATCAGGCCATGGGTCCCTCCCTCAGTATGGCCTCATGTCGGGTTTTCCATCTTCAGCCTATCTGCCATCGGGTATCCTCCATCTGCCTTGATGCCAGATCCTTTTTCTTCAGCCTACTCTTACCATGGCTGCCCTGGTTCTTATCCTTTACCAGGTTACCCTCATTTTTTCTCCCACTTTTTTGGAGGGCAGGGTCCTGGATTTTCTCAATATCCATCTCCTCTCACTGCACCTCCTCAACAGCCACAGGTAGACTTCTGGGAAATTCTTAATTCATGGTGGCTGATGACCAAGAGTCAATTGGTCTCTGAACTGGGCAGCAGGCATCCTGCACCACCGATTGTCAGCCGTCCAGCATCTCTGCCTAGGGCACCTTTACCTGTGGGCACTCGTCCACCCATGTCAGATTACCCATCTGAGCTGACGACTCAACTGACGCCGGACATTGTCACCAGGGAGCCAGATCTTCCAGGTCCAGAAGTCCCAGAGGATTCAGGGGATTCTGAGCTGGACTCAGATACCTCAGGCAACAGCTCAAGATTAGTGACCCCTCCCTATGAGGATCTGGTCCCTCAGGAATCCCCTGAGTCCCTCCCCCCTGAAGATCCCTCCTTTGTGGACCTCCTCAAGCAGATGATGGAGGCCCAAGGGTGGAAGTCAGAGGCTCTGGACCCCAAAAGATGTAGGTTAGCAGAGCATCTGGACTTCCCTGATACAAGTCCAGTAGTCACCCCACCCTGACTGGAACCCCATGAGGATTTAGCCTCAACCATTTGGCAGAGACCCTCCTCCATCCTGGCTATGGTCAGAAAAGCTGACCAGGTCTGTGGGACACCTGAGGGGAAAGACCATCTGAGCACCCATCCTAAGGCAGACTCAGTGGTCATTACAGCGGCCCATGATTGATCCGCTAACCCACAACACCTTAGCACCTCCCCTCCTGATAAGGAGTCTAAACAAATGGACTAGTTTGGGAAGAAAATTTTACTCATCTTTGACTCCGGCAATTCATGCTATGGACTATGTCTCACACATGCTGGAATTCCAGAAGACATTGTTCCACCAGCTAGAACCTGCCATTGAGGCCTTACCAGACTCTGACACCAAGTCTTCCTTGGCTGCCACTATAAAAATGGCCAAGATGACTGGACGCCATTCATTACAGGCCATCTACGATGCAGTGGACTCCACTGTTCTAGGTGCAGCCACAGTTGTTAGCCTTTATAGGTACTCTTGGCTGAGAGTATCAGGTTTAGCCCCTGATGTTCAGTCGACTATCCAGGATGCCCCTTTTGGGGGATCGGTCCTGTTTGGTGGCGATGCCCAGGACATCATTACCAGCGTGCAGAATAAGGGCACAGCACTTCAGTCGGTCCATACTGTGTACCGCCTGAAACCACAGCAACAAAACATCCTTTTCATTGGTAAAACAAATGCCAGGCAAAAAATCAATAAGCGCCCAAGTGCCAGTTTAAGCGTAAGGCTCCACAGCCACCACTGGCCCCCAAGTCAAGTCTCAAAGAGCTGCAAGCGCGGCCCTCCCTAACCTGCTCTCCCACTCCTGACTCGGTGACCGCCCCTCCTCATCCTTTGGAAGAACAAGTGGGCGGAAGATTCATAAGGTACCTGAGAGGCTGGGAGTCCATCACATCATACGCTTGGGTGCTCCAACTGATAAGACTTGGTCACATTCTAGAATTTTGAGAAAAACCTCCAGACAGTCCGCTGAGATTTTCTCATTGCCAAAGGTGCATATTCCTCTCTTAAGGGAGAAAATCAGGGCTGTTCTTCTCAAGGAAGCGATTGAGCCCGTGCTGGTAAACCAGATAGGGAAGGGATTTTACTCCCACTTCTTTCTGGTTCCCAAGAAGACAGGGGATTTTCACCCAGTATTGGATCTCAGTTCTCTTAACTTCTTCTTATAGTACAGGAGGTTCAGGATCCTGTCATTGCAAAGTCTGCTGCCTCTTCTGTCCCAGGGCCAGTGGCTCTGTGCTCTGGACATGAAGGATGCTTATCTCCACATTCCCATTTTTGTCCCTCAGGTTCTGTTTCCAAGGGGAGTATTATCAGTTCAAGGCTCTTCCTTTTGGTCTGTCATCCGCCCTGCGTGTTTTTACCAAATGCCTGGTGGTCATGGCAGGGACCTTGAGGTGCCAAGGGCACACTGTTTTTCCTTACCTTGATGATTGACTTCTGGCAGCTCTGTCGAAGGAGGGGTTGGAAGCTTCCCTCTCTGCTATGCTGCACCTTTTCCAGAGATTGGGTATTGTAGTCAGTTACCCCAAATCACAGCTGGTCCTGTCACAATGCCATCAGTTCATTGGGGCCGGTTTTGGACATAGTGCAGGGCATGGTCTTTCTTCCCCTGGACAGGGCAGATACCCTGGTGGGTCAGGCCATGATGATTTCTTCCAGTCATCATATCTCGGCCAGAGCAGTTCTCTGTCTTCTTGTGGCAGTGGCTATTCCCAAGGTCCCATTGGCCAGACTACACATGCGGATTTCGCAATGGACTCTGAGCGCTCAGTGGGATCAGAAGAAAGGCAATCTAGATTGCCTGATTCTCATCTCCACCCCAATGCAACAAGACCTGTTGTGGTGGCAGGACCCCAGCAGTCTTTTGCAGGGGGGTCCTTTCCAGACTTCTCTAACTACAGATGTGTCGGGCCAGGGTTGGGGTGCCAATCTGGGACACCACAGAACCCAGGGTCTGTGGTCCCCTATGGAAATGCACTTGCACATCAGTGTGCTGGAGATGAGAGCAGTGCTTTATGGTCTTCAAGCTTTTCAGCACATGCTTCTTCAAGTGGTCCTTTGGATTCAGATAGACAACATGTGTGTAGTGTGGTACATAAACAAATGGTGGCACTTGCTCGTATTCCCTTTGCAGGGAAGCAATGCAGGTCTGGAATTGGGCAGTTCTGCACAAAGTCCGTCTGAGAGCGGTTCACGTCCCAGGAATGCAGAACATTCTTGCAGATAGTTTAAGCCACACCAGGGTAAGGGCTTATGAGTGGGAGCTAAAACAAGAGGTGATAGACCACATCTTCAACCTGTGGGGTTGTCCAGAGGTGGATTTGTTCGCAGTCCCATCAAACGCAAAACTTCCCAAGTTTTGCTCGCTCAATCCCGGGCATAGTGTTTTCTGGCTAGATGCACTGTCACTTTCTTGGACAGGGAGATTTCTGTATGCATTTCCTCCTTTCCCACTATTACAGCGAGTGTTGACCAAGCTTCAGTTGGATGGGGCGCAAATGATCTTGATAGCTCGGTTTTGGCCTCAACAGATGTGATCCCCCCTGCTTCAGTGTCTGGCGGTGGAACCTCCTATTTCCCTTCCTCTGTCTTATGACCTTCTCACTCAGGAAAAGGGCACACTAGTTCATCCGGGACTGAAGTCCCTGCATCTTCATGCATGGTGCCTCAGGACATAGCTGCTTCATGGTTTGGGGTTTCTCCCAGGGTAGCTCAAATTCTGGTGGAAGTGAGAAAACCATCAAACAGAACTACCTATGCCATGAAGTGGAAATGTTCCTCTGTTTGTCCACTGAAAAAGATCTGGGCCCTTTTTCGTCCCCCCCCCAGGTCATGGAGTACTTGCTTCATCTTTCTGACCTGGGCCTGAGTTATTCTTCATTGAAGGTGAATTTGGCAGCTGTCTCGGCTCTTGGCCTGCCATGATCCAGTAGGAGGCAAGACAATGGCTCGGTTAGAGATCTCCAAAACCTTTTTGAAAGATATTCTGCATCTGAAACCCCCGATGTGAAATCCTGTGCCACCGTGGGACCTTAATTTTGTGCTAGAAAAATTGACTATACCTCCCTTTGAGCTGGCCAGCTCTTGTGAGTTACACTTTTTGTCCTGGAAAGCGTTAGTTTTGGTTGCTGTTACTTCAGCCCATACAATTTCTGAGCTTCAGGCACTGATGTATAAGGTGCCTTATTTGATTTTTCACAAAGACAGGGTGGCTCTGCATACAAATCCTAAGTTTCTTCCTAGGGTTCTGTCTGAAACGACTCTTAACCAGTCCTTAGAATTACCGGTATATTATCCCGAGCATTCCAGTCGAGGTGAAGCCATCCTGCATACGTTGGACGTCCACAGGATCCTTCATTACTACACGAACAGGAGAAAAGATGTCCATAAAATGGATCAACTTTTTGTTTCTTTCATACCAAAGAGGGAGGGTGCGGCAGTTTTCAAGCAGTGCCTTTCCAAATGGTTGGCAAACTGCATTACTTTTTGTTACCAGAAGTATGGAAAGGTCTTCCCGGGACAAGTCAAAGGACATTCTGCCAGGGGAATGGCTGCTTCCACAGTCTGTTTCAGGAATATCTCTGCTGCAGATATTTGTGCGGCAGCGACATGGAGTTCTGTCCACACTTTCACGAAGCATTACAGTCTGGACATTGCCTCTAGGCGCAGGCTGGTTTCGGATTAGCAGTCCTCCAAGGGCTCTTGTCCTAACTTCTTCAGTTGGCAATACTGGGTTATGTTCCAGCCTTCCTAGATTTTTCTTGTTCCTTGGACAATTTACTGCTTGGGACTCAGTCCTGCATGTTATTACCTGCTGCAAGAGTCCTCTCGAAGTAAGATAGTACAGTTACGTAAGAACTTACCGTAACAGTAGATCTTCGAGAGAGGCTCTTGCAATAGGTAATCCTTTTCCTACCCACCTTCCCCCTTTCTTTTTGGGATTTTATCTTCATGCTCTTTCTCCAATAAGCCATTTCTTCAGGGGATCCAGGAGCCTCTTTTTCTTCTCCTCCTGTCACATCCTTTTTCTTGGTCTCCGGCGGGAGAACTGGAGGGCAGACATAGGGACCGCCCACTATATAGGATCACGCTGTCATCAGTCACATGACGTCTGGTGGGCGGTCCCTCGTTAGACTATGCTAGGTAAAGTTTCCGTGTGGTCCTGACGCCAGGTGGAGCCAGTCCTACATATTATTGCCTACTGCAAGAGCCTCTCTCGAAGATTTACTGTTATGGTAAGTTCTTGTGTAACTGTACTATCTTCAAGAGAGGTTCCTGCAGTAGGTCACCTTTTTCCGTCCCACCTTCCCCCAGCTCCTGTTTTCCTTTCCTGTTCCAGGATCATTCCCAGCAGCTACAGGCTCAAGGAGTATTCTCCTTTCTCCCGTTCCCCTTCCAGGGGTCTACTGGCAGGAGAATTGGAGGGTGGGCATGGGGACTGCCCCCTATATAATGTCACACTGACATCCCATCGTGTGACGTTGGGGGTGGTCCCCTGCTATGGATTGCTAGCTAGAAGTTTGCCATGTGGTCCTGACATGTGGTCCTAATGTCAGGGGGAGCAGTCCTATATGTGAAGACATACTGCAGGAACCTTTTTCAAAGATCCACTGTTAGGGTAAGTTCTTACGTAACTGTAATTTACCTGTACCCTTTTAAAACAAGCTCAGCCACAGACGGATTAAGCATAAAATATTTTATCCAATTTACTAACAGTACAAGAATGTAGGAGTCAAATATGGGCCTTTTTTTTACATATGAGAAAGTACAAATAAAAAGGCAGTAAACAATAGCTATGCAAAAACAGAAAAAAGAGTTAAATAGATTTCTAAATTGCCTTATCACACAGGTTTTTGACAAGATACTTCTCGCACAGATAAATTTTTCCAGCAGGTCACGAAGCAGTTGGAGATGTTTCCTTGGTTGCAGCTGATGCAGAATTCACACAGTTCTGTTGCTTCTCTCTAAGCTGACCGACCAACTCTTGACCCTCTGGGCTCTACGATGCCAGTTCAACAACACTTTTGTCGACCGGCATCTCATCGACAGGTTTATGTGGAAGGCCTTGGTTGTGGTGGAGCATAAACCCTTGTCTCCTGGCACATAGAAACCCCCATGTGGGGGCTCTGCCCCGCATCCCCTCGATTAGGATTCTCAACTACAGTCGGAGTTGATACGAGGAGGGTGCAGGACCAGGTGACAGTATGTGCCTGTGTTGGGCCTTTCCAACACCTCAACCTGTCGATTTTGCCGACGGTTGGTAGGTTGCTGTGTTGGTGTCACTGTCAGGGGGGCATACTGACCCTCTACGCCCCAGGATTCTATGTCATAACTGCGATTGCGGAAGAGCGGTCGCCATTTGGGTGAGTGTACATTGCCAAAAATGAATTATGACAATGTACACACAGCCGACCTAGAAAAACTGGCTACTGGTTTTCTATGTATGTGGGGGACTGCACCCCCTCACTTAAGGATTCTCAACTCCGGGAGGTGTATGTTGGGGGGGGGGCATAAAATTTAAAAAAAAAAAAGGAAAACCCCAACTGACGCAAAAAAGATTGTGCTCAGAACCGAACTCAGCACCTCCCAACTCCATCCCACTACCTACCCACCACGCCACACGGCCAACTCAGCAGCTGACCACCACACTACACCCCACATACCCTCCCTGCCCTTATGTCTGTTCCACGATATGGTCCCCCCCCCCACACGCACATGTATATATAGCAACATCCTGTCACTGTACTCATCTACCCCTGTATCTGGTCGCTACCCTGCCAAGTATTCCAGAACACAGGCGCCGTGATTGAGTTGCCCTTTTTGAAAGCACTCAATCATGGTCACCTTGTTCACTGGATACTGCGCCCCAGATTATACTATAGCTTGCCTTTCCCAGCATTCCAGATTTGGGTGAAACCATTTTCTGTGGAGACTCCCTTGTCTCCTAGGTCACTGATTTGTCCCAGAAACGTTCTAGAGAGAGGCAGCCTACATTGTGACCTGTCATTAAGATTCCATTCGTATTTAAAAAGGAGATGGTTTCTAAAGGCTGACTACTTTTCCTGCAGTCTCTACAAGCTGGCTCACCTCTGGGGAGCCGTAAAATCATACTACTTCAGCAGATCACTTGGCTCCACTGCTATTGTAAACTGGGTCCATCGATGACGTCTTCTTACTAAACACTTTTCAGGGTCATATCTGGATACTCACAGGCACCTCCCAGCCCCAGTTGCATAAATATGGAATTTTCCATAATTTTGCCCCAAATTAGTGCCCTGACCAAAACTAAGTTTGTATTTATTTATTTAAAAATCAGAAAGACCTTTGAGCCAAGGGCTCTTTTACAGAAGTTCCACGTTAAGTCACAAGAATAACAAATTACAATGGTTTCAGTAAGTAGTACAACATGAGGAATGTAATTACATAAACAAAAGAATAATATGGCAAGATAAATATTGTGTCAAGTGCAGCCAGTGGCCTTGTCTGAAGAAGGGTGAAAGGGATTAAAGGGAGAGAAGGATAGTGGGCGAATTGAGGGGGGATGGAAGGAGCAAAATAAGAGCAAGGAGGGAGCTGCCACGATGTAGCTTATGTAGGAAAAGACTCACGGGGTAGAGGGAGAAAACAAGGTGAGGAAACAGAGGGGAACAGAGGCTTAATGTACAGAAACAAATAATAACAGACAACAATAATTTCAGTTTCACCTGTTGAAACAAGTGCGTCACAGGCCCAAGAGCACAGCATACAGATCTGGACAGCATACGACAGAAAAGGCATCAGTATGCTAGAAAGAGTTAGAGGAGAGCAACAGAACTAGTAGCTGCTGAGAAGGAGGATTTAACATTGAGAATAGACTGTCTGACCTGGGGCTGTTCTCGATGGAAAAGGGAATATTAGGAGGTGATAATGATAATGGTCTTCATAGGGGTGAAAGAAAGACATAATATATTAAAAGATATACGAGGCATAGCTATAGTATGGGAGCTACAGTTTGGATGAAAAGCGCTAGAAATAACCAGATTCCTTTCCTTACTTCTTTTCCTTCTTGCCAGTTCTCCTTTTCTACAGTCCTAGTGCTATCTTCCTCTTTATTGTGAGCCCCCAGTGCCATAAAAAAACACTTGAAAAAGGAAAATAAATTAGCTTTTATATTGCACCATTCTTGCAAACTCTGTATCCCAAAGTGCTTTACAATCCAGGAATTGGATGAGAGAGAATGTTTCTGCTATTACTGTAGGTGCACAGGGAGTTCCTAACATGAAAAAGACAGATTAGAGAGAATTAAAGAGACGTTAAACACAGAAAATAATGACATTTGGCTTTATATAGTGCCTTTCATATAAACTGTTTTCCGAAGTGTTTTAATGGTTTACATTCCAGAAGAGGGGGCGGCATAGAATGTTGCTGCCATTGTTAGTGCAAGGTATACAAAGCATAGAGCTGGATTAGAGAGAAACTACAGAGGTTAAACACAGAAAGGAATGTAATTTGTTTTATATTGTGCTTTTCATACAAATCGTGTTCCAAAGCACTTTACAAACCAGGAAATGTAGGTGGGAGAATGTCTTTACCATTGACAGTACAGGGGATAAAGAGCACAGAGCTAGATTAGAGAGCAACTATAGAGAGGTTAACACAAAAAAAGTCATTTGTTTTTCAGTCAATCAGTTTTATTTTATGCTGGAAAGTATGTGAGTAAAAATGCCTATTTTCACAAAAACGTCCAGTTGCATAAAATTAGTAATACTAACAATGGCAAAATAGAGTGCACAACAGAATGTGATTTGCACAAAATACTAAGAAGAGAGGAATAAATAACAGGAAATATATACAGTCAGTAGAACCTAGTGTACATCAGAATAAACAATAGAAAAAATACGTTCATGAAAACAACAATTTATATACAGGGAAAAAAACTTATATACATGGAATACACTTAGAACATATTTTTTAGGTTTTATATACTGCCTTTCAAACAGATTGTATCCCAAAGTTCTTTACAGTCCAGAGAGACAGCGGGGGAGAGAATGTAGCTGCCATTTTCCGTGCACAGGGGTTCAAACAGAACAGAAGAAGATGAGAGAATAAGTATTGGGAGGTTAAGCACAAAGAGGTCAAGGGGACACGGGCAACTATTTTTGCATCATATTGCTTCTAGTTGAAAACCGACATTTTATGATTGCTTACCTTTTTTAAAATTTGTTGTCGCTTGTTTTATCTGCATCCTTTCTTAGTAGAACTGAAGTGCATGTTAATGGTGTAATTATACCTAACCATGTTTTGTTTCAGATCCTCGATCTTCTCTTATTGCATACTACGGGCCGTGTGCCCTGTGGGGTGGATTGCCTACTTGCCGTGGATCCATGGTGTGTAGGTAATCCTAAGTGTAATTTCTGCACACTGGGGTCCTGCTGACCCCTACACACATGCACGGAAGGGACACGCTGGTCATGCAGCTATGTGTGCTGATGGTCCAAGAGAGTGTCGGGGGGGGGGGGTGCCTGCACTCGATGCCATTGACAAAGGTACAGAGTGCCGGGCAAGAGGGGCATATGCAATGGAAACTGGGACTCTGCAGTAACTGTTGGCACACAGCGTACCTCCACCAGCCACAGGAACCCATAACCCCCTTCCCCCCCACCACCACCACCACTATAAGTTGCACCAGCCCTCCAGTCAGGCAGGAGGGCTGGGGGCAGCCATTTGGGCACTTGCTGAACATTTTTCCAAATTCAGGACCTGTACTGTCCCATAATCTGGTGTAGCTGATCTGCTGCAGGACCAGGTTGGGCATCCAATTGGATACTCGCCTGTGTCCTCCAATCCACCCCCACGATCTTGCGTGCCGGGGGGGGCCATGGACAGCTGCCTGGCAATTGTGAATGCCCATCACTGTGCCCCTGTCCATGGGTGCGGAGCTGCACGAGCCTTATAAGCTCCACTCGCACGTACTTGGCTCTCAGTGCATAGGCTCCAATATGAACATTAGGAATGCTCCCAACAGTGCAGCCAATCATAATGCAGTCATCCTTTCCTGCCACTGCATTATGAGTAGTTACACTGTGTTGGGGGTGTTCCAAAGTCCCGGAAAGGTGCAGTGTGAGTTGATCAAGGACTGTAAAAAACACTTTTTTGTGTGGTAACACCAGTATGGTGGGCAGTCTGTTCTTCACTTTTAAAAGGAAAAAAAGGAATCAGAATCAAACTAGCAGCTACATCAGCAATCTCTCCAGAATGTGAGCAATCATAGCATATGTTTTTCAGCTAATTAATGTTCTGAATTTATATATTTGTATTTATATATGTATTCATCTCATAATGATGGTCTGTTCTTGCTATTCCTGCTTTTATTGTGAGGCGCCCTGGGCCTCTGGGGAAGGCATACCTCTCAACTGCTATGAATTTCGCATAACGCTATGATTGTCACACTCAAATTTACCCTTGCTCCACATAGGTTTACTGATGTTCCTCACAATGTTAGAGCTATTTCTGGACACACAAACTATTAAATCTTTGAACTTAGTTGATAGAAATATTCCTTATCACTAACTATATGAGGCCCACTATCTGCACACATATTATTGTTCAGAATAAAAAAGCACTACACATTCTGGCCCTTTGCTATGCTTTTTGAAGGCCAGTACTATGATTTTTAACGCTGAGAGGTTGAAAGGTATGGGGGAAGGGTGCCACTAAAAATAAACTTTACTTACTTTTGAACACTTTGAGGCCTAAGGGGGTTGTTAGTATCCCTTTAAGATTCGTGCTTAGGGTCACACAGTAAATAAAGTGATAGTTGTGGGGTTTAGTTCTGTGTCTCCTGGTTCACAGATCTGCACTGTAATCACTAGGCTGCACTGCCTTACATAAAAAACATTAAACAAGCATGGCTTATCCAGGCTTAGGTGCTTGAGAAAAGATTAATTTGGGACTGACCCAGAGATTCGGGTGTTTCCTATTGTAATTCTCTACTGCTTTGTTGCAGGTTCATGGCAGATGTGTCTGCAAGCACAACACCAAAGGGTTAAATTGTGAGCTGTGTGCTGATTTCTACAATGATCTGCCTTGGAGGCCGGCTGAAGGACGAAACACCAATGCCTGCAAAAGTGAGACCCGACTGAACACCCTCTCTCTCTCCTTCTGTTTCTCTCTGCCATGAGCAGCATCTGTGGAACCTCCATATTTAGCATTCATGATGCAGGCCCAACACCCTCTAACCCCCCCCATCCTCCAAGCTCTTTCACAAAGAGCACATTCTGTTGGAAAATGTTGACGCCAAACTTGCCAGCAAAGTACATTTCCTTCCTGGTGGAAGATTTTGTTGTAAATTAACTCCTGCTGTAGCCAGCTGGGATGGAAAAGCAAGTTCCATGGGATTTAAAAGAGCAGGCTTGTCAAATCTAGTGTCGTACTTTATTGTCAGAAATGGCCACTATGATAAACTGTCTGCTAGCCAACAGCTCGTATACTAACTGTTAGAACTCATCATCACTGACTCAGTCAAACAGCACTGACGATTGCCTGGCACAAGAGGCCCTTTTATAACCAAAAGAGGGTCCTCATGCACAAGGTTTGAAAAAGTGGAAAGTTTTACTTATGGAATGGCGGGGTGCAGCTTTTTAAATTAAAATAATATTTTTTTCTGCCGGCTCAGTGGCCTGAAAGGCTGAGGCATCACTGCCAGGCAGGGAGTGGATTGAGTGTCTGGAGGACAGCTCTCCTCTCCCGGGGAGGGGTGGGACTAGAGCCAGTATTTGCCCGGCCCCTAACGGTGGCTGGAGGCTGGCACACTAGCTCTATAGAGAATGGGGGTAGAGGCGGAGCAGATGCCCGGTGTGCCACATGTGGAAGCGTGTGCAGCTTGGCCATTGGCGTCATTGAATGCTGTGCCTCTGCACTCAGGAGGGAAGGGAGAACACGGAGGCTGAAAATGCCACCAACCGGCAGATGGGGCCGGTTCCCTGCAGGCGGTGCACCCGGCCAGCTGGCACCTCTAAGCCAAGAGGCAATAGTCAGTGGATGCTGGGGTGACAGGGCTCAGGGGACAGTGAATGGGGCCAGTTGGTGGGGGGGGATAAAGAAATAAAAAAAAAATATATATATATATTTTTTTTCTGAATTCACTTTAAAAAAACTAAAAAAACGAGTACATTGAAAATCCGATGATTTATAATGTTGTTACTGGAGCGCTGAGAATGTATATGTTTTTTAAGAGGACTTCCTCTGGCACCTTTTGGTTGTCAGAACTGTTCACCTTCGGTTCTCATTCCTTTCTTCCTAAGAAGGTTTAAGGAGGAGTCACCCGATGCCCCAGAGGGTAGGGTGTCGCACTCCTGCACCGGTGACCCAGGTTGGGGAGCCACTTTGGGGGCTGCATTGGGCAGCCAATGGGGTTGGTGTGGCACAACTATATGGCAGTGCTTCCTGCTGGGTAGGGATGGTTCTGTGTTCCTGCCTCTGCAATGCCCCCCGCGGTTGGCCGGGACACCTGCATCCTCTACAGGGTCATCGCTGCATGTGTGTGGATCCTAACGGGGTACTGCCTAGTGTCAGGGGTTGGGGGGAGGGGCTTTGGTGGGAATGGGGACTGTGACAACCCACCTCTCTCTCTGGAATGGAACAGCTTTTAGAGAGGTGTCTGTCCTTGGGTATTCACTGCCACTAGCTGGGTTCGCTCAGCGCCAATCTCCCAAGTTTACAAACCTGGGTAATCAAACGTGCAATTGCACAGATCAAAGTCTGGCAGTGTGTCTCTCTCGGACGGTGGATGCTAAACAGAGTTTACCTCAGCCAGTGGAAACCATGTATTACCTTAGAAAAATGACATCACAATAACAACTGTTGAGTAAATAAATAGCTTTTTACTTAACAGGAAGTGAAAAGAGCATTACAGGACATCTATTTTCAACACAAGAGAATAACACTGATACAGGAAAAGTAAAACAAATGTATTTAAATAACAGATGGCAAAAGAAAAAAGGCTATTACTGTGATATGTTAGTATTAAACTTACCCTTCCCTATTCTTTCAAGAGACACTGGACCCTATGCTATCTGCCAGCTCCCATGGACATAACTAGAAGGGTTGGCTCCAAGCTTATGTTTCTCCCTCCAGCTCCAAGGGTAACTCCCAGAGTAACTAACAACAGCAACCCCTCTCACTGTCTTTCAGCACCGTATATACTCTGTTGAGAATAGGTGATTCCCATTTACCCTTTGAATGCACCGACCATCTACCATGTACAGTATGTATTTAATTGTCCCAGTCAGATGGCACACCTATCAGTGTCCACTAATATTCATCCTTAACCGTAGGTTTATATTTGAATGATCCAATCCATTTAAACTGTGAGTCTGTGTGTGGACATGTCCACTCTGAGATTTATGACCCACCTAGCCAGAAGCTGAGGACAGTGGAATTCCAGCTTGTGTGTGTGTTTTTTTCAGACTGCTAAAAAAAAATGCCAGCTACAGAATCCACCATTAACTCCTTCCTTCCTTCCCATTTCTGTCACAGGGACAAAACCAGAAAATCCCTAGGCCTCTTGGGCCACCTGTATGACTGCTGCAGGTACTCACGGGCCCAACACCATGTGGATCCTCATGTGCTGTGACAGTGGGGGAGCAGCAGATGGGGCTATGAGGTTGTTGGCACAAGGGCCAGAGGTGAAAGTGGCAGTCCATGGCAAACAGCTATGTGAAAAAAAAGAAACCTGAGACATTCTTATAACCGTAAGAGAGCTCTTCATTGCTCCTTTAAATGGTTAATTGAAGGAAGGGGCCATGCATGCGACTCCCTAATGTTAGTGGGCTACCAAAGATACTATTTTGGTGGCCAGTGGTTTTAGGTGGTCGTTGACCATAGATTTGTTTACCCTGTTACTCTGGGCCCCTCCCCCAGCTGGGCAAGATGTAACATTACTGGGAACAAAGAATTCCATGGCTTAAACAAACGTATTCACACACAAAAAAGATGTGTAGTGCTAAAGGAACAGCCAAGACTGAGAGATGATGGAGGAAGATTTAGAAATAATGCAGTCATGTGACTCAATATTTCCAACAAATAATTTCACATTACTGCATGTTTCAAATGTTTTCTTTTTTTTTTGGGGGGGGGGCAACCCACCTCTCCCTCTGGGCTGAAACAGCTTTTAGAGAGGTGTCTGTCCTCGGGGTATTCGCTGCCACCAGCCGGACTTTCCTTCCAGCACCTCTTTCAAGTGTACAAACTTGAAATAATTAAACATGCAATTGCACAAGTTAAAGTTTGGTAGTGTGTCTCTCTCAGGTGGCGGATGCTACACAGAGTTTACCTAAGCCAGTGGAAACCAAATATTACCTTAGAAAAATGACATCACAGTCACAACTGTTGAGCAAATAAATAGCTTTTTACTTAAAGGAAAACTACACCCAAAACTTGAAAAAATATATGCTGTGCAGAGTGTTTTTAGATTGTATGTGAAGTTCTAGTGTTTCCTTCTCTGACTGGTATTAGGAGTTTTTCCAATTAGCCTGCTAGCTTTAGGGTAGTTTTACGACCCTGAGATCTCATATCAAATTGCTTTATTGCATTTCTTTGTCCTATAGTGCACCTTGTTTCATGTGATGGTGATGTAGCAGAGCCTATAATCCAGCAGAAAGCATTGCATTACAATCAGTTCACAACAATAGAGATGGCTATATTTTAAAATCTGTAGAATTCAGCTTGGTGACCACTTCATCCTAAAGGTTTTACTGTCCGAAAACTTTGCTGCTGGTAATTTTGTGCAGCTTGTAACGCCCAAGATATTTAGTTTGTTTGGCATGTGTGTGCTGAATGTTGGTCTCTTACATCACAGTCACATGAGACAAGATGCACTTGGGGAACAAGAAATACAATTACGCTTATCAGGTATGAAGATCACTAGGGTCGAAAGTAGCATAAAGCTAGCAGGCTAATTTGGGAAAAACTCCTAATACCAGTCAGAGGGAAGGAAACACTAAAACTTCACATACAAATTAAAACACTCTGCACAACATATATTTTTTCAAGTTTTGGGTGTAGTTTTCCTTTAACAGAAAGTGCAATGAGCATTTACAGGATATGTATTTACAACACAAGAGAATAACACTCATACAGGAAAAGTAAACAAATGTTTTTAAATGACAGATGGCAAAAGAAGAAGGCTATTACTGAAATATGCTAGCACTAAACTTACCCTTTCCTGTCCTTCTAAGGCCCTGTCCACAATACGCCTCTGTAATCTTACAGAGTGCCCAGACCATTACCACAACGGTTTGTGTTTACACCTATAACGTTACAGGAGGCGTTTTCATAACTGTTGTTGAAACCACATATGAGGTGGTTTCAACAACGGTTATGAAACTGGTCCTGCCGTGGTAGCGTTACCGGCGGTAGTGTGGACGGGCGGTAATGGTCCCCTGCAGGGACCGTAGCGCAGCGCGAGCTGCATTGTGGGATCGGGTGCCGCCGTAATGGTTGCCCGACTCCCGATGTGTGGACCGGCCGTGCCGGTCCTGTAACAGACACCACCGAGGTGTGGACGCACTGCACCGCTCCCCGGCTGTAACGGATTGCATCCGTTACCGGGCCAGAGCGGTGTAGTGTGGACGGGGCCTAAGAGACACTGGACCCTATTATAACTGCCAGCTCCCACGGACATAGCTACAAGGTAGGCTCCAAACTTATGTTTCCCCTTCCAGCTTCCCAAAGCAAGAGAGAGCCTTCTCTGTCTTTCAGAAGGTTATATACTCTCTGGAGAATAGGTCATTCCTATTCTCCCTTTGAATGCACCAACCAGCTAACACGTATGTATTTAATTGTCCCAATCAGAGTGAACACCTATCAGTGACCAATTATATTCCCTTTTCACCTTAAGTTTATATTTGAATGATCCAATCCATTCAAACTGCCCTGTGTATGTGTCTGCAGGTCTGTCTGTGTGTGGAGATGTCCACTCGAGATTTATGACCCAGCTCTTATCTAGCAGCTAGGAATTCCACAAGCTGGATGCTGCTGGACAGAGGATTTTAGCCTGAGTGTATTTTTTTCAAACTGCTAAAAAATAAGGCACCTACAGAATCCAAACCATTAACTCTTTCCTTCCCATTTCTGTCACATCTCCCCCAGATAATGAAGGCATGTCCCTTGGGCCACCCCAAGTGACAGAGCCGTTCATGCAATTACTGGGAAGTGCCCAAAAGTATCCAGCCATGCCATTAGCCCTGTCTAGATAGCCCATCCGCACTTGCATTTTGTTTGCCACCGCGATGCTGGATGGTCATGTTGTATGCCTTTAGTACCAAACTCCAACATAGTAGTTTCCCATTTTGACCACTTGACCTATGAAGCCAAATCAGGGGATTATGATCTGTGACCACAGTAAATTCTCTCCCATATAGGTAAGGCTGCAGCTTCTGAATGGCCCACACTATTCCCAAGCATTCCTTCTCAATTGTGGCGTATGCCTCCTCTCTGGGCAAAATCCTCCGGCTGAGGTACACAACCGGGTGCTCCTCCCCCTGCTGGGTAACTTGGCTCAGCACAGCCCCCAGCCCATGATCTGAGGCATCCACATGGACCATAAACTTTAGACTATAATTGGGGCTAGCCAATACAGCTGGGCCGCTTAAGGCCTTCTTTAACTCCTGGAACGCGACCTCACAGCCTTTTGACCACTTCACTGTATCTGGCTTTCCCTTCTTGGTTAAGCCTGTCAGGGGCTTAGCCAGATCGCTATAGCAAGGAACAAACCTTCGGTAGTACCCTGTTGTCCCTAGAAATGCCCTGACCTGTTTCTTTGAGGTAGGAGTAGGCCAGGCCAGGATGGCATCAACCTTGGCAGGCTCTAGGCGGATGTGTCCACTACCCACCCGGTGCCCAAGGTAGGACACTTCTGCCATACCTGTCTGGCACTTCTCTGCCTTGACTGTCAGACTTGCATTCTTCAGCCTGTGGAATACATCCCGTACATTCTTGATGTGCTTATCCCAGGTCTGGCTGTATATGGCTATATCATCCATGTAAGCCAATGCAAACTCACCTGCCCCAGACAGAATACGATCCACAAGCCGTTGAAAGGTTGCAGGTGCATTTTTCATTCCAAATGGCATTACCTTGAATTCGTATAAACCAGATGGAGTAACAAAAGCTGATCTCTCCCTGGCTGCAGGGGTCAGAGGTACCTGCCAATAGCCCTTTGTTAGGTCTATTGTGGTCAAATACTTGGCTCCCCCCAGTCGCTCCAGGGTCTCATCTGTTCTGGGCATGGGATAGGCATCAGACTCCGTGCAGCTATTAAGCCTCTGGTAATCAACGCAGAATTGTGTGATGCCATCCCTTTTGGGGATCAGTACCATGGTTGATGCCCAGGGGCTACTAGATTCCTGGATTACTCCTAGTTCCAGCATCTCCTTGAGCTCCTCTTTCACAGTCTGCCTAACGTGCTCAGGTACCCTGTAGGGGGACTGTTTTAGGGGAACCTGGGTCCCTGTATCCACATGGTGCTCTGCCATCGTGGTGTACCCCAGTTTCCCTGTGAACATGTCCTCAAATTCTCTCAGCACACCCCTAATTTGTTGCACCTGGGCTGGTGTCAGCTGTTCCGAGAGGGTAAGGTTGTCCACAGAGGACTCAACCCTGACCTCCCCAGGCAGGTCCACCAGTGGATCTATCTCAGTTTCCTCCTCTGGGGCACTGCATACAGCGAGGACCATTTCCTCCCTGTCATGGTAGGGCTTCAGCATGTTAACATGATACACCTTTTGTTTGCATCTCCTGTCCGGTAGCTATATCATGTAATTGACATCACTAACATTTTGGACAATGGAGAATGGCCCCTCTCATGCTGCCTGTAATTTATTCTGTTGGACAGGGCTGAGTGCCATCACTCGCTGTCCCACTTCATATTCTCTGGCTCGGGCCCCACGGTCATACCAGACTTTCTGCTGCTGTTGTGCAGTGGCCAGGTGCTCCTGAGCAAGTCCCATGAGCTCCCTAAGGTGGGTCCTGAAGTTCAGGACATACTCCACAACAGACTCCCCTTGGAGGCACAGTCACCCTCCCATTCATCCTGAATCAAATCTAGGGGCCCCCGCACCCTATGACCAAACAGGAGCTCGAAAGGTGAGAACGCTGTGGACTCCTGTGGGACTTCCCTGTATGCAAATAGGAGATGAGGCAAATATTTGTCCCAGTTCCTCTTATGCTGGTCAGCAAAAGTCCTTAGCATGGTTTTAAGGGTTGAATTAAATCACTCCTCTAGACCATTAGCTTGGGGATGGTATGGGGATGTTTTGAGCTGCTTCACCCCACACTTCTCCCACAAACTACTCATTAACCCTAACATAAAATTGGCACCCCGGTCTGACAGTATCTCCTGGGGAAAGCCCACCAGGCTAAATATTCCCAACAGTGCATCTGCCACTGGTTCTGCCTCAGAGGATGTTAGGGCCACTGCCTCTGGATATCTGGTGGCATAGTCGACAACTACCAGGATATACCGCTTGCCAGTGCGACTTGGGGTGCTCAGTGGCCCCACTATGTCCACAGCTACACTCTTGAAGGGTTCATCAATAATGGGCAGGGGCACCAAAGCTGCCTTGGCCTTGTCCCCCATTTTCCCCACGCGTTAGCACTGTGGACAAGTCCTGCAATAATTTGCCACATCCTTGCCAATACCAGGCCAGAAGAAATTGTTGTTTTGATGCTTTTTCGTGCACCTCACCCCCAAGTGCCCTGAAAAAGGGATATCATGGGTGAGGGCCAAAAGCTGCTGACGGTGAACCTTAGGGACTACCAGCTGCTGGATTGCCTCACTGTCTAGCCCTTCCTCTGTTGTACATTCTCTGTACAACAGCCCATTGTCCCAGTAAATGGACTCTTTACCCCCCTGAGGACACTCAGCCCTATGAGCTATTTCCCTCAGTTTTTCCAGGGTATGGTCAGTTCGCTGTGCAGCACTCAGCTGCCCTCGTCTGACCCTTCCCAGTGCCCCTTCCGTAGGAAGTCCTGTGGGCTCCTCTATTTGTGACTGGGGTTCTGGACTGCTGCTTGTAGCCAGCCCTTCCCCTGTGCTAGACACTTCCTCAGCTGCTGAGAGTATGGCTGGACCACCCAGAGTCACCCCCTCTTCACCCTCAGAAGCTTGCCTTTGTGCCTGACTACGAGTTACAACACACACCAGTTTTTTCCTGGGGTCCAAATCCTTCCCCACAATCATATTTACAGGTAGGTCCTCTACAACTCCCACCTCCTTTTCTCCATGGCCCCCTTCCCTGCACAGGAAGACTCTAGCCATTGGTAATTGGACTGGTGGCCCTGTGAATGCCCGGACTCTGGAGTATTTCCCAGGCACCATCTGCTCTGCCTGAATGAGATCTTGCCTTACTAGGGAGATGTCAGCACCTATGTCCCACTGTCCCTGTGTTACTATTCCATTAACTGTAATGGGATGCAGATTCTCATCAGAGGAGAATGGAGCTTCAGACTGGACACACCCTACAAACACACCAGTGCTCTTTTGATCACCGCCTCCCCCATACCTCTGCCCCTTAACCAGTTTCTGAGGGCAGTTATATCTCAAGTGTCCCACTTGATTGCAAATATGACATTTCTTGGGTCCTATTTCTTGAGTCCCCTTAGAACCAGAGGGCTCTACTTTGGGCTCAGGTGCAGGCTAGTTTCCTTTGGGCTGCCCCCCATGGGATCCCTCATAACCATGTGCCCCCCCCCACCATAAGACTTATGCTGTGTGTATGGCCAGCTAGACAGATACATGTCAGAGGTGCATGCCCTGTCTGTGAGCTATACACGCATGTCCTCAGGTACAATTTTAAGGAATTGTTCTCTCACCAGTACATCTTTAATCAGTTCCACAGTGGTTGCTTCAGCCCCCTTCATCCACCTATCAAGTTAAGTATGCAGTTGAAACTGCAGTTCTGCATAACTGTCTTATGGGGTTTTCTTTAACTCCCTAAATTTCATTCTATAAGCCTCAGGAGTTAACTCAAAATGTTTCAACAACACTGTTTTAACTTTATCATAATCAGCATAGTCTTCATTACTCATTTTAGCAAATGCATGCATAGCTGTCCCCATAAGTAAGGGTGTGAGATAAGTTGACCAGGAAGCCTTAGTCATTTTTAATTGGTCGCATACTCTCTCAAATGACCTTACAAATAAATCAAGGTCATCTCCCTCTTTAAACTGAGGGAACAGTTTAGAATTCATTTTGGCTTCATGAGGTAAACTCACTCCACTATTACTCATGGTTTGCTGACTGCGGAGGGTCATCATCTCCTTCTCGTGCTGTTGTCCCTGGAGTTCATGGTGTCTTTCTCTTTCTCTTTCTTCACATTCCTTCTCTTTTTCCTGACGTTCTTTCTCTCTGTCTTGGCATTCTCTTTCTCTTTCTTCACGTTCTTTCTCTGCTTCCATTCTTTTTGCCTCTGCTTCCCATCTTTTTGTTTCTGCATCCAGCCTTCTTGCTTCTGCTTCAGCATTCAGTCTTTTTGCCTCAGCATCCAGTCGTTTCGCCTCCAGCGCCCTTTCTTGCAGCAACAGCTGCAGTCGCAGTGCATCAAGCTGGTTTGGGTGGTCTGCTGCCTCAGTTCCTGACTCATCCCCAGTGTCTGTCTGCTTAAGATCATGTGCCAAGAGGTCAGCTATGAGGTCTGCCTTTTTATTCTGTTTTAGACCCTCAAGCTGAATCCCCTTTTCCTGGCACCTTTCACAAAGCTGTGGCACAGTAAGTGAGTCATACTCTGTGGAGCTAATTCCATACTGCTCCGCTATACTGTGCTAACTAGAAACAAATAAAACTGTTGTACAGATGTATTCTCTTATAAATCCTGTTTTGCAACGCTAAGATAACTGTTCCACTGGCAAACTCTGTATCTCGGTGTGCTGTGCAGTCCGCTATCATCATCCCACAGCTGCCAATCAATATGTGACAACCCACCTCTCCCTCTGGGCTGAAACAGCTTTTGGAGAGGTGTCTGTCCTCGGGTATTAGCTGCCACCATCCGGACTTTCTTTCTGGCACCTCTTTCAAGTGTACAAGCTTGAAATAATTAAACGTGCAATTGCACAAGTTAAAGTCTGGTAGTGTGTCTCTTTTGGGTGGCGGATGCTACACAGAGTTTACCTCAGCCAGTGGAAACCAAATATAACCTTAGAAAAATGACATCACAGTCACAACTGTTGAGCAAATAAATAGCTTTTTACTTAACAGAAAGTGCAATGAGCATTTACAGGATATGTATTTACAACACGAGAATAACACTCATACAGGAAAAGTAAACAAATGTTTTTAAATGACAGATGGCAAAAGAAGAAGGCTATTACTGAAATATGCTAGCCCTAAACTTACCTTTTCCTGTCCTTTTAAGAGACACTGGACCCTATTCTAACTGCCAGCTCCCAGGGACATAGCTACAAGGTAGGCTCCAAACTTATGTTTCCCCTTCCAGCTTCCCAAAGCAAGAGAGAACCTTCTCTGTCTTCCAGAAGGTAATACTGTGTACTCTCTGGAGAATAGGTCATTCCTATTCTCCCTTTGAATGCACCAACCAACTAACATGTATGTATTTAATTGTCCCAATCAGAGTGAACCCCTATCAGTGACCAGTTGTATTCCCTTTTCACCTTATGTTTATATTTGAATGATTCAATCCATTCAAACTGCCCTGTGTATGTGTCTGCAGGTCTGTGTGTGTGTGTGTGGAGATGTCCACTCGAGATTTATGACCCAGCTCTTATCTAGCAGCTAGGAATGCCACAAGCTGGATGCTGCTGGACTGAGGATTTTAGCCTGAGTGTATTTTTTTTCAAACTGCTAAAACAATAAGGCACCTACAGAATCCAAACCATTAACTCTTTCCTTCCCTTTTCTGTCACAGGGAGGTTCAAAATTTGTTTTCTTTTTTTTATTTTATATTTAAAGGAGAAGTCCACCCAGAATGTGCAAAAACATATGTTATGTACAAAAACATATGTTATGTACAAAAACATATGTTATGTAGAGTGTTTTGATATGTATGTTAAGTCCTAGTATGTCCTTCCCTCTATCTGGTATTAGGAGTTTTTCCTAAATTAGCCTGCTAGCTGTATGGTAGTATTACAACCCCTGGGGATCTCCATCACAAATAGGTTAATTGGCTTTCTTTCTCTTTCGATGCACCTTGGCTCATGTGACAGTGATGTAGTTATGCCCTTAGATTTAGCAGGGTCTGTCACACCTCAGCCACAAAGATAATACTTCTTTTCGAGAAGTCACACTGCTAGATTATGGGTGAGTGTAATCATTATTATTTTTTGATATTGGTACCTTGTCCTGCTATGTTACAAATTTATAGAGGATGTTCAATTTTTGCTACTTAGTACTGGTGCAAAAACTGAAAGTGACTGAGAGAAATAGAGTAAACAGTGACATGATTCAAACACACACACACCAGAACATAGCAGGACAAGTTACTGATCAAAAAATAATAATGATTACACTCACCCACAATCTAGCAGTGTGTCTTCTCTGGAAGAAGTATTTTCTCTGTGGCTGAGCTGTGACAGACCCTGTAACAAGACACTGGCTTCCTGCAGGGGCAATTAGACATCACACCAAAGGGCACTCTGGGAAGACTAGAGGCCATAAAAGAAATCAGAATGGCAACCTCCAAGGGCAATAAAACAGTTAGGGAAAGTTAGAAAAAACATCTCTCACAGCCAGAGGAAAAGAAAACACGGAACTGGTTAGAACACAGAAAGAAAGACTACGACATGTCTTTTTCTGATTTTAACTTGGCATTTTCCTTGAAGGCCATTTAATAAGCACAGTAACACTGTGCAGGAAGTGCGTAATTCTGTGAAATCTCATATTTCCTCACGGGTTGTTAACCATCTCAGACTTTCAGCTACCGGGGAAGTACAGTTGATGGCTGAGCAGTGGCAGTGAGATGGAGAATAAGGTAGGAGAGAAGCAACAAATTCAAGGAATTATTTATGAGGGCCTCACTCCTCATCCAGTATGGGAACTCCTGTCCACCCACTTCGGCCAAGGGTGTCTACCTGGGGCCATTGGTCTTCCACAGCACTGGCCACCCCACCCTCCAGACCTTGTGTGCGTCAGCTCCGCAATAACTTTTGACTGCTGGTCCAAAAGTGGGAGCTCAAAAGCCAGGACAATAACCCTGGTCCCTGATTTGGAATTGAAACATACCTTGGAGAAAAGCACAGAAGAAGTGCTGGAAAACATTTGGTGTTGGTAGTAGTAGCTGTGCAATACTCATATTTTAACCCTTAGGTTGCCAACAGAATTAGAACGTGTAGGAATTGTAGACTGATATATCAGTCCATGATACAGCAAGAGTTGAGCAGTAAATGTGGCTTTTGAAATCAGACACCCAGGTGTGCGAGTTTATTTTTGCTTCTCAATTGTGCCTGAGCACAAACTTCTGTCTGCTAGTTTGTATTACACATTTGGACCTCGGCAAGTACATCGGGTTGCCGCCTAAGCTACTTGAATTGAAACAGTTACAAGTTTTGTAATTGGACCAGCTGCCGTGTAAACACTTGAAGGTACAATAAGAAGGGTAACCTTTGTACTGGACTAGTTGGGGAACTGGGAATCAGTGAAGGGGTCACGGGGGGGGGGTCAGTTGACGTGGACAGGCTTGTGTGTTGTGGCTAGAATCAGATGAGTTTTTTTTTATTGAGTATGTAAATCAATCCTCTGAGGAAGTGGTTTGTAAATACTAGCCTGCACACAGTGTTAATCTTCCGTCAGTGCTGTTGTAGCTGTTCCAGTGTTGAGGGGCCACCACTGAGCCTTGTTCAGCCCTTCTCAAACCACTGATGCATTCTACCAAGGACGAGAGGTTAACAGCGACTTAGTAGCATCCCTGCCAATATCACCATGTTCCACAATAATCCCTTATCATCAGATCTCAGTCCTTGAGAGCTCATGTCTCATTTATACTAACATACTAAAATGCTAGAAGAATAGGCCTAACGGTATTTCGTGTCTGCTCGTTTGGTCAGCCCCCACCCTGGGAGCTGACCTTGCTGCCCCCCTCGCTCTCTCTGCTTCTCCCTTCCCAGTCCCGGATATTCTCGCTGCACAGGACTTTGCTTCCAGAATCTTTCCCCTGTACCTGTCCCACCCCCTCTTGAACCCGTCCACCGTCTCTGCCTCCACCAGCCCCCTGGGCAGTGCATTCCATGACTCTGCCACCCTTTCAGTGAAGTAGCATCTCCTCCTTTCTCCCCTGACTCTTCTCCCTTCCAGCTTCCACCCATGCCCTCTAGTTGTCCCCTTCTTCCTTCTTTGGAGCACCCTGACTGCTCCTTCCCTATTTACCCACTTCATGTACCTGAAGACCTCTATCATGTCCCCCTGGTCCCTTTTCTCTTCCAATGTGTACATATTTAGCTCTTCGAGCCTCTCCCCATAGGTCCTGTCCCCAAAGCCCCAGATCATTTTGGTTGCCCTCCTCTGGACCCTCTCCAGGAGTTCAATGTACTTCTTTAAGTGTGGCCTCCAAAACTGCATGCAGTACTCTAGGTGCAGCCTCACCAAGCAGTTATACAAAGGGAATATCACTTTCCTCCTTCTGGAGCTGATCCCCCTAGCGATGCATCCCAGCATCCTGTTGGCCTTGGCCGCTGCTGTCCTACAAGTCTCCGAGTTGTTCATCTTGACATCCACCACCACCCCCAGGTCCCTTTCAGCCATCGAGTCTTGTAGCATTTCTCCCCCCAGGGTGTACACTTGGCCCGGGTGTAGTACCTTGCATTGAACCTCAGCCTCCACTTTCTGGATCACCTTTCCAGAGCCTCCAGGTCCCCCTGTAGGGCCACCCTCCCCTCCTTCCCATCCACCACCGCCCCCAGTTTTGAGTCATCCGCAAGGAGACTCATCCTGATACCCTTCCTTATGTCAGATACGTAGGCGTTGAACAGGAGGGGCCCAAAGACCGACCCCCGAGGGACCCCACTAATGACCCTCCTTGGGGAATGAGACTAACCCCCTAACCATGACCCTCTGGGTCCGGTCCTGGAGCCAATTGCCTGTCCATCTGATAATCTGGCTCCCCACCCCCATTTCTCCCATCTTATCCAGCAGGCCCCCATGAGGAACAGAGTCAAACGCCTAGCTGAAGTCAAGAAAGAGGACGTCCACCAGTCTACCCAGGTCCAAGGCACTTGTCATCCAGTTATAGAACTCCACAAGGTTTGTCTGACACGATTTCCCCAGGATGAATCCATGCTGTCTATCGTCCAGGCACCCGGACTTTTCCAGGTCCCCCCCAGCCTCTCCTTGACGATGCCCTCCATCACCTTTCCCACCACCGATGTCAGGCTGATGGGCCTGTAGTTGCCTGCCACCTCTCTTGATCGCCCCTTGTGAATAGGCACTATATGCGCCACCTTCCAGTCCTTGGGCACCCACCCTGTCCTCAGAGAGGTGCTGAAATCTCCACCAGGGGTTTCACCAGGACATCTGTCAGTTCCTTCAGCACTCTGGGATGCAATTTATCCAGCCCAGGTGCTTTTTCCATCTTAAGGGATCTGAGGGCTTCCCTCACTCTCTCTGCCGTGATTTCCACCTCCGCTACCTCATCCCCCTGCTTTGCCTTCCTCCCCCTCCTGCCAGTGATGGCCCCCCTCCCAGACCCACAGATCGGTAGGGCCCCCCGTTTCACCATCTCCTCCCATGTATAATACAGCCCCGATTTTCCTTGGTGAAACTGGAGGCGAAGCACTCATTTAGTACCTCAGCCTGCTCCCGGGTCTTGTGCCCATCCCTCCCCATTTTAATCCTGCTAATCTGCCCCTTCGCCCTTCATTTTTCCTCAATGTATCTAAAGAACCCCTTGTTCCCTCTCCTAATTTCCCTGGCCAGGTTCTGCTCCTTCCTTGCCTTAGCCGCTCTCTCCACCCTAGTGGCCCTTCTTGCCATCAGCTCGTATTCCCCTCGATCCCTTTTACTCCTTGAGCACTTGAAATGCCTATAGGCCGTCTTCTTTCCCCTCACCACCTTGTGAACCTCCCTAGTCCACCAGCAGGGTTTTCGGGCCCTACCGCATTTACGTCTTACTCTTGCACAGGTGCTGGTAGCATCCTGCACCACCCTCCTGATTATTTCCCACCTACTGTCAGCGTCCATGTCTGGCCCAATCTCATCCAAATACTTGAAATCCACCCTGAAGTCAGTTACCTCCGTCTTTGTGCAACCTTCTACCCCTCCTGGGTCCAGGCAGAACCAGACCGTGGCATGGTCGCTTCCCGCCAACAGGTCCCTTACCTCCAGGCTCCCAATCTGGTCACTGTCCGCCAGGACCGTATCCTGTATCTGCATCTCCCTGGTTGGTTCCCCCACATGCTGAGTTATGAACGCGTCCTGAAAGACATCCAACAACCTCTGTTCCCTGGCCACCGAGGATGTCATAGTCTCCCAGTCCATTCCTGGCATGTTTAAGTCCCCCAACACCACCACCCTTCCCCTGCCCAATCTGCAGTGTCTCCCAACATCTGCCACCAGACTCTCCTCCAGCTCCTCCACCAGCACAGGGGGTCTATACACCACTCCTATTTTTACTCTCTTGCCCCCTTGTTATCAAGGTGACCCAAATCGCCTCCACAGTTCCCTCCACCTCCTCCGCTCCTCTTATGCCAATGCAGTTTTTGACTATTATTGCTACCCCTCCTCCCATTCCCTCCCCCTTGTTCTTCCTGAACATGGTGTAACCCTCCAGGTTCAGGTCCCAGTCGTGCCCTATGGTGGCCCTGGTCTCAGTGACCACTGCCACATACACTCCTCCCTCAGTTAGCATCGCCTGGAGCTCAGGCATTTTATTGCCCAAGCTCCTGGCATTTAGCAGGACTACCTTCCACCCTTTCCCTATACTTCCATTTCCCCTGCTCACGTTCCCATGGGGATTCCATCTGCCCTCGGTCTGCACCGTACCAGTCGGCCTTTTCCCGCATTCCTCCAGCTCCGGGGGGGGGGTGGAGACAGAGTCCCTCCTTTATCGGACCCCCTTGACAGCCATTTCTCCTATCCCTCCCCCCTTCACAAGTTTAAACCCCACCTTTCACCATCGAACCCCTCTATTTTCAACTTAAGGATTCCCTTCCCCTCCAAACTGAGATGGAGCCTATCTCTAGCATACAGCCCCTTATCCTCCCAGGTCTCCCCCCAGTCCCCATCAACCCATACCCTCTGGCCTCACACCACTCCCTGAGCCACTGGTTTATCTCCCTAATCTTCCTCTTGTGTTCCCCACTAGCCCTTGGCACCAGCAGGATTTCCAAGAAGGAAATTGCGCATCCTACGTCATGACAGACCCTGGCAAGCTCTCTGAACCTTGCCTGTATCTCTAGCTCATTATTTCCCTCAATGTCATTGGTACGCAGGTGGACCAGTATGTCTGGGGAACCTCCACAATCCTTTGCCAGCTGATATACCTCATGCTTGCCCTGTTCACTGTTAGTCCAGGGAAGCATTTTATTCTAACCGGGCAGGCTTCCCCTTCCCTATCCCATGTGATACCCCTGATCATGGAATCACCCAACAGGAGCACTCTGACCACCCCTTTTCCTCCATTTCCCCCCTTCCATGTCCCTCATCCTTTCTACTGGCCCTTCCCCCCAGCTGGCTCCTTCCTCCTCTCCCTATCTGGGTGCCACCTGCTGCCCCCTCCTTATTTACCCTGGCCACCCCTCCTTCTGATCCTATGCCTCCCCTCCTCCCGAGTATCCTTCTGCCCTAACCCCCCCATCACTGCTCGCGACTGGTCCTTCCCCTCATCTGCTAAACTAGCCCAGCTCGTCCTCCCTTCCTTCCTGTCTCTGTTCAGCCCCTCCTTGCCTGTCGTGCTCCCCTGGCCTAAACCCTTAGCTCCCTTTATTGTATCCTCCTTGTACTTCTGGTCCTTCTCCTTGCACTTTCCTCCCTCTACCCCTTCCTCCTCCTGCTCTGATCCCTCTAGTTTACACACACCACCCCATATTTTATTTTGTATAATTGCCGGGTTTTGGTTTTTTGCCACAGCAATTATAAAATATAACAAAAACGTCCCTGTGCAGCCATGGTCCACTTAGGTTTGAGTATGCGGTCCGCAGTTGCTTTTATTTATTTAAACTATAATACACTTATTTGTGCCTGGAGCCAAAATGTTTCTTTTTTATGTTAAAATTTCCAGTTTTTATTTGTCTAGTGACTTAACGTAGAGTCCAAGTGGTGGTTCTGTGTCTGAGGGAAAGACGAAGAGCAAGCTTTCTGGGAGGAAGAGTTGCGGTGGGTGCATGCGCAGAAGGAGGAAAACCATGTGCGTGTTTGCCATAATAAACGCTCCTTTATTATGGCAAATAACACCACAGTTTTTTTATGGGAAAAATGAAGATCCATTAATTATGAAACCCATTAAACATGAACCTACCATACACTGATACGAGCAGTGGGGTGGGGTTGGGGGCAATTACAGTCTACAGAACAGCCTGTCTTTTATATGCACATAACAATCAGCACAACATATCACTCTCACACTATGTTAATAATTTATACTGGCTTGCCCGAGTGAGGTAATCGAGGAATGGGACATCCTTTATGGTAATAATGAATGGGGACAACATAAAGCAACCTGCAGTACAGCTGTGACAGGTTGGGAGGTGCCACATTTACAATACATAGCAGGAGGTTTTTTTATTTGTGTTTAAGAATCTACATGATAGGCAGCTGTCACATCATTGATCAGACAGTATGCTGTGCAGTTTGAAGGATGTGATCGGTGACTGGGACAGCTATTTTTTAAATGGAAAATTGAAAGTTTGATGAGAATAGCTGGGATTTCATTCATAAATATTACTAAAAATATACACTGTGACTCAGCTCTACATGGTAGGGTAGTGTTGGTTAATTTAACCCTTTTAGAAATATAGAATTTGCTGGCAGATAAGGACCGTTTGGCCCACCTAGTATGCCCATTTTTGACTGCCTATAGTATCTGTAGAACTCTGGCAACCAATTAGGTTACTTAAATAGTGTTGCCTTATAATAATACCCAAGATACCCACTGCCTTCCCTCCATATGTGGGCTTTCATGCTCACGTATCCCTACATCATACTGGTTAGCAAACATTTTGTGCCATGCTGCCAATCCAGCGACGGGTACAATATGGCAGTTTTTGTCAACCAGTGAGTGGTCTTAGGCGCTCACCTCACATACTATGATGATATGCTGTGAAAGCCTGGACTTACTCCCTTTTGGTGGAGTCAGTGGGGTGGAAATGATGTTGGCCAGAACTTTGCCAACCTGGGGAGGGGGCAAGGGACCCAGCAGTCTCTGCGGCATCATCTACCTGAGCAACACCATTGTTTCCACTTTTTTTATCCACTCCCCCAATGTCCCGTCTCTACCCCACTGGGGCACAGTCTGATATGGAAAACCTTTTTGCACAACCAGAAGTGGGCTGGGACAAGGCCCACTCACCCACCCCACTTTGACATTTGCTGGTATAGGTCTGGATGTTTAATGCCATCTCGTTGTACAGTGTGTCAATGTCCAGATATCTGGAGTCCTGTATTCCTGCCCACATACCCCCCCTCCCGGCTACCAGTCTTTGCAATGCCTGTCATTGAAGCAGTTCCAAAATGGGCCTCAAAGTATAAAAGTCGTCTTTTATAAAAAATTCAGGGTGATGCAATCAAAATGGAATTTCTCCTGCAATATTCTGACTTACCCAGAATTCTCTCACTCTTAAGTGCCACACTGAATATACTATTTTGTTTTTAAATAAATTTATTTTCATGTTTCAGAGTGTAGCTGCAATAACCACGCGACAAGGTGCCACTTCGACATGGCGGTGTACCTGGCGACTGGGAATGCAAGTGGAGGAGTCTGCAATGACTGTATGCACAACACAATGGGCCGTAACTGTGAGCTCTGCAAACCATTCTACTACCAAGACCCAGCCAAAGACATCCGTGATCCCAACGTCTGCAGAGGTGCGTCAACTATCTGTTACCCGAACATGCACACACAACCTTTACTGGCCTGAAACCATTTCACCTGGAAGGCTTTGTCCCTGATATGCACCTGAGTATAAGTCTCTTTTTTTCTGAGACATATTTATAGGACTTTGCCATCTCCAAGGTCATTCTGAGTACTGTAGCTACTTGCAAAGTCTAAGTTACGGTAATGAAAGGAGAATTCCAAGAAGGGGGAGTTGATACATACAGTATGTGAGGTCACCCTACTTGGAGGGTTAGGGTTTCATACTTTTTGCAATCACAAAACTGGATTTTTATGCCCAGTATTTTTGTAAAAAAACAATTTTGACACCCAGTTTACGCCACAAAGTTCTGACTAATTTTCCTAACACGGACAATGTAAAAGTAAGGCTGGAATATATGTGAGGCTGTCCACTACATGTGTACATTTATGCTATTTATTTACAATGTGTTTACCGGGTAAGACATGCTCATCTGAGGCTTCGTTCCATGTGTGACCCTAAAGGGTGGGGGGATATAAAAAGGGGAGATAATGTAACAAAACAAATAGTACGTTATCAGGATTGAAAAGCAATCCATTGTACACAGAGCATTGTAAGTCACAGGTATTACAGTATTAAGTGAGGAGGGGAAAAGGCAAAACTATATTACTGATTTACAGTAGCTCAAGGGGAGCAGAGAGTGCCCAGCCACAAGGGGAGATGTGTATAGGAACACATGTGAGTAACGTGGTAACTGAATGATACTTTCAAGTCAGTCCGAGTTAAGGATCAAGAAAGGGAGAAGGGAGGTTAGACCAGGGCAGTGGTTGTCTGTATGAGAAACCAGCTTGTCCAACAGAGGTTTTAGGAGAAGGGAGAAATAAGGAGTGAGAACTGTGGCTTCTGAGGGTGTAGGAGGAGGAACAGAGAGTAGCTAAGTAGAGAATTGGGGCAGCAGGGCAGGCGGCCACACCAGAGTATGGCAATGAGGAAAGTACAGTGGGAGATGAAAAGAACTACAAAAGAACCTCAGAGCAAATGCCCCGAGGCATGCGTGGGAGATTTTTAGTTTAGTTTTTGTTTAGTTATTTTTTGTTGACCGGGAATGGAGGACTAGACAATGTGGTGGTCCTCTGACGATGAGAGAAAGAGGGAGGTGTATGGAGAGGAGTGGTGGGTATGGAATGGACAGTCGAGCGAAGTGACAGGAGGAGTGAAAAAGGGGGTCATCTGGCTAGGGTGGATTTGGGGTCAGCACTGTATACTGCATTACTAGTAATCAGATGCCGGGAGATTCATTTTCTGAACGATCTCATGGGTGAGCAGGGGGGTTGCATGATTTGTCCAGTATAGTGCACCGAGGGAGTTTTTTGTGGATAGTGGCCATATATCAGGAGAAGTCAAGGTGATTGTCCAGCCAGACTCCCAGGTATTTAAAGGAATGGACTTTCTCCAGAGGAGCACTGTTCAGTGTCGTGAAAACTGGAATTGACTGGATATATGTGGCTTTAGAAACATGGGGTTCTTATTTTATTTATTTTAAAATTTGGTAACCGGGAAAGGAACACTGAGCCGAGGCTCGTTTCCAGGTGCTTCATCGTTTTTTTTGAGCCTCAGCTCAGTGTGTCACTCCCGGTCAAAAATTTCAATAAATAGAAAGGTTGTGTTTGCACATTCTATAAATGTATTTATTTTAATTATTTTCAATTTGTTGACCGGGATACAGGTGGAAGGGCAACAAAAGCAAAAAACAGCACAAAAATGGTACAGTGCATTAAGTAATAATACTATAAATTTGACAGTAGCAAACACTATTCAGTGCATTGAGTAATAATACTATAAATGTGACAGTAGCAAACATTGTACAGTGCAATGAGTAATAATACTTTAAATAAAACAGCAAACACTGTACAGTGCAATGAGTAATAATACTATAAATGTAACTGTAGCAAACACTGTACAGTGCAGTGAATAATACTATAAATGTGGCAGTAGCAAACACTGTACAGTGCATTGAATAATAATACTATAAATGTGACAGTAGCAAACACTGTACAGTGCAGTGAGTAGTAATACTATAAATAAAACAGCAAACACTGCACAGTGCAATGAGTAATAATACTATAAATGTAACAGTAGCAAACACTGTACAGTGCAATGAGTAATAATACCATAAACGTGACAGTAGCAAACACTATACAGTGCAGAGAGTAATAATAATACTTTAAATGTGACAGTAGCAAACACTGTACAGTGCAATGAGTAATAATACTATAAATGTAACAGCACCAAACGCTGTATGGTGCAATGAGTAATACTATAAATGTAACAGCAGCAAACACTGTACGGTGCAATGAGTAATAATAATACTATAAATGTGACAGTAGCAAACACTGTACAGTGCATTGAGTAATAACACTATAAATGTGACAGTAGCAAACACTGTATAGTGCATTGAGTAATAACACTATAAATGTGACAGTAGCAAACACATTACAGTGCATTGAGTAATACTATAAATGTGACAGTAGCAAACACTGTACAGTGCAGTGAGTAATAATACTATAAATGTGACAGTAGCAAACACTGTACAGTGCATTGAGTAATAATACTGTAAATGTGACAGTAGCAAACACTGTACAGTGCATTGAGTAATAATACTATAAATGTGACAGTAGCAAACACTGTATAGTGCAATTAGTAATAATACTATAAATGTAACAGTAGCAAACACATTACAGTGCAATGAGTAATATAAATAACATTTTCTTGTTTCTGTATGTATAACTGTCTCATAAGTATGTGATGTAATTGCTGTGCACCAACTCGAACCTTGACCTTATCAGGTCCATCTTGTAAATGAGCCTTGCTCAATGATGATCGCCTGAATAAATAAAGATTTGATTGATTGATTGATTGATTGAAATAATACTATAAAGGTAACAGTAGCAAACACTGTACAGTGCAATGAGTAATACTATAAATGTGACAGTAGCAAACACTGTACAGTGCATTGAGTAATAACACTATAAATGTGACAGTAGCAAACACCGTATAGTGCAATGAGTAATAATACTATAACTGTGACAGTAGCAAACACTGTACAGTGCATTGAGTAATAGCACTATAAATGTGACAGTAGCAAACACTGTACATTGCATTGAGTAATAATACTATAAATGTAACAGCAGCAAACACTGTACAGTGCAATGAGTAGTAATACTATAAATGTGACAGTAGCAAACACTGTACAGTGCATTGAGTAATAACACTATAAATGTGACAGTAGCAAACACTGTATAGTGCAATCAGTAATAATACTATAAATGTAACAGTAACAAACACATTACAGTGCAATGAGTAATAATACTATAAATGTAACAGTAGCAAACACTGTACATTGCATTGAGTAATAATACTATAAATGTAACAGCAGCAAACACTGTACAGTGCAATGAGTAATAATACTATAAAGGTAACAGTAGCAAACACTGCACAGTGCAATGAGTAATAATACTATAAATGTAACAGTAGCAAACACTGTACAGTGCAGTGAACAAAAAATGCAGCTAAATGAGTGATAATTGCATGGGCCTTGTAACTATATACGCCTGATATTTTGCGGGTGGTCAGTGACCCCATGACACCATGATAAGTGAAGCCATGAATGATGTCACAGGGATCACGGTTCACAAGTAAATGTCAGGCCTGTTTTTATTGGGCTCATGCTATATCTGATTTATGCAAATACATACTGTACATGGGCTTGTGGGCCAGAATGACTGCATGTGCTGCTGTCTCGAATAAGCAACAATTACCATTTCTATAAAAAGAACTTTATGAGAACAATCAAGTCCTGAAATGAAATTATGTATGTCACAACAACAGCATAACAGCACGAACATCTTTGCGCATGTGTGTCTCTTGAACCTTCTGACAGATGAAGGGTTACGGCGGGGAGAGCTGGCCCCGAAAGAGAGTGAGGCAAAACAAAAAAACGGAAAAGTAAGGACAAATTTTGTTTAACTAGTGCCCATACACTATAAAAGACAATGGAAAGGCATCAGTTAACAGCAACACAGAGTTCTCTTCTGGAGTTTGTCATGCCAATGGCAAACCACTCGCGCTGCGCTGTTGAGGTTTACTACGTTATCATGACAGCCTCTTGAAGGGAACATAGTGTTGTTGTTAACCGGTGCCCATCCATTATCCTCTATGTCATCCACCTAGAATTAAAATATAAGCTTCACCACTTGTGATGTCAAAAGATCAAACCACACTCGAGGAAAAATATCAGTAATATTTTCATTAGGGTTGTGAATTATCATACATACGGTACACAACACACTAGTGGGGAATAAATCATGTTGTTTTAGGAAAGATATTTATTTTCACTGAGAAGACATTCTTTCACTTTGAGCATGTTATTTCCATTTAAAAATAAAAAAACAGAACACAGAGAATGGTCCAAATAGAGAGTTTTACAAGGGAGAAAAAGGCAAGTTTAAGCTAAAATAAGGCAAAAATAGTAATAAAAGCATCAGTAATACTATAGGGTATGGTTAGCCCCTATTTTGTACGGATTTCCATACACGTAATATTCCTGTTATGGTACAGTTCAGAGTTAAGAAAAAGTTGCTATGGAATCGTTATGATGTCAGAATGATACCATAACAACTTTTGCCTTTGAACTCTTGTATGCACTATCCTACGTTCGTAGCTCTAGAGAAAATCTCACTGCCAGAGAGAGACTTACTTCGCGGTCGCCTCTTGAAGGAAACGCTGGTTAAAAAAAACACACCATGGCAGCCATAGTTTATTCAGAGTAACTCACAGAGACAGAAATGCATTAGCGAGCAAGAAGGCATCAGCACATGGCAGAAAACAGCTAGCGACCGACAGATTTTAAATAATGGCATCAGTAATTGTACTCAAGTCTTAATACAGATGCTACTGAAAAAAAACTGTATCTCTTTTTTCCCCCCTGGAATCATACACTATATAAAATAGTGGATGGGTGACTATCCACAACTCAGGCTGTATTTCCATCTCGAGAAGTGATGACATCAGGGAGACCTCTCGAGCTTTGTTCTCAAGGTCTCTATGGGTTGCAGTAGAGCAACACTTTTATCTTCACACATAAGACCTTCATACTTAACTAGTGTTTTTGCCACTCGTGAATTGTGGGTTTTACCACTCACTCATGGAGATAAATGTGTTATCACACTGCAACACGTTATGTATTTCATATGTTTATGCAATGGCAGTGTGAATACATTTTCCAAGATAAATTGTGTTATATCTGCTTATGACAGGGCAATTGAGAAAATAAACAGGTTATTCTCTCAGTTGTCATGAGACCACTTGTCCATCCTTCTTCATGTGTGAGATCCAGAAATGGACGCCCTTCTCCCTGGTAAGCCCACTCCAAGAACTACTGTTAGAGGTGAGTAACCTGTGTATGTACGCCAGCACACACACTGTGAAAAATTAAGGCCATTGCATATGTTGAATATGTCCATGGCTGCACTGAAAATATCACTGCAGCTGTGACATATTCCCTGTTTATATTAGGGAACTGATGAATAACAGTGCAGAATAAATAGAGAATAAAGCATGGTGTGGTGTGTATAATGAGAATTTTACACACACCCAGGGTGTGGGATGCTATATAAACCCTGAGAGCAAAGCTCAAGGTTTTTTTTATTTAAGCATTCCACACCAAGGATGTATGTCAAAATCAAGTTTTACAGCTGGCTTGGTGGCACTTAAGGGTTGAGGTGCTGGCACCACACCTCACATGACGACGGCGACCCAACTTTGGATGCAGATTCGGTTTGCCAGGGGCCAGCTGGGGAGGGAGAGGACTGAGCATCCGGAGGACTGCTCTCCTCTTCCAGGGAGGCAGTGTTTCAGCTCCAGGCATTCATCTGGCTCCTAGCATTGGCTGGGGGTGAGACAGGCTGGCACTGCCGGCTTGGAGGGAGGGTGTGATGGCTGATGATGCTCCATGCAAAGGAGTACGTGTGGAGATGTCAGGGCAGCATTGCACACCTCCACGTGGGGGGGAAAAAACAGAAAATATGGCTGTCTGAACTGTTGGTGACCCTGGCCACCCAGAGCCCTGCACCCCTCAAACACCCAGGCAATGCTGCACTTACAAGTGGAGAGAAGCTGGAGCGGTCATGTTGGAGGGTGGCTTAGGCGCCTAAGAAACAGCACTAACAATGAAAAAAAAAACTGATTTTACACACCACCCCATGCCTTTGTTTTATGTAATTGATGGGGAGTGTTTTTTTCACCCCAGCAAGTGTCACTAGAATAGGTAAACAATGTAGTGCAAGCCGCTCGGTGCCTTGCGGCTTTCTTCTTGACAAAGCTGTGCATGTATGCTGTTATAACCAGCTTCAATGTCATTATCCCTAGGCGATATCATGACAGATTATAACTGGCTATGTCAATGGGAAAATGAGCTCCCCAGTATTATACAGTTTAATTTTATCCAGTTATTCAGCTGCACTGAAAATGTTATTGATTGACATCACAATGGCCTCTTCTGCTCCGCTTATGAGGTGACAGAGGTCAAAACCTGCAGATTAAAATATATGTGATATTTTTATGCAGCCCATGGTACATACCCCATATTCTCACTGTAGGTACCTGACCAACAAAAATAACCCTGATATTTGTGTGGCTTTTTAGTTACACTGTCATAGCATAACAATACAAAGGGAACGGTGCAAATGAAGAAATACATGGGATAAAGATGGAAATATAAAAAATTATGTGGAACATGTAACCAAAGAAACAGTAATTAAAAAAATAATGAAAGAAGTTGGGTAACAGAGAACATTCCAGAAGAGTGGGAGTTATAGAGGGGAGCACTATTGCGGAAGTCTAGAGGGGAACATCAGATTGGCCGGGGGGGGCTTACAACTGTGGAGTGAACTCTAACTCCAGACAAGGTGTTGGTGGAGGGAAGCAAGAGGTGAGACAGGCACACCAAGAAGACTTTGCTCGTGATAACCAAAGGGTGCCGGAGGAGTGCTGCTTCTAGGCTGTGAAACGTTGCACAGTTTTCCTCCAGCTGAAACCTTTTTTACAATAAACATAATTTGTGAAGCAATGTAACAGTGAGTTATAATGTATGGTAGAACGCTGTTCTAGGTAGAGATCAATACCTAGAACAACGTTGCTGTGCTGCAGTAGCTACGTCATTTTCATTGTTGTGCTGCATTGGGTCTATGTCATAATAGCAAACATGGAATGGCGATCACTATTATGGTGAATGTATATCATTGAAAAGCAAATCAGCGATATACACTTACCCGTGAACTAACACCTGGCAACATAAAGTGTTTTTGTGGGGGGGGGGCTGCGCACCCCCTGACCCCCCACCCCCTTTAATTAGGATTCCTAACTCCAGGGGGCGCATGTCGGGGAGGGGGCACAAATTCGGCTGAAAAAAAAAATTAAGTCTGGGAGCCGCAGGCAGCAGCAAAATGTAGACCCTCCCGTCTCCAGCCCTGAACCCAGTACCTGCTGTGCCAGAGCCAGCCTCCCTCACCACCACACCACATGGCTGGCTCGATGGCAGCAGGCACAGTCCCTCCCTATAACCCTCTTCCCTATCCCTCCCCTTCCCCTCGCCAATCCCTTTTTCCAGTCGCCTTTCCCTATCCTCACGGTGGAAGTAGTCACTACCATTGCAGGTAGCCCATCCCAATAGCGCCGAATATGGAGTCACCATTTTGACATTCGCTCATATTCAGTCGCTGTTATCACTGGATACCTGCTGCATTAGATACATAGCTACTGCAGCACAACAACTTGGAATGTCTTCCTGCATGCATGTTTTGTGAACCTCTGCTGTTCCAGAAATGGCTGTGGTGGTGAGAGCTGACCCTGGAAGAGAGCGGCGCTGAAAAAAAGAGAATGGGATTTAAAATCACACACTCGTTTCTCGTGTGTATAGTGGACCATGCACTATAAAAGACAATGTTGAATGGTCCACTGTGCCCAACAAGCATGAGTAGCCATCTCGAGATTGCCATGGTGACCAAAACCTCTTTGGGCTTTGCTCTTGAGGGTTAAACGGTCACCATGGCAACCTCTTGATGGCTACACACGCTTGTGAATAGTGGACCATGCATTATCCTCTATATAATTATAAAGCTGTTCTTTTCACTCCACAGAAGTGACTGGGACAGGTTGCTGCATATGAAGACCTTTTATACAGTAAAGAGAGCCTGATGTGGAGAAGCTTCTATTTGTCTCAGAATTCTTTTTTAGAACAATTTTTTTTCTAAACGTGTAGTTTAAAAGTCTCAAAATTAGGTTGGATGTTAGTTTCCCCAATCTCAGTCAAGCAAACACATATAAAAGGAACTGCCTCCTAACTAAAATCTTGCCCACTTTGAATTATATCCACTAAGAATAGTTGGCATCACGTGTCTTCTTCCAGTAACCTTAACAGTCGGAGAACTTACTGTTTTAAATCGGGCAAGAAGTTTATCTGTTTATGTCCTGACGTTTCACTTGTGCTTAGCCTCCTGAAAAGAAGCATCGATTGCACCAACGCTTTGTAAATAAAAAACTAAAGAGGAGTAAATAGGTATGACTCAATCAAATCACTGTAATAAAATGTGAATATACTTGACCTGGGTCACTGTGTGTCCCTGAAGTGCGAAGTAGACAGCGGAGGGGTCAAAGGGCAAATGCGATACAACACACCCCTGACACACACACACACACACACACACACACAGAGTGTCATCTGTTTTAAGATTTTTGTTTCTTGCCATTTTATGGTTTGTTGTCAAAGATGATTGATGGGTGCATGATTGTTGAAAAAAAAAGAGAAACGCTTAATAGAAAGTAAGTGGCATGGCACAGATCTCACGAGGCTAATCAAAATGCAATTTTTGTGCTACCTTAGGGTTCTAGAATCGCTTCCTGGGTTTCGAACCCTAAGACAGCATTAGATGACACTCTTCATTAGCCAAGAAACATCTGTGCCATGCAGTTTGCTTATGAAATAGTCTTTATTTGTAAACTTCTACTAAAAGACTTGTTGATGGCAAGTGCACTCTGTGTTATTTTTTGTCTTTGGTAATAAATAATGGCAAACCCTAAAATACAATTTTGGGAGAATGTTCTCAGATTTGAGTCCTCCTGATGCCAGCAGTTATTTTTTGCTGCAAACTAGAAAATCACTTTAAAATACATTTTTTGCTGTTTATGGAAAATTGGTTGTTATTTTCTATAATGAGTATGGAGTCCCTCCCATCTTCTCAGCCTCTCTTGTGTAGCCTTTTTCCACAGGGTTCCCACTTCTTGAATTGTTTTTAAGTGTGCTGCTTTTTCCCCTCCTGTCCTGGTCTCAAATTGGGACAACTATCACACCCTTGAGATGCTGCAGCCTAACCTTCACCCTGATGCTCCTGTATCCATGTCCCACAGCCAGATGCGAGCCTGAATCTAGCAAGGCAGGGAATGAGGAGGGGCCAGACCTTGAGGTTCTCAATAGTATTGGGGAGGGGTAATCATATGCCCAATAGAGTTTCCTCTTTCAAGATTTCTTTCCCTTCCTCAGCAGCACCAGGTGAACCAATGTCTCCCTGTAGGAGATGTGCAGACTTTCTGTTCCTTCCCCCACCTGTCAGCAGCATGCGTCTCACTAAGCAGATGAATAGGGCTGCCTTATTCACGTTGCTGCAATAAAATGGTCAGAAAATCAAAAAGGTGGATTAACAATTTCAGTCGTGATCTCCTCACATACAGGAAAGTACTCATGTAAAAACAACAGCAGATTAGCAGTAAATCATGTATGCACATCATCAGTACCGATGCCCTGGCACTTGGCCTGGTAGTTGCTTTGTCAGGGGGCGTGATGCTATTCTTGGGTTCATGAGTGCTAGCCGCCCTCAGGGGCACCCAACCCTGCCATCATCAGCGCAACTCCATTTTGTTGTGTTCTGTGCATCTCTCAAGGACTACTTTGTGCCTTTTCTGAGCCTTAGGGGATTATCAGGTAGTGTGACAAGCAGCCCTCCCCACTCCTCAGAGGTGAAAAGAGCCCTGTGGGATGCCAGTTCCACCTCCTGCCAGCCTGCCACAATATTCCTGGGCGCAGAGATGAACTTGAGTCACCAGCATGGTGAGTGACAGCCCTACCAGTGTGCCATCAGGCAGGTGGTACTTGACTTTCTTGACCACTGCCCATCCATCCTCCACACATGCTCCCTTCATCCTAGAAGAGCCTTGATAATTTCACTTGGGTTCTTTTGTCCTTCTTCTTGCCAGTATTTCTTGTTGTGCGTTCCCTTATGCCTAACTGCCAGCAGTTGGACCATATTGCCTTCCCTGTGGGGTACAGTTTGAATGTCATCGTACTTTGTGTACTGCCAGCGCTGTCCCAGAACCTTCCCTCTTCCTGAACGCCCATCTACACAGTGTGTGCACTGCATGCCACCTCCTCTGTAAATGTCACAGCTGCGATGTTTTTGCAAAAACAAGTCCTCATGACAATGCAACATGACTTTACTGGCTCATATGTTAACTTATATTCTGCAAAACACATTTGATATAGCAGCAGGCTGTACATAGAGCATTTTGCGAGTAGGAGCAGTGCCATCCGCAGAGGGCATTTTGAATAGGACCAATGCTGTGCACAGAGGGCATTGAGAATAGGACCAGAGGTGTGCACAGAGGGCGTTGAGAATAGCACTGAGAGTAAGATCAGTGCTGTGCATAGAGGGCCTTATGAATAGGATTAGTGGAGAGCACAAAGGGATTTGAGAATAGTACCAGTGTAGTGTACAGAGGGGTTTGAGAATAGTTCCAGTGCTGTGCACAGAGGGATTTGAGAATAGTACCAGTGCAGTGCACAGAGGGCTTTGAGATCCGGACCACTGCTGTCCACAGAGGGCTTTGAGAGTTGGAAAAGCACTGTGCATAGAGGGCTTTCAGAGCAGCACCAGTGCAGTGCTCGGAGGGCTTTGAGAATATGACCAGCACCATGTACAGAGGGCTTCGAGCATAGGACCAGTGGTGTGCACAGAGGGCTTTCACAATAGGATTAGCGCTGTGCAGGGAGGGCTTTGAGACTAGGACTAGAACAGTGCACAGAGGGCTTTAACAGTAAGACCAGTGCTGGTACAGAGTGCTTCGAGAACAGGACCAGCGCTATGTACAGAGGGCTTTGACAGTTGGACAAGTGCTGTGCACAGAGGGTTTTGAGAATAGGATTAGCACAGTGAAAAGAGGGCTTTGATTATAGGGCCAGCTCTATGTACAGAGGGCTTCGAGAATAGGACCAGTGTTGTACAGAAAGGGCTTTGAGAATGGGACCAGTGTTGGGCTTTGAGAATAGGACCAGTGTTGTACACAGAGGGCTTTGAGAATAGGACTGGCACTGTGCACAGAAGAAACATAGAAACATAGAAGATGACGGCAGATAAGGGTCCGCATGGCCCATCCAGTCTGCTTTTTTTTGTTGCATTGCTTACACTGTAGACTTAGGAGGCAGTATAGCGCAGTGGGTTAAGGCTCTGAGCTGCAGATCTGGAGACCTGAGTTTGAATCTCACAGCTGCCTAGGTGCATACTGTGTGATCCTGTGCAAGTCACTTAACTTCCTTGTGCTCCCAGTTCACATCTGGAAACAAGCTTCGGCTTAGTGTGCTACTCCTGGTTAAACAAAGTTCCCTTTCCTTAGACCACTCCATGTCTACAGCACTTTCTATGCCACCCCTTACCTATCCTGTATGACTCCCTTGTGCTTATCTTAGGCTTTTTTGAATCCCACCACTGTTTTTGCTCCCAGAGCCTCCGCTGGAAGACCATTCCAGGCATCTACCACCCTTTCTGTGAAGAAGTATTTCCTCACATCTCTCCTAAACCTACCCCACCAGCTTCATATCGAGGCCCCTTCTTCTGGAGCACCCTTTCCTCTGAAAAACACCTCACACTTGTACCTTATTCACACCTGTGAGGTAATTAAAGGTCTTGATCATATCCCCTATTTCTCCTCCAGGGTGTACATGTTTAATTTCTTTGACCTCTCCTCATGGGACATTTGATGTAGACCCTGTACCATCTTGATAGCCCTCCTTTGGACAGCCTCCATCCTGTGTATGTCCTTCCTGAGATGTGGCCTTCAAAACTGGACACGGTACTCCAGGTCGGATCTTACCAAAGACCTGTATAGTGGCAACACCACTTCCGTCTTCCTGCCTGTAAAACCCCTACCCATACATCCCAAAATCCCTGTAGCTGTCCCAATCACTTTATCTGGCCACTTTTAGGTCATCCGATATGATTACCTCTGGGTCTCTTTCCTGCTTGGTCACTGCTAGTATCTCTCCCCCATTTTGTACTGCACCCTTGGGTTTCTGTGATCCAAGTGCATTATTTTAGAAACATAGAAACACAGAAGTTGACGGCAGATAAGGACCGCAAGGCCCATCCAGTCTGCCCATTTTTTCTGTTTTATGAATGTGCCATAGGCCTTTACTCTGTCAATGGCCTATTTATTCATACCCATCTGTATTGCTCCCTTATGCCTATCCCATGCCTGTTTGAAGCCCTGCACTGTATTCATATCCACCACTTCTTGAGGTAGGCCGTTCCGTGCATCCACCGCCCTTTCTGTGAAAAGAACCTCCTCACATTACCCCTTTATCTGCCTCCCTCTAATCTCATGATGTGTCCTCTTGTCCTGCTATTTTTCTTATATTGAAACATGTTAGACTCTTTCACCTTGTTAATGCCCTTTAGATGTTTGAATGTTTCGATCATATCACCTCTCTCCCTCCTTTGCTCTAGGGTATACATATTGAGCTCCGTTACTCTGTCCTCGTATGTTTTCTGATGCAGTCCCTGCACCATTTTTGTTGCCCTTCTCTGGACTGCCTCCATTTTGTTAATGTCCTTGTGCAGGTGCAGCCTCCAGTACTGCACGCAGTACTCCAGATGGGGCCTAACCAGTGTCTTGTAAAGAGGGATTATTACCACCCTCTTACGACTTGTGATACCCCTACTAATACACCCCAACATCCCTCTAGCCTTACTTACTGCTTTAGTTGTCTGCTTGGATGATTTCAGGTTATCTGTGATGATGATGCCCAAGTCTCTTTCTTCCCTTGTGATTGCCAGCAACTCCCCTCCCAACCTATAGGTAGCTTCAGGGTTTCTCTTCCCTATGTGCATGATCTTGCACTTCTTTGCATTAAACACCAGTTGCCACTCTTCCGACCATTTTGCCTGTTTTTCCAGATCTCTTCTCATTCTGCCCACCCCATCTGGAACATCTACTCTGTTGCAGATCTTGGTATTCTCTGCAAACAGGCAAACCTTACCCTCCAGTCTATTTGCAATGTCAGTGATGAAGATATTAAAGAGGACTGATCCCTGAGGTACCCCACTTGTGACTTGCATCTCTTCTGACTGTATACCGTTTACCACCACTGTCTGTTTTCTGCCTGCCACTCAGTTGACCAACTTCTAACCCATCCCGAGCCTACCTAGCTTATTAATCAATCTTTTATGTGGAACAGTATCGAAAGCTTTGCTGACGTCAAGGTAGGTGACATCAGCTGAACCCCTTGGTTCACCACTTTGGTTACCCTGTCAGAGAACTCTATAAGATTAGTTTGACAGGACCTTCCTGTTGTAAACCCATGCTGTCTTGGTCCTGTGCTTCTATGGATTCCAGGTGTTGCACTATCCTTTCCTTAAGGAGTGACTCCATAATCTTGCCCACTACTGAGGTAAGACTGAGGTGGTAGCCTGGATAAAAAACTGGCTGGACAACAGGACACAAAGGGTAATAGTAAACGGAGTCCACAGTGAAGAAAGGAGGGCAGCTAGCGGGGTACTGCAGGGTTCGGTACTGGGACCGGTCCTCTTTAATATCTTTATAAGTGACATTGGAGAGCACCTGGAAGGAAAGGGATGCCTCTTTGCAGATGACACAAAGATCTGCAACAGGGTTGATACACAAGGTGGGGTGGAAAGAATGAAAAGGGACTTGGCAAGGTTGGAGGAATGGTCAAATATGTGGCAGCTCAGATTCAGTGCAAAGAAGTGCAAGGTAATGCATCTGGGAAACAAAAACCCAGGGGAAGAGTACACAATGGGGGGTGAGTTAATAACAACAACAAAAATCGAAGGAGACCTAGGAGTTATTATATCAGATGACCTAAAGGTGGGCAAGCAATGTGAGAAGGCAGCAAGGAGGGCTGGGGGGATACTGGTGTAACCCCTAGATGGCGCTATCCCAGGGGCTACTACCCCTGCCTGATTTGCCACTAACAGGTTGAGGGGCCTGGATCCAATGGCGGGTGCCTCCACCCAGAGGTCAGGGTTTGCAATAGTTAAACTAACTTGGTCACAGCCCTCTGGGACACTGCAACCCCTTTCTTCCCACTAGTGGCCCACACGATATATCGAATTACCTTCACAGTACACACTTACCCCCAGGTCTGGTTCCGGCACTGGGACCTCCTGTGAAATGAGATACAGTGCAACAATCACAGTACAGTACTTTAACATAGACAAATACCTCAGGCAGTATAACTTTGCTGAAACAAGCAGCTCTGATTTATTTAGGGGATATAACAAGGACAGGGAAATCAGGTTAATTAGCTTATCACTCTAATAATCTACTTATGGCTCTGTGCACAGGCCTATCCCTATCAGTTACTGTCCCTGGGTACCCAAGCCCTAGTGGCTAGTCCAAACCGTGGCAGCTGGTAGGGCCCTTTCACACAGAGAAAGGAGAATTAAACAGTCAGCAGTACAGTAATTCCATTTGGATTTAATGTGGCAATTCAACAGGAGCAACCCTGAATTAGTACTCACGACCTCCAAATAAGATAGGGTCCTTCAATGTCAGCAGGGCTCACTTGAGGTACACAAACCTCTTCACATCCATATAAAAGAAAGCACTATACCAGGCAGGCTGCATCTGTATCCCGATGCAATTACTGCACAATAACCAGGAGAACACACAGCAGATTCAGTTCCTGACAGACCGAGTGTAATTCAACAATTTCTTCAGTCTTCTACAGGTGAGCCTGGTTTCTACTCTTCAGAGATCCTTTGATTCTTTTCAGGGACGGATTCAGTCTAACAAGCAGTTACACAAGTTGTAGAGCGGAACTCTGGGCCTTGCACACGTTTTTGACTGAAACTGTGCACTGAAGGAGCACAGGGTTTCTTTCCCTTCACTTTCAGATCTCAAACTGAAACTCCCAACAGACAAAAACCGGGCACTTCCTTTGAGTTCCTCCCAGTTCTTGACTGGATTGGCTGTCACTCACAATAGACTGCTGCTGTTGGTCCAAAAGGCACGAAGTCTAAACTACATCTCCCAGTACACTGCCCATACAATCCTCTTGTGGCTGGCTCAGATTATGAGTCCCAAGTTCTGATTCGTCTCAAGGCATCATTTAGAGCTAGTTTACCCACACTGATTGGTCCAGTTCAGCAGTTCAAAACCAGAATGGGGAACTAGGCAGACAGTTCTGACTGCAAAGAAAGCAGGTTAGACAAACTGTAATTTATTATTACTGTAAATGATTTCTGGCAATCAGTTACATCTTTCAGACAGGTTCCTTGCACTCCTAGTGACTGCAAAATGGGGTGAATTCGGCAGCTTGAGTGGTACTCAATCAAAGAAACACACAGTCCCCATACAAACTAATTATGTCTGCAAGCAGACAGCTCTTAAAGACAGTACCAGAGGTTCTAAAACACTCACTGATAAATGGCTTAACGCCAAACACCATTCAGGCTTGGAGCATTCAAAGCAAGCTCCTGGAAGTCTTTTGGGAACCCCCATTTGCAGGGGTTACACCCTTCCTGGCCTGGGAAAAGCTGGCGTCAGCGTCAAGCAAGTACCATAAGTTTCAACTGCAACCATATACATTTGCATTAGGCTCACACATGTAATCATCAGTCAATACATCATTTTACCAAGAACCATTTTGAAACATTGCAGTACGTCACTCTTTACACAGTATAACACACACATTGTACCATAACTCAAGTTATTACCTCTTGTACATGAAACCTGAAGAGAGGGACCCTTCCTATCAGTTACCTTGGGGCTGGACGGGCAAGGGCACCATATTTAGAGGGCAACACAAGTAACTTGGAGTTAGCACTGATGCTCAGTTTGGGCAATGAGCTCGGGGACACATACACTCCTTTATGGACAACATTGAGAGGCAAGTCCACAGGCCTCCCAAGTGAATCATAACTGAGGGTGCACCACAGGCTTTACAGCTCGACCAGTCTTTCTAGGGGAACTGTTATAGTCTCTGCACTCTGAGCCTCATTTTCAGCATTGTCCTCACTTGTCAGGGAGTCTCCATGGGGGTAGAGGCTAGAACTTGGGGCACTTTCAGCTCCAGGAGTTACAGTTTCGAGTCCACAACATTTGGCTCGCATGGAGAGCTTTGGACACTGGCAGTGGACTGTCAGGGCACTCAAAATACTCTTCTTGTTCGTTGTATCACCAGTCTGCCCCAATCTATCATTTCCTCCTGAAGCTCAAACAGTTCAACCATGCACAATGATTCCATTTCATCTGATCTGATGCTTTGCACTTCACTTCTGGGAGCATTGGCTCCAGGGATGAAGCTGGGGGCTTAGACAGTCCAGAAGGCCCAGCTTTGTCTCCAGTATTGACTAGGGATTGCCCGAAACAATTGACTCAGTTCATAAGAAGATAGTATTCAAAGTCACTCTCACTTTCTTCTGATATGGACTGACAGTCATCTCAACTGGGACTTGTGGAGGGAACACTTTAACTTTGCTTCTGTAGGTGCAGACTTTCTTGATCTTTTCTTAGCAGCAGCTCTAGTCACTGGTCCAGAGGGCATCTTCTAGGGCTCAGACTCAATTAAGATTTGTCCAATGGGCAGTAAATGATTTCTATGCATTGTTTTTACATCTTTTGAATTATTCTCAGGCCTTACTTTGTACACTGGCAGATCATCTAGTTTGCCCACTACAATGTGAGGGAGATGGTGCCATCTGTCAGCAATCTTGTGCTTGCCATGCAGTCCCAGATTTCTTAGCAATACCGATCTCCTCCTGGAGTTCCTGTGCTTTCACCTTTTATCATACCTTTCTTTGTTGGCAGATTTCTTTTGGCAGCCATGGTTTGAGCCAGTTAGTGCGCATGAGTTAGCTGGGCCTTTAACTTTTGCACATACTGTAAATAGTTGTCAGCTTGAACCCCATCAGGAGACCCCAAACACACATCTACTGGTAGTGAGCTTCTCTTCCAAACATCAGGGGTGGGGAGAATCCAGTGGCATCACTTTTGGTGCAGTTATAAGCATGTACCAGGGTGCTAATTTGTTGGCTCCATCTGGAAGCTTGTCCTTTGGGTGCAGGGTGCCTAGCATATCTAGCAAAGTCACGGTTGAAGCGTTCAGGCTGTGGGTCCCCCTGGGGGTGGTAAGAGTGGTTCTGGACTTTCGCCTCCCACAGAGAAAGCATCTCTTTGATCAGGCGACTCTCAAAGTCTCTCCCTTGATCAGAATGGATTCTTTGTGGAGCCCATAGTGAACAAAAAGTTTTCTACAAGTACTTTGGCCACAGTGGATGCTTTCTGGTCTTTGGTGGGAAGCTTGGGCATATCTCGTGAAATGGTCAGTGACCACCAGCACATTACTGATATTTCTTTGATCTGACTCAAACTCAGAAAATCAATACAGACCAGCTCCATGGGTGCACTGGTGGTGATGTTAACAAGGGGCAGCCTCTCTGGGGCAAAGCTTTCCTCTGTAAGCAGCGACTACAAGTTCGAATGTGCTGCTCCATCAGCCCCATCTTAGGCCAATAGAATCTGGATCTCACCAAGTCAAGTGTTCTGTCTATACCAAGGTGCCCCATGTGGTTGTGCAGGACCTCAGTACTGAGTCCTAAAGGCAGTGGGCAGCACTAGTTGTTGTTTGTCTACTTGTCCCCCTCTGTCTACTGTTTCTCTGTATAACAGTTTATTGATCAGTTTCAACTTAGGACCTTCTTTGTATAACAGTGCAGTTCTCAAATCAGTGGGCGTAATTTGGACACATCTTTTCCTGCATAGAGGGCTTCTAAAGCTGCTTTGATCATGGGATCGTGAGTTGAGCCGCGAATACTGTCATTGTCCAGCTGAGGCAGTGCACCAATGTCTATTGCAGAAAAGTGGCAATAAGCAGCAGGTATGCAATTCTCAGAGGCTCCCAAGCAATCACCATGCAGTCCACTGTGTCCGTGGACATTTGTTCCTCCCTGTCAAACTTCCGGCAGAGTGCCGAATGTCAGGTTCTGCCAGTCGGACCCAATCATTCTGGGAACAGGCCTCCGGGAGAGAGCATCAGCATCTATGTGGTTCAGACCTGCTCGGTATTCGAGCATAGTCATATGTAGATAATGCAGAAAGCCACCTATGGCCAGTGGCATCCAACTAGCTGAGGTCTGCACATAGGTCAAAGATTATTGTCAGTTTTTACTAGTATTTTAGCCCCATACAAATACTCATGGAATTGGTCAACAATAGCCCACTTCAAAGCTAGAACTCTAACTTATGTACAGGATAGTTCTTTTCGGATGGGGTCAGGCTTCTACTGGCAAAGGCCACTGGTCTCAGGCCATTCTGGTGCTCTTGGTACAACACAGCCCCCAACCCTTGCAAGCTAGCATCAGTGTGCAGGACGTGGGGTTTTCTTGGATCGGCATAGGCCAGCACTGGAGCATGGGTAGTTGATATATGATCTCATGAAAGCAGTCTGCAATCAGAGTCCAGGACCCCAAATACTTCACTCGGATGAAAATACACTCTTTCAGTCTTGAGGACGCTGACTTTTGGTATTTTTGTGGGTTGGGGATACCCTTGGTAAGGTTAAGTAAAGGCGGATCACTCTTGAATAGTCCTTGATGGCCTGCCGATAACCACAGAATCCAGGAATCTTTGCAGTTCTTTTTAGATTTTTGGGCTGTGGCCAGGTGGTCAAGGCTCAACTTTACTTGGGTCGGTCTCTATTCCTCGTGGATACTATAGTGTCCCACATACTTTACTGATGTTTGAAAGAATTGACACTTATCAATGGACAGTTTAAGGCCAAAGTCCTCCAGTCGGTCCAATACCTTAAATAATCTGCTCTCATGTTCCTCCAGTGAGCTGCCAAACACAATAACATCATCTAGGTATACCAGGCACTCTAGTAAGTTCATGTCCCCCACTGCACGCTCCATCAATCGTTGAAAAGTGGCTGGGGCACCTGAAATCCTTGAGGCATCCTCATGAATTCATAGAAGCTACGCGGACAGATAAGGCGTCTTCTCCGCGGTCCTCTGGGGCCGCTCGGGATCTGGTAGTACCCACTGCGGAGATCCAGCACAGAGAACCACTTGCTCCCGTTTAGGCAGTCCAAAGCATCCTGAATGCGGGCATTGTGTACTGATCAGGGATAGTCCGCCGGTTTAAGGTGCGATAATCCACACACATCTACTGTTCCATTCTTTTCCTCACTACCACAATGGGGGAAGCATAAGGGCTTCTGGATTCTTGTATTACACCAGCAGCTAACATCTCTGCAGATGCCGTCTCACATCATCTATGTCAGGCAGGTGCCAGGCGTGAGACCTCTCACGAAATGGTCTTTCGTCATGCAGCGGATATTGTGCTCAGCTCCTTACGCATCCTACATCCCATTCCTTTAAAGAAAACACCTGGTCTCTCTGGGCAAGCTTCTCACTGATCCTCACTTTCCATTCAGCTGGCAGCGGAGTCGCGAAATCAAACAAGTCAGGCGTTACTCTGTCATTCTTCCTTGAACTCTTGCTGTGGTAGCACTGCAGTGTCTGCACAATGCACATTAGCCAGGATGCAACCTCTGTTTCTGTGAATGTCTCTTTCAGACACATTATGAACTTGGACCATTACCCTTCTGGCATAAGCATGGGCTCTAGCGGGCAAATACTAGGCTTGACCAGCAGTCCCTCTGGCAATTTTCCATCGCCTGGTGCATCCAACATTAATATATTTTATTTTAACATCGCTTTCTGATGCGGACCTCTCCCTGTAAGGTACACTGGGCATTTAGGCGCCAGGATCAGAGACTCAGGATCCTCTTCCATACAATTCCGACCCGGTTCCTCTGGTTCGTTCTTTTTCAGCATCTCTCTGTGCCTCATAGGCCTTCTTAATTAAAGCCGGAACTCTTAAAGCTCTACTAGTCTTTGACCCCTGTTTTCATAACACAACTGTGCCAGCCTTCGAACATATGAGCATTTGTTCCAATCAACAAAGGGACACCATCCTATACAGTCCAGTGGGGGACACACTAAGGCTAGGTCTCTACTTGTTAAGCCACTCCAGCCACGGAGGTGAGGAAAGACAGCCAGAATCTCGGATATACCGGAATGAGGGTGAGGCCTTCTCACTTAACCCCCATACATGCAGTCCTTCTAATGGCTTGTAAGGTACGTCTGACAAATGCTTCTGATACCAATCCTGGAACATAATTGTCACTTGGGAGCCACTGTCTAATACAGCTCTTGTAGACACTCCGTTCACCTTTACAGTGGTCTCCATGGAGGACCCACTATTCTGGACCAGTCTGGAGAGGCGGTAGTGGGGGCCTGGGCAACTGACCTTGCCACAAAAGGCGTGAATTAGCATTTTGGTGCCCTCACTGGGATCATTTCGTGCACCTCTTAACCACTGATTTGTTCTCGAAGCTCTCCTTGTAGCCTATATGCAACTTTGTCAGTGTCTTTTGGGGATTGGCATTCCCTTTCATGTGCCCATCCTTTCCACAATTATAGCAAAACATACTTTTTGGAGTTTGAGCTGGCGAGGTGACACTGGGAGCCAGGGCGGGGGTATTACTAACTGGAAACCTTGGTGCCATCTCTGTCTGCGGGTGATAAGCATTTGAGACATCTCCAGTTTCTCCACTTCCATGGTCAGAGAATCGAGTTCGGAGCTGTTATCAGCAGGAGATACATGGGTGGGTATCCCCACCCCCATAGCAGATGCAGTCGGATATAGGTCGGGCCCGTACTTGCAGGCGTGGCCTTCATAAAGGGACTGTTTTTGAATTCCCGGATCTCTCTCAACAGTTCGCCCCATTGTGGCATATCTTTTTCCTTATCAGAGCACTCATTGACTGCCAACCTCTGCCCCTGAACTTCACTTGATGGGCCACCCTCAGTCACTCTGGTCATAGCCGCAGCTATTGGTGCAGGTCCCTCCCGAGGTCGCCTTTTCTCAACTCTCGAATTTCTCATTAACTCATCATAGGAGGGTGGGATTCAGTCGATTTGCCAGGCGTAACTGAAGCAACAGCAGTTCTGAGAGGGGGCAGACTTAAGTTCTGTCAGTCTGGTTCGGTCCAGTTCAATCGCTGGCAAACTACCCTTACTGAGGCATTCTTGCAACAATTTTTCCAGCCAGAGACATACACAGACAACAACCTCCCTTGGTACTGTTGTGCATTTCTTACTCTCACCATAGGTCCTCATCAGAATCTGGGCTCCCTTACACATTCTCCAAGGCCTCAAGATAGGCCTGTGCAGTCGCTTCAGGGTTACTGGCCGTTGTGCGGATGGTAGCCAGGGCTGGACCTCGGAGGCTCTCACTAACCCTCTTTGCAGCACCCCGCCTTCTGAGCATTGCCATTCTAGCACTTGGGGGCAACATAGTCTATCCAGGTCTCCCAGTCATCCTCCCTTGGGGTGGGGAGGTGCCAGAGAAGATCCTCAACCTTCTGGTAAGAGTCGTGACTAATGGCAGGTGCAGAAATAGGAGTCTGCATTGGTTCAGCCACCATTACGGACACTGGAGCAGGAGAGGTGTTGGGAGAGAACACCCCAGGTGACAAGAATAGTTTCTTCAAGTCCTCCACAGTTTCCCTCTCCCAGCAACCATTCAGCAAATTTCTCCTCAAAAGTTTCAGATAGTGGTGGGGCTGATTCCCCGGGTCTTTACTGTCCTTAGTTATCCTCTCCAAGCAGTGAGGGCTCCCTCTGGGGAGGTAATGGTCTGTGGCACTTTGGAGCTATCTATGGGATCCTTAAACTCTACTAGGGCCAGGAAAGTGTGGGTGAGCAGATTAGCATGCCGACCCACCACCACAGGGGTTTTGTAAACCTTCCACCTTGGAAAGTACTCCTGCACAGTGTCCGTATTGATACCAGGGGATGTCCAGGATAAGCATAGCATTTTGGGGTCGATCTCCTCCCCAGTACACCACTCCACCAGCCGGTGCACAGCCACTTCTGTCGGGGTACCCATTTTTCTTAACAGTGGTTAAAGTAAATATGGCCACTAGAGGACACACAATCCCAGCGGTGAGCCTCAAGATGTAACCCCTAGATCGCTATCCCAGGGGCTACTACCCTGCCTGATTTGCCACTAACAGGTTGAGGGGCCTGGATCCAATGTTGGTGCCTCCACCCAGAGGTCAGGGTTTGCAATAGTTAAACTAACTTGGTCACAGCCCTCTGGGACACTGCAACCCCTTTCTTCCCACTAGTGGCCCTACGATATATCAGAATTACCTTCACAGTACACACTTACCCCAGGTCTGGTTCCGGCACTGGGACCTCCTGTGAAATGAGATACAGTGCAACAATCACAGTACAGTACTTTAACATAGACAAATACCTCAGGCAGTATAACTTTGCTGAAACAAGCAGCTCTGATTTATTTAGGGGATATAACAAGGACAGGGGAAATCAGGTTAATTAGCTTATCACTCTAATAATCTACCTATGGCTCTGTGCACAGGCCTATCCCTATCAGTTACTGTCCCTGGGTACCCAAGCCTAGTATTAGTCCAAACCGTGGCAGCTGGTGGGCCCTTTCACACAGAGAAAGGAGAATTAAACAGTCAGCAGTACAGTAATTCCATTTGGATTAATGTGGCAATTCAACAGGAGCAACCCTGAATTAGTACTCGACCTCCAAATAAAGATAGGGTCCTTCAATGTCAGCAGGAGGCTCACTTGAGGTACACAAACCTCTTCACACATCCATATAAAAGCACTATACCAGGCAGGCTGCATCTGTATCCCGATGTAATTACTGCACAATAACCAGGAGAACACACAGCAGATTCAGTTCCTGACAGACCGAGTGTAATTCAACAATTTCTTCAGTCTTCTACAGGGTGAGCCTGGTTTCTACTCTTCAGAGATCCTTTGATTCTTTTCACAGGACGGATTCAGTCCTAACAAGCAGTTACACAAGTTGTGGCACGGAACTCTGGGCCTGTACACGTTTGACTGAAACTGTGCACTGAAGGAGCACAGGGTTTCTTTCCCCTTCACTTTCAGATCTCAAACTGAAACTCCCAACAGACAAAAACCGGGCACTTCCTTTGAGTTCCTCCCAGTTCTTGATGGATTGGCTGTCACTCACAATAGACTGCTGCTGTTGGTCCAAAAAGGCACTGAAGTCTAAACTACATCTCCCAGAGTCACTGCCCATACAATCCTCTTGTGGCTGGCTCAGATTATGAGTCCCAAGTTCTGATTCGTCCAAGGCATCATTTAGAGCTAGTTTACCCACACTGATTGGTCCAGTTCAGCAGTTCAAAACCAGAATGGGGAACTAGGCAGACAGTTCTGACTGCAAAGAAAGCAGGTTAGACAAACTGTAATTTTATTATTACTGTAAATGATTTCTGGCAATCAGTTACATCTTTCAGACAGGTTCCTTTGCACTCCTAGTGACTGCAAAATGGGTGAATTGCAGCAGCTTGAGTGGTACTCAATCAAAGAAACACACAGTCCCCCATACAAACTAATTATGTCTGCAAGCAGACAGCTCTTAAGAGACAGTACCAGAGGTTCTAAAAACACTCACTGATAAATGGCTTAAACGCCTAAACACCATTCAGGCTTGGAGCATTCAAGCAAGCTCCTGAAGTCTTTTGAACCCCCATTTGCAGGGGGTCACCGGGATGCATAGGGAGACGATCAACGGTAGAGCCAGGAAGTTGTTATCCTCTCTACAGACAGTTAGTGAGACCCCATCTGGAGTACTGCGCAATTCTGGAGACCCCATCTCTGCAAAGACATAGACAGAGTGGAGGCTGTTCAGAGGAGGGTAACCAAAATGGTGCAAGGTCTGCACCAGAAGACATATGAGGAGAGACTAAAGCAGCTTAATATGTATACCCTTGAGGAAAGGAGGGAGAGGGGGACATGATAGAAACTTTCAAGTATCTCAAGGGAATTAGCAAGGTACAAGAGGGTAGTATCTTTCAGAAGAAGAGATGTGCAAGAACAAGGGGGCACAATTTGAAGATAGAGGTGGGACGGCTCAGAGGTAATGTTAGAAAGTATTTTTTCACAGAGAGTTGTGGATTCATGGAACAGCCTTCCTGAGGAGGTTGTGGATTCAGGAACAGTGGAGAATTCAGAATGCATGGGACAGGCATAAGGCAATTCTAGTGGGGGCAGGAGGAAGTAAGCTGTTGATTAACTAGAATTTGCAGCTTATCCATCAGGTAGGGAAATGGGCAGACTGGGTGGGCCAAGCGGTCCTTATCTGCCTTCAAACTCTGTGTTTCTATGACTGGTCTGTAGTTCCCTGCCTCCTCCCTGCTGCCACTCTTGTGGAGAGGGAGCACATGAAACCTTCTTCAGTCTTCTGGGACCTCTCCTGTGTTCAGAGACTCACTAACCAGTTCTGCTAATGGCTCTGCTAGTCCCACCCTCAACTCCTTTAGTACCCTGGGATGTATGCCATCAGGTCCTATTGCCTTGTCCACCCTGAGATTACTGAGCTCTTGTAGGACCCTTTTTTTGTGAAAGGACTTGTGCACACCTCCCTCCCCCCGTGTCCATGGTGCTGAGCTGTGGGCCCTGCTCTACCTTCTCATCAGTAAATACTGAGCAGAAATATCTATTTAGGATAGGTGCTTTTCCTTGGTCCTCCCCTACACACTCCCCCTTATCCCCTCTGATCTCAGCAATACCCCTTCTGGACTTTCTCCTTTCACTAATGTATCTATAGAAAGTTTTGTCCCCTTTTTTTACTGTTAGTGCTAGTTTTTCCTCGGTTTGGGTCTTTTCCTGCCTTACTGCCTTCCCTGCTTTCCTTAAGGAAGCTTGGTATGCCTCCCTATCTTCATCCCGCTGTGTTGCCTTATATTTCCTGAAGGCCAACCTTTTGGCTCTGATGTTTTCTGCTACTGTTTTTGAGAATCAAAATGGTTTCCTCCTTCTTTTGCTCTTGCTTTTCTCCCTGACACACTGGGATGTTGCTTTAAGTATTACATCCTTAATGCTTGCCCACTTTGCCTGTACCCCCTCACCTGTATTTCTTCTTGCCAAGACTAGCTTAACTCTGTTGGCCATCTTATCAAAGTCAGCTCCTCTGAAGTCCCATATTTTTGTCTTGGAATGGGATGATTTTGCTTTTTTTTTTGCATTAAACCTTAGCTGCTAAACTTCTGATCACCCCTCCAGTCATTTCAAGTCTCTTTCCATCCTTTGCCCTCCCTCTGGAGTGTCCACCTTGTTGCAGATCTTGGTGTCATCTGCAAAGAAGCAGACCTTTCCTTCCAGTTCCTCTGCTGTGTCACTAATAAAGACATTAAATAGGGCTGGCCCAAATACTGACAGAAGGCTTGGAGAACAGGACTAGCGCTGCACGCAGAGGGCTTTGAGAATAGGATTAGTGCTGTGCACAGAGGGCTTTGAGAATAGAACCAGCACTACAATCAGAGGTGCCATGGTGAGCAACATTCTGTATGGTTGTTATCCCTTATTTCTGAAACTGGTCACCACTGTCTCTCTCACTTGCTGTCTCACTCAGCCACTTGCACACTTGCTCACTTACTAGCACACTCACTTGCATATTCATCATGCATACTCACTGGCTCACTCAGTACGACTCACTCACTTACCCACTGTGCCCCACCCCCACCCCATGTCTTATCTCTGAAGTGAACTTCACTATATCAATGAAGCAGTGAGCATTTAAGCATGAAGCCACAACCAGGGGTTGGGCTGTGGTGAGTTTATGTAACCCAGCTCTGCTTTGCTTTGTGCCTCATTCCACAAGGGTTAAATTACTGAAGATAACCCAAGCCCCACAGTGCTATTATTGTGCTGAATTATTTTTTTTTAATTAATGTTTTTATGTTTTACTGTTCATGAGGGTTTCCAGCAGTTAATGTAACCCTTTACAGTGTGAGCTGGCCACTCAGAATGCCCCATTTCCAGCCACTGATTTATGATTTTGATTTAATCTACAAATCTGTCTTTATTTGTAGCCTGTGACTGTGACCCAGACGGCTCTCTGAATGGTGGAATCTGTGATGCACATGTGCTATGGGAATGATCAACGGCAGTGCTGCACAGGAAACACGTGGAGGCCACGCTGTGACAAATGCAAGGCCGGATTCTTCGGACTGAGTGGCAACAACCCCAAGGGATGCCAGTGTAAGTGATGGGTAATGAGATCCTTCCAGATCCCCCAGAGGGTGAGGCGGGGTTGGGGGCTGGAAAGGAGACTCAGTTGACATATATAATCCACAGTGCGCTGGGCTACATAAACTGTTTGAGGGTTTATGCACTGGAAAGTCACTGGTTTCATCAGCAGTACTCTCACATCTGGGCCAGGTAGATAAACAGGGTTTTAAATAAGCTGAAAAAACTGATTAGCAGCTTGATGCGTGAAAGTGCTAATCAGTTGTGACAATGCACAGCACTTGACACAGACTGATTAGCAACATTTAAAAAAGAATTGTATAGTTTTATTACTGTTGTGTACTGTGACATGGACTCACTCAAAAAATGGTTAGCAGTCTACTGCTAAGGATTCTTGAAAATGGTTAGCATTATCCCGTTTTGCTTAGCATTTTGCCGTGCTACACCAGCTATTTAATACCCTGTTAAACTGTCATTGATGCAAGTCTCGCTTCAGGCACTTGGGCTAACACCTGACACTGCACTGTGGAGGATGGCACTGCACAGCTGGAAGTGGCAACTTTTGGATGAGACATTAACTGGTCCCTTCTGTCCATCTCAACAAAACTTTCCCACCCACCCTACTACCCTGCGTACCCTGTGATTCCCTGGGTAAGCAGGTAGAGAATACTGGATGGGCAACCATGCACAATTGGTGTGTTCTGCCACAGAGGGGTTCTGATTCCATCTGCCCTTGAGGCGAAGCCGAGGAGGTCCTTGGGAATCAGAGCCCCAAGGTGGCAGAACACACTGGTTGGGCATAGGGTTGCCCATTCAGTATTTTTGTAGTGTATGGTGCCCCCTCTAAATAATTTAATACACTTTGAGCAATGTTTATATTTTTTAGATATAAAAAATAAATTATTCAGTGCCCGTCTCATTTCGGGAGTTAGGACGGTTGCTACCCTGAGTTGTATGGTAGCTAAGGACTAGACATCCCTCGTTAGTATCACAAACTCCTACTGGTTGTTTATCGGGTGTGGGAGGATTTTCAAGGGAAAGGGGAGTCTTTCTTCCCTAGGACATCATGTCCAACCCTCTCCTATCTCAGCTGACCTTCCCTCCCCACTCCCTATATCCCTTCCCACCCCACCCCACTTGCCAGGCCTACAATACTTATCAAAGGACTCTTACATCTCAATCTTCTTTGCACTTTGACGCTAGATGAATTGCCACTCCTGCTCACTATGACTCCTTCAATGATGTTTACTGTATAAACTTTAGCTCATTACCTTACGTCCATATACTGTATCTGTATCCATGCAATTGTATTTAAATAGCACTACCTCCTGTTGAACCTATTGCTATGTTCTGGTGCAAGTAGTTTGTCACATGCGATGGTTATATGTTTTTATGTTGTTATTATTACTATGTAATTGTTATGTACGTTCGCTCAACCTGTGATGTCTTAACCCTGTTGGCAATTGTTTTGCCCCAGGTCCATCTTGTAAATGAGCTTGTCTCAATGATGTTCCACCTGGCAAAATAAAGATTTTGATTGATTGATTGATTGATTGATTGAAAAAATGGTGGCGGTGTTTTCACTTAGTGAGGTTGCGGGGTCTGAAGAAGTGAATGTTATTTAGTAAGTAATTTTAAATATTTGGTTGATCCTGCATTCATTTTTATATATAATTGTACATATCTGGTTGATCCTGCATTCATTTTTTTATATAATTGTACATATATCTGGTTCATCCTTCATTTCTGTATCTGGTTAATCCTACATCTGCTTCATGCCGTCACCACGTCATTTATCTGGTTGATGCTGCAGCTTCTGTCACCTGGGCTGTTGCTTCCACTTTTTTTAAAATCTGTGTGTGGCTCATGCACTTTCCAAATCTACTGTAATGTTGTTCTACCACAGAAGGGTTGAACAGCATTCCATGACATTTCAGCTGTGGTAGAACAGCATTTCAGTAGAGACTGAAATTGAGCTAGAACAACGTTCCGCCATAGACTATAAATGTGTCTAGGCTCACCTTGAAGATCTGCACTGTCTTGTTGTCCACCGTCTCCACTGAAAAGCTGTTACATATGTTCACCACTCTCTGGGAGAAGAAATGCCTTCTACTGTTACCCTTGAATTTACCACTTTCGAGTTTCAGGGCATGTCCATGTGTTGCGCTAGAATACACCAGATCTAACATTTCCATCCTACTGACCTTGTAGTTACCCTTCTTGTTTAGAATCAGAAATTACAAGGCTTAATAAATGGAATTATAGGCTTATAAAGATGTGTATGGAGAACATATCACTTTAAGAGCCTTGTATTTAAGCAGTGTGGGAATGTCAGGAGTCCACCCTTTGTTGCACCGCAGTGAGCATGAAATATCATCTAGATGTCCTGTCCGCAGCTCCTGCTTGTCTGTTATGCTGGTTCTTTGTTTTGGGACTGGTTTTCAAAATTGTTGTATTTTGCACTACTTCGTTATGTGCTTGATCTGTATCTCTTGGTGAGTGTGTGGTGCCAATTTGTGCTTTTCTGGGTATTTGTTTCTCTAGTTGCTGCACCTCTGATACATTGTCAGTGTACCTGCTTTGAATGTGGTGTTGGTATTCCGAGTGGATGTTGTGAACCCACGGCACTTTGCTGTCCTTGGTGTCCTGGCCAACATTCACACTCTCAGTATTATAAGGTCTTATATAAGATAGTGGGGTGTGTGGCATTAGCACACTTATAGAGCTAGTAACCTCCTTAAATTAATATTACCTTTTAAAAATAGTCCGCTGTTGCTGTTTATATTAGAAGTTATTTTTACTTTTCCCATTTGTTATTTAGAAGATTTTTTATTCCTGCAGTACTGGGTGTGATATGTGGAATACTGCTGTGTCTGGAGGCTGACAGATCTGGTTGTTTTCCCCATCATACCTTATCAGCATTGTGACCTCACTAACTGCAGCATTGCGGCTCACCAGGAAAAGCTAATCACCTTCTTCTGGGGTTGGTCACTGCTGGTGTCACGGTCCGTGAGATCACAGTGCTCAGTGGGTCAATTTTGTCCTGTTGGCTCCCAAATTTTTCTTCTTCTTCTTTCTTTGTAAATGTATTTAGGCACATAGGAAATGATAAACCAAAAAAGGGCCAAGGAATGCAGGAACTTTTATAGACACTGGCATTCTGGAGAGGAAAACCACCAGTGACTGACACCTCTAGGAACCCAAGGCCACGTGCGCTGCTCTTTCCTCCCAGGTGTAATAACTTTACCATAATATTTACAGCACGAGCCCTCCATTCCCCCACAGAATGAAGTACTGTATCTAGTAACAAGAGAAACTTACCACAAGTTTAACAGATTCTATACTACCCACTTCCACTGCTTTTCCTTCTGGATGAGATGTTAAACTGCAGTGCCATCTGTTGGTTGTTCAGGTGGACTTTAAGGAACCCATGGCACTTCTTGAAAAAGAGTAGGGGAATAGGGGTAGCAGAGTCTAGCATCGACTAAGGCATAGGCTTAGGAACAAGGGCCCTGGTTCATATCCTATCAGAGCCACTTACTCGCTGTGTGACTCTGAGCACAAACTTTTTTTCCCCCATTCACATTTTCTTCCGCCTGGCTCACATCTTCCATTGGGTTGTAACTAGCCAGCACAGAGCCCCATGGACAAGAAACTTCCCGCTGTTCCTCATGCTTCCCATCCCTAGCAGGGAGGTCTATTTGAGGGCCATCCTTCCCTATACAAAATTGTATAATGGAATACAATTGAAATTTGGTGAGCATCATGGACTCAGGTCTACTAGCTCTGTATTACCTATGATCCTCCCCTATTCTCAAAATGGATCTGGTAGGGGGCAGTGAGCTGTGTTGCATGAGATCTGGGTGCACTTGCAGCCATCATCCAGATGTAGACTGGAATATTCACCCCAGGTTTACTATGTGGAAGACCATTCCCCTCCAGTGGCACAGGCCCAGCCTTGGCTGGCCAAGTACCACACTGCCTGCCTCTTTTGGGGAATTAGCTCCCTGGCCCTCTGCATGGGTTGCTGTTGTGGCAGAACCCACTGCCAGCCCATCCTGAGATGTGCTGCTGTCAGCAGCTGTCTCAGCCTGGGTCTGCCTCCAACGTGAGTGGCCCGAGTCTGCTCCCAAGCCAGGGCTGCCAACACTGGGCCACTAGATGGTGCTCCTGAGAAAGAACTTAATCTTTCAGTGCTCGAGTTCACCCAGCTGTAAGAGTGGATAAAATTAAGACCTCACTGAAAATGAGACCCTTCATCTCAGCTGGGCTATCCCGAGTAAATCAGATTTAGCCATGTAGAAACCATAACCTTTGTGTAAGTTGGATCTTCCTCACTTTTGTTCTACCTTCTATACTCTGTGTGTGACAGCACTATCTCTTTTACACAGATCTCAGCCACTAAGTGTTTCCACCACAGGTCCAGCCTCACCCTGTATGAGCCCCAGCCCCTTCATCTCACTGGCTTCGGTGCTATGAATGTGATGTAATCCGGACATATCTTTTAATTCTTGTATTTCTGTTTTTCCCTAGTGTGTCAGTGTGACCCTCGTGGCACTGTGTCATCTGGCTCCCAGTGTGACCCGATCAGTGGAGACTGCTTCTGCAAACGCCTGGTAACTGGACGAAGCTGTAACCAGTGTCTGGTAAGCAATGGACATGGGAGAAATTGAGCTGCTGCCCCCCACACATACTTTTATTAGCCTGCCCCATTGTTTCCCGGTCTTCCAAGTAGATATTAATGGTTGACATAGAAAATACTGCAGGGGTCTATTAAATATTTAAGCAATAATATGCAACTGGGTGTGGTATATCATGAGATACTGTCATGCCTCGGGTGTGTTGTGAGGCACCAGGAAATGCAGAATGCCTTCAGCCACCCAAGAAGTAAAGTTAGGCACTGATATACCACACACTGGAGTGTGTTAATGTGATTATAAATTGGCCCCAAAGCGTTAGGAAATGGCTGATCGTGGTAATCAGTTTTGAACTGGGATGATATACTGCGATATTGACACAGATCAAACACTGCTTCAGTCAGTCAGCTTCCAGGATTTCTCCTATTCATTTTAAAATCAAAACTAAATCCCTGTAAGCTGATCTAGTGACTCACTGCCAGTTGGGGACCTTGGTTCAGGAGGGACCACAGGTCTTTTGCCCTCTGGGTTGGTGGATGGCAGTGCAACATAGAGATTATAGGATTGTTCGTCAGCGAGGGAGGAGAGGCCAGAGGGGTTTCTCTGGGTCTTGACAAAGAATACCACCCGTGCCCCCTAATGACCATGTTATTATATGCCATAGCACTCTTTGTGAGCAAGAGGGATACATACAGAGCACAAAATAAGTGTCGGTCCCTGTGGAGAAACATTCAGTTTATGATGCCCCTCTCCCATCCTTTGCAGGCAGTTGGGGTTCAAGGCCAAAAGGTGAAAAATCATGTACCTAGAGCATAGGAACCCAGTAGCTGCATATAGGATGGAGGAGGTACTGACAGTCACTTAGTAGGAAAGTGATCTTGGGGTTATTACAACTGACAATCTCAGAGTGGAAGGGTAGTGTGACAATTGTTTTATTTTTTATCTATTTAAAAGTTGATAACTGGGAAAAGCACCATTGAGCCAAGGCTTGTTTCCAGGTGCGACCCGGGGACGTGGGTACATCGGGAGATAATAACAACAATCAGCAAGGAGCTAATAAATTAACAAGACAGCGAAAACATGGGTCAGGATTACAAGATCCAAAAACAGTGGAAAAAAAAAAACAGCAGCAACAAGATTATATATACATCACAAGCAATTTACATAATGCAAAAGTAAGCAACAAAAGTGAGAGTTAAGGATTACACGACCCCTCCTCCACCAAAAAATGACGCATGCTAGCTCAGCCTGACACAGGCAGAACAATCAAGAATTTTAAAACATTAAGGTGGTAAGGACTGGGGACACTGAGAGCATGGCTGGTGGGGTAGGCGTCTGAGGAGCTTTTTGAATATGAAGAGGGAGGAAGATCGACAGAGGTTAGGGAGTAGTTTATTCCAGAGAGAAGGGGAACGGAAGGAGATAGCAGATTGCCCAGAAACAGAGTGGGGGTGAGGGATAGAGAAGGTACGAGGGTCTCTGTGGCGGAGGGAGTAATTTGTGGTGGCAGCTTGGGAGAAGCAGGAGGAGAGATAGTAGGGAAGGGTACCAAACCCAAATTTAGCAATGAAAAATGCTCAGTGAACCAGTCTCCTGTGGGGCAAGGGAGCAAGTGATAGGGCAAAATAAAGAAAACAGTGGTGAGTAAGAGGCGGAGAGGCTGTAGCGAAGCAGCAGAAGGAGTTTAACAGGATGTCAAGTCTGCCTAAGGAGGCCTGAGAAGCAGTGCCATACACTACATCGGCATAGTCAAAAGTGGGTAGAATCAATTTGGTGACAAGCTCGCGACAAGTGGGGAGGGGGAGGCAGTTTTTGTGCCGGTAGAGGGCACCTAATTTGGGGTGAAGCTTGGCACAGATAGCATCAACATGGGTGGAGAAATGCAGGTGGGAATCCAACCATACCCCTAAGTACTTGAAAGCCGAGATGTTCTCAAGGCAGGATCCATCCAAGGTAGAAAAAGTTGGAGGGTACTAAAGGGAGGCCAGTTTTTGTCTGGTACTGAAAGTCATGGCCACTGTTTTTTTACGTTAAGTTTGAGTTTGTTATCCTTGAACCAGGACTGGACCCTGTTGAAATCATCCTGGAGGGGGCCCTGTACGCTGTTGACAGAGGGCCCAGAGAGGAAAAGAATAGTATCGTCGGCATACATGTGTATTTCAGCAGATCTGCAGACTGAAGGGAGGTTATTTATAAATACGGAGAAAAGGATGGGGCCAAGGATGGAGCCTTGAGGGACACTGGAAAGGATTGGGAGCAGAGAGGATAAAACATCAACTATTTGAACTGATTGTTCCCTATCATGAAGATAGGAACAGAACCAGTTAACAACTGGATCAGCGAGGCCGACAGAACTAAGAGTTCTGTCAGCCTCGCTGGCAAAGCAGTGGCACTGGCAAAGCAGTGGGTAGGCCAGTGGGATGCTGGGATGCATAGGGAGGGGTATTTCCAGCAAGAGGAGGGAGGTGGTGTTGCCAGTGTAACCCCCCTGCAAATGGGGGTTCCCAAAAGACTTCCAGGAGCTTGCTTGAATGCTCCAAGCCTGAATGGTGTTTGGCATTTAAGCCATTTATCAGTGAGTGTTTTTAGAGCCTCTGGTACTGTCTCTTTAAGAGCTGTCTGCTTGCAGACATAATTAGTTTGTATGGGGGGACTGTGTGCTTCTCTGAGTACCACTCGAGCTGCTGCCAATTCACTTCATTTTGCAGTCACTAGGAGTGCAAAGGGAACCTATCTGAAAGATGTAACTGTTTGCCAGAAATTATTTAGAGTAATAATGAAATTACAGTTTGTCTAACCTGCTTTCTTTGCAGTCAGAACTGTGTCTGCTAGTTCCCCATTCTAGTTTTGAACTGCTGAACTGGACCAATCAGTGTGGGGTAAACTAGCTCTAAAATGATGCCTTGGACGAATCAGAACTTGACTCATAATCTGAGCCAGCCACAAGAGGATTGTATGGGCAGTGACTCTGGGAGATGTAGTTTAGACTTCAGTGCCTTTTTGACCAACAGCAGCAGTCTATTGTGAGTGACAGCCAATCCAGTCAAGAACTGGGAGGAACTCAAAGGAAGTGCCCGTTTCGGTCAGTTGGAGTTCAGTTGAGCTTTGGCAGTGAAGAAGGAAGGAGCCCTGTGCTTTTTCAGTGTGCAGTTTTAGTCAAAAACGATGTAAGGCCCAGAGTTCCGGTCTGCAGCTTGTGTAACAGCTTGTTAGGACTGAATCTGTCCTGTGAAAAGAATCAAAGGATCTCTGAAGAGTAGAAACCAGGCTCACCCTGTAGAAGACTGAAGAATTGCTGAAAATTGCACTCGGTCTGTCAGGAACTGAATCTGCTGTGTGTTCTCCCGGTATTGTGCAGTAATTGCGATCGGGATACAGATGCAGCCTGCCTGGTATAGTACTTTCTTTATATGGATGTGTGAAGAGGTTTGTGTACCTCAAGTGAGCCCTGCTGACATTGAAGGACCCTATCTTATTTGGAGGTCGTGAGTACTAATTCAGGGTTGCTCCTGTTGAATTGCCACATTAAATCCAAATGGAATTACTGTACTGCTGACTGTTTAATTCTCCTTTTCTCTGTGTGAAAGGGCCCTACCAGCTGCCACGGTTTGACTAGCCACTAGGGCTTGGGTACCCAGGGACAGTAACTGATAGGGATAGGCCTGTGCACAGAGCCATAGGTAGATTATTAGAGTGATAAGCTAATTAACCTGATTTCCCCCTGTCCTTGTTATATCCCCCTAAATAAATCAGAGCTGCTTGTTTCAGCAAAGTTATACTGCCTGGAGGTATTTGTCTATGTTAAAGTACTGTACTGTGATTGTTGCACTGTATCTCATTTCACAGGAGGTCCCAGTGCCGGAACCAGACCTGGGGGTAAGTGTATACTGTGAAGGTAATTCTGATATATTGTGTGGGCCACTAGTGGGAAGAAAGGGGGGTTGCAGTGTCCCAGAGGGCTGTGACCAAGTTAGTTTAACTATTGCAAACCCTGACCTCTGGGTGGAGGCACCTGCCATTGGATCCAGGCCCCTCAACCTGTTAGTGGCAAATCAGGCAGGGGTAGTAGCCCCTGGGATAGCGCCATCTAGGGGTTACATCTTGAGGCTCACCGCTGGGATTGTGTGTCCTCTAGTGGCCATATTTACTAACCACTGTTAAGAAAAATGGGTACCCGACAGAAGTGGCTGTGCACCGGCTGGTGGAGTGGTGTACTGGGAGGAGATCGACCCCAAAATGCTATGCTTATCCTGGACATCCCCTGGTATCAATACGGACACTGTGCAGGAGTACTTTCCAAGGTGGAAGGTTTACAAAACCCTGTGGTGGTGGGTCGGCATGCTAATCTGCTCACCCACACTTTCCTGGCCCTAGTAGAGTTTAAGGATCCCATAGATAGCTCCAAAGTGCCACAGACCATTACCCCAGAGGGAGCCCTCACTGCTTGGAGAGTGATAACTAAGGACAGTAAAGACCCGGGGGGGAATCAGCCCCCACCACTATCTGAAACTTTTGAGGAGAAATTTGCTGAATGGTTGCTGGGAGAGGGGAAAACTGTGGAGGACTTTGGCCTTAAACTGTCCATTGATAAGTGTCAATTCTTTCAAACATCAGTAAAGTATGTGGGACACATAGTATCCACCGAGGGAATAGAGACCGACCCAAGTAAAGTTGAGGCCTTGACCACCTGGCCACAGCCCAAAAATCTAAAAGAACTGCAAAGATTCCTGGGATTCTGTGGTTATTATCGGCGCTTCATCAAGGACTATTCAAGAGTGATCCGCCCTTTACTTAACCTTACTCAAGGGTATCCCCCAACCCACAAAAAATACCAAAAGTCAGCATCCCTCAAGACTGAAAGAGTGTATTTTCATCCGAGTGAAGTATTTGGGGTCCGCTGGACTCCTGATTGTGAGACTGCTTTTCATGAGATCATATATCAACTTACCCATGCTCCAGTGCTGGCCTATGCCGATCCAAGAAAACCTTACGTCCCTGCACACTGATGCTAGCTTGCAAGGGTTGGGGGCTGTGTTGTACCAAGAGACGAGAATGGCCTGAGACCAGTGGCCTTTGCCAGTAGAAGCCTGACCCCATCCGAAAAGAACTATCCTGTACATAAGTTAGAGTTCCTAGCTTTGAAGTGGGCTATTGTTGACCAATTCCATGAGTACTTGTATGGGGCTAAAATACTAGTAAAACTGACAATAATCCTTTGACCTATGCAGACCTCAGCTAAGTTGGATGCCACTGGCCATAGGTGGCTTTCTGCATTATCTACATATGACTATGCTCTCGAATACCGAGCAGGTCTGAACCACATAGATGCTGATGCTCTCTCCCGGAGGCCTGTTCCCAGAATGATTGGGTCCGACTGGCAGAACCTGACATTCGGGCACTCTGCCGGAAGTTTGACAGGAGGAACAAATGTCCACGGACGAGTGGACTGCATGGTGGATTGCTTGGGAGCCTCTGAGAATTGCATACCTGCTGCTTATTGCCACTTTTCTGCAATAGACATTGGTGCACTGCCTCAGCTGGACAATGACAGTATTCGGCGGCTCAATCCTCGCGATCCCATGATCAAAGCAGCTTTAGAAGCCCTCTATGCAGGAAAAGATGTGTCCAAATTACGCCCACTGATTTGAGAACTGCACTGTTATACAAAGAAGGTCCTAAGTTGAAACTGATCAATAAACTGTTATACAGAGAAACAGTAGACAGAGGGGACAAGTAGACAAACAACAACTAGTGCTGCCCACTGCCTTTCGAGACTCAGTATTGAGGTCCTTGCACAACCACATGGGGCACCTTGGTATAGACAGAACACTTGACTTGGTGAGATCCAGATTCTATTGGCCTAAGATGGGGCTGATGTGGAGCAACATTCGAACTTGTAGTCGCTGCTTACAGAGGAAAGCTTTGCCCCAGAGGGCTGCCCCTTGTTAACATAACCACCAGTGCACCCATGGAGCTGGTCTGTATTGATTTTCTAAGTTTGGAGTCAGATCAAAGAAATATCAGTAATGTGCTGGTGGTCACTGACCATTTCACAAGATATGCCCAAGCTTTCCCACCAAAGACCAGAAAGCATCCACTGTAGCCAAGTACTTGTAGAAAACTTTTTGTTCACTATGGGCTCACAAAGAATCCATTCTGATCAAGGGAGAGACTTTGAGAGTCGCCTGATCAAAGAGATGCTTTCTCTGTGGGGAGTGCAAAGTCCAGAACCACTCCTTACCACTCCCAGGGGACCCACAGCCTGAACGCTTCAACCGCACTTTGCTAGATATGCTAGGCACCCTGCACCCAAAGGACAAGCCTAGATGGAGCCAACAAATTAGCACCCTGGTACATGCTTATAACTGCACCAAAAGTGATGCCACTGGATTCTCCCCTACCGCCTGATGTTTGGAAGAGAAGCTCGACTACCAGTAGATGTGTGTTTTGGGGTCTCTCTGATGGGGTTCAAGCTGACAACTATTTACAGTATGTGCAAAAGTTAAAGGCCCAGCTAACTCATGCGTACTAACTGGCTCAAACCATGGCTGCCAAAAGAAATCTGGCCAACAAAGAAAGGTATGATAAAAGGTGAAAGCACAGGAACTCCAGGAGGGAGATCGGTATTGCTAAGAAATCTGGGACTGCATGGCAAGCACAAGATTGCTGACAGATGGCACCATCTCCCTCACATTGTAGTGGGCAAACTAGATGATCTGCCAGTGTACAAAGTAAGGCCTGAGAATAATTCAAAAGATGTAAAACAATGCATAGAAATCATTTACTGCCCATTGACAAATCTTAATTGAGTCTGAGCCCCTAGAAGATGCCCCTCTGGACCAGTGACTAGAGCTGCTGCTAAGAAAGATCAAGAAAGTCTGCACCTACAGAAGCAAAGTTAAAGTGTTCCCTCCACAAGTCCCAGTTGAGCATGACTGTCAGTCCATATCGGAAGAAAGTGAGAGTGACTTTGAATACTATCCTTCTACGAACTGAGTCAATTGTTTGGGGCAATCCCTAGTCAATACTGGAGACAAAGCTGGGCCTTCTGGACTGTCTAAGCCCCAGCTTCATCCCTGGAGCCAATGCTCCCAGAAAGTGAAGTGCAAAGCATCAGATCAGATGAAATGGAATCATTGTGCATGGTTGAACTGTTTGAGCTTCAGGGAGGAAAATGATAGATTGGGGCAGACTGGTGATACACCCTAACAAGAAGAGTATTTTGAGTGCCCTGACAGTCCACTGCCAGTGTCCGAAGCTCTCCATGCGAGCCAAATGTTGTGGACTCAGAAACTGTAACTCCTGGAGCTGAAAGTGCCCCAAGTTCTAGCCCTCTACCCCCATGGAGACTCCCCTGACAAGTGAGGACAATGCTGAAAATGAGGCTCAGAGTGCAGAGACTATAACAGTTCCCCTAGAAAGACTGGTCGAGCTGTAAAGCCTGTGGTGCACCTCAGTTATGATTCACTTGGGAGGCCTGTGGACTTGCCCTCAATGTTGTCCATAAAGGAGTGTATGTGTCCCGAGCTCATTGCCCAAACTGAGCATCAGTGCTAACTCCAAGTTACTTGTGTTGCCCTCTAGTATGGTGCCCTTGCCCCATCCAGCCCCAAGGTAACTGATAGGGAAGGGCCCCTCTCTTCAGGTTTCATGTACAAGAGGTAATAACTTGAGTTATGGTACAATGTGTATGTAATACTGTGTAAAGAGTGACGACTGCAATGTTTCAGAAATGTGTTCTTGGTAAAATGATATATTGACTGATGATTATATGCGAGCCTAATGCAAATGTATATGGTTGCAGTTGAAACTTATGGTACTTGCTTGAGCGACGCCAAGCTTTCCCAGGCCAGGAAGGTGTAACCCCTGCAAATGGGGGTTCCCAAAAGACTTCCAGGAGCTTGCTTGAATGCTCCAAGCCTGAATGGTGTTTGGCATTTAAGCCATTTATCAGTGAGTGTTTTAGAGCCTCTGGTACTGTCTCTTTAAGAGCTGTCTGCTTGCAGACATAATTAGTTTGTATGGGGGACTGTGTGCTTCTCTGAGTACCACTGAGCTGCTGCCAATCACTTCATTTTTGCAGTCACTAGGAGTGCAAAGGGAACCTATCTGAAAGATGTAACTGTTTGCCAGAAATTATTTAGAGTAATAATGAAATTACAGTTTGTCTAACCTGCTTTCTTTGCAGTCAGAACTGTGTCTGCTAGTTCCCCATTCTAGTTTTGAACTGCTGAACTGGACCAATCAGTGGGGTAAACTAGCTCTAAAATGATGCCTTGGACGAATCAGAACTTGGACTCATAATCTGAGCCAGCCACAAGAGGATTGTATGGGCAGTGACTCTGGGAGATGTAGTTTAGACTTCAGTGCCTTTTTGACCAACAGCAGCAGTCTATTGTGAGTGACAGCCAATCCAGTCAAGAACTGGGAGGAACTCAAAGGAAGTGCCCGGTTTCGCTAGTTGGAGTTCAGTTGAGCTTTGGCAGTGAAGAAGGAAGGAGCCCTGTGCTTTTTCAGTGTGCAGTTTTAGTCAAAAACGATGTAAGGCCCAGAGTTCCGTCTGCAGCTTGTGTAACAGCTTGTTAGACTGAATCCGTCCTGTGAAAAGAATCAAAGGATCTCTGAAGAGTAGAAACCAGGCTCACCCTGTAGAAGACTGGAAGAATTGCTGAAAATTGCACCTCGGTCTGTCAGGAACTGAATCTGCTGTGTGTTCTCCCGGTATTGTGCAGTAATTGCGATCGGGATACAGATGCAGCCTGCCTGGTATAGTACTTTCTTTTATATGGATGTGTGAAGAGGTTTGTGTACCTCAAGTGAGCCCTGCTGACATTGAAGGACCCTATCTTATTTGGAGGTCGTGAGTACTAATTCAGGGTTGCTCCTGTTGAATTGCCACATTAAATCCAAATGGAATTACTGTACTGCTGACTGTTTAATTCTCCTTTCTCTGTGTGAAAGGGCCCCTACCAGCTGCCACGGTTTGGACTAGCCACTAGGGCTTGGGTACCTAGGACAGTAACTGATAGGATAGGCCTGTGCACAGAGCCATAGGTAGATTATTAGAGTGATAAGCTAATTAACCTGATTTCCCTGTCCTTGTTATATCCCCTAAATAAATCAGAGCTGCTTGTTTCAGCAAAGTTATACTGCCTGAGGTATTTGTCTATGTTAAAGTACTGTACTGTGATTGTTGCACTGTATCTCATTTCACAGGAGGTCCCAGTGCCGAACCAGACCTGGGGGTAAGTGTATACTGTGAAGGTAATTCTGATATATTGTGTGGGCCACTAGTGGGAAGAAAGGGGGGTTGCAGTGTCCCAGAGGGCTGTGACCAAGTTAGTTTAACTATTGCAAACCCTGACCTCTGGGTGGAGGCACCTGCCATTGGATCCAGGCCCCTCAACCTGTTAGTGGCAAATCAGGCAGGGGTAGTAGCCCCTGGGATAGCGCCATCTAGGGGTTACACCAGTCTATCGCTTGCTGGTGAGACCCCACCTGAAGTACTGTATCCAGTTCTGGAGGCTGTACCTCAGAAAGGAAATAGACAGGGTGGAGGCAGCCCAGAGGGGGGCAACTAAAATCATGCAGGAGTTGCACCAAAAGCCTTGTGAGTAGCCACTATTGGATCTCAGCATGTACACCCTGGAAGAGAGGAGCGTGAGAGGGGACATGAGAGAGACCTACAAGTACCACACAGGGGTAAACAGGGTGCAGAAGGAGAGTCTCTTTCAAATGAGAAGGTCAGAGCACCAGAACAGGGGTATGCAATGAAGCTGAAGGGGGGAAGTTTAGGAGGGATGTGAGGAAGTGAAGAAGAATTACTTCACCGAAAGAGCTGCAGACACCTGAAACAGACCGGCAATGGAAATGGTTGCGGAGAAAACAGGAAGGGTCTTCAAGCATATGTGGGATAGGGAATATTAGTAAATAGTCTGGGAGGAGGGAGGGTCACTGGAAACTGTTTACGGTCTGCGGAGACAGACTAGGCAGGGACCATCTGGGCAGATTGGGTGTGCCAAGCGGTTCTTTTCAGATGACAAATTCTATGCTTCTGTGTAAAGTAGTGTAAGATCTTGTCACACTTCTGTTGTGATTATTGACAGGTCACCCTGTGAAAGTGAACATATGAATTAAAATCTCTTACTACGACTGGGTCAGCAGCATGGTGCCAGCACGTGACACTGCTGCCTGGCAGATCAAGGTTCATTTCGGAGTCCCGCAATCCCACATTTTATCCAGCCGGGGTTATCGGCACATCAAGGAGGTGAGGGGCTTGGTTCCTGGGCAGAGAGAGTGCAAGTCACCCAGCATTTTCACACACACACAGCCCGCCGGCTGATTACAGTGCAGCATTGGTGTGGGCTGTAATTGCAGTTGCTTTCCTGCTCTCCTGACTGAAGGAGAAGTGTGGTTATGGTGACCTAATCGTTTGGGCTAGGGGGTGGGAGAAAAGAGGTGAAAATAAAGAATAAAGAAAAGAAACAAAATCTCACAACCTCCCCTTTAGAGAGCCTGAGCTGAAGGATTATTTGGTCATTTAAGCAGCATAATAATGAGTGACCTTACCTCAGGCCTCCCGGCCCCACTGTGTGTTTGAATACTAATACCAGTCTGCTCAAAATGTGACTTCCTAGTACCACTCATAGTCTTAGCATCAGGGGGAGTCAGCATCTCACAGATGGATGTCGCTACTTATGGAGCTGCTTCCCCTTAAGGGGAGGAACAGGACAAAATAGGAGACAAAACCTGAAAACAAAATGGCCTGTCAGAACAAGTAGCCCTTAGTATGAGACTTCAAACTGAGGTCCCTACAGCCCATCTCTAGTGGTTCGGGTGGAAATTAAACTCCCATTGCACTGTCCCGAAATCAAGTAGGGGAGGTAGTCCCCGTGTTCTGGGCAACATCCCCCTGCATGATAAAATAGATGATTGTACTATTATCCACAGGTATTGTTTGAGATGTGGCTAGACCATATTGAATGTTTTATAGATAATTTATAGTGTTGCAGTACTTCTGCTATATTAGGATCAATCCAGCCTACAGAATGGTTTTCAGGAACCATTCTCCAAATTGGCTTTACTAAACCAATTTAGTGTGCCCAGACCTGAAAGCAGGGGTGACTGGAACTGTATTGCGGTCTCTAGACTGATGTTGTACATCGGTGCTTGATTCACTCCCTGTTGCATTATGGGAATTCCCATAATGACTCATGGAAGCTTGGGGAACCGTCCACAAGAACATTTACAAAAACCCTGTACCAACTACAGTAGAATCAAGTTTGCTAATTGGTTTAATGTAAAACCGTTCTCTAGCTGGCCTCTCTAGGTGGGCTAGACAACAGTTCTATAAGCATCACAGTCTGGACGCCAACCAAGTTAAACACTTTTTAGCAGGTTAACTTGGCTAACTTTGTTTACAAGCCATAGTCTGGACAGACCTGTTGGCTTACTGATACATGGAGTGCTTTGAGATGTAGTAAGCAGCTATCATTGGTGCTGGTTTTCCAACTGCTGTGAAGATTTATGTGCAGGTCTCGACCTTTTGAAATCATGAGAAGTTCTTGCATACAAAGTTTGAAGAAGTGGACTGCTCTACCGTTTTAAAAGGGGGGAATTTTCTTTTTTTTTGTGTGTGTTATTTGTTTATCCGCCTACCCGTACTCTCCTCTGGTCTTCCCTTCAGGTCTCCTAGGCACACTCCGCCGCTCCTGCCACCCTACTGCAGCCTTCAACCCCATATCGCAGCCCCCCAGGTAACCCGGCATTTCCCTTTGCCGCACGGGTCCCCCCCCTCCGGGGGAGAAGGCACCAGTGGGGACAAGCCAGCGCACTCTATCATTGGTCTGGGTGCTGCTGCGGAAGGTACAGGTAGGCTGTTTTGGGGGTCTTAGAGCCGGCAGAGAACCAGAGGCTGTCATCTGGCCGGATGGGAGTAATGTTTTCCCTTGTTTTTCCTTTCGTGTTGCGTGGCGTCCGGACATCTAGGCGAGAGCCGACGTCTGCCACACACCTCCCAACAGTGAACCCGATGTGTTGTCCTACCTCTGGCCTCCACCAGTGGTCACCCAACACCGGGTCGCAGCCCCCCTCCCTCTCCGGAGACAACGAGCAGTCATGGGACGCCCAAGTTGTCTCCTACTGACTGCCTCCAGTGACCCGAGCTCGCTCTTAACCTGGATCGCTGGTGCAGCAAGGAACTAATCACTGCGCTCGGTGGCCGGGCTTTATTTTTTCAATGGTTTTACATTTACTAAGTTTTTATAAATTGGATAATTTATAAAATATTAATATGGGCTCAAAGGACTCTCCACGATCTCTTGCATCCTTTGGGTGTCGGATATCATCTCACCCAAAGAATGTGCAAGGCAGCACTGTCGAAGAGTATGGAGATGCCTCAGTGTCCATTTTTGCATAAAGACAAGGGCTGTCAAAATGTTAAATGGAATAAGTAGCCTTTGAATATTATTTGGGGGGGGGGGGTAGTTTGAGGCGGGTGTGGCCTAGCAGAAAATTGTATCAGTTTAGTTTATTTATTCTAGGGGTGTGGATACAGTTCACTGTCCACACTCTGCTAGTTGCACTGGAACAGGCTTTTCAACAGACATCCATAAGCTAAGCTCCTTCCACCACCTGGGTGGTATATCCAATGACATCATATCTTTCTTTCTGCTGGAAGAACAGGCCCATTTCTTAGTGACTCCTGCTTTGGTTATTGTGCATTTAGGTGATAGTTTGTTTTTTTATATATAGATTTTTATTGACTTTTTTCCCTGGTTTCTCCACATTCCTGTGCCCCTGGCATGCACATGTGGAGGCACATGCACGCCACACCCCGGGGCACCCTCTCACTACACTGCCGCCCCCCTCCTGCCTATGCTACCCACTGGACCTCCACCCAGTGGGAACAGAACTACGGAGGGAGGTGCGATGACCACTCTGGGAGAGGAGAGCTAACATTTGGCTGCGAAATCCTGCCCCCCCCCCCCCGTGCCGGCTCTCTGACGACCCGAGGTCATACCCAGTCAGGAGTCCAGCGCCTCAACCCTCAGCGCCACTGGGCTGACTCAGTGATAGTTGTTTTTTTAAGTATTTTTAACTTGAACTTTGGGTTTTCGACTCTCCTCAACAAGTATCACAGAGCTACGGAAATTGAGTTTCAAATTATGGGTTTGGTGCTGCCAGAAGATATTGGTCATCGACCCACACGACATGTGTCTGCACTGCATGGGTGGGTAGCACCACATGGCTGTGTGCAATTTGTGCCCTTCTGCGTTTCCAGAATCCCTTGCAGGGTTTTATTTAACTCTAAAAATTGATTAGCATTTTGCTCATAAAAGTGCTAAAACATTGTGAAAATGCATAGCATTTGCCTCACTGTGTTTAACAAACATAACACTTATAGAAAACCTATGTAAATGTTTTCTGTACAGTTAGTATTGTCCCAAGAAAAAAACTGCTAATCAATTATTTAAAACCCTGCCTTGAGCATTGGAAGTACCAGCTTACCCATGGCTGGACTTCAGAATGGGATACAAAGACTCAGTCCAGAGGCTGCAAGCAGGACTTGGCAGCTGCCGGGTCAGCTGCTGAGCACATGGCCTTCGAAGAGGAAAAGGTGGCGGCTGTGGTGGGCACCTCCTTTGCGCTTCTCCCTGCTGGGTCCAGCATCAGAGAGTTTTTCAAAGAGGGCTTCTGCAAAATGTGCATGGCCCTCCAGACCATGGGGTAAAGCCCTGGCCACCACAACAAAAAACACAAGTGCCGCAGGCCCCAACCATGGGACCAGGAGAGATCAAGATCCTTCTGATCTTTTGACTCCCCCTGACCTCTTGACTTTGTTCAAGGCTTCCTTGATAGAAGGAAGGGTCGAGAGCTCCTAGGTACCTCTGTCAAGCTTATTGATCTTGAATCTGGTTGAGCAGGCTGTCAAAATCTTCCTTAAGTCTGTCGACTGGATGTCGGATGAGATCGACAACTCGATCTCGCAGGCCCCAGTTCACCCAGTCCTCACTCAGGAGGACGTGGCCTGGTCTATATCCATGGCCAGGTCACCTCCAAAGAGGCCTCCACTGGCAATTGAACCTCCAAAACCCCTTCTGCTCAGTTTGGCGAGGAATGTGGTCTAGCACGAACATCTGCAGAATTCTCTTCAGCGTCGACATTCAGATCGACAGTTGAGGTCCAGGTTGAGGTCTTGACATAGATTATCCCATTCTTGATCCTGCTCAACCAGGAGGCAATGCCATTGATGCTTCTTGCCCTCCTTGCCCTTCAATGAGGAGAGGGACCAGAGGTAGATGCACTGGCACTACAAGGAACTCTTCTTGCAACAGTGGTCCATCATAGGGTGGGGTAGGGCTTTACCCTCTGGACCTTCGGTCATCTAGCATTCACCAGTCATGATGGCCTCACTGGTCCATACTTTATAGGTGCTTCCTGCAACTGCTTCTCCACCCCTGAGCGTGGATTTGTCACCACCGCAGCCAAAGGTGGGTGCCCAGACAAAGGAGGCCCACTCAGGCACTGGCGTGCCAGGCTGGTTTTCAGTGGAGATTACCCAGTCTGATGATTCTTGGTCAACACTGCATTGAGAAATGGTCAAGGGCCATTTTTGAAGAGTCCTCAGATGAGTCTGACCAGTCCTCCATGGTATCCTCTGGGACTCAGTCTGGGGATCAGTCAAGGAGTTGACCACCGACCGTGGACAGGTGTCGTTCGGGGCTCTTCTTTGGCTCATGTCAGAGTCCATTAATGTCCCTCCTGAGCCTGCGAAAAACATGGCTAAGTACCCCTTTATGGGCATTTTGGATAGCAAGAAATTCCCAGGGGTTGCCTTTCCCATGGCTGAGGCCATATTGGGATGGGGGGACAGGGCTTGGAGCTTTGGCAGCATCCAGCATCCTGCCCAGCCCCCCCTTCACCCATATGGTCTGCAAGAAAAAATTACTCACCTTAGTAATGTTGTTTCTTCTAATGGAGTCTTGCTGTATTCTGACTATTGCAGTTAAGTCCTGCCTTTCAACTGCCCTGGAGAACAAAGAGTTAACTTTCCATGGCCAGCATGGAACGTTCAGTGCGAGCTCGGTTGAAGCCTCTGTCAGCTGTTGTTTAAACTCCAACCGTCAGATCTTTATGAGCAATACTCACTAGAAGTTCTGTGTGGAAACTGTAAGACTCACACTAGCCAACTGGCAACTAAATTTATTAAAAAGGGGTTTTTTGGTTTCATAGCAAAGACTCAAGTCAGGAAACACAAAACACACCCAAAATAAAGGAGGGTGAAAAAGGGGCACCTCTAGGGTGCCAACACTGCTCCTGCCCACCCACATCCCAAAAACCAGGTTCTGAGAGGGGAGGCAGGGGGGGAGGTCAGAATACAGCAAGACTCCATTAGAAGAAACAACATTACTAAGGTGAGTAATTTTTTCTTCAAGCAACATGAAGTCTTGCTGTATTCTGACTATTGCAGACTACCAAGCAGTACCTCCATGGAGGAGGGACAGAACCTACTTTGGGAATAGGCTCTGAAGAACTGCTGTGCCAAACCGAGCATCATTCCTAGCCTGGATATCCAGAGAGTAATGCTTGGTGAATGTATGGACTGTTTTCCAGGTGGCTGCTTGACAAATTTCTAAGATAGGAATATCCCTGGCAGCAGCCAGGGAAGCAGCTGTACCTCTAGTAGAGTGAGCCCTCGGGCCTGAGGGTGGTGTTCTACCTAGTTTTTCATAGCAGAATTGTATACAAGAGACAATCCACCTGGCAATAGATCTTTTAGTGGCAGGTTTTCCCTTATCAACCTCTCCATAAGTGAGGAACAACTGGAGGGACTCAAACCTGTGACCCTTGGTGCACTCTATGTAGTAGCTGAGGGCCCTTTTAACATCCAAGCTGTGCAGCCTCCTCTCTCCAGAGGAGGAATGGTCAGTGAAGAAAACAGGGAGAGACATAGACTGATTAAGGTGGAAATCTGAAACCACCTTAGGCAAAAACTTCCTGTTAGTTCTAGGACCACTTTATCTCTATGGAAAGAGATGAAATCAGGCTCCACTGACAGGGCTTGCAATTCACTGATACGCCTGGCAGAGGTAATGGCTACCAAAAACACAGTTTTCCAAGTCAAGTACTTAAGCTCTGCAGAGGACAAAGGCTCAGAGGGTGGTTGCATAAGCTGAGCAATGCAAACATTAAGGTCCCAGGCAGGAGCAGGGTCCCTAAAGAGGGGATTGGTGTGCAGCAATCCCTTGAAGAACTCACAAAACACAGGATGGGCTGACAGAGGAGAGGCCTTGCCCACTGACAAGAAGGCAGAAACAGCTGCCAGATGCACTTTAAGTGTAGCTGGCCTAAGTCCCAAGCCATTAAGATGAACCATATAGTCCAGGACTGTAGGCAACCCAGCAGATTCTGGAGAAATATGCTTATTAGAGCACCAAATAGTGAACTTTTTCCATTTGGAGTTGTAAGTCTTTCTGGTGGAAGGCTTTCGAGAAGCCTTAAGGATATCCAGAACCCCTTGAGAAAGGTGTAGATCAGCAAACTCTAACTCTTCAAGAGCCATGCCTTGAGATTGAGAGATTTGAGTTCGGATACCAAATCCTCCCCTGAGAGGATGTCAACAGGTTGTGATTCCTGGGAAGAGACAGGGGAAGGTGGACTGTTAAGGACAGCGACAGTGGGTACCAGGGCTGTCTGGCCCAGTCTGGAGCAATCAGAATCACTTTGCATGGTTGAGACCTGATCTTGATTAGCACTTTGAACAGGAGAGGGAAGGGGGGAAAAGCATACAGGAACTTTCCTTCCCAATTCAGAATCAGAGCATCCAGGGGGACTGAGCCCAAGACTGGGGGTCTGCAACAAAAGAGAGGAAGTTGGTGATTGTCTAGGGCTGCAAAAAGATCTATCTGTGGAGTGCCCCATCTCGAGAAAATCACTTCCGAAGCTGGGGGATCTAGGGTCCATTCGTGATGGCCCTGGGATATCCTGCTGAGAGCATCTGCTATGACATTATCCTTCCCTGGGAGGTGAACTGCTATCAGAGAGGTTTGCAGGGAATAGGCCAGAGACCACATCTTCATTGCTTCTGTGCACAAGGCCGTAGACCGAGTGCCTCCCTGCTTGTTGATGTACCACATTGTGGAGGTATTGTCTGTTCTGATCTGGACCACCTTGTTCTGTACAGATTTGGAAAAAGCTTGCAGTGCCAGAAACACTGCTGTGAGTTCAGAGAGATTGATGTGAAGCAGAGATTCTTGAGGTGACCACAGCCCTTGGGTGGTAAGATCCCCCAAGTGGGCTCCCAGCCCAGCAGGAGGCATCTGTGGTGAGTATCACTGAATAAGACTGAGTGACAAAAGGAACTCCCTGTCTCAAATTGTCCTGATCCTGCCACCATTGCAAAGCCTGGATCAGGGTTCGAGTCACTGGGACTAGTTTGGTAAGGGAATCCTTTCTTTGGGACTAGGAGGCTCTTAAGTGGAACTGAATGTCCCTCATCTGGAATCTTGCCCCCTGGACCACTGCGATAGAGGCTGCCATGAGGCCCAGGAGCTGCAAGAAATGCCTTGCTGGTTGAGACACCTGAAGGGTGAATGAAGAGTCCAGTTCTATAAGGGTCCTTGCCCTGTCCAGGGGAAGGAAGGCTTTTGCTCTTATTGTATCCAGCTCTGCCCCTATAAAGGTGAGGAGCTGTACTGGCTCGAGAACTGACTTTGGAAGGTTGAGGAGGAATCCTAAGGAAGTGAACACTTGCTGAGTTATTTGCAGATGTGACTTGACTTGGTCTGGAGACTGACCCACTATGAGCCAGTCCAAGTATGGAAAGATGGAGATCTTTTTTCTCCTTAGGAAAGCAACCACTACTGCCAGGCACTTTGTGAACACCCTTGGGGCTGATGTTAGACCAAAGGGCATTGCTCTGAATTGATAGTGGCCTGAGGGCAACTCGAACCTGAGGTACTTTCTGTGGGAGCACCTGATGGGAATGTGAAAATAGGCATCTTTGAGGTCCAGGGAGGCTAGCCAGTCCCCTGGCCTTAGAGAGGGCAGAATTATTCCCAGAGTCACCATTTTTAATTTTGGTTTTAAAAGGTGCTTGTTTAGATATCCTAGATCCAGGATGGGCCGCCATTCTCCTGTCTTTTTGGGGGATAGGAAGTACCTGGAGTACAATCCTTTACCCCTATGTAGGGTAGGAACCCTTTCTATGGCTCTGAGAGCCAGGAGGGAAGAAACCTCTGCCTCTAGGGCAAGGGTCTCTGATGGATTTGCAGGTGGAAAGGATGTGGTTCTCATCTTGGGAAATTTTTTGAAGCTGAGAACCAGTCCCTGGCTTACTACTTCCAGGACCCACTTGTCTGATGTCAAAGGCTTCCAGTCCTGGACAAAGTAAGCCAGCCTGCCCCTTACAGGTATTGGAGAATGGGCCCGGGCAGACCCATCAGGGTGTCTGCTTGGCAGGGGCTTAGGCTGAGGGGTGGAAGCAGGCCTGCTCATTCCCCGTCTGCCTCTCCCTCTGAAGAACCCCCTCTGAGCATAAGCAGAAGAGGAGGCCTGGGCTTGTAAAAGGCCTTTGAAAGGGCCTGCCCCTGCCCCTGGAATGCTGTCTCTGAGGAGTGGCTTGCCTTTCTTTGGCCTGAGCACTCCTGTAGGTGGTCCTGTACTCGTCCATCTTCTTCATGTAGTTCTCTGTCTGCTCCCCAAACAGAGAATTACCAATGACAGGAAATCCATGGCCTTAGCCTGGGTATCCTGTGATAGGCTAGTACATCTGAGCCAAGCCATCCTCCGAAGGGCCACAGATGTAGCCATGACTCTAGATGAAACATCATTGGAGTCCACAGCAGCATGAAATTGCACCTTGGATGCCTCAATCCCATCCGCAGCCACCTGCTCCAGCTCCTTGGCAAGCTGGTCAGGGGCCTGTTTAGCCAAAGCCAGCACAGTGTCCCACCTGGACTTCTGATATCTAGCTGTGTAGGCCATATAGTTAGCCTGCCTGAGTCCCAAAGATGCTGCCATGTACAGCTTTTTTGCCATGGCATCAATCCTCCTGGAGTCCTCATCTTGGGGGTGTGAAGCCAAGGGAATATTTGGCTTATCACAGGCAGCAGCCTGCACTACCCCAACATGGCTGCATTGCTGGGAAAGGAACTCCATGTCCGAGCCTGAAAGGGTATACCTCTTGTCCATTCTTCTGTCCACAGGAGGTATGGAATTAGAAGTCTTTAAAATTTTAAATGTCTGTTTCCCTAAAGATTTATGGAGGGGAATAGACAATCTCCTGGACTCTGGGATGTCCATCATCTCAACAAAATCAGGCTCCTCCTGATCCTGTACTGCTTCTTCCATTGGAAGCGGGAGGGTTTCAGCCACTTTCTTATAAAACATAAAGTGGGAAGGGGTCTCAGAAAGCCTAGGGGGAGAAACACCTGAAGGTCTGTCTGGGGAGATGTCCGGGTCAATAGGCACATCCAGACTTTCATAATCAGCATCATCATCATCATTATCCTCATACTCTCCCTCCTCCTCCTCCTCCTCCTCCGGTTCATAAAATTCTTCTAAAGTATAATCCGGAACCGGGGGAACCGACCGAACCGAGCCCCTAACAGATGGTGCCGGTTTAGCCGGAACCAAAGTTAGCGATTGAACTATCCTTATCACTTTGGCTATTTCATCAGCGATCGGAGAAAGAATTTGCGGATCCGAACCGGATGATTTTTCCCTTCTCTTTTTTTTAACCGGAACCGACTCCTCAGAATTGGCTCTCCTTTGGCCCGAAGAAGTTTCGCCCTGGTCAGAGGGCACTCCTTCTGGTTCGGTCGGAACCGAACCGGGCTGGCCATCCAGGTCAGCGGACTTCTTGGCCTCCCTTTCCCTCAGTCTACCTACTCTCTTATCCAGGGTAGCATTGGGAAAACTTTTACAAATTTGGCAGTCTGAATCGAGGTGGTCAAACCCCAGACAATAAACACAGGTGGTGTGGGGATCAGCCTTAGCAAAGGCTTCCCCACACACACACTACAGTGTTGAAACCCAGTGGGCCTGGTTTTTTTCTTGGGTTTCTCAGACATGGCCAATCCTATCCAAAACTTACCCTTTTTTCGGCAATCCGCCAGGCAAGACACCCCTATCGGTTCCTGACCATGTTACGGGTCTTGGAAAAAAGACGTAATTAAATCCAGTTTTTTTAGAACCGCTACGGACCAGTTACCACACACTAATAAATTCAAAAGTTTTTTAAAACCAATCTGATCGGTTCAAACCAAACTGATCCAGTGTTTACAAGTTCCACACAGAAACTAAATGCAAAACCTATCTAGTACTCACGGTACCACAGACAGAGACTTAAACCGACAGGTTCAGTAGCAGAAATTCGGTAGAAACCGAGCGAAAACACTACACTTTAACCGACTTTTTTGAACCGAGCAAAGGAGAAATCTCCGGAGCGACTGTTCAGTGAGGCGGAGTAAAGAATCTGACGGTTGGAGTTTAAACAACAGCAGACAGAGGCTTCAACCGAACTCGCGCTGAACGTTCCATGCTGGCCATGGAAAGTTAACTCTTTGTTCTCCGGGGCAGTTGAAAGGCAGGACCTAACTGCAGTAGTCAGAATACAGCAAGACTTCATGTTGTTTGAAGTATGCAGTTCCCACCGAGTCTCTTTCGGGTCTGTCGGACCACCCTTTGGCCAAAGGGCTGGTCTCCAACCCAGCCTTCTGGAACTGTGGGGGCCAAGGTAATGAGGACAAGCCTCTGGACAAGGAGTCCAAAAAGATTGACCATGCCACTCAAACAGTGTTTGTTATGGCATCTGTGGGTCTCTGTTAGGCAAGTTACTTTGTCATGATGGCCAACTTTGGGCAGTCCCTGTTGGGAGTGTTGATGAGATCTGCTTTCACTTTCCTGCTGACCAGCAGTTGCCAGTGAAGTTGGTCTGGGATCAAGGTCTATCACTGGCCAAGCACCAGACCCAGACGGCCTTGAACATGGGCAGTTCCTATTCCCATACCATGACAGTGGCTATCTCCATGCATCACAGGGCCTGGCTGCACCTGTGCACCTTTACAGTGGACACCCAGTATAAGCTAGCCAGTGCCCCTTTTCTGGGCAATGACCTCTTTGGCCATGGGGTGGAAGGATATCTCACACATACAGAGAAGTCCAGTGCCACCCTTGACTCTGTGGCTTCATCCCAAAAGGACCAGAAACAGAAGCCTAAGGAGAAGGCTTTCCAGTGCTGTCGTTTCAGCAACAGCCTCCTCAGCAGTAGTCCCAGAAGGGGCAATGTCAGGCCTGGTGTCCAGAATCCATGTTCGGCAGCCAGGGCCCAAGTGAGGTGAGGGCAGGGGTGGTGGTGCCTCTTTGGCCTCAGTGGCCAGTGCCCCTGTAAAGGCTGTACAATGATGAGTTGGGGTGTCACCTCTCCACCCATCCCCTCCTTGTCTGCCCTCCCAGATGGGGTCAGTTTCACCACTTCTTCCCATGTTGGTTCATTGTCACAACAGACAAGTGAATGCTAGAGGTGGTAGGTAGAGGTCTGCTTCTTGACTTTGAGGCTCTCCTGCCTTACCAACTTCTCACTCCTCAGGAGTTCAGGATGTCGCAGGACACGCTGTCTGCCCTTCAGGAGGACATCACTCAGCTCCTCGTGAAAAAGCCATGGCCCATGTCCTGAATGCTCTGCCCAGTCAGGGTTACATATCCTGGTTCTGAAATGACAGCAGGGGGTGGGTGGGGGTGGAGCTGGTACCCTATACTGGATCTGCACAATCTGAACCAGTTCATGTAGAAGCGCAAGTTCTGGATGGTCACTCTGAATCAGAACATTCTGTTTCTGGAGAAAGACACGTGGATCTGGTCCCTGGACCTACAGGATGTGTTCTTCCACATGCCCACCACCAGTACCTCCAGTTCTGGGCAGAAGGGATACTGTATCAGTTCCAAGTCATGCCCTTTGGTGTCTCATCCATGCCCAGGATCTTTGCCAAGTGCGTGGCAGCCTTCTTGCGGCACAAGGGCATCAGGGTGTATCCCTACCTGGATGATTGGCTGTTAGCCAGGACTGTCCAAAGAGACTGTTGAGAGGACCTACTGATACTTGGGCCTGTTGGACAACACAGACAAGGCTGAACTGATCCCCTCAAGTTCACTGGGGTAGAACTAGACTCCCTGTGGGATAGGGTTTACATCCCTGTGGACTGAAACCGGATCTTGCCTCCTTTACCCAAGCATTTCAGAGTGGGCTCTCTCACGCCCTGTCTGGGATTTCCTACTTCTGCTGGGGTACATGGTTTCTATGACCAGCATGGTCCTTTGGACCCACTGGGAGATGAGCCACATGCATTGGAAGTTGGGCCATCAGTGGTCCTAGCGCTTGGGCCACTTGGACTAGCCGAGCACAGTGAACCAGCTGATGTGGGATGCCACCCAGTAGTGGCTAGTCTCAGGATATCTGGAGAAAGGAATCCCGTTTGTCTGCCTGGAGCCATCCATCACACTGATGATGGACATGTCTCTGTTGGGGTGGGGATCACACCCAGTAGACCACAGAACCCACGGGGTTCTGGTCACCCTGAGTGTTCTGGTCACCCTGAGAGTCCTGTCACCACATAAACCTGCTGGAGCTCCATGCAGTGCAGCTTGCTCTGACCCAGTTTGGTCCTCTAGTCAGGGGTCAGGTCATGCAGGTTCAGACGGACAATACTATGACCATGTTCTACCTGAAAGGGCAGGGCTGAACGCACTCCCTTCCTTTGTATTAGGAGGCCAACTGGACTTGGACCCTCGTGCACAACCTGGGTGCTGATCTTCTGACAATCTGTGTCGCAGGAGTGAACAGTCCTATTTATTAATTTTATTTATTGAAAAATTTCACCAGGAAAGCACACTGAACAATAGGGATAGCTCATATCCCGGTGCGTCTTGGGGGAAGGGGTATAGGAGGAACAGAACAAAGACAAAAATTGTACATTTGCCAATGAAGGCCACAAATATGAAACAATTTCAGTTTTACAATGTATGAAATAGTATTAAGTAGCTGGAGACTCATATAGACATATTGCCAAAGAAGACCACAAATATGAACAAAATTCAGATATACAATGTATAAAAAGTAGTGTAAAGCAACTCAAAACGCATGTAAACATTTAGACATATCGTTGTGCAGTACGGATTATGAGACATAAGTGCAAGTCCAGACCATGAGGCATAGGTGCTGGTAAGTGTTAAGTAAATTAGGGGGAGGGAGGTGGGAAGAGCCAGGAGGCAGTACGCAGGTTACAATAAGGAAGCAGTAGTGCTGGTGTTGGGAGTTTGATGTGGGTAAGTAGGTGAGGGGTGGGCAGCTAGTTGTGCTGTCGATCCCCATGGAAAGGGATCACCTTAAAGCATAGGACAGACAGCTACTGAGATGAGGTAGAAGAAGAGATTCAGTGGTGGGTAGAGCAACATTGATTAGGGATAACTAGGAATATGAGTTAGGGGCAGGTGCAGTTTGGAGAGACGTTTAGCAGTGCAGATGAAATGGAGCCGGTGGACGAGGAGTGGCGGATTTGTGGTGGGAGGGAGTTCCAGAGTTTGGGAAGCAGTGTGAAAATACTGATTGTCCTATAATGGTCTTACATCGAGGGACAATTAAAATGCGAGAGGCATTTGACCTGAGAGGGTGTGGGGGATGGGGAGGGAGGGAGTGAAGGGCTGAGGAGAGGTGGGGGGGGGGAGAGTGCCAAATCAGAATTTAGAGACAAATTTGGTTCAGTGGGAGAGTCATCTGTTGTCAAGAGATGGGAAGGCAAGAGAGTGGTAGAGGTTACAGTAATGGGTGAGGGAGGGAGAGTCCAGGGTAAAAACGACAGAAAGCATTGAAGAAGGTATCCAGTTTGGTAAGGGAAGTTTTGGGAGTGACACTGTAGACTATATCACAGTAGTCAAAAATAGGTAAAATCATTTTCTGGACTAGTTCACGCCTAGCCTGTAGAGGCAGACAACTACGGTTCCTAAAAATGGTGCTGAGCTTGGGGCGCAGTTTTTTCAAGATGACGTCCACATGTCCAAAAAAGCTGAGATGTTGGTCAAGACAAACCCCAAGGTACCTAAATGAGTATGTGTCCTCGAGGATAGTCCCATCAAGGGTGTGGAGGGAAGGTAGGTGGGCTAGCCTAGAGAGTCTGTGCCTAGTGCCAAAGGTCATTGAAACTGTCTTCTTGGCGTTGAGGATAAGCTGATGAGAGAGCTAAGCCATCATTGAACATTACTGAAGTCAAGTTGGAGCCTGGCTGCTACAACATCAGAGGAGTGGCCAGAGGTGAACAGGACAGTGTCATCATCATACATGTATATGAAGGATGATGCACAAACTGTTGGGAGGTCATTGAGGAAGATGGAAAATAATAGTGGGCCAAGTACAGAGCCCTGTGATACACCGATAGTAATCAGTCAGTTGGCAGATGCTTTCAGCGGGGTAGAAGAGATGTTGCACGAGTGGTCTTTGAATCAAGAGATGATCAACCACCTGTTCTCCCAGTGGAGCACCACTCTGGTGGATCGGTTGCCTCAGGGGAGAACACCAAACTGACGCTATTCTATACCCACCCTCCACAGTGCAGGACACTGTTGGAGGATGCCTTTGCAAGGTCCTGGACTCTGGGCCTCATGTACACCTCTCCTCCCTTTTCCTTGATCCACAAAGTGGTGATCAAACCCAGAAGGACAAGACATGGATGATCCTGATAGCTCCAGACGAGCCCAGGCAGCTCTGGTACCCAGATCTCCCAGCAGCAGACCTTTGTGGCATCTGCCTCTTCACCCGGAGCTACTGACCAGATAACAGAGGATGGTCCTGGACCTGACATTCCTGCACCTCTTGGCCTAGTTCCTGAGCAGCTAGAGTTCCAGGCTTTGGGTCTGTTGGAAGAAGTGCTCCACATTGTGGAGGCCTGCTGAAAAGAGTCGACTCGCCGATGCTATGCATTTAAGTGGAAGAGGTTCTCCATCTGGTGCTACGTCAAGGAGGCTGATCCCCTTGCTTGCCCTGTGGTGAGCTTCCTGGAGTATCTGTGGTCTCTCTCGCAGTTGGGACTGCGAGTGACAATCCTTAAAGTGCACCTGGCAGCCATCTCTATTTATTGGGCACAGGCTGGTAAGCCTACAGTGGCCTAAGAGAAGGTGGTCCTTCACCAAAAGTCATATGAGGAAGGACTAGAGGACCTCAATATGTATTCTCTGGAGGAGAGGAGATGGAGGGGGGATACGACAGAAACATTGAAGTACATCAGGGGTATAAATAAGGTACAGGAAGGTAGCTTCTTTCAGAAAAGAGGGTGTACAGGAACAAGGGTGCATGATATGAGGCTAGAGGGGGGTAGTTTTGGGCAATGTGAGGAAGTACGTTTTCACAGAAAGAGTAGTGGTTGCTTGGAACAGCTTCCCTGCTGAGGTGGTGGGGCCAAAAACAGTAGGGGAATTTAAGAATGCATGGGATAGACATAAGAGTACTCTATCAATAGGGAAGAGAGGGTAAACCGCAGATCAACTAGGGTCTGCTATAATGCATTAGGTAGGGGAAAGGGGCAGACTAGGTGGGCCACACGGTCCTTGTCTGCCATCACCTTCTGTGTATCTGTGGTTGGGCACTGTTTCAAAGGCCTGGACCACCTGTCTCCTCTGGTGCATGAACCACCATCATCGTGGGACCTACTGCTGGTTCTGGTTGTGCTCATGGGCAAACCATTCCAGCCTATGGACAGGTGTGAGATGTCAAATCTGTTGTGAAAGACAGTCTTGGTGACCATAACATCAGCGAGAAGGATCAGTGAGCTTCAGGCACACTCGGTGGAATCTCTCTACCTGGTCTTCCACACGGACAAGATGGTCCTTCACCCCCAACCAAAGTTCCTTCCAAAGGTAGTATCAGCATTTCACCTTAACCAGGTGATCAATTTGCTAGTCTGTTTTATGTACCCTTCTTCAGAGGCTGACCATAAATTAATACTCTGGACTTATGGAGAGTGCTCTTATATTTTAAAGAGCAGATGGCTGGTTGTTGGGGTGAGGCTTGCCAGCTGTTTTGTTACATGTGCTGAAGCCGCACCTGGTAGGCCAGATGTTAAGTGAATGATGGCAGCTGGATAACATCCTGATTGACCTCTGCTGTAGGTTGTCTGACAGTGAGCTGCCGTAGAACTTGGGGCTCATTCCATCAGACATGCCGCTGTCTTAGTGGCTGCCTCCAGGGACATTCCCATCCAGGAAATCTGCAGGGCTGCCACCTGGAGGAAAGCACACAGCTTCATATCCCATTACAGCATCGACCAAGAGTCCCATCGGGATGCTGCTTTTAGAACTTTGGTTCTCCAGTTTCTGTTCACCATGTAGGGGTGTGTGTCTTGCCCCTTCCTCCCAGAGAACTGCTAGGACTCTGACAGAGTATGGATAGTGAACTGTGTCTATGCCCCAGAAAGATAGTTTACTCACCTGTAACCATTGTTCTAGGAGTGGTATACTGTTCACATTTACACAACTCACCCAGCTTCCCCTGGCAAGTGGCACGGGTCCCTTCTTTCAGTGTGCAAAGATCTGATGTCATGAGGCGGAGTCGAGACATATACCACCTGGATGGTGGGAGGAGCTTAGCTTAAAGACATCTGATGGAAAGTCTGTTCCGGTGGAACTGCCACAGTGTGGCTATGAACTGTATACCACTCCTAGAATGATGGTTCTATGGGTATGGATATGGTTCACTTATCCACACTTCCGGCAGTCTTCCTTTAAGAGATTGATTTGCTGGACCATCAAGAGAAGTTCCTCCCACTGCTGGGTGGTATATCCCTCGGCTCCACCCCATGACATCAGATCTTCCTTTCCGCTGGAAGAATCAGGTCTCCTTCGCAGCTCTGTGCACAGTGTATGCCTATTTCTAGTGCACCATTTGGCAAACTTGTTCTTCATTTTTCAAATTCAGCTTTTCTTTTGCTATTAGCATTTCTTCTCAGTTCCACTGTCATCAGTCTCTGACTTTGATGGAACATGAGGATTCCAAACTGGCTCCTGGCTTTAGATGATGCATCCAGTGCCAGCAAAAGATGTCCTGAATGGACCTGCACATGTCGTGCCTCTATTGCCTGGAGGGCATCTCATGATTGCGGCCTGTGCCAGACTATGCTGCCTTCATCCCTGGAAAACTACCAGGCTTGCCTTCTGCTTGGTCGACCAGGCAGTCAGGACCCAAAGCTTAAGACTAAAACAGCCAGCAAGGTAGCTTCCACAGCTGCGGGGTCCACAGCCTAGCTTGCAGAGATGGAAAAGGCAACAGCCAAGGCCAAGGCTGAAGGAACCTCAACAGTCTCAGTGCTGCTCATGTTGGGGGCCAATGTTGGAGTGCCCTTCATGGGAGGAGTTCCATGAGATGTACCTGGCCCTCCAGACCTTTGGGGAGAGCCCTTCCCTCCTCATGAAAAAATCCAAAAACACACGCCATTGGTCTTGGGATTGGGAATGGGCATGCTGTTCCCGCTCTGGCAACTCCCTCGACCACTCGAGGCCTCTCGAACACTCACCTTCGGCTGAGCCCTCTTTGGTCGAGGGCACATGTCGCTAGCTCCTCAATGACCCTGTTGGTCTTGATACAGATCAAGCAGGCAGTCAAGCTGGTCGCGGAGCAGTTGGCAAACCTGGCCATCTCTCTCAGGAGCAGCCTCTCACTGGAATCGAGCAGTCGGCACTGGTACAGGTCATGTACCATGTGCTTCCAGCTGCATCTCCTCAACATCGATGTTCAAGTCACCGGTTGAGGTCAAGGGATTCCTTGCACTTAAGATCCCGCTCAGCTGTGAGGCATCACTGTCAGTGCTTCTTCTCCTCCTAAGGTGGAGGGTGGCTCCATCGGCACCTGCAGCGGTGCTGGGAGGAGCTCTTCTGGCAACAGTGGACCTTGCTGGATAGGATAGAGCTGTACCCTTGACCCCCACGGTCAGTTAGCTGACACCAGTCACACCCATGCTGGTACTGCCAAGACAGCTGCCAACCACAGGCATCTCGCCACCTTTACAGGTGGCACCGCCTTCCTGACAGCCCTTGTGGGGTGCCCCTTCTAAGGACTCCCGTTAGGCTGCCAGTTTGCTAGGCTGGTTGTTTTTTTCTGGAAATTTCCTACTCGGACAACTCTGGAGTGGTACATGGTGGTAAGAGGTCTTCCCAAGGCCTCATATGATTCCCATGGGTCCTCGATGCAATCTTTGAGATCTCATGTGTTTGACCGTGATTCAGTCGAGGAACTATCAACCATGGACTGGTGTCATTTGGGGGGCCCTTCTCAGTCTTATGTCTGAGTCCATTGACATCCCTGTGGAGCCAGTCCAAAAGTGGGCTAATTACCCTTTCACTGACATCCTCGTTAGGGCTGAATCCCTGGGTGTTGTCTTTCCAGTGGCCAAGGCCATTCTTGGATTGGCACTGAAGCTTTGGCAGAATCTAGCTTCCTGCCCGGCACCCTCAGCCCATATGGTGCAAAAGCACGCAGTCCCTACCTGCAACTTGTCTGGATTTTCAGACCACCCCTCAGCCAAGGGTCTGGTCGCTGACTCAGTTTTTCAAAAGTCCAGCAATAGTGGAGACAGTCGCTGACTCAGTTTTTCAAAAGTCCAGCAATAGTGGAGACACAGACAGTCCCCCTGACAAGGAGTCCAAGACAATTGACCACGTGGCAGAGGTTTATGCAGTGTCCTTCCTAGGTCTCTGTCAGTTGTGCTAAGCACTGATGATGGCCCACTTTGGTCACTCCCTAATGGGAGTGCTGCATCAGGTCCTTCTTTAACCCCCTGCTGACAAGCAGCTGGCAGTGAAAGTAGTCTGAGACCATGGTCAAGCACTGGCCAAACACCAGCTTCAGACATCTGTAAATGTTGGTGATTCCTGAACCCATTCCATGGTAGCGGCTGTCGCAGTGCATCACAGGGCCTGGCTGTGGATTTCCACCTTCATGGCGTACACCCACAGCAAGTTGGCTAATGTCCCCTTCTTGGGCACCAACCTCTTTGGCCCCAGGGTGGATGGACACCTTACTAGGATCGAGAAGTCCAGTGCCAGTCTCAATTCTGTGACTTCCTCCCAGAAGGACCTGAAAGGGCAGAAACAATAGAAGAAACCTTTTCAGTTTTGGCCCTTTCCGTCATAGTGGCCTCTGCAGCAACAACCCCAACAGGGGCACTTTCAGGATTGGTACCCCAAGACCGAGTTCCCTGGTCTGGGCCCCAAAATGGGCGGTGGTAGGGTAGTGGTACACCTCCAGCAGCAGCATCTGCTGCCCCCTGCAAAGTTGCCCAGTGACAGGTTTTGGGAGTATCCACCTCCCGCCTGTCAATTCCCTGCATCAGCTCCCTGTAGAGGGGTTAGCTTGGCCACGTCTGGTATCATTGGTCCATAATTACCTTGGACAAATGGGTCCTAGATGTGTTGGGCAGAGGGTTGCATCTTGACTTTGAGGCTCTCCCGTCTTACTGACCCCATGCTCCAAGGGAATCCGTGGTGTTGCAGGACACATTGTCCACCCTCATAGAGGACGTGGATCAGTTACTTGCCAGAGGGATCATAGCCTGTGTTCCAGACTCCATGGCAGGTCAGGGATTTATGTCCATGTACTTCCTGGTCCTGAAACAGACTGGGGCCTGATGCCCCATACTGGATCTTCACAATCTAAATCAGTTTCTCAGGAAGCGCAAGTTCGTGATGGGCACACTGAACATGATTATACCATACATCTCTGGTGTGGGATACGTGGTTCTGATCCCTGGACCTTCAGGACATGTTCTTCCCCATTCTAGTCCATCTGTTTCACTGGCAGTACCTCTAGTTCCATGCAGAAGGGGTTTTCTATTAGTTCCATGTTATGCCTTTTGGCTCAGCACCCATGGTCTTCACAAAGTGCATGGCAGTGGTGGTAGCCTTCCTGCGGGCCAATGGATCAGGGTGTACCGCCACCTGGATGGCTGACTGATAGCTGGGCCGTTCAAGGAGGCAGTGGAACAGTCAAGGGACCTGGCCCTCTAGACCTGCAGAGACTTAGGTCTTCTAGGCAGGAGTCGATCTTAACATTGTTTTACTAGCCCAAACACTAGTGCAAATTGACCAGGGCTAGTGCAGCTAACTCTCTACTTGCCTGTCTTGACTAGTGCAGATTTTCATGGCTGTTAATGAAATTACAAAAGTCTCTACTTTAACATTCTCCAATCCTCATGCAAATCTCTTAATGTTCCAGATGGCCAGGTGTGATTAACAGCTCATTAAGAGCTGCAGTTGTCTGGCAGTTCAATAGAGGGATCCCAGAAAAGACTCAATGTGAGTCATTATCACTCCACTGCTAAGACCTTCAGCTAGTGTCCAGGGTGTGATCAAGGGTAGAGTGCTGTTAAGTCACTAGATTCCAGTTTTCTGAATGTGTCTATGTCTAACAATCTGTCCAATATTATTAAGACCAGTGCCCCTCATTTCTCTACATTTTGAGTGTTTGTATCCAACATTTCAGTGACAAAATACAAAGAGGTATACAGGATCGGCCCTGCAGGTGGTGGGTTTTATTCCAGCCTCACCATAACTTCCCTCTCCCCTCCAAATCTCTTAACTCTGTTCTTTCCCTGGACGCCACTGCACACCAGATTCTGAAAGGACCATCCACAGATCCATAGCTGCCATTACTGGCAAGTGTAGAGGGTCCCCAGCTCTTCTAAATGGACCATGCCAGCCATTACCATCCATACAGTTCCACCCTTATCCCACTCAGCATGTCCTTTCAGCCTAAAAACAAAGCTTTGGATCATGTATGGTACAAAAATAAACCTTGATAAAATACATAATTTGAAACCTTGAAATACGCATTCCTGGGGTGCATAGATCATCCTATACAGAAACAGAGATAGTATACCATTATGCCTGTGTACTGTTTCCCCAGGGCTAATGAAAGGACAATGTTAAAAAAAATATATATGTTATTGTTGGGGCAGAGCATATTAAAATCAATGCTTTTACAAATAAAAATGTCATAGTTTTCTATTTTCCCAAACCCCTTAGGGTTGTCTAGCCACGACCCCAAAGAAATCTCAAATGTGCTCCTGGCTCACTTGAGACAGTACAAAAACTTTCAGAAGTTCAGGTCTCCAGTTGACTATAGGGTGGGGACTGAGAGTGTCTTCCTCTGCCTGACTCTGTTCATTGCCCTGTGGGTGGTGGTGACAGTGTGGTGAGGTGCATGATGATGTCAGTTATTGTGTGCACAGAGCTATTTATTTATTTATTTATTCAATTTTGGTAACCGGGTAGGCCCACTGAGCCCCGAAGGTCCCTTTTTCAGGGGCGACCCGGATTTAGTTACAGAAATATACAGATACAGTATTTGGTTACAGAGGTATAATGGTACAGCATTTGGTAGGACTGCTTGACTGAACATTTGCTGTTGTGATGTCCTCTCTCTGTTTGGTGTTTTGGGGGGGGGGGCAGAAAGAGGAACAGAGGAGGCCATGGTACAAAACAATGGGGGGGGCTCACTGTCAGTGATGGCATTGTAGTCTTTTTTTTCTGCTGTGGAGCTGGAAGTAATGTGGGAGCAGGATAAATGTGCAATAATCAAGAGTATTTCTTGGCTTTGCTTGCATTGTTTGCTGTATAATTGATCAAAATGTAACATTGTAATTAGGGGCTAGTGCAACCATCTGCGGGCTAGTGCAATTTTGAATCAACTTGCCCTGCTGGCTAGTGCAAAAAAAAGTTAAGGTTGATCCCTGCTTCTAGGCAACCTGGACAAGTCCGAATTGATCCACACGCAGGTGATTCACTTCATTGGGGCAAATCTAGACACCCATTGGGCCAAGGCCTGCCTCTCTGCAGACCGTGAATCAGATCTTTCTCCCCTTTGCCCACTCATCTAAGGTTGGGCAATTGCACCCTGCCTGTGACTTTCTGCGGCTTCTGGGGTATATGGCATCCTGCAACAGCATGGTCAAATGGGCCCGCTGGCAGATGTGGCACCTGCAGTGGGATCTGGGCTGTCAGTGGTCTCAGTGCCTAGGTCACCTTAACCAGACAGTCACAGTGACTCAGCTGATGTGGGATGCTATCCAGTGGTGTCATATCCCCAAACATCTGGAGGATGGAGTCCCATTTGTCGGCCCAGAGCCAACAGTCATTCTTATGACCAGTGCATCTCTGATAGGGTGGGGAGCGCACCTGGAAGACCACAGAACCCATGGGCTCTGGACTCCCACAGAGTTCAGTCACCACATCAACCTTCTGGAGATCCATGCAGTGCAGTTAGCTCTGATGGAATTCTACTCCTCTTGTCTGGCATCAATTCATGCAAGTTCAGAAAGACAACACCACGACCATACTCTACCCGAACAAACAGGGTGACATGCATTCCTTTCCAGTGCATTGGGAGGCCCTCCATACTTGGTCCCTCATGCGTAGATTGGGTGAAGATCTCCTGGCGATGCATGTTGCAGGAGCACACAACCAGCTTGCAGATGCTCTCAGCCAGGTGGGTGAGACGTTGCATGAGTGGTCATTGCATGAGAACATGGTGAACCACCTGTTCTCCCAGTGGGGCACTCCTCTGGTGGACCTCTTTGCCTCCAGGGAAAATGCAAAGCTGAGGCTGTTTTAAGCCCACCCCCTCAGTCTAGGACAATGCTGGGGGATGCGTTTACAAGGCCCTGGACCCTGGGCCTCCTGTATGCCTCCCCTCCCTTTCCCGATCCACAAGTTGCAGTCAAGGTGCAGAGGGACAAGGTGAGGATGATCCTGATTACCAAAGGAGTGGCCTCACTAGTTCTGATACCCAGATCTCCTCAGCCTCAGCAGCAGACCTCTGTGGCGGTTGCCTCTGCATCCAGACTTGATGACGTGTCATCAGAGGAAGATCTGGCACCCGGATCTTCAGTCCCTGCATGTCACAGCCTGGTTTCTGAGCAACTAGAGTTCCAGACTCTGAGCCTTTTGGAGGGTGTGCTGCACATTGTGGAGGCTTCCTGAAAGGAGTCAACTTGCCAGTGCTACGCCTTCAAGTGGAAAAGATTTTCCATTTGGTGTCAGGGCAAGGAGCTTGTTCCCCTTGCCTGCTCCTTGGCTAGCATTCTGGACTATCTTGGGTCCCTCTCTGAGCTGGGACTAAGATCAACAACCCTCGTGGTGCACCTGGCAGCCACCTCTGCATACCAGGCATGGGCTGCTATGCCAGTGTTGGCGAAGGAGAAGGTAGTAGGGTGCTTTTTCAAGGACCTTGACCACTTGAACCTGCTAGATGTGTGAACCGCCACCACCACCTTGGGACTTGTTGCTGGTTCTGGCAGTGTTGTGGAAAACCACCTTCTTGGTGGATATCACCTCTGCCAGAAGGATCGGTGAGCTCCAGGCTCTCTTGGTGCAGTCTCCATACTTGGTCTTCCGCATGGACAGAGTAGTCCTTCATCCCCACCTGAAGTTCCTCCCAAAGGTAGTCTCAGAGTTTCACCTTAACCAGGTGATTAATCTTCCAGTCTCTTTTAGTAACCCTTCTTCAGAGGCCAATCACAAGCTCCATACCTTGGATCTGCATAGGGTGCTCACTAATTGCAAGGAGCGCATGGCTGGAGTTTGGGGTGAGGCTGTCCAGCTGTTTCTCACCTACACTGAAGCCGCACCTGGCAGATTGGCAGCTAAGAGGATGGTTGGTAGGTGGATTGTCTCCTTCATCGACCCCTGTTATAGGCTGGCTGGTAGGGAGCCTCCCATAGGGCTTAGGGCTTATTCCACCAGACATAACACAGCCTTGGTGGTTGCTTCCAGGGATGTCTCCATACAGGAGATCTGTAGGGTAGCTACGTGGAAGTCAGCACACACCTTCATCTCCCATGACAGCATTGACTTGGAGTCATGCTGGGATGCTGCTTTTGGGGACTGAGTTCTCCAATCTCTGTTCACCAAAATGGGGTGCGCGTCTTGCTCCCTCCTCCCGAAGAACAGCTAGGAGTCTGCCAGAAATGTAGGTAAGTGAAACACATCCACATCCCTAGAAATGAGGGTTACTCACCTGTGATTGTAGTTCTAGGAGTGGTATGTGGTGTACATCCACACAACCCACCCAACCTCACCTGGCAAGTGTCACATGGATCCCTGCTTCCAGCGTGTAAGATCTGATATCATGGGGTAGATTTAGGGGATATATTGCCCAGGTGGTGGGAGAAGCTTCTCTTAAAGATGGTTCGGCAAATCAGCCTATTAGAGGTAGACTGCCAGAAGTGTGGATGTGAACCATATACCACTTACTTCGAGGAAGGCTCTTGCAGCAGGCCACACCGGTAGGACTAAGCCATCAAGTGCCAGGACCACACGTAAAACCTCTAGCTAGCGGTCTACCACGGGGACCACCCACCGCCAGTGTCAGTCAGCCAATGTCAGCCTAGCCTATAAAGGTAGGTGGTCCACCACACCTACCTCTGTTCCTTTCCTGCCATCAACCCACGCATGTCAGTCCTTAGCGGATGCCACAGCTACAGTCGACTGCCATTACCTGCACTTGCCATGCTTTTTAATTTTTTTGTTCTGCATTCGAAACATTGAATTTTCAGTGTTTTCATCAACAAGTTATTGTCTTCTCCACCAGCCTCATCTTCTGACCATTCATCAAAGTGTGCTTGCAGCAAGCAGATCCCTGAAAAGGATGGCCACTCTGTGTGTGTCATCAACCTAGGCCCTAGCCATGACACCAAAGCCTACCAGTTTTGCCAAAAATTCAACCAGGCCACTCAGAGGTGTTGTCTAAAAACTCTGGAGAGCCACCTTTTGAAGCAAATGTTGGTCACGATGGAGAAGGAGCTGCAAGCCAGGAGCTCTTCGACCTCGCCGGCACAGTCCTTTGGGGGCCTCCTCATCTTTTCAAAAGGAGAAATCTGGGAAGCATTAACACCGGGACTAGGACCAGTCTGCTTACTACTTGTGGTCACCCCACAAACTGTCATCTGCAATGGCAGCGTCCTCCTATGGGAGGAGGGTTCGCCCCTTCAGCCCCACCAACGCTCCCTTCCTCTGAGCTCCCGGTGGCTCTGCCATTCTCCCTTATTGCTGTCTCGGGCAGCAGCTCTTTGGGGCAGGGGACCTACTCTCCTGTTCCCACAGCCCCTGACACTCAAGCTCATATCTTTTATGGGCTCTCAGCCAGGTGGCTTGGCCAGTGTTGGTTCCTCAGGCATCAGTTTCATAACCACTGCCCCCCCAGCCATAGCGCTGTCTTCACCAGTTGTCAGTTCTGGGACAGTCGTCAGTCCTTCTAGGTAACACCTGTAACAGGCTGCCACCATTTTCTCCTCTCCGGCGTCGCCTCTGCCTCAGAGGTTTCCTTTCCCTCAAGTGCCTGCTTTTCCGGCTAGGCCAGTGCCGGCAGATTCTTTCCCCTGGAGATTCTGGCCAACACCTGTTGGGCCGATGTCGGGCGGCCCTACACCTGGGTACCCTACACCGGCTCCCCCACCATCGTACCCTTACCTGGCACCCTCTTATCCTTTTCCATCGGTGTACAATGTACTGCCCCCAGTGGATTATAATCAGGGCCCCGAGTTTTCCGTGATGCCGCGGCAAACCACGGAATTTGCCGCCATCCATGGAATTCGCGGCAGCCCGCGGAACAAACGCCTTTTGAAGATGGGGTGCCAAATCCCCATCAGCTTCACTGCTCCTCCAACAAGAAAATGTCCATTATGCCACGCTGGGGAGGCCACCCCAGCGTGTAAAATATATTTGCCGACCGATGCCAGTCCCCTGCCGCCCACTGGCCCCCCATTGGGTCCAGATGCCATGCTGGGAACCCACCCCAGCATGGCAAAGTGTAATTTGCTGATGGGGGGTGCCCAATCCCCGCCGGGTTCACTGCCCCCAAAATAGTCTGAATGCCATGCTGGAGCCCACCCCAGCATGGCAAAGTCCCCTGCTGTCTGAAAAAATAAAAGACCTGAAAAAAAACCTTCCCTTGTTGATTCTTCTGCCTCCCCAACCCGCGCCCACCCTCTGCATGCCCCACCTTCCCACTCCCCCACTTCAACCCATACTTACTTCTGGAGCCCAGCGCAATGATCTTCAGTGGACTGGGGAACACGTCTGCACTCTTCAAAGCCAACCGCAAACTTCAATACATTGAGGCAGTGCTGGACACCACCCAGGGTGAGGCCTTTTTGCCTGAGGACAGGGTGGAGCAACTGATGGAGCAGGTCTGTCTGGTTTCCTCCATCCAGCAGGCCCTTGCCAGAGTGTTCCTACACCTTCTGAGCCACATGCTAGCGGCTAGTGCCACAGTTCCCCTGGCCCGCCTGCATATGCAGGTTCCTCAGTGGACCTTGAGGCTCCAGTGGGACCAATGCATGGATGACATGGATCAGTTGGTTTTGGTCTCTGACCCTGTCTGGAAAGTTCTGTCATGGTGGCTTGATCCAGTCAGCCTCCTTGGGGGGTCTCCTTTCAGCTCTCAACTCCTTGCCAGATTCTCATGACAGACTCATCTGGCCTGGACTGGGGTGCTCATATGGCCGGTCACATGACTCAGGGTACCTGAACCCCCATAGAGCAGGGTCTCTATATCAATGTCCTGGGGATGTGTGTGGTCCTTTATGCTCTGCAGGCCTTTCGGAGTCATCTCCTTCCTGGTCCACTGCAGGTGCAGATGGACAACATGTGTGTGGTGTATTACATCAAAAAGGGGGGGACCCATTCTTATCCCCTGTGTCTGGAGGTGATGAGAGTCTGGTATTGGGCTATCAAGTACAGTCTGGAGCTCTTGGCCGTACATGTTCCAAGCATTCAAAATGTCTTGGCCAACAGTCTCAGTCGCTCCAGGTCATGGGCTCATGAGTCTGAGCTTCTAACCTTGATGGTTGAAGATCTCGCTGACAGGTGGGGCCATCCAGAGTTTGACCTCTTTGTGTCCTCACTCAATGCAAAACTGCCACTTTTTTGCTTGCATGATCCATGGCCTAGAGTTTTCTGGTGAGACACATTGTCCCTCTCTTGGAAGGGGAGGTTTCTGTACACCTTTCCTCCCTTCCTGGTCCTACAGAGGGTTCTGCTCAGGCTCCAGTTTGAAGGGGCGTAGATGATTCTCATAGCCCCCTTCTAGCCGCATCAGATTTGGTTTCCCTTGCTGCAACAGCTGGCAGTGGAATCTCTGGTGCCCTTGCCTCTGTGCACTGGCTTGTTGTCCCAGGATCAGGGCACCGTGGTCCATCTGGACCTAAAGTCCCTGCATCTCCATGCATGGCTCCTACGGACCTAGCTATTGCCCACATTGGGGCATCCTCTAAGGTCACAGATGTCCTGGTGGTTGCTAGGAAACCCTGCACCAGAGCCACTTACTCTATGAAATGGAAGTGTTTCTCCCTTAGGGGTGTTGCTTGCCATTTTGATCCTTTCACCTGACTGGTGAATCAGGTGTTAGAGTATCTTCTTCCCCTTTTGGATTCAGGCTTGGGGTACTCGTCACTCAAGGTGCACCTTTCTGCCATCTCTGTGTACCATGCACCTATCAAGGGCAAAGCTGTCGCTCAGCTCTAAGTGTCCTGCACATTCCTGCGGGGCACTTTGCATCTGAAGCCTCCCATTCAAGACCCGGTCCCTCCATGGAACCTCAGTTTTCTGTTGGAGAAACTAACCTTACCTTCCTTTGAAATGGCCGTGAGTTGTGAGCTGCACTTTCTGTTGTGGAAAGCGCTATTTTTAGTTGCTGTTACTTTTGCTCGAAGGATTTCTGAGCTCCAGGCACTTATATGTGGACAGTGTGTGTGTGTATGTAGTGTATTACAAATCTTTAGGCTGGCCATCCTTCCAGCCCAGAATGGATTTCCCTGTACTATGTATCACATGCAAACTTACTCACCTTCCTCCCTCACCCATTCTCTCCAGGCTACTCACCCTGAAATCCTTCCCCAGGACCCTTCAACACTCTCACCTCCTGTTGCCGAACCTTCCAAAGGTTCACCTAGCCATTGGCAGGTGATCCTTCACTTTCTCTGCACCTCAAAAATGGAATACCCTCCCACATAGTTTACTCTTGTGTGCATCTCTTCCCCTGTTTAAAAGAAGCTAGAAGGAAATCTTCCTCCCCTCCCAAACCTGTTGTGGCAACTGTACTTGACACCCTCCATTAACCTCTGTGCGCCTCTCACCTGCATTTTGTGTCTCTCCTCTCCTCCACCTATTCCCTTCTCCTTAATCCTAGTGCTCCCTCTACCTCTCTCAGTCCCCTCTCTGGCTTTCCTGTTCTTCTACTAAACACCCCCGCTCCACCTTTTCCTCTCTCATATTTTGAAAATATGTAAATGTTTAGTACTAGTTCTCTTGTATTTTTTGTAAATATGTAAATATTTAGTACTAGCACTGGTTATATGATGTCTACTGTGCAAAATACCCTGCTGAATTCAGCAGTCTCAAGCCTCCATCACAGTGGTCCCAAGCCCTAGCAAAGATTTATCAACATTGGACCCTTCTGAACCACCGTGGAATCATCGGCCTGAAGTTGAGGAAACTGACAGTCTGCTCATGAACGCACCTCTGTAGCTTTATATATATGTGTATTGTTCTCCTGCCACTGACTGTACTTATTCTATTTATTGTTTTACCTCTTGCACCCAATTATATATTGTACCTACTCATGGAATTGCCTTTATTCTCTGGGTTGCCCCTGAAAAAAGGACATGACTGTCTCAGTGGGCCCACCCGGTTATCAAAATTCAAATCAATAAATAAATAAATATGTAGGGTGCCTTATTTGTTTTTTCACAAAGACAGGGAGTCTTTGCGTACTAATCCTAAGTTTTTACCTAAGGTGATGTTGGAGTTTACTTTGAATCAATCCATCCACCTTCCAGTTTATTTTCCTGAGTAGTCTAATCAGGGGGAGGCCTTGCTCCATACTTTGGATGTAGATAGAATTTTGTGGTACTGTATGAACAGCATAACGCCTTTCAGGAAATCTGACCAGTTGTTTGTTTCATTCGCCCCCAAGAGAGAGGGTGCTTCTGTTTCCAAACAGTGTTTGTCTAACTGGTTAGCAGATTGCATTGTTTATTGCTACCGCCAAATTCAAGCTCCTTCCAGGAGTGGTCAAGGGCCATTCCACCAGAGGTATGGCCATCTCAATGGCTTCTTTTAGAAATGTGTCTGCTGCGGACATCTGTGCAGCTGCCACCTGGAGTTCTGTCCACTCCTTCATCAAGCATTACAGTCTGGACATCACCTCTAGGCACAGGGCCAGTTCGCCTAGTAGTGCTTCAGGGCCTCTCTCCTGAGCTCTTGGCTGCTGATCTGTCCTCCTCCCGGTGTTGTTCTCCTGGTGATACCCGGTACTGCTTCGGACTAAAACCTATCCTTCTATATGGCTCAGAAGTGTGGGGATACGAAAAAAACTCCCATTTAGAAACTCCTTTATTGGCACTATATAAGGCTCTGCTTTGTGTCTCTATTTCAACATCCTCTGTTATGGTGAGAGCACAGCTTGGTATGGTTCCCTTAGAAAGTTTAATTAAGTATAGAATGGTTTCATACTAGTTAAAAATAATGAACAACACTCACAGTTCAGTTCCTAAACAATGTCTTTTAGAAAGAATAAATTGGTTTAACAATGAAATAAAGTCCCCCTGGTTAGAAGCTATTTTAGATACTCTAAATAAAATAGAGCTTAGACATTTATGGTCAGATTTCCTTACAGTACAAGACAAGGATCAAACAACATTTATTTTCTTTATACAGGGAACAAGATATGCAGGCTATTAGAGCTCAAAAATATGCCATATGGTTTAGAAACAAAAAAATCTCACATAGCATGGAAGAATACTTAACTCTGTCAACTGACCCAGAAGAAAGGCGTTTAATAACATGGCCAGATTTGGCTTGTAAAATTCTAAGTACATCTGTTTCAATAAAATATCCAAGAATTCAGATCAACACTTTAAGGAATGTCCGTGTAATGCGGGCATAGCCGAAACATTAGATCATATTATTAAAAATTGCCCCTTATATAATAAATATAGAAATCTATCCTTAGAAGATTTTCTTAAAAGGTACACTGATTTTTCCTATGACCCTATCTTTATTTTATTACATCCTGGTACCATAGATGAAAAAACTACAAGAATTGCAAATTTTCTGGCAGCTGTTTATGGTTGGAAAAAAGAAATACTATAAAAAACACCAGAAGGCACAAGCCTAACGTCTGTTACAGTTGGATGACTTTACTACCATGGAATTTGCACAAGATTGATTTTGCACAGTTGGATAAAATGTATTATTGTATGTATACTTTGACACTAATTGTTCTTACTTGTGAGATTGTACATGGAAATGTACTTTGCGCTTTTAACATTGTAAAGGCCTAACTCTGTAACAAAGGTTTAGCTGATTAATAAACTAAACTGAATTGCTTGGGATTCAGTTCCACTTGCTTGCTTGCTGCAAGAGCCTTCCTCGAAGTAAGATAATACAGTTACGGAAGAACTTACCGTAACAGTAGATCTTCGAGAGAAGCTCTTGCAGCAAGCACTGCTTTCCCTCCTCCTTCCCCCTTCTGCTCTTTTTCTCTCGTGCTACTTCTACCTTTCTTTTGGCTCTCAGGGAAAACTCGGTTCTTCATTCGCTGCCTGTATGGGGTCTCCGGTGGGAGAACTGAGGTAGGTGTGGGGGACCGCCCACCTTTATAGGCTAGGCTGACGTCAGCTGACTGATGTCGGCGGTAGGCAGTCCCCCGTGGTAGACTGCTAGCTAAAAGTTTTCCGTGTGCTCCTGGCACCTGACAGCTTAGTCCTACCAGTGTGGCCTGCTGCAGGAGCTTTTCTCAAAGATCTACTGTTACGGTAAATTCTTACATAACTGTACTTTACAAGTGAATAGCCCTCATTTATAGGTGAGTAACCTATCTTTTTTGTACGCATTTTGTCCCATCCCCCCCCCCACCTCCGATGGCCAAAGTCAATACAGCTGCACCCTTCCTCTGGCATGGAGGGCGGGACAGCATTTGCCTTCACAGCAAGTGCCAAAGCAGCTCCTTGGGGAAGGGGGGGTGAATGTTGGGCAGCCCACACTTCCCTTTCCAGGGGGCCAAGGGACATCAACTTAGCAACATGTTTGGTCCCAGCCAGGTGCAGATGACATGCTTGCACTCTGCCACTGCATTGGGCAGGGAAGGGCCAGTCATTGGAAGTACAGGTATTGCTCTGTGTGATGACAAAACAGCTGAGGGACGTCCCTACAGAAGCACTGCTCTGTCAGACAAGTTTCTTTCTTGTACTCTGTGACTGTCAGCCTAGCTCAGATGGGCGCATTCATTTCCTTATTCCATAGCTGACCTCCAGTGTTAGCATCGGATGACTCGCCTGGAAGGGAGTGCCCTCCAGTTGGTGTTAGTTTACAGGTCCAGGGGATGCTTTTTATAACTCAAACCAACAGAAATGCCCTAATCTGCACTCAGACAGATACCGTAAGTTTTCAGTCTCTGTCTCAACTTACAGTATGTCTACACTTAGATTTTCCCTGTCTCTGTCTCGCTCTTTACCATGTCACCCATCTCATGTACACTCCATAGCTTCTCCTCCCCCAGCATATCTTACATAAGTTAAAGCAGCAGTGCAACAAAATTAGACAAAACATTTGGCCCTACCTTTTTTCACTTTAAACTGTTCCAGTTATCTTCAAGTTTTATTTGGTGCTGAAATCTCCTACTTCCCCCAACATCTGAGTATTTTATAAATGTTTTAATTTGTTTGTTTGTTTTTTCTCATGAAAAAGATGGCTATCAGCCGGCCTGGTGGCGCTGAGGGCTGAGGCTCTGGATGCCTTGCCTCGCGCTATACTGGCGACCCGAGTTCGGGAACAGACTTGGGTCATGGGGTGCTGGCACGGGGGAGAGGGTAGGAGCTGGATTGAGCAGCCAGAAGGCAGCTCTCCTCTCCTGGGGTGATCGCGGCCCCCCCCCCATAGTCCCACTACCACCAGGTGGCAGTCCGGTGGCTAGCGGAGGGGGTGACACGTAGGGAGGGCGCCTTGAGACGTAGCGTGTGCATGCCTCCACATGTGCACGTGCATCCGAGGCAAGGGATCGGGACCGGGGAGGAAAATGGGAAAAAGCACAATAAAATATATACAAATAAAAAAGCTGGCTATTACGCTTGACTTAGAAATAGCATTGCAGAGATGGCAAGGGTTAGGACTGAGAAATAAAATGGTGTGAATCATAGGAGGTACCTAGCAAAGCATATTTAACAGGTATGTTAATATTTTTATTAACTGTAGCTATGACTACCTTTTTGGTAAAACATTTTTTGTTGCACTGGCTACTGCTTTAAATACTCATTTCCACATGCATGGGGGGGCATGGGATTAAAAAAGTACAATTCACACAGTTGGAACATTACAAATAGAGATATAGAGACAACATATATAAGTACAACAGAATAAAATGATGGCGCAACTGAGGTCAAAATGAGGCAACTGGATGAGAAGCTGAACAACGGAAGACTATACATAGAGGGGGGGAGGCTGTGTTAAAGCTGGGAGTGTTATCCATGTCACTTTTTGCTCAATGACTTGAACAAATTAGCCAAAAGAAAAACTCCTAGTCAAACCTAAAACAAAACAATTTAAAACAGTGACAGTGGAGGCAGTGTGGTCTGGTGATTAGACTGCCAGCTTGGGGGGTGGGGGTGGAGCCTAGCAGCCCAGCAAGCAAACTGCGTTTTGCAGAGCTCCTCGGTTACAGGCATTGTAATTTGGTTTAAAGTGCAGTTTTCAGCAAGTGAGTGGGCACAGGTGACCCTGTTCGATAGCAAAAGGTATTTTAAACATTGTTGGTAAATTTGGTGATTATGGGATGTCCTCACTTGGCAAATGCCGATGGAGTGACTGCAGGGCCTTCTAAAAAAAAAAAGATCCATCATTGCAACTGCTTCAACCAGACAGTGATTAGCCTGCCTCTATGGACTCGCTACAAAAAGCACGATCACTGCCTTAACGCTAGCTAGCAACAGAACTGAGAAAAAAATCAACTCTTGCAGGGAACGGCTGGTGATCGCTGAAAATAAACTTGAAGGTATGGTGGGCACTTTAGACGATTCTGCTGTTACCGCTGGGAAAGCGCTAGCTGTGGTGGCCTCTTCTTTAAAGGAGCAGGGACTCATCAAGACAAGGTTCCAAATAAGCAGAGCGCACACAAGGTATAAATCCCTGAAGCAGATATAGTTGCAAAAAGATTTTTACTTCTAGGGACATGGATACGTTGTTCATCCACACTTTCTGGCAGGTATCCTTGCCGCTTTAAGTCTTGCCGGAAGGTCTTCAAGCTGGCTCCTCCCACCCACCTGGGTAGTAAAACTCTAGGCTCCGCCCCATGACGCCAAATCTTCCTTACAGCTTGGAAGCTCAGGTTCCCTCCTTAGCGCTCTGCGTTTTAGACTGGATCCTAACTCTTCGGTTCGTCCGAAATTGGTTTTGAAGTTTTATAAACTTCGGTCTTCATCTTCCCTCGTGGCTGCGATGGACAAATCTGTTCCTGGCTTTCAGAGGTGCCCTTGTGGGCAGAAAATGTCCAGGACGGATCTGCACTCCACGTGCGTCTACTGCCTAGGCCTAGATCACGACCCGCAGGCCTGCGAGTTGTGCCGCTATTTCTCGGCCAACGTCCTGGACGATCACGCTGCCTGATTGAAGCTCGGGCGCCCCGAGAAACATTTCCCGCCGGTAAAATCAAAAGAGGCTCATTGGGCGGTGTCGCGGCAGCTGGCTCGGCTGAGCAGCTCGAGCAGATGATATGCGCGCCCTCGGCGAGAGGTGGCCCAGGCCACATCTTCCTCCCTCCGACGCAGTGTTATCCCGCTCTCTCTGAGTTCCTCGTATACGGCTTCGTTCAAGGAGCTTTGTCAGTCCCTTTCCATGAAAGGAGAGGGGCCATCGGGACATTCTTCTCAGTCCAAGAAGAAGGAGTCAAAAGGTAAGTCCCACCGTCGGCGTTTGTGAGAGTGGGAGAGGTCCCTTTCCCCGGACAGCCGACCGTCGACTTCGGTCGAGGTTGCGGCTGAGGCCGCTGGCTTCATGGTGCCCCTGTCAGGCCAGCCTGACAAGACTCCCGTCGATGAAGTCGAGATTTTTCTCGATCCGTTAGACGGGCTGTCAACTGAAGAAGCCGACAACCCTCCTTCGCCGTTCCCCCCGGTGGATACCGAGGATCTGCCTGTGCCTTCTGGGCCGCAGTCCCTGGTTAAAGTGCCCGAGCCGAGGGAAGAGCGGGTGTCCCCCGCCCTTTCCCATATCCCACCCTCAGTCCCCCCAAGGGTCTTGGTCTCGGACCTCTTCTCGGTCCAGCATTCCCACCGACATCGTCGGTCTCGGTCTCGATACCGAGGTAAGCGGCGACACTGTTCCTCCTTGTCCTCTTCCTCGGATGAGGGGAGGCTGCGGTGCAAATTACGCCGGCGCTACGAGGAGCTTATGTGGCAGCAGTTGCTGTTGTCCGGGCCTAAGCCGACCCCGGTCCAGACCCCGGCCATCAAGTGGCTGTTGCCTGAACGACCGAAGCAACCACTCACTCCAGTCGAGTTGCCCGCTCCAGGGCCGGTTGCTCGGCCAAACCAGCTGCTCCACCGATTGTGGTGGAACCTCTGCCTCCACAACCGAAGTCGGGGGCACCAACCAAGAATTCTCAGTCGGGTCACGGCCTGCCCCACAGGTTGTCAGTCACCCTCACTCCCGACCGTCCTCGGCAGGTGGAGGGTGGCTCAGGGCCGAGGCAGCTCTTCGCAGACTCTTCGGAATCAGCGGCGGCTCCTCCCTGTTCTCTAGGCAGGTCGACCTGGAGTCCTCCGGGGGCCAGTCAGTGGACGATAGCCCATCGTCCTTCTTGAGTCTGCTTCGACTCATCTCAGAGCCCACCGGGATGCAGCTCAAGCCCATGTCCAAACAGGCCAAGTATCCCCTAACGGAGATACTGGACCGAGGGGATTCTCCCACGGAGGCCTTTCCGGTGGCTGAGGCCATTGTTGGCCCAGCCTTGGAGCTTTGGCAGCGGCCTGCTTCCTGTCCTGCGCCCTCGGCCAGGATGGTCAGGAAGTATGTGGTCCCTACCGGCTCTTTGCCCGGTTTCTTGGAGCACCCCTCTGCCGAGGGGTTAGTCACCGACAGCATTTTCCAGCGTTCCGGTAACGCTCGGGATGTGGATAAGCCCCCTGACAAAGAGTCCAAAAAGCTGGACTTTGCCGGGCGCAAGGTGTACGCTGCGTCCTCCCTCGGCCTCCGACAGGCCAGCTCGGCCGTGCTGATGGCACACTTGTCCCACGCCCTCTTGGGCTCCTTGGGGTGAGGTTGTTCCTCATCTCCCGCCTGACCTGCAGACCACGGTCCGTCAGGTGTGGGACCAGGGTAGGGCGGTGGCGAAGCAGCAGCTTCAGACTGCTCTGGACATAGGTGATTCCTGTGCCAGGTCAGTAGCGGCCGCGGTGGCAATGCAACGCAGGGCGTGGCTGAGGATATCCACCTTCACGGCGGATACCTAGAAAAAGTTGGCAGATGTCCCCTTCTTGGGGACTGACCTCTTCGGCCCTGGAGTGGAGGGACACCTCCAGCGGATCGAGAAGTCCAATGCCACCCTGGACTCGGTTACCTCTTCCCAGAGGGACAAAGGCCGCCGTCAGCAGCAGAAGTCCTTTCGTCCTTCGGTCCCTGCATCTCGACTGGCCCAGCAGTTCCAGCAACAGGGCCAGCAGGCTCGTGCTTGGCGTCCCAAACCCAAGCTGGCGGCTTCCTCCAACAGGAAGCAAGGAGGTAAAGGCCCAGGAGGTCCCTCAGCCGGTTCTTCCTCCAAACCTGCCCAGTGACGGGTTGAGGGGTGCCGCCCCCAACCTCGTCACTCCCCCCTGGGTTCCCCCCGTGGGGGGACGACTCCGCCACTTCCTTTCCGCCTGGTCCGCTATCACCATGGACCGCTGGGTGTTGGAGGTGGTAGGAAAAGGCCTGCCTCTGGAGTTCGAGCAGGCCCCACCCTTTTGAGCCATCGCCCCTCGGGGGGCCACGGGGTCCGCAGTCTCGCTGTCGGCCCGCCGAGCCAATATTGCCCTGCTCCTCAAAAAAGAGGTGATCAGGAATGTGGCAGATCCTCCTCCAGACCCGGAGTTTGTGTCCAGGTACTTCCTGGTCCCAAAACGGATGGGGGGCTGGCGCCCCATTCTCGACCTGCACGACCTGAACAAGTTCCTAAGGTCTCGAACCTTCAGGGTGGTCACTCTGGCTCATATAATCCCATCCTTGGAACGAGGCATGTGGTTCTGTTCCCTGGACCTCCAGGATGTGTTCTTTCACGTCCCAATCCGTCCGTCCCATCAGAGATTCCTCCACTTCAGAGCGGAGGGATCCCTTTACGAGTTCCGGGCCATGCCCTTCGGCCTCTCCCTAGCTCTCAGGGTCTTCACCAAATGCATGGCAGTGGTGACAGCATTCCTGCGGCGCCGAAGGGTCGGTGTACCCCTAGCTGGGCGACTGGCTGATTGCAGCCCCTCCAGAGTGGGCGGGGCGGTCCAGAGATCTGGCCCTCCAGGTTTGCTCTCAGGTTGGCCTCCTCATCAACGAGGCCAAGTCGGAACTCATGCCAAAGCAGGTGATACTATTCATCGGGGCAGAGCTCGACTCTCTACGAGCCAGAGCACGGCTCCTGGTGGACAGGGCCAAGGTTCTTTCCTCCTTTGCCCAATCATTTCTGGTTGGGCAATTGCGCCCTGCCCGGGACTTCCTGGGCCTCCTGGGCCTCATGGCGGCCTGCACCAGTGTGGACCATTGGGCCCGTTGGTACATGCGTCCCCTTCAATGGGGACTGGCCAGCCAATGGTCACAACGCTGCGATCCATTGGACCAGCCCGTGACAGTGACCCAGGAGATGTGGAACGCTCTCCAATGGTGGATCGTTCCGGCACATCTGCAGGAGGGCATCCCGTTCATCCGCCCCGAGCTGATGGTCTCTCTATCGAACGATGCATCTCTGATGGGTTGGGGTGCCCATCTGGGGAACACCGGCGCCACGGCCTCTGGTCCCAGGGTCGATGCCACATCAACCTGCTGGAGCTCGAGCAGTCCATCTAGCTCTCACGCCTTCGCTCTGTTTCTACAGGGTCAAGTGGTTCAGGTCCAGACAGACAACACCACGACCATGTACTATCTGAGCCGCCAGGGCGGGACGCGCTCCATGCTGTTATGCAAGGAAGCTCTCTGCACATGGTCCCTAAGTGCGCAGCCTGGAGGCGGATCTCCTAGCCATTCCGTGGCAGGAGCCTCCAACACCCTGGCCGATGCCCTAAGCCGGATAGGGGCTGCGTCTCACGAGTAGTCTCTCCTGCCGGAGGTGTAGTACAAGACCTGTTCTCCCACTGGGGCACGCCTCAGGTGAACCTGTTTGCCTCCAGGGAGAATGCGAAGCTGAGTCTGTTCCATGCCCGTCCCCCTCAGCAGGGCTCGTGGAGGGGGATGTCTTCTCGAGGCCGTGGACCCCAGGCCTCTTCTATGCCTTTCCCCATTTCTCTTGATCCACAAGGTGCTTCTCAAGGCGGGGAGGGACAAGGTGCAGGTGATTCTGGTAGCCCCAGACTGGCCCCACCAGTTCTGGTATCCAGATCTCCTCAGCCTCAGCTCCAGGCTCCCGAGGTGGCTTCCAGCCCGCCCGGACCTGATCTCAGTCAACCAGGGGAAGGTATTCCATCCGGACCTTCAATCCCTGCACCTGACGGCCTGGTTCCTGAGTGGCTAGAGTTCCAGGCCTTGGGTTTTTCCGACGAGGTTCTCGACGTCATTGAGGCATCCTGTAAGGAGTCGACCAGAAAATGCTACGCCTTCAAATGGAAGAGATTCTCCATTTGGTGTCAGGGCAAGGGCTTGGACCCTTCCGACTGTCCCTTGGCAAGCATTCTGGACTACCTGTGGTCCCTTTCTCAGCAAGGGCTTCAGTCGACGACCCTTAAGGTGCACCTGGCAGCCATCTCTGCTTACCAGGAGTGGTCCAGGAAGCAGTCGGTGGGCGCAGGAGAAGGTGGTCGGGCGCTTTTCCAAAGTCCTTGACCACATTTCCCCTCCGGTGCGAGAACCTCCACCTCCGTGGGATCTACTGCTGGTATTGGCCAAGCTCATGGGCAAGCCATTCAAACCAATGCACAGGTGCGATATTTCACACCTGTCGTGGAAGACCACCTTCTTGGTGGCTATCACGTCAGCCAGAAGGATGGGAGAGCTTCAGGCGCTTTCCATCGAGTCTCCTTATCTGGTCTTCCACAGGGACAAGGTTGTACTGCGCCCCCACCCGAAATTCCTTCCGAAGGTGATGTCGGAGGTTCACCTTAACCAGGTGTTGACTCTGCCGGTGTTCTACCCCAATCACACCTCGGAGGCTGAGTATAGGCTCCATACTTTGGACCCTAGACGAGCGCTCGCTTATTATAAGGAGCGGATGGCTGAAGTTCGGGGAGAGGTTCGCCAGCTGTTTGTCACCTACGCTGAAGCCGCACCTGGCAGACCTGCAGCCAAGCGGACGACAGGCAGGTGGGTCACCTCCTGCATAGAGCTCTGCTATAAGTTGGCGGGCATGGAGCCTCCCAGAGGGATAAGAGCTCATTCTACCCACCATACCGCTGCATCGGTAGCTGCTTCCAGGGATGTCCCTATCCAGGATATCTGCAGGGCTGCTACCTGGAAGTCAGCACATACCTTTATTACACACTACCACATCAACCTTGAGTCACGCCGGGATGCTGGTTTTGGGGCCTCGGTTCTCCAGTCTCTCTTTCCCAAGTAAGTATCGGGGGTGTGCGCCTTGCCTCCCTCCTCCCGGAGAACTGCTAGGAGTCTGCCAGAAAGTATGGATGAACAACATATCCATGTCCCTAGACATACAGGTTACTCACCTGTAACAGGAGTTCTAGGAATGGTATATGTTGTTCATCCTACGACCTACGACTTCCCCAGCTCGACGCACAACCTGAGCTCCAGCGGGCCAGATTCTGGCGTCATAGGGGCGGAGCCGAGAGTTTTACCACCCGGGTGGTTGGGAGGAGCCAGCTTGAAGACCTTCCGGCAAGACTTAAAGCAGCAAGGATACCTGCCAGAAAGTGTGGATGAACAACATATACCATTCCTAGAACTCCTGTTACAGGTGAGTAACCTGTATTTTCTCACTCAGCTTCTGTATTACAGCATATATGCAGGTATTTTCAACAGACTTCCTGGTTAAGGCAAATCTCCAAACGCCTCGACTCAAACGAGTCTTCAAGGGGGTGAGGCTTAAACAAGAGATCAAGTATTTTATACAGGTGTTCATCACGCAGTGTTGCCATGACAATTGATTTGTTGCATTTATAGTTACCACGGCGCAAACCTCCTGCTGCTGCTGCTGCTTAAAGAGACAGTTCTGTTTACATCAAAGACAATTACTTACATACCAAAATTATTTTCAAAAAAGTAATTTTTAAACTTATACCAAAAAGCAATATTTAATAAAAAAGAATAGAAACTTTGCTCCTGGAGCACCAGGACTGGGCCATGCGCCACACATCATGAAGGCCAACAGGATTAACCCTTGCAGGGTAGGGCACAGATAGAAAGATCACGCACAAACTCTTGATGGTCACCGGCTCTGTGGGGAAAAGGAACCAGTTGCTACATGCTGCCTACAAACATGCCTTAACCCTGAATGTAAATAAAATCCTCTTTTTCCCTGACAGTGTCCATGCACTCATATGCGCCGCAAGGATTTGGAGGAGGTCACTCTCACACTGTGTGATGCTGGTATTCAGTATCTGCTTAGCTTTCCTGCCCGCCTACAGTTTATATTGCAAAACAGAATGTACTGTTTTACTGATCCTGAGGTGGTGTGAGCTTTCACTGAAAAGCTTAACACAAGACCAGACCCAGCAGAACCAGAGCACTCAGGAAAGAGGACAGTCGAGGTTTGCCCAAACGTTCAATGAACTCAAAATAGTTTTCAGTTTTCTGATGCTGGCTAGTCTTTGTGTTTTTACAGCATTTGGCTTTTAAGCATCTGTTTTCCTGATAACAGGACTTAATGTCTGGACGGTAGAGGGTATTCTTCATAACTACGGAGTTTAATGTCTGTTCTCACAATTTATTATTTTACCCTGTATGGAGAAAGAGCATTCTCAGAGACAAAATGTTGACTTGAATTAGTCTCCTGTTGTAAGACCCTGTTGGCCAGTAATATATGCAGAAAAGTCACTGTATGATTCATAGATCCCTAGCAGTCCTTTTTAATAGGTGTGCTCCTGCTGGCCCAGTGGCGTAAAGGGTTGAGGTGCTAATGCCTTACCTTGACCCACGCCAGTGACCCGGGTTCGGGAATGAGCCCGAGCTGTCGGAGGTCAGCATGGGGGGGGGGGGCTGGATAAAGCTGCCGGCAGGCAAGCTCTCCTCTCCGTGGAGGAAGTATGGCATCCCTTGGCTGATGGCGACCTCCAGTGGAGGCTAGGGGTGGCATGGGCCTGAGGGTGCCTAGACATTAGGCCATGGGGTGGGGGAAAGGGGTCTGAACCGGGGCTGTACAGGCGCATGCGTACCTTCTCCCGGGGCCCCTGGGAGAAAATCGGAGAGGAAAATATGCTGGTCAGCAGGATGATGACCAACTCTCGCAGGTGCCACTCCCGGGCCAGGCGAGGTAAGTGCCGGTAATTCCGGGGGACTGGGCTTGGGGAGGTCGGTTGAATGGGGGCTGACCGGCAAGGTGCATAAATACAAATGTAAAAAAAAAATAGGTGTGCATCTTCTTGATGAGTTTTGTTTTAGAGTGATGGAGGACTGGGGCTCCTGTAGTTGTGGCACCCATCTGTAACCACAGATTCATAGATTCTATTGGCAGATAAGGACCTCTTGGCCCACCTAGTCTGCCCATAAATTCCCCCCAATAGTGCTACCCAAGACACTACTAGGAGGCTGTCATCCGCCCCCCTCTGTTATCCAAGATACCCATGTGTTTATCCCATGGGCACTTAAAGCCTGTGACTGTATTTGCCCTGACCACCTCCACTGGGAGACTGTTCCTATCATCCACCACTCTTTCCGTGAAAAACTTTGTCGTGTTACTCCTGAACCTAACCCCCCCTCCAGTTTCATACTGTGACCCCTAGTCCTAGCACATCTTGTTTTTTCTGGAAAATACTCTCCTTCATGTTGTTTACTTCCCTGAGATATTTGAATGTCTCAATCATATCTCATATCCCCCGCTTCCTCCTGTCCTCCAGGGAGTACAAGTTTAATTCCTTAAGCCTCTTTTTATAGGTTTTCCGATACAGGCCCTGCACCATTTTGGTTGTCCTCCTCTGCACCGTTTCCACCCTGTCCCTATACTTTCGAAGATTGGTCCTCCAGAACTGCACAAAGTACTCAAGGTGCGGCCTCACCAATGAAGTATACAGGAGTAGTATCCCTTCCCTCCTTCTGCTGGTGACATGAACCATGTGGTGAAGAGGGAGGAGCCTGGATAGTAGCGCTTTTTTTGTCTTGGCTGTGGGGAACTACCATTGAGAGACGAAACACACACTGTCCACCCTACCACTTACAAGCAGCATAGATACCCTCTACAATGTTATTTCCTGTGGATGTACTCGCTGTTGGGGGTAAATACCACTGGTCAGTGATGTCTGGAATGGATATATTCTGGTGCAGTGCAGGGGGAGAAAGGTTTACAGAAACATAGAATTTTATGGCAGATACGGACCGCCTGGCCCACTTAGTCTGCCCATATCCCTATCTACTTAAACTCCAGATCTTAAATGATCTGCAGCTTACCCTCTCATTCCTACCACTAGGGTTGCCTTCTGTCTGTCCCATGCATTCTTAAAGTCACCTGTCATTTTAGCCTCTACAATGTCTGCAGGGAGGCTGTTTCATGCGTCCACCACCCTTTCTGTGAAAAAATATTTCCTCACATTACCCCTGAGTCCCCCTTCCAGCCTTATATTGTAACCCCTTGTTCTTGCACATTTCTTTTTCTGGAAGATGCTGCCCTCCTGAACCTTGTTTATGCCCTTGAGGTACTTTAATGTCTCTATCATATCCCCCCTCCCTCCTTTCCTCCAGGGTATACATATTGAGGTCTTTCAGTCTTTCCTCATATGTTGTTACCTAAATCAGATCAGACTTATATCAGGGGGCACTGTGGAGCCTGAGCTGAGTGGCAGCAAATTTTCATAGCTTGTTAAGGTGGATATAAAAACATATAAAATCTACCTTTTTGAGGGGCGATCCAGACTTAATTTTTTAATTTTTTTATTATTTCTTTTTCTTCCCTCATGCCTCGCGACCCACCACATCTTCAGGTTGCCTAGGTCCTTCACCCGCTCTGCCTGTCCCATCCTGAGCCCTCCAGCTTCACAGCAGCTGCCCTGTAACCCGGAGTAACCCTTGGCAGTGGTCCCCCCTCTGAGGGGGGAGGCACCAGAGAGGACAGCCAGCACATACTTGGCCCCAGGGTGCTGCTGAAGTGGAGGGATTCTTTCTGGGCATCGGCGGTAACGGAGGACCGTCAGCCGTCATCCGGTCAGTCGCAAGTTGGATTTCCAATTTTCTGCGCTGTTCCCCATGCGTCACTTTCTGCAGTGCTCCTGGTCTCCACCGGGGGCCACTGCAGAGCGATGCCAACCCACTACCCGCCCCAGGAGAGGAGAGGAGAGCAGTCCCTACGACGCTCAATCCTCTCCTTCCCCCCTCAACCGCCAGCGTCCGAGTCCGTTCGAACCGGGTCACGGCGTGGCGCAGGTGTGGCGTCAAGCGCCTCAACCCTCAGTGCCACGGGCTGGCTCAGACTTAATTTTTAGTGCAGCTGAAGAACAGATTCCTTGAAGCCCATAATGGGAAATCCTTGGAAAGATAGAGGTGGCAGTACCGGAGGAAAATCTTTGTCATCGTATATGTAGTACTACAGCCCCTTTTGAAGCTGAAAAGTGCTGAGACTTTGAAGAATTCTTTCTTTTCCTTAGCGTGCTGCTGGGATTTGGATGTTCTGTTACATTGGGGACAGTTGTGTTTGGGATTACCCTCTTAAACTTGTATAAACATCCTAATGTGTTTGTTAATTGGGGCTCTCTCATACTTAGCATACTAATCTTTAAATGCTTTTGAATTTCTATGAAAATTTGTTGCCTGTATTTAATGAATATTGAGGACTCTGAAATTTTCTTTTTTAGGAGGATAGTGTGACATCATGAGCTCCAAAGCGGGGCGTGAATTTGTGTACTTCCTAATGTGAGACCTCAGATTATTGAAATTAGTCATAGTGCTCATGGGCTAATTTCACATCTTTAATATTGATTTATTTAAGAAAAATCTTGTTAGTTCTTACCCTCCGATGTGGTACCATTATGTCTGGGATACATGGATCCTTTGATTAAGGAAATGTCTTTTCTTTCCATTTTGGTTTGTCAGTGTACTGTTGGCTTGTCCTAGATATGGAAATCTTGTATGTGTAATAACATATGAAACTTATACAAATAAAGTATAAAAGACCGGCCCGCTGGCGCAGTGGTTGGATTTCTGCTTGCGACGCTGGTGACCCAGGTTTGGGAACAGACCTGGTCATCAGAGGGAAGTGCCAGGGAGAAGGATGGAGGCGTCCATGGACAGCTCTCCTTCTCCGGGAGGAGGAGTGGGGTGTTGTCTGGCACAAGGACAACCCCTGGCGGAGGCCAGGAGTCACTCATGCCACCGTTGCTCCTTACATAGGGAGGCGGGGCGGATGCTGGCGTCATTGCACGTCCTCGCCTCAAAGAAAAACGGAAAAAGGAACAGGAGGGGTGGGTCCTCTGTCTCAGTGAAACGCTCCCAGGGGCTTCGATTAGCCTGCCATCGCCGCACTCCCTGACCAGATACTCATCCCGCGGCTAGGATATGGGGTCCGGTGCTGCGGCCCCACCCTCCAGGAGGTAAGCCGGGGGTAACTGGGGAGGTAATGGCAATAGATGGGGGGTGGAAGTCCCAGGGGCTGTGACCAAGGCTGAAGCCTGACAGAGGTCTCACCAGGATAAAGAAAAAGGAAAAAAAAAATAAAGTATATAAAAAAAAAAAAAGATCAGATTTATATCAAACAGTAATTGAGTTATGCTGACAGTGGGAGCATTGCAAGAAGCCCTGACGTGCTGATATTCGAATTTCATCTTAAAGTGCCATTTTGGAAGATTTGTACAAGTTGGTGTATTAATTTTTTATTGATATTTGCTAAGGCATTGGCAGCAGTGAGGCTCCTCATGTTTGTTCCTTTTGACTTTACCATTGTGAGGGCTCGTTGTGTAGATGTGACAGATAAGAGTGTGTGGCACTCGTCCTGCTTATAATTTGTGAAAGGACCATATTTTGTGTAACTGCCTCTCCCTGAGTTATACATTGTTGTATGTTCTTGTTATGATAATGCAATAAAAATGAAAAAAAGAACACCACCTAAGAACTTGAGATATCGCAGGTTCAAACCTGACCAGAGCCAAATACGCACTCTTTGACACTAAATAAGTCGCTTCCCTCTGCTCCAGTCCAATCAGCTGTGAAAATGGGTAGAAGCAGAAACCCACTAGAAATAAAATGTTGTATCTCAGTTGTACTGTCCTGGGCAAATGAAAACAAAACAAAAAAACCTGCAATGACCTGTTGGCCCAGCGATGAGCCAGGTTCCGGAGTAGATTCGGACACTCGGCACTGGCAGGTTGTCTAGGAGATAGTGCTGCTAGTGCCAGTGCTTCACTGCCTAGGAGCAGATGGTGCTACTTTCCAGTAGTACAGCAACCCATGTGGTGGCCCACGGTGCTCGTCTCCCTCAGGGGAAAGAGCTGAGGTATCCGAGGCCAACAGTAATCTGTGTGGCGCCATGGTGAGGGCGGAAGGAGAGAATGAAAAACTAGGGGTGACCCCCCTCCCCCCATGGCAGTTAGAATGTAATTCTGGAACTCTGTGCCACTGGGGCAGAGGATGGCACCTACCATATACTGATGCTCAGTGGGAGAGGAGAAAACAAAAAGTTAGAACTCCCACGTATTAAACATAGGTGATTTTTTTTTAGATGTGAGCTGCAATGTAATAGCCTCATGTAAGAGAACCTTACGCCCCCTCAGCACCTGACCAGCCCACATCAGCTCACTGCTCCACCCAGCCCTGTCACCCGTCATCCCTAGGACTTAACTCTGTGCCAGTGTTCCCCCATAGATGACCCCCCCCCCGGGAGGGCTTCTGGAGGTCGGATCCCTCCCCCAATATGTTTAGTGTCCACCCCTGGAGAAAGAGTCTGATCGGTGGTGTGGAACCTGTGATAGGTGGTGAGCAGCATCATGTGCATTCGGGGGATTTCCACTTTATGGTCCCAACCCATGCATGTGGGGAGGCCCTGTGACTGACACATGCATGCAAGCATGCAAAGTGCATCAGAGCGTCAATGTCCTTCTCCCCCCTTGATCTCTGGCTCCAGCTTGCCCTTCCTCCTATGTTCAACCCAGGAGGCAGTGTTGCAGCAGAGTCCAGGCGCCCCCCCCCCACCCAAGGAGACGAGTATCCACTGGGATGCTCAATCATCCTCTCCCAGCCAGTCAGCCGATGGCCCAGGCTTGTTCCTGAACCCAGGTCGTTGGTGTCATGAGCGGTAGCACTACCACTACCACTGTGCCAGTGGACCAGCCCAGAGAACTTGTTAAAACACACAGCCATAGTCCTCTATCATTTTTGTTTTGTTTGTTTCAAATTTTCTGCTGGCAATTGCACACTGATCTAAAGCGTGTGTCCAGGGACATCCTAGGAGTACAGGGAGATTATGTGAGTTACACAGGGTCACACAGTATACAAGTGGAAGGTGTAGGAATCAAACCCAAGTCTGCTGGATGGATGAAATATGTTCACAGCTCATGCTTTCTTTCTTTCCTTCTTTCTTTATTTCTTTTTTTTCAGTTTAGGATTAATACCTTTGAGTCCAGGACTTGTTTTCAAAGGTTCCAGGTCATTGTTGAACAAACATTACAAATATAACAGTGTTTACAGAGAACAGAAAACAGTTACACAGACATTCAAATACCAGAGAAATCTTAAATATCCAGCTAAAAGTTGAAGAGGATAGGGTAAATAGGATTCAGCCTTGCAGTTCACTATTTAGTTAGTCAGCCTAGCCTAAGGGGGGAAGGGGGGTCAGCCAGGGATGGCATTGTCATGGTGGAAGTGGTTTGTCAGCCGAGTGGGCCTCGTTCTAGGATGGGGGGGTTGATAAGATAAAAAGGGGTGGGGTGAAAGGGAGAGGGTTGGGTGGCTGAAATTGTGCCATATTAGTGCAGGCAAGCACAATTCTTTTTTGTGTCAATAAGGGATCTGAGCCCAGATCTGAAGGTACTAATCTTGGGTGATTCTGTAAGGTTGGCAGGTAACTCATTGTACCATTTTGGTCCTTGGTACAGGATGGAGTTCTGGGCGAGTTTCGTCCTTTTGAAGGGAATCACCAACCTGTCTGTAGCCGTGCTTCTTGTTGATTTGGTGGGAACTGCTGGCATAAAGAGGCAGCCCAGTGCAGGGGGAGAAAGCCAAAGAAGCTCTTTTTTCAGAAGTAGGCAAATTTGGTATTGTGCTTTAAGATGGAGTTGGAGTTTAACAGCTAGTCTATCTGCATAGCATTTTATTTTAATCTCTATAATGCCTGTCTCATCTGTCTGTGCTGTTTGAGTCTCCCTGTGCAGTGAAAATGGCAGCAACATTTAGTCATCTCCCCTGTCTTCCAGGATTGTGAAATGTTTTGGGCTACAGTTTGTATGAAAGGCAATATATAAAACCAAATGACTTTCCTTCCTGTGTTTAACTTCTCTGTAGTTCCTCTCTAATCCAGCTCTTTGCACTGTATCCTCTTCCTTTTTCTGGATTGTAAAGTACTTTGGAATACAGTTTATATGAAAGGCACTACATAAAGGCAAATTTTAGGGGGTGCGCGAGTAACAAACAGTATTTCCTGAATACCACGAATAATGCACTATTCATTATTCAGATCCAAATAATGAATAGTGACACTATTCGGGCCTGTTCTTGTTTGGCAGATACTGTTCTAGTCCTCCGCAGCCCTGTCCTGTCAGAAACTCAATCCCATATCCCCCCACCATCTCCTACAATCCCAATCTCACCCTTCTCCCCCCAGCACCCACAACTTCATATTTCTTTTGACTATTTAAAAATAAAACTTCCACAGTGGGCTACTGGCACAACCTCTCTGCCTTCACAACCATCCGCCATCTTTAAAGCTAATTTTTTGGTTAAAATAAGTAATTCCCCATCACCTTGACAGAACTGTCCTCCCACTCTCCTCCCGCCAGCACAATTCTTCAAACAAACGACGAAGACGACCGACACGACCCACCTTCCTCCATGGTTGGCTGCTTTCTACTGAATCTAAGTGCACTGAAGTGCTCCTGCTCTTGCTCGCATAGTAAAACCAGCTGACCACATTTTATTATGCACAGTAGAAGGTGTCCGGCCGTGGGTTGTGTCATTTGCTTTGTCTTCTTGTGTCAAGAAGAATGAAATGCTGGAGGAGGAGGAAGAAAGGAGGAGGAGGGTGGAGGATGATGTCATCATGGGGAGGGAACATTGATTTTAATAAAAATGAGCACTAAAGACTGTGGCTGGCCATGGAGGTAGGGGATTGTGCTGGTCACCCATTGTGGATTTTTTTTTTGTTACTAGCTAAAAATATGTGAAGTTGTGGGTGCTGGGGAGGACAGGGAATTGGGATTGTAGCAGAGGGTGGGGATGGGACTGTATATTTATAGAATGGGGCTGGGGAGGAAGGTAGGGCTGTTTTTTTTTTTTAATAAGCATGCAAATACGAATAATGAATACCTGAATATTTCGGGGCCCGAATATTCCAATTAAGGTTTTTGCTCAGCCCTGCCAAACTTCCTGTCTTCTTGTGTCAATATAAAGCCAAATCCCTCTCTTTCTTTTTCTTCCCATCTCTCAGGGTCCAAAACTGGTACCGGACAAATACTGATAGATTTTAGTATCGGCCAGTAAAGTTTTACTTTTTTTTTTTTAAATCAGTATTTTATGCTCCTCCCGGGTCTGCCTGATGGCACCCCCAGCCCCTTCACTGCCCTTGCCAGTTATCTACCCGCTTGCACAGGACCATAATTGAGGGGGGAGTGGCCACCTGCATCGGATGAGCGAGAGACTATTTGGGGAGGACCCCAGCATGTAGCAGCCCAGCCATTTTTTCACCCTGCCTTTCTGCCTGAGCTACAGCATAGTGGCATGTGCACCAGCATGTCATGCTCCACCTTGTCCCACTCTGAGTGCTATCCTGCAGCGCCACTGCCTAGCCTCCACCAGGAGGGAGTATCTGCAGTGGAACTGGAATCCCCCTCCCTCCAGCAGTAGAGCTGCCATCGGGTGCTCAGTCTTTCCTCACCCTGCCAGCCCACTGAGCGACCGTGTCTGTTCCCGAACCCAGGTCGCTGACGTGGGGGGCAGAAGCATAGCCACTCCCTCACTGGGCCATAAACTTTAACTTGCCCCATTACCTTATATTGGAGGAGATAATATTAGTTGGGCCAGTGGAATCTCTGTGGGACCACTGGATTACTTCAGCCTCTTGCCCTGCTGTTTAGTATCTGTAAAGCTTAAAGTCTGACCCTTGCTATGCTGATGGTTAACTCTTCTACTGATTTTTGTTTTACTAGCTTCCTGGCCTGTAAAGGGTCTGCCATTGCTGCCACCTGCTGAGCTTTCCCTAGTACTGCAACCCTTGGACTCGCTTTGCTTTTTGTGTGGGGCTGCTGGGCCGTGAAGGTATAGGGGAACAGCTAATCTACAGTGTGCTTTTTGTGCAAGGTCACTGGCCTATGACTTTGTGGGGAACAGCTAATTTACAGTGGGATTTTTATGTAAGATAATTTGCCTACGACAGTATGGGGAACAGTTAATCTATGGTAGAAGGCAGTGTAGCGTGGTGGTTAAGAGCACTGAGCTGCAAACCTGGAGACCTGGGTTTGAATCCCATCAGCCCCCATTTTCATACTGTGTGATCCTGAGCAAGTCACCTAACTTCCTTGTGTTTCCAGGTCACACCTGCAAATGAGCTCTGGCTTAGTGTGCCTTTCCTGGTTAAGTAATTTCCCCTCTATCCCCTTTATAGTATGCTTTTTGTTTGAGGTCATTGGCCTACGACAGTATGAGGAACAGCTAATTTACAGTGTGCTTTTTATGTGAAGTCATTGGCCTATGACAGTATGCTGAACGGTTAATCTGTTGTGTGCATTTTATTCTTGGCTGTGTCAGTGCTGGGAAATGCTGATCTATAGTGTGCTCTTCTCCCCTTGTAGCCTGAACACTGGGCCCTGAGCAATGATCTGTATGGCTGCCGTGCCTGTGACTGTGACGTTGGAGGAGCTCACAATAACCTGTAAGTATGAAAGTGGTGCTGAAGACGGCTACCTCGATAGTCCAGCTGTAGCGTGTTGCACTGTCCTTTGGGTGACCAGATTCAGGAGCAAATGGCAGCAGCACCTTCTGGTCAAGGAAGGAGGTGCCTGAATTTGTAACTGCAGTCATCCCACCAGTGGGCCCGGGAAGTAGTTCCTGCCTCCTGTACAGTGGTGCTGCAGATTCTGGGCATTACTGAGGGGTGCCATGAAGGCGGAGGGTGGAAAGTGGGACAAAAACATTCAGCCTTGGTACTTGGCATGATAACTGATGGTAGCAACATAGACATTTAGAAAACTGTAGGAAGAAAAAGAACTGCTAGACCCATCTAGTCTGCCCAAGGGTTCCCTGCATGTTGTACCTCCACAGACTATAACTTATCTCCGGGGACTCTTTCTGCTTCTGTAATATGACCCTGTGTCTATCACATGCATGCTTGAAGCCTTCCACTGCTATAGCATTCACATCTTCAACTGGCAGTCAATTCCATACTTCTGCCACCCTTTCTGTGAAGAAGTATTTCCATACGTCGTTCCTGACATTCCCCCCACCAGTTTCATTGCATGCGCCCTAGTCCTGGAGCTCATCCTCTTTTGGAAGAGGCTTCCTTCCTGCACTTTGTTGACCCTTGTGAGGTACTTTAAGGTCTCAATCATGTCACCCTTCACTCTTCTGTCCTCCAGTGTATACATATTGAGATCCCTCAGTCTCTCCTCATAGGGCTGCCCTCGCAACCTCTGCACCTTCTTTGTTGCCCTTCTCTGAACCACCTCCATCCTGTCTGTGTCTTTCCTGAGGTGCAGTCTTCAGAACTGGACACATAGTATTCGGGGGTACCAGAGAGCAGTACAGGGGCAGCACCACCTGCCTCCTCCTGCTGGTGATACCCCTCCCTGTGCATCCCAGCATCCCATTATCCTTACCCACAGCCTTGTCACACTATGCTGCCACCTTGAGATCTTCTGAAATAATAACTCCAAGGTCCCTTTCCTGCCTACTGACTTCCAGCTCCTCCCCCATCCTCTACTCAGCACTGGGGTTCCTGTGCCCTAGAGGCATGATTTTGCACTTTTTGGCAGTGAACCCCAACTGCCATGCCTTTGATCCTTCCTCTAGTTTTTCTAGATCCCTGTGCATTGTCTCCACCTTTTCCTGGGTGTCTGCCATTTCGCAGATCTTAGTACCGTGTACAAAAAGACAAACTTTCATATTCATTTCCTTTGCAAATGTCCCCTGTGAAGATATTGAAGAGGACTGGTCCCAACACGGAACCCTGCAGTACTCCACTGGTCACAACACATCCTTAGAGTGTGTGTCATTTACCACTTCCTAGCCAGTTGCAAACCAAATTTACCATTTTGATCCCTACCCTCAAATCGGTCATCTTCCTGATAACCCGTCTGTGCAGCATAGCGACAATGACCTTGCAGAAGTCTAGATAGGTTACATCCAGTGGCTTCCCCTGATCTGTTTGCCTGGCCATCCAGTCAAAGAAATCTATCAGGTTCATTTGATATGACCTTTCACCCATTAACCTGTGGTGCTGCAGTCCACTGGTTTCTAGGTAATCAACAAGTCTCCTTTTCAAAGGGTTTCGATTAGTTTCCCCACCACTAAAGTTAGGTTAACTGGCCTGTAGTTGCTGGATTGTTCCCTGCTGCCACTCTTATGCAGAGGGACAATGTCAGCCTTTTGACAGTCCTCTGGAACCACTGCTATTTCCAGGGAACTATTAAACGAGGCTGTCAGTGGAACAGCTAGCACTTCCCTAGTGCAGGGGTGCAGGGAGACAGGTGGGGACAAGGCAGAGGAAAAGGGAGGTATAAATCTGGTAAGCAAGAATAAAAGAGAAAAAGAGGCAGGGAACAGACAAGGTAAGAAAGGAAGAGGTGGCTCAGATGGAACCTCAGGGGACAGCCCAGGCAGGAACTGGGGAGCAGGGAAGCAGGCAGGGAGGGAGTAAGGTATAGAGAGCCATGCGTGCCAATGCAAGGTGTCCGGGAATAAAATTCCAGACCTGGAGGCCATCATGGCAGAGGCTAAGCTGGATTCAGAGGCCATAACGGAGTCATGGTGCATATATGACCTTTCTGGGCAGGAAGGAGGGGAAGATGGGCCACACAGTGGGTGCGGAAGGGAATACAGGCCATGGAGGTACAGGGTCACTTGGAGGAAAAGGAGGGGCTGGAAGTGCTGTGGGTCATGCTGGAGATAGGCTGTGGGGCCACTCTCCATATGATGGTAGTGTACAGACCTCCAGCACAGGGAGAGGAGTTGGATAAGGCTCCTTGCGGAAGTCCTCATCAGAATGGCAAGTAAGGGGGAGGTGCTGCTAGTTGGTGACTTCAGTCTGCCAGACATGGAGTGGAGCTTTCCAGTGGCAGCTTCAGCAATGAGTAGGGCCATCCTGGACTCCTATGAGAGGCTTTACTCAGGCAGCTAGTCAAGGCACCCACTGGGGATGTGGCAGTGCTGAACCTGGTGCTTACAAACAGGGATGGCATTGCAGATGTCACAGTGGGCAGTCTTTTAGGTACCAGTGATCAGCGTACAGTGTGGTGTAACATAAAGACAGGAGCAGAGGCAAGCCACACGAGGATGAGGGTCCTGGACTTCAGGACGGTGGATTTTAAATAGTAGGAAACTGTCTCAAAAAAATTGTTTCATGGGAGGGTGCCAGGGAGGGGTAGAGGCAGTGTGGGGAACAATAATGGAGGGTGTAATTAAGGCAACCAGCCTCTGCATGAAGGAAGAGTGAGTAAAAGCAGAAGGAAAAATAGATCATTATGGTTCTCTAGAGAAGTGGCCAAGATCGTAGGATCATGGTGGTGTATGAGTCAGTAGCCATAGGCCTTTGGACTTCCCCAATATTAGGAAAATTCAAAATTCCTGTTACCCATGTACTTATCCAAAGCTGACTTAAAGGCATCTAAGGATTTGCTTAGCACAATCTCCTTGGGTAGCTTGCTCCATGTTTAAACGGCTCACTTATTTAACCATGTTCCCCGTGTTGTAGTCTTATAGAAGTCACCCTTTAGCTGTCTGCTGTGATATCTACTCTTCCTAACACGTAACTTCCTATCTAGGCTTCACACTTCCAAAGATCTTTGTTGTGGAATGCACTGTAAATCAGACACAGGTGTCACCTCAATCTTCCATACTCCAAAGAGTAGAGTTTTAAGTCCACCAACCTCTCCCCATAGGACCTGTCGGACAACTGCCTGATCTTTTTAGTGGCTCTTCTCTGTACTTTCTCAAGCATCCTGTTGTTAAGTATAGTATGAGGTGCTCAGAACTGTACACAGTACTCTAGGTGTGGTCAAGCTAGGGTCTTCTACAACGGTATCAAATGGTGGAGAAAAAAGGGTGGCATTCAGGAGGTATAAGGAAACGCAGAGGAAGCAGGACAGGGAGGTTTACCTAGTAACACAGAGAGAAGCAGGAAAGGTGGTGAAGGGAGCAGAGGCTTGGACAGAGGAAAGGGCAGCCAAAGGGATAGCTATAATAAGACTTTTTTCATATACAGTCGGCACCACTTATAACATCCACCCTTGCAGTGGACAGATGCTTTTAGTGGTAATTTCTCGCCAGCCCAACCCTCCATTGTAGGAATACCATATAAAACCTGCTGGTTACAGCGAACTATACACACTGCACATAGTGGCTGCCAGAGTCCTTATTAGGTGTGAATGTGAGTCCCCAGCATTTGATAGTTAATGTGACCTGCTGGTGGCTTGATTAGTGTAACAGTTAGCTGTTAACAGCTGATTCTCAGCTGATCAGTGGGTACTTAAAGATCATGTGCAATGGTTTTTACATATTTTTTTATAAAAGCTTGAAAAGCTGACATTCAAGTCCCTGTGTCATGATTAGTGTTTCCTGAAAATTTCATGCTGTTTGATTTTGTGGTTTTCTTTAAATTAGCATTTGTTAACTTGCTCTACAGTGCCTGAAAACAGTGGAGTTATTTTTGTGTCCTCAGGCAAACTTGTGTGATGTGTGATGTGTGATGAGTGAGTGTGATGTGTGAGTGTGATGACATCATTTTGGAGTAGCTTACTGTTTCAGATTCCCAATCAGAGCAGCACTCTGTAGAGTTAGTGGTTTGCTGAGCTCTCAAAGTTTCTTACAGACCCAGTCTCTGGTTTGTGTTTTAGATAGATAAACTTAAAACATATCATTATCTTTTGATAAAAAGCTGATCATTGTAATTTCAATGCTGAATTGAAGTAGTGGAAATCTTTCTGTGTGAGAAATCAGCTTGTCTGTATCACAGCTTTCAGTTCTTTCTAATCAAAAATCAGATTTTTTTCTAACTATATAGCACAGGGCCGTTTAATGAATATAAAATAAATCTAAATTTTGTTCATTTACAGAAACAGTTTGTCTTTGATGTAGCCTTCATAAATATGTTCATGTAAGAACATTTTTTATGTCAGATTGACAAACCGTACATGTGCTTGAAATACTGTAGCAGAGTGTGACAGGCACCTGTCTGAACTCACAAATTTCAGTTCTTTGGCGATTTCTGTGTGAAAATATATCATGTACGTGTACAACTAGAAACACTATGTGGCATCCCAATGCACCATGTCTCTGCCCCATAGTTGAGGCAGCTGCAGTCTACTGCCACCTGTCCCTGCCCCACAAGCCCCCTGCCTTCTGCTCCACATTTATTTATTTATGAAATTTACCAGATAAGCATACTGAGCGGGGACCGCTCATTTCCAGATGCGACCTGGGGGTTACATAGGTCAAGATAGGTACAGAATGCACAGTACAACAGTGAATAGACAGCAGGTTCTGTAGATAACTTGCGAGACTGCTGCATCCTGCTGCCCACTGTCTTCTCCCACACAGTCAGGGATTGTGCACCCTGCTGCCTCCATCCCCTGCCTAAAGAATCAGGGCTGCTGCACCCTGCCAAACCCTGCCCAAACAGTTGGGGATGATGCACCCTGCTGCCCTCTCTCCCTCACAGTTAGGGAAGCTGCACCTGTTCACCCCTGTTCCTGTCCCCACAGTCAGGGCTGCTGTGCTATGCTAAGCCCTAGTGTGCCAGGTCCCCTGCCTCCACAGCTGGGGCTGCTGTACCATGCTGTCCTATCCACCAGAGGTGGGGCTTTTACTACACCCTGCTATGCACTTCCATTGCCCCAAATGGTCAGGGCTGCTGCACCATCTGTACCCCATCTCATAGTCAGGGCTGCTGTACCCTGATGCCCCCTGTGTTCTGCACCACAGTCGAGACTTCTGCATCATGCTGTCCTCTATCCCATGTCGCCAGAGACAGGGCTCCTGCACCCTGCTCCTTTCTACACAGTTGGGGTTGCCATGGCCTGCTGTGCTCTAGTTCCCCATGTCGCTGCAGTTTGGGCTGCTGCACCATACTGCCACTTGCCACAAGATGCAGGGCATTTGCTATACCCTGTTGCATGCCTCCATAGTTGAGGCAGTTGCACCCTGCTGTCCCCTACCACCAGAGTCGGATCCTTTGCTATACCCTGCTTCCTACATTCCTTGTCCCAGACAGGCATCGCTGTTGTACCCTACCCCACAGTTTGGGTTGCTGTATCCTGATGCCACTCCTATCTCCTGCCCGAACATTCAGGGCTGCTACACCCTGCTGCCCTCTGTCCCCACGCTCACAGTCAGGGCCACGGCACCCTGTTGCCCCCTGTCCCTGTCTCCACAGTCAGGGCTGCTGTGCTGTGCTACACCCTAGAGTCTCATGCTGCCTGCATCCACATTTGGGTCTGCTGAGCCCTGCTACACATTTCTATTGCCCCAAATGGGCTGGGCTGCTGCACAATGTATTCCCTGTACCACTGTCAGGGTTGCTGTATCCTGATGTCCACCTGTGCCCTGCCCCACAGTCAAGGCTTCTGCACCATGTTGTCCTTTGTCCCCTGCCACCGTTGTGTCCTGCTGCACCACACAGCCCCTTGCCTCCACAGGAAGGGGACAGGGTGCAGCAAATGCCCTTACTCTTGTGCTGCACCCTTCCCAAACAGTTGGGGGTTGCTGCACCCTGCTACTCTCTCTCTCTCTCTCTCTCACCCTCACAGTCAATGACATTGCACATGTTGCTCCCTGTTCCTGTCTAAGCAGAGTGTAGCAAAGGATCTTAATCTGGTGGGAGGGGGACAGCAGGGTGCAACTGCCTCAACTGTGGAGGTATGCAACAGGATGCAGCAAATGCCTGAATCTTGTGGCAGTGGCAGCATGGTGCAGCAGCCTAATTGCAGGGCATGGTACTCTGGGCACAGCAGGCTACAGCAACCACAACTGTGTTGAAAGGAGCAGGTGCAGCAGCCCTGTCTGTGGTGCTAGGTGATAGAAAACAGCATGGTGCAGAAACCTCAACTGTGGGGCAGGACACATGGGGCATCAGGGTACAGCAGTCCTGGCTGTGAGGATGGAGTACACTTGGTGCAACGCCTGCCCATGGAGGCAGAACATAGCACTTTAGGGCCTGGTAGCAACACCCAGCAACCTTGACTGTGGAGACAGGAACAGGGGCAACAGGTGCAGCTTCCCTAACTGTGAGAGCGGGGGAGATAGGGCAGCAGGGTTCAGCAACTCCAATTGTTTGGGCAGGAAGCAGCAATGTACAGTAGTCCCGATTCTTTAGGCAAGGGATGGAGGCAGCAGGGTGCACAATCCATGACTTTGTGGAGAAGACAGTGGGCAGCAGGGTGCAGCAGCCTCGAATGTGGAGCAGAAGGCAGGGGGCTTGTGGGGTAGGGACTGGTGGCAGTAGACTGCAGCTGCCTCAACTTTGGGGCAGAGACACAGTGCATCAGGATGCCACATAGTGGTTCTAGTTGTACATGAACATGATGTATTTTCACACAGAAACCACTAAAGAGCTTAAATTTGTGAGTTCTGACAGTACATGTGCTTGAAATACTGTAGCAGAGTGTAACAAGCACCTGTCTGTCAATCTGACATGAAAAAAAATGTTCTTACATGATTGTATTTATGAAGGCTACATCAAAGACAAACTGTTTCTGTGTATGAACAAAACTTAGATTTATTTTATATTCATTAAACAGCCCTGTGTTATATAGTTAGAAAAGAATTGAGGTTTGATTAGAAAGAACAGAGCTGTGATACAGACAAGCTGATTTCTCACAGAAAATGATTTCCACTACTTCAATTCAGTATTGGAACTGAAATGATCAGCTTTGTAAAGGAAGAGAATTATATATTTTCAGCTAATCTATCTTAAACCAGAGACTGGGTTTGTAAGGAACCTGGAGAGCTCAGCAAACCATAAACTCTACATAGTGCTGCTCTGATTGGGAATCTGAAACAGCAAGCTACTCCAAAATGATGTCATCACTCTCTAAGTTTGACTGAGAGGACAGAAATAACTACTGTTTTCAGCCACTGTAGAGCAAGTTAACAAATGCTGATTTAAAGAAAACCACAAAACCAAACAGCATGAAATTTTCAGGAAACACTAATCATGACACACGGACTTGAATTTCAGCTTTTAAAGTTTTCATTAAAATATGCAAAAACCGCTGCACATGATCTTTAAGGTGCTGTTTATTTGGTCTGCCCAAGCACTGCTTCCCTGTGCGTTGGAAAACTGAGACACTTGTTGTTGCTGAATTTGTAGGAGAATGTCAGCCCTACAGCCGTCAACCTCTGGCTCTCAAACAAGGTGTTTGCCCATAACGTTTACATACCACCATACTGGTGGAACAAGCCAGACTTTTTTTATACTGGAGCACTTTACAGTAAATGGAGTAAGTTATGTGTTAGTCCTTGGTTTGGGTGTTTTAGTTCATGTGTGCTTACGTTTTGAATTATATTAGGCACGAAACCTTTATCCCAGTACAGCCACTCTGTAGACTTTGGCTCTCAAACAGCACAGGACTGCCATCAGTCTCACTCTCACTCTCGCTCTAAAAGCCGAAATGCTGCAGGAGGCTGAGCAAATGCCAGAGTTCAGTCTCCGTGACTTGGCAGCACATTTCAAGATTCCCAAGTCTACAATGAATCACTGAGTTCATGAAGGTTGAGACGCAATTAAATTAAAAGTGTCAAGCGAGGGTGAGCAGGGGTGAACATATGCTAACTCGCTACAGTATCAAGTGCCTTTATTTCTTTATTTTTCTGTTAAATCAACTGACAGATTTAATGCAGCAATAGTGACTGCTATGCCTTATGTACTTAGATGTACACAGGGTGGCAGTATAGCCTAGAGGTTAGAGTAATGAGTTATGAATGAGCTTGGTACATACAGCAGACCTGGGTTTGAGTCCCACAACCTCCACTTGCATACAGTGTGACTCTGAGCAAGTCACTTAACCACCCCAGCGCTTACAGGTTGCCCCTGAAAACGGGCACTTGTTCCTAGTGGGCCTTACCCGGTTAGCCAAAGAATAAAAAAACATGAACACTAGTACAGTACTGCATGCCCCACTTTAAGAGCCTGCCTGGTCACCTGCCAAGTCACTGAAGCTGCTCAAAGTTAAGTCAGATTCTGGTTCTAGCAGACACATTAGTATTTTACAGATTTGTCCACTATAAGTGGTGCCTACTGTACATAAGTGAGAAGACGAAAGCAAGGGGAGGGATAATAAGGATTGGGAGTACGGCAAGAGGAGACCGTGTGGAAAAGGACCAAGAAAAGGCTGCCTTCCTGAACAGCTACTTCTGCTCAGTCTTCAGCTTGGAGGGGGTGGGGAGGACGGACCACCAGGGAGTAGCAGAAACAAGTGGGGGGGGGGCCGAGGTGGACACAAATTCATTTTCTGAGGATAGAGTCCTGAAGGAACTTGCAGCTCTGAAGATGGAAAAGACTATGGGACTGGACAGGATACACCCAAAGGTACTAAAGAAACTCCGGCAGGTGCTAGCTGCCCCACTGATGACCTTATTCAACAGTTCTCTGGAAACGAGCATGGTTCCAGGCGACTGCAGAAGAGTAGACATGGTTCCAGACGACTGCAGAAGAGTAGACATGGTTCCAGACGACTGCAGAAGAGTAGACATGGTTCCTCTACACATAAGAGTGGCAGCAGGGAGGAGGCTAGCAGCTATAGACCTTTCAGTCTTACTTCAGTGGTGGGGAAATTGATGGAAGCCTGCTTAAAGAAAGGCTGGTAGAGTTGCTGCAATCAAATGGGCTGCAAGACTACAGGCAGTATGTATTTACGTTGGTGGGATGGGAGTCATGCCAGAAGAACATAACTTATTTCTTTGACTGGGTGACTAGGGAAATAGATCAGAGGAGGGCAGTAGACGTGGCCTAGCTGGACTTTAGAAAGGCCTTTGACACTGTACCGCTCAGAAGACTGTTAAGGAAATTGAGCGACCTAGGAGGGGGGTCCAAAGTGGTGAATTGGATTAGAAACTGGTTAACAGATAGGAGACAGAGAGGGGGGTGGTTAGCGGCACGCACTCTAATAATGGGAGAGTGGACTGCAGGGTGCCGCAGGGTTCAGTACTGGGACTTGTCTTCTTCAGCGTCTTCATAAGGGATATTGCAGAAGAACTGGAAAGTAAGGTATGCCTTTCTGCAGATAATACCAAAATCTGTATTAGGATGAACACTCAGGAAGGGTTAGAGAGAATGCATTACAGGGATTTTGGGGAAACTTGAAGAGTGGCCAAGAGCATGGCAGTTGGGGTTAAATGCCAAAAAAGCAAAATTGTGCATTTAGGGCATAGGAACCCACGAGTGGAGTATAGGATGAGGGGAAAGGTATTGACAGTCACTAAGCAGGAAAGGGACCTTGGGGTTATTATAACTGATGCCCTCAAAGTGGCAGGACAGTGTGACAGAGCAGTGGGTAGGGCTAATGTGATGCTGGGGAGCATAGGGAGAGGTATCTCCAGCAGAAGGAGGGAGGTAGCATTGCCACTGTACCACTCACTGGTGAGCCCTCAACTGGAGTACTGTGTCTAGTTTTTGAGGCCACACCTTAGAAAGAAAGGACATAGACAGGGTGGAGGCAGTTCAGAGGAGCACAGCTAAAATGGTGCAGTGGCTGGCCCGTCGGCGCAGTGGTTGGATTTCCGCTTGCGACACCGGCGACCCAGGTTCGGGAGTGGACTCGGGTTGCTGGAGGGCCGGCCGGGGGAGAAAGGCTTGAGCATCCCACGACTGCTCACCTTCTCCAGGGGAAGGGGGGAAGCCAAGGCCCGCAGTTTGCCTGACCCTGGGTGGAGGCTTGGGGTACGGCAAGTCCTGTCACCGGAAGGGGCTGGCCAGGATGCATGGTGGACATCAGCACCTAGCGCCTTGACATCAGGAACGCACACCACACCAAGGGAGAAAAAGGAGGAAAACACAAGTGTCAGTCTCCTAGGTGACGGAGACCCAGCAGTTACCCTGATTGCCTGCACCTCCCCGACGTCCCCGGTGGGTCCGACACTAGCAAGATTTTTGGGGTGCGCCGCCCCACCCCATACCCACCTGGGGGGTACAGCCATGGCTCGATGGGGAACCACCGGGGCAGAACTGGGGAGGCTGCGGTGCGGGGAGAGACTGCAATCTGTGTCTCCCGAAAGAGTAGTGACCGACACTGAGGGAGGAGGAATAAACAGAAATTTCAAAAAAATGAAATAAAAAAGTGGTGCAACGTTTACACAAGAAGCCCTGCAAGGAGAGACTGAGGGATTATCCTGGACAGCAGATTTGACACTGGAGGCTCAGGTGTCATCTGTGGTCTGAAATGTTTTTTACCACCTCAGGAATATTGCCTGGATTAAATCTCTTATCCCACCTGGCAACCTGCCCTCACTAGTACATGCTTTTGTGACATCCAGACTCAGTTAGTGTGACGTCCTCTACCTTGGGCTGAATGGAGGGACCCTACGTTGCCTGCACCTGTTGCAGAATGCTGCAACCAAGTTGTTGACAGGCCAACCTAGGTCTTGCAGTATAACTCCAGTCCTGCGCAAGTTGCGCTGGCTGCTGGTGAGGTGGCGGATTTCCTTCAAGGTAGGCTTGCTGATCTGTATAGCCCTACAGGGATTTGGTCCTAACTACCTGCAGGACCTTCTGTTTCCTCACCAGACCTCCCACCCTCTCTGTTCCTCTGAGGCGGGCCTCCTTGCAGTTCCCAGGATTCGGTTAAAATCTTTGAGTGAGAGAGCCTTTGATGTTGCTGGCCTGACCCTCTGGAACTTGCTTCCCAGATCTCTGTGGGAGGCCCACTCACTGGAAGCCTTCAAAAGGGGTCTGAAGTCCCATCTTTTATAGCAGCTTTTGGCCTATCTTAGTGCACTGGCTGTTTAGTCTATATTTTATGTTATTCTAGTTATTTCATTCTTATAATTGTCTTAATTGAGTTTTAATATTGAGCTTTATTGGTTTGTTTTGTGGCTGTTATTTTTGTACTTGTGGTTTGTATGTAATGCTGTGGCTGTTATTTTTGTACTTGTGGTTTGTATGTAATGCTGTGGCTGTTGTTTTTGTACTTGTGGTTTGTATGTAATGCTGTGGCTGTTGTTTTTGTACTTGTGGTTTGTATGTAATGCTGTGGCTGTTGTTTTTGTATTTGTGGTTTGTATGTAATGCTGTGGCTGTTATGTTTGTACTTGTGGTTTTTATGTAATGATGTGGCTGTTATTTTTGTACTTGTGGTTTGTATGTAATGCTGTGATACTGTATTGTGTATTGTACAGTGCTCAGAGCCCACAGGAGTGGGTGCCTCATAAATAAAAGTTTGCTTGTCTGCTTGCTTGCTTGATCTCAACATGTAGAGCCTGAAAGAGGCAGCATCAGGACCAGGGGGCATGCGATGAAGCTGCAGGGGGTGTTAGAGAGGGATGGGAAGAAGTACTACTACACTAAAATGATGGTAGATGCCAGGAACAAGCTGTCAGAAGAAGTGATGGAGGCGAAAACAGTAGGGGACTTCAAGCATGCATGGGATAGAGATAGGTGAGTATTAGTAAATAGGCAGGGAGGGTCTCCAGAGACCAGTTAGGGTCTGTGGAGAAAAGTTAAGCCGAGAACATCTGGGCAGACTGGGTAGGCCAAGTGGTCCTTTTCTGCCGACACATTCTATGTTTATGTTTTCCTGAGTTCCTACAGTACCCTGGGCTGTATGCCATCTGGTCCCATAGCCTTATCCACTTTCAGGGCTGCAAGTCCTTTCACCACACTTTCCTCTGAACTAGTCTTGTATCCCTTGTATCCTCACCCAACTATGCAGTTGTGACTGCTCCTCCTAAGATCCTGACACAGCTCAGCTCTAGGAATTGACCTGTGCTTTGATTCCCTTATCCTCTTCTTATTCTTCCCCTTCTTTGCTTATCCTCTCTCCCCGAGCCCTGGCTAACAAAGTCATAATTTTACTGACTGCACCCACCTCCCCACTCTCTCATCTCCTCATCTTGCCATTCATGTGATTGTCTTATGGACTGTATACCTACTGTAAATTACTAGCGTGCTATTCAGTATATTATGTAACTGAGAGTTTATGCAACCACTGTTGACTGTTAATAGTTTGCCTTCCAACCTTGTAATGTAATAGCCAAGCTTTGTATGTACAACTTCTGTATTTATATTTGACGTGGAACCTTTGTAAAAGAACCCTTGGTTCAAAGGTATGTTAATCCTAGCAATAAATAAATAAAATACCCACCCTTCCCCACCTCTCTTCTTACTTCTCTGTGGTGGCCTTTCCCTCTGCAGATCGAGCAAAAGTACCTTTTCAATTTCAAAATGTCAGCTTATCCTTGGTTTCCTTCTGCACAAACTCCCCTTCCACTCTTCTTATCTTCCCTATACAACCCCTAAGTTTTCTTGCTGACATATCAGAAGAAAGTCTTTTATTGTCAATAAACAGTGTTATTTCATCGCAAAGAAAACGAGCTCAGTACAGACAAGCTTTGTAACATTTTCATCCTAGGAACTAAATCAGACAACATATCTATTCAATTCAAAGCAATACATATTAATCAACCTTAGTAATTGAAATTTCTGCATATAACAGTTTATCAGACTAAACCGACACCTTTAACTATCCTTACATTCTACTATTATATTCTAACAATGTTTCCGTCAACAGTATGAAAAATAAAGAGGAAAGCCAGGTAGTCAAAACAGAGAGAAGAAACTGAAAAAAATAGGTTATAGAAAAAAATGAATCAGGAAAAAAGCAAAATTAAAAGAAAAGAGAGCTTACCTTGTTCCATTTAGTCACATTATCATTTCCACCTGCCAGGGAATCTTCAACTGCCTTGTTCTTTTAGCTGTCTGTTAACTAATTGTTTTGGCTAGTTAGAAATTTTAAGATGTTATCCATTTAGCTACGAACATTTTGGCGTTCAAATAAAAACAATACGCTGACCGCATTCCTCTGCCAGTGCTATAGCTCTCCCAACCACCTTTCCAGCTTCCTTCTGCCTGGCTTTGTACACTTCCCTTTCCTGTTACTTTTGAGTTTCTTTGTACCTTTTGAATGCTGCCCTTTTTCCTGTCACTGCCTTTGCCACATCCATGGAGAACCAAAATGGTCTTCTTTTCCTCCTGCCTTTTCTTACCTCTGTCATGTAGAGGCTCATTGCCTTAATGACCTACCTCTTCAGCTTGACCGTTCCTGCCGATGCTTTTTTTTTAACTTATACAAAATGTTTAATTATTTTTAATCTGTTTATTTATTGATTGTTTATATCATCTCAATGTTTTGCCACTCTGTCAGATGTTTAACTGTATGGTGCCCAGAGCCTCCGGGATTGGGCACCAAACAAATAAAAAGTTACTTACTAATGATGCCTTCCCTTATTCCTTTCCACTGCACCTCCGCCCCTCCCTGTTTATACCCCTCTCCAAGACATTTTCTGAGGTAATTTCCCATGTCTTTGAAATCTGTTCTTCCGAAGTGCAGTACTCTCGTCTTCGTGTGCCTCACCCCAGCTCCTTTCCTTACGTTGAACGACATCATAGGATGATCACAGTTACCCAGGGGACTCCCACTGTGTTGTTTATCATGCTGTCCCTGTTTGTGAGTACCACATTCAGCACAGCCCCACCCCTAGTAAGTTCCTTTACAAGCTGCCTGAGAAAAGCTCACTGTAGGGAGTCTGGGATGGCCTTGCTCCTTTCCGAAGCTGCTTGGTATTTTCCAATAGAAAAGAAGTAGAGAGGCGATGGCTCAGGGACAACGTGAGGAAGTGTTTTCACACGGAGAGGGTGGTGGATGCATAGAACGGCCTTCCTGATGAGGTTGTGGGGTCAAAAACAGTGGGGGAATTCAAGAATGCATGAGACAGACATATAGAAGATGATGTATGGTCCTTTATCTGTAACAACTGTGTGTAGCCATCAAAAGGTTGCCAATGGGGAACATTTAAACCTCAAGAGTGAAGCTCGTGAGGTTTTGGTCGCCATAGCAACCTCGAAATGCTAACGCATGGTTGTTGTGGATAGAGGACCATACATTGTCTTTTATAGTGTATGGTCCACTATCACTAATAAAAGGAGCAAGGAGGTGTGCAGCTGTGTCCTTACATTTTAGTTTTTTTGCCTAAGTGCCGCTCTCCTGGTCTTGTGCTCTCACCACTGCCACCGCTTTCTGACTGGCAGAGATTCGCGTAACGCGCATGCGCAATTGCGTTCGTTATTGTTATGGTGCAGTAGCTATGTAGCTAGTGCAACATAACAGCTACGATGACGTAGCTACTGCAGCATAACAACGCTATTCTAGGGATGGATTTCCATCCCTAACAGCGTTCCACCATACACTATAAGGCAATTCTGGTGGGAGGTAGGAAGAAGTAGGCTGTTGGTTAACTAGGATCTGCAGCTTATCCAATAGATAGGGAAATGGTCAGACTGAGTGGGCCAAGCGGTCCTTATCTGCTGCCAAAGTCTATGTTTCCCCCCACATCAAGTAGATTGAAATCTCCAGCCAGCAGCATCTTCCCCTTTCCTGCCATCCCGATATTGATGGCCTCCCCTAGGGACCTGTCCATCTCCTCCCATTATTCTTGTGGTCTGTAAACTACCCTCATCTGGACTGTGGTCCAACAGCCCAGTTCCAAAATGAACCTCCTCACCTTGATGTACCTGCACTTCAGTGACCTTTTATTCCCTCCCTCACATATATTGCAACCCCTCCTCCCTTCTTTCCAGCCCTGTCTGTCCCAAAATGTGAGTAGCCAGGTGTGGCCATGTCCCAGTCATAGTGTATAGTGCATCACGTCTCTATAATGGCCACTAGATGAAGGTGAGCCTATGCCATGATAGCCTCCATGTCGCAGATTTTGTTTCCAAGGCTCCTGGTGTTATTACGCATTACTCTCCACACCTTCTGACCCCACCTGATGGCTTGTGCTTTCCATCCCTGCTTCCGGCTCACCCGTTTTGCGAACCCTGTTCCTTGTCCCTTTGATCCGCTTACCTCCCCTTTCCCAATTGTGTCCCTTATCCTTTTCTCCTTATGCCTGCCACTGACTCCCTGTGATGCAGCCTTTGGGGTAGTGTCATTCCCTGGGATCTCCCCCTCTGTATTTCTATTATCTGGGAGGGGCAAGTTCTGCCTCCCTTTGGTTTTTGCCTCCCCCCGGCCCTTGGCTAGTTTAAATGCTCATTCAAGTAGCATCTGATCCTCTCACCAAGCACTGTGGTGTCTTTCACAGAAGGATGCAGGCCATCTGTCTTATAGAGGCTCATCATTCCAGGTTGGTCCCCAGGCTCCAATGTAGCCAAAGCCCTCCTCAGCGCACCATGTCTTCAGCTAATCAGTCGTTCCTTCCTAAGATAGTTTCTGGATTCACAGTAAATCAGACTATCCACCTTTCTGTGTTTTTTCCTTCCCTTAATTAAGAATGCAGAAGTTATCCTGCATTCTGTGCGTTCCAAAGTGCGTTATGCTTCTGTGTAGATGCAGAAAGGACTGCAGAAAGTCCTCTCAGCTTTTTGTTTCATTTGCCCCAGAATGGTGGTTGCCCCTGTTTCTAAGTAGTGCCTTTGCCAAGTGGTTGGCATCCTGCAGTTTATTTGGTTACCTGAAGCACGGTAAGGAGCTTCCTGGTCATGTCTGTGGGCATGCCATCTGTGGCATAATCACTTCTGTGGCTTATTTTTCATTGTCTCAGCAGCTGACACGTGCTGTACCACCTCGTGGAGTTCTGTCCATAATTTCACTAAGTACTACAGTCTGGGTCTTGTGGTGTTAGATGGATTGGCTTCTAAGCTTTGCCATCTTCCAAGATCGCCTATATTGTGGTCTTCCTCCTATCATAAGTGTTTCTAACTCCCTGCTGCCTGGCCTTTTTCCTGTCCTGCAGTCATGCACTGCTTCGAAGTCATTACAAAGTGTGGTTCTGTGAAAGATGTCCTCAGATAAGATAGTTACTTGCCAGTAATAGAGCCGCAGCACACTCTCTTACCTACCTGTTCGGTATTTCAGGTGTCATACCTTGTAAGATGTCTAGTTACTGCAAGCTTGTATTTCTCCTTTTTTTGCACCCTTCTAAATGTGTCTTTTTTTCTTTCTGGAACCACTGCCTCCTGTCAGCCTAGTTTGGGGTTCTGGTCTTCTGTTCTGGGGATGTGACTGCCCACATTATATAACTGGCACTGACATACGTCAGTGTGGGCAGCCTGAGTTTGGCAAATGTTTTCAACTGGTCTTGACACTGATGCCTTACAGTTCCAAAGGTGTGTCTCTGTGAAGGAGATGAAAAGATTTGCTGCTGCTGGGAAGTCATTAATCTTTCGTGAAGTAATGCACCCAGAACCCATGGGATAGGGTGTCCAGGGCAGTGACCAGAGGGGTGCAAGAACTGCGGTTGCAGTAGGGCCCATACTGTTAGGGAGCCCACTGCTTCAGGGGTCAGCATCAAGAAAACCTTTTCTCACAGACGAACTTGCAAGTTTCTTTTTGGAAATTGCTTCCATTTGAAATTTGGTTGTCAGCAGTGGTGTCAGAAGATTCCAACTCCAGTGTCACATGGTTTGGAAGGAAAGAACAACAAAGCAATAGGGGCCCATCACTCAAAACATCAGATCATGGTGCTCGTGTCCCCAGAAGGAGCAGGAACAAATTAAATTGTTCAGTTCTTTGATCATGGAGCCAGCAAGGGGGCGGGGGGGCAACTTGGACAAACTATGTATGTTCAGCAGAAGTAATACAAAATAAAAAAAATTACACTATAAAAAGTTCATATGCACTAATGGTTATTTCACATTTATTGGTGGGGAAGTGGTGGGCCCAACAAAATATTTTGAAAGAGGGCCCTTACAGCTGTTGGCATAGCCCTGAGGATGCCGTATTAGAAACTATTACAATTACTTCTGCCTCTACTACTATTTCAGCTGCTGCTACTTATACTACTGCTGCAGCTACCTCTACCACAACTACTACTACTATTACTACTACTACTAGTACTGCTGCTGCTACTGCTTCTTATACTATTGCTACCTCTACCACAACTACTACTACTGCTACTACTAGTACTGCTGCTGCTACTGGTTCTACTGCTTCTTATACTATTGCTACCTCTACCACAACTACTACTACTATTACTACTACTACTACTAGTACTGCTGCTACTACTGCTTCTTATACTATTGCTACCTCTACCACAACTACTACTACTACTGCTGCTGGTAGTACTGCTACTGCTTCATCTTCTGCTATTACTACTGCTACTAGAATAACTACTATTGTTTCTGTTGCTGTTTCCTCTGCTTCTGCAGCTATTGCTACTGCTACTACTACAATTACTTCTACTCCTGCTACTGTTACTACTATTACATCTATCAATACTACTGCTGATGCTGCTAATGATGTTATTTCTGCTACTACTTAAGATTTGTAAGCAGAGAGAAACCAGTGCATGTTGTTTTTGTCCCCCCCCTCCCCTTCGTATGGAACAAGCTAAGCTGGGGGCTTGACCTTCCTGTTTGCTCTCTGCCTTGGTGCAAAAACTGGTCGGAGTCGAGTATGGGAGCTCAGATGTGCACCCTACTCAGATCGTGGGCTGTGCCTGGTATGCCTCATCCTGTTTTGGTAGATGTATATTTATTTATTTTAAACATGTTTTACCAGGTAAGCACACAGAGCCCCAGGCTCGTTTCCAGTTGTGGCCTGAGGGGAGGGGAGGAATGGGACAGTGAGGAATCTTACAGCGTTCATACATTACACATTCCAAAAACAAATAAAACAAGGGCATAGTAAGCAGCATGTCCTGGTGCAGTAAAAATTATAGCAAAGTGACAGGGTAGCCCCAGGGAAATAAAATAAAAGATAGAACCACAGTTGTCTCGCAGAGGATCACAGTAGCTAGCATGATGTACAGATCTGGGTTAATACGATATGCATTAGCTAGATGAGTTAGCTCATTGAGGGGCTTGTCACTGGGGACATAGTGTTGGGGATTTGTAGTGAGACTTGATCAGAGCCTTGCTTGATGTGGGGGAGGGGGCAGTGACACTGGTATGGAGCTATGAGTTGGGAGCTGTACTAGAAGAATCTAAATGAGACGGTTTGTCTGCATCTGTACTATGTATATCTAAGTTCACTAAGAAGCAACTCTTTTTTTTTATAATTTAGTCACCGTATACTCTATGTATCAGTACATATTGGATGCTGGTGTATAGCCCCATGATTTGTCTATGGAAGCAATATGCGGAATGATAAATTTCACTGGCAGATTTCCTTCACAGTTGCCATTCTGCTGCTGAATTTTCTGCAATTGTTTTTTGAGAAACTTAGCCAGATGCTACCAATAGATCTTACTTCGAGAAACAGCTCTTGTAGCAGGTTACACCATTAGGACTGAAGCCGGCAGGCGCCAGGACCCCACAGAAATTTTGTAGCTAGCAGTATTCAGCGGGGACCACCCCCGACGTCAAGCATAGTACATAAGGAGGTGGTCCCCCAGAATCCCCAGTTCTTTTCCCGCCGTCGACTCGCCACCATCGGCCTCTCAGTCTTTCTCTAGCACCCGACGACTAAGAACTTCTCCCACTAGTTTTACGAAACTAATGTCGGCATCTCCAACTCCTTCTTCTGAGGTACACCCTTCCAAGTGTGCCTGTGGAAAACAGATCCCCTTCAAGGATCCTCATTCATCCTGCCTGTGGTGCTTAGGCCCGAACCACGACACCAAGGCCTGCTCCTTCTGTTAGGGGTTCAACAGCTGCACCAGGATCCGCCATCAGAAGGCACTTCAGGGTTACCTTTTAGAAGAAAAACTTAGCAGAATGGATAAAGAACCTTCCTCCAGAGGTGAATCTTCCTCAAAAACCCACAAACAGTGGGACAAGCACCGGGAGAAGGCAAGGTCCAGATCCCCTAACCAGGCCTCCGACTCCTGTAGCTCAGGCTCCACACGATCTGACCGCTCTCCCTCCAGGGCTCGTTCTCAGCCCCCACCAGTTAAGGTTAAGGCTACAGGCAGTTCTTCGGCTTCACTTCAACCCCTGAAGACTTCCAAGCCTTCGGCTTCCTCCACTCCTTCCCGGGCCTCATCCAAGTCTTCTGACCGTCACAAGTCTTCCTCTTCCATCTGACGTCGGGACCCGACTCCAGATCGGTCTCCCAGCCTCGCAGGGGTCCAGATCCACCACCCAGGAAGACAAAAGACCTGACATCTCTTAAGCGGACGACGGACCTGACGTCGGCCAAGCACCCGATGTTGGCCAAGCACCCGAAGTTGGCCAGGCGTTCGCCGGAGCCGAGGACATCGGCCAAGCACCAGACGTCAGCAAGGTGTTCACCGGACGCAAAGACGTCGGCCAAGCGACCGTCGGCCTCTTATTCGCCGGAGCCGAAGACTGCCCCCCAGTCACTGGTGGACACCGGTCACAAGGACTCCATGGAGGAGGATACGACATTGCCTGAAAACCAGGCAGGCGACACAGAGGATGCTGGGCTTCCAAGGGAACCTTCGCCCACCCCGGCGACACCTGCGGACCCGACGCCCGACCCCGGCGACAGACCACCGGCGCCAGGCCCATCGTCTGGCATGAACATACAAGAAGTTAAGGATCTCTTTACTTTCTGGTGGGACACAATCCGGAAAGATGAGGTCTCGTAAAACCTCCTCCTCCTCCTCCTCCTACTCCATCACCTCCTACGCCCCCTCCTCCACCTCAGGGACCAGCAGGATGATCACCAACCCCTAAGGAGCATACTCCACCTCCTAGGGGTAGATCTAAAGATCAAAGAAGGCCTCCCTCAAGATCTCCCTTAGGGTCTCCCAGCCCCAAGCGACCCAGACGTCATCGGTACACTCCGTCAGGGGAGGACTCCAGATTGGATACCTCTGAATTCTCCAGATCTCCTTCTCCACTCAGCATCCCATCGCCTGACCCACAAGACCTACCCAGGTCACCTCCGGATGATCCCTCCTTCTCTGAGATTATGAAGCACATCCAGGAGAACATGGGATGGGATTCTGAAGATCGCGACCCTGAGAGACAGCACCTTGCCCGTTATCTTCGGCAGAAAGATCCCAAGCCTGTGGTAGTACCACCCTTGGTGGACACTTTCGTGGATGTCACCAAGACTGCGTGGAAGCGTCCGCCCTCCACCCTCGCTGTGCCGAAGAAGGCTGACTGCCTGTAAAAGGCCCGGAAAGAGGACCAGTACTTGGCACAACAACCTTTGGCTGACTCCCTGGTCATTACGGCCTCTCATGACCAGTCCCAAAGACTGCAGCATATGAGCACACAGCCACCGGACCAGGAATCCAAACAGCTGGATGCCCTGGGGAGGCGTATGTATGTGGCTGCTACATACTCCCATCAGGTCCCTGAACTACCTATCTCACATGGTTCAGTTTCAGAACGCCCTGTAGGAACAGGGCCAGGACCTTGTCAACAAATTACCGGATGGCGATCAGAAGGCGGAGCTCCTAAACCTCCTCCGCACAGGGTCTGATGTGGGAACCCAAGTGCTATGAGCCGCATATGATTCTGCGGACTTGTCTGCCAGAGCTGCAGCTTCGGGCATCTGTTTCCGGAGACACTCCTGGTTCTGTGTCTCCGGTTTTACCCCGGACGTACAGAAGAACATTCTTGACGTCCCATACAATGGTGAAGTCCTATTTGGTGAACACTTGGAGAAGGTTATCATCAAACTCCAGGACGCCGGGAAGGCAGTTAGATCCGTACAAGCCATGTACAGATCAAGGCCTGGTTCCTTTCGTAGGAAACAGAACCATTTTCACAGCCGGTAACAACGGCAGCAGCCACGTTCCGGCCAGCAACAAAGGGGCACTTTCCAGTGTAAAGCCCAGGCTAAGTCTTCCCCAGGCAGAGGCCAGCGTTACACCAAACTGGCCCAGCCTGCAGGAACTAGTGCTGCTACAGCATGACTCCTTCCCGGCCCCCTCCCCTCCTCTGGATCAACGGGCGCAAAAGGTTGGGGGTCGCATCACTCACCACTTTTCAGGGTGGCAGTCGATTACCACCGATCGGTGGGTTCTGCAATTGGTCAAGAAAGGTCATTTCATCGAATTTCTCAACCACCCACTGTCAAGACCTCCCCTGCTTTCCCGTTATTTGGGTCAGCACACCCTGCTGATACAGCAGGAGGTGCTCGCGCTTCTCGGAAAAGAAGCTATAGAGCACGTACCGCGGAACCAAAGAGGTGCACGTTATTATTCTCACTTCTTTCTGGTTCCCAAGAAGACAGGGGACCTCCGTCCGATACTGGATCTCAGCAACCTCAACGCTCCGGCCCTATACAAACACTTTCGCATGGTGACCCTTCCAGGTCTGATACCCATGCTCAAGCAGGGCGCCTTTCTAGCGTCCTTGGACATGCAGGATGCTTACTTGCATATACCCATCGCTCAAGCACACAGGAAGTTTTTGCGCTTCGAGTTTCAGGGTCACCATTATCAGTTCCAAGCTCTCCCTTTCGGAAAGTCATCAGCACCTTGGGTATTCACGAAGTGCATGGCGGTCGTAGCAGCGACTCTGAGGAGACTAGGCCACTACGGATTCCCCTACCTGGACGACTGGCTTCTCAATGGCACCCTCTCGGGAGGCCCTGATGTCCACTGTTCGTTGTACTTAGTCTCTGTTCAAGACGTTGAGCATCATTATCAATCGAGAGAAGTCACGCCTATTTCCGTCACAGATTCTGCAGTTCATAGATGCAGTTCTGGACACCGTCCAGGGGAAAGCTTTCATACCCCGGGACCGAGCGGAACACATCAGATCCCTTATCAGGGACTTTTTGGCAAAGAAGACCGTCCCAGCCAGACAGGTCCTTTGCCTGCTCGGACATATGGCTGCAGCCATTGCAACAGTCACGCTAGCCCGTCTCCACATGTGGGTGACCCAGTGGATGTTACGGGTCCAATGGGATCAGAAGCAAGACCATCTGTAGCTCCCAATTCGGATCACGAAGGCCGTAATCCGGGATTGGCAATGGTGGCTAGATTCAAAGAACCTATTGGTGGGGTTCCCCTTCACTGCACCATCTCCGATTGTGACTCTCTCCACAGATGCCTCAGGGCTTGGGTGGGGAGCACACCTCGATGGTGTCAGGTCCCAGGGCCTGTGGACAGCCCAAGAGACTCATCTCCACATAAACATCCTGGGAAATGAGAGCAGTTCTTTACACCCTGCAGGCTTTCCAGTCGGAGATCCCACCGGGTACTCTTCTGTTACAAACAGACAATTCTGTGGTGATGTATTACCTCAACAAACAGGGAGGCACCCATTCCTACCCGCTTTGCAGGGAGGCCATGAGGGTTTGGGATTGGGTTCTACGACACGGCGCAAACCTCATTGCCGTTCATGTCCCAGGGGGTGGACAACGTCATTGCAGACAGCCTGAGTCACTCTCAGGCCAGAGTCAATGAGTGGGAACTACTCCAGGAGGTAGTAGAGGATCTGTTTCGCAGATGGGGCACACCAGAGTTAGACCTTTTCACGTCCCCATACAACGCAAAACTGCCCAAATTTTGCTCGCTAGATCCAGGGCCTGGTGTTTTCTGGTGAGACACGTTGTCCCTCTCTTGGGCAGGCAGATTCCTCTATGCCTTCCCCCCCCCTTTCCGTTGATCCAGAGGGTCCTTCTGAAACTTCGCAGAGAGCAAGCAACGCTGATACTTATTGCACCGCTTTGGCCCAGGCAGATCTGGTTCCCTCTACTACATCAGCTGTCCCGGGAACCTCCAGTGCTTTTGCCAATCAGCTCTCACTTACTGTCTCAGGAAGCGGGCCCCTTTGTCCATCTGGACCTTCGTTCACTGAACCTGCACGCCTGGCTCCTAGAGACATAGCCATTATGCGATACGGGGTCTCGCAAGAGGTAGCAGACGTTCTAGCGGCTGCTAGAAAACCGGCCACCCATGCTACCTACGCCATGAAATGGTGCAGATTTTGCCCCTGGGCTCAGGCATGTGGGTTTTCGCCAATGGATTGTCCAGAAAGGTCGGTCTTGGACTGCCTCCTGTCTCTTTTTCAGATGGGCTTGGCCTACTCCTCGATAAAAGTACACCTTTGTGCCATCTCGGCCTATCACACTCCTATAGGCCAACGTCCCATAGCTCAGTTGGACACGGCACGAGCCTTCCTTAGAGGTGTCCTTCACCTTAGACCTCCGATTAAGGATCATATACCGCCATGGGATTTACCTTTTGTCCTGGAGCAGCTTACGCTGCCACTTTTTGAACCAGCCACGGATTGCAAGCTACGCCTCCTTACATGGAAGACATTGTGTTTAGTTGCCGTTACTTCGGCCAGAAGAATTTCTGAACTTCACACGCACTGATGTGCAAAGAACCTTATTTGGTTTTCCATCAGGACAGGGTATCCCTACGGACTAATCCGAAGTTTCTGCCTAAGGTGGTCTCAGCTTTCACTCTTAATCAGGATATCGATCTGCCAGTGTACTTCTCTAAATATTCTAATTGAGGAGAGGCCCTGTTGCACACTCTAGATGTGCATAGGTGTCTTCGATACTACCTGACCAGAACCAAACTGTCTTTGATACTACCTGATCAGAGCCAAACACCACCATTAATCTGACCAGCTTTTTGTCTCCTTCGCCCACAGGATGATGGGAGCTCCCGTTTCCAAACAGTCGCTGTCCAGGTGGCTCATACATTGTATCACGTTCTGTTACCAGAAGCATAACAAACCCTTACCGGGCACTGTTAAGAGTCATTCCACAAGGGGGGGTGGCTACCTCCTTTGCGGCCTTAAAGAATGTGTCCACTTCAGCCATCTGTGCAGCAGCCACTTTGAGCGCTGTGCACACCTTCATCAGGCATTATAACCTGGACGTTGCATCGAGGCGAAGAGCAGGTTTTGGTCTAGCAGTCCTTCAAGGACTTCTGTCCTAGGTTTCAGTTCTACTAGGGATTTCTACCTTCCCTCCTCCCAATGGTGAGGGATTTCCAATATTGCTTGGGAATCAGTCCTAATGGTGTAACCTGCTGCAAGAGCTGTTTCTCAAACTGAGATAGTATAGTTACGTTAGAACTTACCGTAACAGTTGATCTTCGAGAACGGCTCTTGCAGCAGGTACTCCCCCCCCCCCACCATCCCCGCTGGAGGTAGATTTTGTTCCGATATCCGTCTCCTAGGATCAGGTGTTTTCAACACCTCTCTGATTGTCACATGATGGCGGATCCTCAGTCTCCTCTTCTGATGTCATCCAGCGGCTGGGAGTCTCTGGTGGGAGAACTGGGGATTCTGGGGGACCACCTCCTTATGTACTATACCTGATGTCAGGGGTGGGACCGACATCGGGGGCGGTCCCTGCTGAATACTGCTAGCTAGAACATTTCCGTGGGGTCCTGGCGCCTGCCGGCTTCAGTCCTAATGGTGTAACCTGCTGCAAGAGCTGTTTTCGAAGATCTACTGTTACGGTAAGTTCTTACGTAACTGTACTGTACAAAGCAGGATTTTTTTTATTAACTGAGATTTATTTAATGAAGTTAACAGAAACTGCCAATGTTTTTCCCTCAGTTTGTTTTCTTGTATAGAATTGAATAGGTATCGATGTAAACTGTGGATCTTTGGCATTTTCCGTGGCCTGCATGATTACATAAGTTACAGGTTACATTAAAATTTAGTATTTGACATTAATATATACATAAAATGTACAAGTAGGTAGATACTAAATCTAAGAAACTAATTGCAGTAGTACATCAAATATACATAACATTTGCCATTCACTCAGGACAGTCCAGTCACGAGGACAAAGCATTGTTGTAAATTAATGCTTTGTCCTGTGACTAAATAGTCCTGAGTGAATGCTAAATGTTATATATATATTTGATGTACTAATGTAATTAGTGTCTTATGTTTAGTGTCTACCCATTTATACATTTTATGAATATGTAATGCAAGAAACAAAATGTTAATTGTGTAGCTTATGTACTGTCATCATACAGGGCTGCCTTGTAAATAGGGCTTATAACCCTAATGGCGTAATTTCTGTTGAAAAATTAACATTATTCTACTAATGGGGCACAATTCCACAGAGTCCAGGAAAAACACAAAATTCTGTAGAATTCTGGTGGAAGCAACATTTCGCAGTTCTGCCTAGCACTAGTTGGTGATCATTTTTTCAACAGATTTTATAGTAAATAAAATTAAAAAACCTTGATGATATTACATTTATTTATAATGCGTTCTTCAGGGGTGACCCACAAAACATGCATGTAAAGCCATAAAGCATTAAAATCTACCCCAAAGAGAGAGACTAGGGCAATACAGCATGTGCGTCTATCAAAAAGTAATCGCAGAGGGGTTACAGAACCATGGGCATGGCTTACAGATAAGGGAGGCTAGTATGAGCAGGACAAAAGAGGACACATCAGCTCCCCCAAAGGTACTGCAGTCAGTGGTGAAACCACAAGTACACAGGAGCAGAAGAAAAATGCACTCGCACCACCTTCAGATTTTAAAATGTTATTTGCTTAAGCCACAATTGTTCCCGATGCTGAGCTGTCTTCTCCTAGGTATCACCTCTCTAAGATGCTTCATCAGGGGGTGGTGTCAGCTTGATTGTAGCACTCTTACATACCCCAAGTGATTAACATGTTCGTTTACCATTGGCTCGTTTGGAATTAAACAAACAAATCAATGAAAATGACCCACCCATGCGCTATAACAGTGAACCATCAAAGCAATACCGTAAAAAATTAACAACAAAAAATATTACAAAAATGCTTTATATGTACTGGACTTAATTGTCCAGGTTTCTGATTTTAAAATCCAGTGGTGGTATGTGTGCAGTTCACGTCTGCTCCAGAAGTGTCTTGCCTGAGGTCATTCCCACCTTCCCACTAGTTGTGGTCCCTCCAGAACATGTTGAGGCACAATGGGGCCTATGCTCGATTGTGCGGAATGGCTACACACCGCGTATCGGCCGGTGGGCATTTCTGCCGACATGACCACAGTCATGCATGACGCGGATGCCTGCATGTGATGCACAAACCAGGACCCGTGCCTACATGCACGGGGGATCGACTCTGGGACCCAGGATGGGCATTCGATTGGATGCCCGCATAGGTCCACTATTTGGCCCCCCCCCGGCCATCCTGCGTGGTCCTGCGCACCGGGGGGGGGAGCACCACGGACAGGTGGCGGCCAGTGGTGAATACTAGCCTGTGCGCACCTGTCTGCTGGTGCGGAGTTACGCGGGCAGGATATATTTCCCACCCATTCGTGTATAGGCCCCTTTAATTGGCCAGTGGGATGGGAAGTTTGCAGTGCAGACACCTATACAGCACATGGCCCTGTGTATAAACAGAGAGCTTCAGCCAGTGCTGTCAGTCCCTCACTTTTCACTATCATTAAATGAAAATGTGGGGAAGTCTGCACTGCTCCTGCCCTCACTGTAGCTGTTCACATGAATAAACAGGGAGCTACAGTCTCCAGTGCTGTCAGTCCCTCACCTTTCACCAGCATTAAATGATAGTGTAGGGAAGTCTGCACAGTTTCTGCCTGCACTGCACTGATTACATGACCAATTAGATCTACAGTCTACTCTGATGTCATTACCTTACCTTCCACCAGTACTAAACACATTGTATTGTGAAGGGAAGCCTGCATTGTACCTGAGCCTGTAGATAAATTCAGTCTTTAGTGCTGTCAATACCTCACCCATCATCAGCACTAAATTCATTACAGTGTGCAGAAGCTGACACTTTACCTGTCCCTGTGGATTGAGAGCTTCAGTCTCCAGTGCTGTCAGTCTGTCACTTTTCACTAGTACTAATTTCACAGGAGACAGTATAGCGTAGTGGTTAAGGACACTGGGCTGCAAAGCTAGAGACCTGGGTTTGAATCCCATAGCCCTCACTTGCATACTGTGTGACTCTGAGCAAGTCACTTAGATTCCTCATGTTCCCAGGTCACACCTGGAAACAAGGTTTGGCGTAGTGTGCCTTTCCTGATTAAACAATTTCCTTTCCCTCATTACAGTTTGGGGAAGATTGCATTGTCCCTGTCCATCTGGGTAAACAGGAGTCTTCATTCTCTGTTAGTCCCTCACTTTTCACCAGCACATTGTGTGGGGAAGATTATATTTTCTAGGGACATGGATATGATGTACTATCCACACTTCTGGCAGTATTTCTTTCCTCTTAAACCCTGCTGGAACATCTTCAAGCTGACTCCTCCCATTCACCTGGGGGGGTGGGTAACTCCCCTAGTACCACCCAGTGACGTCAGATCTTTCATTCCGCTGGAAGAAGAAGGTTCCCTCCTTACTGCTCTTCCACTGGGTAGGCTCATTGCTTCAAAACTTTTAAAATGCGAATTCCTCATCTTCAGGTGATCTCCTTCACCTCTCCCATGATGGATGATGCAAAGTCGACTCCTCGTTTCAAAAAGTGTGCATGTGGGCAGAAGATATCCTGGACGGACCCTCACACCATGTGCGTCTACTGCCTAGACCATAAGCATGATCCCCAGGTGTGCGGCCTGTGTGGCACCTTGCATCCCACGCTGGAAGACCGGTATGCTCGACTTCTTCAGGGTGTTCGACAAACGGGATCCTCCCGTTAAGTCTAAGGATGCCTGTAGGGCAGTCTCCATGGCTGCAGGATCTGCTGAAAAGCTTGCAGCATTTGAAGAAGCTGTGACTCGGGCCGCAGAGCATGCTTCTTCTGCATAGGCTTTTTTTGCCACTCCCTTTAGGTGCCTCCTTTTCAGGGGCATTTAGGGACTTGTGCCAGGCCCTTCCCACTCTTGTGTAGTGTCCTTCTTCGGGCACGAAATCCAAATCAAACAAAGATTCCAAAAGGAAGTCTCACCTTCGATCACGGGATCACATGAGTGCTCTCAGGCCTCAGATTCCCGCGCTTCCACAAGGCTTCGACTACAGTTGATCCTTCAGCCAAGACCGCTGGCTCCACGGTCTCCCCGACGGGCCAGTTGGTTGACATGCAGGCCGACCTTCCTGTTGAGATTTTTAATAAGCCGGTCGACCCGATATCACAAGATGAGGCCGATACCACCTTTTCTAGGACTTCAGTCCTACCTGTTACCTCCCAGGTAGTGTCAGATCAGCCTGCTGATCCGCCCCCTCTCCCTCAGGATCCGGTGGACTCAGAGGATCTTTGACTTTCGCCGGCTATCTCTAAGACCAACCATTGGTGGCCTTGATGGTTGAGGTTGCGGTCCCAATCCTGAAGTCCCAGGTCGAGCAGCCCATGTCAGTATCGACATCCAGCTCTGGACATTCGGGCAAGCACTGCCGTATTCCTCCTCTTCTTCATCCTTGGATGAGGAGAGGCTCCACCGCAAGATGCGTCGGTGCTATGATGAGCTCATGTGGCACCAGCTAATGTTCACCGGGGTGAAGCCAATCCCGACCTCTACCCCGGCCATCTCTTGGCTCTCACCACAGAGGCCCCAGCCTACCCCGACTTAGTAGGAGCCATCTTGGCCACCTCCGGCTTCACCACCAATTGTGGTGGAGCTGCCATTGAAACAGCCGAAGTTTGTCCCTCCTCCTAAGGATGCCCATATGGCATCAGGGCTTCCTCATCGTCTGTCCGTCACTGTCACTCCCGGCAGGCCCTGTAGGGTCAGCGGGGACTCTGGCAGTCAGCCTTTATTTGATGAATCCCTGGAGTCTGAGGGTTCCTCTCTGCACTCCCGTCTGGTGGACGCAGAGTCGGTGGATGATTTGTCAGAGGAGCATGGGCCCACTTCTTTCATGGGCCTTCACCTTATCTCGGAATCCACCAGGTTGCCGATGGAATCTGTCCAAAAATGGGCTAGGCACCTGCTCACCAAGATTCTCGACTGGGGTGACTCCCCTGGGAAAGCCTTTCCAGTTGTGGATGCCATTCTTGGCCCTGCTCTGAAGCTTTGGCAGCATTCGACCTCTTATCCTGCACTGTTGGCCCAGGTGAGTTGCAAGTACACGGTCTTTACCGGTTCCCTTTTGGCTTTCACAGAGCACCCCTTGGCTAAGGGTCTGGTGGCCGACTCTGTGTTCTGGCACACTGGGAATGTTGGGGATGTGGACAAACCTCCCAACAAGGAATCCAAGAAGTTGGATTACATGGCCAAAAAGGTCTATGCTCCCTCCTCTCTCAGCCTTCGGCAGGCAAGTTTGGCCCTTTTAATGGCCCATTTTGCCCTTGCCCTTTTGAGCACGCTTGATGAGGTGCTCCCTCACCTCCTGGCTGACTTGCAAACTACGGTCAAGCAGGTCTGGGATCAGGGCCGAGCTGTGGCTAAGCAGCAGCTCCAGACAGCCATGGATATCGGTGACTCTTGCGCTCATTTCGTGGCAGCCTCGATTGCCATACACCACAGGGCATGGCTGAGGATCTCAACCTTAATGGTGGATACCCAGCACAAGTTGGCAGATGTCCCCTTCTTGGGTACCAGTTTGTTTGGGCTAGGGGTCAAAGGGCACCTCACTTGGATAGAGAAGTCCAATGCCATCTTGGACCCGGTGACCTCCACTCAGAGGGATCCCAAGGGCTCTAAAGCTCAGAAATAAAGCCCTTTCGATCCCTCTCTGCCCCTGCGGCCAAACCACCCCAGTTCCCAGCTGGGCAGCAGGCTCAGTCTTGGCATCACTGTCCATTGCGTTGGTCGTCCGGAAGCCAGGAGGTCGAGGTCTCAGTGACCCCTCAGCTGGCTTTTTCTCTGCCTTCAAGCTTGCTCAGTGACGGGGTGGAGGGCGCCTCCCCCATTCCTGTCCTGACTCCCTTGGGTCCTCCTGTGGTGGGCCGGATCCACCACATCCTTTCATCCTGGTCCGCTGTCACCACAGACAGGTGGGTTCTCAAAGTAGTCAGTCAGGGTCTGCCTCTGGAGTTCAAGACTTACTCTCCTGGCCAAGCCCATGCCCCACGGAAGGACATGGTGTCCACTGACATACTATCCGCCCTTCGGGAGGATGTCACCCAGCTTCTCCTCAAGGAGGTTGTGGCTCCTGTCTCGGACCCTTCATTAAACCCAGGGTTTGTCTTCAGGTACTTCCTGGTGCCAAAACGGATGGGGGAAGGGGCTGGCACCCCATCTTAGATCTGCATGACCTGAACAAGTTTCTTCAGCCATGCACCTTCAGGATGGTCACTCTGTCTCAGATCATACAATCTCTCAAGCAAAATATGAGGTTCTGCTCTCTGGATCTTCAGGACGCATTCTTCCACATCCCAATCCATCTGTCCCACCATTGGCTCCTCTGATTACATGTGGAGGGGATTCGGCCTGTCCTCGGCTCCCAGGATCTTCACCAAATGCATCACAATGGTGGCAGCTCACCTGAGGCACAGAGGGGGGTCCGGGTTTACCCCTACCTGGATGACTGGCTGATTACGGGTCCCTCCAGGGAGGAGGTGGAGCAGTCCAGGGATATGGCCCTCCAGACATATGTCTCTCTTGGCCTCCTGGTCAACAAGGCCAAATCAGAACTCGTCCCTTCACAGGTGATTCATTCCATTGGGGTCGAGCTCAACTCTTGCAGAGCCAGGGCTTGGCTTCCAGTGGACTGGGCGGAGGCTCTCTCCTCCTTTGCCAGATCATTTTTGGTTGGGCAGTTGCACCCTGCTTGGGACTTCCTGTGCCTGTTGAGATACATGGCGGTATGTGCCAGCGTGGTCCATTGGGCCTGGTGGAGAATGCCCTCTCTGCAGTAGGAGCTTGCCTGCCAGTGATCTCAGTGCAAGCCACTTTGATCAGCTGGTCACTGTGACCCAGCTAATGTGGGACGCCTTCCAGTGGTCGTTATTCCCGGAACATCTGCAGGAAGAGATCCCATTTGTTCACCCAGAGCTGATGGTCATCCTGATGATTGATGCCTCCCTGATGGGCTGGGGTGCCCACCTGGGGGACCACAGAGTCCACGGGCTCTGGACCCTGAGGAGTCCCGATGCCATATCAACCTGCTGGAGCGCCCAGCGGTTCAGCTGGTGCTGACAGCCTTTGCTCCTCACATTCGGGGTCAAATAGTTCAGGTCCAGATGGACAACACCACGACCATGTACTACCTCAACAAATAGGGCAGGACTTATTCCCTTCCTCTGGGCAGGGAAGCTGTCTGCATCTGGACACCCATGCTCAGCTTGAACACCGATCTCTTGGCCAGCCATGTGGCTGATGTATTCAGCTAGCTGGTGGATGCCCTCAGTTGGTTGGGCGAGGAGTCTCAGAATTGGTGTCTTCATCCAGAGGTAGTTCACAGTCTGTTCTCCTAGTGGGGCTCCTCTCTGGTCGATCTGTTTGCCTCCAGGGAGAATGCAAAGCTGAGGCTGTACTGTGCCGGCCCCCCTCAGCAGGGAATATGAACATGCGAACATATGAAGAAGCCAGCAGAAGAAGTCCATTTAGTCTATCAAGTCTGCTTATGTTGCAGGGTCCACAGCTTGACCTACTGTCCCTGTCCCCTCTCCCGACTCCTCCCATCCTCCCTACCCATGACCCTTACCTTCCCCCTATACCTGTCCCAGTCTCTGTTAAAGTTGCCTACTGTCTTCAGCAAGATTACCTCTTCTGGCAGCGCATTCCAAGTGTCCACCACCCTCTCTGTAAAGAAATGCTTCCTGACCTCCCTCCTAAACCGCTCACCTTCCAGCTTAAGACTGTGCACCCTCGTGTTATGGTTGCCACTCAGCTTAAAAAGACACTCCTTATCAACCTTATTTATCCCTTTCAAGTACTTGAACGTCCCAATCATGTCTCTCTCTCTCTCTCTCTCTCTCTCTCTCTCTCCTGTCTTCCAGGGAGTACCTGTGCAGTGCCCTCAACCTCTCCTTGTATGCCTTACCCTGCTGACCAGCTATCATCTTTGTAGCCCTCCTCTGGACCTTCTCCAGCAGGTTAATGTCCTTTTTGAGGTGTGGGCACCAGTACTGAACTCCATACTCTAGATGCGGCCTTACCAGTGACCTGTACAAGGGCAGTATAACCTCCTTTCTCCTACTACTGATCCCCCTAGGTATGCATCCCAGCATCTTGTTTGCCTTTGCTACTGCTTTCTTGCATTGCATGGAGTGCTTCAGGTCACTAGTGATCATCACTCTCAGGTCCTTCTCCTCCTCTGATGTAGCTACTCGGACTCCACCCAGGTAGCACTACATGTGCTATTCTCCAGTCCTGCAGTACTACACCTCTCTCTAGTGAACTATTAAATAGGTCTGCCAGTGGCCCTGCCAACTTCTCAGCCAGTTCCTTCAGTACCCTTGGATGTACTATATCCGGGCCTGGTAATTTGTCCACCTTCAATGCCAGCAGCCCTGCCCTCACTCTATCCTCCTCTGTCACTACATCTGTGTTCCCCTCCACCCCTGCTTGTCTTTTCCCTCCTGAAGGCACTAGTCCGTCCTCCCTGGTGAAGACAGAACAGAAGTATTCATTTAGTATTTCTGCTTTTCCCCCATTATCCTCCACCTACTCCACCCCTTTCTTAAGCCTAATAATCCCTTCCTTCTTGTCCCTTTTCTCACTTATATAGTGAAATGCTGCAGGGGGCTGCCTTCTCCAGGCCCTGAACCCCAGGCCTACTCTGTGCCTTCCCTCCATTTCCCTTAATCCACAAGGTGTTGCTGAAGGCCAGGAGGGACAAGGCACAGATGATCCTGGTGGCTCCGGACTGGCCCCGCCCATTTTATTACCCCGATCTCCTCAGCCTCAGCAGAAGGCTCCTGAGGCATCTTCCTCTACACCCAGACCTGCTTTCTTACAATCAGGTGAAGGTACTCCACCTGGACCTTCAGTCCCTGCACCTGACAGCCTGGTTCCTGAGCGGCTAGAGTTCCAGGCTCTGGGTCTCTCTGATGATGCCCTCACCGTGGTTGAGGCATTTCGGAAGGAGTTGACTCGAAAATGTTATACATTCAAATGGAAGAGGTTCTCCAGGGCAAGAGGCTGGATCCCTTATCTTACCGGTGGCTAATATTCTCGACTTCCTTTAATCCCTTTATAAGTTGGGCCTTTGGTTGTCGACCCTTAAGGTGCAGCTGGTAGCCATCTGTATTTACTGGGTTTGGTCTGGTACGCAGTCGGAGGTGCAGGAGAAGGTGGTCTGGTGCTTTTCTGACCACATTTCCCTTGGGTGCGTGAACTACCACCTTGGGACTTGTTGCTGTTGTTGGCAAAGCTCATGGACAAACCATTTGAACCAGTGCACAGGTGTGAGATGTCTCACCTGTCATGGATGACTACCTTCCTGCTAGCTGTCACGTCAGCCAGAAGGAACAGTGAGCTCCATATACTCTTGGTGGAGTCTCCTTACCTGGTCTTCCACAGGGACAAGAATGTCCTTCACCCCAACTCGAAGTTCCTCTCGAAGGTTGCGTCAGATTTACACCTTAACCAGGTGATTAATCTCCCGGTGTACATCAACCGCACCTTAAAGGCTGAGCACAGGCTCCATAAATTGGACCTGCGGTGGGTGCTAGCCTACTACAAGGAACGCACGGCTGGAGTTCAGGGAGAGGTTCGCCAACTATTTGTCAACTATGCTGAAGCCGCATCTGGCAGCTAAACAGATGATTGGCAGGTGAATTGCATCCTGTATCGACCTCTGCTATAGGTTGGCGGGTAGGGAGCCTCCCATAGGGCTAAGAGCTCATTCCACCCGTTATACTGCTGCCTCAGTGACTGCTTCCAGGGATGTCCCTATCCAGGAAATCTGCAGTGCTACTACCTGGAAGTCAGCAGATACCTTCATTTCCCATTACCACATCAACCTTTAGTCATGCCAGGATGCTGGTTTTGGGCCCTCAGTTCTCTAATCTCTGTTTCCTAAGTAGGGGGTGTGCGCCTGGCCCCCTCCTCCCAGGAGAACTGCTAGGAGTCTGCCAGAAATGTGGCTAGTATATCATATCCATGTCCCTAGAAAAACGGGTTACTCACCCGTAACAGTAGTTCTAGAAGTGGTATATGATGTTTATCCACATGAACCCAGCCGACCTCCCTTGGCAAGTGGCAATCCGATCTTGCTTCCAGCGGGCAAGATCTGACATCACAGGATTGTGCTAGGGGAGTTACCACCCGGGTGGGTGGGAGGAGCCAGCTTGAAGATGTTCCGGCAGGATTTAAGGAGAAAGGAACATTGCCAGAAGTGTGGATGTACATCATATACCACTTCTAGAACTACTGTTACAGGTGAGTAACCTGTATACTCTTGCCTATGCTGTACCTATCCCTGTGGATAAACAGATGGTGATTTAGTCTCCAGTGCTGTCAATCCCTCACCTTTCACTGGCACTAAATCCATTATTGCGTGGGGAAATCTATACTGTACCTGACCCTACTGATAGAGGGTGTCATTTCTCCAGTGCTGTCAGTCCATCACTTTTCTGCTCATGCTTTGCCTGTCCCTATGAATAACAGAGGGCTTCAGTCTCCAGTGCTGGCAGTCAGGAATGTTTTACAGGAACTCGAAGAATTCACTGCAGAAAAAATTTAAACATTTAAAAAGAACTGTAGTGTTCTGCTGCACGGAAGTAACCTTTTCCCTTCCCCTACCTAGGTGTTCGATGGAGACGGGCCAGTGTCCGTGTCGTAACCACATAGTTGGCAGACAGTGCAACCAGGTGGAGTCTGGCTACTATTTCATGGCTCTTGACCATTACACCTATGAGGCAGAGACTTCAAAGCTTGGACCGGTAAGTCAGTGCGTTGTTTGGGTGTATTGCAGAAAACATGGCATGTACTGAGCCAGAGCCAGTATATATGACACACGCTGACACGTGCTGTGAGCCAGTGTACAACACAAGCAGTGATCCAGTATATGCGATACAAACAGTGAGCTGCCATACGTGACACGTTCAGTGAGATGCCATACATGACTCAAGTAATGAGCTGGTGTATGTGTTTCTATGTACAGTTACTGTGTCTGTTATGGTTATGAGTGCATTCTCGAGTTATTTAGGTGAGAGAGCTGCGAAGTGAATACAAAGGGCTTAAGAAGAACTCATAACCATAAGAGACACACAAACTGTACATATAAACACATAAATCATGTTAAATGTGTTTATTTAAAAATTGGAATTTGAATTTAAAATAAAACAGTTTACTTTGCAGAATGTTAAAGAATCCCCTTTGTGGAAAATGGACTGTGCCAACCAAACTTAGAACTTTAGAATTCTAGAACTGTTTGCAAGAGATGACCTTTTATGGTCATTATAGATCATGGAGCATCTTGTGATGCTCTCGACCAATCACAGCACTTGTTTCAGTTGGGCATGAGATACTCGTATTTCCATAAGAGTGTCTCACATGCTGTGCCCCATTAACGGGCTTTTTGGCAGCACCACTCAATCCACCAAAAGACATCAAATAGGTAATTTTGTTTCAAAAGTAAATGGCAAGTGATCTATAATGGCCCCTGTCACCACTCGTTGCTGTATAAGAATGGCTCCAGAGGACGTAAAGCACCTGAAATGTTTTGAACTAAATAATATTGACTGGCTAAGAATGATTTCATGATTTATAATGCACAAAACAAGCAAATACATGAGACAAGAAGCCATACAATAAACACAACACAAAGAGCAAGCTGGTGTACACAACGCAAGGAGCAAGCCTTAGACATAACTGTAGGGGTGTGTCGGTATACTCGATACACACAACAAGCTGGGTTACATAAAATGTGGATGAGGGAGGACATGCATATAGATATTTCTTTTGAAAGACACATCAGCTGATAGCTGTTAGAAATGTCAGAACTAACCTTCAGCCAATCAAAATAATGTTTACATATTATGCAGGTAAATGAATGTCAGACAGAACAAGCAACACATTCTTCGGATGGCTTTCTTACTGGTTATTAAGTTTTCTGTCGTTCTTTTCTACTCACATGCAGGGCTGCACTGTCGTCCAGAGGGAATACCCCATTGGCCAGCCTGCCACCTGGACCGGGACTGGTTTTGCACGGGTCCCAGAGGGTGGCGTCTTGGAGTTCCTGATCAATAATGTTCCATACTCCATGGAGTATGATGTCCTGATACGCTACGAGCCACAGGTATTTTATAACATGTAATGCACCAAGGAGTCACTATAACAGAAGGATGTCTGTAAGATGTGTATAGTGTGTTCACTGCCAGTCAGCTACCAACCGCCATGAGTTCTCAGCTCCTCATCTGCTGCCTTAGAAGCAGTTGTTGAGACAGAACAGAAAGGATAGCTGTGGAGATCTGTAGAAAGAGTATGAATGTGTTAAGGATATGAAAAAGGAGGCGGGGATTGTCTGATAGAGCTTCAGAAGAGTTTACTCTACAGGCTCGTGTTGGGGAGAGGGTTAAAAGATAAAAGCACTGTTTATCTGAAGGGTTACTGTATAGTGGGGAGTGTAGTAGAGTTGTGAGTCAGGAAGTACAAACAGACCACGGAAGGTACAAGGAGCAAATAGCATTGTTTTATTCAGAACACAACAACAAAAAATATATATTATAGGGACACGGTCGTGCCCCTATAATTAAGGTTGAGTAGCCTGTTTAATGTTAAATCTCAAACTTTGCACTTTAATAACTTTGCAACTGTTCAATGGATTTGCACAAAATTTGGTATGCGTTGTCCTGAGGGGTAGGTCTCTTGACTTGACAAGTTTCGTTCCAGTTGGATGTGTGGTTTCTGAGATCTAGATACTGTAAAAAAGTGAAAAGTCACCAATTTTTGCAGCTTTTTCCTCATTGCCTTGCGCCCAGACGGTGTAGATGTTTGGCGTGATTTTTTTATGGTAGAAAGAACTTGGGTAACAGAACTGCAGATGTTTGTTTGGTGCAAAAATATTAAATCTGTTGCAAAGTTATTCAGTTCCCATTATTTCCTATGGGAAGTTCATTTTTCAGGATAGAGGTAAAAATTTCGACGAAGGATTTGATCTGGCAAAAAAGGATTAATTCTCACGAGATCCATTCCTTTTTCATGAGGAAAAAATCCTGTTTCGTGAGCTGCCAGCTTGTGTTTTTTTTATTCACCGACTAGAAAATGGTGGAAATGCATAAACATGTTGTCATGAACTCCTGCTGCCAACTGCAGTGTGAGTTGTAAGCCACAATTTCAAAATGAACACAGCAAGCCAAGGAGAGAGTGATGTACTCAAAAAAGTTGACAAACCTGAAGCAATACAGTCCCAGAAGAACGTGGCACTCAGACAGATTGGATGTCCAGACTGGTTAAAGAAAAATTCAATAGATTTTATTTTATAGCAGCATTTTGCTCTCCAGTGTAAGACAAAGACCTACTGGCCACTAAAGCCCAAGCGCTTCCCGTCCAAACTGACCCTTCATCAGGGGGTACCCCCATATTCTTCTGGGGACTGAGTTGTAAGCCCTCTTGTTTTCCCTGGTATCTAGTGGCACCCCTCACTCCCCGATTACTGTCCCCATATATTCCTTGGTGTCTAGTGGCACCCACACCCTCCAATCGCTGTCCCCTAATCCCTTGTTTATTTTTTTGTATTATCTGACACCGGGACGCCCACCCCTGGTGTCGGATGCCCCTTGTTTTATATATATACTGCTGACATTGGGGGGCCCAATCCCCATGTCAGCATTATAAGCCCCCCCCCAGCAGTGTGGGACACTGAGGAGCCCACCCCCAGCGTCCCGAAATATTTATTTACTAGACCTGTAATAAGAAAACAATCCCCTGACATTTTTTCTTTTAACCTGAAAAAAAGAAACGATCCCTCGTTGTCCCCACCATTACCCTCCCTCATCCCGACCCTCCCACTGAGCACCCACCCCCCCTTACCCTATACTTACCATTGGAGGTTGAACGCTGTCATCTGTAGATCAAGACACGTCTGCACTCTTCAAAGCTGAACTGTGAACTGAGGAATTAAGGTAAGTGCCGTATAATGTATTTCAGTGGCGTTTTGAACTTACAGTATGTTCCTAACTTTGCCATTTTTTGGAATTTATTCACCAAATTTTCAACATGGCATTTTTGGGATCCCACCTCATGAACAATGCAACTGTCATTTCATTAATCGGGCCCAGAAGGTGATTTTGCAGTTGCAGTGTGAAATCACCTTTTGGGACCGAATAATGAAATTTCACTGCCAGTGTTCATGAGGTGGGGTCCCAAAAGGACCAGGTTGAAAATTCGGTGAAAAAATTCCTAAAACTGGCTGTTACGTGCGTTCATTGAAATTTTTCTACGTATGTGCATAACTTTGGTAATTTCAGTATTTTGAGTCCAAATCTTCAACACAGCTATTTTTTCACACCACCTCATGAACAGTACAGCTGTCATTTTTCACATCCTGTCCAAAACGTGTTTTCACACCTGTGGAGTGGAATGGCGTTTTGGCATGAATTTGAAAATTTTCACCTATGAGGTTTATGAGGTGGGGTCATAAGAAGAGTCATAAGAGGGAGTTCAAAATCACATGGGACAGACATAAAGGACAAGTTAGGACGAAGGCTGCAGAGGGAGGGGGATAGTTTCTAGGGCAGACTAGATGGATCGCACAGTCCCTATCTGATGACACTTTTTTTATGTTTATGTTGAAAATTTGGGATCAAAGTATGAAAAGAATGCCAAAATTATGACCATTCATTGCAGTTTCATTATGTCTGCTCATAACTTCGGAAATGTTAAATATTTTTACCCCAGTTCTTAAATGTAGCCTTCTTATTACCCCACCTCATGTATGTCACAGCTGTCATTTTTCAAATCCCAGCCAAACTGTGTTTCCAAGACTCTGGCATGTAATGGCTGTACAGTCACAAGAGAATTACGCTTTCTAAGGGATTCAAAAAATTTTCTGTACTGGGTACATGAGGACAGGAAATAAGATGGCTATGCTGACAATTTGGTCACCGTTGTCCTATAAGTGAACGCGCAGGGCCCAGAGAGCCCTGTGCTTCCACAGCCACATGCATATATGCATCTATGGAAAGATGGGAGCACAGGGACCTTCCCACAGTAAAATAAGGATACTATCATACTGTCTCAAAAAGTAAGGAAATAAGGTGCAAAAATTGTTAGTGTTTCAGTTAGGGTCAAAGTGACAAAAGTTGGGAAATGAGGCGTTAGGGTTTCCCTAACACCCTACCCTCCAAAACCAGGCAGGAGAGCAGGTGTAGGGTGTGCCTTGGGCTTCTCAAGCCTAACGCTCACCCCATTCTCATAAAGTCTACACATCTGGCCCTATTTACAGATGGAATGGGGTGAGCGTTAGGCAAGGTCTTCTGCACACAGCTTTATTTCCCATTACAGCATTGACTTTGAGTCTCATCAGCATGCTGCTTTTGGGACCTCAGTTCTCCAGTCCCTGTTCACCAAATAGGGATGGGTGCCTTGCCCTCTCCGCCCAGAGGACTGCTGGAAGTCTGCCAACGTGTGTATAATGAACTATATCCATGCCACATGAGAAAAATAGGTTACTTACCTATAACCATAGTTCAAGGAGTGGAATATAGTTCACATCCACATATTAGGGCCACTCCTCTTCAGTCTCTTTATAAACCCCTTACCCACAGAATGCCCAGTGCGCTTTGTGCTCTATGCCGATGATGTGGTCATCTCGGTCAAAGGAAAAAATCAGGCCACGATCTCCATTGAGCCACAAAGCAACTTCATCAGACTTGCAAAATGGTTCTCCGACAACAAACTTTTGCTAAACAATAAAAAAAGCAAAGAGCACGATCTTCTCTGTTTAACAGAACAGGAAGACGTTTGGGCCTCTGCAGATCCAGAGCCTAAAAGGTGACACACTGGAGCAGGTGAGCACCTTTAAATATCTCAGGGTTCATCTTGATGACACCCTAAAATTTGGAATACATGTTGACCATGTTGTTAAAACGGCTAATGCAAAATTGGGTGTCCTCTATTGCCATCAGCATTCTGTGACCTCGGAAGCACTGAAACTGGTCACAATTGCTCTGTCTTATCCACCATAGACTATGGCCTTTTCATCTATAGGACTGACACTGCCCTCAAAGGGTAAAAAACTATATTTAACAAAGCCTGTCGCCTGGTCCTGGGGTGGATCGCCGGACACATACGTGTGCCCTATATCAAGACACAGGAGGGCTCCTTCTTCAACATCAGATTGCATATCAGATGTGCCTACTTGCTAAGAAGTCCTCGTTAGGGCTCACCCTGGATCAACCTCTAGCCTATTCATAACCGCACAACCTACTATTAGGACCCAAAATGTGGACAAGGGTGGGCTGGTGGTGCCGTTTAAGAGAACAACCCAAGCCTAGAGATCCCTTTCCTTCCGTGGTTCCAGGTGGTTCAGCGAACTCCTAAGGACCTGATTGAGTGTATTAAGATTAGCCAATTCAAACCAGGCCTGCAAGCCTACTTGGCCCATGAGAATGTCTGTAAATGTTTCCTCAAACCATAACCTCTTTCCTGCACTTGCCTAAACAGGGATCCCTGGCTCCTTTCGTACCTCCTTCTTTGGTCACTAATGTATCTTGCTAAAGTACTCCACCCTGTCATCATTGCCTCCGCCTCATATCTCTTCCCTTCTTGATATCCCCCACACCACTCCCCTCTCTCCTAGTCCAGCCAACTCCCCCACATGCACCCTTCCCTCACTCTTCCGGCCCTCACGCTGGTTCTCCTTCTCCCCGTTCCTGCCCTCTTCTCCTCCACTCCACACCCTGTTTCCTATGCCTTGAGCTGACAAAGCCTTCTCTGGCTGCTTCACTCTACCAAGCAAGCTTTCTTTGTGTCATTCTTGCTGTACTCTGCACTTACCCTGGTAAGGCCATTCGTCTCAGTCTGCATCTGTAATGACAAAGGCTCTCTCTCTCTCCATATTGGCAGTGATTCCTAATCTAGTTATGCTGTGTCCTGGGTGTCTAGGATTAAGGATTGACTGCTGGAACCTTTGTGTTAATGTGGACCCTATGTTATTTTGCAATGTATCTTACCATGCAGTGTACCTTTCCAAGCACACTATGTAACCTTATGTTAACCTATATTCTGTCTGTTCATCTTATGTTATCTGTATGACTTGGAGACTTTGTAAATGAGTCTCTGACTCAAAGGTATTAATCCCAATCTGAAATAAATAAATAAAAGAGGAGCGAGGATAGGTAAGAGGGGAGATAGCCAGACCAGTATTTAGAGATGAGAGAAGCATAGTGGGACTGGCATCATGAGAAGAGAGGGAGGAAAGAGAGGTAGGAATAGAGGAAGAAGTGATAAGTATGGGAGGATGAGCTGGTAGCAAATTAACAGAAAGCATTTCAGAGGGTATCCAGTCTTGCGAGGGAAGAAGTGGAGGCGGTGCTGTAGACCACATCTGCATAATTGAAGACTAGGAGAACTATCTTGGTGACCAGCTCCCAGTGAGCCTGGGGAGAAAAGCAATCCTTATTGCAGTATAAGGTACCAAGTTTGGGGCACAGTGTGGCATGGATGGCATCAGTGTAGGCAGAAAAGTCCAGCCTGCTATCTAGCCACATACCGAGATACTTGAAGGCATGGACTGCTTCAAGAGGGGTGCCATCCAGTGTGGAGGAAATGGGTTGGGGGGGGGAGAACCTGGCCAGTTTCTGTTGTTGGCCCAGAGTTGGTTGGCATGGTATCAGCACAGTACATTGTGGGAGTCTTACTGGCGCAGGCCTTCCACAGCCTTGACCAAGGGGCCAGAGGAGTAGATGACTGTGTCATCTCCATACATGTGTATATGCGAGTTGATACAGGCAGAGGGCAGGTCATGAAGGAATATAGAGAACAGGATGGTACTTGGGATGGAGCCCTGTGGGACCCCAGCTTGGATAGGTAGGTGAGGGGACAGGGCCCCTCCAGCCTCTACTGACTGTTGGCAGCCCGAGAGGTAGGAATGGAACCAGTCAACAGTGGGAGCTGAGAGGCCAGTAGAACTCAGCTTGTCCTGGTGGAGTGGATGGGATACAGAGTCAAAGGCTTTGTCCAGCTTGATGAAGATATCCACAGTGATGTGTCTCTCGATCCATCCCAGTGAGGATTTAGTCAATGACACGCAGCAAGGAGGAAATGATGGAGTGATGCCTCCTAAAACCAGACTGGAAGGGGGAGAGAAAGTTGGAGGAGGTGAGGAAGTCAGCAAGTCTAAAATAGACAAGCTTTTCCTGCAGCTTTGGGAGGAAGGGAAGCAAGGAAGGAGATAGGTCGGAAGTAACCAGGTAAGGTGGGATCACCCGCTTTGTGCAGGGGTAGAACCTTGGCAACCTTTCAGGACTAAGGGACAGCACAGAGTGAGAGGAAGTTCATGAGGTGAGTAAGGAGAGAGGCAATTGCTGGTGCAGAGATATGAAGGAGTTTAGTGTCCAGTCCATCTAGGCTCTACTTAGAGGGGTTAAGCAAGGAAAGGGCAAGCAAGGTTTCTTGAGGAGTGATGGGAGGAAAGTGAAAGCCCTTAGCTGAGTGGTGCGGAGGAGAGATGGGGGTAGAAGGGAGATGGACCAGGGGAAAGGAAGATGGGAGAACACAGGTGAGAATATTGAGAATAGCCCCATAACAGTCGCTCAGTGAACCGTCTGTGAAAGGTAATACTGTTCCTGCTCCCTGTTATGACCACTCACAAAATGTTCCTCACATGTATTGTTATGGCCCTTGGCCTAGAACTATGTCCTAAAATGCATAGCCTAAAAAAATAACAGTGTGGTGGAGACACAAGGGAACTTGTGCCTATGGGGCTCAGTCTCACTCCTACAGAGCCCAGTACACAAGCACCCTAGGAGGAATGTTTTTCTTCCTGCAGATGGCTTTGCTGCGTGAGACTGACAAACAGAATTGATCAAGGGAGAACAGTGGATGTGGCCTATGTGGACTTCTGTAAGGCTTTTGACACTGTGCCACACAGGAGGCTAGTTAAGAAATTAAGCAGCCTGGGGTTGGGGGAGAAAGTGACAAGCTGGATATCAAACTGGTTAAGGGATAGGAGGCAAAGGGTGGTGGTAAATGGTAGCCACTCAGGCAATAGGAGAGTGACTACTGGAGTGCCACAGGGTTCTGTGCTGAGTCCGTTCCTCTCCAGTGTCTTCATAAGTGTCATTGCAGAGGACCTTGAGGGTACTGTGTGTCTATGTGGAGGATACAAAAAATCTTCAACAGGGTTGACACTCAGGAAGGGGAAGAGTGAATGCAAGGGGATCTGAAGAAATTAGAGGAATGATCTAGAGGGTGGCAGCTGGGTTTTAGTACCAAAAAATGCAAGGTTATGCACTTAGGGCTGCTGAACCCAGGGACTGTGTATAAGATGGGGGAAGTGGACTTTACAGTCACCAAGCAAGAAAGAAACCTAAGGGTCATCATATCTGATGACCTTATGGTAGCTGGGCAGTGTGACAAAGCATTGGGAAAGGCTAGCAGGATGCAGGGGTGCACTGGGAGAGGGATTTCTAGCAGGATGAGGGCGCTGATGCTGCCATTATATCGCTCACTGGTGGGGCCACACCTGGAGTACTGTTTCCGGTTCTGGAGACCGCACCTCTGCAAGGACATTGAAAGGGTGGAAGTTGTACAGAGTAGGGCAACCAGAATGGTGAGGGGGTTGCACAAGAAGCCATACGAGGAAGGGCGGCAGGAACTCAACATGTACTCCCTGGAAGAGAGGAAGGCAAGAGGTGACATAATTGAAAGCTGCAAGTACCTCACAGGAGTCAACAAGGTGCAGCTGGAAGGTCCTTTTTAGAGAAAAGAAGGCACTAGAACAAGGGGGTATGCAATGAAGCTAAAAGGGGAAATTGTAGGAGAGAAGTGGGAAAATACTCTTCACAGAAAGGGTGATGGATGACTGGAACAGCCTACCAGAGGTGGTATTGGGGGAAAAGACTGTGGGGAGCTTCAAGCATGCATGGGATAGGCACAGGGGCATATTAGGTAGAGGAACGGGGGTGGGGGGTGAGGATGGATCGACACGTATGACCAAGTAGGGTCTCTGATGATGAAATAGGCAGGGATGAGGGGCACACCAGATGGGCTTTAAAGGAGTAGTACACCCAGAATTTGCAAAAAACATATGTTGTGCAGAATATTTTGATTTGTGAGAAGTCCTAGTGTGTCCTTCCCTCAGTCTGCTATTAGTTTTTCCCTAAATTAGCCTGTTAGCTTTATGGTAGTTTTAAGGCCTCCTGGGGCTCTCCATCTGAGTCAGATTTACTGCTTTTCTTGTTCCTACAATGCATCCTGTCTCGTGTGTCAGTGATGTAGCCAAGACCATAGATGCAGCTGCAAGCACTGCTTTTGAATTAGTTCACAACAGCAGAGCTGTGTGACTTTTCTTATCTAGTGTGCACAAATGGCTACATATACATTTTAACAAATGCTTGAGAGCTGAGTGGGGTTTCTATAAGAAAACAACTACTATATAACTCCAATATTTTTGTTTTCTATGTGTGTCAGGTCTAGCTAGCAGGAGTGTTTTGATTTTAAAACTTTTAATTTCATCAAACTACAAACAACCATAAAAAGCACAGAAATCACTCCACATCATCAGTGCTATAATTAGTAAAGACTCTAGCTGTTTTCTTACAGAAAACCCCACTCAGTTAGCTTTCAAGTATTTGCTAAACTGTAAATGTAGGTACCAGCATTCTATTAGGTAGAACTGGCAGTTAGTGCTGATTTTTTTCTGTAATATGATTTTCAATTTTTTTTGTTTTACAAATGCAAAGTATTTTTTTAATAAAGTATTTGTTTCTTATTAAAGATAAGTGTGTGTATGTATGAGTTATTTAATTAGATTGCTATGCAAGTTTAAAATCAGAACACTCCTGCTAGCTAGACCTGACACACACAGAAAACAAAAATACTGAATTAGAGCTATTTAATAGCTGTTTCCTTATAGAAAACCTACTCAGTTAGCTCTCAAGTATCTGCTAAACTGTACATGTAGCCATTTGTGCACACTGGATAAGAAAAGTTACTCAGCTGTACTGTTGTGAACTGATTCGAATTTAGCAGTGCTTGCTGCCGGATCTATGATCTCGGCTGCATCACTGTCACAGGAGACAGGATGCATAGTAGGAACAAGAAAAGCAGTAAATCTGGCTCAGATGGAGATCCCCAGGGGGTCGTAAAACTACCATAAAGCTAGCTGGCTAATTTAGGAAAAACTCCTAATAGCAGACAGAGGGAGGCCTTTTCTGCTGACAAAGTTTAAATTTCTGTTTTAATCTGCATTATGAGTCTCCACCTAGCAAAGTCACCAGAAATCAAATCAAGTATAATACTGTACAATATGCAATTCTACTGACCACGTGTGGGGACATGGAGGCGAGCCTGGGTCCTGGACCAGCAAATCACAGGATCAAATTAGTTCATGAAAAATACATGAGAACTGTCTGAATGAGTTAAGATTAATGCCTTTAGAAACAAGGCGCATTAGGGGGTGACCTTTTTTTAATGTAGGATGACATCATAGACCCAGAGCTTTTTAGTGATTAGGGCTGTGAATTTAAGCAACCCTTAAAGAACACTAGTAGACAGACACCTTTTACAACTTGTTGGTGATAAGTTTAGTACAGTAAAAAGGAAATATTTCTTTATGCAAAGAGTCATAAACCTCTGAAATAATTTACCATTAGATATCATAATCAGTAAGTCCAAGACAGAGCTGAAAAACAAACTTGGTAATTATATCTCATATGGACGAAATCTAAACTACTGCGTACAGGAGTACTATGAGCTAATGCCTTTATACACCCCAAATTCCTTAGTAGTATGAATCTTTATAAGAAAATGCAAGAAGCCTAGTAAGAAAAATGGACCAATTTAAATTTTGGGTGCAAAACAAAGACTGGCACGTAGTACGTTAATGGAAACATGGCTAACGAAAAATGTCCTGGACAAAGAAATACAATTGGAAAACTACAACCAGTTTAGAGTGGACAGGCCCAAAAGAGGCATGTTGGGGGAAGTATTACTTTACATAAAGAAAAATCTTGGCAACATGGAAACAGTGTGTTCTGGAACTTTAGAAGGAATTGGATGCCTCATCAGCCTGGGCAAAGATGGCCGCCAGGCTGGGCGTGCTATAGGCTACTCCAGCAATTGTAGCCAGATCGTGATTTTGCTTTCCTCTGTTTCCTCCGTTTTGCCTTTGTTGTCGCCCCCCATTTATTGCGGTTTACTACTGTCTATTGCTCACTTTTTGACTGCTTCTACTACCTGTTTCTGCCGTTAATCTAATCTGTAGAGCGACATCGGGTCATTTCTAACGACCTCGTAGTGTGCTTTGGGGCCTTTCATTTCAGGCACATTGTTGTCTTGCTTAACTGAAGACCTGAACTGACCTGTCTGTGTTCTTTCTGGGAGTTATTCGGACTTGCCGGGATTTGCTGTTTTTTGGTCTGATTTGTGTTTTGGGCTGGTTGGGGCTGGAGATAGGAAGCCTTGAGGAGAAGCACAGAGGAGAGGCGGTGGATTGCTTGGAGTCTGACTTATTGGGAGTGGTGTTGTGTGGTAGAGGATCTGTGTGGTTCCTGCATTAGTTCTGAACTGAACCTTCGGACTGGACGGTCCTGTAACAGCTCTTTTGGTGGGTGCAGGAATTGGACTATCTGTAGCGGTTGGTCTGACCCTGCGGGGCAACTAGTAGCCGGAATTCGGGGCTGCTTGGGGGACTGAGCCATGGTTCCATTGGGTAGTCAATGGAGTGGGTTGTCAGTTCGCTTAGGCTCTCCCAGGAGTCAACTGGTGGGTTGGCGCTGGTAGAGAACCGAGAGAGCAGTTGTGGATATTTTCTGGCTGCGGTCCCTTGTACGGGATTTATGGGGTCCCCGCCATCCTAGTATATGGACCGTGAGTGAGGACGTTTGTTCTGAAGATCTTCCTCCTGCACATGGTCAGACTTTTATTTCTGTTATTTGATTATTCACTGTATTTGGCAGGCAGTGAGAGTGCCTATGCTTTTCTGTTGGTCCCCCAGGTAGTGAGAGGGCCTGGAGGCTGAAATCATCCATAACTCTGGTATTATCTTCTGGCTCGGACAGACAGTGAGAGTATCTGTGCCCTGTTAATTCCCCATGGCAATGAGAGGGCCCTGGGGAGCTGAAAATTTTATCACTCATGTTTGACTCGTTTCTTTGCACCCTGGACTTAATTTACAGCAAGTTTATTATTTATCTGTGACTGAACTATTTTTCAGCAGATTTATCCTTGTCCAAGACTCTGAGTTGTTATATTTTAACATATTTTAGAATTTTACGTTAGGGAAGGGGTACTAGAAGCTTATTTATTTTATTATAGGGATGGGTGTTTGAGATTTATTTATCTTTTTTGAGTAAGTGTTGAGGGTTTATATTTTGTTGTAATTTTGTTTTGTTAATTTTATATTACTTAATTGCTTTAAATATTTTAGGACGATTGTCGGTTTAGTTAAGTAGGGTTGCTTTGTTATATTGGTCACCGGAATGTGTTGGAGGCCTGCCCCAGCAGTTGTGCACTATTCACCCTCTGCTCTCCATGCTCTCTGGCCCTTTTTCTCCCCCCCATTGCAGTTTACAACATACCAGTGCTGTAGGACGCTAGGTATTGCTCATGGTGGGGGGGGAGGCCAGGGTGTGTGAACAGTGGAGAGTGAATGAGCAGGGCCACCGCATCAGGGTCGTAAGATCCAGGAGACACCCTGGGGTGAAATGGAACCAAGAACGTGTGGCCCTCCATGTCTGGTATCCATACCCAAGACACTACCAATTTTGGTGGGCAGGTGGCTCGGGCGGCCCTGGAGGTTCATCGAACTCGGGCGGTATTATGCAATGCCTGGTTTATTAAAAACAAGACTGCAGTTATTGCAGATCTTGTGGGAACAGTGGACCTGGCCTGTATCACCGAGACTTGGCTGGATGAGAACTCTGGCCCCATATTAGGGCTTTAACTCCAGCCGGTACTCAGTGATTCACCACCTGAGATTGGATCACGGGGGTTGCGGTCTGTTTCAAGACTGAACTTAACCTCACAAGTGTACCAGTTGAGGAGACCGAGTCATTTGACTGTGCTGTGGTAGCAGGTGTAGGCTATGTGATCGCTCTCATTTACCATCCGCCCAGCGATGAGAAGCGGTTTCTTCAGGAAGTGGTGGACTTCATCGTCGACATGGTGTTTGAGTCACACAGACTGATGGTTCTGGGCGACTTCAGCACCTGGGTCGATGACGAATTCTCACAATTTGGACAGCACTTCCTCCAGCTGATGTCATCTCTGGGCCTTACACAGTTAGTTGCCTCTGCTACCCATAAACACGGTCGCTCTTTTGACTTAGTCTTCCTCCTGGGGATTGAGGCCTTTGATCTGGGGGTGGAACCAGTTGGATGGTCCGATCACTACACCGTGGGATTTAGTTTCAGCGCCCCCCTTCGAAGGCCTACCCCTGTGGAGATGGTCAGGTATTGCCCTTTACGAGATATTAGCTCTGACGGCCTGGCGGTGGTACTTGACCTATCGTCCCTTCCAGTGGCAAACACTGACCCAGAGGCCCTTGTGGTGGCCTATAACATGGCCATTTCGGTGGCCCTGGATGTTGTTGCTCCTGTCCGCGTTCACCTTCTCTCCCTTCACCCCCGATCCCCATGGTTTGATGGAACTTTGAGGGAGAAGCGGCGACTAGGACAAAGGTTAGAACGTTGCTGGCGGAAATCCACCCTTGATGCCTACCACCTTAGATTGATGGATCATTATCAAGCCTGTCAATCTGCAATCACCCGTAAGAAGGCAGAGTTCCTGTCTGGGGAGATTGCAGCCGCTCAGAATCAACCAGCTCAGCTTTTTCGCACTGTAGACAGACTGTGCAACCCAGCCTGTCTGCAAGTTCGGAAAGCCTTTTTGCAGGTAGAGTGCGATGAACTAGCTTGATTCTTTGTGAATTAGGTGGCTGACATCAGGGCGGTACTCCAGCCGGCACACTCTATGGGCGTTGCTTTGGACCAGCACATGGCCACTGCCTCACAGCGTTCCTGGAGTACTTCGACCGACCGGAGTTCATGGATGTCATGCGGATTGTCCAGGGTGCGCACCCTATATACTGTAGTTGGGACCCAGGACCAACTTCCCTGATTTTGGGTTGTATTGATTCCATCTGTCTGGTCCTAGCACGGATAGTCTGGTACTCCTTGGAAACAGGAGAGTTTCCTAGCTCCCTGAAGGATGCAGTGGTAACACCCCTCTTGAAGAAAGCTTCTTTGGACCCTGACTGCCATGCGAACTACAGACCAATCTCAAACCTCCCCTTTTTGGTGAAGGTGATTGAGAAAGTAGTGGCCGTGCAGCTGGAGGACCACTTGACCATCCATGACATCTATGAACCCCTCCAGTCTGGTTTTTGAAAGAGGCATAGTACTGAGACAGCACTGGTTTGGGTGCTCAATGATCTCCTGATGGCTAGAGATCTGAAAAAACGTTCCATCTTGGTTCTAGATCTCTCATCAGCGTTGGACACTGTGGACCATGGGGTCTTACTTGATTGCCTGAGGTTCAACTGCAGACTGTTGGGTGCAGTCCTCAGGTGGTTTACATCTTTCCTCACTGGAAGAACTCAGAGAGTGGTGTCTGGAGTTCATTCCTCGGACCCAGTTTCTCTGTCATGTGGGGTTTCTCGGGGTTCAGTGTTATCCCCCATATTGTTCACAGTGTACATGTTGCCCCTCGGAGACATTGTAAGAAGGTATGGGCTGAGGTTTCACTGCTATGCTGATGATACCCAGCTCTACCTTTCTTTTGCACCTGACCAGGATGGAGCTCTCTCAGTCTTTAACAACTGCCTCGCAGAAATCCAGGATTGGATGGACTCGAGTTGGCTGAAGTTGAACTCTGGAAAGACTGAGGTGCTGGTTGTGGATCTGGCGCACCGGATGGGGGGGACCGGGGGCTGGTTCTCCCTCCGGGCTTTTTCTTAGGGGCTTATCACTCCTGACCTCTGAATGGGTGCGAAACTTGGGGAGAATTTTTGACGAAGGGTTGACTCTGCATTCGCAGGTGTCAGCTGTCGTCAAGTCCTCTTTTTACCATCTGAGGAATATCTCCAGGATTAAGCATCTTGTTCCGTCTGGTGATTTACCTATGCTGGTCCATGCCTTTGTGACCTTGCGCTTGGACTATTGCAACTCCTTCTACCTAGGGCTACCTCTGGTGGAAATCCGCCGCCTGCAGCTAGTGCAGAACACAGAGGCCTGGCTTTTGACGGGGACTTCCTGGTCCTGTCATATTCCGCTGGTGCTGCGAGGACTGTACTGGCTGCCAGTACAGTGGTGGATCACCTTTAAAATTGGTCTGTTGACCTTCAAAGCCCTACATGGACAGGGCCCAGATTACTTGAAAGAGCTCCTGGTTCCTTACTGCCCTGGGCGATCACTCCGCTCAGTTGACGAGGGGTTGCTAGAGATTACTAGGGTATCTTTGAAATCTTCTGGGGCCCGAGCATTTATGCATGTGGCCTCAACTCTTTGGAATTCTCTACCCCGTCAGTTACGGGAGTGCACGACCGTGGAGGGATTTGAATAGGCACTAAAGACATATTTATGGTACCAGGCGTTCGGTGACTGATGTCGCCTTTTATTTGAATCAGCTATTTTAAGATATGTTTGATGTGTTATTTTATACTTTGTTAGGCACCTTGGTTTTTGAAAGGCGCCATAGCAATAAAGAATATTATTATTATTATTAATATTATTATTATTATCATGACCATAAGCCACTTACAACTAACCACTGCTGTTAAGTTTATAAGAAGGCTCACTCGAGGGACTTGGTGCCTTGCCCTAATAAATTAAAGTTTCCAATCATGTAGCAACAGCACTCACCCCCATTTGTGGCACAGTACAAGTTTGGTGGTAATTTCAGTGATGCTTCTTTATTTTCAATATGCAAAAAAAGCTACTGTAAAATCCTGCATTCCAAAGCATTAACAGGTCCCATCAGACATGGACACAGGTAACAGAGGCCAGCAAACTGACCTAACATTTCACGATGGCCATGTGGTGCTCCATCGTTAGGTCAGTTTGTCGGTGTCTTTTACCAGCGTCTGTGTCCAACGGGAGCTGTAAATGCTTTTGAATGCAAGATTGACCAGGGTTGCCCCTCCTTGTCCAGGATTGCCCCCTCCCTGGTAGCATTAGTCACACACTGAGTCATGAAGTCATCCTGGATTGCATTTAGGATTTCCTGACTTTTGGCACAGGATGTGGTGGGAGTAGCTCAGTCCACTTTAGGCAGGTTAAAATCCCCTACCACAACCATCTCCCCCTTTCCTGCTACATTCCTCAACTGGGAACACAGCTAGCTCCCCGTCCTTGTCCCTCAATCTGGTTGGGCAGTCTGTACACCACATTCCTCTTGATCTTTCTTCCTCTGCCAGTTTGTGACTGGAGCCACAATGTTTCTATGTTCCCCCTTTCATTCTCCACTTCCCTCATGCAAATTGTTCCCTCCCTGATGTATGCTGTAACCCCCTCCTTTGCCTACCTGTCTCTTCAGTCTAGCTTGTAACCTGGGATTGAGAGATCCCAGTTGTAGTGTGCTATAGCACAAACAGTGGATGTAGGTACCCACATCCCTATTACACCTCTGTCACTGCGAGGATATTGCGGGGTGTGCCCTATGTACCACTGCCTGGTGCCAATACATTCTATGCAGAAACTTAAAAAAAGCCTCTTTGAACTTATTACAGACCATTATGCCCTCCAGCATATATAAGGCCACTTTCTAATTCTCCCCAGAGATTCGTTGGCCCAAATCTATTTCCCATAAGGCTTTTGTACTCCCAGTTAGATCTGGTAGTCTTTGTTTACCCTGCTTAGCAGCCTTCCCCATAAAACCCTTCGGGTCTTTCTTAGCGTGATACACCAGCTGTTCAACCATGTTCAGTTGCATCCCTTCCCTGCAGCTCTTATCCAACCTCCCCACAAAAGTTCTTAATTGCAGGTATCTGTACAAGTGGGCTGTCCCCAGCTTCAAGTTTTGCTTAACCTTTTCAAATGCACAGAGCTCCCCTTTCTCTAACAAGTTACCCACACTATCTACCCCTGTCCTTTCCCATTCTTGAAAGCTGCCATCCTCCATCCCCGGCAGAAAAAGGGGTTCTTCGCTATCGGTAACAATATAGTCTCCCCTTGCCCCAGTCCTTTCTTCCTCCAGAGGTGTTCCCACACCTCAAGCATCTCCTTCACCAAGGGGTTGCCACTCCCCAGCTCTCTATATTCTCGAAGTCCCCTGCTATGCAAATATGCAGTAAGTCTCCCTGAAATCCCCCACTGTTCTAGCTCCACCCAGCTTGCTACCGATGGTCGATGTACCCAGTCGGCAATCCCTCTTAGCTGCACCGCCAGATAATACATACCCAAGTCCGGAAAATTAAGTCCCCTTTTAGTCCTATCCGCCTTAAGTTGCTTTAGACTGATTCACGGCATCCTTCCCTGTCAAATAAATTCTGAGAACCCCTTCTCTATTCTTTTTACATCCCCCATAGTCAATCTCAACTGCAACATCTGCATAGGGTACAAGATTCGGGGCAGGATGTTAATTTTTATCAGGTTAATCCTCCGTAACCATGAGATAGGGAGTTGCATCCATCTTTTAAGATCCGCAAGAATCATCTTAATCATGGGAGGATAATTCAGCTTATATAAATCCCCCCACCTCCGACCTGTCTTTACTCCTAGATACTTAAAATCCGACTGAACCACTTTAAATCCCATTTGCTGTAATTCTATGCCGGCATCCGGAAAACACATCATTTCAGATTTCCAAATGTTAATCTTATACCCAGAAAAACTTGCAAACTCATCAATGATGGACAGCAGTGGCCCCATGGACCTTTGTGGATTTCCCAAAAATAATAGCATATCATCCACAAACAATGCCACCCTATGCTCCGCCCCCCTTGCCCCACCAATCCCCTCCACCTCTTTATGCTGTCATATTGCCACCGCCAGTGGTTCAATCGCCAAGGCAAACAGGAGGGGAGACAGTGGGCATCCCTGCCTTGTACCTCTCCCCAACCCAAATTGTTCCGACAGGCATCCATTAACCATAACTCGTGCACTCGGCTTAAGGTACATAGCTCTTACCCAGCCTATGAAAGAGTCACCCAGACCAAACCGGGCCATAACCTCAAACAGGTAGTCCCATTCTACCATATTGAATGCTTTTTCAGCGTCCAGAGAGACCACCCCCACTTTCTCTTGCGTTCGGCCAGCCCTCCATATTACATTAAGTAATCTACATACATTACGATATGACTGTCGGCCTTTAATGAACCCGGTTTGGTCTGGGTGAATCAGGTCTGGGAGAATATTCTCCAGTCTGGTAGCCAGAACCTTAGCTAAGATTTTCAAATCTACATTAAGCAACGAGATGGGTCGGTAAGCTGCACAGTCGAGCCCATCCTGCCCTGACTTGGGTATCAGGCAGATATTGGCATCATAACAAGAATCTGGTAAAACCGGGATCCCTGCCTCTCCCTCTACCTTGAACACCTCACACAACACCCCAGCTAGCTGACCACCCAGGATTCTATAATATTCAATAGGGAACCTGTCTGGGCCACTAGCCTTTCCTTGTTGCATTTTTTTGATTGATGGCCCCTAAAATTTCTAGCTTTGAAATAGGCTGCCCCAGTAATTCCCTCTGCATAACTGTAGCCATCTGCAAATTTACCCCATCCAGAAATCCCCGTATGTGATCTTCTTTTCCTGTGTATTTGGCTCTGTACAGTGACTCATAAAATTTCCTAAAATATTCCCCTATATCCTCTGAACTGGTACAAATCCTTCCTTCCCCATTACGCATTCTTAATATACGTGTTGGGTGCCTACCCCCTTTCATCAGTCTCACCAACATAGGTCCTGGTTTATTACCCCATTCAAAAATCCTCCTCTGGCAATAAAACCATGATTTCCCCGCCGCTTCTCTCAGCAGTGTATTAAGAGTCTCCCTGGCTGTAAGCAGTAACCTAGGGGTTCCCCCCTTTCTCCTCCCCCAACCCGCTTCTCCAGCTCCTTCACTTGCCTCTCCAGTTCCTCTCGCTTACACCTATTTTGCTTTTTGATTTTTGCCACATAGGCTATGACTTGCTTGCAAGTGTATTTAAACTGCCTACCTTTCACTCCTCAGGCAGTACCCAGCAAGCAGAGGCGAAGCACCAGGGCTCTCCCCACCCCTGAGCAGACTCCGTGCTCCAGGAGTCATGAGGACCTTTTCAAGCTAGGGCTCTCCCCAAAGCGCCATAAGGAGCATTCGTGCTCCATTAGAAGAGAACTCTTTTTCCTGCTCCTCGAGGCTCTCCCGCCCATAGATGCGGATCCTGCTGGAATGCTTCAAGGTAGCTCAACGACCTGACTCCCTGCACAAAGGGAGCAGCTCTGTGTTGCCTTTCGCGTCTTTTTATTTGAACTCAGCCTTGTTTCAATTTCTGACTCCACAACAATGCTGATAGGTTTTAAATTTTATTTCTACCTGTTTTGGCCGAAGTACCACTGCATTTCTGTTGTTGCCTTAATTAACTAAGCTGCAGGATCTAAAACTGTGTTAAATTAGTGTACTAAAGCAAATCAGCTCTGATATTTCTCTGTCTGCTCCCAGCCTACAACTGCTCACCTTGCCCATATTAACGATTAGTGAAAAAAAAAAAAGAAAAGCTTAAACCCCTGCACTAATCTGCTTGCAAGTGTATTTAAACTGCCTACCTTTCACTCCTCAGGCAGTACCCAGCAAGCAGAGGTGAAGCCTGGGGCTCTCCCCCACCCCCCGAATGGAGCTCCGTGCTCCAGGAGGTCGCAAGGGCCTTTTCAAGCTAGGGGCTTTCCCCCAAACACCGCAAGGAGCATTGCGCTCCACCAGAAGAGAGGGCTTCTTTTCCTGCTCCTCGGAGGCTCTCCCTGCCCCATAGACGCCGGATCCCTGCCTGGAACGCTTCAAGGTAGCTCAGTGACCTGACTCCCTGCACAAAGGGAGCAGCTCTGTGTTCGGCCCCGCAGTCGCTGCACAACTGCTCCCCCGCCCGCCCCAATACCCTCCCACCCTTGGCTGGTGTTACTTTTATAGCGTTAAACCTCGCGATATCTTGTCGCTCTCGCATTTTTTTTCCTATCAGCCTACTTCTCCATTAGCTCCTTATACTCGTCAGACACTAGAGGGAGCCTGATTTTAACTGAGTATTCCTACTCTCTCTCTCTCCAAAGATAGAAGTCTTATGACCTGCCATCGAGGTTAGCAATCACTGCTGGAGCTTAAAACTACTTCTGCTCTTCGTAGATTGGCAACTGCTCTGTCCTCTCAATCCCACACTATTTATTCCTCCTACAGAATGTCCCCCTCACCCCTGCTGGCTCTCCTAATGGGGACACTTTGTCTGCTGATTCTCTCTGCGCTCACATGTCCTAACACTCCTACCTCAACTACCAATGCTCACTCACAAGACGCCTTTTACTTCTCCAACATTCTAGCTACGGCCGCTCCCCCCTTCTCTTCCCCCAACTACTCTCATCAGTAAGCGGATGTGGCCTCTAGCCTGATACCTCAATCGTAAATTGAAGCTCTCCATCAGAATTTCAGTTCGGTCCTGCTTTTTCATTTCAATCTGGATTTTTCTCCTGTCACTCATGCTAGCTGGGGACATAGAGGTCAATCCAGGTCTGCCTCATGTTCCCGTCCAATCTCTGCCACCCCCGGGCACCTCCCTTCCAAAATCCAATGGTCTGACTTTTGCTTACATTAACACCAGGAGCCTACTAGCCAACCTACCTGACCTGCAGGTCTGGGTGAGTGCGAACGGCCCTGACATACTAGCCTGCACCGAAACCTGGCTAAGGCCCACTGTCACCGACTCTCAGTGTTCCTTTCCTGGATACAATATGCTACGTGCTGACTGACCCGGGGCAAAAAGGGGTGGCGGCCTTGCTCTCTACTATAAGATGCACCTGAACATCACCCTCCTGAAGGATCCCACCCCATCTAATTGTGAAATCCTTCATTCCCTCCTTCTTCTGGGGGGAGTCAAAAAACGACATATTTTTTGTATCTATGTCTCTCCTAAAAATGCCAAACAAGGTCTTTCTGAATTCTTGGAAAACCTAATAACAATAACAGGCAAAAATGACATTATCTGCCTTGGGGACTTTAACCTTGACTGGTCAGAGAACAGCTCAGCCAGCCTATCCTCTATGGTTAGTAAGGCAAACCTATCCCAGATCATCCAGGAACCCACCAGAGTCTCACGGGGCAGCGTCTGTGCCACCCTGCTTGACTGGATACTCACAAACAGAAAGGAATACATTACTTCGGTTAGAGTGCTTCCTGACACCATTAGTGATCACTATCCTGTTTACTGTGTCTGGAACACCGTCACCCCCCCCCCTGTCTAAAATAGTCACATTTCCAAACCTCTCCCACCTAAATGCTGATGCTTTCATAAATGATCTCAGCCTGATTGACTGGTCTACTCTCTACCAATCTGAGGACATTAACTACGCAACTGACTATTTCAACTCTATCCTCCTAGCGTTACAAAACTTACATATCCCAGTCACCACATGCTGGGTGGCAGGGAAAGTAACCAAGTGGCTAATGCGCCCCTTGCTTCAACTTCTCAAAAGCAGGGACAAACTCTGGGCAGTGTGGAAGGTATCCCATCTTCGCACTGACTATGAAGCCTGTCGAGCCTCGCGGAACAAATGCAAAAGGGAAATTTGCCTTGCCAAAAGTACCTACTACAAGAACCCCCTAAAATCCTCTTCCAAGCACCCTCAAAAGTACTGGGCCCAAATAAAGAAAATTCTTGGCAGTGATAAGCAGCAGTCCCCAACAGACATGAACATTCAAGGCGTTCACTGCAACAACCCAAGTACAATTGCCAATGCCTTCAATTCCCTCTTCTCAATGCTACCAGGTGCATCTCAGACTCTGCCTCAAGATTACCATCATCATGCCCCTTCCTCATCTCACACTCCACCCACCCTTGTGCTGGCTCCAACCTCATACCGGGAAGCACGTAAGCTGCTTAACTCTCTCCCAGCATGCAGGGGCCAGGGGCCGGACGGCATCCTTCCTGGTATCCTCAAGCAGTTTGCACCATGGCTGGCCAAGCCTGTCACCTTGGTTTTCAACCTCTCGATCCATACGTCCACTGTCCCATCTATTTGGAAAACGGCCAGAACCATCCCAATTCACAAAAAGGATGATGTCAAACTTATGACAAACTACCGACCCATCTCCCTTCTACCTACTCTCAGTAAGCTCCTCGAGAAAATAGTCCACCGCCAGCTTGCTGAACACCTTGCCAAGTTTAATCTCCAAACCCCCTCCCAACACGGATTTAGGCCGGGCCACAGCACCACTACAGCTCTGATACAACTTACCAGTGACATAAAATGCAATATGGACCATGGACTTCTCACCGGAACCGTCTTCATTGACCTGTTCAAAGCTTTTGACATGGTTCATCACCCTCTCATGCTAAAGAAGCTCCAATCTATTTGAGCATCTGACCCAACTCTATCCTGGTTCCGCAGCTACCTGGGCAATCGCACTCAGGCGGTAGCTTTTCACAAGACTCTCTCCTCCCCCATAAAAATCTCATGTGGAGTCCCACAGGGGTCCACGCTTGGACCTCTCCTCTTCTCCCTCTTCCTAAATTATATCCCTGCTCTCTCCCGACACAGCTGCACCCTTGTGTACGCTGACGACCTAGTACTCTACTCTGGGTCTAAATCAATAGATGACATGAACTCCACTCTCTCAAATGACTTTCAAGTCCTTCAATGCTGGCTCTCGTACAACCATCAAAACCTTAACCAGGATAAAACTCGAGCTATGCTGTTCGGTTCCTCAAAAAAACTGCCCTCAACTGCCCCCAGGCTCTCGGTTCACTGCCTTGATGGTTCCCCCATCACCAACACAGCGTCCATCAAATACCTGGGGGTCACACTTGATCCCTTCCTCGACCTGTCTTTACACGTCAACACAGTTTGCCGAGCTGTCAATGCAAAAATTGGTGGCGCCTATCGTGTACGCCACTCCCTCACTCCTTCAGCCAGACTAGCAGTAGCAAGGGGAATCCTCTTACCCCAGCTCCAATATGCTCTTCCCCTTATCTATACTGCCAGCTCTTTTATACTCAGTAAATGGGACACCATCTATAACAACATCTACAGACCACTCATCACTGCCTCCTCTACTCTGGTTTAAACTGGCTATCACCTAAGGATCTACAGGCCTACTCCCTGGGATGCTTTATTGACTCTCTGACTAGACCTCCTAGCCCTGACAAACTGGCGAACCTGCTGACTCCTGCCTCCCATACCCGAACCCTCAGATCCTCCTCTGTCCCAATGCTCTCTACCAGACTTTGCACTACAAAAATGGGCGAACAGGCATTCTCTCACTTTGCTCCTAAGTTCTGGAACTCTCTCCCCCTTCAAGTTAAAAACTCTGATTCCCACCAGGAATTTAAAAGCTCGCTCTTCTCTCACCTGCATGACGGTGGACACTGCAATTGCTTGTAACCTGTTTCACCCTATTGTTGGTCTGTGGTACGGACACAAGCCTATTCTTGTTCTGCATGTCACTTATTATGCATTGTATTTGATTGTGATTGTTATTTGCTGCTCTAATAACCTATGTTAGTTGTTAACTGCTCCTGCTGTCTTATGTTTACCTTATTGTCATGATGTGCTACTGTAATATGTATAACAATGTCTTGTACTCTCCGGGGTCGTGCCTGAAAATAGGCAGGTTTGTTGCCTAGTGCACTTACCCGGTTACCAAAAGCTAATAAATAAATAAAATAAATAAATAAATAAAAGTTTTACCAGCCTCCCAAAAGATAGCTCTGGAGACATCCTGTGTGGAGTTTGTTCCCTCATATAGTTTCCACTGCTCCGTTAGGTATTCCCTAAAAGCCTGGTTTTTAATCAAGTAAGTGGGGAATTTCCAAGGTGGGGGTGTCCCTCCAGACACCCAGCCCACCAACTTCAATTTCACCATGGCATGGTCCGAAATAAAGATGGGGCTATGAGATATCTCCCGTATCCTACCCACCCAACTTCTAGGAAGATAGTTATAATCTAGGCGAGACCAGGTTTTGTCACGGTTAGAATAAAATGTATATCCCCTCGCCCCTGGGTTGGCCGACCACCAACCATCCACTAGATCCAGATCTGCCACCCCAATCTGCCACTGATTCATAGCCTCCGAGATACGTCCCTTCCCCTCAGAATGGTCCATGCATGCGTCCGTAGTCCAATTAAAGTCCCCTCCCATAATAAGCCCCGGAAACTGTTCCCTGACCAGCAAGCCCAGCAAAGAGGAATAAAATTGTGGCTCATACACCGCCAGGGCGTAAATACACCAAATGTAAGTTTCTCTCCCTGTAGCACACCCGTAACAAAAATGTACCTGCCCTCTCTAGGGTCACGTACCACTCTCTTAACCTCAAAACGGAGGTTCTTATGTAAAAGTCTCGCAACACCTCTCTTATGAGAGGAGAAGGAGGCCGCATAACATTTCCCCACCCAGTTCCGCTCCAACTTTGCGTGCACCAAATCCGTCAAGTGGGTTTCCTGCAACAGGGCCACCTGAGCCCCCCCCCCCCCCTTTTCAATGCAGTCAAAAGTGTTGTCCTCTTTACCGGGCTTGCTACACCTTTTACTTTCCATGAAATTACATTTAAATTTGTGACATCAGCCATGAGTCATAATATAACCCTTACAGATCTGACCGGCTTCTCTTAGCCCATTTCTCCTTCCCTTCCCCTTTAAATGGCAACATATTAAACAATCTTGCAAAATAGCAGTACATTTCACACCATCAATTGCATCCATAAATAGCACAACAACATTAACAGCAGTAACAGTTCTAACACTAGAAACATTTTTAACTTTGTAAACTCCTCCCTCCGCCCCTCCGCCCCCAAATGTCCCCCCTCCCCCTACACCTAGCATACGTTCCCAACTACGCTTATTTCACTGTGGGTCACCTTGGAGACTGGAAAGGGCACCACAATCCGCACAGGGGTTGTGTACAGACCCCCATGTCAGGGGGAAGGAATGGACAAGGATATGATGGAAGGCATTCTTAGAATGGCAGAGAAAGGGGAGATACTGTTGATGGGAGACCTGAATATGCCAGATGTTAACTGGAGCACATTTGCTGTAGCCACATCCAAGAGCAGGGCCATTCTTGACACCCTACAGGTGGCAGACATTAGACAGCTAGTTTCGGAACCCACGTGAGGGAGCAATCTTAGACCTCGTGACTCTCAAACGGGGGCAGTGAGAGGATCTCGATCTAGAAGTGGGTTGCCATCTGGGGACAAGTGACCATCAAACAGTGTGGTTCACGTGAACTCAGCTACAGAGTCAAGCCATACAAAAGTGAGGGTACTGGACTTTAGGAGGGATGACTTTGGCAAGATGGGAGAGTGCCTCAGAAAAGCACTAGCAAACAGGCTAGAAGGAGGTGTGGAGCAACAATGGGGAATTATCAAAACTGCCATCACAGAGGCAACAAGCCTTTGTGTGAAGCAAATAAACAAATCAAAATGAAAGAAAAAGCCACTATGGTTCTCAAGAGAGGTGGCTGTGAAAGTCAGGAAGAAAAAGATAGCATTCCGGAAGTATAAGGAAACACAGAAGGAGCAGGACAGAGAGCTGTATCAGTTAAGGCAGAAAGAAGCAGGGAGGGAAGTCAGAATAGCAAAGGCCCAAACTGAGGAAAAGATAGCCAACTCAGTTAAGAAGGGGGATAAAACCTTTTATAGGTACATCAGCGAGCGTAGAAAGACAAAGGGAGGGATAGTGAGGCTGAATAGAATGAACGGTGGGTGGGCAGAGGGGGACAGTGAAAAAGCAGGAATACTGAACGAATATTTCTGCTCAGTATTCACAAAAGAGGAGGGGGAAGTGCCTAATCCAATTAACAGAAGCACTCTTGATAGGGGGGTCGATCCCAGTCCTTTCACAGAAGAAAGGGTTCTGCAAGAACTCCTAAAACTGAAGGTGGACAAAGCAATGGGTCCTGATGGAATTCACCCCAGAATTCTAAAAGAATTAAGGAAGGAACTAGTGAAACCACTGGCTACTCTTTTTAATAAATCATGGGAGGATGGTGTGGTACCCGAGGACTGGAGGAAGGCGGATGTGATTCCCCTTCACAAAGGTGGGACCAAGACAGAGGCAGGAAACTACAGACCTGTCAGTCTGACCTCTGTGGTAGGGAAAGTGATGGAGTCACTTCTGAAGGAAAGAATAGTTGAGTACCTAGAGGTCAGTGGAGCACAGGATCCAAGGCAGCATGGGTTCACAGTGGGAAGGTCATGTCAGATGAATCTAATAGATTTCTTTGACTGGGTGACCAAAGTAGTAGACCAGGGAGGGCTGTGGACATGGCCTACTTAGACTTTAGCAAGGCATTTGACACAGTCCCACACAAAAGATTATTAGTCAAATTAACCAGCCTGGGAGGCGGGTCCCAGGGTGGTAGCCTAGGTAAAACATTGGCTGGACAACAGGACACAGAAGGTAATTGTAAATGGAGTCCACTCTGAAGAAAGGGCGGTTACTAGTGGGGTACCGAGGGTTCAGTATTGGGTCCAGTCCTTTTAATGTCTTCATCAGTGACATTGCAGAGGGACTGGAAGGAAAAGTATGCCTTTTGCAGATGACACAAAGATCTGCAACAGGGTTGATAACAAGGAGGCATGGAAAGGATGAAAAGGGACTTGGCAAGGTTGGAGGAATGGTCAGAGCGTATGGCAGCTAGAATTCAATGCAAAAAGTGCAAATAATGCACCTGAAACAAGAACCCAGGAAGAATACACAATGGTGGGAGGTAGTAACAACAACAAAACAGGAAAGGGACCTGGGGTAATCATATCAGATGACCTTAAGGTTAGCAAGCAATGTGAAGGCAGTAGGGAGGGCCGGGGTATACTGGGATGTATAGGGAGAGGCATCAGCAGCAGAAAACAGGAAGTTGTTATCCCTCTGTACAGACAGTTGGTGAGACCCCATCTGAATACTGTGTCCAGTTCTGGAGACCCCATCTCCATAAGGACATAGACAGGATAGAGGCAGTCCAGAGGAGGGCAACTAAAATGGTGCAGGGTCTGCAAGAGAAGCCGTTGAGGAGAGACTAAAGGAGCTTAATATGTATACCCTTGAGGAAAGAAGGAGAGGGGGACATGATAGAAACTTTCAAGTACCTCAAGGGAATCAATAAAGTCCAAGAGAGTAGCATCTTTCAGAAAAAGAGACTTGCAAGAACAAGGGGACACAATTTAAAGATTGAAGGAGGGCGGTTCAGGGCAATGTGAGGAAGTATTATTTCACAGAGAGGGTAGTGGATGCATGGAACAGCCTTCCTGAGGAAGTTTGGTCTAAAACTGTGGGAGAATTCAAGAATGCATGGGACAGACATAAGGCAATTCTTGTGGGGGGCAGGAAGGTATAGGCTGTTGGTTAACTAGGATCTGCGGCCTATCCTGTAGGTAGGGAAATGGGCAGACTAGATGGGCCTAGCGGTCCTTATCTGCCGTCAAAGTCTATGTTTCTATGTTTCTATGTTTCCCAAATTCGTACTCACCTTGTTCTCCCTCCCCTTATGTATTCTAAGATCTATATCTCCCTTTCCCTGCTTTAGCCTTCCCACCCCAAAAATCTAAATCCGTCTTCTCGAAAACCTCCACTGCTCCTCCACCGACACTAATTACTAATATAGCACAAGTGTCCTGAAAAAAAAAGACAAAAACACCTCCTCAGCTGAGATGCGCGTCCCATCGCTGCACTCCACAGCCACTCCCGGTTTTAACCCTTGTGAGCAGATCAGAATCATTAATACCTATCCCGATGCAGTACTCCCATTCACCTTCTGCCCTTCCCGAATACACTTCTTTTCAAAACTGCTCAGCCCGATACAGGCCCTTAATCATAAGCCACTCCTCCTTGTGCCCATGACTCCTCTCTCCCACCCTCCAAAAATTCTGGCTTAGCCGGGCAGCTATACAAATCCCCAACTCATCAACTCAGCATGATAACTACACTTCTGCCTAGGCTGAGAATAGACTATGCCCACATGGCCGCATAGATCCCCTTTCCACCTCTTCTTTCCTCCTCCACTCAATTCCCCCACCCTTCACTATTTCCTTTAAAACTAACGATCGGTCTACTCACCGCTCTACAACCCTCCTTATTTGCAAATATTCCCCTAAATAAACAGTATTGGCACCCCACCATGGCGTGGAAAGATAAGAAAGAGGCGAGGGTGCAAGAGCCAGGCACTTTCCCTCTAGTCACTGCCTTCAGCCCGCTCTTGCACATACCTCCGACGAGTCTGGTGCCAGGGCTCAAGGCCCGCTACTCCACAGTGTCTCCATCAGTGGGGGCTCCCTAAACAAAAAAAGGATATATCAGACTATAATATTTAGTCTCAACAGAGGGGCAAGTCCCAGTCCGATCAAGTCCAACATCTTTAAATCAGATAACTTCCACATACTCCTTCCCACCTCCGTGTGAGGGCAAGCAAATGAAATAGACCCTAGGGCGTCATGTCAGTCTACTTTGCCCTTTTTAGGGGATCATTACTTTTAATTAATATGTCGCAACAGAGAAAAAGGAAAAAAAAAATAATAATAAGGAATCTCCTCATGGCCTCATCCCCAGAGATACTCTTCCCTCATGTGTCTCTCACCCCACTTTCCTTTTCAGGGCCTTCACAAACTCTTCAGCTTTCTCCAGCTCCCAAAACAAGAAAATGGCCCCCTCATGCCTAATTTTTAACGTAGCGGGATACACCAGAAAATTCTCGATCTTCATGCCTCTCAGCTGGGCCATAAGCCCATTAAATGCTTTCCTCTTCAGCAGCCTTGCAGAATAATTCTGCGAGATGAACAACCTGCTTCCCTCGTAACTCAGTGTGCCCTTCGCTCTGTAGGCCTTCAAGGTCACCTCCCGATCCTGGAAGTTACGAAACTTCATAATTATTTGGCGAGGCGGTTGATCTGCGGGGGGACATGGCAGCATAGCACGATGAGCCCGCTCCAGTTTTACCCTTCCATGCTTAGTATGCAGGCCCAACAGCTCCGGCAAAACCCTGCTTGCAGAAATCCAGAGCATCCCCACCTTCTTGCCCCTCCAGTAGCCCTCTCAGACAGAGATTTAGACACCTATGATAATTTTATTGGTAGTCATAGGCTTCCTTAAACTCCTCCAGCTCTTTTTGGAGTGCCATGACCTGCCCAGGCATTGTTAGGACTTCGTCTTCCAACCGCGATATCCGCTCCTCCACCTGTGCTATCCTGGAACTCTGCTGGGTCTGTTGCTCTCATACTTCTTATAGCCGGCTGTCTAGATTATCCTCGAGCTTAATTAGTCATGGCTCGAGCGCCGCAGTTACATGGCTAGTCAGCTCCCTTGCTAGCGGGGTGACCGCTGCTGCACAGAGAGACACCAGGCCCGAGTTTTCTCCCATGGGGGCCATTGCACTCTTTTTCCTGGCTTTTCCTGCGGCTCGTTGATTCCTAGTGGGATTGGGGGTTAAAAACTCATCCATACTGGTTTTCTGCACCGAGAGATACAATCGCTTGTCTGCGCAAAGGTAATTTAAATTTATTTTACTATTATTTAAGAGCTGCACGAGTGGAGCGACCAGGAAACGCGACTGTTCAGCTAGCTGCTCATCAGCGCCCCCCGTAAAAAGAGTTTTAACAAAAAAAAAAAAAGCTCAATTGATGATACAGGTTTGCATCCTCAGCTGAGAAACACAGTAGAGGAACAGACGTCTGATTAGATGTCATACTCTAAACCTAGTTTAATAATATAACCTCTTTTTTGTGATAGTTCATTGTCACCATGATAACCTGAGATGTAGTATCTTGTTTTCACTATAGTTTTAACTGGGAAGAGACTGAAGCAAAAGGAGGTCAAGTGACTTGCTCAGGATCAAACAAGTGATTAGGTGGCTATATTGGAGGTTTAAACCTGGTTCTCCTGAGTCAGAGTTGTGCACTTTATCCACAGCGACACCCTGTCTTCCACATTTTGTCCAAGACCAGGTGACATTGCCCAGTCTTTGGCATTGATAAGGGTTTGTTTTTCTGTCCACTGTCAACTGTCGCTACAGGACAGTTGGTGTAGGAAAACACTCCCTGATGCTCAACTCCCTGGTGTTACTGTTCCTCAGGGGAACCAAAGGAGAGAATTGCACTGACTGGTTTACTTAGGCTTTGTAGGGAATAGACCATATCTTTTGACATGATGTCAGGAGAAATTTTTCATCTAAGAACTCAGACCCGGTCAGACAGGAGCGGCTTCCAAAGACTCACTGGACATACCAGATTGGGGGTGGGGGGCTGGTAGAGATGGCTGTGTGTGGCTTTGGCTTTGTACTGGATAGCAAGCACCAGAACCTTTATTTTCTATTCTCTGTTCTTAGCTCCCAGAAGAGTGGCAGGAGGTGAAAGTCTCCATCATCCGCCCGGGACCCATCCCGACCAGCAGCCCATGTGGCAACACCATACCAGCTGATGATCTGCATGTGGTATCCCTGCCGCCTGGCTCAAGGTAAGAAAAATATCCGCTTCATTGAGGTGTCCCGATCCACCAGTGTAAAATCCCAGGCCCTGAAATATTCCATATCTGGACCGAAGAGTTGCTGTCAACTCACTGCCAGCCTGCAGCAGACCTTGAGTTCCCATTTCAGTGGAGTTGTTTGCCAAGAAATTTTATAGACCCCTGGATTCCAGTCATCTGTGTCTTTAAAAACTGTTTGTTGTAAGGACAGACAGAACCAGTCCTACAAGGAAGAACCCACCTAGAATTTCTGGCTGGTTTTAAAATGTAGGGCCCGGTGCATAGAGGGATCCGCACCCGTGATGGGGTGCCTACAAGGGCTGGAGGTGCAGAGGTTCTGCTCCACACTTGCAGAGACCTTCACACATCCTCAGCCCTGGCTGTAAGCCCTCACCGCTAATTACAGAGTTTGAAAAGAGGTTTGCTTGCCAGAACTTTAGAAGAGAGTCGCCTGTTCAACCCTAGGTTTTAGTTGGGTGGGGGAGGGGGTGCATTCCATTTTACAACAAGAGTTGGCTAGAGCCAGTGGGCTGCTTTGCCAGTGGTACTACAATACAAGCAGAAGAAATGCAAGCTGCTCTACACAGCAAGGTTTGAAATTAAGTTTTGCAGCCACCAGTCAGCTGGGCTATTGACTGGGGAAACCAACTGGACCCACAGACTTTTCCACTTGCCCAACTAGTGTACTTATTCATATAGTACCTTCTCCAATACAAGCCAACCGGCCTAGATAAAGGAAATTTTTTTAGTCTGATACAAAGTCTACCAGCACTTGGCTAGGGGGCCAGTGCCATTTTGAACCCCTAAAACAACCCTCACAAAATTTACACACACACACACACACACACACAGACACAGCTAGTTGCTTACTCACATCCTCCCAAAACACACTGGCTGATAAACCTGTACAGTAGCACCCAAAACACACTCACTGGCAGCTGTACTGACCCCACCACACATACAGAAACAGACACGATGCTCCTATGTACCTGCCCAAAATACACACACTCTCATGCTGTTATACTAAACCTTCCCCAAATATAGACACATTCTGAAAAACACACCCACACCAAACTTCTCAAAATATTTTCACACTGCAACACACACAGTGCACACACAAAATGTGTACTTATTAATATAGTACCTTCTCCAATACAAGCCAACAGTCAGTGTCAGTGGCTCAGTAGGTAGCACACTCGCCTCTGAGGCCGGGAGATCAGAGGGCTGTGGGTTCAGGTCCCACATCTGGCACTTGGGTTAATATCCCAGTACTGACACTGTAGTGCAGCATGAGAGGGGTGCTGCACTTCTGAGGTGCCGTCTTTCGGATGAGACGTTAAACCGAGGTCCCATCTGCCTGGATTGGTGGTAGTTCAGGTGGATGTTAAAGATCCCATGGCACTTATCGAAAAGAGTAGGGGAATTTCCCCGGTGTCCTGACCAAATTTCCCTCATTCACTCAAAATACCACCAACAGCTTAATCTGGTTCAAGGTCAGTTGGCATTCATCTGTATCCCCCCTCCCCCGGGTCGTGCCTGAAAATAGGTAGGATTTGTCTAGTGCACTTACCTGGTCAACAAAAACTAAATAAATAAATAGACACATGCAACTCTCAAAAATACATATATGCTCATAAAGTCAGTTTGTAACATAAAACCAGACTACACAAACATACAGCAAAACAACCTTCACAAATGCACACAGTGCTGTCAGAAACTACACACAACACCCTAATAAATTACACACATACTGTGAAACATACAACCCTCACAGACCACACACAGACCACACACTGCAACACCCAGCCCTCAAAAATATACAAACACAAACATGCCACAGCACTTATGCAGCCCTTGCACAGTACCTAGGCTGTAACAGACAATTTCTGCTGTAACAGACAACTTGCACAGAATACACATGCGCTGCAGTCAGCTCGCCATGCTGCCGATCTGAGTTTTCACCCTGACCCTGGGACAGCAGGATCAAAGACTGATGGGAAAGGCAGTGGAGCACGTGCAGGAATGCTCTCCTCTAGGAGAGGGTTGAGCATTGGTGCATGTCACATGTCAGCGCCAAAAAATGCAAGGTTACGTACATAGGAAACAAGCCTCAGGACAGAATATTGGATGGAAAGGGTTAAACTGGGTACAACATTTGAGGAAAGGGACCTGGGAGTTGTCCTAAGTGACTCCCTAAAACAATCCAGTCAGTGCAGTAAGGCCTACAGTAAGGCAATCAGAATTTGGGGGTGTATTGAAGGGGTTTCAATGCAGAAGGGAGGAGGAACTCGGCCTCTCCATAGATCACTGGTGAGGCTGCACTTGGGATACTGTGTCCAGTTCTAAAGGACCCATCTGAAAAAGGACAAAGACAGGCTGAAGTCAGTGAAGTGTAGGGTAACCAAAATGATTCGGGGGCCAATAAGACAGATCCTTTGTGGATAGGCTTAGGGCCCAGAACATGAACTCACTGGCGGCCAGAAGGGAGAGGGGAGATATGCCAGAGACCTTCAGGGTCATTAAGGGAATGAACAAACTAGATAACGAGGAACTATTTAGCAGAAATGGCGAGTCAAAAACATGGGGACTTGAGTGTCTGCTGGAGGGAGGGAGGTTTATTTTCATTGTGCAGAAAGAGTAGCTGAGCAGTGGAATAGTCTGCCGGCCAAGGAGGGGAGTGCACAAATGTGCCAGTGCCATAATCCCGGCAGCTGCCATGTTCCATGTTTTCTCCCCTGCGGTGACACTCACAGCTAACCGTTGCCTTCATGCAAACACTGCATGTCCCTCCAGGGAGTACAGACTTCCTCACCACAGTATGCACAAAGGTACCATAGAATGTTCTTGTCAGGAACATGCTGTTGCAGCCGGATCACCATGGATGTTGCGGTTACTACCCCTGCTTTGTGATCTCAAACAAGATTGAGAGGCCTGGGTTCTGATTTTCCTGATTGGGGGTTGAATCCAGATCTTTTAAATGTAGCATGGGGCCTCCACCTAGAGTAATGTTTTTGTGGGCCTGGTGTCAGAGCAGTAAAATCCCCTGGGATTCAGTACCCACCCATGTCCCCATACACATATAGAACCACAGTGCAACCTTAAATTAAACAAAAATGCAGTTAGTGACTTGCACTAATAATATGCTCGTGAGACAAAATGAAAAATGTCAACAAAATACATGTTGGAGGATAGTCACAGGGGAAGGGGGAATGCAAAGCAGAATGGTTCTTGAAAGGAACTCATGAACTCCTGTGACAAGGTTGAAATTAAGTGCCTGACTAGGCTCGGCCAGTAAAACACTTTAAAACAGCAACAGTGCCCAGCCCCCACCAGGCAAGACAATGCAATAGCGAGCAAACTGTAAAACCTTCTTATTACCAGCCCACCTATACTAAGAGCACTGCCCTCTGGTACCAGTTTTAACCCGTAAAACGTCAGGGAGCTCCCTATGCTTCACTGGTTACCCAGCCTTAGAAGTGGTGCAGGCCCGATGATGTTGCAGCTAAACGCAAAACCCCGCAGGCCATGGAGTTGCTTAAATGGCAAAACTTCTAAATGAGATAGAGTATTTGTAACTCCAGGCCCATTGGCCAGTTCCGTAGATTTGTTGACAACTTTGTTCAGACTTCCCCAGTTGTAGGGTAAGCCCTGAGAATATTCATGGCTTTGGTGTATGAACTTCCCTGTCAACTGGGCTCCTCCTTCTCCTCCTCTGCAGGTGCAGTCCCTCTCTGGTTGATGGTTCAGGTGTTGCAGTTGGGAAGGGGGCAGCTCAAAGATGCTTCAGGTCTCAGGTGTCTCTGGTTGGAAATCAGGCTGTCTGCTTATGCAGTCAAATGGGGACCGCTCAGGCTTTTCCCTCTTTCTCCTCCACAGTACAGACCAGTCTAAGAAGCAGGGATTACATGCCTCACACTCATGTCCAGGCTTCAGAACCCTACTATAATGCAACAGCTAGTACCTGGCAGTAGCACTAACTGGCCTTCTCCCATACTGTCTGCAGGGTTGATGCAGGTTCTCTCTAACAGTTTTTCTTCAAGCAGTCTCAGGTGCCCACAGGCTGGCAGTTGTGTCACCTGTTTACCTCCCTTTTTCTCAAGCAGGTCACAGTCTCTCAGGAAAATGTCATCCTGACTCTTTGAATAGATACACAGTTCAGACTTTGCACACACAGGTTGTAGAAATCTTTGAAGACACTCCCTGATGGTTGGCTGTGGAAGCCCAGGTGGGCGTCCCTGGGTGGCTCTCGCCAGTAGCCCACTTGCCCTCCTCTCTCTCTCAGAGCTAAAGTCGACTCCTCACTTATGGAACTGCCCTCAACATTTTCTGTGGGAAAGGCAGCTTCAGATTGGCACACAGGGCTGTCAGTCTGCAGAATTAGTGTGCAGAATGTTCACTCGATGCCCTATTGACTGGCAGAAAGAGTGCCAAGCATACAGCACAGTCACTCTCCCAGCACGCTTTTGGTATCAGGTGCTGAGATCCCTGACCTCTGATTGGTTGCTGTGAGGTCAGGGGTCAGCAGGATGATGACTGTTTAACAGAAGAAACAGTGATTCAAATTTAAAGTTCACTGGTTGGGGCTCCTGTCCTGCTTTTACTGTCACCGCTCCCTGGTGTTGTAGCACCCTTTGTGCTCTATTGCCCAGTGGTGTTTATGTGACTGGTGGGGCTTTCTGCTCCCTATCAGGAGCTCCAGGAGTCCGCTACCCCCCTGCAGGCAGAGTCTCTCTCCAGATGCGGCTGGTAGTCGCATGGTCCTTAAAGGTGCAATGGCACCAAACTCATGATTCTTCTTGTCTCTCCCTCTCCTAGTGCCTCCATGCCCCATGATGGCTGCTGGTGTCCATGACACCGGAACACACTGGAGGAGTGGTGTGGTGCTGTGCTGGCTGTGAGGTTGTGGCAGTGAAGTTCAGTGTGGTGGGTCAGGTGTATTGAGCACTGTGCAATGACAGGTTGAGCCTCTCGGCAGTAGCACACATGTTCAGGTGGGCAGCTGCTTGAACATGCGCACATTGCCTGTGCAGCTGTCGAGAACTGCCGAGAAGGAGGTGGCTCCGAGATCTACAGTGCTCCTCTGACCCCCATAGGCTGCAGTCCTGGGAGGGGGTGAAATGAGCAGCAGATGACGGCAGGCAGTTTGGGTGGCAGCAAGGATGTCAGTGTGCTCTAACCTTTTAAGTTGTTAGGCTATGATTTAGAAGAGTACAGTATTGTTGATTAGAACCCTGGTTGCCTGCTTCATAGATTGTGACTTATCCTCTATACCACAGGAGTTGCAGTCAGTTAGTGCAGCTTGGTGGCACATTGGATGTGTGTGTTAGCAAGCAAAGGAACAGAGGTACAAATCCAGGTAGGAGCACACATTTTTTTTTTTTAATTAAGCTATTTGGTCCCCGTTGTCTCCTCCCGACAACTGGCGATGGGGCACATAGGTGTTTTACAGGTTTTCTCCCCTGCCCCGAGGCCCTGGCACGGCGTGTGAGCATGTGGAGGCACGCACCGACCCTTCTATGCGCCAGCTCAGCCTCCCTTCCACCTCCTGTAATTGTTTGCCACTTCCTTTCCACCTACGCTACCCAATCCTCACCACCCTCAGGAGAGGAGAGCTGCCCATTGGCATGCTTGATCCTGCTCTGCCCCCCCCCACACACACACACACCGGTACCCTGATGACCCAAGGTCATTCCCAAACCCGGGTTGCCAACATAGCATGAGGTGTGGCGTCCAGCACCTCAACCCTCAGTGCCACCAGGAGCACAATATTTTGGCTGTTCCTCAAGAGACCATGGTTTGAATCCTAACAGGGACTTTAAAAGTAAAAAAAAAATTCCAGTTGGAAGTTCACTTGAGTGGCAATCCATGGTGGTGTGAAGTTGGAATAATAAATGATATTAAATCCCAAATTAATTAAGAACAACAATTTGTGCAGGTAGAAAACTGTGCTGTCAAGACCCATCTTCCTTCCTTCCTATCTATCATCTTCCGGCACTGTAGAACTGGCAGCCGTCCTCCCTCTGTCTGTCCACCTCTCCTGATTCCTTCAGGCGCCAGCTGAAGCTCCTTCCCTCCCTTATGTACACCTGTGACCCTTCTCCATGATGCTTCCCCTGCCTGGAGCCCCTAATATCATGTGTTGGGCCTCCTTCTGGTTTCTCCCCTAGCCTGTACCCAGGCTGCAGCACTCTCTCTACCTGTGCACTGCCATCCTTCCCCCGCACAGATCTCTCTGCTAATATATTGTTACTGTCCGCTGTGCCTTGCTACTTAGTCTGCTCTTATAATTGCATTCATTACCTTTACTTTGAATGCCCTTTTATTGTACTGTGTATTGTGAACAATACACTGTCTTGTTGTATCTCCTATACCCTTCTTTGGGGGTAGTACCTGGAAATGAGCCCTGGCAATGTGCCTCGCTCAGTTACCAATTTTCAAATAAATAAATGAGGACATTTCTAAATGGAGTACTTCATGGTATCTTTGCACAGAGAGCCTTCTTCACCGACCATTAAAAGACACTGCAGCTGAGACACACCACCTCCTGCCCCCCAGGTTGGGCATGCTTTCTTGTACAGAGCTTCTCCTCTTCCTGCCTGATTGCCAATCCCCTGTGTCTTTTCCCAAAGCAGAGTCGCCATCTGCACCATTTCTGGAACAGTGGTCAGGTGGCAGGTGGTTCAGTGTGTGCAAGTGAGTGTAACAGGCTTCATACCCTTGTCTAAGAGAAAATAGGTGAGTTAGTGAAAAGCGTGGTCTTTTTGACAAGCTGCCACACCTTGGTCCTAGTTAAAGCAGTGAAACACAGGACCTCTGTCCTCTTCCTGTACTATCATATCTTATCCTATCCTTCCCAACACAAATGTATTGTGACAGAGTAGTTTGTCATTGATGGTCCCTCTTAAGGTCTGATGCCACCTTAAATCTCTAAAGCTCTTAACGCTTACGTGAATTTCTGTTTCTCTTTCCTGTGTCTTCCTTTTCTACTATCTTTTTTTCTGCTCCGCTTTACATTTTGCTCCCCCCACCACCATTACCACCACTAGACACAGTAGGCTGTCAAGTCCCTGCCTGCAGGTGTATGCTGAGACCACGTCGGAGGACCTGGATTTAAAAGGAAAGTTTCCCCGTGCTCTTGGGAGATTAAATAAAATAAGAAATGTGTCCTATATGCTCTGTTCCCCTGCCTGCATTGCTAGCTTGGAGGGGATAGATCATGAAAGAGGCAACCAGTGTTCTCAATTTTTTTTTCCACAAGAAGGTTTCTTGCCTTTGATTAGCCTGCTCCTCAGGCTATCTGACTGGCTCCATTGCTTTTTCCTCCTGCCCAGGCTGAGGAAAGGCATTGGGCAGTAGGCAGAGGGGAAAGCAACAGGGCTGCAAAAAAGGCCATTCAGTGCCCTTATTGGACTGCCAACTCTGTCAGGTGACTGGCAGGGTGAGAAAGGAGAAGCCCACATTTGGGGGCTTTCATGCCATTAGACAACATGCTATGAATATCAGTAGGGTGGCAGGTGGTTCAGTATGTGCAGCAGCGGGAGTTTGGTAGGTGAGCCAGGACATGATTCAGGTGGCAGAGGGGTCAGTATATGCAGCAGCGGGAGTTAATTGTGGGCCAGGAAATGTTTCTGATTGTGAGTGACTCTCTGTGTAGCAGTTGTAGGGTGTCAGCTTGTGGGCCATGGAATGTGTCTAGGGCTGGTGGGTCTTTGTACGGCAGTGGGATAGAGTTAGTTTGTTAGCTGGGTTATGCATAGGGTGGTGGGCTAGAAGCAATCCAGACTACAATCGCAATAGGACAAATTCCATCGCCTGTTGGTAGAGGTTGATGCAAGCATGACAAGAAAGACCGTACCCCTGGAGTTCTGGCTGTTTTGGCATGATACTGTAGGCAGTGTTCCTGGAACTCTTGAGACTGACAGCAAAATATACAGTAACCCTGAAACTCGAGTTATGGATGGTGTGCAGTACCCCTGACAGGTGCCATGGAAAGGTGTACATTACACCAATGACTCTTGGAGTTGTTACAAGATGTGCATTACTCTCAGACAATAAAGGTAGCACCATCCACAGTAAATAATGTCAAAGCACTGATTCAGACCAGTAGTACTTTTTTGTGCATAAAGTGTCTTGCACGCTAGGAGCTGGTAAAATGTGTTACTTGCTTAACTGGCTATAATGCAATTATATGAAGATCACCCAGTAGTGCAGTAGTTTGTTACATTGTGGTCACTTCCCCACCCATCTTTGTGTGGCCACGCATTTCATCCAACTTTAACTCCTCTGACTTGTGGGGATTACATAAAGTTTAAAGCATACAGGACCAAGAACAGAACCCTGAAGTACTTCTCCCATTACTTCACCCTCCCTTTATGTAAATCCTTTTATGCTTACTGTTTGTTTCCTATTTGATAGCCAATATGTGACCTATTTTATCATCTGCCAACATCAAGCAATTTTAAATTCTCAGGTTAACCTATTATATGGGTAGACTCCCCCACAGTCACTGATGGTACAGTCGGTGAGGGATTCATAGTGATAGAGATGTGTCTCTGATAGGGATGGAGTACTGGCAGGCTCCCTCACAGCTGGCAGTGTTACACTGTGGTACACAGTGACCTTGGTTGTAAAGAGAGATGGGTCTCTGAAGGGGAAGAGTACTGACAAGCTCTCCGAACACTGGGCAGATGTCAATAGAATATCCTGGTTCTTGCGGTGTTATAGTACAGGTAGTGTGGTCCTATGTATTGGTCAGTTCATTGTGTTAAATTGTCACAGATTTAAACAATACAGTGAACTGAACTGAGTGTTCTTTTAGCTTTTCTAACTATTTCAGAGATGGCACATTAAAGTGGATTTTATGTCCGCATCCAACCCTGGAATCCAAACACGAAATGTGGATGTCAGCAACTGAAACATGTCTTCTCTGTTCATTCTCTCTTTGCTCTAGGAACCTTGAAATTACAACGTGACTTTATCCATTTCCTTCCTAACTGCTTGTGCTTCTCCCCTCCTCACAGATATGTAACTCTGCCTCAGCCAGTGTGTCTGGAACATGGTGTCAGCTACACCATTCGCCTTGAGTTTACTCGCTACTCCTACCGGGAGAAGGTCCCCAGTGCCAGCATTCTGGTTGATTCGGTAAGTAACCTACGTAGTTACATGCTAGCATTGTATTATGGTGACAGAAGGAACTTGGAGTGCATCTCGTCTTCTCCTTCTGCTACATGACATTGTGAGCATGGACACCCATCCAAATGTATAAGCCAGAATGCTGTGGTACCCTCACTGACCCTCTGTAACCCTCAGTGCCATTCTCCCTAAGCAATCCTGTGTGTATCAGTCAGTCAATCAGTAATCTTTATTTTACCAGGTGGAACACCATTGAGGAAAACTCATTTACAAAGTGGGCCTGGACAGCAGTGCAATGCTGATCATATAAACACCAGCAAACAGAGTCAGAGAAAATACACTAAATACATTACACTACATGAGGACCTACTAGTATAGTTACTATATTTACAATAGATTATATATACACAGATCTATGACATAAGGATTTTGGTTGAATGAAGAGTAAGCAGGCAATAGTTTTACAATGTCTAAGGCTAACTGTATTGTAGGACTACAAAAACAGTAATAGGAAATGACATTCGGGAGGATGTTGATATAAAAGAAAAGAAAACTTGCTTGTGAAGGGAAGGAGAGCGTTGGGGGAGGGAGGGGAAGGAAGGGACCGAAGAATAAGGGTAATGTGAGTGTATATGACAGTTAGATTGTAGGGAGACAGGAGGGGGTAATGGCTTTTACAAGGTAAGTTACTTCGTTTTTGAATGCCTAGATATTGTTAACTTTCACAACCTCACCAGATAAGCTTTTCCACTTGTAAACTATCATCTGCATGATGGAATATTTCTTAATGTTTCTCTTTATCCCAGCCCCCACCCAGTTTAAGTGAATGTCCTCTAGGTGTTTTTTTAATTCTTTGTCTCCATTCTCCTCGATAGGCCCATAGCTCTCGGGTGTCCCCTATTATAAAGGAAGTCCCTCATTTTACCCCTCAAAATTGCTCTGTCCTGTTCTGTTCGTCATGGAAAAGGTGCTGCTCACACAGAAAATGTGCTTTAAATTCAGACTTTAAAGCAGACACTCATAATAGTCTAAGATGCTAAATGAAAAATAAATTTTGTACAAGTAAACACAGTAGTTTCCACAGTGTTCCGAGTTTGTTTCTCCATGTTTGAGGATGTGTCCCTCATTATGAGGGTCAGTGTCCTTCATTGTCCCTCATTTTAGATGTCCATGTGTCTAATTTCTGTGATAGAAGGTTAAGTGGTGTGGACCAGACCCAGACTGGACTGGTCCCTTCTCCCCCGGCTCCGTCACCTGACTTCCCTGGGACTGTGGTGTGTCCTCGCCCCAGTACTTGTTCTGGAGGAGCCCGGTCATCAGTGTGGAGCCTGCGGGGGACCAGGGCATCACCCAGCTGTGACTGGACATTTTTGTCCACCATTTTCGCACTGAACCCATGCATGTGCAGTGACACAACGTATGCACTCTGCCGCCGCAGAGTTGCCCCCAGGCGTGGGGTCCCTTACTATGTGTCTGTGGTCCCAATGTGCTGCTACCCAGTTTCCTCCAGGTGGCATCCAACTGGTGGGATGCACGTTCCCCCTCCCTAAGGGAGGAGAGCTGTCCGAGGGATGCTCAATCCTCCCTCCCTTGGCCGGCCTTCGAGCAAACCAAGTCCATTCCCAAACATTGGTCGCAAGCATAGCAGGAGGTAGCTCCACATTACTTATTAGCTCTAAACTTGTCTGTATACTTGACCCTGTCTCTCCCTTTTAGTATTCAGAAAAACCACGATCATGACCCCCTCAACATTCTCTTAAATTGACTAAATAATCTGAGTATATCCAACCTCTCCTGTTATCCCCTAACTGTTGATGAGCTGGTTGGCCCTCTGTGGGGACCCCTCTAGCCCTTTAGTGCCCTTTTCCTACTGTGATGAACTGGGCATGGTAGTCCAGGTGCAGCCTAAACAAGGCCTTATATGGGTGTAGGATCACCTGTGACACCAGATAAAGAAATACTTGCATTCCCTCCTGCTAGAGCAAGCTCAGTAAATAAATGCCACCTATAAAAGCCTGATTTAAAAAAAAGTTAAGTGTGATATAGGACAAAGACAGTATCTCACTGTGTCACTCTTTTATTGAACTTGACTGGTCTGCTCAACGTTTTGCTACTAACAGCATAGTCATGAGATAATCCTGGAATTTTTTTTGTTGTAGTTATTGTTTACCCACATTTTTTCTGCAACCCTGCTTCTCTTGCACCCACTCTGTCCAGATACAAGTGGCACCCTGACTCACCCATGTTTTAAAGTAGCTTGCCAGCTGCCATCATAGAGCTTTGACAGTGCCCCTCTAGGCGGATCACAGGAAGACTTCTGGCTTTGTTTGGTGGCTCTACCCGACAGACACACAGGGCCCAGATGTAACGTCCTTCTTCACCTTGGGCACCAGGGCTGCTTTTCCACTTAGATTAACCCCTGGCCATCAGCTAATGTATAGTATAGTATAGCACTTATTCCAAAATTAAATAAAAAAAAACCTGTCATTTGATTTAATTTTGCAGTAAGCACTATATATGGTTGTCAGGATCACCTCAGTATGTTTTCACATTTTTTGAATTTCAAACTTTTGATGTAAATTTATCTTCAATAGAATTTCTTCTTATAAACAAATTTCAAATTCCAGGGCTGTCTCATGACTAAGCTGCTATCAGTGAATCACTGAGCAGTCCAGTCAAATTCAGTAAAAAGAGTGGTGCACCGAGATAGGGTCTCATCCATTTTTTTCTGTCCGCTATAGTGAGATTGAAGGATTCGAAGACTCACTCAGAACAAAATAGATTTTTCCATGAGAAATTGGGGAGACCTGGGTTTCATGCAGCAAAAAAAAAAAAAAAAAGAAAAGAAGTTAACCTGCAGAGGTCTCAGTATTCAAAAGTAAGTGCCGGTGCAAACCCGCCAACCTGGGTTGGCACTGGCGCTCTGGGCAGGGTCATATTCAGAGGCCCCCAGAGCAACCCCCAAACCTGGCAATGCCAAGGGGCTAAAATACCACTGCCGTCTTACAACCCCCCCCCACCTGATCTGCCCACTCCCGTCCTACCTCCCCACTCTCTCCCATCACCCTGATGTCTTGTACGCTCATAGCAGAGTATGGCATCTGTAACAGTCCTGCTCTCACTTTTGCGGCCAGACGGCGTATGAGTTGTCACCAAATGTGTATACTGTAGAAACAGCTGCAAAGGTGAGAGGAGGGCTGTGCCGGTTGTCATGCTTTGCTGTGAGTGTGCTGGACACCAGGGGGAGGGGGGGATGTGAGCAGGTAGGTCGGTTGGGGACATAAGACGGTTTGGGTGGGAACCATTGGATCGCCATGGAGTGGTCTAAAAACAATAGAGCTGTTTTTTCATGGAGTCAGGAGTGCTAAGGGGCTGCTGCGTCCCATACAAAGTATCCATAATGGACATGCAAATGGTCCCTTAGTGCCTTGCGTGCCTCTTGGGCTCATTTGCATGCTCAAGCTGAATATGTCCCAGAGGAGACTTGGCACCATCCCATGTCATGCAGCGTGATCCCCTGTGGTCCATATAAAGCCCGGGTTTGTGTCAGGACAGCACAGATTCACTTAGTGTTGCACCGACATAGACCAATATTCAGTCAGACAGCACCCTCCCTGTTTGCCCTCTTTGCCTTTGCTCTGTTTTTTTTTAAATATTGGGGCTAGAATCATCTAATGCATATGAATTTACATATGTCCTATATGCTTGAGGGAATAGGGTTGGAGGTGATGTGAGGAAGCATTGTTTCACACAGAGAGCAGTAAGCATATGGAACAAGCTCCCAAAAGATGCTACATAAGTAGGAAATGTTGAGTCTTTGAAACTCAAGTTGGATTGTTGGATTATTTAGTTACAGAATAACACTACTGGATGCAGTGTTTATTTCCTTGGGGAAGGCAGGATTCCCAAAGACTTTCAGATTTTTACATAATGTTGAATGCTGCATCTACCTGGATAGCAGAAGATGAACACAGTGACGCCTTTATCTTTTTGTCTTACATGTCATGTGTTTCTTTAGGCAGGGCCCCGTTTTTTTTTTTTTTTTTTTGCAGGACTTCAGCTCTTAAGTTCTGTGGTGGGGACCCTTGACTGCTGTGGCAGATTTTAGGCTTGCATCAGCGGCAGAATTGGTTTGAGCCTGTGGCAGGTTTCTGTATGGGGGAGCAAGATTGTCACAATGTTCTCTTCTGTACCTTTTAACAACCACCTGACCCTTCATCCACTCCTGCTAGTCCCCCCAATTATTTTGGCTCCTACTTGCAAACTGAAACTGTCTTTTTTACTCATCTGCACTGCCACTGCATGGTCACTTTTAACAGGCACCATACACTTAACTTAGCTATCATATTCTGTGTTCACCACCCAGTGAGCTAATCTTGTGGTCCATTTGTCATGGTGTTGTACATCTTCTTGCTAATTATTCTGTTATTGCACTTTGTAATTTATCACTGCAACCACATTTGTTATTGCTTTGGCTCAGTGCGCCTTTTCTGGTTACCAGTTTTTAACTAAAGAAATAAATGGAACCAGTGCAATGTGCACTCTGCCGGCATAAGGACAGAAAAGTAATCAGTGGGGCCCCCACATTCAAGAAAGTGATAGGTCAGCCCAAGACAGCTGCAGTCTGGTCATCTTGACACCAGTGTCATGCAAGGTTCAAGAAACCATTATCAAGGGCAGAATAAATGAATTATTTATTTATTTCAAAGGTTTCACCAGGAAAGATATACTGAGCTGAATAGCAGCTCATTTCCAAATGTGTCCTGGGAGGAAGGGGGAAGGGAGACAGACATATAGCAAATATAAAAAAAATAAACATTTCATAGCGGTACATATCAGTATATACAGTAATAATAAGAAAATATTACAGTATTTACAATTAGTGAATAATGAAGTAGTTGGTTAATGCTATGGTTCTTGCCCCTCTCAGCATGTTTTTGTGAGGATGGATCACCTTCTCCGAGGAGTGACTGTGGAGGTGGACAGGGCTACAAATGTAAACATAGCCTAACCTGACTTCAGTAAGACCTTTGACACTTTTGCACATGGCAAGAGTCTGTCAGAGTACGCCACTGCGGTATACATGATGCATACACAAGGGGATTGCTATCTTGCTTAGGGCCAAAAAGCTGGGGGTTGTGAGGATGAACACTACTCTAAGTGAAGAGGGGAATTCAACAGCATGCCTCAGAGATCAATGCTGGGGCCACTGTTGCTCAGTATTTTTATCAACAAACTGGAAACTTCCAGCCCACTGGCGCAAGTGGTTGCACTACTGCTTATGGTGATGATGTCCCGGGTTCAGGAACAAGCCCTGAGCATTGAAGGGTTGACGGGGTGCAAACATCCAGTGGACTGCTTTGCTTCTCCATGGTGGGTGGGTAAGGGTGGTTGGCAATAGTCTGACTCCTGGCAGTGGTCAGCTGTCTGTGCGCCTGACTCCTCAACGTTGGCAGGCATCGGCGCACACACGCACAGGAGTGTATGTGACATGCCTCTGACACCAAAACTCTCTGGGCTGTGTAGTATGGCACACTAGGCTCGCGGCTTCACTCCCAGCCGAAGCGACTCCTGCATAACTCTTTGCTGGGATAATAAAAGTTGATCTCGTTCCCTCCTCCCAGGGAGCTCCGCCATGTAAGTCATGGGCCTCATGATCTGGGCAGCATGGGGGAATGCCGGGTGGGTGGAGTGGGTGTGGATCCACTGACAGAAATAGGCTGTATTCTCACCTGGTCTGAGAGCCTAAATAGAATTGAAAACAAAATCTGGAAATGGGGGTGTTTCAGAAGGCTATTCAGGTTTGCAGATGACACTAAGGGTTGTGAACTTCCTTCAGGATGGGGACAAACAGAGGGGGACCTGAACAAACTGGGTGATTAGTCAGACACCTGGTGTCTCAGATTCAATATTATCAGATGCAGGGTGCTACTTTTGGGGAAGGAAACAGGTATGATCTACACACACTGTGTGAGGCTCCTGTTATAGACAGGAGCTGAGGTAGTGGTGGTCACCAGACAGGAAAGGGTTCTGGGGGCAATCATTTCCAATGATCTCAAGGTGGCAAGTCAGTGTGACAAGGCAGTGGGTGGGGTTAGTGGGATGTTAGGGTGCATAGGGAGGAGTATCACCAGCAGAAGGAAGGAGGTGCTGTTGCCACTGTATTGATTGCTGGTGAGACCCCACCTGGAATACCATGTCCAGTTCTGGAGACCACATCTTAGGAAGGGCACAGACAGAGTGGAGGCAGTCCAGAGAAGGGCAGACTAAAATGGTGCATGGTCTGCATTAGAAGCCCTACAAGTAGAGACTGAAGGACCGTAGCACATTCTGGAAGAGAGATGAGGGATATAATAGAGACTTATAAATACCTCACGGGGTAAATAAGGTACAGGATAGGAGTATTTTTCAGAGGAAAAGATGCATGAGAATAAGGGGCTATGCAGTGAAGCTGGAAGGGGTTTAATTTAAGAAAGATGTGAGGAAGGCTGGCACAGTCTTCCAGTGGAAGTGGTGGGCTTCAGGCATGCATGGAATAGGCACAAGGGAATCTTAGTGGGATACAAGGTTGGAGCTGCAGATCAAGTACAGTCTGCAGTGACAGTACAGGCAGGTGAAAAAATTGGCCAGACTGGGTGACCCCTTATCTGCCCTCAAATTCTTTGTTTCTAGGAGGCTGAAATATGACATGCAGTACACAGTCATTGTCAAGAGGACCAGCAGAATACCTTCTAAGGAGGTCGAACTGCCAGTCATTCTGCCCATGGAGCTTGTGTCTGGACAGACGAAGGTTTATATGCCATTTGACCAGGCAGTTGACCTACTTAGCCTTGGGAACAGGTCCATCAAGGGGCAAGTCCTCTTTGTGTTAAACCTGGTGCTGATGAAGGCCCAGCCAAAACTGGGTGAGGTGGAATGTTATTGGCGAGCTCCTAGTCAGCCTTCCACTGGTTCAGCCTTTGCTGGTAATCCTGACCCCAGCACAGGCACCAGTTTGTCAGGTGCCTGGGAGAACTCCACAAGGGCACCCAGACCCAGCAGCACCTGTGCCTTATTCACAGTCATGTTCTCAGTCCCACTCTCGACATCCTCATGACCACTGTTACTGAGCTCTTCCTCATTTGTCTGGCGTCAGCTATCAACATGTAACCCATCACAGATGGGGGAAGGCAGCCTGGTGGTAATGGGCACATGGAGTGTTTGTACAGGGTCGAGGTTGCACAGCGATGCTGCAGATCCATGTTAACCACGGCTGCTGATCCTGGTGCAGGTTCCAGTTGTGCGCCCCACACCTTCTGCTCCAGTGTTGCTGGCCATGCCGCAGCAGCCTCCGCTTGTGGACCACTGCAACTGCTGGTGGTTGCTCCAACTAAGGCGCCTAGGACAGAATCTGGACTTCCCGGTCTCCTGTCAGTTGTGGTTAACCGATGGAAATGGTTGTCCGTGCCCCATATTGAGGGTTGACCTTTCTGTTTCTGAACTCGGTTTCAGACACATCATCCACTTCACTGGCCTCTGTGTTGATAGGACAGCATCCAGTTGACTGACAGATCCTCTGCAGTGGACCAGTCCACATTCGCCACTCTCCAGGACTGAAAGTTCGTGTCTCTAAAACTGCTTGAGTAGGTCCAGTAGAAGGAGACCTATCTGCTGTTGAACATCCTGGTATGGATTCCTCACTGAAGTGGCCCTCCCCAGCATGCCACAAGTGTTGACCCTGAGCTTAGTATCTGACAGTACCCAGCCTTTTCAGGCCCCACTATCTCGTACAAGACTAAGTATGCCATCCCAATGGTTAGGTTGTCTGGATGTTTGGTACACTGGTCTCTGCAGTGTTCTGTGAAGTGAAGGTGCAGAGTGAGTTGGACAAACCAGTTTGCAAGGAGTCTAGAAGGCAGGACCACTTTGGTCACACAATCTTTTCAGGTACATCCCTGAGTGTCTCCTAGGCCAGCTATGTAGCACTGATGACTCGCTACAGCCATGAGCTGCTTGAGTAGCTCTCTGACCTGACATCCCACATTCCTGAGGAAACAGAGGATCTCAGGGATCTGGCAGTAACCAAGCACCAGTTGTGTGTTGCCTTGGACACAACCAGTGTGTTGGCTTGAGCAGTGGCAGCAGTGGTTTCCATGTGCCACCACACTTGACTGCTGCTTTTATCTTTCATACAAGAGATTCAGCAAAGTGCGACGGATCTTCCCATTACTGAAATGATATCCTTGATCCAGGAGTGAAGGAATAGCTCACTCAAATTGAGAAGTCCAGTGTTGTTTTTTTGTTTTTTGTTTTTTTGAATTTGCTGTACTTTAAGGAACTGGCCCCATTGACCCTACCCTGCACCCAGCCGTGTCATCCACCGCCCTGGGACTAACCCAACCCAGAGTTATGCCCTGGATTGCCCCCCCCCCCCACAGGGCATGGCCTTTGGAAGGGGGCCCTTCCTCCTACAGGACAACGGGATACGGCTCCACGGGTGCCTCGAGTCAGTGGTGTGGGACCTGCAGCGTGAGGAGGGCAGCATCCTACGTGGTCCCAGTTTCCGGTTTTCTCCCTGGGAGGCGGGACATACAGTGAAATGTCAGGGGCACATACGCCAGTGTCTGCCCCACCTCCAGCAGCTGCTTGCGCCGGCTGTCAGACCCTTGGCCTCCACCAGGGGTTGGGTGAGCACTGGAAGCATCCCTCCCCTCCCCAGAGGAGAAGAGCATTCTGTGGGACACTCAATCTTCCACCCCCAACCGGCCCTACCACGTGAGAAGTTCAGTGATCTTACTTTGAGCGGGAGCTCTTGCAGCAGTCTATTACAATAAGGATTATGATGCCATGCACTAGGACTCCACAGCAAACCTTCTAACTGGCAGTCTTCAGCTGGGACCGCCCCCGGCATTGGCTTCGCCCTGACGTCGGCCAGTGGTACATAAGGGGGCAGTCCCCAGCCCCACCTCAGTTCTTTTCCCGCTGCCGACCAGTCTGCTTCGGCTCTTCGGTCTCCTTCTAGTACCTGTTACTAGCATTTTCAGTCAAATTTTCTCTATATTTCATAGAAATGTTTACTTTTCTTGTTGTTTTTTATCTCTCCTGCATGTCTTCTCTGCCGTCGTTGGTCTCCTCTACAGAGAAGAAGAGGATCAGGTGTGCCTGCAGTCGCCAGATCCCAGCCAAGGACAAGCACGAGGCCTGTGTCTACTGCCTAGGGCCCGACCATGACACTAAGGCCTGTTCCATCTGCTGTGGCTTTACCGGTAGGATGTGCATCTGCCGTCTTAAGGCACTGAAGGCACACGTTTTGGAGCAACAGTTAGCCGTGATGCAGGGCTCACCAGCTGAGAAGTCTTCCTCTTCTTCCCACCCTCCTAAACATAAGGAAAAGAAGAAGGATGCAGGCCACCATAAGTCCCATGAGAAGGACCAGGGCAGGTCTAAGGTGCATTTGCGCTCCCAGTCCCTGCACCACAAAAAGACCTCCTCAGGTTCCAACTCAGGGGGCTCAGATCGCTCCTGTCGCCACTCTCATCATGCTTCTGGGCAGCAGAACTCCTCCACTTCCACTAAGACACCGACATCGGGGAATGGTAAGCAGGGCTCGGGCTCTTCTACCCCTGCCTTGTCTACCCTGAAGGTGAAGGTGAAGGCCACACCCTTGCAGTCACTCTCCACCACAGGGGTCGGGACCTCTACTCCCTCTGGCATGGGGACCTCGGTCCCTTCGCGCAGGGTCCTGACTTCGGTCTCTCCTGGGGCTCTGGGTAAGACCCTAGAACACCGAGGTCGGGAGTCAGTCTCCAAGCTGACCTCGGCTCACTGTTTCTCGGTCTCCCTCAAGACTGTGTCCAAGCCAACGATGGTTCACAAAACTGACAGCTCCAGACCATTGACAGCCAAGACTACAGGACGTATGTCAGGCGTGGCCTCTCCGGACCTTATGAGTTCCCCCGGTCTGGGAACCTATTACTCCTGACACTCAAGGGGATCAGACTACCCCCTCTCCCAAGGATCCGCCTGAGCACCCTACTTCTCCTGTGGCTCCACCCTCATCAGTTGACCTTACCTCTCGTTCCCCGGTAGGCAAGGTTGTTCCTCAGTTTTCCAAAGAGGAGCTCTCAGAGGTTTTCCAGTTTTGATGGAGCCAGGTCAAGCGGGGCATCTTTCCACCACAGCTGACTCCAAATCTGGATGGAGACAAGGACAGGACCAGGGGTCCAAACAGCCCACTCCTGCTCCAAGATCTAAGTCCCACTCCCTCAGTCCCTCCGACTCCCGTAACAGGACTTTACAGTGTGAACGGTGACATTGATGTCGCTCCTGCTCACCGAGCACTCGCTGACATTACCCCACCAGCTGTGGGTGGTCTGATAGCCGTAGACGGTTGGATAGCTGCCATCGGTGCTCCACCAGCCATCGCCGGTCCCACAGCCTTCGCTGGTCCAGTAGCCGACGTTGGTCCTGTAGTGGGAGGCATTCAGAGAAGGGATGTAGGTCCTCTTCTAGATTACGATCAGTTTTTTTCTCTTCTAGGGACTCGGGTTTGGTCATAACTGACTTGGGCTCTGACCGATCCTTTTCGGGGGGGGGGGGGGGGGATGCACTTCACCAGACAGGAAGGACACCCCCAGATCACCTCCTGACAATCCGACCTTCATGGATGTCATGAGGCATATCCAAACCTCCAGTGGATGGAAGACTGAGGATCTGGATCCAGAGCGCCAGAGGCTGGCCAAGTACCTGAGGCAGAAGGAGCCAAAGCCCTTGGTCATCCCTCCTCTAGTGGATACCTTTCAGGACCTTACCAGGATTACCCGGAAATATCCCTATACCACCCCGGTGGTCTCTAAGAAGTCAGACAGGCTGTATCATGCGCCGAGAGAGGAGCCCTTCCTGGCAGAACACCCTCAGGCAGTCTCTGTGGTCATTGCAGCTGCTCACAATAAGTCGAAGAAGCCAAAACACCTCAGTTTGCAGCCTCCCAACATGGAGTCCAGATTTCTAGACCAGGTGGGCAAGAAGATATATTCTGCTTCCACCTGCTCTAGTAGATCTTTGAACATTCTCACACGCGTGGTCCAGTACCAGAACGCGTTGTGGGAGAAAGGTCTAGAGGTGGCTCAGGCCTTGCCAGACTCGGCCCTGAAGACTGAGCTCCAGGAAATTCTTAAGTGTGGATTGGACTTAGGCACTCATGTTTTGAGGGTCTCATATAACACTGCAGTTACGGCTTCAGGACAGTGGCTTCCGGTGTTTGCCTTAAGTGCCATGCCTGGCTTAGAGTCTCCGGATTCTCCCAGGATCTGCAGTCCATTATCCTGGACCTTCCCTTCCAGGGTTCTGTCCTTTTTGGGGGGAGATGGAGAAGTTGATCACATGTCTCTAGGAGTCTGGGAAATCTATCTGGTCCATCCTTAAGATGTACAAGGAGGACCAGAGGCCCTTTCGTAAATGGCCATTTTTGTAATTTCTCAGGGCAAAACTCCCGCAACCAGTCCCAGCAGAGGGGAGGCATCAAGAGGAAGGCTGCAACCCAAACGCCTGGGAGCTCTACCTCTAGAGACCCAAGCCCTCCCAGCCCTCTCTGCCTGTTCCCTCCCAGCCCTCTTTGCCTGTTCCCGGATCTGCCCAATTACTCTCTATACCCCCTTCTTCCTCCAGAGGCCATGGGGGAGGCAGTAGGGGGTCACTTCTCCTTTTACCAAGAGGGGCGGGGCAAAATCATCACAGACCTCTAGGTATTAGATCTGATCAGGAGAGGACATACTCTAGAGTTCCTTCAGATCCCTCCGGACCAGCCACTACAGTCCTCCCGTTACCCTCCTTCTCACATACGTCTTATAGAAGGAGAGATTCAGGCCCTTCTATGGAAGCAGGCAATAGAGCCAGTCCCCCTGGACCAACAGGGATAGAGTTATTACTCCCATTTTTTCCCAGTCCCAAAAAAGACCGGAGATCTTTGGCCCATTCTGGACCTCAGCTCCCTAAATCTCTTTATCGAGTACAAAAGGTTCAGAATGGTCACGCTTCCAGATCTCATTCCCCTCTTGCACCGGGGGACTGGCTCAGTTCCCTGGATATGCAAGATGCCTACCTGCACATACTGGTCTTTCCTTCCCATCGGAAGTTTCTCAGGTTCCACTTCCAGGGAAGGCATTATCAGTTTCGAGCCTTACTGTTCGGCCTCTCCTCCGCTCCTCAAGTCTTCACCAAGTGCTTAGTGGTGGTGGCTGCAGCCTTGCGATGCCAGGGCCATTATGTCTTCCCTTACCTGAATGACTGGCTCTTAGCAAATCCTTTCAGAGCTAAACTTCTTGGATCACTGTCAAAATCGCGCATGCATTATCACGCGTGTTATTACAGCGCCTACATTTTAGCGCTACAGCATAACAGCTTATTGAAATTATAGCGTGTTATTTAATAGTGCTTTAATGAAATTGCAGCCTGATTGATGCCGCAAGATTTACATAGTCTGGCACATAAATTCAGCTCAGATAGACCAACTAGAAGTCTAGAAGAGGTGTGTGAATGCTGCCACATTAGAGCAATGGTAAGGGATCAGGTTATGTACTGTAGTGCAGATAAAGCAGGCAAGCAAAACATACAGTAATCTGAAGATGAATGGAACCCAGTCCGTGTTTTGACTGCAGTAATGAAAGTGACTGAATCAGTTTAGCTCAATCGCTGTAGGTGGTCGTTTTCTAGTACGATGTAATCAACAGAATCTTTGTGCTCCAAAAAGAGCTACTGGAGTGGGAATTAAGCTAAGCATGACTGCAATGTAGTTGAGAATGGAGAAAGTAATCAAAATATAAAGTATTTATTGTAACTGAGCACTGAAAATAATTTGCAATAAGATGAATGAGCAAGGAACTATCCAGTTTAGACCAACCGGGAGCAAACATTAAATGCTGGAATGGTGGACGGGCTATGACAAATATGTCTTACTGCTGTTTACAAGCTGTAAGGGAACTCACAACTAATGCACAGAAGTAAGTTATAAATGATGCAAAAGAAAGTTGATTGTGATGCTGCCAATAAGGATCAGAAGTAAAAATACAAAGTGAATTCACGCTATTTCATTAACGCTATATTGGTAACGCGCTATAGTATTGCAGCGCTATTATGTATGCGCTGTTATTGCTCACGCTATTTCAGCCACGCTATTATGACCGGATCCCAAACTTCTTCACACTCTCAGAGACACCTTTACACTCTTCTGAGAGCTGGGGATCACCCTAAACCCTCCAAAGTCATCCCCATGGCCCAGCCAATGACTCCAGTTCATCAGAGCGGTCCTGGACACCATTCAGGACATGGCCTTTCTCCCAGAAGATGGGAGATCGCCGAAGGAGTTTGGCCCGAGTAGTATCCATGGCTCCCCAGTTCCCAGCCAAGACCTTCCTCAGACTTCTGGGGCATAATGGCGGTGGCCATTCCCACAGTTACTTTGGCCCACCTCCACATGAGGGTTCCCCCTGTGGACACTCAGGGTGCAATGGGACCAAAGTTCGGATGATCTAGACCAGCTGGTCAGGATCTCCGACCCAGTCCGAAGGACTCTTTCCTGATGGCTAGAGTTCTCCAACCTGGGATGAGGGGTCCCCTTCTGGCAGGAGCCCCTGAGATGGGTTCTGACCACGGACACTTTCGGTTTCAGTTGGGATGCTCACCTGGAGAAAAGACAGACCCAAGGGGACCTGTTCTCCAGATGAGCAGACACTCCACATCAATGTTCTGGGAGTGCGAGCGGTCCTGAATGCTCTGCAAGCGTTTCAGTCTGACCTTTCACCAGGCCCTCTTCTCATCCAGACGGACAACATGTCGGTAGTGTTTTACATCAGCAAGCAATGGGGCACACATTCTTACCCCCTCTGCTGGGAGGCGATGAGGGTCTGGTATTGGGCCCTGTAACACTGCTTAGACCTCACCGCTGTTCATGTTCTAGGCTTCCAAAATGTCTTGGCCAACAGCCTAAGTTGGTCTCGGTCCAAGGCTCACAAGTGGGAGCTCCTTTAGTTGGTAGCAGACCAACTTTTCTACCAATGGGGCCGTCCAGAGTTGGACCTCTTTGTGTCTCCACTCAACGCCAAACTGCCCAGTTTCTGCTCGCTAGAGCCCAGGCCTGGTGTTTTCTGGGCTGATGCTTTGTCCCTCTGTTGGACAGGGAGATTTCTGTATGCCTTCCTTCCCTTTCCTATTCTCCATAGGGTCCTTCTGAATTTGCAGGCCGAGGGGACAGAGATGACCCTCATCACCCCCTATTAGCCTCAGCAGATTTGGTTCCCATTACTTCAGTAACTGGGAGTGGAGCCTCTGATACTGCTACCACTGAGCTCGCACTTGTCACAGGATCAAGACACTCTGGTCCATCTGGACCTCAAATCCCTGCATCTTCATGCATGGCTCCTGCAGACTTAGTCAAGTCCAGGTATGGAGTCTCCCAGGAGGTAGAGGACATTTCGTTGCAGCGAGAAAGCCCTTGACCAGATCCACTTATGTAATGAAGTGAAAAAGATTCTGTTTATAGGCTTCTACCCATCACTTGGACCCATTTTCCTGCTCAGTGAACTCCATTTTAGAGTATCTCCTCATTGAACTAAGGCCTGAGCTACTCCTCCATTAAGGTGCATCTCCCTGCAATCTCTGCTTACCACGCACCTGTGGAGGGGAAAACCCTCGCTCAGCTGGACGTGTCCCACACCTTTTTGAGTGGCATACTGCACATTAAGCTTCCCATCAGAGATCCTGTGCTGCCCTGGGATCTCCTGTTTATGCTTGAGAAGCTTACCCTTCCCTCGTTCGAGCCTGCTGTGGGATACAAGCTTCACTTCATTTCATGAAAAGCGTTATTTTTGGTTGCTGTTACTTCTGTTTGGTGGGTTTCCGAGCTCCAGGCCCTGATGTGTAAGGAGCCTTATTTAATTTTCCATAGGGACAGGGTGTCCTTATGTACTAACCCTAAGTTCTTTCTTAAGGTAGGTTAATTAGGACATTAACCTGCTGATGTACTACCCTAACCACTCGAACTGGGGGGAAGTGATCCTGCTCACATTGGATGTTCACAGGGCATTATGGTATTATCTGAATTGTACTGCTCCATTACGTAAAACAGATCAGTTATTCATGGCATTTGTGCCTCGCTGTGAAGGAGCTCCAGTGTCTAAACAGACCTTGTCAAAATGGCTGGTGAATTGCATTGTCTTCTGCTATGACAAATATAATAAACCCCTTCCGGGCTCAGTAAGGGGTCTTTCCACCAGGGGTGTGGCTACTTCTTTTGCCTCGATGAAGAACATCTCCATATCAGACATGTACGCAGCAGCTACCTGGAGCTCGGTGCATACTTTTATCAAGCATTACAGCTTGGACATTGCCTCTAGGCGAATGGTAGGTTTCGAACTGGCGGTCCTTCAGGACCTTCTGCCCTGATGCCTTATTCTGGCGGTTGCACTTCAGCCTCTTCCCAGCCCTATCTCAGTCCTTTTCTCTGGGACTGCTTGGGACTCAGTCCTTATGGTAATTGCCTGCCGCAAGAGCTCTCACTCGAAGTAAGATAGTACAGTTACGTAAGAACTTACCGTAACAGTAGATCTTTGAGAGGAGCTTTTGCAGCAGGTGCTGCTTTCCCTCCCTCTTTCCCCCTGGTAAGTCTCTGCATCTTTTTACAGCAAACTTCCGCCCAGTCTACCTGCTGGCCTTGCCCATGGGTCTCCGGCCGGTGAACTGAGGTGGGGCTGGGGACCCCGCCCCCTTATGTACCATTGGCCGACATTGGGGCAGAGCCGACACCAGGGACGGTCCCAGTTGAAGACTGCTAGCAAGAAGGTTTGCCGTGGGGTCCTAGTGCCTGGTAGCATAGACCTTATGGTAATAGCCTGCTGTAAGAGCTTCTCTCAAAGATTTACTGTTACGGTACGTTCTTATGTAACTGTACTTTACCATGGATTCTGTGACTTTGGTCACTAACCTGAAGCTGCAGCCAAAGCCAGGAGCCACCACCTCCTCTGGTAGTCTGTTCCAGGCATCCATTATTCTTTGTCTAACAGTACTTTATGCTCCTGCCCCACAGGTTTGCCTGACTTCCCTCCCCAGCCCCGTCACCGACCCTTTCACAGACTTACCGGTTATCCAACACTTGCACAGGACCACTATGTGATGGGTTCCCAGATGTGTAAGTAATGCGAGAACCTGTGTGTGGGGGGGTACCAGCATGTAGCAGCCTGGCCATTTTCTTCCTGATTTTCTCTCTAAACTGGAGCGCAAGGACATGTGTGCCTGCACGTCATGCTGCAGCTGTACCCCTCTGTGTAGTATCTTGTTGTGCTGCTGCCAGGCCTTCACCAGGTGGCTGTCTCTGCAATGGGAACTGAGGTTCCCCACCCCCAAAGGAGGAGAGCTGCAGTCAGGCACTCGATACTCCTTCACTAGTATACCATTAAAAGGGCAACTGAGATTGAGCGACTCAGATATGAGTGATTCAATCTCAGCGCCTGTGTTGTGGGCTACCCTGACAGGGTAGCGACAGGAAAGGACAGGGTGAGAGAACAGCGACAGGGTACCAGAAGGTATCCGTGAGGTATGTGGGGGTGGTGAGAGGGGAAGCCGCTGAGCTGGCCCAGTGATGCAGTGGTTAGGGAGGCTGGCTCTGGTAGGGAGGGTGCAGGGTTTGGGCCTGGGGCGAAGCACAATGTGTTTGTGCTTTTCGGTGTCCGTTTTTTTTTTTTTTTCACTTGCATCCTGGTTCTCCCCTCCCGACATGCACCCTCCTGAGTTAGTTATTTTAGTTGAAGTGCGCCCCACGCCCCCCATGAACCAAGCAAAGTATGTGCTCTATCTCTGAATGTACATTACGTTTTGTTTTCATCGATGCACATTCACCATAACGGCGATTACCGTTATCATATAGAACCTCCTTCACCCTGCCGGTCCACCAAGTGACCTGTCCCTGAGCCCGAGTCGCCAGTATGGAGGGTGGAAGCACATCCGTTCCTCCACTAGGCTGGCATCCACTATTCTTTCAGTGAAGAAGTACTTTCTCATTCCTCCTATACTAACCCCCCTCCCCAGCTTTACTGCATGTCCTCTTGTCCTGGTGCACCTTCTGTTCTGAAAAATACTCCCCTACTGTACCTTGTTCACCCCCGTGATGTACTTACAGTGTTCCCTTCTCCCTCTTCCCTTTCAAGGTGTACAGACTGAGATCCCTCAGTCTCTCCTCATAGGGCTTTTGATGCAGTCCCTGCACCATTTTAGTTACCCTCCTTTGGACAGCCTCCACCTTGTATATGTTCATCTTGAGATGTGGTTTCCAGAACTGGACACAGTACTCCAGGTGGGGTCTCATTAATGATCAATACAAGGGAACACCTCCGCTCTCCTTCTGCTGATGATTCTCTACCCTGTGCACCCCAGCATCCCACTGGCCCTGCCTACTGCCTTATCACACTGCTCCACCTCCTTGACATCATCAGTATAACCCCAAGATCTCTTTCCTGCTTTGTGACCATCAGTGCCTCCCCTCCACCCATTTTATACACTGCCTATGGGTTTCTGTGCCGTAGGTGCATGATTTTGCACTTTCTTGCATTAAAAGTTACCTTACCCTCAATGACTCCTCAAGTTTTCTCAGATCTCTACTAATTGTATTACAGATTTTAGTGTCCTCTGCAAAGAGGCATACCTTTCCTTCCAGCTGTTCTGCAGTGTTGCTTATGAAGACATTGAAGAGGATGGGTCCCAGCACTGAGCACTGTACCCTGCTGGTCACTCATCCCTCTTTAGAGTGAGTGCTGTTTACCACCACCCTCTGTCGCCTAACCATCAGCCAGTTCATTACCCAGTTTACCACCTTGGGTCGCACCTCTTAAGTGCCCAATTTCCTTATAAGCCTCCTATGTGTTATGGTGTCAAAGGCCTTGCTGATGTCTGAGTAGGCCACGTCCACTGCCCTAACCTGATTTGTTTCCCTGGTTACCCAGCTGAATAACTCTTATCAAGTTTGTCTGACATGATCCCTCCGTGAATCCATGCTGCCTCAGGTCTTGTAACCCTCTGGGATCAAGATACTCCACTAAGCTTTCCTATAATAGTGTTTCCATTAACTTCCCCACGACTGACATTAGACTGACCGGCCTGTAGTTACCAGCCTCCTCCCTGCTGCCACTTTTGTGGATCAGAACAACATTTGCCTCCAGCAGTCCCTTGGAACCACTCTTGTTTCTAGTGAGTTGTTGAATAGGACTATCAGAGATGCAGCCGGTACTTCCCCGAGCTCCCTTATTACCCTTGGATGTACTCCGACCATGGCCCCATAGCCTTATCCACTTTCAGATTTGCAAGTCATCTCAGAACTCTTTCCTGTGTGAATGGACTAGTGTCCACCTTCCTTCCCCTCAGTGTTCCTGCTGCTTCTGTATGGTCCATCCCACTCTACCTCCACTGTGAAAGCTGAGCAGAAGTATCTTTTTATGATATCTGCTTTTTCCTGATCCTCCTCTACACAGTTTCCCCCATCCTTCTTATCCTCACAATTCCTCCTCTTGTCTTCCTCTTTGTGCTTACATATCTGAAGATCTTGTCCCCTTTAAGTACCCCTTTGACTCTCCTTTCCTCTGTTTGTATTTTTGCACCCCTCACTGCCTTCCCTGCTTCCCTGCTTCCCTCTGCTTAACCTGGTACACCTTCCTATCCTCTTCCCTTTCTGTCTCTTTGTAATTATTGAATGTCACCCCTTTAGCCTTTACCTTTGCAGCCACGTCTCTCAAGAACCTTAGCAGTCTTTTTCCTCCTGTTTTTGTCCACGTCCTTCATGCAGAGGTTTGTTGCCTTCAGTATGCCATCCCTTAGTTTGCACCGCTGTTCCTCCACCCCACCCTGGCAATCCCCACCCCCCCGCTAGGTCATCTCTGAGGCATTTACCCAATTACTTAAAGAATGACCTGCTGAAATCCAGGATCCTGGTCCTTGTGTGGTTTGTCTCTGCCGCTGCCTTTATGTTAAACCTCACTGTACAGTGATCACTGGTCACCAGGTGAGAACCCACCTAGCCATCTGTAGTGCTGTCCTTGTTTGTGAGCACCAGGGCCTGTATTGCCCCATCTTTGGTGGGCTCTTTGACTAGTTAACTGAGAAATGCCCCCTGCTGGGGGTCTAGGATGGCCTTGCTTTTAGCCAAGGCTGTGGCTGGGAGGCTCCAGTCTATATCCAGCAGTTTGAAGTCTCCAACCAGCAGCATCTCCCTCTATTTTGCCATCATGCTCATGGTTTCCTCTAGTGCCTTGTCCAATTCTTGCCCCTGTGCTGAAGTTCTGTATATCACCCCAGTATGAATATTGGCTCTGGCTCCTGTCTCCAGAGTGACCAAGAGCATCTCCAACACATACTTTAACCCCTAGGTTCCCTTGCATTTCTGTCACTCTGATACCCTCCCTCACATACAGTATAACCCCTCCATCCTTCCTTTCCTCCCTGTTCCTTCTGAACTGAGTCTATCCTGGTACAGCCATGTTCCAGTCATGGTTCTCTGTGCACCACGACTCAGGAATGGCCACAGGGTCCATGTCTGTCTCCACCACGATGGCCTCTAGGTCTGGAATTTTATTACCAAGACTCCTTGCATTGGTAAACATGGCTCTGTACACCTTGCTCCCACCCTGACTGCAACCCTTTCCTCCCTCCCTACTACCTTGGCTGCCACTTGAAACTTCTCTCACTCCCCTCTTGTTACCCTCTATGTGCCTTGCCACCATAGCACCTTTCTTTCCATATCTTATATTTGTTGCTCCCTTTTCCCCTACTATTCCTGTGCCTCCTTCAAATTGCACCCTGGGGGAGAGTTTCTTCCCCTCGGGCCCTTGTGTGCCCCCTCCTTCCCACTGCTTCAGTCTATGGGGGCAGTTTTGCCTCACTTGATAATACCACCTCCCCCCCTTGGCTACTGGAAATGTTCATCAAAGTAACATTTAAACTTTTGACTGACAACTGCGTTCCCCCTTCCAGAAGGATACAGGCTATCACCTCTGTATAGACCCATATCCTTCCAGGTTGGGCCCCAGTACGCAATGAAGCTGAACCCCCAGCCCAGTGGCGCTGAGTTTTGAGGCACTGGACACCATTCCTTGCGCCATGTGGCGACCTGGGTTCAGGAATGAACTCGGGTCATTTGGGGGTTGGCCAGGGGGAGGAAAGGATTGAGCATCCAGAGGACTGCTCTCTTTCCTCTGGAGGGGGGTTGGCGCTGTGCAATGTTGACTGACACTCAGCGGTGGCTGGGTGTCAGTTCAGACACAAGCGCAATTGGCTGCCTCCACAGAGGTGGAGGGCAGCCACCCTGACCATTGCACGGTGTAGGGTGCAGGAGAAACAGGGAGGAGAAGAAGCACTGTTGGTCAATTTGGAGACAGGCAGTGGCACCACAATCTGCACAGGGGTTGTATACAGACCCCCTTCTCATGGGGAGGAAATGGACAAGCAAATGATAGAAAGTATACTTAGAATGGCAGAAAAAGGGGAAATATTGCTGATGGGGATCTGAATGTGCCAGATGTTAACTGGAGTGCAGTTGCAGCAGCCACTTCTAAGAGTGGGGTTATTCTAGATGCCCTACAGGGGGCATGCAGTATAGCCTAGAGGTTAGAGGAACGAGGTGTGAATGAGCTTGATGCATCCAGCAGACCAGACCCAAGTTTGATTCTCATAACCTCCACTTGCATACTGTGTGACTCTGAGCAAGTCACTTAACCGCCCAGTGCTGCCAGGTCGCCCCTGAAAACAGGCACTTGTGCCTAGTGGGCCTTACCCGGTTACCAAAGACTAAAATAAAAATAAATAAATGCCTTAGAACTAGTATTGGAACCCACTCTAGTGGGAGCAATCTTAGACCTGGTTCTCTCAAATGGAGATGGAAAGAGGATCACAGATGTAGAAGTGGGTAGCCATCTGGGAACTAGCGACCATCAAACAGTATGATTCACAATAAACACAGCAGTAGAGTCAAGCCATACAAAGGCAAAAGTACTGGACTTTAGGATGGCTGACTTTGCCAGAGTGGGTGAGTGCCTAAGGAATCAGCAAATGGGCAGGAAGGAGGGGTGGAAGTACAATGGGGAATAATCAAAATTGCCATCACAGAGGCAACAAGCCTTTGTGTGAAGCAAATAAACAAAAAATACGATGGAAGAAGCCACTATGGTTCTCAAAGGAGGTGGCATTGAAGGTTCAAGAGAAAAAGAAAGCATTCAGGAAGTACAAGGAAACACTGAAAGAGCAGGACAGAGAATTGTATCAGTTAAAGCAAAAGGAAGCTGGGAAGGCAGTCAGAACATCAAAGGCCCAAACTGAGGAAAAGATAGCCAACTCAGTAAAGAAGGGGGATAAAACCTTTTATAGGTACATGAGGGAGCGAAGGAAGAAGAAGAAGAAGAAGAATCAGCATGTATATAGTGCTTTTCGTACACAGTATCCCAAAGCACTTTACAAGCAATGCTAGACTGGTAGTGAAGTGACTGAAAGTGTGGTGGTGGCCATATCGCATATCATCACCCACACACAGCCTGGATAATTGCATGAACCAGTTTATGGGAAGGGGAATGTTGGCCAGGACACCGGGAATGTTCCCTGCTCTTTGCGAAGAGTGCCCTGGGTTCTTTTACTTCCACCTGGACACCCACCAGGACAACACCAGGATGGGCGGAAATGACCTTGGTTTAACATCTCATCTGAAAGACTGCACAGACGGAAGACCAAGGGAGGGATAGTAAGGCTTAATAAAGGGGAAGGGGGGTTGGCAGGCCGAAGGTGACTGTGAAAAGGCAGAGATACTAAACAAATATTTTTGCTCAGTATTTACAAATGAAGGGGGAGTGTACCTAAACCAAACAATAGGAACACTCTGGATACAGAAGTTGATACCAGCCCATTTATGGAAGAAAGGGTTCTGAAAGAACTCTTAAAACTGAAGTTGGACAAAGCAATGGGGCCTGATGGGATTTATTCCAGAATTCTAAAAGAACTAAGTGTAGAACTAGTGACACCACTGACTACCCTGTTCAACAAATCATGGGAGGATGGGGTGGTACCTGAGGACTGGAGGAGGGCAGATGTGATTCCACTTCACAAAAGTGGGAGCAGGGCAGAAGCAGGAAACTACAGACATGTTAGTTTAACCTCAGTGATAGGGAAAATGATGGAATCACTTCTGAAGGAAAGAATTGTCGAGTACCTAGATGCCAGAGGGGCACAGGACCCAAGACAGCATGGATTCACAGCGGGAAGGTCATGTCAGACGAATCTAATAGATTTCTTTGACTGGGTGACCAAAGTAGTAGATCAGGGAGGGGCTGTGGACATGGCCTGCCTAGAATTTAGCAAGGCATTTGACACAGTCCCACATAAAAGATTAATATACGAGTTAACCAGCCTGGGAGTGGGTCCTAAGATGACAGCCTGGGTAAAGAATTGGCTGGAGAATAGGACACAGAGGGTAATAGTAATGGAGTTCACTCTGAAGAAAGGGGGGTTACTAGTGGGGTACTGCAGGGTTCAGTATTAGGACCGGTCCTCTTCAATGTCTTTATAAGTGACATTGCAGAGGGACTGGAAGGAAAAGTATGTCTCTTTGCAAATGACACAAAGATCTGCAACAGAGTTGATGCACAAGGTGGGGTGGAAAGGATGAGAAGGTACTTGGCAAGGTTAGAGGAATGGTCAGATGTATGGCAGCTTAGATTCAGTGCTAAGAAGTGCAAGGTAATGCACCTAGGAAACAATAACCCAGGGGAAGAGTACACAATGGGGGGTGAAATACTAACAACAACAAAAATGGAAAGGGACCTGAGGGTAGTCATATCAGATGAGCTAAAGGTTGGCAAGTAATGTGAGAGGGCAGTAAGGAGGGCTGGGGGGATACTGGGATGCATAGGGAGAGGCATCACCAGTAGAAAACAGGAAGCTGTTATCCCTCTGTACAGACAGCTGGTGAGACCCCATCTGGAGTACTGCGTGCAGTTCTGGAGACCAAATCTCCACAAAGACATAGACAGGATGGAGGCTGTCCAGAGGAGGGCAACTAAAATGGTGCAGGGTCTGTACCAGAAGACATATGAGGAGAGACTTAAGGAGCTTAATATGTATAGCCTCGAGGAAAGGAGGGAGAGGGGAACATGATAGAAACTTTCAAGTACCTCAAGGGAATTATCAAAGTCCAAGAGGGTACCATCTTTCAGAAAAAGAAGGTATGCAAGAAGAAGGGGGCAGCTCAGAGGTAATGTAAGGAAGTATTTGTTCACAGAGAGGGTGGTGGATGCATGGAACGGCCTCCCGGAGGAAGTTGTGGAGTCAAAAACGGTGGAATTCAAGCATGCATGGGACAGTCATAAGGCAATTCTAAGGGGTGGTGGTAGGAAGAAGTAGGCTGCTGGTTAACTAGGATCTGCAGCTTATCCATTAGGTAGGGAAATGGGCAGACTCGGTGGCCAAGAGGTCCTTATCTGCCGTCAAATTCTATGTTTCTTTGTAAAAACCAGGATCTGGCAGGACTCATGATGACCCCGATCGCTTCTGTGCAGTCACCACCCCTCCCCGATTCTGGATTGCTGTGTGTGTGGGGGGGGACTAGCTGGGACTGTTCACCTGGCCCCATCGCTGGGAAGGCAAGCTGTGGGGGAAATTCAGTGGGGGGGCCATGCAGGAGCGGTCAGTGGGGCCTGAGGTATGTACCTCTCTGAAGGAGGGGGTCATAGAGCCTGTCGGGTCCACAGAGGCACAGAAAAATGGTCCAATAAAAAAAAAGCTCAACCCCCTCCTCCCTGCACCATTCCTTCAGACAACTGTTGAAGCCCCTGTTGTGAAGTACCCTATCCTCCCCATGGCCGCACACAGGTAGCACCTCAGCGAATACCACCATTCATGCTACTTGCCTTAGGTCTCTCCTCGGTTACTTGAACTCTCCCTGTACTACCTCAGCCCCATCCTTCACCAGGTCATTAGTCCCCAGGTGGACAGTCCAGTGCTCCTCCCCCCACCTCTACTGCCCTAGCAATCCTTAGGTTGCGCTCTCCATTTCTCTGAGCTGAGGTACCGGGTAGGCACCTAACCCCCCCCACCTCTTCCTGCTCCAAAATCTATCCCCTCTCAAATGTGTCCCCAAGCAGAAACTGCTTTCTCTTCTGCTTGGGTCCTCCCCTTTGGAGGACCTCCAGATCCTCCCTTGCCACCACTTTGTGTGCCTCCTCTTGGTAGTCCTATTGCACCAGAATGGTGAAAGACTTCCGTAGTGGCACAGGCTAAAGAATGTGCCCGACTTGTCTCCCTAAACCCTCCCCCCTCGGGGCCCACCAAGGTCCAGCCAACCCTCTTCTGCCTAGGCAACCTCTGAGGCAATAGCATCATACCTGGTGGCACCTGGGAAGGGCAAGAGATCCTCTGGACTTATGAGGACTCCTAGGTCCGTTTCCTCAGAGGAAGTGCCCTGCTTAACCTCTCCCATCCAATACGTTGTTCTGCGGTTCTTGTTCCCTATGTGCATCACCTTGCACTTTTTGGTACTGAATTTCACCTGCCAAGCCTTGGTCCACCTCCCTAGCAACCTTTTGCAGGTCCCTCTGCAACTCCCTTGTCTTTCCTACCACAGAGCTTAGTGTCTTCTGCAAAAGAAACACTTCTTGCTCTGAATTCTTTCTCCTGTGTCGCTGATGAACATATTGAAAAGGGACTGAACCCAGGACTGATCCCAGGGGAACCCCACTAGTGACTTCCCTCTTCTCAGATGTGACTCTGTGTACCACTACCCTCTGCTGTTTTCCTTCCAACCAACTTCCCACCCATCTAACACTTCTTCACTGTACTCCTGCTCCTCTAGCTATTTCAGCAATCTTCTGTGAGGCACAGAGTCAAATGCCTTGCTGATGTGGAAGTAGAGTAAATGCACTGCATGACCCATATTTACTGCCCTAGGTACTCAATCAAAGAATACTGTCAGGTTGGACTGACAGGCATTGGGTCATATGCCTGCAACAAAAACAGTGCAGCAATGTACTGTGCTGTCAATACAGCGAGTACATTGCTAGTGCTCACACAAAAAGTGAATAGTAAATTCAGCAAAAATGGCAGTAAAATCCTTATTTTTTAAGGGGGACTCTGCCCCATGCACCTCCCGTTATGAGGGGCTGTGCCCCTGAACCCCACCCCCATTGGGGGTGGGGTACAACACGGGGACGGGGGAAACACGGGCTGGGGGGAATAAAAAAATTGCACACACTGTTATTAAACAAAACAGAAAAAAAAACGTCAAAACAAGTAGTCTGAGACCGGGTCTCGAACCCCGGTCCACAAATGCATGATTTACCTCCAGTGCCAAGGCTCATCACTCTGAACCATGGTGGCTGTTGGTGGAGCTTCTCCCCAGCAGAGGTCTCATCCTCTGCATCACTTCCTACCAGCCATGTGCGACAGGGTACAAAACCGCAATTGCAACATTTCTTCCTTGTGGTGTTTTGTACCCTGTCGCTCTATTCCCCCACACTGTGTGTGGTGCTCAGTTTCTATTACTCCTTATTACATACAGCACATTGACCCAGTACAATCTAACGAGACCTCCCTGCCATGAACCCTTGGTGTTTACCATCCTGGAGCCCATTTTTCATAGGTAGTTGACTACTGTCTCCTTCAGTTTACCCACAAATGGAGGTAAGATTGACAGGTCTGTAGTTACCCGCTGCTCTTTGTCCCCACCCTTGTGGAGCGAAATTAAGTCCTCTTCCTTCAATCTTTTGGGACCTCCCTTTAACTAGAGCTATTGAATAGCCCTACCGGAGGTTTAACTATTTGCATGGACCTAGTGGCAGTCCATCTTGCAGTGGCAAACAACCAGCTTGTGGACTGTCTCAGTCATGCGAAGAAGTGTTCCATGAGAGGTTGCTACCTCTTTGGGTGGTGTCTCAGGGGTTCTCAGTATGGGGAACACTGTCAGTAAATCTTCTCTTGTTGAGATTACAGCAGCTAAGGCTGTTCTCTGCTCATCTACCTCACCAGGGCACTCTTCAAGGGGAGGTGTTTAACTGATACTGAGTTCAGGACCTTCTCTATGTCTTTCATCTGTTCCCTCTTGTCCACAAGGTGGTAGTCAAGGTTATCAGGGAGTGGATGTCCTTGATCCTGATTGTGCCAGACTGGCCTTGTCAGTTCTGGTACCAGGATCTCTTCAGCCTCAGTCGCAGACCACCACCACTGCTTCCATTTATGCTGGATCTGCTGACGCAGTCTTGGGGAATGATTAGGCGTCTAGACCTGTAGTCCCTGAATTTTAACTTGACTGCCTGGTTCTTGAGTTGCTAGAGTTCCAAGCTGTTGAGCTTTCTGAGAATGTTTTCAGGGGGCTGGCAGCATCTCGGAAGGAGTCACTTGCAAGACTTACACTTGCAAGTGGAAGCAGTACTTGTGCTGCTATGAGGATCATGGATTTCTGCCCTTCTCCTGCTCCATGAAGGATATTCTTGATTACTCCTAGTCTCTCACTTAGGCCGGACTCTTGAGTCAAGTCCTGAAGAGTCTCCTGGCTGCCTTTTTGGCATGCTGTGCCAAAGCCATTATGCCGATGGTGGCACAGGACAAAGGGGTCAGATGTTTCTTTAAAGGTCTGGACTACCAGTGCTTGAACAATCTTCACCATGGGACCTACCACTGGTGCTATTATGGCTAATGAGTAAACAATTTTGGCAATGGACAAGTACAATTTCTCATAATTGTAGTGGAAAACTGAGTTATTGTGACCATCACCTCAGCCTGATAAGAGATTATGCTCCAGGTGCTTTCTCTGGAGTCCATGTGTCTGTTTTTCCACCAAGACAAGGCTGTCCTGTGTCATGATGTGAATTCCTACCCAAGTTAGTCTCTGGTTTCTTCTGACCCAGGCACTCATCCTATTTGTATTCTTTCCAGAGCCTCACACTTCAGAGCTGAGTAAATGCTCCATATGCTAAATGTTCACAGGGGACTTCCAGTGACGTCACCGTCGTGATGGCCGCTTAGCTGGAGAGCTCCGGGGCTGCTCCACAATTTACCTTTAAAAACCAGCGATATACCTAAACCAAAACGAGTAATTACTTTACTGGTAAGACAAGGATATGACCTCCAACAGATCTAGACACAAAAAGACACAAGCTGCAAGACTCAAGAAGCTAATGGAAGCAGATAAAGTTTCTAACCATCCTTGGGACATGCGCTTGGCCTCGCCGGTGAGCAGTATTGCCAAATCGGAAGACAACTTTGATGCTAGTGACCAAGGGATTATTTTAACAAAATTGGATGGAATTATTAAAGCCATACACAGAGTAGAGTCCCCAGTCATGGATCTGAAAGCAGATCTGAAAGCCATTGACAAGTGAACAACGGCAGTGGAGGAATGTGTGGGGAGCCTGGTGGACTCATCTGGGCAGCATAATCGTGCTATTCTGTACCTGCTAACCAGGGAGAGAGAATTACAATCCAAGCTAGACGATCAGGAGACTCGGGCTAGGAGAAATAACTTTAGAATCTACGGAGTACCAGAAGATACAGAAAACTCGCACAATACTATGGAGGAATTTGTGTTGCATCTCTCAAGAGTAGTTCTAAAAATTCCAGATTCTACCCCCCTCCCCATTGAGCGGGCACACCACTCACTCGCAGTCAAACCCAAGGATCAGGCTGCGAGACCACGCTCGATCATCGCCCGAATGCTTAATTATCAAGATCACCAATTAGTGCTCCAGACTGCGTGGAAAACGAAGGAAATCTATCTGGACTCTAAGAGACTGTTTTTTGATCAGGACTTCTCTGATTTACTGAATGAGAAGAGAAAGCAGGTGCAGGAGATAATTAAACAAGCCAAAGAAAAGAACATCTGCATTCAACTATATTACCATGCAAAACTGCGTATTCATACAGACAAGGGGCCAAGATTATTCAATACATTATGAGAAACTCTGCCGTGGCTCAAACAATTGGGCCTACACTGCCCTGATCTACAGGCCACTCTGCTGGAGCACGAAATTTCGCAATTGGCGTGTCGGAGGGTGGGTTGAATTATGAGGGCACAGCCTTCTTCCATTTCATGGCTCTCTCATTTCGGTCAGGCTGTAAGGGAGATTCTCAGCAGGGAAAACAAAGCCCCAACCTCAGAGGAAATCAGCCAAGGGAATTCACAAAGCAGGAACCCAACTTGAGAAATGACTGATAGTACTGTTAACATTCACTTCCTTTGCTGATGGGACCTTGCATCTGTGTTGGATCACTCATTTCTGAACAGAGGAATCCCCAGTTAGCTGTGGTTTGTAAGGCTGATGAGAACACTGACCCGAGGCGATGGATAGCTCCCTAGTTATGATGCCTCATGAAGATGTTGTATGGGGGTTAAAGCGATGTAAATTGGAGTTGCTGACCCTCATTTTTTTATCTCCCTCATTGACTTCTTACTTATCTTTTGGGAAACGAACGATTAAAGAAGTTGGACCGGGGACTTTGATGGGGAAGGGGGGATGGGGGTATTAAGGTACTATTGCAGTTTGTGCTTACTTAAATGGTTACTTGGGGGTCTCGATGGCACTTTATCCAAACTCGCTCATGGCCAGGAGGACCCCCTATTTTCTTGTTAAAATACCAGTGTGAGACTTATTAAACAAAAAAAAAAAACACATTTGATGCTGGTCAGGAATGAAGACTTTCCCTCTTCTCACCCACCGTAGCTTAACAGCCCACCACCTTTTTCTTATGGCCTTGGTGAGGTGGGGAGGGAGAGAGGGAAAGAACCCGGAGTGAGCGGCCCCGGAGGTGGTTTCATTTTGACCACCAAGAATATCTAAGACTGGTGGGTGGCCTCCGTGGGTCGGTGACATTATTAAAATATCTGATTCTCGGTAATCAGACCTACTTACAATAGGAGCTTGAGCCAAGGCTCAACACCTCAGTGTCTACCGGGGTTTAGTGTAACATCTACTAACCTAGGAAGCGAACTATATGGTTGGCAAAACAATTTTCAATTCTAGGCTTGAAAAGTTGTGTTTACAAGTGTTTTATGGGCAGTTATGTACCCATTGTGTTAATGTTTTACCTGACACTGAAACAGAAGATGGGGTGAGGGGGTCATGGATGGAGGGGGATGGGCCGGGGGTGGGGGAGGGGTGACATGGGGAAATGGAGAACATAAATGTAGGAGAGGGACTAACACAACAGAATCTGCAGCAAATATGAGTTATGGGTGCTCTTAAGATAACCACCCTGAATGTTCAAGGTATTAACTCACCAATTAAGCGAACCAAGATTTTACATTATCTGAATCAATTAAAAACAGATGTGGGTCTTATTCAAGAAACAAAGCTGTCAAAGGTGGAACATGCGAAACTAAATCGAAGCTGGGTCGGTATGGTGTGTTCCACTTCTCATCCATCGAAAAGAGGGCGGGATTGCCGCTTTGTTTCACGGAGTCTACCATTTTAGATTACATCAGAGACGACTTTGGAAGACGGAAGGGGGATTGTGGTAACGGGGAACATGTTTAATCAGGTGATCCACATTGTTAATGTTTATACACCCAACAGGGATGACTCCAACTTTTTTGTAAAACTTTTTGAACAAATAGCACAACTGGGAGAGGGTCTGGTCCTGATGGGTGGAGATTTTATTTGTGTCCCAGACCCACAGTATGACCGCGCCTCCCAAAATGTAGCTACAAATAAAAACATGAGAAAGATGGTGAGGAATGGCATGCAGGAATTAGCACTGATGGACGTGTGGAGGGAGCTGCATAAATCGGTTAGGGACTATTCTTTTTATTCCCACCCAGATGATACTCATTCTAGACTAGATTACTTCCTATGTAGGTATACAGATTTTTATAAGGTAAGGGACTGTGATATTTGCCATCGACTAGTGTCAGATCACTCAGCAGTAACACTTACTTTGGAGCTAGGTAATTGGAGAAGGATATCACACTGGAGAATGAATACCTCTTTACTAGATAGGGAGGACTTTAAAACCCATATCCAAAACAGTATCACAGATTACCAAACCCACAACCAGATGGAAGGGTCGGACTCCAGGTGCTTTTGGGAAGGTCTGAAAGCAGTGTTGAGAGGACAAATCATTTCCTTTTCCTCTCAATTAAAAAAAAACATGCCTAGAAGAACAAAAAACACTGGAGGCCAGGCTACAGCAGTGTGAGTGTCTCCTTAAACAAGGCAAGGCTCAGGGGACAGACTTATTAAATGAAGTGAAGGGCATAAAAAAATTGCAAAATATATTAGATTATAAAATAGAGGGGAAATTAAGATACGGAAACCAGAAATACTACGAACATGGTAACAGGGCTAGTAGATTACTAGCTTTCCATTTGCAGAAAGCCCAAACAGACAGATATGTGAAAACTATATGAAACAATAAACAAAATTCGCCCTCTCAGGAATACACTTCGGCTGCTGTGGCCAAAGCCTTCCGGGATTACTATGGAGCTTTGTATGACATGGACCCTGGGGAGTTTAACCCTGGGACCTCTATTCAGAAATTTCTAGATACGATTATGCTCCCTAAATTTACAGAAGAGGTTAAAACAAGATTGGACTCCTCAGTTACCCAGGGGGAAATAGCCCATGTTATACATAACTTGAAGGGCAGTAAATCCCTAGGGCCGGATGGCTTCTGTGCCGAGTTTTTCAAAAATTTAGTAAGACCCTAATTCCAATACTAGTAAAAGTTTTTAATTAAAACAGGGAAGAGGGTGGGTTTCTGGATTCATGGCAGGAGGCCTGTGTAACAGTGATCCCCAAGGAGGGGAAGACCCCTGAACTGTGTAGCTCCTACAGTCCTATATCGCTCCTGAACGTTGACTCCAAAATCTTTACAAAAATCTTAGCTAATAGGATTAACGAAATTCTCCCAAATCTAGTCCATCTGGACCACGCCGGTTTTGTACAAAACAGACACCTTAAGGATAATGTCAGGCATTGTTTGAATATATTACAAATGGTTAGGACAGGGAAGGAACAGCAAATTGCCATTGTGATTGATGCCGAAAAAGCCTTTGATCATCTGTGTTGGGATTTTCTATCAGAGGTGTTACTTAAATTTGGTTTTGGCTCCCAGACTCTCGAATGGATTAGGGACATTTATAGTAATCCCATGGCTAGGGTTAAAGCAAATGGCACTATATCAGATCCCCTGAAAATTAGAAGAGGTATGAGGCAAGGTTGCCCCTTATCCCTGATTCTTTTTGCACTTAGCATGCAACCCCTAGCCCATTAATCAGGTTGCACCCAGATATTGAGGGAATAAAAGTAGAAGGGGAGGAGAACAGAATTTCTCTCTACGCAGATGATACCATGTTATATTTAAAAAACCCAGTGGAGACATTCCCTATATTACTCCAAATATTAGCAGATTATGGTAAGGTCTCTGGATTTAAAATAAATAATGATAAAACAGAGGTGATATTGGTAAGTAGTTCCCAAACGAGAGAGCTACAGCAATTAATTCCCTTTAAATGGACGGCAACCCAATTCAGATACCTAGGCATACATATTCCCATGGATTTGAAACAACTATACCATGCTAACTATGGTAGGTTGATCCATGAGGTTCTGACAGATCTGAAGAGATGGAGCACTCTTCCCTTGTCCCTGCTGGGGTGCATCAAATCTGTTAAGATGAATGTCCTTCCTCGCTTTCTATTTTTATTTAATACTCTTCCCCCCCTTCGAGTCCCTAGTACAGAGTGGAAGAAGATTAATAAAGCACTACAACAATTTGTTTGGGGTGGGCACCAGGCTAGAATAGCCTGGGAAACGTTACAGAGAGTAAGGGAGAGGGGAGGCCTGGGGCTTCCTAATTTACGATTATACTACTAAATGGCCCAAGTGGGCTCATGGGTTGACCTTCTTAAACATGATTCAAATAATACATGGGTTTCATTAGAAATTCAAGGAGGATCCGGACTAAACCCTCCACTGGACTTTACGGGTTCCGCTACACATCTCATAAAGAAAGAAATATCAAACCCATGGACCAAACAGACATACAGAGTTTTGGGAGAAATAAAACAAGAGTTATTAGTGGGAGATACCTTAACAAATAGAACAGAAATCACACACTGCACCCATTTCCTCCCCCCCAGGATGGACCAGGCTTTCTTTTTATGGAAAATAAAGGGACTTAAATTCTTCAGCCAACTGATTACTTCAGGTCACATTAAAACCTTCCAGGTTTTGCAACAGGAGTTTGAACTTCCAAAGACACACTTCTCTCGTTACCTCCAGGTTGCTTCCTTCCTCACAAAGGATTCTAATTTAACAGAGGTACAACAACCACCTCACTTATTTATGCAAGTTTTATGGGAGGCGGCTCTAGGACAGGGAGAGAAAAAAATAATCTCCAGATTGCTAACAACATACAGAGCAGCCAAAGACCTGCCACCACCACTATGTCAAACAGAATGGGAATTAGAAGCAAAGATTCAATTGGCGGATGAGAGTTGGGGAAGGATTTGGGAGGGGGTTAGATGTACATCTGCTTCCAACAACTGGAAAGAACTGAGGTGGAAGCTGGTGTCAAGATTCTTTAACACTCCAACCAGAACAAAACATTATCTCAAAGGAAACACTGATCTCTGCTGGAGAAATTGTGGGGGGAGGGGATCCCACTTCCATATATTTTGGGAGTGTCCAAGGTTAAAACCATTTTGGACTGAGGTGGGTAAAAATATAGGGAAGATGTTGAATGATAACTGGGAGCCTGACTTTCAAGGCTTGGTTTTGGGCCTGCTGCCTAAAGGCAGGAGATCCAATGGCCAAAAATAATTTTTTGGTATTCTTTTGGCGGCGGCCGGAAAAGCCATTACAAGATGTTGGCTCACTCAGCGAGTCCCTACAGTGGAGGACTGGATTTTGGTGGTAAAAGAAATTGCAAGGGTAGAAAGAATAACAGCAGACTTACGTTTGCAAAAAGATAATTATTTCCAAATCTGGTTGCCCTTTATGCATCTAATAGAAGAACTACAAGGGATCCCGATCCTGGAACAACAGGCACAGGGTTATTGAAATGTCAGAACCCCTAACTTAGATAGGGCTCTGAAGACAAGCCTGAGAACTAGATGATGTGGGACGTGGTCTCTGCCCATGCCTGCCTTCTTGACCCACTTCAGTTGTCCCATGTCACGGTCTTTACAGATAATAAGGATACTGGGATTTATCTTTTGTTATTACCCCCCCCCCCCCCATCTAACCAATTAACTTGACATATTTAATAGAATAAATACAGCAGTCAGGAGTCAGTTTTCTGGTTAAAAAAGTTTTTATTAATTTCTCTATTTTTGTTATTTCGTATGTATAAACATGATAGATTGTATAAGGATGCAATCTGGTCATACAATGAGAACTATATGGTGTACAGCATTCGGAGGATAGGGTTTAACTCCTCACAATATAATGTAGATTGAGAACTTCGTTGAAATATACCTAAAGACAGAAGTGAGAAATGTGAGAGTATATCCTTAAGTACAATTGCTTGTTTTATCATAAATTGCACCATTCATCTAAATGAGATCTTGACCACTCTGTATGCAATGTATATCTAGTACCAATATTTAATAAATTATGAAGTTTAAAAAAAAATGTTCACAGGGCCCTGCTATTAAGTGAGCAGAATATCGTGATGAGCCTTTCCAATTGTTCCTGACCTATGCGGATACTGTCCTATGCAGGCCAGCAACCAAGCATATGATTGGCCAGTGGATCATGTCCCAAATCGATCTGTGTTATTGGTTGGCTGGGAAGGAATCACCTGTGGGTTTAGGCTTATACCACCAGACATATTGCTGCCTCTGTTGCTGCTGCCAGATACAACCCCACTGCTAGAGATATGTAAGGCTGCTACCTGACCAAATGCATGCACTTCCATATCCCATTACAGCATCGACCTGCTCAGTCATCAAGTAATTGTTCTTGGTCCTCAGTCCTCCAGCCTCTTTTTGCCTAATTTGGGGTGTGTCTCTTGCCTCCTCCTTCTGAGGACTGCTAGGAGCCTGTCTGGATTGTGAATAGAATCTACACAGAGTGAAAGAGAGGTTACTTACTTGTAACTATGGTTCTGCTGTTGGTATTCATTTCACATCCACATGAACTGCCCAACCTCCTCTGGCTTGGCTTACCTCAGATTCCTGTTTCAGCATGCAGATCTCAGTTAACTGGGGACAGAGCATGAGGATCACATGGTTGGGTAGTAAGAGGAGTCAAGTTTGAAAACCTATCTGGTGTCTAAGCATGCTCGGTAGAAGACTGCCGGAGTGTGGATGTGAACTGAATACTGGCAGTAGAACTATGGCTACGAGCAAATAACCTCTGTTTGTGGGGCACTACCATTCCAAACAGAAACTTATGGGGTGTGCCCATTCTGAACATGAATTTGTGAGGCATAAACATTCTGAACAACCACTTGTGGGGCACAGCTGTTACACACATCAGCTTGTCTGGCACAGCCATTCTGGATAGCAACTTATGAGCTACAACTGCTTAGAACATCAGCTTGTGAGTCACAACCATTCCCAACAGAAACTTGTGAGGATCAACCTTCCAAATGAAAATGTATGGGGTACAGTCACTCTAAACATCAGCTTGTGGGTTCACAGCCATTGCAAAAATAAATTTGTGGGGCACGACCATTCTGAACATGTGTTGTGGGGCACAACCATTTGGAACCTCAGTTTGTGGGGCATAATTCAATCCAGATTTATTGATAAAACCCTCTCCCTGAAGACTCAGAAATGTTGAGCAGTCACAAAAAGCATACACATCAAAATACAAACAGATTACAGTGATAAAACAAACATCATTATCAATCAAATTCCAAACTGGAAAAAATACAGTACTCATACAACTTCAGGTAGATTTAGGGTGTCTCAAAGACCTGGGAAAATAAGTGCATTTGTAAGAGTGATTAAAAAGAGTCAACAGAGTGGGACTGATGAATCTGCAGTGGTAGGGTGTTCCAGAGGGTAGGTGCCCTAATCGAAAATGCACACGCTTCAGTCATTTTTATGTTGCTTGCATGCATGTGCAAGAAACATAGTGCCGTCATCCGAGTTTTCGGAGGTGTGTCAGCCCCTCTTCCAATGCAGTCAGTGTGTTTGCAGGCATGGCTCTTGTTCCCCAATGAGTGCTGCAGCTGTCTATGACAGCTCCAAAATGCAGTGGCATACAGTTGAAAGGGAGAGCTCCGCTTCAGTGAGCAGAGCTCTCCCCCCACACACACACACACGCGCAAGCATGCATATTGCGTGCTGATGCACTCCCCACGCACACACTGTATGGTCGACGGGGGTGCCCAATCCCCCGTCGGCTCCATGCCCCCCAACAGCTGTCCAGGTGCCACGCTGGGAGCCCACCCAGCGTGGCAACAACACTGTTATAAGGCTGCGCCCCCCAAAGCTTTTCCCGTGCCATGCTGGGAGCCCACCCCAGCGTGGCAGTACCCAGCGATGACGGAAAACAAACTTCGCCGGCTCCACATCCCCAACAGTTGCTGCCATGTTAGCCCACCCAGCGTGGCAAACGCCCTGTTGTCTTCTTAAAAAAAAAAAACTGAATAAAAAAGGTCCCTCGTAGTCTCCTGCCCCTCCCACAACCTGCACCTACCCACTGCACACTCTGCCTCCCCACACCCCTCACCCCATACTTACCTCCGGAGCTTGGCACACGATCATCGGTGGACCGGGAACACGCCTGCATTCTTCAAAGCCGACCGCGAACTGAGGAAATGCCGGTAAGCTGTATAATGGGATAGATAGGGTTTTTCAACTTTGTTGCATATCTCAGGCATTTTGGAATTTTGGTCCCAAATTTTCAACATGGGTTTTGGGACCCTCCTCATGAATTCTTGCACTGTCATGGTGTTGTCGGGTCCGAAGGGTGATTTCAGTGGTCACTGCGGCGAAATCACCTTCGGTGATTAACAAAACAACACCGCCAGTGTTCATAAGGTGGCTCTCAAAAGCCTATGTTGAAAATTTGCAAAAAATTCCAAAATGACTGTTTTATGAGCGTATGCTGTACAGTTCTATGCATGCTCATAAGTTCGCAGAATTTTCAATATTTTCACCCAGATTTTCAACATTGCCATTTTACCACACCTCCTTATGAGCAGTATAGCTGTCATTTTCACATCCTGCCCAAAACGTGTTTCCGCCCATGTAGCGCACAATGGGCGCAGTCGGTGTCTTGAACTCAATGTATGGGGCACATTAAGAAAATCACAGTGACACTGTTCATGAGCAGAGGTCTTAAAATGGCTGTGTTGAAAATTTGGTGAAAAATTTCTAAAATGACTGTTTCGATTTGTGCATTGGGCAGTTCCTACGCACACTTGTAAGTTTGCGATTTTCAATATTTTCACTCCAGATTTTCAACATTGCCATTTTACCACACTCCTTATGAGCAGTGCAGCTGTCATTTTCAATCTTGCCCAAAACTGTTTCGCCCATGTAGCGCACAGTGGCACAGTTGGTGTGCGAACTCAATGTATGGGACACATTAAGAAAATCACAGTGACACTGTTCATGAGCAGAGGTCTTAAAATGGCTATGCTGAAAACTTGGTGAAAAAATTCCTAAAAATGACTGTTTTACGAATGTGTGTTGCGCAGTTCCTACGCATGCTCGTAAGTTCATGAATTTTCAATATTTGCACTCCAATGACTTCCAAATACCTAAACAGCACATAGAAGCAAGCAACATTTGGCATTGACAAATGCTTGTTTATGTTTAACGTTTATTTATAAATTTATGCAAATGACGTCATGTGTATCTCATACAGATTAGTAGACAAACTATAAGTCCAAGCCGTACAGAAATGATAATAGTACACACAGTACAATAATAAGAATATCCCTTGAACCTTTGAACCTTAGCCCCAGTTTAGCAAATAGGATTTAATAGTCTAGACAGCTGAGTCTGTAGAATTGAACACTCTCACCTATAAATGTAGCAAACAGGTCAGTCTACAAAGCTCCCTTCTCCTCTCAGAACTACTCATATTGGAGGGGCTGAGAAATTTATAGGGTAAAATCTTGATGTCCTGAGCCCAGTTATGTTTGCTCTTATCCTGCACGCTTAAGCATCCAATGTCACTGTGCTGGTAACAGGAATAGAAAAAAGAAAAAAATCTGCAGTCCACAAACTGAGGCATGTGCATCAGCACACAAGTAGTAGGTTATAATTTTAAGGTACATGTGGCAGTATTGTATGGGTGAGAATCACCCATGCTAACCAAGTTGAAAGTTAGATGCAGCCATCAGAATACTGCTACCCCTGTAGGTTGCTCTGTCAGACCTATCATTAAACTAGGAGGGAGGAAGAAATAGTAAATTGGCAGTTGTGAAACAGGAGGCAGAAAGTCTGACTTTTCATGAACATAAAGGCACTGTCACTCAGGTTCACCTTCAGAGTCACAGTTGTCCGTTTGCTCCAGGGATCGTTGCTGCTCAGCAGATTGCATGGTCAGGCCAGGGTCTGGGTAAATACGAGTCTTGTTTTTATGCTGCGCCTGCAGCCAAGCAGGAAATAGGAGCCATGAGACAATCCCCCACTCCAGCAGGATCTTTTTATTTATTGAAAAGTTTCACCAGGAAGGGCACCCTGAACAAAAAGTTGCTCATCTCATGGTGCATCCTGGGGGAAGGGTATACAGGAGGAAGAGCATACATAAGTTACAAATTTAAACAGTCAAATGACAAATGATCAGTGATGTAAGGCAACTTGCAGCAATACAGAACAAGTTACATAATGTACTATATGTAAGCATCGGGCAATACTACAAGTACGTACAATTCAATTAAACACTAACACAGAATATGCGTAGAATCAGGACATAGTAATATGGTAACAGGTTTGCATAAGTACTGAACATATTATAGGTCAAAATAAGTGCAAGTGTAAGTACATCTGGCACCTGAGAGAGCAGCTAGAGCAATCCATAAGAGTGTCAGCTTACTTAATGAGCTAAGGTAGATGAAAGGAAGGTAGAAGAGGGCGGCGAAGTTGAGCTGAGAACGGAGAGTGGCAGAGCAGGAAATGGAGAATGGCAGTATGATTAACAGCAGGTACAGTTTATTGAGATGTAGTTGTATAGGGCTAAAGATAAGGTGTGGGGGGAGATAAACGGATTTGGGGGGTCATGGAGACGGTCTTCTTGGCATTGAGTTAGAGTTGATAGGAGCTGAATCAATGCTGAACATTATTGAAGTCGAGCTGTAATATGGATTCAACATCCACAGGGGACTGGCCTGATTTGAAGATGACAGTGTCATCAGCATACATTTGGATAGAAGAGGATGAGCAGGCTGAGGGTAGGTTGTTTAGGAATATGGATAATAAGGCTGGACCTAGTACAAACCCTTGGGGACACAAGTGTTGATGGGAAATGGGAGGGAATTAGAGTCGGCGATTCTGACGGACTGGATCCAGTCTACTAGGTAGGCTTTGAACCAGTTTATGGCAGATTCGGTTAGGCCAGCCGAGGAAAGGGCATCAATGAGGAGGGGATGGGAGACAATGTCAAAGTATTTTGCTAGGTCAACAAAAATGACTGATGTGATTTGACCACTGTCCATCGCTGAGAAAATGGAGTCGGTGAGCCTAATCAGGGAGGTAGTGGTGGAGTGGTTCTTCCAGAAGCCAGATTGGAAAGAAGTGAAAAAATTTGAGTCGTAGAGGTTAAGAAGAGAGTTGGGATAGGACCAGATGTTCCTGCAGCTTAGCAAGGGTTGGTAGGAGAGAGAGTGGGTGATAGTTAGAAGGAATAGAGGGGTCACCACCCTTGGGCAGTGGACATTTGTCTTTTTCCTGTGTCTGTGATATCTGGAAATAAAGTGATCTTGCTGTCTTATACTAAGGTCTTAGGAGCAAGAGTAAGGCTGTTAGCCCATATGTGCTCCTGTACTTATCTATAATACGTCAGAGTGTTGCCATTTAGTAAGTATCTATCTAATCTGTTTTTAAACTGCATTTTGTCTTTGCTAGTGACAATTTCCTCAGGGAGAGTATTCCATGGAGTAATTATACATGGAGTATAAAAAGAGCCTTTTGTTTCTCTGTTTAAAATTTAGCGTATTTTTGTTGTAGTTCGTGTCCTCTAGTACCTTTGTTGTGATCTTTAATGCTTAAGTTTAATTGATCCATCAAGTTAGTGTCTTGTATTAAGTTATGACATAATATCCTATCCCCCCAAATCATTCTCATGCTTAGTGGCATTAGATTCAGTTTTTTCAGTCTGTCCTCCTATCCTAAATGCCTACATTCATATACAATTTTTGTTGTTTGCCTCTGCACCCTCTCAATACTGTCCCCTTGATTGGTCCCCATAATGGGCTTCCGTAATCCAGAAGAGGCCTGATATAGGCTCTGTATAATGGCATAATGACCTCAGCCTCCCTACCTTTAAAGTTCTTTTGATTGTCCAATGGACTCTCTTAGCTTTAGCTACCTGGGTCCTACAGTGTGTTTCATAGGTTAGGTTATTTGATATAATTATTCCTAAATCCTTTTCCTCCCTATTTCATTTTTAGGGGAATATTCTTCATAAAGTATGCAGCAGCTGTGCTGTGATTACCGAAGTGCAGTACACTACATTTTTCTTGATTGAATATCTTTCCGGCTGCATCAGCCCAATCAGTCATTTTGTTTAAGGCATCTTGTAATCTTTGTCTGTCTGTCTGTATCATCTGTAATCACACTAGCCAGTTTAATGTCGTTTGCATATTTGCTAACCCAGACTTCAGCATTGTGTCCTAGTTTCAAAATGTATAGCTGGAAAAGTAAAGGGCCCAGAACCGACCCTGTGGTACTCCACTAGTCACAGTGGTAGGTACTGAGTAAAACCCATTAATACAGACTCTTTGTGTTCTCCCAGATAGCCAGTTCTGAATCCATTTAATAAGGGTTCCTTCAATTTCTAGATGTATAAGAGTTTGAATTATCTGGTTATGGGGGACCTTATCAAAGGCCTTAGACATATCCAAGTAAATACAGTCAACAGGATATCCACTGTCTAATGATGATGATATCTTTTCATAAATACATAACTGATTTGTGATGCATGATCTCCCAGGCATGAAACCATGCTGAGTAAGGTCTAGCAGATTTCCATCACTTAGATACTTATAAATTGTTTCCTTGATTATGGACTCCAAGGTCTTACCGGGGACTGATGTTAGGCTAATTGGACTATAGTTAGTACAGTGTGACCTGCTACCCTTTTTATGCATGGGTATCACAGTGGCAGACAATTTTTTGGGACTATTTGTTCTTGGAGGGATTTATTAAACAACATGGTTAGGGGAGTTGCTATATGTGGGGATAATAGTTTCGGCATGGCAGCAGAGATATTATCTGGGCCTGCTGACATCGTATTTTGTAATGCACCTATTTTGTCAGTGATTGTACTGGGATTAATCTGAACGTTTAAATTTACTCCATCGGATAAAAGCATAGTACTGTCTTGAATAGTATTAGTAGTGAATACGGATCCAAAATATGGATTGAATATATTGGCAATGTCCTGTGGTTCTTCTAAGTGTCTATTGTTGTGATTTATTGATCTTATTCCAATGTTGTTACCTCTTAGTGAGTTAACATAGCTATATAATTGTTTGATATTGTCTTTATTTGCTGTATTCGCTACTCTGTGTTCCATCCCTTTTTTTGCTTATCATTTTTTTACATGCTTTTTGACATTTTTTTGTATTGTGTCCATACTTGCTGCGTATTGGTTTCTTTGTAGCTGTTATATAGTTTCCTTTTTTTCCGGAGCATTTTCTTTATTTACTTATTAAGCATTTTGGTTTTATGCCCTTTTTGTCATATTTTTTTTATCTTTGTTACGTGTTTGTCGCAAGTGTTAATTATTTTTACTTTTTATTATTTCCCACATCTGTTCAATATTTTTACCTAGCAATTTAGTCTCTCATGATACATTATTTAACTCTCTATAAAGCCTATCCTTATTCACTGATTTGAAGTTATATAAGATTCTACTCCCTCTAGCGTTAGTTATTTCACCTGTGAGTTTGAAGTGAATACGATTGTGATCACTGGTACCTAGTGGTTACATAATCTTACAGTCCTGGACCTCAATATTATTTGTTGTCAGTATGATATCCAGTAAGTTATTTTCCCTGGTAGGTGCTTTCACATGCTGTTTTAAACTTAATTCCTGAGTTGTTCTAAGGACATTCTTTCCTAGACTGCTACAGGCTTTAGACTCCTCCCATAAGATGTCACCATAATTCAGATCTCCTAGAAAAAGGACTTGACCCTTTTTCAGGCCTGTTCTAACTCTTCATTAATTTGTTCAGGTTATAGAGCACTAGAGCTGGGGGGGGGGGGCAAGAACATAATCCTATAATTATACCCTGCTGATGGCAAGCCTCGACCTTTAGCCAAATGGTTTCAGTAATGGATGACTCATCTTTGATTTTATCAGTTATATTGCACGAGGTGATACTATTAGACATGTAAACCCTGACTCCTCCTCCAATTGGTTACTTCTATCATAATAGTAAAGGTGATACCCTTCTGTATCTCTTTCCTAAATATCATTATTGCTCCATCAGGTCTCTGTGACAAAAAACGTATGTATTGGCTCTTCAGAGGAACTTAGAATGCTTCTTAATTCATCTAGTTTGTTTTGTAAGCTTCTTACGTTTGTGAGATAGTACTTTAGTTTGGAATTCTGTTTAGCTTTAATCTTGGGCAAACTATTTTTTTTTCTGATTGTGTCTTCCTAGATAATGCCCCCATGAGTATGTGCCGCCTGCAGCAGGGGAATCCTCACTTCAGGGCTGGATAATGTGACAGTCACCATCAAGGGTCTCTGCATCGTACCTTCTCTGGGCCTTGATCTAATGGGAATAGCAAAGGCCTTCACAGTAATAACCCCCTGAATCCCTGATCTGTAAAGATGAGATGGTCCAAGGCAGTCAGCAGTTCACTGCAACTGGCAACTTTTGGTGGAAAGTCAATGGTCTGAACATTACAGTGTCACTGAGCATTTTCAAGTGACTCCATGTTCACTCTCGGAAAGTTCACATCCTATATCAGCATTGCTGACACTGCAATTTGCCTGTCGGACCCACGAGCCAGTTTGGAAATTGTTACTTTATTCTTGGTAAAACAACCATCTTGGTCACCCAATTTCTGTTCCACTGCTGCCAGTCTCTTATTAGCCTCATCCCCAGTGTCCTGTATTTTTCACAACATGGCCAAAATCTGGATAGTCTTAGGATTTCCGCTCAGGCCACCATGTTGCAGAAGCCCCAATTTGGTAGACAGACCTCAAGCGGGGGAAGCAAAGAAGGCATCTGTATCCTGCTGGTGGACTGCTTGTGTTTTTTTTTTTCGGTCTCGTCTCTGCTTAAAGTAAGTTTCTGCACAAGTTCCTACACTCTGATCAAACAGAAAATAAATACAAGAAATAAAACTTAGTGTACATTGAAAATCACAGAGCTGTGGAGAGCCTCATCTAATCCCGATGGCTACTCAACAGTGCCCTCCATGCCAGCCAGTTTAAAACTGAGTCTTTGTATATTCAGCAGGGTAGAATATGATGATCTCTAAAATCTGGATGGAGCTTATACAGAGACAGAGTCATACAGGTAGTTTGGAGACAGAGCATGAAGGCATTTGTACATCAGCAGAAGAAAGTTAAAGTCATAAACTCTGAAGGCTAGGGGAAATATGTTCGTGAGGAGAAGTACCAGTTACAAGTCTGATTGCTGCATTGATGATGTGCTGCAGTATAGACAATTGGCTATCAAGACATTTCAGTAATCAGTTCTTGAGATTATGTAACAACCCCCTCCTGTCACTGGGGTAGGGGATTGTTACCAGAAATGCAATACCCAGAGCCTTCTCACTAACAGTGACTCTCAGTGAGTCCAGTGGGTAGAGCTCAGGGATAAAGAGAGGGGGGTGCTAGGGTGACCTCGTGGGACACTTTACTTTTTTTTTTTTTTTAGCTTTCCTTTATTTAAGCAATTATTTTATACAGCAACAAAGTAAGTACATCCATAACATTGAAAGTGAACAATGTGAATCCAAAAAAGCCTAAAACAAACAAACAAAAAAAATACAAAACCCAAACCCTCTATATTCATCCCTCACTAATGATAACTATCCTAGTAAACAAATATTAAAATACAGTTTCCAGGCCTAAAGGGAAGATATAGAAGTTAACTTGATCATAATAAGTATTAAAGAACGTTCTCAAACTAGCCTTAGAGTCTACTACTCAGAACAAAAAGTAAGACAAGTGAACTCTTTGACCAAAACCAATAAATTATATATCTTACCCCATCCAAGAAAAAAAGTTTTAACCTTTGCAGGGCCGCGGACTGATATATCAGTCCACAGTTCCTATACGTTCAAATTCTGTTGGCAGCCTAAGGGTTAATTCTATTATGGAATAAATAAATGAGTCTTATAATTTGTAGATTGTACATGATGTTCGCTGTCCATTCTTTCATACAATAATCATCTTTGTCAGAACCAATGTCTTACTATAAGAAGCCAGCCGGCCGCGCATACTCCTTCTGCCTGCCGAGGAGCCCTGCAACCTGGGTAAGCCGTTTGCCAACTTGGAGAATACTTGGGAGCACTGATTGGACGCAGACCCCATGGGATTGCCAGTGATTGGCTGCTGTCCCTACGGCCCTGTCTGCTATTGGCTACTTTGACTCTCCGCTCTCAGCAGCTTTTCTTGTACTCGCTTCTTTGCCTTGAGCCCGCCGCTCGCCTTTCTGAAGCAAGCGGTGTGAATTTTCTTCCCACACCACCGGCCCCGACCCTGGCCTCTATTCAGTGCTCTTTCCATAAGAGCTAGGCCAACCCCCTACTGGCTGATTAGACGTCTTAGATCTACCACGCCTGCTGCCCTGTTTATAATCCCAAGACAGCTCTGCCCTCTTAAGGAAGTGAGCTAAACACATGGCTCAAGGGCTGGTGCCAGGAAAAAGGACACAGATTTGTAGGGAACTGGCAACAGTTCTGGGAGCGAAAGTTCTTTAAATTTGATGGACTGCATCTGACTAAGGAGGGAGTCAGTGCATTGGGGCAGAAGTTTGACATCTTTGCAGAATTTTTAAACTAGCAAATGGGGAGAGGGGTGCAGCACCCCATCGTCCAATGGGAAGAACACCCTCCCCTCAGCAAGTGGTCAAACAGGGATTCAGCATGTTTGCAGTTCATTTGCATCACTAGGTAAGAAAAAGGTTTGTCTCCCCATACGGCGCATGGAGTAATGCCAAACCTCACCCAACAGCTAACACACCAAAATCTGGCCAATGGAAAATCATGTACACAAATGCTCACAGCCTGGGAAATAAGATCCCAGACCTGCAGGCAATAATGTCAGAGGCTAAACTGGACATAGTAGCAATTAGTGAGATGTGGTTTACCAGTAACCACACTTGGGAGACTTCAGTACCTGGCTATGTATTGTTCAGAAGAGACCGAGGTGCAGAAAGGGGGGAGCAGTGGCCCTGTATGTCAATGAAAATATCAAAGCTACAGAAATTCAGAATACACATAAGGAGCCAGAAGAACTGTGGGTCACCCTGGAAACAGGAAATGGGACCCCATAAGAACTGGGGTTGTCTACAGGCCCCAGACCAGGGGAGGACATAGACACATTACTGTTAGAAGATATACAAACATGACAGCTAAAGGGAAGGTTCTGATAATGGGAGACTTCAACATGCCGGACACAGATTGGTCAATACCAGCAGTAACATCTGCCAGAACTAGACACATAGTGGATTCCCTGCAGGGGGAGGGCCTCAAACAACTGGTACAGCAACCCATGAGAGACAGGGCTATCTTAGATCTAGTACTGACTAACAAGGAAGGGATCACAGATCTCCAGGTAGAAGGTCACCTGGGGGCCAGTGACCATCACATGATATGGTTCAATTTGGCTACTACATCTAAATCATCCCATTCCAAGGCAAAATATGGGACTTCAGAGGAGCTGACTTTGATAAGATGGCCAACAGAGTTAAGCTAGCCCTGGCAAAAGAAACACAGGTGAGGGGTACAGGCAAAGTTGGCAAGCATTAAGGATGCAATATTGAGCAACATCCCATTGTGTTATACAGAAAAGGAAGTGCAAAGAAGAAGAAACCACTTTGGTTCTCAAATACATTAGCAGAAAGGTCAGAGCCAAAAGGCTGGCCTTCAGGAAATATAAAGGGAACACAGCGGGATGAAGATAGGGAGGCATACTAAGCTGCCCTAAGGGAAGCAGGGAAGGCAGTAAGGCAGGCAAAGTTCCAAACTGAGGAAAAACTAGCACGAACAGTAAAAGAAGGTGACAAGACTTTCTATAGATACATTAGTGAAAGGAGAAAGTCCAGAGAGGGTGCTAAGCTTAATGGAGAAAAGGGCATGTGAGGAGGAGGACCTGTAAAGGCATCTATCCTAAATAGATACTTTTGCTCAGTATTTACTGAAGAGAAGGTAGGGCAGGGCCCACAGCTCAGCATCATGGACACAGGGGAGGGAGGGAGGTGAGCACTACTCCCTTCACAAAAGAAAGGGTCCTACAAGAGCTTGCTAAGCTCAGGGTGGATAAGGCAATGGGACCTGATGGCATACATCCCAGGGTACTTAAAGAGCTAAAGGTGGAACTAGCAGAGCCATTAGCAGAACTGTTTAGTGAGTCTCTGAGCACAGGAGAGGTCCCAGAAGACTGGAGAAGGGCTCATGTGATCCCGCTCCACAAGAGTGGTAGCAGGGAGGAGGCGGGGAACTACAGACCAGTCAGTCTTACCTCAGTAGTGGGCAAGATTATGGAGGCACTCCTTAAGGAAAGGATAGTGCAACACCTGGAATCCATGGGGCACAGGATCCAAGACAGCATGGGTTTACAAAAGGAAGGTCCTGTCAAACTAATCTCATAGATTTCTTTGACTGGGTAACCAGAGTGGTGGACCAAGGGGGAGCAGTTGATGTCGCCTACCTTGACTTCAGCAAAGCTTTTGACACTGTTCCACATAGAAGATTGATAAATAAGCTGGGTAGGCTCGGGTTGGGTCAGAAGTTGGTCAACTGGGTGGCAAACTGGTTGACGGGCAGAAAACAGAGAGTGGTGGTAAATGGTATACAGTCAGAAGAGATGCAAGTCACAAGTGGGTACCTCAGGATCAGTCCTGGGGCCAGTCCTCTTCAACATCTTCATTAGTGACCTTGCAGATGGACTAGAGGTAAAGCTTGTCTGTTTGCAGATGACATCAAGATCTGCAACAGAGTAGATGATCCAGATGGGGTGGGCAGAATGAGAAGAGATCTGGATAAACTAGCAAAATGGTCAGAAGAGTGGCAACTGGGATTTAATGCAAAGTGCAAAATCATGCACATAGGGAAGAGAAACCCTGAAGCCACCTATAGGCTGGGAGGAGTTGCTAGCAGTCACAAGGAAGAAAGAGACTTGGGCATCATCATCACTGATGACCTGAAATCATCAAGCAGACCTCTAAAGCAGTAGGTAAGGCTAGGGGGTGTTAGGGTGTATTAGTAGGGGTATCACAAGTCGTAAGAGGGAGGTGATAATCCCTCTTTACAAGACACCGGTTAGGCCCCATCTGGAGTACTGCGTGCAATATTGGAGGCCACACCTTCACAAGGACATTAACCAAATTGAGGCAGTCCAGAGAAGGGCAACCAAAATGGTGCAGGGACTGCATCAGAAGACATATGAGGACAGATTAACAGAGCTCAATATGTATGCCCTTGAGGGAGGGAGAGAGGTGATATGATCGAGGCATTCAAACACCTTAAGGGCATTAACAAGGTGAAAGAGTCTAACATGTTTAAATATAAGAAAAATAGCAGGACAAGAGAACACAGCATGAGATTAGAGGGGGGCCGATTAAGGGGGAATGTGAGGAAATTCTTTTTCACAGAAAGGGTGGTGGATGCATGGAATGGCCTACCACAAGAAGTGGTGGCTAGGAATACAGTGCAGGGCTTCAAACAGACATGGGATAGGCATAAGGGAGCAATACAAATGACTATGAATAGATAGGCCACTGACAGAGCAAAGGCCAATGGCACATTTATAAGGTAGAAAAAGAAATGGGCAGACTGGATGGGCCTTGCGGTCCTCATCTGCCGTCAACTTCTATGTTTCTATGTTCTATGTTTCTATGATACTGAAGAGATCTATCAACCTGGTGCACTATCCCAGCAATGGGAGCCAAGCTTAAAACAAAAATGCCACATTTAGACGCTCTTCTACGCTGCTGCCTTACACTACTAATCTTTGCTTTAATCAAAATGCCAGTCCCTATGCCGTATCAAAGCCAAAATATCACCTGTACCAAACACCAAGATTTGCCCTTCACCAATAATCTATGGCAACCCAGAACAGGGACGTCTCCCACATGGTCATGCCCTTACTCACAACAGACTATGACAAGAGACCTTACACGAGTACCCCTAACTTCGTCGGCTTTAGCAATTATTTATGCACTATCTGTATCAAATTATGACAATGTCCAAACATTAGCCACTACAGAAACAACCTTTTCAAGATGGAGCAACAAAAAACTACTTAGCAGATCAAGACAGTATCTTAAAAAATTATTGCTACTTCTCCTACTCGGCTGAGGAAACGTTGAACTAAACCCAGGCCCACCTGTCCTCCTGGACACCCCTGTGGACCTTCCTCAATATAAAAGTCTCAGCTTTCTTCATGTCAATGTCTGCAGTTTACTCAAGAAACTGGACTGGATACAGACCTGGGCTCTACATGCATCTCCTGATTTCTTCATGATAACTGAATCCTGGCTTACGCCCTCAACTCCAGACAAATCCATCAACATTCTGGGATACAATACCTATCATTGCGATAGGCCAACTAGAGGAGGAGGGGTCATAATATATGCTAAGAGCAAATTTATAGTCACGGTCGTTGACTGCACCTCGAAACCTAAAGAGTTTGAATACTTGACACTAAAATTATCCTTTACCAACGAGAAGTCACTCCTTATCGCAGCCTGCTACCGACCCCCGTCTGGTGGTATGGCTCTCCTACTGCACCTCCAAAACCTAACTATTTCAACTAACACGGAGTGCATCTTTCTGGGGGATCTCAGTTTGAACTGGAATGATGGCAGTTCCGGTAAATTGAAGGATCTTTGTGATGCAGTTGGTCTGGTACAAATGACACTCGCAAACACCAGGCTGAATAGAAAATTTCCTGAGCGCAGCTCTCTCTTGGACCTTATGTTAGTAAACAAACCACATAATATTTTTCACGTCGGAGTGTTCTTCAGTGATATAAGTGACCATTGTGCCATTACCTGTGTTAGACACTCTTTGCAATTAAATTCGGCTGGCTTACTCAAATTGAAAAGAAGCATGAAAAGGTTCTCCCAGAAGGAATTCCTGAAAGACCTAAGTAACATTAGATGGCAGAATTTCTATCTTGCCACCTCCCTTAACGAGGAATTTAACATCTTCCATAGCCTCTTACTGGGACTAATAGACAAACATGCCCTGCTAAGACTGATTAGATAGAAAAAAAACCCTGGTTGGTTCTCTCCCATTTTGAAAAAAGCGCTCAGGGACGGGGACTACTGGTGGAAAAGAGCGAGGAAAACTCACATGGAGGCACATTGGTAGCATTCCGCACTTCTAGAAATGCCTGCACCAAACTAATTAGATCCAAAAAAACCAGTTATTTCCAAAAAGAACTAGACGCCAACAACAACAACTCAACCAAATTCTGGAATTGTCTGAAAGAGGTTGAAGGTTACCATGCTGAGACGTCTCTTCCATCCAAAATTATATCCGCTGGATACACCTACACAAGCAGAGTCGATATTCTTGAGCAGTTTAATTAACACTTTGCCATTGCAGGGCTAGCCTTTGATTCCTCACCTACCAGCAAAATCAACCCAATAGGTGACCTCGGTGCCAACTGTAATGCTCATTCTAACACTAACTTACCTTGTTCTACTGCTTTCAGCTTCCATACAGTTACATTCAAACAAGTAGAGGACTTACTACTATCCCTGGACACCAAAAAGAGCGCAGGTGCAGACAATATTGATCCTTATTTCTTAAAGCTTGGCCATTCCTACTTGACCGCCCCCATTACCTACTTATTCAACACCTCGCTGAAACATAGAGAACTTTCACCGACATGGAAAACTGCCCACATTCTACCAATATTCAAGTCGGGTGATCCGAGCGATCTGAATAATTACCGGCCTATATCTATACTAGCTGTTAATACCCAAATTAGAGAACTCCTGGATTTGCATGACTTACTAAACCCTACACAATCTGGCTTTAGAGCCAAGCAAAGCACTGTATCTGCTCTTGCAAAGGTTACCACAGACTGGTAAATTGCCTTGGATTCTAAAAAGCATGTGTTTCCCCTTTTTCTTGATCTAAGTAAGGCATTTGACATTGTGGACCACAACATCTTGATTTCAGCACTAAGCAATATCGGACTTGATAGTCCTGCAATCAGATGGTGCTCCAATTATCTCAACAACAGGCTACAACAAGTCAAAGCTGCAGGTGATCTGTCTCCACAAAAAACCCTTCTAAGAGGCGTCCCTCAAGGGTCCATACTAGGCCCAATCCTATTTGCAATCTACATCAATAATCTGGACACTCATTTGCGCTCAGCCAATACTCATTTATTCGCAGATGATACTGTACTATATACCACAAATTCCTCTTTGGACTTGGCACACGAGAACTTACAGCAAGACTTCATTACCCTTCAGCATAATCTCATCAAACACAAGCTCCTCCTAAACGCCAAAAGGACTAAAGCCATGATCCCCTCTCCAAAAACATGCCACGGACTATCACATATTCCCCAGATTCTAATGCTTCTTGATGAACCCATCGAAACAGTTGAAACCTTTAAATACCTAGGATTCAGGCTGGATAATAAGCTTAACTTCCTGCCACCTGAATGAAGTCTCGAAGAAATTAAGACAGCAGTTAGGCCTATTCTATCGTATTAAACATCTGCTTACCTTAGAAGCTAGAAAAAGACTAGTGCAGTCTACATTCCTACCTATACTGGACTATGCTGACTTTCTTTACACTCATTGTCCCTGAACGGTACTCAGCAAATTAGACACCCTATACCACCGAGCCCTAAGATTTATCTTTAATCTACCCCTCCACACTCACCACTGCCTACTATATCAGGAATCGGGGTGGCCATCACTTTCAATCAGGAGGAAAAGAAATGCTCTACTTTGGTTTTATAGAGCACTCTCCAATAATCTTCCTACATACATATCGAGTCTATTCCAACAAGCCAAGGGTTCCTATGGCCTGAGATGCTTCTCTTTAATTTGCTTCCAGATCCCTAGAGTAAAAATAACATATGGTTCGACTGCAATCAGTTTTTCACTCCCATCACTCTGGAATACCATACAAAGCTCATTAAAACTATCCTCACTGCCAGACCTATTTGTATTCAAAGATCTGCTGGCCATTCTACTGAAGGAAACATGCAACTGCTTTAGACAACAGTGAGCCATTAGAACCTGGACCCTTTCTTTACTCTACAACTAATTTCAGCCAAGATCCTCTCATATAGGGGACTTCCAGCACTCCTTGCATTCCTTACCCTTGCCCTTCTCACCCCATCCTCATACGCTACCACCCTTGCCCCTGCCTTCCCTCTCCTTGTCCTCTACCACTGCATTGAAGAGAGTACAGGATTATTGGCTTCTTATATTTCCCTGTAAAATATTTTATTTATTGCACATCTTCATACTTGAACAGGCCAGGGGTACGAGCCTTATGAGTCTATCTGTTCAAAGTTTACATACTGTTGTGTATACCTTACCTGTGAATATGTATTGTATTGTACTGTATTGTATTTTTAATTTTTGTATAACTGTCCAGGACTACTTTGAAAATGAGCTTGCTCAATGGTGTTTCTGCCTGGTTAAATAAAGTGATTAATTGATTGATTGATAAGTTGCTTTGCTGGTCATTATTGATAAAGAACATTTTTCAGCTACACCCTTAATTGAATTAAAATTGCCCAAAATACACACCTCAAAGCTCATCAAGTTATGTAAGGAAAGTTTCATTCCTATGTTATCTCTTACCAAACTTCAGATATGTTGGGCTTTCAGACAAAACCATGGAGTATGGGTAATTGAACCCTCTGTCAAATCACACTTAATACATTTATTAGACTCTGTTTAAATCAAGTCTGTATACTGTTTGTTCCCCTACCTGGATGACTGGCTACTCATGGCCCCCTCTCGGGAAGCCCTGATGTCCGTGATTCATTGTACTCGTTCCCTCTTTGGGTCGTTGGGCATCACCATCAATCGGGAGAAGTCACACCTGGTTCCATCTAGAGACTGCAGTTCATAGGTGCAGTCCTGGACACTGTCCAGGGGAAAGCCTTTTTGCACATCGGATCCCTCATAGGGGATATCTTGGTGAAGAAGACTGTTCCGGCAAGATTGGTCCTTTGCCTGCTCGGACACATGGCTGCGGCCATTGCAACAGTCCCTTTAGCCTGTCTCCACATGCAGGTGACCCAGTGGATGTTACGGGTACAGTGGGATCAGAAGCAAGACCATCTGCAGCATCCAGTCAGAATCACGAACTCTGTCATCCGGAATTGGCAATGGTGGCTCGTCCCAGAGCACCTTTCGTTGGGAGTCCCCTTCGTTGCATGGTCTCCTGTTGTGACACTCTCCAAGGACGCTTTGGGGTCCGGTTGGGGAGCACACCTCAATGGTGTCAGGTCTCAGGGCTTGTGGATGACCCAGGAAGCTCACCTTCACATAAACATTTTGGAGATGAGAGTGGTCCTTTATGCCTTGCAGGCCTTCCAGTCGGAGATTTCACCGGGTACTCTTCTGCTGCAAACAGATAATACTGTGGTGATGTACTACCTCAACAAACAAGGAGGCACTCATTCCTACCCTCTTTGCAAGGAGGCCATGAGTTTGTGGGATTGGGTACTTCAGCATGGCGCAAACCTTATTGCTGTACATGTTCCAGGAGTGGACAATGTTATTGCAGACAGTCTAAGCCACACTCAGGCCAGAGTCCAGGAATGGGAACTACTCCAAGAGGTCATAGAGGATCTATTTTGCAGATGGGGGATGCCAGAATTAGACCTTTTCGTGTCCCCATCCAACGCAAAACTGCCCAATTTCTGCTCACTAGATCCAGGGCCTGGTATTTTCTGGTGAGACGCGTTGTCCCTCTCCTGGGCGGGCAGATTCCTCTACGCATTTCCTCCCTTCCCGTTGATCCAGAGGGTTCTTCTGAAACTCCGCCGAGAGCAGGCGATGCTGATCTTAATCACGCCTTTTGGCCCAGGCAGATTTGGTTCTCTCTGCTGTACCAACTTTCTCAGGGACCGCCGGTGCCTCTGCCACTCAGCTCTCACTTATTGTCCCAGGAGGCAGGTTCCTTGGTCCATCCAGACCTACACTCTCTGAACCTGCACGCCTAGCTCCTAGGGACATAGCAGTCATTCGCTACGGAGTCTCACAAGAGGTAGCAGATGTTCTAGCGGCTGCTAGAAAACCGGCCACTCATGCCATGTACGCCATGAAATGGTGCAGATTTTGTCTCTGGGCTCAAGCATGAGGACTTTCCCCACTGGATTGTCCTGAGGGTTCGGTATTAGACTACCTCCTGTCGCTATTTCAGGCAGGCTTGGCCTACTCCTCGATCAAACTACACCTCTGTGCCATCTCGCCTATCACACATCTATAGGCCTACGGTCCATATCCCAGTTGGAAACCGCACGTGCCTTTTTGAGAGGCATTCTCCACCTTAGGCCTCCAATTAAGGATCCCATTCCGCCTTGGGACCTACCCTTCGTTCTGGAGCAGCTTAAGCTGCCTCTTTGTGAACCAGCTGTGGACTCCGAGCTACGTCTTCTTGCATGGAAGATGGTATTTTTAGTTGCTGTTACTTCTGTCAGTAGGATTTCTGAGCTCCACGCACTCATGTGCAAAGAACCTTATTTGTTTTTTCACCAGGACAGGGTATCCTTAAGGACAAATCCAAAATTTCTGCCTAAGATGGTCTCAGCCCTTACTCTTAACCAGGATATCAACCTACCAGTGTACTTCCCAAAGTATTCCAGTAGAGGAGAGGCCCTGCTGCACACTCTCGATGTGCATAGATGTCTAAGATACTACCTGACCAGAACCAGACAACACCGTAAATCTAATCAGCTTTTTGTCTCCTTCGCCCATAGGATGCTAGGTGCTTCAGTCTCTAAGCAATCCCTTTCTAGATGGCTCATTCATTGTATCACGTCCTGTTACCAGAAGTGTAACAAGTCCCTACCGGGCTCGGTTAAGGGACTTCCACAAGGGGGTGGCTACCTCCTTTGCTGCTCTGAAGAATGTGTCCACTTCAGCCATCTGTGCAGCAGCTACTTGGAGCACCGTGCACACCTTTATTAGGCATTATAGCCTGGATGTTGCTTCACAGCGAAGAGCTGGTTTTGGTCTAGCAGTCCTTCAGGAACTACTGTCCTAGGCTCTGGTTCAACTCATGATCTCTCCCTAGCCTCCTCTCATCAGAGAGGGATTTCCAGAATTGCTTGGGAATCCGTCCTAATGGTGTAACCTGCTGCAAGAGCTGTTTCTCGAAGTAAGATCGTACAGTTACATAAGAACTTACCTTAACAGTAGATCTTCGAGAACAGCTCTTGCAGCAGGTAGTTTCCCTCCCACCATCCCCTCTGGAGGTAGAGTTGTTCCATTTATTACTACGTAGGATTCGGTGTTTTCAACACCTCCCTGCTGCATACCTTCTTTGAATGCGGATCCTCAGTCTCCACTTCAGATGTCACCTAGCGGCCGGGAGTCTCCGGTGGGAGAACTGGAGATTATGGGGGACCGCCCCCCTCTTTTGTGTGATGCCTGACGTCGGGGGCGGGGACAGCGTCAGGGGCGGTCCCTGCTGGATACTGCTAGCTAGAAAATTTCTGTGGGGTCCTAGCGCCTGCTTACTTCAGTCCTAATGGTGTAAACTGCTGCAAGAGCTGTTCTTGAAGATCTACTGCTATAACTGTACTTTTTTGCACATATATTTGTGGTGTACAGCTACTTTCGAACATAAACTTGAGTACACCTGTTTCTGAACATAAACTTGTGGGATTTAGCTGTTTTCGAACAGAAACTTGTGGGGTACAGCTGTTTTTGAACATAATTTTGTGGGACACAGATGTTTTTGAACAGAAACTCGTGGAGTACAGCTGTTTTTGTACATATACTTGTGGGGTACTGCTACTTTCGAACATAAACTTGGGTACAGCTGTTTATGAGTATAAACTTGTGAGATTCAGCTGTTTTTGAACATAAACTTGTGGGGTACAGCTTTTTTTTAACAGAAACTTGTGGGGTACAGCTGTTTTTGAACAGAAACTGGGGTACAGCTGTTTTTGAACATCAACCTGTGGGGTACAGCCGTTTATGAAGATAAACTTATGGGGTGCAGTTGTTTACAAACGTAAACCCGTGTGTAGTGGTACAGCTTTATTTGAACATAAACTTGTGGGGTACAGCTAAACATGACCTTATGGGGTATCATTCCTAAACTGTTGCTGCTGTTACACAATTCCTAGGGAATCCCAGAGGAGGGGACGGAGTGGGGTGGGCTGGATGGGGACTTGAATATATTGTAATATCACCTTTCTCTTTATGCAGCTGGTTCTGATGCCTCGCTATTCTTCACTTGAGATGTTCATCTCGGGAGACCCTACCGCCATCAGGAATAAGGAGAACTTTGAGCGATACCGCTGCCATGAGAATAGCAAGCCAGTGGTGAAGGTACCAGCCACAGATGTCTGCACAAAACTCATCACCAGCATGTCTACCATCATCCACGAAAAGGCACTACGTGAGTGTATGGGGAAATGACTTTATGGGAGCATATATCCTTCCATTTGTGATCTTAGGAACTCCCCCTCCATTTTTTTATCTAACAATATAACTTTATTTTGAGAGGGTGGGATGTTTTCAAACTATCCACAGGAAAGATGCATCTGAGATTCATCTGTTTGATCATGGAATTCCACTGGTTATCCATTTGTCAGTTAAGTTATAGTGCTAGCCACAGGAAACTCGCACCTCAGAATTGCCTGCCTTGTCACAGGGTACTTCTAGTGATCTATGCCTCTGTTAACTAATAGAGATACCCACAGGAATCTCACACCTGAGACTCACCTGCCTGGTCAAGGGGTACCACTGGTGATCATGTGTTGGTTAACTAATAAGAGATATCCACAGGTAACTCATACCTGAGAGTCACTTGCCTGGTGATGGGGTGCCACTGCTGATCCCTGTGTAGGTTAACTAATAGAGGTATCCACAGAATACTCACACCCGAGAGTCACCTGCGTGGTCATGGGGTACCTCTGGCTAACCATGTGTTGGTTACCTAATAGAGATATCCATAGGAAGCTCACACCTGAGAGTCATCTACCTAGTCATGGGATCCACTGGTGACCCATGTGTTGGTTATCTAATAGAGATATCCACAGATAACTCACACCTGAGAGTCACCTGCCTGGTCATGGGGTACCACTGGTGAGCCATCTGTTAGTTAAGTACTTGAACTGTCCACAAGGAACTCACTTAAGAATCATTTAGTGTGCCACCTGTGATCTGTGTGTTATTAACTAAAGATATCAACAGGAAACTCACAACTGAGAATCACCTGACTGGTCTTCCACCAGGAGCCCTTGACCGGGCGGTCAGCCCACTCCAACCGGTGGCTGTGGCTGGAAAAGCCAGCCAGCCAAGCACTCTCCTCAGCCCGCCTCAAGCTGTCCGTCACCTGGGAGCCCTTGACCGGGTGGTCAGCTCACTTACACCAGTGGCCGTGGCTGGAAAAGCCAGCCGGCCGTGTAAGCTGGCCGCCCACTCTCCTCAGCCCACTTCAAGTGCTCTGTCACCTGGGTAAGCCTGCCACTTTGACTGGGTATTCTGACTGGCTGTAGCACCACTCAGCTAACGCCAGATTGGCTGCTGCCATATGGCTTTTCCTGTAATTGGCCCTACAGTATTTTCCAGCTTTCTGTGGCTTTTTCTTGCCAGCTTCTCTCTCTAATTTTGCTAGCTGCATCCTACTAAAGCTCTCCTTTCTTCCACCAGGAGTCCTTGTCTGGGCGGTCAGCTTACTTCTACCGGCGGCCATGGCTGGAAAAGCCAGCCGGCCACACACTCTCCTTGGCCCCCATTAAGCTCTCCATTGCCTGGGTAAGCCTGCCACTTTGACAGGGGCCTCTACCTGGGACTCTGATTGGCTGTAGCACTGCTCAGCTAACACCCAATTGGCTGCTGCCATACGGCTTTTGCTGTAATTGGCCCTGCAGTATTTTCCAGCTTGCTATGGCTTTTTCTCTCCGGCTTCTCTCTCTAATTTTGTTAGCTGCATCGTACTATTTTGTCCCACCTATCAGCCCAAACCCCAGCCACTATTAAATACACTATTAGCCCTGCCCTATCCTTCTCCATTGGCTGTAGCTACCTAACCTGCAGTCGACTAGCTGCTGACAGACAACTCCCTACATGTGCTCTAACATTCTGGTGCTTTCCCCCCATCCTTACTCAACCTTATTCTTTTTTTGAAATCTCTTTTTATCCCCTCCTACACGCCGGAGCTCCGCTCTGTCGGGAGAAGCCTAAGCATCAGCCCCACTTCACTGCCTTACCTGATTCCTCGGTGGACCCCCATGGAGCTGTGGCTGTACTCCCCCAAGGCAGGTACGAGGTGGGACCTGTACACCCTGAGACAATTCTTGTTTCATCGGGTCCCCTCCGGTGGTCAGGCAGGCAGGAGCAATTAGGGTCTGTGCTGGCACTCCGGCGTTGTTTTCCCCTGTTCTGAGGGAGTGGCAAGTGCCCGATGTCAAGGCATTTCCACAGACGTCCACCACTCCCCTGCCCTCTCGTTGTGTGCTCTGCACTTGCTGTGCCTCTGGCTTCAGCCAGAGGCCAGTCAAACACCGAGCTGGTGCCCCCCTCCCTCCGAGGAGAGGAGTGCTGTCCTCTGGATGCTCGATCCTCTCCCTCCCCTGCCGACCCCGATGTCCTGGGCTCGTTCCTGAACCCGGGTCGCCGGCATGGCGCAAGATGTGACATCCAGCGCCTCAACCCTCAACGCCACTGGGCCAGCCCTACTCAACCTTATTCTGATTCGTGTCTGACTTTGTGTTGAATCTGTCTGAAGTGATATTCTCCTGTTTGAAGTGTTGTACTCCTGACCCTTCCTCTTGGACTGCTCCTTTGCTAATTCATCTCTGCCATCTCCAGAGCCTAGCACCCCTCATCTACTCATATCTGACCTAGTTCTGTAATGCTTGAAGCACTTTTCTCCTTTTACTGCTGTCCCTTACTCTAGAACTGCTTCTCTGCTAATCCTCTTTTGCCTCCTCCTGTGCCTAGGAGTTACTGTGTCTTGACGTATACCAGTGGTCCTTTCCTTAGCTCCGCTCCTTAGTCATCCCACCCTACCTCACTCCCTACCCCTGCTGTTCTCTGTCTTGACACTCCTGTCCTTGGCTCCTATCTCTTATATTTGGGTTCCCTCTTTGTACCCTAGTGGCCCTCCTCCCCCGCCACTCCATCAATTATCTTGAGTTCTTTCCTTTGTGCCTCTGTCATGGGTAACCTTCTTTGGCCAGTCTCACTGTCCTTCCTTCTTTTTCATTGTTGCTGTGCTGATCAGTTTATTGCTGTGGCCTTACACTACCTTCTTCATACAGTCCCCCTCCCCCTCCATGTCACATCTGGCTGAAATCCTCTTGTGCGCTTCTATACCTCCCTTGTCTTCTTAAGCCTGACACTGCTGTCCTTGGGCTCCGGCTCCACAAATGTCTATGAATACCCAATGTTACAGATCCCCTAGAAATGCTCTCTTCCTGTGCCTCGTCTTGGGTCCATCTATCAGTCCTCCTCCTTCTGTCCCGTGCCGGGGACGCTGAGCTTAATCCTGGACCTTCTCACCTTACTGCTGGCCACACCACCCTTACTACCACAACACCGACGACTAAAGGCCTAAAAGTTGTGCATATGAATATTTATAGCCTCCGCCCAAACATGGCTGAACTTGAGGCATGGGCCCAGCAGATGACACCCAACAGTTTATGTATATCGGGATCTTGGCTCAAGCCAGCTATTTGACAGCACGAGGTTGCTCTACCCAGTTATAACTGTTTCAGGAAAGCTAGGATGGGAAAGAGGAGTGGTGGTGTTCTTATCTACTCTAGGTCTGATCTGTACGTCATCGAACTCCCTGAACTCGACACAGGCTTGTCTACTGCAGAATCCCTTTTCATTTCCCTAACCCTCGGAAATGTCAAGAAACTTACCATTGGGTGTATATATCTGCCCCCAACAAGGCCTCTCTAGATCTTCCCCCCTTCCTATCTTCCATAGCTAGCCTCCTACGCCATGACCTTATACTTTGTGGTGACTTTAATATCGACTGGCTCCACCCTGATACTGACAAATTGTGCGCATCACTTGCTGACTCCAACCTAGCTCAACTCCTTCAGGATCCAATGCGTCTCACCACCAAGTTGGGAAAGTATATTCAGGTTCATTGGATGGTCACTAATCGCCCCCAAAGATCAAAGCTGTGGGTGTCCTCTCTGACTGTATAAGTGACCATTCCCCCACTTTCTGTGTTTGGAGAAACAATTGTCCCAACCCTCCTTCCCAAATCTCCCTGGTACGGGACATGTCAAGGTTCAACGTGAGCAGCTTTTTAACCGCCATCAATGGCACTGACTGGTGCCCCATTAAAACTCTCCCTGACATTAATCAAACCTTGGATTTCTTTATATCCACATTCACTCAAACTGTTAATAACCACACCTCTCAGAAAAAAATGCAGGTCCAAGGTGTTAAGTCTCCTTGACTCACTAAGGTAATTAGGTCACTTATGTCCCACCGTGACAAAGTTTGGAGGACTTATAAGAGGAGCGGACTCTCTTCAGACTGGCAAGTCAATAGGCAATTTAGAAACAAGTGCAAAAACTCCCTCCATAAAGCCAAACACCACCCTTACAAATTTCTTCAAACTGAACACTTTTGCAACCCTAAGGAATTCTGGAGGTAAGTTAACTCCCTGAAAAAAGGGAAGGTTGCTGAAATCCCGAGCTCCATCACTGCCAGCGGCTCCACCCTTGCTGACTGTGCGTCCATTGTGGCCAGATTTAATAATTTCTTTACTGATTTACATAAATATACCTTGCCCTTCCATAACTCCTGTTCTTCACCCCCTGCCCAATCTCCCCCAAGCACTCCTGGGGCTCGACCTGCCTTCCACCTGAAATTGGCCTCCCTCACAGAGGTGCAGAGGCAACTTTCTAACTTGAAATCGAAGAGCTCTCCTAGCCATGATTCCCTTGAGCCAAAATTTCTTAAACTGAGTGCTCCAGTTCTTGCTCGCCCTGCCCATGACTTATTCAATTGGTCATTCCTTTCTAACACTGTTCCGGATAAATGGAAGGTGGGGGTAGTTGTTCCAGTGCATAAGGGGGTCCCAATAATGTTGTCAATAAATTTCAACCCATATCCCTCCACTTGTCCTCTGGCTAAAATTCAAGATAGTGTAGTGTATAACCACCTTCAGAACTACCTGGAACATCACAGACTACTTTCCCCGCATCAACATGGCTTCAGAAGGAATCACTGTACCCTTACTGCAATAATAAAAGTGACCACAGACATATTCCAGGCCATGGACCAAGGTTATGCCACAGGTGCCATCTTCCTCAACCTCACTAAGGTGTTTGACCTGGTGAGTCATGGTCTTCTGCTCCATCAGCTTTATGTTCTAGGTCTGGACATCAGTGCTCTGGAATTGGGTCAAAAGCTATCTGTCCAGCCATTCCCAAAGAGTTAAGTTGGCTGGTTCTGTCTTGGATGTAAGGCCCATAACTCATGGCGTTCTGCAGGGCTCCATTTTGGGTCCAATGTTGTTCTCACTTTTTATTAACGACTTACCCAGCTTTTGTGGAGGGGCTTCTGTACACCTCTATATAGATGATGTTATCATCTATCCCTGCTCTACAGAGATTGATCTGATTAACAGAGAACTTGCCTCTGACTTTGCTTCCCATGAGGGCTGGTTCAGCCGCAATCCCCTTGTTCTTAATATGAAAAAAACTAAAAGTATGTTTTTTTACCTACAGACCCCCCTTCAAGTACACTCTCCCCCCTGTTTGCATAACCTCTCTCAATGGTGATACCCTTGAGTCTGTACATTCCTTTAAATACCTGGGCATCACCTTGGACTCCGTGCTCTCCCTTAATATACATGTCTCCAGCATCGCTAAATCTCTGAACCAGAAACTAGGACTCCTCCATCGTATCCATCCATTCATCACCTCTGCATCCTGCCTTAAGACCACTTTTTTGTCCTTTTTTCCTCTCCTAACTTATGGTGCTCCTCTACTGCTCTCAACAAATTCCTCCTCCATGTCTCGCCTATCCCAGGCTTACCATAGGGTGGGAAGGTTTGCCTTGGGGGGCTAATGCTTGATCTCACCACTGTGGTGTTCTTTCCTCACTGGGCTGGTTACCATATGAAGCTAAACTGAGGTATTTCTCCCTGAGTCTCATGTTTAAGCTTGTCCATAAAGTCACGCCTCCTCGGCTCAGTGAAATCGTATGCCTACGACAAGCTCCACATGCACTCTGATCTGCCTCACTCCCCCTTCTTTTAAAACCTAAGCTGCGTCTAGCCATCGCCCGAAGGTCTTTCATGTTTGCGGCTGTTTCTGACTGGAATTCCCTTCCTCCCTCATCCTGTCTTGTTCCTCCCTCCCTATGTTCCAGTCTAACCTGTTTGTCTCTCTTTCAGCCTCTGTATCTTGCTCCTGCTTCTGCTGCTGACATATCTCTCTACGCCCTATTTTCCTTCTCCTACTCCTGGCTGACCGTTACCTCGTCCCTATCTCTGACCTCTGTCCCTTATTCTCTTTTACTACCTGCTCATTACCTGCCCCCCCCACGCTCGTACACACCATTTTTCTTTCAACTTTTTAGTTCTATAGCCTTTAGTTTCTATTGTGTATATATATATATATATAGTAAATATGTATTTATTGAAAGTATACATCTCATTCCTTGTCATATTGTTGCTTATATTCCTATGCTGTATGTTCTATTTTTGCCATCTTGTATTGCTCTCCTGTATTATTGCACTGTCTCTTTACAGCTTATTTCGACCCAGGGTCGACCCTGAAAAAGGGACTGCAGTTGCTTCAGTGGACTTACCCGGTCGCCAAAACTCAAGTAATAATAATAATAGGATGCCACTGGTGCTGCTGAAGCACACATTGGTTAAATAGAGATATCCACAGGAAACTCACACCTGAGAGTCACCTACTTGGCCATAGGATGCTGCTAGCTTTCTCATTTGGAGTAGCTAAACAGTATTTCATTGGCAGCCTGAAGTCTTTTTTTTTTCTTTTCTTTTTTTAGTGTGGCGTTTGAATGTTTTTGCCCATTCTCCTGCCCCTCAGGTTGTACATGCAGAGCACAGATCTTCTGAAACTTGTCAGTCATTATTTTTCCTTTTTAAAAATTTACCTAAAATACAGTATAAATGAAATATTAACAGATTATGTACTGAGCTGACTTGTGGGACTTGCTTAAGAATAACAGAGGACAAGACACTGTACCATGCAAGTTGTAGGACCTCTTACAGATCACAAAATACGACTAGGTGCTGCACTGTGTGAGATATATGTATTTATTCATTCTCTGTATGTAGTTCCTGTTGTGGATCATGAAATAGGACCAGGAGTTATACTGTGTTGAGTTGTGGGACCAGCTAAGGATCACTAAACAGTGCAAAAATTGAACTCTGGGAGTTTGTGAGATGTGTACTGGATCATGAAATATAACCAGGCACTGTACTGTGTGAATTCTGGTTCCAGATTGGTCACAAAATAGGATCAGTCTGTATTCTGTGTGAAGTGAAGGGCCGGTTGTAGGTAACAAAATATGACCAGATGCTGTATTTTGTGAGCTGTGTGGCTAGTGATGGATCACAGAATAGGTCCAGCTTCTGTAGTAAATGAGCTGTCTGACCTATAATGAGTCTTGAAATGCAACCAGGCATTGTACTGTGTGAGCTGATCTGTGGGACAAGTAATGGATCATGAAAAAGAACCAGGCGCTATATTGTGTGAGCCGCAAGGGGCCCGTGCTGGATCACAAAATAGGACCAGGTGCTGTCCTGTGAGAACTGTGAGACTGGTGATGGACCACAAAAAAGGGACTGGGTGCTGTCCTATGTAAGCTAAAACATTGGGGATGGATCATGAAATAGGACCAGTTGCAGTCCTGTGCGAATGGTAGGACTGGTAGTGGATCACAAAATAGGACCAGTTGCTGTCCTGTGTGAATGGTAGGACTGGTAGTGGATCACAAAATAGGACCAGTTGCTGTCCTGTGTGAATGGTAGGACTGGTAGTGGATCACAAAATAGGACCAGTTGCTGTCCTGTGTGAATGGTAGGACTGGTAGTGGATCGCAAAATAGGACCAGTTGCTGTCCTATGTGAGCTGTGAGACTGGTGGTAGATCACAAAATATGGCCAGATGTCCTTTTTGAGCTGTGGGACCAATGATGGATTGCAAAATAGGACCAGGTGATCTCCCGTGTGAGCTAAGGAACTGTGGATGGGTCATGACATAGGACCAGGTGCTGTCATGTATGAGCTATGAGACTAGTGATGAATCACAAAATAGAACCAGGAGTTTTAATATGTGAGTTTTGGGACTGGTGATGGATCACAGAATAGGACCAAGTGCTGTCCTGTGAGAGCTGTTGGGCTGGTGATGGATCACAGAATATGGTCGGGTGCTGTCTTGTGTGAGTGGTGGGACCAGTGATGTATTACATAATAGGGCAGGGTGTTGTCCTGTCTCAGCTTTGGGACTGGCTATGGATCAGAGTAAGCGATGGGACTAGCTATAGATAAGTCGGGATGGGAGCTATAAGTGGTGTGCTGTGGGACCACCGGTGTTGGATCACAATATAGGGCCAGGAGGTGTAATGTATGAAGTGCGAACCTGAACATACTGATGTAGTGTAACTTAAATTTGATGCCCTTTGTTACTAGTAATATTTAATTGTCTTATCTTTTCCTAGCCTGCCAGTGTGATCGACAGGGTTCCACCAGCACAGAGTGTAACCCCAATGGAGGACAGTGTAAATGCAAACCTAACGTGATTGGCCGGCGCTGTAACCAGTGTGCTCCAGGCACGTATGGATTCGGACCTACTGGCTGTAAAGGTAAGGAACCCCATTCTTTTTTTTTTTTAAGTGAGCCCATCCCCCTTTTCCATCATCCTCCACAGTTTTTGGGACCACCATGGCCACACCGGATCCTGTGGCTGGAAGAGTGGGCGTGCAGCTACTTATCTTGTTTGTGCCAATGCTGCTTGCTCTGTGGTTTGATAGTGGGGAGGGTATGAGCATTGGGAAGCCCTTGTCTCCCTTCTGTGAGCTGAGCAGCCCACATAAGTGGTGCTCCCTCAACTCTTCCCCACCCCTACCACCCTGGTCTCCCAGGTGGCAGGACAGAGCACTGTCACTGTGCTGTTAGCCAACTAAGTAACTTTATTCTTTTTTTTCTGCATTTATAATTTTACTCAAGAACTCCCTCAACTGCCCTTTCAACCCTGGCGCCCTCTGATTCCCCTCTGCTCACTCAGATCCTACAGCTTGTCCACTGAGGTTACAGAGGGCCCACACCTTCATCCATTTGTGCCCTGTCCCATTTCTTTGTAATGTAACCCTTCCTTCACACCGCCCCAGTCCCTTAAAGTTACTGGCCTACTGGATCCATGCTTAAGCACATAACACCACTTCTGCTGAATAGCTATCTGTTGGGCCAACAGGAGACAACTAAGCACCAACACCACTCATCCACCGATCTCAGAGGCAGCATACAGTAAATGGAGACACTCTGTATTCCCTGCTGGTCTTAATAGGCAGGATCAGGTTATGAATCCATTTGTCCTGCCTGCAAAATGGCAGTACTTCCACGTATCCAATGGGCTGACCCATGTAACCGCAGTTATAACTGATTAGTACCTGCCTGGAAGCTAGCTGATGACTGATGCTCTGTGCCTGCTAGTTCACTGAGATAAACACAATAGGTAGTTAGCTCAGAAACACCTGTCGAACTTCCAGGTAGCTGTCCTGCCAACTAGTTGCCAGCCAGATACTGCAGGTAGCAGGCTAGGATTTCCCAGCTAGCTCCCTGTTGTATACTACAGGTAGCGAAGTATGATTTGCAAGTTAGCTGCTTGTCGGATACTTTATTTATTTATTTATTTGCTTTTGATAACCGGGTGGGTGCACTAGGCATGAAAATGCCTATTTTCAGGCACGACCCGGGAGAGAACAGTTAGAAAAAAATACATACATGGGGTGCATGTGACTTTAGGTAGTGCAGTATGACTTTCAGAGTAGTTGCCTGTCGGATACTGCAGGTAGCAGAGTACAACTTGCGAGTAGCTGCCTGTTGGATACAACGAATAGCAGAGTATGACTTGCAGAGTAGCTGCCTGTTGGATACAGCAGGTAGCAAAGTATGACTTGCAGATTAGCCACCTGTCAGATACTATGGGTAGTGGAGTATGAAGTGAAGTATGACTTGCAAACTAGCTGCCTGTCGGATACTACAGGTATCAATGTATGAAGCGAAGTATGACTTGCAGATTTGCCGCCTGTCGGATACTACAGGTGGCGGAGTATGAAGCAAAGTATGACTTGCAAAGCAGCCACCTGTCGGATACTGTAGGTAGCGAAGTATGATGTGAAGTATGACTTGCAGACTAGCCACCTGTCGGAGTCTGCATGTAGTGAAGTATGACGTGCAGTATGACTTGCAGACTAGCCGCCTGTCAGATACTACAGGTAGTGGGATATGAAGCAGAGTATGACTTGCAAACTAGCCACCTGACTGATACTGCAGGTAGTGCAGTATGAAGTGAAGTATGTCTTGCAGACTAGCTACCTGTCAGATACTACAGGTAGTGGGGTATGAAGCAAAGTACGACTTGCTGACTAGCCACCTGTCAGATATTATAGGTAGCCAAGTATGAAGTGAAGTATGACTTGCAGACTAGCCACCTGTCTGATACTACAGGTAGTGGAGTATGAAGCGAAGTGTGACTTGCTGACTAGCCACCTGTCAGTTGCTACAGGTAGTGGAGTGTGAAGCGGAGTATGACTTGCAGATTAGCCACCTGTCGAGTACTACAGGAAGTGAAGTATGAAGTGAAGTATGACTTGCAGATTAGCCACCTGTCGAATACTACAGGAAGCGAAGTATGAAGTGAAGTATGACTTGCAGATTAGCCACCTGTCGAGTACTACAGGAAGCGAAGTATGAAGTGAAGTATGACTTGCAGATTAGCCACCTGTCGAGTACTACAGGAAGCGAAGTATGAAGTGAAGTATGACTTGCAGATTAGCCACCTGTCGAGTACTACAGGAAGCGAAGTATGAAGTATGACGTACAGACTAGTCACCTGTCGGATACTGCAGGTAACGGAGTATGACTTTGCAAACTGCTGCCTGTTGGATACAGTGGGTAGCAGAGAATGACTTGCAAACTAGCCACCTGTCAAATACTACAGGTAGTGAAGTAGGAAGTGAAGTATGACTTGCAGATTAGCCACCTGTCGGACACTACAGGCAGTGAAGTATGAAGTGAAATATGACTTGCAAACTAACCACCTGTCAAATACTACAGGTAGCAGACTATGAATTGCAAAGTAGGTGCCTGTTGGATACTGCAGGTGTCAGCTGTGCATTGCAAACTTGATATCTGACAGATACTGCAGGAAGTGAGTTATGACATGTAAACTAGCTGCCTGTTGGATTCTGCAGGTAGCTGAGTATGACTTGCAGACCAGCTGCCTCCTCTGAAAAGTGCATATTACAATGTTCTTTGTTTCCATTACAAGTCAAAAAACATTTTCACAATGAGTGTTACACACTTACAGGCTGTGCAGTACAGTGAGATAATGCACAAACCTGGAACTGTAAGCACACTCAAGGGTGCAAAGGCACTCATCCAAAACGTGCCTTCTTAGCAGCAGGAGTGGGCATTCAGTTTGCGGATCATGCATTACCCCACTGCATTGCACAGCTTGTCATGTTTAATTAACATCCACTTGTCTGACTTAGCTTGTTATAAAATATAATTGTAATTATAATAGTATAATATATACTGTCATTGTTTTCACTGCTACTGCTTTATATGTGCCATCAATACCTTGTTGTGCTGATATGATTACTGCATTGTACTGTTCTCCACTCCCCCTCCCTCCAACATACATCCGAAAATGAGTTGCTTTTGGCATAGTATGCTTTTTCTGTTAAAAGTTTTGAAATAAACATTACCTTCTTAATGTTGACAAATATGCTTTTAATTTATATCAGAGAAATACAAATATATACACAACTGAATAAAGCATGATGGGAATTATAGGTAAATCACCGTGAAATAATTTAGACTGGTTCTGCTTTAGGTAGGTGTGCATGGTGCCAAAATGACCACTCGCACAATCTGCAAAGGCTGAAAACAGAAAACACAGACACATGTTTTGTCCTCCTCAGGGCTCATCACTATACCTTATTTATAACTACATTTGCCAGCTCCTTTAACCAACACTTTTCTGACTTAGCAAAGTGCACCTGTTCCTTCTCCTCCCACAATGCTCCTGATCCTAACCTCACATATCCCCCCTTCAGCACATCCCACTGTTTCCGATTTTGTGTGGTAACCAATATTTATTCATTTATTTAATTATAGAAGAATCAGAATTACAAATCTTTTAGTCAGAGACTCCTTTGCAAAGGCTCCACATCAATATAACAATAAAACAACGAGTAGAAAAGAATGTACAACAGGGTGAACATTACTGGATACAACAAAGTCAGAGGGTAGTGGAAGTACCCCTGGGTCTACCATGGAAAACACAGATATACAGAGTTATAATATACAATGTAGTACTGAGAATAAAACAATAATGGCAGTAATATACCATGTAGTGCTGAGAGTAAAACAATATTGGTAAAACAAGGAATTGTTATTAGCTTGTCCAGTCAGAGCTAACCTTATGGAGTTGACCTTGTACAATAAGGAGGTTAGTGATCTTCTTGGCACTGTCTTTGACAGTAGAAGCATTGCAGCTGACAGCCTTGAACCCTGCCTTCTCAAGCTGGCTGCTCCTCTTTTTGCTGTCCTGCTGGCTAGAATATTTACCTTATCGCTCTGCTCAGGTGTTGTTCCCCGTATCTGGAAGATGGCCAAAATTGTCCCTGTTCTTAAAAAAGGTGGCCTGAAGTCCACATCCAGTTGTAGACCAATTGCCATACTCCCCATCTTAAGCAAAATCCTTGAAAAACCTGTCTGCCTGCAAACAATGGACTCCCTCCATAAATTTAACCTGCCCTCGGACTCTCAGCATGGCTTTAGGAAAGGCCATAGCACTTCCACTGGTCTCCTCAAGTTCACAAATGATGCCAAAACTGCCATGGACTCTGGCCTTTTGACTGGTTCAGTCTTTATTGACCTGACCACGGCCTTTGACCTTGTTGATTACACCTTATTACTGATCAAAATGTCCTCCATTGGCTTCTCCCCTGAGATTATTGCCTGGCATAACAGTTACCTCATGGACAGGCAACAATATGTCAAGTACTGCACTGTAAATTCAGAGCTCTCTATAATCAACATTGGTGTACTCCAGGACTCTATCCTTGGCCCTTTTCTCTTTTCTATTTTTATCAATGACATCTTCCGCCATGCCCCCTGCTCCTCATCCCCTCTCTACATAGACGACCTTGTCCTCTACCACAGTGCCAAGGACATTGCCACCCTAAACTCTGCCCTCTCTGCTGACTTTTGTCATATCCAGTACTGGATCTCAGGGAACAAACTTGTACTTGACACCAGTAAAACCCAAGCTATGCTATTTGGATCGGCCCCCAGGCTAAGGAAATGCATTGGCTAGCTAGCTATCTCCTGCCCTGATGGCTCCCATCTTGAAAACATTCTCTCCTTCAAATATTTGGGTATTATCCTAGACCCCTCTCTAGACTTTAACCTCCATGTATCCACTACCTGTAAAGCAGTCAACTCTAAGATCGGTCTGGTCTATAGAACTAGACATTCATTTACTCCCTCTGCCCAAATTGCTGCAGCCCAGGGCATCCTCCTCCCAGCTCTTACCTATAGCTCTGTCACCTATGCTGGTGCCACAAAGGCTAGTTACACAGTTGGGCAACTACTACAACAATATCTGTCGCTTTGCTCTTGCTTCACATAGGTGTACCCATCACTGCCACCTTTATAGCAGCCTAAACTGGCTCTCCCCTATGGCTAATCACCTTTATGCCATTGGCTGATTAAAGGATAGTGTCCCATGCACTGGCGTCCCCCCTATGCTAGCTGAGCTGCTGATTCCTCAATGTCCCTCCTATGCCCTCTGCTCTGGAGATGAGTAGCTCCTTACTGTACCCAGATGTAAAACTGCTGAGGGTGCTCAGGCCTTCTCACACATAGCCCCAGCTCTCTGGAACACTCTACCTACTATCATCTGACTTGCTCCTACCCACACCGGCTTTAATCGTCAACTAAAAAATTACCTCCTCCAATCTGACCCCTGCTCCTGCTTCATCCCCCCCCAAAACTCCCCTTCATTCCCTTAAGCAATAACTTCTCTGTTTTGTGGTCATATCCTTTCCACCAGCACTTACTGCTTGCTGTCATAGCCTATATCAATCAATCAAATCTTTATTTATCCAGGCGAACACCATTGAGCAAGCTCATTTACAAGGTGGACCTGCATCACACAAGGTCAAGAAACAATGCAATTATGTACAGGCAAGAAAACAAACATGTATATACATAAGGAAAGAGCAGGTAACAATAAAAAGTTACGGTGTAGTGTTCTAATACATGATTTAATATTCCTATATAAGTACATATAATATTCAAGGAAAAAAAGGGGGATGGTGGTAAGGGAGCTACTAAAGGAAGAGAGGCAATATCTGATTAACAACACCTCACCATAGCGAAGGAAGACAATGAGTAGAGGAAGTAGGGCAGGCAAAGGTGGGAGTGGTACAGGGAATAAACACTTTAGGGAGAGGTGGGTTAACAGGCTGGGTACTTGCAAGGAAGGGCAGGGGTAGAAGGGAGGATTGAGGATGCAGGGTTCCTAAGTAATAGCGTTTAGTGTGGGCAGGGATGGAGGAAGGCGGTTGATGGGAAGCAGACAAGGAGCAAGCTAAGGGCGGGAGAAGCAATGGCATACTTCTGCGGTAGTTTTGGCATACAAAGTCTTGAACACAGCAAGACTAACAGGGGCCCTTAGTTTCAAGGATTTCTGAAGCTTATTCCAGAGAGACGACAGTGTGAAGCCTATGGCCGCTCTCCCAAAGGAGGTTGTGGGGTCTAAAACTGTGGGAGAATTCAAGACTGCATGGGACAGACATAAGGCAATTTTTGTGGGGGGTAGGAAGAAATAGGCTGTTGGTTAAATAGGATCTGCAGCTTATCCTCTAGGTAGGGAAATGGGCAGACTAGGTGGGCCAAGTGGTCCTTATCTGCCGTCAAAGTCTATGTTTCTATGTTAGGCCCTGGGCACTTTCACAGAAATTAGGGAGCAGCTTCTTAGAGCATAGTTTCCTATTGCACTTGGAGGCAGACGATCAATGATATACTGCAGAAGTTTGCCGGTGGTAGTTCTGAATGTCCAGACAGCCGCATTTCTCTTACGCCTGTACTGTGTCTTGCTGTACCCTACCTCTTCACCTCTCTCCCCCTGCCTTTCTACTTACCTCTTTCCTACTCATTATTTCCTAACCTACTGCTCTCACCGCCCCTCCATGGGGTGTTATCTGACTACAGATTAGCACTCTACTCTCCCAAATGTATCTTGTAAGCTCCCTCCATTGTATTTTATCTTATAGTTTGTTCCAGTACATCGTTATTGCTGTACACTGCATGTTACTGCTGTTTAATACCTAACCCAATGTGTATACCATTGTTACAGTGACGCTGTAATAGCGAATCCCCTACCGCAACACAGGATCAGCGACCGCACTTGCAGCGAGCTGTATTCACCGCTGACAGCATGTTGCAGCAACTGGTGTGCAGGCAGCAGGACTGGCTGTTACTCCGCTGTCTGTGCTATGTGGAGTTAGTTATAATAAGTAGGGGGGTGTAGGGGGCACAGCATTGAAACTGGGTTGGTGTTGGTGTGTTTCCTGATCAGTGTCGGGATGTGGCACTTTTGGGACTGTTGGTGGCATTGTGTTGCTGTAGAGGATGTCAGCGAATTTTCTGTCACCGTGGCTTGGTGGAACCATCCCAATGTACTGTACCTTACTCGAGGAAAGGAAGGAGAGGGGGGACATGATAGAAACTTTCAGGTACCTCACGGCAATCAACAAAGTCCAAGAGGGTAGCATATTTCAGAAAAAGAGGTGTGCAAGAACCAGGGGGCACAATTTGAAGACAGAGGGAGGACGGCTCAGGGGCAACGCAAGGAAGTATTTTTTCACAGAGAGGGTGGTGGGCGCATGGGACGGCCTTCCTCAGGAGTTTGTGGGGTCAAAAACAGTGGAGGAATTCAAGAATGCATGGGACAGACATAAGGTAATTATAGTGGGGGGAGGGGGTAGGAAGAAATAGGCTATTGATTAACTGGGACCTGCAGCTTATCCAGTAGGTAGGGAAATGGGCAGACTGGGTGAGCCAAGCGGTCCTTATCTGCCGTCAAAGTCTATATTTCTATGTTTCTATGTTACTGATGTATTTTACTGTCTACATTGTTCCTGTGTTATCTCATGATGTACTAATTGTGTATTTTATTGTTTGCTTTCTCTGTACTGACTGTACCTGTTTTGTACTGTCCCGGGTCATTCCTGAAAATAGGTATTTACTGTGTCTAGTGCACCTACTCGGTTATCAAAAACAAATACATAAATATCTTGGCCTAGTGGAAGGAGGATCCTGCCCTGTGATGGTCTTACTGGGTTGGGCCATGGGGGGCCCAAAATAGGAAAGCAGTCTAAAAGACAAAGAACCTCAACACAAAGGCACAGAGACAAGGGTTACCTGGGAAGGACATTGGTAACAAAGCCAGGCTTCAAAAAAGATACAAAATCATACACACCCCAATAATGCGAAGCAGCATGGGAAATATATGCTATATAACTTCCTTTACTATTTACAGGTTTCTGTTCCAGTATCTCCTGGGCATTCTGTGCTGATGTGGAACTGATCTGATTACCTTGTCCCAAGGATGCCATTTTAGTGAGCCTTGGCTTTGTGGTCTGTTCCGAACTTCAGTCATAGAAACATATAAAGTGTCGGCAGATGGGGACCACATGCTCCGTCTAGTCTGCCCATGATACCTACCCCCCTTATCAGATTTTATTTGCTACTATTTCCTTGTGATTATCCCATACTGTTTTAAATTCCTTCATCGTTTTGACCCTTGTGACCTCTGTGGGCAGGCTGTTCCATGGATCAACCACCCTTTTGGTGAAGAAACACTTTCTCATGTTGCTTTTGAATCTTCCGCCTCTCAGCCTCATATCATGCCCTCTCGTTTACATGGAGTTATTTACCTGAAAGAGGTCCTGAGTTGGAATTCTGTTTATACCCTTGAGGTACTTGAAGGTCTCAGTCATGTCACCCTTCCCTCTACAGTGCGCTAGGGAGTACATATCGAGTTCCTTTAAACAGTTCTCATAGGACATCTCATGGAGACTGTGGATCATCTTTGTTACTATCCTCTGCTTCTGCACCGTCTCCAACCTATTGATGTCCTTCCTGAGATGAGATCTCCAGAACCGGACACAATATTCGAGGTGGCCTTACCAAAAACCTGTACAGCGTCAGGACCACCTCCCTTTTTCTGCAAGTGATGCCCCTTCCTATGCACCCCAGCATCCTATTAGCTTTTAGTGCTGCCTTCTTGCATTGATTACATTGATTGCCCTTGTACAGGTCACTGGTAAGGCCGCATCTAGAGTATGGAGTTCAGTACTGGTGCCCATACCTCAAAAAGGACATTAACTTGCTGGAAAAGGTCCAGAGGAGGGCTACAAAGATGATAGCCAGTCAGCAGGGTAAGGCATATGAGGAGAGGTTGAGGGCACTGAACACGCACTCCCTGGAAGACAGGAGAGAGAGGGGACATGACTGAGACCTTCAAGTACTTGAAAGGGATAAATAAGGTTAATAAGGAGAGTCTCTTTAAACTGAGTGGCAACCATAACATGAGGGGCACAGTCTTAAGCTGGGGGAGATTTAGGAGGGAGGTCAGGAAGCATTTCTTTACAGAGAGTGGTGGACACTTGGAATGCATTGCCAGAAGAGGTAATCTTGTTGAAGACAGTGGACAGCTCTAAGAGAGGCTTAGGGGGAGGGTAAGGGTCATGGGTAGGGAGGATGGGGGGAGGGAGGGCAGGGACAATAACTCAAGCTATGGACCCTGCAATAAGAGCAGACTTGATAGACCAAATGGCATTCTTCTGCTGGCTTCTTCATATTTTTGTATTACCCACTTTTAGATCATCTGATATGATGACCCCCAGATCACGCTCTTGCCGGGTGGCTGTTAGCTTCTCCCCAGGTAGTAGTCCGTCCCCCTATTACCTTTGCTCAGATGCATGACCTTGCACTTTTTTGTGTTAAATTTCAACAACCACATGCTAGACCATTCCTCTAGTTTGTTTAGGTCAGATCTCATTTGTTCTACCCCCTCAGTGGTGTCCACTCTATTGAAGATTTTCGTGTTGTCCAGTAGCCTTCTGTGCAGCACCGAGTTGAAGGCCTTACTGAAGTCGAGGTAGATCACATCCATGGCTCCCCCCTGGTCCACTGCTCTAGCGACCCAATCGAAAAATTTGATCAGATTTGCCTGGCATGATCTTCCCATAATGAAGCCTGTGGTCTTGCTGTCCAGCTTCTTCCAGAAATGTTAGTATTCGTTCCTTGAGCAACATATAAACAACATGTTGTCAACTGTCACTGTTCCACAAGGATTAGTTAACATTGTGAAACAGAGTAAACTGATATCGTGGGATACCCAGGAACCCTAAAGAGCGATAGTGTAAATGTTGGAGGCAAAATGCAAAGTCCCCTCGGTAGCTGTACGTGTTCACATGTGAATGAAACGTCATATACTGTATATAGTTGTTCTGAATCACATTCTTTGTCTTTCTGTGAATGTATATAAACGCTGTACTATATCTTGCATTAAAATTGTGTTATATTTAGCTTTATCTTATGCATTTTCTATAAATAACCCAAGTATGTAGCTGAAAAAAAGAACTATTTTCCTAGTTGTCTTTTCCTGGCAACAAATAAGAAATAAATAAAATAAATGACTAAAAATATATTATTTTTGAAAGAAAAATAGCCATAGAAACATCAGCAGATTCCCTATTTATTGCCAATCGACCAAGTAGTTTTTTTTTTGTTTTTTTTTAAATTGCCAGTTGACCAAGAGGTCATTTACACCATAAACAGTTTGGTCATAACATTGACATTTTCATAATATGATTACATATTGCACATTTTGAACATACACCCACCATCAAAATATTAAAACTTTCCTTAAGGTATTTAGAAATTCACTCTCCTTTTCCTGACATGGTCAGGGAAGTGGCAACTTCAATTCAACGCAAAAAAATACAAAATTATGTACATAGAGCGTAAGAACCAAAATACTGGCGGGTCGGGGAGGAACTCGAGGAAACAGAGCAGGAAAGGAACCTGAGGATCATCATTTTGGATAGCCTGAAGGTTAACCAATGCAAACAAGGTGGTGGGGAGGGCAAGCAAAATGCCAGCATACATAGGAAGGGGCATTACAAGTAGGAGGAGGGAGGTGATCATGCCACTATACAGAACTGTGGTCAGACCTCATCTGGAATACGGGGTACAGTTCTGGAGGCCATACTTACAGGATGACAGGGACAGGGTGGAGAGGGTCCAGAGAAGGGCAACCAGGATGGTTGAAGGACCACATGGGAGGTCTTACGAAGAACAACTGGAGGAACTAAACTTGTACACACTGGAGACGAGGAGGGAAAGGGGGGGTATGGTGGAAACCTTCAAATATCTAAAAGGAATAAACAAGGTGAGGAAAGGAAGCATATTCAGGAAGAGTGAAAACAAATCAACTAGGGGACAAGCACTCATGCTAGAGGGGGCAGATTTAGGGGAAATATAAGGGGACAGTTCTTCTCTGAGAGAGTGGTGGGTCCTTGGAATAGGCTGCCAGAATGGGTGGTAGGGGTAGACACCATGAGCAAATTCAAGAGGGCTTGGGGCACCTACATGGGGCTAAACAGAAGTAACAAGGCCAGAGAGTAAAGGGAGTAAGATACGCCAGACAGGGAGGGGGTAATGGGCAGACTAGATGGGCCAAGGGGTCCTTTTCTGATGGCAAATTTCTACTTTTCTATCTTAGTGCATACTTCTAGGTAGTTATCAGTGATTGGCCTGGCTAATGAGTAAACAACAGAAGTAAGGAATCCTTTGAATACAGAGTATTTGAAATGATTTCCTGTTGTTTTTAAAGAGCAGGAAAACAATGGAAATGACAGTATTTATTATACTCAATTTAACTTATATCTCATACATTGTTTCTCATCCCTCATTTGGAAGGCTCTTTGCCTTTTGGATTTCATCTGCTCTGCTCAGGTTGGTTGTCAACATATGATGTCATTAGCCTCTGCTAGTGACGTCACAGTCTGTTGCTGTTGAAGGGATTTAAATGATGTCACAAATTGATGATTTGTTTGTGTTTATTTGTAACCCCCCTACAAATAGGGGTTCCCGAAATGTCTTCCTCGAGCTTGCCTAAATGCCCACTGCCAGGTTGGTGTCCTGCGTTTTAGCAGTTTAAATGTGATTGCCAGAGAGTGCCTGTATAGCCTGTGTGTACTGTCTCTTTAAAAGCTGCCTGGATTGCAGTCATAAGTAATCTGAGAGGGAGCTCTGTTGAAAGATGCAACTATTTGCTGAAAATCATTTAGAGTGATAATGATAATGTAGTTTGTCTAACCTGCCTTCTTTGCAGCAAGGACTGTTTTGTTTATCTCCACTATCTTGGTCCTGGACTGCGAATTGGACCAATCAGTTCTGATGGGACCTAAAATGGGGCCGGACTACAGGAGCTATCTGGAGTCAAAATCTGTAGACATTGTAGTTTTGGGCTTCTTGCACCTGAAGGGGGAGCCTTTGTTGTGACTTGACAGGAGGATCAGCCAACTGAACCTTTTGGATCTTGGGGAAGTTCCCAATCTGTTTGCTGTTAGAGTCAGATCTGAGTTGGGAGCTGAAGAAGCAAGAGCTCAATATAGTCTCTGTGGAAAGGCCTGCAAGCCTGCCTGCTGCCTCTGAGAGGGAGAAGAGAATCAGTTCGGACTGAATCCGAGTTTGTGAGAATGAAGTAAGCCACTGAGTTGTGACCAGGATCAACCTGAAGAAGACCAAAGATTTTGCTGAATGCGATCGGCCCGTCAGGATTTCCAGCTGCTTTTGAATCCCCGGTTTGTGCAGAGACTTTGCGATTGTGACCGGAGAGTGGTTTGCCTGGTACAGTAGAATTTCCTTACATGTAAATGTGCTGTGAGTTGTTAGTGGGTCGTGATTTGGTTCCCCACTGTGTAAACTGTGTTCTGCTTGCTGGAAGCTGTATCCAGCCCAAAACGGACTGTATCCGAATTTGTCTCCATTTGGTCTGGGCCTTGCCACACTGGCCCAGCCAGACTACCCGCTGCACAGAGAAAGCCATCGACAACAGACCTGCCTGGGGATCAGCCCCCTTCTCCACGCTTGAACAGGAACGATGTCTCAGCGAGTCATGGGAGCCCTGCTTCTCCTGGCACTCCAGATCAACCACCTGCAGTCTCAATTTTCGTCCAGCCTGTGTCCAGTCTTGGGTATCGTGAGTAATCATCAGGGTAGCTCCCTGCAACAACAGCCTAATCTAAAAGTGTGTCATCTGATTGTCTTGTTGTTTTCTTTTCACGCACTGAGCCCTCCGGCTCCGGATTACAATTAGTGCGTGTAGTGCATGTTGTTTTCTTCCATCATAGGGCCCCAACCAGCTGCAACGTACCTGGCTAACTCACCATTCTCCATCTGGGTACCCAGAGTGTGTGACTATTTATGGACCCTGAAGTGCATGCATAACTGTTTGATTGATACAGCTGTAACCCCCCTGCAAATGGGGGTTCCCAAAAGACTTCCAGGAGCTTGCTTGAATGCTCCAAGCCTGAATGGTGTTTGGCGTTTAAGCCGTTTATCAGTGAGTGTTTTTAGAGCCTCTGGTACTGTCTCTTTAAGAGCTGTCTGCTTGCAGACATAATTAGTTTGTATGGGGGGACTGTGTGTTTCTCTGTTTGAGTACCACTCGAACTGCTGCCAATTCACTCCATTTTTGCAGTCACTAGGAGTACAAAGGGAACCTATCTGAAAGATGTAACTGTTTGCCAGAAATAATTTAGAGTAATAATGAAAATACAGTTTGTCTAACCTGCTTTCTTTGCAGTCAGAACTGTGTTTGCCTAGTTCCCCATTCTAGTTTTGAACTGCTGAACTGGACCAATCAGTGTGGGGTAAGCTAGCTCTAAAATGGTGCCTTGACGAATCAGAACTTGGACTCATAATCTGAGCCAGCCACAAGAGGATTGTATGGGCAGTGACTCTGGGAGATGTAGTTTAGACTTCGGCGCCTTTTTGGACCAACAGCAGCAGTCTATTGTGAGTGACAGCCAATCCAGTCAAGAACTGGGAGGAACTCAAAGGAAGTGCCCGGTTTTTTCTGTTGGAGTTCAGTTTAGCTCTGGCAGTGAAGGGAAAAGAACCCTGTGCTCCTTCAGTGCACAGTTTTAGTCAAAAAACATGTGTAAGGTCCAGAGTTCCGGTCTGCAGCTTGTGTAACTGCTTGTTAGGACTGAATCCGTCCTGTGAAGAGAATCAAAGGATATCTGAAGAGTAGAAACCAGGCTCACCCTGTAGAAGACTGGAGAAATTGCTGAATTGCACTGGGTCTGTCAGGAACTGAATCTGCTGTGTGTTCTCCCGGGTATTGTGCAGTAATTGCGATTGGGATAGAGAAGCAGCCTGCCTGGTATAGTACTTTCTTTTTACCATATAAATGTGTGAGGAGGCTTGTGCAGCTCAAGTGAATCCTGCTGCCATTAAAGGACTTTTGCCTGTGACTGTTTACCATATAAATGTGAGGAGTCTCGTGGAGCTCAAGAGTAGCCCTGCTGGCGTTGAAGGACCCTATCTTGTTTGGAGGTCGTGAGTACTAATTCAGGGTCGCTCCTGTTGAATTGCCACATTAAATCCAAATGGAATCACTGTACTGCTGACTGTTTAAACTAATTTTTCTTTTCTCTGTGTGAAAGGGCCCCTACCAGCTGCCACGGTTTGGACTAGCCAATAGGGCTTGGGTACCCAGGGACAGTAACTGATAGGGATAGGCCTGTGCACAGAGCCATAGGTAGATGAGTGGAGTGATAAGCTAATTAACCTGATTTCCCCCTGTCCTTGTTATATCCCCCTAAATAAATCAGAGCTGCTTGTTTCAGCAAAGTTATACTGCCTGAGGTATTTGTCTATGTTAAAGTACTGTACTGTGATTGTTGTGTATCTTATTTCACAGGAGGTCCCAGTGCGGAACCAGTCCTGGGGTAAGTGTATACTGTGAAGGTAATCTGATATATTGTGTGGGCCACTAGTGGGAAGAAGGGGTTGCAGTGTCCCAGAGGGCTGTGACCAAGTTAGTTTAACTATTGCAAACCCTGACCTCTGGGTGGAGGCACCCACCATTGGATCAGGCCCCTCAACCTGTTAGTGGCAAATCAGGCAGGGTAGCCCGGGGATAAGCCATCTAGGGGTTACATCTTGGAGGCTCACCGCTGGGATTGTGTGTCCTCTAGTGGCCATATTTACGAACCACTGTTAAGAAAAAAAATGGGTATCCCGACAGAAGTGGCTGTGCACCGGCTGGTGGAGTGGTGTACTGGGGAGGAGATTGACCCCCAAAATGCTATGCTTATCCTGGACATCCCCCTGGTTATCAATATGGACACTGTACAGGGAGTACTTTCCAAGGTGGAAGGTTTACAAAACCCTGTGGTGGTGGGTCGGCATGCTAATCTGCTCACCACACTTTCCTGGCCCTAGTAGAGTTTAAGGATCCCATAGATAGCTCCAAAGTGCCACAGACCATTACCCCAGAGGAGCCCTCACTGCCTGGAGTGATAACTAAGTACAGTAAAGACCTGGGGAATGAGCCCCCACCACTGTCTGAAACTTTTGAGGAGAAATTTGCTAAATGGTTGCTGGGGAAGGAAAACTGTGGAGGACTTGAAGAAACTATTCTTGCCACCTGGGGTGTTCTCCCCAACACCTCTCCGCCTCCAGTACCCGTAATGGTGGCTGAACCAATGCAGACTCCTATTTCTGCACCTGCCATTAGTCACGACTCTTACGAAGGTTGAGGATCTTCTCTGGCACCCTCCCACCCCCAAGGGAGGATGACTGGGAGACCTGGATAGACTATGTTGCCCCAAGTGCTAGAATGGCAATGCTCGAGCGGAGCTAAAGAGGGTTAGTGAAAGCCTCTGAGGTCCCGGCCCTGGCTACCATCCGCAAGCAAACGGGCCAGTAACCCTGAAGTGACTGCACAGGCCTATCTTGAGGCCTTGGAGAATGTGTATGGGAGCCCAGATTCTGATGAGGATCTATGGTGGAGAGTAAGAAATGCACAACAGTACCAAGGGAGTTGTTGTCTGTGTATGTATCTCGGCTGGAAAAATTGTTGCAAGAATGCCTCAGAAAGGTGGTTTGCCAGCGATTGAACTGGACCGAACCAGGCTGGACAGGATCCTTAAGTCTGCCCCCTTCTCAGAACTGCTGTTGCTTCAGTTACGCCTGGCAAATCGACTGGAATCCCCACCCTCCTATGATGAGTTAATGAGAGAAATTCGAGGAGTTGAGAAAAGGCGACCTCGGGAGGGACCTGCACCAATAGCTGCGGCTACGACCCGAGTGACTGAGGGTGACCCATCAAGTGAAGTTCAGGGGCAGAGGTTGACAGTCAATGAGTGCTCTGACAAGGAAAAAGATATGCCACAATGGGGCGAACTATTGAGAGAGATCCGGGAATTCAAAAACAGTCCCTTTATGAAGGCCACGCCTGCAAATGCAGGCCCTGACCTATATCCGACTGTATCTGCTATGGGGTGGGGTACCCACCATGTATCTCCTGCTGATGACAACTCCAAACTCAATTCCTTGACCATGGAAGTGGAGAAACTGACGAGATGTCTCAAATGCTTATCACGCCGCAGACAGAGATGGCACCAAGGTTTCCAGTTAGTAATACCCGCCCTGGCTCCCAGTGGCGCTCGGCCAGCTCAAACTCCAGAAAGTATGTTTTGCTATAATTGTGGGAAGGTTGGGCATGAAAAGGAATGCCGGTCCCAAAAGACACTGACAAAGTTGCATATAGGCTACAAGGAGAGCTTGGAGAACAAATCAGTGGTTAAGAGGTGCACTAATGATCCCAGTGAGGGCACCAAAATGCTAACTCACGTCCTTTTGTGGCAAGGTCAGTTGCCCAGGCCCCACTATCGCCTCTCCAGACTGGTCCAGAATAGTGGGTCCCTCCATGGAGACCACTGTAAAGGTGAATGGAGTGTCTACAAGAGCTGTATAGACAGTGGCTCCCAAGTGACAATTATGTTCCAGGATTGGTATCAGAAGCATTTGTCAGGCGTGCCCTTACAACCATTAGAAGGACTGCATGTATGGGGGTTAAGTGAGAGAGCCTACCCCTATTCCGGGTATATCCGAATTTGGCTGTCTTTCCCCACCTCCGTGGCTGGAGTGGCCGAACAAGTAGAGACCCTAGCCTTAGTGTGTCCCCCACTGGACTGTATGATGGTGTCCCTTTGTTGATTGGAACAAATGCTCATATGTTCGGAAGGCTGGCACAGTTGTGTTATGAAAACAGGGGTCAAAGACTAGTAGAGCTTTAAGAGTTCCGGCTTTAATTAAGAAGGCCTATGAGGCACAGAGATGCTGAAAAATAGAACCAGAGGAACCGGTCGGAATTGTATGGAAGAAGGATCCTGAGTCTCTGATCCTGGCACCAAATGCCCAGTGTACCTTACAGGGAGAGGTCCGTATCAGAAAGGATGTTAAGAATAAAATATTAATGTTGGATGCACCAGGCGATGGAAAATTGCCAGAGGGACTGCTGGTCAAGCCTAGTATTTTGCCCGCTAGAGCCCATGCTTATGCCAGAAGGGTAATGGTCCAAGTTCATAATGTGTCTGAAAGAGACATTCGAGTAAATAGAGGTTGCATCCTGGCTAATGTGCATTGTGCAGACACTGCAGTGCTACCCAGCAGCAAGAGTTCAAGGAAGAATGACAGAGTAGCGCCTGACTTGTTTGATTTGGCGACTCCCCGCTGCCAGCTGAATGGAAAGTGAGGATCAGTGAGAAGCTTGCCCAGAGAGACCAGGTGTTTTCTTTAAAGGAATGGGATGTAGGATGCGTGCAAGGAGCTGAGCACAATATCCGGCTGCATGACGAAAGACCATTTCGTGAGAGGTCTTGACGCCTGGCACCTGCTAACATAGATGATGTGAGACGGCATCTGCAAGAGATGTTAGCTGCTGGTGTAATACAAGAATCCAGAAGCCCTTATGCTTCCCCCATTGTGGTAGTGAGGAAAAAGAATGGGACAGTAAGGATGTGTGTGGATTATCGCACCTTAAACTGGCGGACTATCCCTGATCAGTACACAGTGCCCCGATTCAGGATGCTTTGGACTGCCTAAATGGGAGCAAATGGTTCTCTGTGTTGGATCTCTATGGGTACTACCAGATCCCGATGGCCCAGAGGACCGTGAGAAGACAGCCTTTATCTGTCCGCTTGGCTTCTATGAATTCATGAGGATGCCTCAAGGGATTTCAGGTGCCCCAGCCACTTTTCAACGATTGATGGAGGCGTGCAGTGGGGACATGAACTCACTAGAATGCCTGGTATACCTAGATGATGTTATTGTGTTTGGCAGCTCACTAGAGGAACATGAGAGCAGATTATTTAAGGTATTGGACCCACTGGAGGACTTGGCCTTAAACTGTCCATTGATAGTGTCAATTCTTTCAAACATCAGTAAAGTATGTGGGACACATAGTATCCACCGAGGAATAGAGACCGACCCAAGTAAGTTGAGGCCTTGACCACCTGGCCACAGCCCAAAATCTAAAAGAACTGCAAAGATTCCTGGGATTCTGTGGTTATTATCTGCTTCATCAAGGACTATTCAAGAGTGATCCACCCTTTACTTAACCTTACTCAAGGTATCCCAACCCACAAAAATACCAAAGTCAGCGTCCCTCAAGACTGAAAAGTGTATTTCGTCCGAGTGAAGTATTTGGGGCCCGCTGGAATCCTGATTGTGAGACTGCTTTTCATGAGATCATCTATCAACTTACCCATGCTCCAGTGCTGGCCTATGCCGATCCAAGAAAACCTTATGTCCTGCACACTGATGCTAGCTTGCAAGGGTTGGGGGCTGTGTTGTACCAAGAGCACGAGAATGGCCTGAGACCAGTGGCCTTTGCCAGTAGAAGCCTGACCCCATCCGAAAAGAACTATCCTGTACATAAGTTAGAGTTCCTAGCTTTGAAGTGGGCTATTGTTGACCAATTCCATGAGTACTTGTATGGGGCTAAAATACTAGTAAAACTGACAATAATCCTTTGACCTATGTGCAGACCTCAGCTAAGTTGGATGCCACTGGCCATAGGTGGCTTTCTGCATTCTCTACATATGACTATGCTCTAGAATACCAAGCAGGTCTGAACCACATAGATGCTGATGCTCTCCGAGGCCTGTTCCCCAGAATGATTGGGTCCGATTGGCAGAACCTGACATTCGGCACTCTGCCGAAGTTTGACAGGGAGGAACAATGTCCACGGACGCAGTGGACTGCATGGTGGATTGCTTGGGAGCCTCTGAGAATTGCATACCTGCTGCTTGTGCCACTTTTCTGCAATAGACATTGGTGCACTGCCTCAGCTGGACAATGACAGTATTCGCGGGCTCAATCCCGCGATCCCATGATCAAAGCAGCTTTAGAAGCCCTCTATGCAGGAAAAGATGTCCAAATTACGCTCCACTGATTTGAGAACTGCACTGTTATACAAAGAAGGTCCTAAGTTGAAACTGATCAATAAACTGTTATACAGAGAAACAGTAGACAGAGGGGACAAGTAGACAAACATCAACTAGTGCTGCCCACTGCCTTCGAGACTCAGTACTGAGGTCCTTGCACAACCACATGGGGCACCTTGGTATAGACAGAACACTTGACTTGGTGAGATCCAGATTCTATTGGCCTAAGATGGGGCTGATGTGGAGCAACACATTTGAACTTGTATCGCTGCTTACAGAGGAAGCTTTGCCCCAGAGGGCTGCCTCCTTGTTAACATCACCACCAGTGCACCCATGGAGCTGGTCTGTATTGATTTTCTGAGTTTGGAGTCAGATCAAAGAAATATCAGTAATGTGCTGGTGGTCACTGACCATTTCACGAGATATGCCCAAGCTTTCCCACCAAAGACCAGAAAGCATCCACTGTGGCCAAAGTACTTGTAGAAAACTTTTTGTTCACTATGGGGCTCCACAAAGAATCCATTCTGATCAAGGGAGAGACTTTGAGAGTCGTCTGATCAAAGAGATGCTTTCTCTGTGAGGAGTCGCAAGTCCAGAACCACTCCTTACCACCCCAGGGGACCCACAGCCTGAGCGTTTCAACCGCACTTTGCTAGATATGCTAGGCACCCTGCACCCAAAGGACAAGCCTAGATGGAGCCAACAAATTAGCACCCTGGTACATGCTTATAACTGCACCAAAGTGATGCCACTGGGTTCTCCCCCTACCGCCTGATGTTTGGAAGAAGCTGACTACCGGTAGATGTGTGTTTTGGGGTCTCCTGATGGGTTCAAGCTGACAACTATTTACAGTATGTGCAAAGTTAAAGGCCCAGCTAACTCATGCATACCAACTGGCTCAAACCATGGCTGCCAAAGAAATCTGGCCAACAAAGAGCGGTATGATAAAAGGTGAAAGCACAGGAACTCCAGGAGGGAGATCGGTATTGCTAAGAAATCTGGGACTGTATGGCAAACACAAGATTGCTGACAGATGGCACCATCTCCCTCACATTATAGTGGGGCAAACTAGATGATCTGCCAGTGTACAAAGTAAGGCCTGAGAATAATTCAAAAGATGTAAAAACAATGCATAGAAATCATTTACTGCCCATTGGACAAATCCTGATTGAGTCTGAGCCCCCAGAAGATGCCCCCTCTGGACCAGTGACTAGAGCTGCTGCTAAGAAAAGATCAAGGAAGTCTGCACCTACAGAAGCAGAGTTAAAGTGTTCCCCTGCACAAGTCCCAGTTGAGCATGACTGTCAGTCCATATCAGAAGAAAGTGAGAGTGACTTTGAATACTATCCTTCTTACGAACTGAGTCAATTATTTCGGGGCAATCCCCTAGTCAATACTGGAGATGAAGCTGGGCCTTCTGGACTGTCTAAGCCCCCAGCTTCATCCCTGGAGCCAATGCTCCCAGAAAGTGAAGTGCAAAGCATCACATCAGAGGAAATGGAATCATTGTGCATGGTTGAACTGTTTGAGCTTTCAGGGGAGGAAAATGATGGATTGGGTCAGACTGGTGATACACCAGAACAAGAAGAGTATTTTGAGTGCCCTGACAGTCCACTGCCAGTGTCCAAAAGCTCTCTACTGAGCCAAATGTTGTGGACTCAGAAACTGTAACTCCTGGAGCTGAAAGTGCCCCAAGTTCTAGCCTCTACCCCCATGGAGACTCCCCTGACAAGTGAGGACAATGCTGAAAATGAGGCTCAGAGTGCAGAGACTGTAACAGTTCCCTAGAAAGACTGGTCGAGCTGTAAAGCCTGTGGTGCACCTCAGTTATGATTCACTTGGGAGGCCTGTGGACTTGCCTCTCAATGTTGTCCATAAAGGAGTGTATGTGTCCCGAGCTCATTGCCCAAACTGAGCGTCAGTGCTAACTCAAAATTACTTGTGTTGCCCTCTAAGTATGGTGCCCTTGCCCGTCCAGCCCCAAGGTAACTGATAGGAAGGGCCCCCTCTTCAGGTTTCATGTACAAGAGGTAATAACTTGAGTTATGGTACAATGTGTGTGTAATACTGTGTAAAGAGTGACGACTGCAATGTTTCAAATGTGTTCTTGGTAAAATGATATATTGACTGATGATTACATGTGTGAGCCTAATGCAAATGTATATGGTTGCAGTTAAAACTTATGGGGTACTTGCTTGACGGCGTCAAGCTTTCCCAAACCAGGAAGGTGTAACCCCCTGCAAATGGGGTTCCCAAAAGACTTCCAGGAGCTTGCTTGAATGCTCAAGCCTGAATGGTGTTTGGCGTTTAAGCCATTTATCAGTGAGTGTTTTAGAGCCTCTGGTACTGTCTCTTTAAGAGCTGTCTGCTTGCAGACATAATTAGTTTGTATGGGGGGACTGTGTGTTTCTCTGTTTGAGTACCACTCGAACTGCTGCCAATTCACTCCATTTTTGCAGTCACTAGGAGTACAAAGGGAACCTATCTGAAAGATGTAACTGTTTGCCAGAAATAATTTAGAGTAATAATGAAAATACAGTTTGTCTAACCTGCTTTCTTTGCAGTCAGAACTGTGTTTGCCTAGTTCCCCATTCTAGTTTTGAACTGCTGAACTGGACCAATCAGTGTGGGGTAAGCTAGCTCTAAAATGGTGCCTTGGACGAATCAGAACTTGGACTCATAATCTGAGCCAGCCACAAGAGGATTGTATGGGCAGTGACTCTGGGAGATGTAGTTTAGACTTCGGCGCCTTTTTGGACCAACAGCAGCAGTCTATTGTGAGTGACAGCCAATCCAGTCAAGAACTGGGAGGAACTCAAAGGAAGTGCCCGTTTTTTCTGTTGGAGTTCAGTTTAGCTCTGGCAGTGAAGGGAAAAGAACCCTGTGCTCCTTCAGTGCACAATTTTAGTCAAAAAACATGTGTAAGGTCCAGAGTTCCGGTCTGCAGCTTGTGTAACTGCTTGTTAGGACTGAATCCGTCCTGTGAAGAGAATCAAAGGATATCTGAAGAGTAGAAACCAGGCTCACCCTGTAGAAGACTGGAGAAATTGCTGAATTGCACTGGGTCTGTCAGGAACTGAATCTGCTGTGTTCTCCCGGTATTGTGCAGTAATTGCGATTGGGATAGAAAGCAGCCTGCCTGGTATAGTACTTTCTTTTTACCATATAAATGTGTGAGGAGGCTTGTGCAGCTCAAGTGAATCCTGCTGCCATTAAAGGACTTTGCCTGTGACTGTTTACCATATAAATGTGTGAGGAGTCTCGTGGAGCTCAAGAGTAGCCCTGCTGACGTTGAAGGACCCTACCTTGTTTGGAGGTCGTGAGTACTAATTCAGGGTCGCTCCCTGTTGAATTGCCACATTAAATCCAAATGGAATCACTGTACTGCTGACTGTTTAAACTAATTTTCTTTCTCTGTGTGAAAGGGCCCTACCAGCTGCCACGGTTTGGACTAGCCAATAGGGCTTGGGTACCCAGGACAGTAACTGATAGGGATAGGCCTGTGCACAGAGCCATAGGTAGATGAGTGGAGTGATAAGCTAATTAACCTGATTCCCCCTGTCCTTGTTATATCCCCTAAATAAATCAGAGCTGCTTGTTTCAGCAAAGTTATACTGCCTGAGGTATTGTCTATGTTAAGTACTGTACTGTGATTGTTGCACTGTATCTTATTTCACAGGAGGTCCCAGTGCGGAACCAGTCCTGGGGTAAGTGTATACTGTGAAGGTAATTCTGATATATTGTGTGGGCCACTAGTGGGAAGAAAGGGGGGTTGCAGTGTCCCAGAGGGCTGTGACCAAGTTAGTTTAACTATTGCAAACCCTGACCTCTGGGTGGAGGCACCCACCATTGGATCCAGGCCCCTCAACCTGTTAGTGGCAAATCAGGCAGGGGTAGTAGCCCCGGGGATAGCGCCATCTAGGGGTTACACAGCCTTTAAACAAATTAACCTGATTACGCCCCTCCCTTGTTTAAGTCCCTTAAATAAATCGGATCTAACTCTTTTTTGCATTTACCCTGATTATGGTTCCAGTTTGTGCAGGAGTACTGTACTGCTGTTATTTGATGTGTATAACCTTGTTTTACAGGGGGTCCCCAGGGTCGAGCCAGAGGAAAGCCCTGGTGGTAAGTGCAAATAATGTGGGTACTTGTGTGGTGTATCAGGGGTATTGTGAAAGTGATTATTGTTTATTGTTCTGGCCACTAGTAAGGAGAAAGGAGGGTTGCAGTGTCCCAGAGGGCTGTGTCGAGGTTAGCTTGACCACTACCAACCTTGACTTCCAGGTGGAGGCACCCATTTCAGAACTCAGGCCCCTTAACCTGCTACTAGCCAAGCAGGCAGGGGTAGTAGCCCTTGGGATAGTGCCACCTAGGGGTTACATATTTATTGCAACCAACAAGGAAAACCTGGGGTGAAGACCATACCAAAGGTATCCAGTACTGTTCCACCACCAGAATGCGCCCTTTGGGACGTGCCCAGTCATCAGGACGCCAAGTCCCGATTTTGTCATCCTTTCTTTTTGTAGGGGGAGGGAACAGCAAATTTCCCCTTGTGGCGCCCTAATGACAGGCACCCTGAACGTCCGGACGGGATCCAGATACATCATGCAAAAAAAGATATGTCATACAAAAAAAAATTTATAGCATAAATAGGCAAATAAAAAAACACACTCATTACAGCACCATGCTACGCAAACAACATAATAAATACAGTAAAGAAAAATGGACGACATCATCAGTGGGTCCAGATGCTTAAGCTAGAGCTCTGGTAACCCCTTGCCAACATCCGCTGTAATTGGTAATTAAAAATAATAATGATCAAACTGCATACTAACGGCAAGAAGAGAATGGGACCTACCTGGAACAAACTTGATCAGCTGCCTGTGAAGTCAAAATCAATGAGGGCAAGCACAAGACACCACAGCCTGAGCCCCTCTCCCTCATGGGAATCAAATGGCACTCTGTGTTGTGGAACTGAGGAGGAGGAGGAAAGCCGCGCCAGCTGGAGGACATCAGGGAGACTGAATGCTGGTAGCATAATGAAGATGCTGCAGCATATTGACACCAACGTGGCTGAAATTTGAAAGGACATGAAAAAGTTGGAGTACCTGACCACCCAGGTCGAGCAGGCAGTCAATGACCTGCGAGAGGAGGCAGCAAGTGTAGGCTGCATGCTGCTATTTGCGTGTCAGAGGGAGAGAGAGATCCATGCACTGAGCGGAAGAAGCAGAAGTCTGAGCGCAGAGAAAAAAAATCCGAATTTTGGGGATTCATGAAAAGGCAGAAGGGCCAGATCTGGACACTTTTCTGACCTCCTGGTTCAAGTCTGAGTTGGGACTGAGGGGAGACAAACCCATTGAAAGGGCCTACAAGCCCTTAGGACTGAAGCCTCCAGTGGACAAACCCCCTAAGTCCATTGTGTTAAAGCTGCATAAATATCCGGTCAAAGAACTAATCCTAAAAACCTGCTTGGGGCAAGAAGAACCTGAACTATGATGGAAAAAGGGTGTTTTTAGGATCGTGGATATGTTGTTCATCCACACTTATTGGCATGTTCCCTTCTACTTTAATTCTCACCGGAAGTCTTCAAGCTGGCTCCTCCCACCCACCCGGGTGATATATACCTCGGCTTCACCCCATGACGCCAGATCTTCCTTTCCGCTGGAAGATTCAGGTTGCCTCCCTCATGCTCATGCATTTATTAAAGCCCTATCTTTCCAACCTTCAGTTTACCGAGCAGGATCTTCGAGTTAGCGTTATCCTTTCACATCTTGATTATGGAAGAAAAATCTTCCCTGATTTCGCCGGTGCTCGTGCGGCCAAAAGATGTCGGCAGATCGATCCCCATTCCGCGTGCGTCTACTGCCTTGGTGTCGACCATTACACCTCATCCTGCAGTTTCTGCTTGGCCTTCCATCCCAATGTCCTGGACGACCATCTTGCACACTTACAACTGGGGAAACTGGAAAAGAGGAGCCCTCTGTTGAAATCCAAAGAGGCTAGGTGGGTGGTTTCCACGGCTGTGGGATCCACTGAGCAATTGGAACGCATGCAATCATTCGAGGAAGAAGCAGCTTGCACTGCGGACTCTTCCCAGAGCTTCTTCGTTCCGCTCAACCTGGACTCTCCACCTTCTCACGTTCCTTCCGGGAGTTGTACCAGTCTCTTCCCACCAGGGAAAAGGCTCCTGCGGGCTCGCACTCCTCTCGATCCCGTAAGCGGGATAAGGATCTGAGCAAGTTTTTGTCTCGACGAAGGCGCCCTTGGGACCAGAAGAGGTCTGAGTCCCAGGAGCATGTGGTCTCGACTTCCGTCGAGATCACTTCTTCGGCTGCTGGCTTCTCAGACCCCCCGTCAGGCCAGCCAACCGAGGATGTGGTCGACAAGGTCAAAACAGTTATCGACCCGATCAATCCTCTGTCGCCAACTCCGATTGACGACTCCTTGGCGAGGACTCCGGTCCTTGTTTTCCCCAATGAGGAGACCCAGCCCACTGGAGTCCCTACCGAGGAACTGGTTCCAGACCCCGGGAAGTCACTGGTCCCACCGGTGTCCCCTGAACAACCGAGTCGGAACATCCGATCTCGATTGAGGTCTAGAACCCCCTCGACCGGCAGGCCGAGGAAGAGCCATAAGCGCTCTAAAAAGAGGCGATGCCATCGGTCGTCCTCATCCTCCTCGGATGAGGAGTGGCTCCGGCAGAAACTCCATCAGCACTATGGGGACCTCATGTGGCAACAGCTGATTTTGTCGGGGCACAAGCCTACCCCAGCCATTACTTGGCTTTCGACTCCTAGGCCGAAGCCAACCCCTCTGGAGCCGAAACCCTCAACTCCCCAACCCGCAGGGCCGGTGAAACCACCAGCTCGGCCTATAATGGTCTGTCCATTGATTGTGGTGGAACCACCACCTAAGCAGCCTGTGGGAGGGGCTTCCCCAGCGCTTGTCGGTCACGGTCACCCCGGACCGCCCCCGGCGAGTCGAGGGTGACTTGGGTGGTAAACCGTTGTATCCGGATTCTTTGGATTCAAATGTCACCGGTCTACATTCTCATCCAGGGGATGACAAATTGACCGCTGGCCTAGAGACAGAGGAAGGTCCTTCATCTTTTCAATGGATCCTTCTCCTCATCTCTGAGTCCACATGGATGCCCCTGGAGCCTATACAGCCTATCCAGAAAAAGGCGGATTACCCTCTTACGGACATCCTTAAGAGAGGGAATACCCCGTCAGAGGCCTTTTCTGTGGCCAAGGCCATTGTTGGTCCGGCCCTTGAACTTTGGCAATGTCCTGCCTCTTGTCCAGCTCCATCTTCCCGCATGGCCCGCAAATACACGGTGCCCATGGGGTCCCTGGTGGGGTTCACAGAGCATCCTTCGGCTGAGAGCCTGGTGACCACCTCTATGTTCAGGCGTACTGGCAGTTCTGCCAATACGGACTGACCTCCTGATAGAGAGTCCAAACTTTTGGACCATTCAGCTAGGAAGGTCTCTGCGGCTTCCTCCCTGGGCCTTCGACAGGCAAATTCGGCCGTCATCATGGCACACTTCTCTCACGCCCTTCTCGGGTCGCTGGATGAAGTCCTTCCACATCTCCCCGTGGACATGCAGACCATGGTCAGGCAGGTCCGGGATCAGGCCAAGCTGTTGCCAAACAGCAGCTTCTGTCGGCCCTGGACATTGGGGATTCCTGTGCCTGTTTGATGGCTGCCGCAGTTGCCTTTCGTCGCAGGGCTTGGCTGAGGCTCTCCTCCTTTCCAGCGGATACTCAGCACAAACTAGCTGACATGCCCTTCCTCGGGACTGACTTGTTTGGCCTATGAGTGGCCGGTCACCTTCAGCACATTGAGTAGTCCAGTGCCACCTTGGACGCTACTTCTGCCAAGGGTTCTTTGGGCAAGAACCAGCAGAAGAAGAAGAAGAAGCCTTTTCGGCATTCTTCCCCTGTGGCTCAGCAGTCCTCCTTTCAAGGGGGACAGCAGCAGGGTCAAGCTTGGTGCCCTCAGCCCAAGCCTGGACCCCAACAGGTACATAAAGGTCCTGGAGCCTCCTTCTCCTCCTCCAAGCCTGCTCAGTGATGGGGTGGGGGCTGCCACCCCTATTCCCATCAAGCCAGCTCTGGGTCCTATTGTGGGGGGCCGGCTCCACCACTTCCTTTCCACCTGGTCAGCTGTCACTTCAGATAGGTGGGTTCTCAAAGTGGTCGGTCAGGGACTGCCTCTGGAATTCGAGCAGTACCCTCCCAGCTAAGCCAAGCCCCTCGGGAGGAACGGGTATCTGCTCACACCCAGTCGGTTCTTCAAGGCAACATTGTTCAGCTCCTCCTCAAGGAGGCAATAGCTCCTGTGGCAGATCCTCCAGCAGATCCAGGCTTTGTCTCCAGGTACTTCCTGGTGCCCAAGCGGATGGGGAGCTGGCGCCCCATTCTAGATCTCCACGACCTGAATCAATATCTCAGGTCCCGCACCTTTCGGATGGTCACTGTGACCCAGATCATACCATCCTTGGAGTGAAACATGTGGTTTTGTTCACTGGATCTGCAGGACGCGTTCTTTCACATCTCAATCCGTCCATCCCATCAGCAGTTCCTCCACTTCAGGGTCGAAGAGACCCTGTACGAGTTCTGAGCCATGCCGTTCGGCTGTCATTGGCCCCACGGGTTTTCACCAAATGTATTGCAGTGGTAGTGGCCCATCTCCGGTGTCGGGGGGTCAGAATTTACCCCACCTCGATGATTGGCTCTTAGCAGGTCCCACCCAGCAGGAGGTGGAAAGGTCCAGGGACCTGGCCCTCCAGACCTCCTACCATCTTGGCTTCATGATCAACGAGGCCAAGTCGGAGCTCATGCCTTCTCAAGTGATGGGCTTCATCGGGGCAGAGCTCAACTCTTGTCAAGCCAGAGCTCAGCTCCCGGCGGACAGGGCAGAGGTTCTTTCCCCCTTTGCCCAATCATTTCTGGTTGGGCACTTGTGCCCTGCCTGGCACTTTCTGCGCCTTCTGGGTTACATGGTGGCATGTACCTCAGTGGTGCGTTGGGCCCGGTTGCACATGCGCCCTCTCCAGTGGGAGCTGGCTGCCCAGTGGACTCAGCATCACGGTCATTTTGACCAACTGATCACTGTAGCCCAGATGATGTGGGACGCTCTCCAACGGTGGACCACCCCAGACCGGTTGCAGGAAGGGGTCCTGTTTCTCCGCCCAAGCCGACGGTCGTCCTTACGACCGATTCCTCTCTCATGGGCTCGGGAGCCCACATGGGGGACAACAGTGCCCACAGGTTATGGACCCCCGAGGAGTCCCAATGCCACATCAACCTGTTGGAGCTTGGAGCAGTCAGACTGGTACTGTCAGCTTTCACTCCTCAGCTCCGGGGTCAAGTGGTTCAAGTCCAGACGGACAATACCACGACAATGTACTACCTCAACAAACAGGGCGGTACACACTCCCATCCGCTGTGCAAGAAGACACTCTGCATCTGGACCCTCATGAGCCTACTGGAGGCGGATCTCCTAGCCAACCATGTGGCAGGAGCCTCAAACCATCTGGCAGATGCTCTCAGCCACCTAGGCCAGACATCCCACGAGTGGTCTTTCCATCCAGAGGTAGCTTACAGCCTGTTCTCCCGTTGGGACAAACCGATGGTGGACCTGTTTGCCTCTAGGGAAAACACCAAGCTGAGGCTGTTTCATGCCTGCCCCCCTCAGCAGGGCTCGCTGCAGGGGGATGCCTTCTTGAGGCCTTGGACCCCCAGGCCTCCTCTATGCCTTCCCTCCATTTCCCTTGATCCAGAAAGTGCTCCTCAAGGTGAGGAGGGACAAGGCAAAGGTGATCCTGGTAGCCCCAGACTGGCTGCGCCAATTCTGGTATCCAGATCTCCTCAGCCTTAGCTGCAGGCCCCTGGAGCGGCTTTGCACACATCCGGACCTGATCTCTCTCAATCAGGGGAAGGTATCCTATCCGGACCTTCAATCCCTGCACCTCACAGCCTCGTACCTGAGCAGCTAGAGTTCCAGGCTTTGGGTCTTTCCAAAGATGTCTACACCATGGTGGAAGCATACAGAAAGGAATCAACCAGGAAATGTTATGCCTTCAAATGGAAAAGGTTTTCCATTTGGTGTCAGGGCAAGGGCCTGGACCCTCTGTCCTGCCCCGTGGCTGACATTCTCGACTACCTTTGGTCTCTCTCCAAAGGGGGTCTAAGGTCATCAACCCTTAGGGTGCACCTGGCAGCCATCTCTGCTTACCGGGCGTGGGCCAGTCAGCCGACGTAGGCTCAGGAGACAGTGGTTGGGCGCTTTTTCAAAGACCTGGATCACATATCCCCTCTGGTGCGTGAACCTACATCTCTGTGGGATTTACTGCTGGTACTGGCAAAGCTCATGGTCAAGCCATTCGAACCTATGCACAAGTGTGAATTGTCACACTTGACGTGGAAGATGGCAATCCTGGTGACTATCCGTCAGCCAGAATGACAGGGAGCTCCAGGCACTGAGTGAACTCTCTTATCTGGTCTTCCAGGGACAAGGTTGTCCTGTGCCCCACCTGAAATTCCTTCCGAAGGTGGTGTCAGAGTTTCACCTTAACCAGGTGTTAACTCTGACAGTATACTACCCTAATTACACCTCGGAGGCCAGTACAGGCTCCATACTTTGGACCTGAGATGTGCTCTCTCCTACTATAAGGAGAGGACAGCGGAAATTTGGGGAGAGGTTCACCAGCTGTTTGTCACCTACGCTGAAGCCGCTTCTGGCAGACCTCCAGCGAAGTGGACCATTGCAAGATGGATTACATCATGCATAGGTCTGTGCTACGAGTTGGCAGGCAAGGAGCCTCCCAGAGGGGGTAAGAGCTCATTCTACCTGCCATGCTGCTGCATCGGTGGCTGCTTCCAGGGACATCCCTATCCAGGAAATCTGCCGGGCTGCTACCTGGAAGTCAGCAAACACCTTCATCACCCGTTACCACATCAACCCTGAGTCTCACTGGGATGCTGGTTTTGGGGCCTCAGTTCTCCAATCTCTGTTCCCTAAGTAGGGGGTTGTGCGCCTTGCCTCCCTCCTCCCGGAGAACTGCTAGGAGTCTGCCAGTAAGTGTGGATGAACAACATATCCATGATCCTAGAAAAATAGGTTACTCGCCTGTAACAGTAGTTCTAGGAGTGGTATATGTTGTTCATCCACAAGGACGCACCTGACCTCCTCGGCTGCGTACGCACAACACCTGGCTTCCAGTGGGCTAAGATCTGGCATCATGGGGTGGAGCCAAGGTATATACCACCCGGTTGGGTGGGAGGAGCCAGCGTGAAGACTTCTGGTGGGAATTAAAATGGAAGGGAACATGCCAATAAGTGTGGATAAGCAACATATACTACTGCTAGAACTACTATTACAGGTGAGTAACCTGTTTTTGCAGACCAGGATTACCTGACAGCAATGTTCAACCAGTGCAAAGCAGTCCATAATGTCATCAAGCAACTCGGAGAAAAGCAAGTTACAGCTCAGATGCGCTATCCTGGCAAGCTAGTCCTACACCTGGGGGCAAGTACTAAAGTCTACAGAAATTTGCTGCAGTTACAAAAAATGCTGCAAAAGCTGGGGGTACTCCCGCCAGGTCTGCCAGTGGAGGAGGGAGGAATACGAGGGAGACCTTCAGTACATGGTCTGGCAAATTGCAGGAGGCCTGAAGGGGAAACTGTGGGTTCAAAAACATGATTCATTGAAACAGCTTTTGGTGGACCTCAAAAAAGTCTTTGATGGAGTATCAACAGACAAAGAAGGCTGAACAGGGGATAAAGAGCTGAACATGACTTCCATCTACTAAGTGGTTATGGTGGTGAGACATTTCAGGGTTCTCCAGGGAGGGGTTCTCCCAAAGACCATTCCATTTCTTTAAGGCGTGCCTCTAAAGCTGATGCTACCCCACTCTGCAAGTAGATGTTGAACTTTGCATGTTTTAAAATGTTAGTTTTTTTTTTAATCTTGAATCAGAGACACTCACTTGCACAGCTGGAGATTGGGCCAAGCTGCTGTGAGAATTGATTTGCCAAGAGGGTGGGAAATGGCTGCATGGCACCGCCATACCTTCATCAGCTGTAGCCCGGGTGAGCTGCATAAACTACCTTCACCTTTATAGGATGGCAAAAAAAAAACTAGTGACATTTGGGGGTACAATTCAGAGAACCCTTGTGAACTGGGTTTTTTTTTGGTCATGGTCAGGACATTTGATTCTGAGCTTTCTAACTAAAACAAGTTATGGTGACAGATCCCCATGGTGTGGTCTCCTGAAGCCCTGGAGAGGCAGAGACATGTTTTTTTTTATAGCATGTGGAGTGAACCCTACTCTGTGAAAGGGGGCTTACAAGGGGAACTATAGTTTAACTCAATTTACATTTTGTGATACTTCAGGGATGGTCGGTTGAAGGGGGTGTCTCACCCTGAATGAGGAAAATGTACACCACTGTGGAAGGGGGTTGACTGAGGGTAAAGTTCTGTTTATATGTTTTGAAATGCAAATTTGACTGAGTCACATTTAAACTTAGGTTGTAATTTAGGTATTTTCTGGAGGAGGGGACACCAGGACCACACAGAAAACTTCTAGCTAGCAGTCCATCATGGGGGACCACCCCCACTCACATCAGCATGCTGACATCTGCCTGTCCTATAAAGGGGTGGTCCCCCACACCTACCCCAATTCTTTCCTGCCGTCGACCTGCACACGTTGGATCTTCACGGACACTAGCTACAGTCGACCACCATTTTCTCGTGCTTGCCATGTTTTTTTATTTTCTTTAGTTATTAAAACATCTAATTTCCGGTGTTTTTTTGCCAAGTTTTATGAATTCTCCTCCAGCCTCATCTTCCGATCACCTGACCAAGTGTGCCTGCGGCAAACAGATTCACACTAAAGATGGCCATTCTGCACACCTGCTCTGCTTAGGCCCCAGTCACAACACCGAAGCCTGCCAGTTTTGCCAAGATTTCAACCAGGCCACTCAGAGACATCGTTTGAAGACCTTGGATAGCCATCTCCTAAAGCAGAAGTTGGCCGTAATGGAGAAGGAGCTGCAAGACAGGAGTTTTTCAGCCTCCCCGGCTCAGTCCTCCGGGACTTCTTCGTCTTCCTCTGAGAAGGAGCAGAAATTGGTCAGGAAGCACAAACACAGAGACGAGCACCGGGATCGTCCTCGGTCAGTCTCTCACCTGTGGTCGCCACATAGACCGGCAGACGCCTCTGGGTCGTCCTCCCGTGGGGGGTCGGCCCCTCCAGCCCCAGCAGACTTTTCCTTCTCTGGGCTCCCAGTGGCTCTACCACCTGCCATTATTTCCATATCAGGCAACAGCTTTTCAGGGCGGCGCACATCATCCCCTGCCCCAGACCCTGACACTCAGGCCCTTAACTTCCACAGGCACTCAGCCAGGTGGCTCGGCTGGTGTTGGGTCTTCTGGCGGTGATTCTTCAACCATCGCCCCCCAACCAAGGCGTTGCCTTCGTCGGTGCACAATTCTGGGGTGACATCAGTCCTGTCAGGCATAGCCCACAACAGGTGTTTTCCTCCTCATCCTCCCAGGCGACGCCTCTGTCCTTACCCTACAGGCACCACCCTCACCTACAGGGCCCCTCTGGACCGTCACCAGCCTTCACCAGTCAAGCTGGCCCTGCCGATGCCTCAGCCAACGACTCCTCAACCATCGTCGTCTCAGCCCTTATTGCAGTCGGTGCCTGCTGGACCTAGTCCGGATCCACAGCCAGTGCCAGGTGAGCCTATGCCTGGGTACCCTGCGCTGGCTCCTCTGCCAGTGTACTCTCACCCACAATTGCAGTACCCAAGTCCTCCAGTCTACAGCCTATCCCCACCGGTGGATTACAGTGCTCTTTTCTCTGCCTGGTGGTCCTTTGTCCAGTCCAAGGACAGGTCACCCTGGAGGCCATCTCCTCCTTGCCTCCCCCAGGACCCTTCATCTCAGGACCTGGACCAAGCGGGACCCAGCAGCCCCCATACCACGGGGTCCTACATGGGTGCCCCGACGTCAACTTCGACCCACGTATGGAGGACTGTCGCCCCTGATGTTGGTCCCTGACAGCGAGCATTCTGAGGAAGACTCTTACTCTTCAGAGTCCTCCAAGGGCCCTGGGGAATCCTCCAAGGGGCAGACTCAGTCTAAGGAGGCCCCTAAGTCCCCACCAGATAACCCAGTGTTCTTCGATGTTATGCGTCATATCCAGTCCCTCATGGGATGGGAGATGGAGGAACTGGACCCAGGGTGTCGCCACTTGGCAGTCTATTTGTGGCAGAAGGATACCTTCCCTTTGGTGGTACTTCCCTTAGTTGACTCCTATGAGGATATCACCAAGGTGGCATAGAACCACCCCGTCTACCACTCCACCTTCACCTAAGAAGGCAGACCACCTCTACCATGCACCGGTTGACAAGCTCTTCTTTGAGAACCACCCCAAGGTGGACTTGGTGGTCATTAATACAGCGCATGACCGCACTAAGAGGCCCAAACACCTTAGTGCCCACCCCCACCCCGACTGGAAGTCCAGGCAGATCGACCAGTGGGGTAAACGCACATATATGTCCACCACCCTTGCTGTTTGGGCCATAAACTATTTCGCTCATATGGTCCAGTACCAGAACGCCCCCTGGAACCAGGTGAGGGATCTGGTACAGACTCTTCCTGAGGACTCCACTAAAACTCAACTGGCCCAGGCCGGCCCGCCAGCGCAGCGGTTGGAATTCCACTTGTGGCACCAGCGACCCAGGTTTGGGAACGGACCCGGGTCGTTGGAGGGCCAGCCAAGGGGAGAAGGGTGGAGCATTCTATGGACGTCTCTCCTTCGGGGGGTGGGTGAGGAAGTGTCCGGTGCACTGAGGACTCCTGGCGGAGGCCGGGAGACACTCATGCTACCGGCACTCGTCACACAGGGAGGTGAGGCGGATGCAGGCATCATTGCACGTCCCCGCCTGCACAGAACACAGGAAAAAAAAAAAAAAGGAGATGGTGGGCAGGGTCCACTGTCTATGTGAAGCCCTCCTTGGGGCTTCGATTAGCCGCCACTGCCACAATCCCCCGACCAGTCACTAGTCCTGCGGCACGGATATTTATTTTATTTATTAGAATTTCGGATAAATACCTTTGAGCCAATGGCTGTTTTACAAAGGTTCCACGTCAGTATACAAAGACTAGAGAAGTACAGTTTGTGTGAGATTAGCAGACAAGCAGTTTGAATACAAAATTCTGTACAGGGTATACATGGTCTAAAGCTACAGGTGATATAAATAACAGTTAGAACAACATAATCAGGCATACATTTAAAAATAATGAGTCACAACAAATAATATTTACATGAATTAAAGCTGCCAGAAGGGCATTGTCAAAGGGAAAGGCAGAGTGGAAAAAACTGAGTTACTGCCAATTGTGTCATGTAGCGTAGGAAAGTGGGAGAGAGAGTGGGTGTAGAGGGGTAACTGGGAGGGAGGTAGAAGGAGAGGCTGGTGGCAGGTAAGGATCGGGGAACAAGTGCAACATTGGTTGGGGCGAGCAGTTTAGAAAAGGGAGAGAGGAAGGGAGTTGAAGGAGGGTAAGAGAGGAAGGTGGTGGACCTGGGCTAGGGAGAGAGGCAGGGGTAGATATGGGGAGGGTGGTGGCAGGCAGAGGTGGTGATAGTAGAGAGGTGTGAAGAACAGAAGTGACTACCTGGGAGGTTAGGAGAAACAGTCACAGGTGGCTCTGGACACAAGCGTTTGACGTAGCTTGTGTTTGAACGAGCAGAGGGTGGCTAGGTTGGTGAGTTCGCTGCCCAGGGAGTTAAACAGCTTAGGGGCTGTACCTGCAAAAGACCACTGGCCTTGGGTGGTGTGACAGCGGGGAACAGCCAGAGAATAGTTGTCAGAGCTTCTTGTGTAACGGGGGTGGTTGGCTGGGCTTAAGAGAGACTGAACTCCAGGGGGCATGAGTCCCATCAATGACTTTTTTGCTAGTAGGCAGGTTTGGAAAGTAATCCTTCCCTGAAGTTGTAGCCAGTTTGACTGTTCACAGAGGTTGCAGGTATGCGTGCAGTGGGCAGCACCAGTAAGCAGTCTGGAGGCCCTATTCAGCGCTGTAAGAATTCGCCGTAGTGCTGTAGCTGTGGTTGCTCCATAGAAAACAAGCCCATAATCAATGATGGAGACAATAGAGCTGTGTATTGCTAGCTTAAGGGTGTCCGGTGTCAGGCAGTGTCTATGTTTATAGAGAAGGCCTATACGGATATTTACAGATTTTGCTACTGGATCAATATGGCTGAAGAAGGACAGAGTAGGGTCCAGGGTTATACCAAGGTATTTGAAAGTCTGCGTCTGGTCCAGGGTCACACCCAAGCTGTTTTTGATTGCCAACTGTTGGTGTTTATGTTTGTTATGTGAGCCATGGAACAGCATAGTCTTTGTTTTCTTGTAATTTAGGACTAGTTTCTGTGAGACGAACCAGGCCTCAACTTGCTTGAAACTTTCCTACAGTTGTTTCTCCAAGAGGGAGGGGTTAGAATTCTTAGAGAAAATCACTGCGTCATCAGCATGCAGAATAATGTTTTCATCACAGGCAGAAGGGAGATTGTCCAGGAAGATGCTGAAAAGAAGGGGTCCCAAAATTGACCCTTGGGGAACACCAGCCGGACAGGTAGTTTGGAGGAGAGGGAGTCACCAATCTTAACTTGTTGTAACCAGTTGGAGAGATAACTTTTGAACCATTGTAAAAAGTGTCATGAGAAAGCCCTAAGTTGCCAAGTTGTTCCAGTAGTAATGGATGGTTGACTGTATCGAAGGCCTTGAGGAGCCTATAAAGTGCTTTACCAACAAGTTGTCCTTGGTCTAGTGCTAGATGATGGGGCATGTAAATTCAAGGAGGGCAGAAGTGGTGCTATGTCCTTTCCGAAAGCCGTGTTGCTGTGGGCATTGCAAGTTGTATTTCTCCAAGTACTCCACCAATTGGTCTGCGACGATTCTTTCAAGAGCTTTGGATAAAGGGGGTAGGAGGAGATGGGCCTGTAGTTACAGTGTAATATCCTATCCCCAGACTTGTGTATTGGGGTCACCAGGGCAGACTTCCACTTGCCGCGGCCTCGCCCTCTGGGGGAGTAAGCCGGGGGTAACTGGGGGATGGAAGTTGCAATCGGTGGCAGTGGAAGCCCCGAGGGCCGTGACCAGGGCAGATGAATGACAGTGGATCTGCCAAGTAAAGAAAGAATAAAAAAAAAAAAAATAACTCAACTGGCCCAACTATGGAAGTCAGGCTCCGATATTGGCACTCACATACTGCGGGGAGTGTATGATGCCGTAGATGCCTCCGGGCATGCAGTGGCAATAGGGATCTGCTTTCATCGCTACTTGTGGCTTCAAGTGTCTGGCTTTGCCCCCGATGTTCAAGCCAGCATTTTAGATACCCCTTTTAGGGGCTCTGTATTGTTTGGGGGTGATGCCCAAGACATCATCTCTTGACTCCAGGAGTCTGGCAAGGCCCTCTGGTCAGTACACTCAATCTGTCGCTCTCAACCCTGGACGAGCCAACATTAGTCCTTTCATCTGGCCTCTTGTCAGCCAGACAGAGGCCAGCAGCTGAAGGCCTTCCTCAAGCACAAGGCTTATACACCCCTCCCAACAGTGGCTGTTCCTAGGGCCCCCCGAGCACCCACAGCCGCTCTGCCAACCCCTGGATCCACTTCCTGACTCCTTGCCTGACCCCCTCCCCTCCAGCCAAGTCCCTGGGGGAGGCGGTTGGGGTTGGTTCTCCCTCTACCTCGATGGGTGGTGAGCAGTTATCACAGACCAGTGGATGCTCCAGCTCATAGAGCACAGACACACCTTAGAATTTCTGGAGATTCCAGATCACCCTCCCTTGCCCTCCCATTATCTTTCAGCCCACCTCTCCTTCATTAGGGAAGAGACTCAGTCTCTCCTGCACAAGAGGGCCATAGAGCACCGTCCCTCTGGCTCAAAGAAGAAGGGGGTTTTACTCCCATTGTTAACTCATCCCCAAGAAGACCAGGGACCTGAGGCCAATCCTAGACCTCAGCCACCTGAACCTGTAGATAGAGTACAAGCGCTTCAGGATGGTTACCCTCCAGGGGTTGCTGCCCTCCTTCACCAGGGGGACTGGCTCTGTTCTCTGGATATGCAGGACGCCTATCTGCAGGTTTTCCTGGCCCACTGCCGTTTCCTTCTCTTTTGCTTCCAAGAAGACCACTTCAATTCCAGGCCCTCCCTTTTGGCCTTTCTTCTGCACCCCAGGTTTTTACCAAGTGCCTTGCAGTGCTGGCCACAGCCCTGAGGAGACAGGGCTTCTACGTGTTCCCCTACCTGGACAACTGGCTGATAGCACCCCCCTCCAGGGATCTCCTGCTTCAGACCCTGGAATGCACCTTTCGGCTCTTCCAGGCTCTGGGGATAACAATCAATTTGCCAAAGTCTTGTCTCTTCCTGTGCCAGCACCTTCTGTATATTGGGGCAGTTCTGGACACTTCCCAGGGCAGGGCTTTCCTACCAGAGTGGAGCACCTGATAGAGCAGGCCTGTCTCGTCTCCTCCAGACAGCAGAAACATAGAATTTGATGACAGATAAGGACCGCTTGGCCCACATAGTCTGCCCATTTCCCTACCTAACGGATAAGCTGCAGATCCTAGTTAACCAACAACCTACTTCCTCCTACCCCCCACTAGAATTTCCTTATGTCTGTACCATGCATTCTTGAATTCCCCCACTGTTTTTGACTCTACGACCTCCTCAGAAAAGCTGTTGCAGGCATCTACAACCCTCTCTGTGAAGAAATACTTCCTCACATTACCTCTGAGCCATCCCCCCTCTATCTTCAAATTGTGCCCCCTTGTTCTTGCACATCTCTTTTTCTGAAAGATACTACCCTCTTGGACTTTGTTGATTCCCCTGAGGTATTTGAAAGTTTCTGTCATGTCCCCCCCTTTCCTCGAGGCTATACATCTTAAGCTCCTTTAGCCTTTCTTCATAGGTCTTCTGGTGCAGACCTGCACCATTTTGGTTGCCTCCTCTGGACAGCCTCCACCTTGTCTATGTCTTTGCGGAGATGGGGTCTCCAGAACTGTACACAGTACTACAGATGTGGTCTTACCAACTGTCTGTACAGAGGGCCAACAACTTCTTGTTTTCTACTGGTGATGCCTCTCCCTGTGCATCCCAGTATCCCCCCAGCCCTCCTTACTGCCTTCTCACATTGTTGGACCACCTTTAAGTTATCTGATATGACTAGCCGCAGGTCTCTTTCCATTTTTGTTGTTGTCAGTATCTCACCCCCCACTGTGTACTCTTCCCCTGGGTTTTTGTTTCCCAGGTGCATTACTTTGAACTTCTTGCATTGAATCTAAGCTGCCATACATTTGACCATTCCTCCAACCTTGCCAAGTCCCTTTTCATCCTTTCCACCCCACCTTGCATATCAACCCTGGTGCAGATCTTTGTGTCATCTGCAAAGAGACATACTTTTCCTTCCAGACCCTCTGCAATGTCACTTATAAAGACATTAAAAAGGACCGGCCCCAGTACTGAACCTTGCGGTACCCCACTAGTAACCCCCCTTTCTTCACTGTGGACTCCATTTACTATTACCCGCTGTGTCCTGTTGTCCAGCCAGTGTTTTACCCAGGCTACCACCCTGGGACCCACTCCCAGGCTGGTTAATTTGTTTATTAATCTTTTGTGTGGGACTGTGTCAAATGCCTTGCTAAAGTCTAGGTAGGCCATGTCCATTGACCCTCCCTGGTCTACTACTTTGGTCACCCAGTCAAAGAAATCAATTAGATTTGTCTGACATGATCTTCCTGCTGTGAATCCATGCTGCCTTGGGTCCTGTGCCCAACTGGCCTCTAGGTACTCGAACAGTTCTTTCCTTCAGAAGTGATTCCATTATTTTCCCTACCACTGAGGTCAAACTGAGAAGTCTGTAGTTTCCTGCCTCTGTCTTGCTCCCACTTTTGTGAAGGGGAATCACATGCGCCCTCTTCCAGTCCTCAGGTACCACACCATCATCCCATGATTTATTAAAAAGGGTAGACAGTGGTGTTACTAGTTCTTCCCTTAGTTATTTTAAAATTCTGGGGTGAATCCCATCAGGCCCCATTGCTGTATCCACCTTCAGTTTTAAGAGTTCTTTCAGAACCCTTTCTTCTGTGAAAGGACTAATATCAACCCCCCTATCCAGAGTGTTTCTATTGACTGGATTAGGTATCTCCCCCTGCTTTTCCATTGTGAATACTGAGCAGAAGTATTCATTCAGTATCCTGCTTTTCACTGTCGCTCTCTGCTAACCACCTTCCTCTTTATTCAGCCTCAGTATCCCTGCCTTAGTCTTTCTTTGCTCCTAATGTACCTATAAAGGTTTTACCCCTTCTTAACCGAGTTGGCTATCTTTTCCTCAGTTTGGGCCTTTGCTATTTTGACTGCCTTCCTGCTTCCTTCTGCTTTAACTGGTACAGTTCTCTGTCCTGCTCCTTTGTGTTTCCTTATACTTCCTGAATGCTATCTTTTCTCCTTACCTTCCCCACTTCTTTTGAGAACCATAGTGTTTTTCTTTCTTTTTGATTTGTTTATTTGCTTCACACAAAGGCTTGTTGCCTCTGTGATGGCGGTTTTGATGTTTCCCCATTGTTGCTCCACCCCACCTTCTTGCCTGTTTGCTAGTGCTTTTCTGAGGTACTCTCCCATTTTGACAAAATCAGCCCTCCTGAAGTCCAGTACCTTCACTTTTGTATGGCTTGACTCTACAGCTAAGTTTATCGTGAACCACACTGTTTGGTGGTTGCTTGTTCCCAGATGGCTATCCACTTCAAGATCGGAGATCCTCTCTCCATCCCCATTTGAGAGTACCAGGTCTAAGATTGCTCCCTCCTGAGTGGGTTCCAAAACTAGCTGTCTGAGGCATGCCCCCTGTAGGGCATCGAGAATGGCCTTGCTCTTGGATGTGGCTGCAGCAAAGGTGCTCCAGTTAACGTCTGGCACATTCAGGTCCCCCATCAGCAATATCTCCCCTTTCTCTGCCATCCCAAGGATGCCTTTCATCATCTACTTGTCCATTTCCTCCCCCTGAGATGGGGGTCTATATACAACCCGTTTGCGGATTGTGGTGCCATTTCCAGTCTCCAGGGTGACCCACAATGCCTCCTCTCTTCCCTATTTACCCTTTAGTTCTGTTGCTTTGATCTCTTCCCTTACATAGAGAGCTACTCCTCCACCTCTTCTTCCCTCCCTGTCCCTCCTATAGATTGTGTACCAGATAGTGCCAGGGCATTCCTGCGCTTGTTGGGGCACATGGCGGCAGCCATAGCTACGGTCCCTCTGGCCCACCTTCATATGAGGGTTCCCCAGTGGTCAAGTGTTTTCCTCATCTCACCCCTCCCATAAAAAAGCGGGAATTGCAGTTTTGATACGTCGGGATCTGCAACTGTGGATCCTGGATTCTTACTCTGGGGAGGATGACCAGGTGGTAATTCTTAACCTTTGAGTGGCAAGGGGAAGTATTTTATGTGGAGAATGAATATGCTCTTACCCCTCCAACTTCAGATTTCTTGATAAAACTATGTTTCCTTAACTATACGGTAGCTACAGTGTGACTACACTGTAACTGCATTGCAGTTGCAGTGTAGTTACGTGTAACAAACATTGAACTGCAGTGCAGTTACCCCTATTGCATGTAATTAATGATTACCTACCCCACAGTTAGATTGAAACTGACACCTGAAGTGTGACTGATTTGTTTACTAAAATGCATAATAAGTTGCCTGAGTTACCTCCAGATATCATCTTGGTAAGGGGAGACTGGACTATGGTTTAGAACCCCAGAATAGATAGAGCTATGAGATATCTGACTCCCTTAACCAGGGCAGTATGTAAGATGATAAGCCTGGGGCAGGAAGGGGGGGTGGTAGATCCTTGGAGGGAAATAAGCCCACAAGCACTACACTTTTTATTCAGCGCCTAGCAACAGCTATTTGAGAACTAACAGGTTTTATGTCTCCAGGCCATGCCTGCGCTTAGTCTCAGAAATGAATATTTTCCCCAGAACAATTTCTGACCATGTGCCAATCTCTGTAGCATTACAGGGAGGCCATAAGATACGAGACTCATTCTGGTGCCTGAATGCTAGTTGGCTAGTGGTTAAACATTTGGTGGCCAAACTTCGAGAGAAGATTACCCAGTATCTGAGGATTAACAGAGAAGATGACACAAAGTTAAAATATATATGAGATGGCTTGAAAGTGGTCCTCAGGGGTCACATGATTTCAGATGCTTCCAGTCAGAAGAAAATATTTCTCTGTACCCAAAGCAGGTTACTGGGGGAGCTCCAGTCATTGGAGGCTGAATATAGAACATATTTATTTTTATTTATTTATGTTTTGGTGACTGGGTAGGTGCACTCATTTAGAGGATCATTTTCAGTCTCAAACCGGGCCACAAGGTGGCAAAAAATAGGTACTGGTACAAACAGTCAATTACAAGATCCAATACGTGCATGCCCAAGAGCTGGCGGTGAGGGTGGAGAGAGAGAACAGTGGTAATGCAATGACAATGTGCAGACAGGGTAGATAGGTAATGCTATATCAGTATGTACATAAGCATAGCCAAAATACAGATGGTGCAAGACACAAGCAGTAATGGTATACGGGTACATGTCCAATTTAAGTACAAGTGAGAAAAAACAGTTGCTGTAATAAAAATTCAAATAGGAAAACAATCACAGTTCATTACATCAAAGGAGCAAGACAGGAGGAAAGGTGGGGCAGGGGTAGGCTTAGGGGTGGGGGCAGGAAGGAGAAAGGTGGGAAGCATCAGGTGAAAGTCTGAGTGCTATTAGAGCATAGTCAAGTTGTAGACCCTAGCATTGCTGTATGGAACAGTGACATTTTGCAACAGTGAGGAGCCAGGTCTTTAGGTTGTGTTTAAAAGCTAGGTGGGAGGGGGACACGTGAACAGATGGGAGGAGCTTGTTCCATAGAGAGGGTGCTGTGACTGAGAAAGCTCAGGTTCCCGTGGTGGTGGAGGCACAGGGTACAGTAGCAGCCACAGACACTGCCAGCTATTTCCCGAAATTTCTGTGATATTTCCAGAAATATCTCTTGCTTTCTGCATGTCCACAGTAGGGGCAGCAGAGAGAAACTCTTCAGAAATTTCATGAACTATCTGGAAATAGCTGGCAGTGTCTGTGGCTACTACTGTACTTCTAGCGGGGGGACTGAGGATGCCCTGAGATGCCTACAGACCACTCTACCTGTCGAGAGGGGTGAGCAAGGGGACATATATTGGTTCCTGAGGGAGTTGTCCACCAGGCAGCCCATCGCATAGTCAAAGCGACCTTGTAGGGTGAGTCACCCAAGTGACTGGTAGAGTAAGCAGTGGTGTCAGCAATAAGGGGCTTGAAGGACGAAGCGACAGATAGTTATATGTCGAGTTTAGCTGCTCGTGCAGGGTGGTGGATAGGTGCAAGGAAACTGGGGAGCAGTAGTCAAGGAGGGGAAGTAGATTGCCACGTGCAATGGCCAGACGCACTTCGGCGGATAGGTGATATTTGTGGTGGTACGCAGCACCTAGCTTCTGGTGGATCCAGCGCACCATATGGTTGACATGTTCTGAGAAAGAAAGGGAGGGGTCAAGGATAACAACTAGATATTTGAAGGATGTGACAATTTCAAGGGATGGACCCGCAGGGGTGAGAACTAGGAGGGAGGAGGTGGCTTTGGATTGGAAGGGTTTGGAACTGAACAGCATGGATTTAGTCTGTTTTTTCATTGACTAGGAGCTTGTTTGAAAGGAACCAATGATGGTTGGATGTGTAGTTTTGTGTGAGGGTGGATGAGATTGAGTCAATAGATTTGTCGCTGTGATAGATGACCAAATCGTCAGCATAGAGAAGAGCATCACAGTTGAGGCTGTCATTGGGGAGTGTATTAATAAACATGGAAAAGAGCAGTGGTCCGAGAATGGAGCCCTGGGAAACTCCAGTGAGTACAGGAAGGGGAGCAGAGGAAGCCTTGCTGATGATAACTGACTGAGTCCTGTTTGATGATAGCTACGGAATCAGACAGTAGGTCCTGGGGAGCAGCCAAAGCGAAGCAGGGCTGAGTGGAGGAGGTGGTGGTAAACCAGGTCAAACTCTTTTGACAAATCAATGAAGACCGCACCTGTGCGTTTGCCCTGGTCCATACTTCTTAGTACATGATCAGAAAAGAGGGCCAGTGCAGAGGAGGTACTATGTTGCTTACAGAAGCCGTGTTGGAGGGGGCATAGGAGGCTGTACTTTTCCAGGTGCACTGTTAGCTGAGAGTGTATGGATTTTTCAAGCAGTTTGCTCAGGTGGGGGAGAAGAGAGATGGGTCGATAGTTGTCGGGGGAGAGGGGATCACCAGCTTTGAAGATCGGTATGACGTTAGCGTGTTTCCAGGAGTCTGGTACAGCAGCAGTGGTAAGGGCGAGATTGAGGATGAAAGTGAGTGGTTTTACGATTGCAGGAGAGATGAGTTTTAGAAACACAGGGTACAGACCATCGCTGCCATGGCTTCGTTTGGCTGGTAGAGATTTTAATAGCTTGGCAGTGTCCATATGCCTAATGGTCCTAAAGTGGAAAGGAGGGGCAGGGTTGTGGTTGAGGAGGAGGGTGAGTTGTTTGGTTGGCAGTTTTGGGTGGGGGACTGGGCGGGGAGCTTGCCGAGACTGTGGGATAAGTCTGCGAATTTTAAGTTGAAAGCATTTGCAATCTCAGTTGGGTCCGTGATGAGACCAGAGGGGGATAAGAGCTGTGTTATCTGCCTGCTATTTTGGGGATTTAGGAGAGAACCAGTGGAGGCCCAGAAATGTCACAGGTTACCAAGGTTGTTGATTTGCTGAGTTAGATAATATTTACGCTTTAGCGATTTGGCCGTCTGCTTGCAGGAGTTGTGCAGCTGTCTGTATACATTCCAGAGTTGGGGGAAGGGGGATGCTTTGTATTCCTTCCACTTATGGTCTCGGTCTTTCATTTGTGCCAGCAGTTCCTTGGATAGCCAGCAGGTGCAACCTCCTCTAATCCTTCTGGTTTGGAGGGGGAAGTGTGTATCCTGGATGCAAGTGAGGGTGGAGGTAAAGAGCGTGACTGCCTCAGAGATGTTGTTGTGGAGGTAGAGGGCAGACCAGTTTGCTGCCCAGACCTCTCTGAGGACCGGCGCTGGGTCTTGATGGTCAAACATTCTGAATGTTAGGAGCTTGTATGGAGGGCAGCTCATTTTGAAAGACAGTATGGCATAGATTGGGGTGTGGTCGCTGATTGAGTCAGCCATTGTGCTAGCCTGGAGGACCAAGTCAGCACAGTTTGTGGCTACCCAATCAATGAGGGAGTGGTTGATTGAGCTGGCTTTGTGCCTGGTGGGGGAGGAGATAACTTGTTCCAGATTGTGTTCCTTTAGCATGCTAGCATGATCTGGAGCACAGGCATCCAGCCAGGTTAGATTGAAGTCTCCAGTCATGACTTAATCTTGTGAGGGGGTTGTACCCCCATGCCATCCAAGAAGTTGGATAGCCCTGTGATGCCTCCTGAAGGAGGATTGTAGCAGATCTTCTGAGACGCAGCCAGGGTTAATTTGCTTGGGGAGGAGGGGGTTGAGCAGCTGGTGGTGGTGGTGACAGTAATATGCTCCTGCACGTGAGTGCAACACCCCACCCCTCTTTCTGCCTGGTCTGTCCTGGCGCAGGAGTGAGTACCCTTGTAGTTGTAGATAGGAGTCTGGCTAGGTGGGCTTTAACCAGGTGGAGCTATTTCTTATGTTACCCTAGCTATTTAATACCATGGAAATACCTATTTCTTTTTTTAACATTAAGCCTTCCTTTTATTGAAAATTTTCCAAAACACAATCCAAATAACATAAAGCACCACAGAACAACAGCAACAATAAATATCATAGGTCATCCCTAAGATACAGGCATCTGGGAAATTCATACGGCATAATAAAACATACAAAGAGTAAATTCAAAGAATTGCAGAATACAATTTAGTCAAGCCTGAAGAAAAAGTCTCTCATTGACTGGCAGCAAACAACAGCTGTGTAGGGACTGTTCTGGGATATGACCTCAATGAAATGTACTGCAGGTTACCTCAGAGCATATCCTTCTTAAATACCTTTCAGATCTTTAATCAGCTGTGCTGCTAAGGCGATAACATTAAAATGGCTGCGAGAGGTCTGTCCAAGTATGGACTCATGGCTAGAGGTTTGTAAACAAGTAAGGGCTGTGGAAACCATTACAGCACACTTACACCATAGGCAGGACAAGAACACGGTGAGCTGGCTACCTTTCATTTATAAAATGGGTAGGCTAAACCAGCCAATCAAATAGCAAGCTCACCATGCATGAAATATGTTCCATGCATGGGTAAAAAAAAAAGGACGGCAGTGAAAGGCAAAAATCACTAAGCTTTAGAATGTTGGCATTTGAAAATGCCACCATTGTGTTTCCTCGCTACTGTTCCCCTGCACTTATCCTATAACAAACCTGACAGCATTTGAGAATGAAACAGTCTGTACAGAAAGGCAGAGTCTGCAGTCAGCTACTGTCTCACTCTTCTTAAGTTTATTTTAAATTGCACTTGCACGGCTCCTACTTGGTCCGAGCTTTGCCATAGAAACACAGAAAACCGGCGAGTTCAGCAGCGCGCGCATGCGCGCGCGCACAAGCACACACACATACACACACATATACAGTCACTCTCACAAAGAGCTGGGATAGAGACCCTAGCACAGAGCAGACTTAGCATGCCCATGTTTAAAACAGAACCCGACTGCTACTTATAGAACACCGGAACAAAAAACATTCTAAAAATCTCGTCCACACAGTACACGTTTTGAAAGGTACAAGCCTTCAGTCAGAGATTCTAGATAGATGAAATAACAACAGGTTATTCTGTTCTCAGAGCATTGCAAAAAAAAAAAACTATGCCGTTCCGGTTCCGCTTCTCAAGCATCACAGAGTTCACTTATTCGCTCACTCATACTTACCCTGAAATTCCAACACTTTCACTGATCTTCCCGCAAAACCAACCCGAACAGCAGTCCTCCACGCACCAACAGTTTTATAACGTCACCAAAATCTACAACTCCTGAAATGTTTCTTTCACATGCAGATTCATGGGAGGGGCTCATTTAAAAGAAAGAAGGGGTGGGGGGGGGAGAGGCTCCACAGCTATATCACATCATTCTCAATTTGGCGGAAGGACTATTTTATCAAAATTACTGACCTAAATATCCCTTTTACATATATAAAAATTTGTTTTTTAGGAGAAGTAAAAACTTTTTAAAAAAGCCCATTTTATAAGCGCAATAAGACACTCCAGGTGTGTGCATGAAACAGATTTTACTGCACGCCAGGGGCTAAAGGCACTCAGCCAAGGCCTCATGCCTTATTACGCCCCGGTCGTGCAGTAAAATCTGTTCCATGCACACCCTGTCGTGTCTTATTGCTTACGTATTATTTGGAAATGCACACTGGACAGTCAGTGCTGAACCAGTTAGAAGGGAGAGATGATAACCCCCCCGACCAATAGGAGGCATGTATATAATCCAGCTAAGCAGGCCATAATATGCCCAACCCACCTTGAAGTTACCCTGGGAGAAACAGGGGTTGCCTGGGGAGCAGGACATCCAAATAAATTAAGTGAGGCAACCTACACTATGAACTGATGAGTTAGAAGGGCTGCAGTTAGGGAGACTGATGAATAATGAACTCCTTTAATAACTCCATGACAAGGTGGGACTTTAATCCCCCATTTTTAATATTATTTTGTGTAGTGTTCTTTTTCTTTTTTTCTGTTTTTTTTTTATTATTTTTAAACTTTATTTGTATAGTGTTTACTTTAGAGGTACAATGTCTTTCATACATTTTATGGCATACAGAGATAAAAATCCCAATCCTTGTTACAGTCAGATAGTGACAATGCATTGGTAGTGGTAAAGGTACTTTCAGCTTCTTTTGTGGCGATAGACCACAGCAAACATATAGCTCCCTGTCATAGGATGTCTGTCCCAGTTCATGTTTCTTCTGTCCAGTTATTTTCCTCAGATGGCTGGTAAATAGCCCTTTTAATTCACTCCCTTGTAAACTTTCCCTTAATACCTTTATAAGTGCCATCATGGAACGAATGTGGGGTCTCTTGCTGAATTGTAAAAAACCCAAGACCTCCACCTTAGTTCATACCGTTCTTTCTGTCCCTGAGCCCCTGCAATCAGTCTCTCTAATAAAAAATGTTCTACAATCATATCATGCCATTTCTCTACCATGGGGGGTCTGACCATTATCTGGTTATTACCTTCTTGGCAATGATAAAAAAGGTGAGTATAAGAGACCCTTTTTTTTTAGTTGTTTAACCAGGTATAGCACACTAAGCTGAAAGCTTTTTTACAGGAGCGACCTGGGAGCACAAGGAGGTTAAGTGACTTGCTCAGGGTCACACAGTATGCAAGTGGAAGCTGTGGGATTCAAACCCAGGTCTGGTCTGCTGGATGACACCAAATTTGCAGCTCAGAGCCTTAGACCACTGCGCTATACTGCCTCCTAAGAAACTTTTTGTATCTTGTATCCTTCTGGGGGATTAACAAAAGTACCCACTGTGGAATCACTATTAGATCTGGAGAATAAATCTCCTGAAGGGCTCTCTTGATCTGTTGCCAATAGCTGTGTAATTTTGAGCAGCTCCAAAAAATGTGGACCTGATCAGTCACTGTCACCCCACATTGTCTGCAGCAGTCAGCGCCTATTGTGTGAGAAATCTTAGCCAATTTGGCCGGGGTATTAAAATATTTATTACAAGATTTCCAGGCAAACTCTCGCGAGTAAGGGGCCATGGAGATCCCTAAGGAAGGGCGAGCATATTGAACCCAGAGATGATATGTTACCACTGAGGACAATCCCTTATTCCATGCGTCCAACACTGACTGAGATGAGTCAGAGATGAGCTCTCTTATTGCTCTATATGATAATCCAATCATATGGGCCTTGTTAGATCCCGGAATTGTTTTAATAACTAAGCTCAAAAGGAGAGGCATAGGAGTAGGCAGGCGGCTTCTCTGCAAACCTTTATGTAAATGGAACTCTAAAACCTGTAAATACCTAAAATGGTCTCTATTCTCTAAATCAAATTCTCTTTGTAGCTGAGCAAACGAGATCACCCCTTGTGAATACAAAAATTTAAGAATAAAAGTTAGACCTTTCCTGTGCCAGACCCAAAATGTTAAATCTAATTGATGTGGTAAGAATTCTGTTTCTGCAGTTAGTAACTGCAGAGAGTAGATCACAGTGTCCATAGCTGGGTTAGCTCTGAATCTATACCAACTTTGTAGAATCTGTCTTGCCCCACTCTCAAACTCTGTTAATTTTGGAAGATTAGCTAGAGGGGCAAAGACTACCCTCTGGGGGTCTTGCATATCATTAAGATAATATTCTATTTTCTTCCAAGGTAGTTGGACATTTGGATTTACCCAAGCCAAAATGTGAGTTATTCCGACCGACATTGCATATTGTTTCAGGTCTGAGACATTTAGGTCACTTCAATCTTTTGGTAGCTGGAGCAGAGACCATCGAATCCTTTGTTTGTTTATTTTTGTGTGAATATTGTACTGTATAACTGTGTCTGCTAGCATCTCACGTGCTGCTTGGTAGCAGGACCTAGAGGATCGCTAAGGTATGAATTGTAGATTCAGTGGATGTACCGTCACTAACAGACATTGTCGATCTGTGCCCTTACATGTTGTTCACATTGGGAAACTTCAATAAACTTTAATTGCAAAAAAGAAAAATGGACAGGAGGACCACAGTCTGGCAGGGAGGTGCTTAGCTTCAGACACAGTCATGTGCAAAATAAAAAAGCAGCACTTACCTCTCCTGATGGAAGTAAGGACTTCTTCAGTCATCTGATGCAAAGATTTATTAGTGCATATCATGGCAAAAGCAGTTTGTATTTTGCTTTGTATGCATTATGTTATATTTGTACAAATAAAAAGTTTTAATGAGCAAAAAACGTACACAAATGCTTGTAGCATTTGAAAAAAACTAACATTTTGCACTAAGCACTTGGCATGAAATGTTAATTTCTTCAAATACTTTTTGCGTTTGTGTGTTGAGCACTGCTTGCACTTAATGCCAACCTTTTGCTGTGGCATGCACTAATAAAGTAAATCTTTGCATTAGATGACTAGAGAAGTGATTACTTTTGTTAGGAGAGATGAGTACTGCTTTTTTTTCCTTTTTATAATAAATACCATCTTTAAAACATTTGTATCACAACATCCCATAATGTATAAAACCTTGAGACTAATGGGGGACACTAGAGTGCATCTGCCAGGCTGTATGCATCTAACATGCAAGAGAAGCCATACGAAGAGAGACTAAAGGAGCTTAATATGTATACCTTTGAGGAAAGGAGGGAGAGGGGGGACATGATAGAAACTTTTAAGTACCTCAGTGGAATCAACAAAATCCAAGAGGGTAGCATCTTTCAGAAAAAGAGATGTTCAAGAACAAGGGGACACAATTTGAATATAGAGGGGGGACGGCTCAGGGGCAATGTGAGGAAGTATTATTTCACAGAGAGGGTGGTGGACGCATGGAACAGCCTTCCTGAGGAGGTTGTAGGGTCTAAAACTGTGGGAGAATTCAAGAATGCATGGGACAGACATAAGGCAATTCTTGTGGGGGATAGGAAGAAATAGGCTGTTGGTTAACTAGGATCTGCAGCTTATCCTGTAGGTAGGGAAATGGGAAGACTAGGTGGGCCAAGTGGTCCTTATCTGCCGTCAAAGTCTATGTGTCTTGGTTTCTATGTTTTGCACATCTTTTTGACTTTACCAAGATAAAACTTAAAAATTTGAAACATCCTGCAGATTCCATAGAAATAATTCAAGTTGTCAAGGGACTGGGGACAGACCAAGCCTAAATTTACTGTTGTCAGCCATAAAAGGACACAAGGAGGTGGTCATACAGCGACAACATGCTCATGAGGCCTTTGGCAGTGCCAGAGTGGGCAAGGGGTTCACAGAAGCCCCTGTGGAGTGCCCTGATACAATCTATTAGTGTCGTGGACACAAAAATAGAGAGGTTCCTTCAGTAGCTTGAAGCGCCCAACCTACTATTCAAAGACCTAAATGATGTTGTAGATACTGCTGAGAAGGGATTGATGAAGATGCTGACGGTAGTCTCTAAACTGACACAAAATATGGTCAGCTTAGAGGTCACGTGGAACTTTGGAAAATGAAGCCCATTCCGGGTATGTTAGGGTGTTTGGAGTCTCTAAGGGGACGAGGGACAGGACATACTGCATTTTTCCAAAAACTGTCTCACAAAGGCTTTGCAATTGCCTGAGGACTTTAAACTCTCAAACCTGAAGAAAGCCTACCTGATTGGAGCCTACCTGATTAGTCCTCAGTCAGCATCGGGCTCCCCCTGTAACCAAGCAAGCACTGTCCTGTTAGGATCTCTCGATCAGAAGTTTTCAGGTTTTCCCCGATTTTCTCCCCGTTGTTCCGGGAGCCCAGTACACGGCCATGCATGCGTGTGGAGGTGCACATACAACCCATGAAGCCGGTTCCGGCCCCTCCTGCCCTTCCCCTGGCAATTACCGGACTCCCCATAGCCCAAACTACCATCAGTCCTCCACCAGGTGGCAGTCAAGCACCGGGGAAACCCCTCATCCCTCCCCAGCAGAGGAGAGCCACCTTGCGGCAGCTCAGTCCTGCTCCTCACCCTCCCCCCACCGACCCCTGACAACCCACGCTCATTCCCAAACCCAGGTCACTGACATGGCATGAGGTGTGGCATCAAGCACCTCAACCCTCAGTGCCACCGGGCCGGCTAGGATTTGCTTTTGATGGTGACAAGGGTGGCATATCCCCTCAGTGTGGATGGCAGGGTGCAAAACTCTACCTGGACCTGTCTAATTTAATGTGCACAATGCACAAAAGCTGTTTACCTCAGTGTGCCTTTCCTGTCTAAATATTTTAAATGAATGAATGGCTATGTTGTTAAAGGACCCATGATAACTCTGAAGAAACACTGACCCCCCCCCCACAGACATTTTATGCACACTTCCTTTTAGATTCAACAAGTCTTCTGTATTTGCTTTCCTAATTTTCTTTATGACTATGCAAGTTAAAATGAAAAAGTATTTGGCCCAGTGGTGTAGAGGGCTGAGGTGCTATGCGCCTTACCTCTTACCACGCCGGCAACCTGAGTTTGTGAACAACCACAGGTTGCTGGGGAGAGGTGGGTTGAGTGTCTGAAGGACAGCTCTCCTCTCCTGGTGTGGGGTGGCTTGTCAACTCGGCCCTTGGCTGCCCCTGGGTGGAGGCTTGGGAGTAGCGCTGGCAGCTTGAGCAACACAGAAGGGGAGGAGCTGTGGTTCCATAGCATGTACACCTCCACATACACGCTCACCTACCATTGCATCAGGGTACTAGGGAGAAAACAGAACAATGGTTGGCGCAGGCTATATGAAACCCTGCAGTAGTAAAGACTCTGCACTCCATTCACAAAAAACACGGTTCACACTGTAGCTCAGTGCATAAGTGAAGGGTTGCTCGACAAAAGTTAAACAGGAACAGCATGCTGGAGCCGACTTCATGAGGGAGAACCCACAAAACGCCCAGTGTTTCTCCCAACGTTTTGCACCTTCTGAACTACTGCATATAGTCGCACATAATCAGTTCACATTTTGCACATGTAATATGGTGTTTATTCTTACTCCCTTTAATTATATATGACTATATAAAGCGGTCCAGAAGGGGCAGAAAGCTACCTTTTCAAAGCACCTGTAACATGGGTGTGAAACATTGGGCACTTTGTGGGTCTTCTCTTGTGAGGCTGACTCCAGCATGCTGTTCCTGCTTAACTTTTGTTGACTGAATAAACAGTTCACTTATGTGCTGAGTTACAGTGTGAAGTTTGCGTTTTGTGAACAGAGAGCGGAGTCCTTATTACTGCCTGTCATTATTCTGGGCTTCTGAGCACCAGCGCCATAGCTAGCAACCCTTATACTTTTGCTTATATGAAGCCCTGCCCAGCTACCTCCATTCTGCACCATCAACCGATCGCCAGCCCAATCTGGATGTGAGTCACCAGATGGGGGGAGGATGGCCCTTCTCATCCCAGCCCTGCCATGAGGGGCGGTCCAGGGGGGATCTTGGGCTTGGCGGTCTGGTGAGGGGAGTGCTGGGCGAGAGGGGGCTGAGACAGGGCTAAGAGCCCACCCACAGCAACCAGAAGGAGAAAAAGCTCCATGAAAAAAAAGAAAAGTATCACTACTCTCTAGAGATCATCTGCTATGGCTGCCTGTGTACACCCAACATCATAATAATCTGTTTGTGACATCACAGTTATTTCCATGGCAACAGACAGTGAGAATGTGATGTCACGGGCAGAGTATCATAATGCCAGGTGTACAGTAACAGCCAAACAGTTGAAGTTTAGGGGATAGTTTTCATGTTAATTTCCATTGTTGTAAAGGAAACGAGGAAGCTAAATACAAAAAATATATGAAAAATAAGCTGATATTTCTAAATGTGGTGCTCTTTCAAAGTTTTCAGTGGAGACATTGAGCTCCTGAAGTGGATTGTCAGAGATAGCTGGCTTGTTACGGTAGAAGTGTGCACAGAGTGTGACTGCAAAGCTGAGGTCAGACTCCTAATTAAAGGCTCTATCCTGCTGGGAATCAGGATGAAGCGCTTAGTTGCCAGGGTATATGATACCTTTTCTTTCTTTTTCTTCCAGCCTGTCAGTGTAGCAAGGAGGGAGCATACAATGGTTTCTGCGAGCCATACAGTGGGCAGTGCCCATGCCGTCCTGGTGCCTTCGGCCTGCGGTGTGACAGGTGCCAGCCGGGGCACTGGGGCTTCCCTAGGTGCCGCCCATGTCAATGCAATAGTCACTCAGAGGAGTGCGACCAGAGGACAGGAGCCTGTCTCAGCTGTCGAGACCACACTACTGGAGACAAGTGTGAGAGGTAAACAGACATCGTACCGGATATGCATAGTATCTGTATAGAATTGTGTCAACTGATTTGTTGGGGGGCATGAAAGAAGGCAAAGTGTTACCTTCTTTACTGCTTGATCATAAAATGCGTCATTTGACAACTGCAGTCTGGTTGGTTGAAGGGCAGTCTTACCTTTGATGATGCCACACAATACCCTACTTGTGATGTTACAGTGCCTATCTTTTGTTAATAGTTGCAGATGTTTTTTGCCAATATTATATTTGATTAAAGATTTTCGTTAAAGGGACCATAAACAACCTTGTGTACATTTCTTAATGTAATTGTAAATGTGGACAGGTGTGAAGTCAGTTTAATCACCCCAGCATATTTTTCTGTGGGTATGTTTCTCAAGTAGTCATATTTTTTCCCTATTTAGGGCCCCATGTTAATGTAGCCTTTTTCTCTGTCTGGTGTTCATTTGTTTTAATATTCTAGCGGTTCCAGAACCCAGTGACATCAGCTGAGCTGAAGACTACAGTGAAGTAGAATCCTGTGCCTTCAGCTCGACGGATATCACTGTTTCTACTTCATTGTAGTCTTTAGCTCAGCTGATGTAACAGGGTTCCAGAATTGCTAATGTAACCCCCCTGCAAATGGGGGTTCCCAAAAGACTTCCAGGAGCTTGCTTGAATGCTCCAAGCCTGAATGGTGTTTGGCATTTAGGCCATTTATCAGTGAGTGTTTTTAGAGCCTCTGGTACTGTCTCTTTAAGAGCTGTCTGCTTGCAGACATAATTAGTTGTATGGGGGACTGTGTGCTTCTCTGAGTACCACTCGAGCTGCTGCCAATTCACTTAATTTTTGCAGTCACTAGGAGTGCAAAGGAACCTATCTGAAAGATGTAACTGTTTGCCAGAAATTATTTAGAGTAATAATGAAATTACAGTTTGTCTAACCTGCTTTCTTTGCAGTCAGAACTGTGTCTGCTAGTTCCCCATTCTAGTTTTGAACTGCTGAACTGGACCAATCAGTGTGGGGTAAGCTAGCTCTAAAATGGTGCCTGGACGAATCAGAACTTGGACTCATAATCTGAGCCAGCCACAAGAGGATTGTATGGGCAGTGACTCTGGGAGATGTAGTTTAGACTTCAGTGCCTTTTGGACCAACAGCAGCAGTCTATTGTGGTGACAGCCAATCCAGTCAAGAACTGGGAGGAACTCAAAGGAAGTGCCCGGTTTTGTCAGTTGGAGTGTCAGTTGAGCTTTGGCAGTGAAGAAGGAAGGAGCCCTGTGCTTTTTCAGTGTGCAGTTTTAGTCAAAAAAACGTGTGTAAGGCCCAGAGTTCCGGTCTGCAGCTTGTGTTAACAGCTTGTTAGGACTGAATCCGTCCTGTGAAAAGAATCAAAGGATCTCTGAAGAGTAGAAACCAGGCTCACCTGTAGAAGACTGGAGGAATTGCTGAAAATTGCACTCTGTCTGTCAGGAACTGAATCTGCTGTGTGTTCTCCCGGGTATTGTGCAGTAATTGCGATCGGGATACAGATGCAGCCTGCCTGGTATAGTGCTTTCTTTTATATGGATGTGTGAAGAGGTTTGTGTACCTCAAGTGAGCCCTGCTGACACTGAAGGACCCTATCTTATTTGGAGGTCGTGAGTACTAATTCAGGGTCGCTCCCTGTTGAATTGCCACATTAAATCCAAATGGAATTACTGTACTGCTGACTGTTTAATTCTCCTTTTCTCTGTGAAAGGGCCCTACCAGCTGCCACGGTTTGGACTAGCCGCTAGGGCTTGGGTACCCAGGGACAGTAACTGATAGGGATAGGCCTGTGCACAGAGCCATAGAGTAGATTATTAGAGTGATAAGCTAATTAACCTGATTTCCCCTGTCCTTGTTATATCCCTAAATAAATCAGAGCTGCTTGTTTCAGCAAAGTTATACTGCCTGAGGTATTTGTCTATGTTAAAGTACTGTACTGTGATTGTTGCACTGTATCTCATTTCACAGGAGGTCCCAGTGCGGAACCAGACCTGGGGGTAAGTGTATACTGTGAAGGTAATTCTGATATATTGTGTGGGCCACTAGTGGGAAGAAAGGGGGGTTGCAGTGTCCCAGAGGGCTGTGACCAAGTTAGTTTAACTATTGCAAACCCTGACCTCTGGGTGGAGGCACCCGCCATTGGATCCAGGCCCCTCAACCTGTTAGTGGCAAATCAGGCAGGGGTAGTAGCCCCTGGGATAGCGCCATCTAGGGGTTACACTAAGTTATTAAAACAAATGAATGTTGGGCAGAAAAAAAAGACTGCAATAATATGGGGCCCTGAACAAGAACAAAATTGGGCTATTTCAAAACCAAAACAAAGAACAACAGTACACTGGGGTGACTAAAGACATGGGTCCGGATTCCCAAAGCTCTTTAAAATCCCGCAGATGAGGGAAAAACTCGGCGCAAGTGGGTTGCCACTTGCTGGACTGCAGTTTCTCTCTCAAATGTTTCTCTCTCAAAAGTGGAGCCGGTTTATGACTGGCTCCATTATTTACGGCAGCCTGCAGGTGGTGTTGCCATAGAAATCCCCGCAGCTGCGGAAAAATGTTATGGCCAATAGGACCAGCCGTAACATCTTCCACAGCTGTGGCAGATGAGAATACCAGTCTCTGCAGCTGCAGGAATTTCGGTCCATAACTGGAGTTGCAGTATGGGACTTAGTCCCAAAACCTTTTTAGAATCTGGTCCATGGTCTCCAGGATGAAAGGCAGCATGGATTTATGGGAGGGAGGTCCTATCAGATGAAGCTGATTGACTTCTTTGACTGGGAAACCAAATCAGTGGACAGGGGCCAAGCAGTGGGCATCCTCTACCTGGATTTCAGCAAGACCTTTGACTCTGTATCCCACAGGAGCCTGATCAGGAAGTTGGCGGACCTCGCACTAGGAGAGAAGATGGTTAGATGAGTGGAAAACTGGCTAAGGAACAGGACCTAAAAGGTGATGGTGGGGGGAGAGTTGTCTAGCATCAGGGTTGTCACAAGTGGTAACCCACAGGGCTCGGTGCTAGGGCCAGTGCTATTCAACGCTTTCATTAATGATATTGGGGATGGTACCAAGGGCAAAATGTGTCTGTCTGCGGATAACACAAAGCTTTGTGGGAGGGTGGAGCCAGCCGAAGGGATACAGGACCTTAAAGAGGAACTAAGAAGACTTGAAAAATGGTCCGGGATCTGCCAGCTGAGCTTCAGTGCCAAGAAGTGCAAGGTTATGCCAAAAAAAACCAGGACAGAGTACTGTCTGGGAGAGGTCTGGGTATCTCCTACAGTGGAGGAGTAGGATCTAGGAGTGATGATAATTAGTGACCTGAAGCATTCTATGCAGTGCAGGAAAGCAGTGGCAAGGGCAAACATGTTGGGGTTTATAGCCAGGAGGATCAGCAGTAGGTGACAGGAGGTGGTATTGCCCTTGTACAGGTCACTGGTGAGACTGCATCTGGACTATGCGGTGCAGTTCTGGAGCCCTCACCTTATAAAGGACATCAGCCTGATGGAAATGGTCCAGAGGAGGGCTTCGAAGATGATTGCGGGGCAGCATGGAAAATCGAACGAGGAGATACTGAGGGTCCTAAACATATACTTCCTGGAAGACGGGGGGAGGGGAGACATGATTGAGACCTTCAGGTACTTAAAAGGAATTAATAAGGTGAACAGGGAGGGTCTCTTCAGGCTAAGATGCAGCAAAACTATAAGGGGGCACAGCCTAAAGTTGGAGGGGGGTGTTTAAGAGGGAGGTTAGAAGACACTGCTTCATAGAAAGGGTGGTGAGCAAATGGAATGCGTTGCCAGAAGAGGTGATCCAATCTAGGATGGTGGGCAGGTTCAAGAGAGGCTGTCATAGATATAGGGGAACGATAAAGATCATGGCGGGGAGGAGGAGGAAATGGAAGGAAGGTAGGAGAGGGGGGAGCAGGGACAACAGCCTGAGCTGAAAATACTGCACAACGAGTAGACTAGAGAGACCAAAAGGCCACATTCTGCTGGCTTCTTCATCTGTTCGTATGTTCATATATAAAGAGACTTCACACATGCCCAAATTTACAATTATATTAAAAATCGTAAACAACATTCTTTATTTGGTTTGACTGATTGATTTAAAATGTGGTAAATCCATGAGCATAAAGCCCGTTTTCATGGGCAACCAGATAAAAAAAAAAAAAAAAAGAGACATATAGTTCCCTTTTTGCTTATGTTCCCTTTAAAAATTACATACATTACAAAGCATCTTTAACTGTTTATTAACACATTTCAGACTCACATTTGAAGATGTTTATACACTAGAACTGGTTAAACTATCTGAAATAAGCTTTCTGGCAGCAGGGGAGGGGGCACTTTATACTCAGAGTAAGACCCCTGTGGGTGTGGTGTTATAGTTAGCTATCACCTCACCATAGGTTATTATGACACTCGGCATTGTTTCGTGCCTGCACTAACTGGGTGTTCTGGTAGAAAAGAATTTGATTTTTATAATGTGTCTTTCATACACACAAAGCACTTTACAAAGCAGTGGGTAAGATGCTGGTGTGCACATACATACACCATCATTATAAGTGCGCTAATGTAACATATACACACGGTCATATTGTATTAGAACTGGTGTTACTGAGACAGGGAAAGTTAGCCAGGACACCGGAGATTGTGCCTTCTCTACTCCTGCTCTGCTCTTTCAAAAACTGCAGAGAGGCAGGCAGAAGGGAGCACAGTGTAACATCTCATGCATGGAAGGAACCTTCAGCAGTGCATCACCCATCTCCCCCAGTGCAGCACTGCCGTGTCACTGTTAGGTATTATCCCAAGTACCTGGTGTTGGGCTTGAATCCACAATCATCCAGTCTTCCTGTCCCACTGGTGAGAGGGCTGTCTAAGGGGAAGAAATGGCATACTAGTACAGTAACATCTCACCCTTCCTTACGTCACTGAGTCCAAGTCACAAACTGTTGTCAGCCCTCTGTGAGTGCAGAGGGCCTTGCACGTCCACAGGGTGCCCCCTCTACTCTGCGGCATGCTAAATGAGCATGCATGTAAAACCACCCAATCTCAGAGGCCGAATACCAGACACTGCATGCAGCCAGGATGGGGGCAGGTATTGAGGGCAGTTGCTAAACCTCCATTTCAAAAGCAGATCTTCTTCAGGGATATCTCAAGTCATCAGGTCACAATGTAGGAACTTCACCGTTGGTGAAGCATGATCCAAATGGAAGATTATCAGCAGTAACACTGGAGCCGCCCATGCCAATGTCACCAACCCTATAAAGGTGCGAGAGGCCCCACTCCCTCCTCAATTCTTTCATGCCATCAACTCTGTTCATATGGGTCTCCATGTAAGCTCTGACGCAGTTTCTTGCCATTTGCCTACAATTTTCTTTTACTTTAACCTTTTAAATCTCTTTTTAAAAAGAAATTCCTTTAGCTTGTTTACGTCAAGGCTTACTCCCTCCATTTTTCTTTTCCATCGCTGCTACTTCGGAAAGAAGATTGCCTCTTCAGAGGACCATAACCTCTGTGTCTGCTGCCTTGGACCTGACCACGACATCTCTGACTGTGAGCTCTGCCAGAAATTCAACCATACGACCCTTAGGCAATGCAGAAAGGCTCTAAAAGATATTCCTCATGGCGCAGAAGGTAGCCAGTTCTAGGCAGGGGTCCTCCAGGGTCCCTCCTTCCCAGTCATCGGTGGGTTTATCAGGCTCCCAGACCTCTAAGGCTTGAAAAGTCCTTGAGGAAAAGTCACAAAAAAGGATAGTGAATGGGACCTCCCCGGTGGTGCTCCTGTTCAGTGGCTGTCTCTTCTTTGTCCTCCGGGGGTACTCCGTCGGTTGGGGCTACACCGAAGTCCTCTGCTGCCCAGGCCCCTGCTCCTATCAGGCCCCTAACAGCAGTGCCGCCTCCTGCTGTTCAGTGAGTCTGGCCGTCGACCCTTGAGTTGTTGGCCCCCGGTCCGTCGACCTTCGGGTTGTCAACATCAGCCCCTCCGTCGAAGCCTGATGTTTCTCCAGGCCCATGGCCATCAGGCTTCCAAGCCCTGATGGATGGTTTGTTGCACCCTGTGCCGATGACCACTCCATCTTCGACGCAGCTGTTTCCTGCCGTCAACCTTAATTCGATACTGACCCAAATCACAACAGCCCTAGTTCACCAGTTGAGCTCATACAGGCCTGGGTCCCCATCGCTGTCAATGGCCCCATCATCATCAACGCCTTGTGGGCTTCCCCGTTCTGTGCCTCGTAGGGCGCTGTTGGTACCTCGCTCATCAGACTTCTGTGTTGGAACAAATCGACATCAAGGAGGAATACCACTCAGACCTGATTCTACCGGAGGAAGAAATGGGGCTTCTTTCCTCAGACAGGTCCACTACATCTTCCGTGAGCAAGGACTCTGTCAAACATACTCCTAGGTCCCCTCCTGAAGATCTTACCTCCTTTAATGTGATGAAGCAACTGTCCTCAGCCATGGGCTTTCATACAGAGGAGGATGATGCCAACAGACAGGACCTGATGGACTTTCTGGAGATCCCAGAATCTCCCCCGATGGTCATTCCTCCCATCCTTCTTGTCTTGAGGAATGAGTTTACTGTGGCCAGACATGGTTTCTGCCATACCCTGCCGGGCGGATAAGCCTTATCATGCCCCCAGGGCCTTCCTTACAATGATGTCCAGCCGGAGACCAATTCTGTGATCATTAAAAGAGCACACAAGTGGTTCAAGATGCCCAAGCACCTTAGTCTCCCCTTCCCCCCCCATCAGGTAATCCAGACGTTAACCTTTGGGGCAAGAGGGTCTATGCCTCCTCCTCCTCCTCCTCCTCTCTGGGGCTTCAGATTGCTAACTATTTTTCACATGTGGTTAAGTACCATTATAAAAAGGGTCTCAGAAATGCTGCAGTTTGATTGGCTGTTAGGATTCCAACAGCCTTACATTAATCCCTGTTACACTGTCATGTACTGCCTGAACACCATGGCACATGGATCCTTCTTGTCAGCAGTCCATCCTCTAGCACTGCTGAATGACTGGAATGCTGCATTCTGATTCTGAACCAGCATTCTGAAACTGTTGGTCAAAGAACTATTTTATTAAAAATCACCCCTCTACATGAAGAAAACATTCAAAAAGTATACTTTTACCACTTTTCTTTTGGAATAATTTTTTATAATAGTAATATATAATAGCAATAAGGCACTCCCAGGAGTTAGATTAACAGTTATTCACACCCTAGGGGCAGTATGGCACTCGGCTCCACCTCGTACCACATTACACCCCTAGGGGGTGATGAACAGACTGTTAATCTAACCCCTGGTCATGCTTTATTGCTTAAAAATACCATCTGAATGAAGGGCAAGGCAGCTGCCCATGCCCCTCCCAGACTGTTCCCAGAAACAGAAGGTTCTCAAATACTTACAGACTGCTGAGGACATTAGTAAGCATCTCCTTAGGGCCTTGTACAACATTTCTGACACCAGGGCCAGGGCTGCTGCCACAGGCATTTGCCTTCATAGGCACTCCTGGCTGAGAGTCTCGGGGTTTGCAGCAGATGTCCAGCAGAAAGTGCTGAATGCCCACTTTAGTGGCTCCAGGTTATTTGGGCCGGATGTCCAGGACATCATCAATAACTTGCAGGCATCTGGTAGAGCTATCAAGTCTATCCATTCGCTTTACCATATGCAGCCTAGAAGCAGACAATGCCCATCCTTTTGCAAGGTATCCCATAAGTCTGGAGCAGGCTTCCATCCTCAGGGCAAGAGATAGGTCTCCTCTGGCGCTGCGACAAAGTGACCCAGAGGTGGCGGATCAGCCCTGGTGGCCATATCCACCTCTGCTTGACTCCTTGCCAGACCCCCCTCTTCCAGTCCCCGACCAAGAGGTGGTGGTCAGAGGTCGGTTCTCCCTCCATCTCAATCAATGGAGAACCATCACTTCAGATGCCTAGATTCTTCAATTCATAGAAATAGGACACACTCTGGAACTTGTAGAGAATAGACTCCCGACCTTCAGTACCCTGCACCTACCCCCCCAGCCCATCTGATGGTTCTCCGGGAGGAGGTAAAGTCCCTTCTGTGAAAAAAGGCCATAGAGCCAGTGCCCAGGTGCCAAAAGAACAGAGAATTCTATTCCAGGTTTTTCCCGGTCCCAAAAAGAACCAGCAATCTGAGGCCTATTTTGCCCCTACTTAAGCAGGGTGACTGGCAGTGCTCCCTGGATCTGCAAGATGCTTACCTGCATATCTCAGTATGTACCACACACAGGAGGTTTCTCCAGTTCCTTTTTCAGGACGAACATTACCAATTCAAGGTATTGCCCTTTGGCTTATCCTCTGCACCTCGGGTCTTTACAAAGTGCTTAACAGCAGTAGCGGTGGCCTTCCAGAGAGAAGGACTGTACATTTTCCCCTACCTGGCTGACTGACTCGTCAAGGCTCCATCCAGAGATCAGCTTCTCCGGACCCTGGAGAGGACCCTCCAACTCTTCCTCTGCCTTGGCATCATGGCCAATCTGCCCAAATCAATCTTCATCCCATCCCAGAGGCTACAGTATATAGGGGTGGTCTTGGACTCGGTGCAAGGCAGAGCCTTCCTGCCTCTTGACAGGGTGGAGTCTCATTGCCAAGGCTTTGGAGGTCTCCCAGAGCCATCGTGCTCCTGTGAGGGTGTACCTGAGGCTATTGGGTCTTGTGACCATGACCATTGCCACAGTCCCGTTGGCCAGACTGCATATGTGGGTGCTCCAGTGGACACTCAGGGTGCAATGGGACCAACGCACAGACGACTTAGAACAACTATTGTTGGTCTCCTCACCTGTCCGCAAAGTGCTCCAGTAGTGGATGGACCTACAGAACGTGTTACAAGGGGTTCATTTTGAGATCTCTTCTCCCTGGCAGATCCTCAACATGGATGCCTCTGGTTTGGGCTGGGGTGCGCACCTGGGTCCCTTAAAGACTCAAGGAACATGGTCTCAGACCATGCTTCTATACATATCAATATCCTGGAGATGTGGGCAGTCCTGTATGTCATGCAGGCCTTTCAAAACAGTCTCCTTCCAGACCACGTGTTGATCCAGTCAGACAATCTCAGTGTTGTCTACATCAGCAAGGAAAGGGGAACGAATTTATACGCCTGTGCAAGGAGGCCATGAGAGTTTGGTACTAGGCACTGGACCATAGTCTGGTTCTCACAGCTATCCATGTCCCAGGCATGCAAAACACCCTGGCAGACAGCCTCAGCTGGACTCAGTCCAGCATGCATGAATGAGAGATTCTCTCATCTGTCGCAAAAGATCTGTTCGCCAGATGGGGTTGTCCAGAGTTGGCTCTTTTTCCTTATCGTATTTTTTTCCTCCTCCTTTCACAGGGCTGCAGTGAGGAGCATCGACTTTCTCCCACCCCCCCCACCAGAGCAGAATTCTAGAATCTGGGGAGGCTGGCACGGGGGTGCATCCAGGTCATCATGGAGCCTGCCAGCTCCCAATTTCCATGTTTTCTCCCTCCCCCTTGCTGCCGGCATGCATGTGTGTGGAGGTATGTACAGGCTGTCGTCCGCAGCAGCCACCCTTTGTGTCCCTCCCCCATCCTGCACTGCTCCTCAGGCTTCCATCTGGGGGCAGTCATTCAGCGGGGAGCGGCAACCCTCTCACCTGGGTGAGAAAAGCAGTCCCTTGGATGCTCAGTCCATCACCACCCTGGCTGACCCCGGCAATCTGTGTTCGCTCCCAAACATGGGTCACCAGCATGGAGTGAGGTGTGGCATCCAAGTGCTTCAACCCTCAGTGCCACCAGGCTGACTCGGAGTTGGACCTTTTTGCATCCCCACTCAATGCAAAACTGCCCAGTTTCTGCTTGCTAGATCCAGGGCCTGGAGTTTTCTGGCGAGATGCATTGTCCCTCTCCTGGAGTGGGTGGTTCCTTTATGCCTCCCCCCCATTTCCTCTGATTCAGAGGGTGCTAATCAAGCTGCAGATGGAGGTTCCAGCATGATCCTGGTTGCACCATTCTGGCCATGGCAGATATAGTTTCCATTACTGCAACAGTTGGTGGAGGAGCCTCTGGTTCCTCTGTCCCTCTGCAGGGATCTGCTGACGCAGGCTCAAGGGACACTTGTCTGTTCAAGCCTCAGGTCCCTTTGCCTGCGTGCTTGGCTTCTGAGGACATAGCCATTGCCTGGTTTGGAGTATCCCAAAGGGTAGCGGGTGTCCTCATAACAGCTTGAAAGTCCTCCACTAGAGCCACATATGCCACGACGTAGAAGAGGTTTGCTATCTGTGCTGCCAAACATTATCTGGACCCTTTCACTTGTCCGGTGAGCCAGATTTTGGACTACCTGATCTCCTTGTCGAACTCAGGCCTCCAGTACTCCTCCCTCAAGGTGCTTCTTTCGGCTTGTTCTGCCTTTCACAAGCATGTTGACAGCTGTACTATGGCTTAGTTAGAGGTATCTCATACTTTTCTCAAGGGAATCCTGCACTCGAAACCTCCAATCCATTCCCCTGTCCTGGCTTGGGATTGAAATTTTGTTTTGGAGAAATTGACTGCTTCCATTTGAGCCAACCTCCACTTGCAAACATTCTTTCTTGAAAAGTGTTATTTTTAGTTGCTATTACCTCTGCTCAAGGGATTTCTGAGCTTCAGGCTCTCTGGTGTGAAGAGCCTTATTTGATTTTTCACAAAGACAGGGTATCTGCTCATGAATCCTAAGTCTCTCCCTAAGGTGGTGTCCAAGTTTACCTTGAACCAGTCTATCCACCTACCAGTTTATTTTCTGGAGCGTGCCAATCCAGGGGAAGCACTGTTCCATACTTTAGATGTGCACAGAATTCTGAAGTATTATCTGCTCCGAACTAAGGACTGCAGAAAAACAAAGCAGCTTTTTGTTTCTTTCGCCTCAGGAAGAGATGGCGCTAAGGTTTCCAAACAATGTTTGTCCAAATGGTTGGCCCATTGTATTGTGTTCTGTTACAACAAGCATGGCAAAGAGTTGCCAGGAGCAGTGAAAGCCCACTCCACAAGGGGCATGATGACTACTTCTGTGACCTGTTTCAAGGGGGTCTCAGCTGCTGACATCTGCGCTGCTGCCACCTGGAGTACCATCCATGCTTTCACCAAGCACTGCAGTCTGTACATTGCTTCTAGAACCTGAGCAGCCTTCGGCAAGGTTGTCCTGCAGGGCCTCCTGTCTTAGACTTTGTTTGGTCTTCCTTCCAGACTATTCTGCTGCACCAGTAACTGCTTGCGACTTGTTCCTATGGTGTGACCTGATGACTGAGATACCCCTGAAGAAGACAGAACAATTTTGTAAGAACTTACCATAACAGTAGATCTTCGAGGGAATCTCAGTCATCAGGTCTACCTTCCCTCCTACCATACCCCTCTTATGGGTTTCACTTCTCATAACTGGCTAACTGGTGTAACCAGCCTTCTATTTTGGCCTGGGCACCTCTCTCTCTCTCTCTCTCTCTCCTTGGTCCCCCATGGCAGAGGACTGCTACTTTAGTCTTCAGGGGCAAAGAAGTAAGGAGGGAGCAGGGCCACTCACGCCTTTATAGGGTTGGTGACGTCAGCAGGTGGTGTCGGCGTGGGTGGCCCCAGTGGTACTGCTGAAAATCTGCGTGTATCCTGCTTCACCAACAGTGAAGTTCCTATGGTATGACCTGGAGACTGAGATCCCCTCGAAGATCTACTGTTACAGTAAGTTCTTACATAACTGTTCTTTTCTGTGGCAGAGGGCACAGGTTACACAGTTTGGTGCCTTGATGTGTCACTTATGTGCCCTCTCGTGCTGGCTGCCACTAGTCTTTAGACAGTCCAGTCGGTTTCCCCTCAACCAGACCCCAGTTCTCCAAACTGGCATGGAGAGCTTGTTGGGAAGGGGGGGCTTTACTGTATTGTTTGTTTCTTTGTTCAGTTCCACATGGAATATTGCAGTCCTAGGAGACTGCCCTATCCCATAATCCCACACTCTGTGTAGGGTTGAGATCCACTACGGTCAGAGTGGACCTGGGCATCCAATTGTACGCCGGATGTCCAGCCAAGCTCCCCCTCCTAGGTTGCCCCCCCCCCGTCCCCGCACAAAGTTGCAGTCACGGAGAGTGGTGGGTGGGGGTTGTGGATGCCATGCAGTCTGGACTGGCATTGGGGTTTGAGGCTCTGTGCCTGGGCTCCGCGTATATCCCAGCCTTGTTTGTGAGTCGGGCTATAATTCCTTAAAGGAGATTAGAGTAACGTAGAAGGTAGCTGAAGTGAACATTGTATAAAATATTAACTTCCGGCTGTGAAGAACAAGCCAGTTCATAGAAACATAGGATTTGATGTCAGATAATGATTGCTTGCCCCTACCTACAGCATAACTGCAGACCCTACTTAATCTCTGGCTCTTTCTCCCCCCTTTCCATTCCACTATGATTCCCTTATGCCTATTCCATGCATTCTTGAACGTCACCACTATTTATGTCCCCACCACCTTTGCTGGAAGGCTACTCCAGGACCCACCACTCATTCTATGAAGAAGTACTTTCTTGCATTGGTCCTGAATCTACCCCTCTCCAGCTTCATTGCACGGCTCCTTGTTCTTATGCACCTTTTTTTCTGAAAACTTCTTCCCTCCTGTACCTTATTTACCACAGCAAGACATTTAAAGGTCTCTATCATACCCCCCCCTGCCTTCTGTCTTCCAGGGTGTACATACTGAAATCTTTTAGTCTCTCGTAGGGTTTTTGATGTAGACCCTGCACCATTTTAGCTGCCCTCCTCTGGATTGCCTCCACCCTGCCTGTGTCATTCTGGAGATGAGGCCTCCAGAACTGGCCACAGTACTGTAGGTGGGGTCTTACCAACAATCTATACAGAGGCAATACCACCTCTCTCTTTCTGCTGGGGATACCCCTCCCTGTGCACCCCAGCATCACACTAGCCCTCCTAGCTGCCTTACCACACTGCGTGGCCACTTTTAGGTCATCAGATATGATTACTCCGTCTCTTTCCTGCTTGGTGGTCGTCAGAACTACATCACCCATTTTGTACTCCACACCTGGGTTTCTGTGCCCTGTGCATTGTTTTGCACTATTATGCACTTTTTCACGTTGAAACCCAGCTTTCATACCCTTGACTGCTCCTCGAGCTTTCTCAGGTCTGTACTCTTTCCCCACCCCATTTTCGGAGTGTCCACCTTATTGCACATTTTAGTGTCATCTGCAAAGAGGCAAACCTTCCCTTCCAGTTCCTCTGCAGTCTCTTTTATAAAGACATTGAAGTAGACTGATCCCTGAGGCATCCTACTGGTCACTCTCCCTTCCTCGGAGTGAACTCCGTTTACCACCACCCTCCATCTCCTGTCCCCTAATCAGTTTCTTACTCAGTTTATCACCTTTGGACCCATTCCTAAGCTTTCCAATTTGCTTACTAGTCTCCTATATGAAGCGGTGTTGAAAGATTTACTGAAATCTAGGTAGGCCACATCAACTGCTCCACCCAGATCACATTTCTTAGTGACCCAGGCAAAGAAATTAATCAGATTCATTTGACATGACCTCCCTCCACTCCATAAATACATGCTGCCTTGGGTCTTGTGACCTATTGGATTCAAGATATTCCACAGTCCTTTCCTTCAGCTGTGATTCCATAAACTTCCAGCCTGTGACCGACGTCAGACTGACTGGCTTGTAATTACCAACCTCCTCCCTACTACCACTTTTGTGAAGTGGGACTACATCTGCCCTCTTCCAGTCCTCCAGAACCATTCCTGTATCTGTTGAGCTTGGATAGACCTTATCTAGCCCCACTGCTTTGTCAACCTTCAGATTAGCGTACCCCTTCAAGACTCTTACCTCCCAAAAAGGACTAGTATCAATGTCCCTCCTTCCAAAGCTCCTGTTACTTTTTTGTGACCCTTCCCCTTCCTCTGTGAGCACTGAACAAAAGTATTTGTTCAGGATGTCTGCCTTTTTCTGGCCCCCCTCTGCACAGTCCCCCCCCCTTCCTTTTAAACTTTACAGTCCCTTCCCTGGTCTTCCTGTTTTCACTTACACTACCGGTCCAAAGTTTTAGAACACCCCATTTTCAGTTTTATTGAAATTTAAGCAATTCAAGTCAGTGAATAACTGAAATGGTACAAAGGTAGGCGGTAAACTGCTAGAGGTTAAAAAAAAAAGTTTAGGTTAGCAAAAACTGCTGTAGAGAAATTGCAAAGAAAGCCAAGGTGTCAGTGAGTACAGTTTTCTACACCATCAAAAGGCACTTGGAAACTGGAGGAAACTCTGACAGGAAGAGGTCTGGCAGACCCAAAGCCACAACAGAATCAGAAGACAAGTTTCTGAGAGTCAACAGCTTGCGTGATAGGCAGCTCATAGGACAACAGCACAGAATGACAGGCACCCTGAACCAAAAGGGCTACCACAGCATTTTGCAGTGCCATGCAATACCCTCTGGTCTATGCCTAGTTGGTCAGGGGTTCATCCTACAGCAAGATAATGACCCAAAACATACCTCCAGGCTATGTCAGAACTACCTTCGAGGAAAAGAACAAGATGGTAGGCTTCAAATCATGGAATGGCCAGCACAGTCTCCAGACTTAAACCCCATCGAGCTGGTTTGGGATGAACTGGACAGAAGGGTGAAAGCAAAGCAACCTACAAGTGCAACACATTTGTGGGAACTTCTGCAACAGTGTTGGGAAGAATTTCCCGAACAATATTTGATGTCCATTGTAGGAAGAATGCCACGAGTGTGTTCGGTGGTTACAGTATATCTGCAAAAGGTGGCTACTTTGAGTCAAAAATTTAGATTAAATTTTGTTAAACAAAATGATTCTATGATTTCTTTTTTATCCAATTGTTTATTTGTTCTATGCTTTAATTTCAGAGTACATTGAGACATTAACCTGCGTAAATTTCAATAAAAACTGGAAAATGGGGGTGTTCTAAAACTTTTGACTGGTAGTGTACATACCTAAAATATGTCTTGTCCTCTTTCCTCTTTCATTACCACCTTGGCTATCCTCTCTTCAGTTTGTGCTTTCATGCGCCATACTGCTTTCCCTGCTAGTCTATTTCACACCTCGGACTCCCAAGCCAACTTGGGGTCAGCCCACTCTGATAGGTCTCCATCCTGGGTGAAATCTCAGCTTCCACCAGCTAAGATCCAAATGACCAGTGGCTCAGATACATCTTCTTCACTTCAGCCCCTCAAGGTCCGTACCCTAAGGACTCTTCCTTTAGCTGGCCTTGGGGCTCATTGGGCCGATCTGAGTCCTCAGATCAACCCCATAAGGTGCACTCCAAGTCGGATGCCCGAGTAGGCCCTGTCTCCCTGGACCGGTGCCGGGACACTGTCCAGAGATTGGTCTCCCAACCTCCGTGGGGTATCTCAGAGACATCCACCAAGTGGACCTCGGAGCTGACGTCCCTTAAACGGGCATCGGACCCTAAGCAGTCATCGGACCTGACACCCACAAAGCATCCTAAGGAATCAGTCCCTAGGATGGACGCTCCCCCGTCTGCACCAGACACCGGACGCTGGGCACCCTCGAAATATAACGGCATGGATGTTGGTACACAGCCGGCAACTGACGACCAGATGTCAGGGGACAAAGAGGAGGGAAATACCCCTGAAAACCTGAGGTCACCCAAAGACCCGATGATGGGCACCTCGGAACCTCAGGGACCAGACTCAGGTCTAGGACAGATGCCCAGGAAGGACCTGTCGCCGGGTCCATCGTCAGGCCTCAACATAGAGGAGGTTAAGGAGTTATTCTTCTACTGGTGGGAGACCATTAGGAAGGACGTGGTCCCCACAAAACCTCCATAGGAAAGCCTGCCTCCACCTAGGTCCAAACCCTGGACAGACCTCCCCTAGAAGACACTCCCCCCGCCTAGGGGCTGGTCCCATGAGAAGCCTAACAAGCAGGACAAACGGAAGCGGTCCCACTCTCGAACCCCTTCCCACTCTCCTAGCACCCACAGGCACAAAAAAACTTGCAGGAGATCAGACTCTTCTTCCTCGGATGAGTCTCACCCTGTTATCTCCGACACTTCCAGATTGCCTTCGCCTTTTAGTGTCCCTTTGCCAGACCCTCAGGATCTCCCAAGATCACCCCCAGATGATCCATCATTCATGGGTATTATGAGACATATCCAGGAGAATATGGGCTGGGACATGGAGGACCTGGACCCAGAGAGGCAAGGCCTAGCGAGGTATTTGAGGCTGAAAGACCTAAAACCTGTGGTGGTCCCACCATTGGTGGACACCTTTCAGGATGTAAAAAAGACTGCCTAGAAGCATCCCTGCTCCTCACCTGTGTCCCTAAGAAAGTGGACCACCTGTAGAGGACCCTTACTTGGGGAAACAACCGGTGGTGGACTCCTTAGTCATCACGGCCACTCATGATGGATCCCAAAGGCCCCAACATCTCAGCACGCAGCCCCCAGACCGTGAGTCAAAGCAGTTAGACTCCATGGGGAGAAAGATGTATACTGCGGCAACCTGTTGCATACGGTCACTCAACTATATGACCCGTATGGTTCAATTTCAAAATGCCTTGTGGGAACAAGGTCAGGACTTCATAAAGGACCTTACTGATGGAGATAAGAAGGAGGAGCTATTAAAGCTTTTTCAGACAGGCTCCGACATGGGCACATAAGTTCTCCAGGCGGCCTATGATTCTGCAGATTCAGCTGCTAGGGGTGCAGCAGCTGGAATCTGCCTCAGAAGACATTCTTGGCTGAGAGTCTCGGGTTTTACACCCGATGCCCAGAAGAGCATTTTGGACATTCCGTTTAATGTATCGGTCCTCTTTGGGGAGGAGTCCGAGAAGGTCATTACCAAACTACAAGACACTGGTAAGGCCATTGGGTCTGTACAGGCCATGTATAGGCCCAATCAGAAGCCCTTTTGCAAAGGCCAAAACCACTTTCAGAACAAGCAAGGCCAGCAACCCCGTTCTGGCCAGCAGCCCAGAGGTAACTTTAACCGGAAGGGCCAGCCTCGTTTTTCCAGAGGCCAAAGAGCCAGGAATACAAAATCTCCCCAGCCATCCAGACCAAATCCCTCCACCGCCTGACATTCGTCAGACCCCTGCTTCTCCTCTGGATCAAAGGGAAGAGAAGGTCTGGGGTCACTTTGCGTACCACCTCTCAGGGTGGCAAAGAATAACCTCAGACCAATGGGTGCTCCAACACATCCAAAGAGGGCACTCTGTCGAGTTCCTAGGGCATGCAGTGCTTATCCAGCAAGAGATCTCTGCCCTCCTAGACAAGGAGACCATAGAGGAGGTACCCCAGAACCAGACAGGAAGGGGATATTATTCCCACTTTTTTCTGGTCCCAAAAAAGACGGAGGATCTACGCCTAATCCTTGATCTCAGCGATCTCAACAGCTCGGTGGCGTACAAGTGCTTCAGAATTGTCACCTTGCCAGGTCTCATCCCGATACTCAGGTCAGATGCTTAGCTAGCCTCACTAGACATGCAAGATGCTTACCTCCATCTCCCAGTTGCTCCACCACACAGGAAATTCCTGCAGTTCAAGTTTCTGGGATGCCACTACCAGTTTCGGGCCCTCCCCGTTCGGCCTCTCATCAGCCCCACGGGTGTTCACCAAATGCCTGGTGGTAGTAGCGGCAACCCTCAGGAGACAAGGTCACTATGTCTTCCCCTATTTGGACGACTGGCTTCTAATGGCCCCATCTCAGGGAGAGTTGAACTGGGCATTGCAGGACACCTACACCCTGTTAGACTCTCTAGGCATCACGATAAACCTGGCAAAGTCTTCGCTGATTCCTTCACAGAGACTTCAGTTTATCGGCATGGTATTGGATACCCACAGGGGCAGAGCCTTTCAGCCAGAAGATAGAGCGTAATGCCTACGAGCGCTGATCCGAGAGATAAGTATGCGAAAGCAGGTCTTGGCAAGAACCATGCTACACCTCCTAAAGCACATGGTGGCAGCCATTGCCACAGTTCCTCTTGCATGTCTTCACATGAGGGTCACCCAGTGGACCCTCAGAGTCCAGTGGGATCAGCGTCAAGACCATTTGGATCAGCTAGTTTCGGTTCCCAATTCCATTATGAAAGACCTATAATGGTGGCTGGTTCCAGAACACCACTCGGTGGGGGTTCCCTTTACACCACCCGCCCACTCCCTGATCCTCACCATGGACACATCTGGGTCCAGCTGGGGTGCTCACCTGAACGGCACAAGAACACAGGACCTATGGTCCCCATCGGAGGTGCATCTTCACATCAACATCTTGGAGATGAGGGCAGTTCTTTATGCACTTCAGGCAATGAGAGCAAAGATTCCTCCGGGACACTTGCTGATTCAGATGAACAACGCTTCAGTGGTGTTCTACATCAACAAACAAGGGGGCACTCACTCCTACTGACTGTGCCAGGAGGCTATGAGGATATGGAATTGGGCACTGCAACACATCACTCTCGCTGGAGTGCATGTTCTTGGAGAGTGCAACACGCTGGCAGATCTTCTGAGCAGGTCGTGATCCAGCGCCCATGAATGGGAACTCCTCCAGCCCATGGCAGAAATGCTATTCGTCAGGTGAGGAATGCCAGACTTAGAACGGTTCGCATCCCCATACAACGCAAAACTATCCAGAGTCTGGTGTTTTCTGGTGAGATGCGTCATCCCTCTCTTGGATGGGCAGGTTTTTCTATGCCTTCCCTCCCTCCCCTTTGATCCAGAGGGTCCTGCTCAAGCTGTAGGCAGAAGGAGCAACCATGATCCTGGTAGCGCCATTCTGGCCCAGACAAATATGGTTTCCCCTTCTTCACCAATTGGCACATGACTCACCAATTACCCTTCCAGTCAGCTCGCACTTGCTGTCCCAGGGAAGAGGGTGTCTGGTTCATCCAAACCTCAAGTCTCTGAACCTGTACGTCTGGCTCCTAAAGACATAGCCATACTCAGACACGGGGTGTCGGATGAAGTGGCAGATGTCCTCATGGCAGCAAGGAACCCTTCAACCCATGCCACCTATGCCATGAAGTGGTGCAGGTTTTGCTTCTGGGCAGCTGCCCATAGTCTAGACCCGCTTAGATGCTTGGAGAAGTCAGTTCTAGATTACCTCCTTTCCTTATCACAAGCTGGGCTTGCATACTCTTCGCTTAAGATGCACCTCTGCGCTATTTCAGCATATCATACACCGACTGGACAGAAATCGCTAGCACAATTAGAGGTATCACATGCTTTCCTGTGTGGCATTCTCCACCTGAAGCCACCCGTTAGGGAACCGGTTCCCCCTTGGGGCCTCCTCTTTGTGTTAGAGCAGCTGACATGGCCTCCCTTTGAACCAGCCACGGACTGCGAGCCACGGCTTCTCTCTTGGAAGGCACTATTTTGAGTTGCAGTTACCTCAGCAAGGAGGATTTCGGAGCTCCATGCACTTACGTGCAAGGAGCCCTATTTTTTTTTTATTATGCTATTTCCCCGACTGCTGACCGCCCAGCACCTCTGCCTGGTCACTGACCTCAGTCTGCACCTCCATATAGGACTGCAACCCTCCGATACCCCCTGGCTTGCCTCCAGGGTGGGGTTTGCGGCAGTGACCCCTAACAGTGCCGCAACGATGGGACTAGGTTGGAGGGCTGGTCTGGAGGCTAATCAGGGCCGAGGCAGGCGTCAAGGGCGGCCAGCAGTAAGTATTTTTCTGTGTGTGTTTCTTGGGGGTAGGGACATGTAATGACATCCTGCGTCTGCACCACCCCCTGAAGCATTCTAATGCTGGTCGCTGTGGTAGCCCCGGCCTCCGCCAGGTGTCCACCAAGCACTGGATATTCTCCCCACCCTCCTCCTGGAGAAGGAGAGCAGTCCTTGGGATGCTCTATCCTTCTCCCCCCGGCCGGCCCTCTGATGACCTGGATCTTTTCCCGAACCCAGGTTGCCGGCGTCGCATGTAGAAATCCAACCACATCGCCCAAAGGCAGGCCCATCAGGAGGGCTTTCTGAGGCAATGGGGCCCTCTGCTAGCTCTTTTACCTATAGCACAACCTCCCTACGCAGTGAGGGTCAGATCTGCTGGGTGGCTGGCTCCACTTCTGGTGTAGGGGGAGCTGGGGACTTGGCTTCTCTTTCTCCCCCTTTTCGCTATCTCCCCTTTCTTTTCTTCCCCTTTTCTAACATGTGCTCTCCTGCTGTGCTCTGGGGGGTTGGTGGGGGCTGTGTCAGGCGTTTGTTGGTTCTTTGGTATATTTGTGTATGTTTACTTAATGCTACTGTTTAGAACATGATGGCTGTTTTGTTATCTTCTTCTTCCTCCTTGTTTTGTACCTTCAAGTTATACTGCCTTCTTTGTTGAGGCAATTGTGGTAGGTATGTTACAGACTTGTTGGTAAATGCTCAATAAAGTATATTTAATTGAAAAAAAAAGACATCCTATGCTGAAGTCTTCATGTCTCCAGTCACGAGCTCGGTAGTTGTCAGTCTGTCAGTGTGTGCTGCACACAGTATGATGGCCTACCCCAGAAAATGTGAGCATCTCTGCTTCTTTCACTGCCTGCAGGTGCATCTCTGGTTACTATGGAAACCCGGTCCTGGGATCTGGAGAATCCTGTCGCCCATGCCCCTGTCCTGAGGGTCCCAACAGCAGTCGTCATTTTGCCGTCTCGTGCTTTCAGGAGCCTCGCTCAAGACAGCTAGTCTGTAACTGCAACCCAGGATACACAGGTAAGGGGGCCTGTAGGGTTGGGTTTGAGAGTTTCATATTTCTAGTGGCACCTATCACCCCTGCTCCACGGACCAATTAGTTCTGTTAGCATTTAGTTACCCAGGATAGCCTGACTGAAACATAATATCTCATTTTCAGTAGGGCCCTATTTTACTTCTGGGAGGAATGGAAGGTCAGCGAGGTCAAGTGACTTGCTCAGGGTCACACAGGGAGCCAGTGGTTATTGTGGAATTTAAATCTGAGGTTTGCTGTTGAACAGGCTTACGCTGTAACCACTGTGCTACACTTTTCTGGCAGGAGGAGGAGGATCAAATATCCCACAGGATTCCCTTTTCTCAGTTTTGGTTGCGGGGGGAGTGGTGTTCCTGTTGGAGCACTTCCCACTGGTTTATCTGGGAAGAGATGCTGTAAAGGCAGTTTCTCTGTGGACTACATGATGGGGACTCAGGAGGGCAGCTGACTATGCTCTGACCTGATACGGAGAAGGAGAGTGGGAGGGGAGGGAGGGAGAGAGAGATGGGGGAAAATGGTGGGGGTGACCCATGTGAATTATGCCACCCCCATCTTCCACGCCTGTCAGGGTTGCTGCACCCAATCCAGTGAGGGACACCTGCCCCCTCACTCATCAGATTCATTCCCTGGCTCTGGTGTGGGTCAGGCTTGCTAGGCCCCACAGTGGGGATGGGGAAGCTCACAAGGCTTAGAAGAGCCTCAGTGGCCATGATTCCAGTATGGCCGAGTAAGTTACTTCAGACTGGAGAGGGCTTGTGGCTAGCTGATGCAGTGCCCAGACACCCCAGTGGAGAAGGTAACAAAACAAAAAACAATGTAGCACTGATTCCGCTCAGCAGCTGTCAGTCCTCTCTAATTTTGCATATGCACCTCTACCTCTACCTCTTCCTCCTCGCTGGGAGGTTAGAGTGTGCCATTAACCAAATACATTGTAATCACATTGACCACCACTAGAGGTCTCTTTTGCTGTTGGTTACTCAGCAGTGCTTGTGACTCTTACTCACAGTTTTAACTGCTAGATGGCACTGTTTTGCACAGAATGCCTTTTCTCATATACAATAGCATCCTGTGAGAGAAAAAAATGTTCACTATAGTAATTACAGTATGTTTCTTCTAGAGGGTGCATTTGTGAGTTGTGCAAAATACAGCATCTCAGCCCTGAGGTGATCCCCCAGAGACAGAACTAGAATGTGAAAGCTCAAACTCTGTAGTGTGGCCATGCTCCCCCTGACATTCCAGCATCAGATTTACAGCTGGAGCGCAGAAGAGAGAGACCACTCAACTAACCCATGCCATATATTATGTCACATAAATCCAATAAGAAATAAAAAATTACCATGTGAATAAAGTTGCAAAAATGCATAGTTAGAAATTGTAAAATGCACAAGCAAGAACATGTGTTGTTTTTTTTCCCTCACCACCTGCCCTTGTCCCTCAGCCCTCCACTCCTTCGGGCCGCACATTGTCCCTGTAGCCCGCCAGTCTCACCTGTCTGCTGCCACCTGATTCTCACACTGTACCTGTGTCTGGAGGGTTCCGGCTTATCCCTGCCACGGGACCCCCTTTTCCCGAGGGGGGGCATGGGGAGAGGAATAACAGGCTCTGACCCCTATGGAATGGCAGGCTTGGGGGACAGAAGTGGTGGTGGTGGGGGGACTGTGGTGTGGTGGTACGTGGCGGCCATCATCCGGCCGACTGAGGCAGTGATTTTCCATTTTTTTGTGGGGCCCCACCCACCCACCTCAAACATACACGTGTATCCACAGTGGCATACTGGGGCGGCAGTGTTTGGCAGCCCGTGGTCACCCATGCGGCCAAGAATGCCTCTGCGAGGCCACCACCAGGGGCCACTCTAGTAGCAGAATGCCGCAACCCACCCCTCAGGAGGGAAGTATCTGAGGGACGCTCTGACTCCCTCCGTGGTGGCCTCCACTCCTGACATCCGGGCTTGGGGCACAAACCCAGATTGCCAGTGTGCCAGAGCAACGCCCCATCACTTGGCACCATGGAGGCAGACTAAGCAAGAACATTAAAAAAGAAAACATTTGATCTGACTTAAAAAGATAGTTTTATGCAGGTTCCAGAAGGGGTGATAAGGAAGGCTTGTACGACACCCAAATATACACAGAGGAAGAAACATCATTATTCCAAAGAGTAATAGTTTCTTCTAGCAACAAGAGCGTATTTGTGATGTTGTAAAAATTACAGCCTCCTTGTAGTATGTGGGAAGCAGGGTGTAGAACCTATTTAGTAAAAAAAGATTCTAAAGCACAGAAGTACCAACATTAGCATCCCTCCTAGCCTGGATGCCCAGACAGTAGAGAGAAGTGGAAGTGTGTACTGTATATCATGTGACTGCCTTGCACACCTCTAGCAAGGGTATACGTCTTAATGCTTCCACTGTGGCAGATGTAGTTCTGGTGAAATGTGCCCCTAAACCCATTGGTGGCTCCTTACCACCGTTAGCATATATGCAAGAGACAGTCCAACAAGAGAGTGCCATTCTTGCAGCATGCTTACCCTTTCCTACCTCACCACAGCTACCTGTTTTCAGTTCTCGGCTGTTCAGTCCTTTGCATGTAGAAACTTAAGGCCCTCTTGACATCCAGGCTGTGAAGTTTTTCCTCCCCTGTATTGGAGTGAGGTTTTTTGAAAGAGCAAAGGCAGTGTTACAGACCGATTCATCTGAAATGACGAAACCACTTTACACAGAAATTTCCCTTTTGTTCTAAGCATCAAATTATCCCTGCGCAGCAGTGTAAGAGTGCTTAAAACTCACTGTCCCTTCTTGCAGAAGTAATGGCTACTAGGAAAATGTTGCAGACTGGTTCCCACACAAGGGGATACAGATGACTTAAGCCTTTGAAAAATGTCTTAAATACTGGGTGAGCTGCAAGAAATTTTTTCACCACCTGCAGATTTAAAAGCAGAGATAGCTGTCAAATGCACCTTAAGGGTGGATGGTTTTATGCCTTGAGACTTTAGCTGTACCAAATAGTTCAAAAACTGGTATATCTGCAGTTTTTATGGTGACATGACAGGACTCGTACCAAATGGAGAATTTTTTTCTATTTCGATTTATATGTTTTCCTCATTGCTGACTTTCTAGCAACTTTCAAAAGTTCCAGTACCTGGTTTGAGAGGTCCATGTTAGATTATTTTTAACTTTTCAAGAACCATGTCTGCATGTCCACCTCTGAGCCAGAAGGTCATGGGTTCTGGTCCCACATTGGGATTGGGCTCATACCATAAACGCAGGTTCATGGGGAGTTCTGTACTGCCAGGGTGTGCCATCCTTTAGATGAGACACTAAACTGAGGTCCTCTCAGCCTTTTCTGGTGGTTGTTTAGGGGAATGTTAAAGATCCCATGCCACTTCTTGAAAATGAGAAAAAAAGACATCAGAAATCAACAAACATGAAATACAGAAAAATCAGGAACTTAATATAGCAACAGAGATATACCAGGAAAACAAAGCAAGTACAGGGGAAAACATCCACACCCTTAAAATGAGCAATATAAATGGATTATGTTATAGTATGCATCTAGCCCACAGTAAGCAGAAGGGGGAAAAAACTACTTTTCAAGAACTAGAAGAACTAAATAATACTTACAAGACATGGTGGTCATTTTTCCAGAGAGCTCCTACCTGGGATTTGTGTAATGTCTCAAACTCAGATCTGTAACAGTAATATGGAGGATTGTGTATGAGCGATCATACACAACAAGGCTGTTGCTTGCTTGAGAGGTTTCCGTGGTAACAAGAGACCTTGAGAGCACAGCTTGAGAGGTCTTGTTGCCACAGAAACTTTGAGATCGAACAACAGCCTTGTTGTGTATGGTTGCTGATACACAAACTTTTATATTGTGTGTGCAACCATTACTCTGTTCCAGTATCCAAAAATGTCCCCCAGTACTTAAAGCAGCCTTACTGTGGCACAGTTCTTTCCAGTGCCACCCACTTCCTGGCCAGCTCTCACCGCTGCGGCTGCTTCATCGCGCATGCGCTAAGACGTTCTAAGTTGTGCTGCAGTAGTGTTGTACCTAGTGCAGTACAACAGCAATTTGATGTCACTACTGCAGCACAGCAGGCTCATTCTAGTAATCGAATTTCATACGCAGTCATGTTCTCCCATACACTATAAAGGGAGTTAGTAACTTCATTTACTAAGACCAGTTGTGGAGTATATTTTTACTGCAAAAGCCATAAACATCACTGCTGCCAAATGGTGGCATTTCAATAAGGCAAATGTAACCCCTAGATGGCGCTATCCCAGGGGCTACTACCCCTGCCTGATTTGCCACTAACAGGTTGAGGGGCCTGGATCCAATGGCGGGTGCCTCCACCCAGAGGTCAGGGTTTGCAATAGTTAAACTTACTTGGTCACAGCCCTCTGGGACACTGCAACCCCCCTTTCTTCCCACTAGTGGCCCACACAATATAGCAGAATTACCTTCACAGTATACACTTACCCCCAAGGCTGGTTCAGGCACGGGACATCCTGTAAAATAAGATACAGTGCAACAATCACAGTACAGTACTTTAACATAGACAAATACCTCAGGCAGTATAACTTTGTTGAAACAAACAGCTCTGATTTATTTGGGGGATATAACAAGGACAGGGAAATCAGGTTAATTAGCTTATCACTTTACTATCTACCTATGGCTCTGTGCACAGGCCTATCCCTACCAGTTACTGTCCCTGGGTGCCCAGGCCCTAGTGCTAGTCAAACCGTGGCAGCTGGTAGGGCCCTTTCACTGAGAGAAAGGAAAATTAAACAGTCAGCAGTACAGTAATTCCATTTGGATTTAATGTGGCAATTCAACAGGAGCGACCCAATTAGTACTCCGACCTCCAAAGAAGATATGGTCCTTCAATGTCAGCAGGGCTACTTTTGATCTCCAAGAGACTCCTCACACATTTATATGGTAAAAAAAAAAAGCACTATACCAGGCAGGCTGCATCTGTATCCCAATCGCAATTACTGCACAATAACCAGGAGAACACACAGCAGATTCAGTTCCTGACAGACCGAGTGTAATTCAACAATTTCTTCAGTCTTCTACAGGGTGAGCCTGGTTTCTACTCTTCAGAGATCCTTTGATTCTTTTCACAGGACGGATTCAGTCCTAACAAGCAGTTACACAAGTTGTAGACCGGAACTCTGGGCCTTGCACACGTTTTTTGACTGAAACTGTGCACTGAAGGAGCACAGGGTTTCTTTCCTTCACTTTCAGATCTCAAACTGAAACTCCCAACAGACAAAACCGGGCACTTCCTTTGAGTTCCTCCCAGTTCTTGACTGGATTGGCTGTCACTCACAATAGACTGCTGCTGTTGGTCCAAAAGGCACGAAAGTCTAAACTACATCTCCAGAGTCACTGCCCATACAATCCTCTTGTGGCTGGCTCAGATTATGAGTCCCAAGTTCTGATTCGTCCAAGGCATCATTTTAGAGCTAGTTTACCCCACACTGATTGGTCCAGTTCAGCAGTTCAAAACCAGAATGGGGAACTAGGCAGACAGTTCTGACTGCAAAAGCAGGTTAGACAAACTGTAATTTTATTATTACTGTAAATGATTTCTGGCAATCAGTTACATCTTTCAGACAGGTTCCTTTGCACTCCTAGTGACTGCAAAAATGGGGTGAATTGCAGCAGCTTGAGTGGTACTCAATCAAAGAAACACACAGTCCCCATACAAACTAATTATGTCTGCAAGCAGACAGCTCTTAAAGAGACAGTACCAGAGTTCTAAAACACTCACTGATAAATGGCTTAAGCGCCAAACACCATTCAGGCTTGGAGCATTCAAGCAAGCTCCTGGAAGTCTTTTGGGAACCCCCATTTGCAGAGGTTACACCTTCCTAGCCTGGGAAAAGCTTGCGTCGCGTCAAGCAAGTACCATAAGTTTCAACTGCAACCATATACATTTGCATTAGGCTCACACATGTAATCATCAGTCAATACATCATTTTACCAAGAACCATTTCTGAAACATTGCAGTCGTCACTCTTTACACAGTATAACACACACATTGTACCATAACTCAAGTTATTACCTCTTGTAGCATGAAACCTGAAGAGAGGGACCCTTCCCTATCAGTTACCTTAGGGCTGGACGGGGCAAGGGCACCATACTTAGAGGGCAACACAAGTAACTTGGGAGTTAGCACTAACGCTCAGTTTGGGCAATGAGCCGAGGGACACATACACTCCTTTTATGGACAACATTGAGAGGCAGGTCCACTGGCGGCCCAGGGGGTTTCTTCAATCATAACTGAGGTGCACCACAGGCTTTACAGCTCGACCAGTCTTTCTAGGGGGAGCTGTTACAGTCTCTGCACTCTGAGCCTCATTTTCAGCATTGTTCTCACTTGTCAGGGGAGTCTCCATGGGGGTAGAGAGGCTAGAACTTGGGGCACTTTCAGCTCCAGGAGTTACAGTTTCTGAGTCCACAACATTTGGCTCGCATGGAGAGCTTTCAGACACTGGCAGTGGACTGTCAGGGCACTCAAAATACTCTTCTTGTTGGGTGTATCACCAGTCTGCCCCAATCTATCATTTTCCTCCTGAAAGCTCAAACAGTTCAACCATGCACAATGATTCCATTTCATCTGATCTGATGCTTTGCACTTCACTTTCTGGGAGCATTGGCTCCAGGGATGAAGCTGGGGGCATAGACAGTCCAGAAGGCCCAGCTTTGTCTCCAGTATTGACTAGGGGATTGCCCCGAAACAATTGACTCAGTTCGTAAGAAGGATAGTATTCAAAGTCACTCACTTTCTTCTGATATGGACTGACAGTCATGCTCAACTGGGACTTGTGCAGGGAACACTTTAACTCTGCTTCTGTAGGTGCAGACTTCCTGATCTTTTCTTAGCAGCAGCTCTAGTCACTGGTCCAGAGGGGCATCTTCTGGGGCTCAGACTCAATCAGGATTTGTCCAATGGGTAGTAAATGATTTCTATGCATTGTTTTACATCTTTTGAATTGTTCTCAGGCCTTACTTTGTACACTGGCAGATCATCTAGTTTGCCCACTACAATGTGAGGAGATGGTGCCATCTGTCAGCAATCTTGTGTTGCCATGCAGTCCCAGATTTCTTAGCAATACCCGATCTCCCTCCTGGAGTTCCTGTGCTTTCACCTTTTATCATACCTTTCTTTGTTGGCCAGATTTCTTTTGGCAGCCATGGTTTGAGCCAGTTGAGTACGCATGAGTTAGCTGGGCCTTTAACTTTGCACATACTGTAAATAGTTGTCAGCTTGAACCCCATCAGGAGAGACCCCAAAACACACATCTACCGGTAGTCGAGCTTCTCTTCCAAACATCAGGCGGTAGGGGAGAACCAGTGGCATCACTTTTGGTGCAGTTATAAGCATGTACCAGGGTGCTAATTTGTTGGCTCCATCTAGGCTTGTCCTTTGGGTGCAGGGTGCCTAGCATATCTAGCAAAGTGCGGTTGAACGTTCAGGCTGTGGGTCCCCCTGGGGTGGTAAGGAGTGGTTCTGGACTTTCTCACTCCCCACAGAGAAAGCATCTCTTTGATCAGACGACTCTCAAAGTCTCTCCCTTGATCAGAATGGATTCTTTGTGGAGGCCCATAGTGAACAAAAAAGTTTTCTACGAGTACTTTGGCTACAGTGGATGCTTTCTGGTCTTTGGTGGGGAAAGCTTGGGCATATCTCGTGGAAATGGTCAGTGACCACCAGCACATTACTGATATTTCTTTGATCTGACTCAAACTCAGAAAATCAATAGAGACCAGCTCCATGGGTGCACTGGTGGTTATGTTAACAAGGGGCAGCCCTCTGGGACAAAGCTTTCCTCTGTAAGATAGCGACTACAAGTTCGTATGTGTTGCTCCACATCAGCCCCATCTTAGGCCAATAGAATCTGGATCTCACCAAGTCAAGTGTTCTGTCTATACCAAGGTGCCCCATGTGGTTGTGCAAGGACCTCAATACTGAGTCTCGAAGGCAGTGGGCAGCACCAGTTGTTGTTTGTCTACTTGTCCCCCTCTGTCTACTGTTTCTCTATATAACAGTTTATTGATCAGTTTCAACTTAGGACCTTCTTTGTATAACAGTGCAGTTCTCAAATCAGTGGGCGTAATTTGGACACATCTTTTCCTGCATAGAGGCTTCTAAAGCTGATTTGATCATAGGATCATGAGGATTGAGCCCTCGAATACTGTCATTGTCCAGCTGAGGCAGTGCACCAATGTCTATTGCAGAAAAGTGGCAATAAGCAGCAGGTATGCAATTCTCAGAGGGTCCCAAGCAATCCACCATGCAGTCCACTCGTCCGTGGACATTTGTTCCTCCTGTCAAACTTCCGGCAGAGTGCCCGAATGTCAGGTTCTGCCAATCGGACCCAATCATTCTGGGGAACAGGCCTCCGGAGAGAGCATCAGCATCTATGTGGTTCAGACCTGCTCGGTATTCGAGAGCATAGTCATATGTAGATAATGCAGAAAGCCACCTGTGGCCAGTGGCATCCAACTTAGCTGAGGTCTGCACATAGGTCAAAGGATTATTGTCAGTTTTACTAGTATTTTAGCCCCATACAAGTACTCATGGAATTGGTCAACAATAGCCCACTTCAAAGCTAGGAACTCTAACTTATGTACAGGATAGTTCTTTTCGGATGGGGTCAGGCTTCTACTGGCAAAGGCCACTGGTCTCAGGCCATTCTCGTGCTCTTGGTACAACATTGGCCCCCAACCCTTGCAAGCTACATCAGTGTGCAGGGCGTAAAGTTTTCTTGGATCGCATAGGCCAGCACTGGAGCATGGGTAAGTTGATATATGATCTCATGAAAAGCAGTCTCACAATCAGGAGTCCAGCGGGCCCCAAATACTTCACTCGGATGAAAATACACTCTTTCAGTCTTGAGGATGCTGACTTTGGTATTTTTGTGGGTTGGGGATACCCTTGAGTAAGGTTAAGTAAAGGCGGATCACTCTTGAATAGTCCTTGATGAAAGCCGATAATAACCACAGAATCCCAGGAATCTTTGCAGTTCTTTTAGATTTTTGGGCTGTGGCCAGGTGGTCAAGGCCTCAACTTTACTTGGGTCGGTCTCTATTCCTCGGTGGATACTATGTCCCACATACTTTACTGATGTTTGAAAGAATTGACACTTATCAATGGACAGTTTAAGGCCAAAGTCCTCCAGTCGATCCAATACCTTAAATAATCTGCTCTCATGTTCCTCCAGTGAGCTGCCAAACACAATAACATCATCTAGGTATACCAGGCACTCTAGTAAGTTCATGTCCCCACTCACGCTCCATCAATCGTTGAAAAGTGGCTGGGGCACCTGAAATCCTTGAGGCATCCTCATGAATTCATAGAAGCCAAGCGGACAGATAAGGCTGTCTTCTCACGGTCCTCTGGGGCCAGCCGGGATCCTGGTAGTACCCACTGCGAGGATCCAGCACAGAAGAACCACTTGCTCCCGTTTAGAGCAGTCAAGCATCCTGAATGCGGGGGCATTGTGTACTGATCAAGGGATAGTCCGCGGTTTAAGGTCGATAATCACGCACACATCCTTACTGTCCATTCTTTCCTCACTACCACAATGGGGGAAGCATAAGGGCTTCTGGTTCTTGTATTACACCAGCCGCTAACATCTCTTGCAGATGCCGTCTCACATCATCTATATCAGCAGGTGCCAGGCGTCGAGACCTCTCCGAAATGGTCTTCGTCATGCAGCGGATATTGTGCTCAGCTCCTTACGCGCATCCAGTCCCATTCTTTAAAGAAAACACCTGGTCTCTCTGGGCAAGCTTCTCACTGATCCTCACTTTCCATTCAGCTGGCAGCGGGAGTTGCGAAATCAAACAAGTCAGGCGTTACTCTGTCATTCTTCCTTGAACTCTTGCTGCTGGGTAGCACTGCAGTGTCTGCACAATGCACATTAGCCAGGATGCAACCTCTATTTACTCGAATGTCTCTTTCAGACACATTATGAACTTGGACCATTACCCTTCTGGCATAAGCATGGGCTCTAGCGGGCAAAATACTAGGCTTGACCAGCAGTCCCTCTGGCAATTTTCCATCGCCTGGTGCATCCAACATTAATATTTTATTCTTAACATCCTTTCTGATCGGACCTCTCCTGTAAGGTACACTGGGCATTTGGTGCCAGGATCAGAGACTCAGGATCCTTCTTCCATACAATTCCGACGGTTCCTCTGGTTCTATATTTTCAGCATCTCTCTGTGCCTCATAGGCCTTCTTAATTAAAGCGGAACTCTTAAAGCTCTACTAGTCTTTGACCCCTGTTTTCATAACACAAATGTGCCAGCCTTCTGAACATATGAGCATTTGTTCCAATCAACAAAGGGACACCATCATACAGTCCAGTGGGGGACACACTAAGCTAGGGTCTCTACTTGTTCGGCCACTCCAGCCACGGAGGTGGGGAAAGACAGCCAAATTCGGATATACCCAGAATAGGGGTAGGCCTTCTCACTTAACCCCCATACATGCAGTCCTTCTAATGGTTGTAAGGGTACGTCTGACAAATGCTTCTGATACCAATCTTGAAACATAATTGTCACTTGGGAGCCACTGTCTAATACAGCTCTTGTAGACACTCCATTTACCTTTACAGTGGTCTCCATGGAGGGACCCACTATTCTGGACCAGTCTGGAGAGGCGGTAGTGGGGGCCTGGGCAACTGACCTTGCCACAAAAGGACGTGAATTAGCATTTTTGGTGCCCTCACTGGGATCATTTCGTGCACCTCTTAACCACTGATTTGTTCTCCGAAGCTCTCCTTGTAGCCTATATGCAACTTTGTCAGTGTCTTTTGGGGATTGGCATTCCCTTTTCATGTGCCCATCCTTCCCACAATTATAGCAAAACATACTTTTTGGAGTTTGAGCTGGCCGAGGTGCCACACTGGGAGCCAGGGCAGGGGTATACTAACTGGAAACCTTGGTGCCATCTCTGTCTCTTGGCTGATAAGCATTTGGAGACATCTCTGTCAGTTCTCCACTTCCATGGTCAAGGAATGGAGTTCGAGCTGTTATCAGCAGGAGATACATGGTGGGTATCCCCACCCCCATAGCAGATGCAGTCGGATATAGGTCGGGCCCGTACTTGCAGGCGTGGCCTTCATAAAGGGACTGTTTTTGAATTCCCGGATCTCTCTCAACAGTTCGCCCCATTGTGGCATATCTTTTTCCTTATCAGAGCACTCATTGACTGCCAACCTCTGCCCCTGAACTTCACTTGATGGGCCACCCTCAGTCACTCGGGTCATAGCCACAGCTATTGGTGCAGGTCCTCCCGAGGTCGCCTTTTCTCAACTCCTCGAATTTCTCTCATTAACTCATCATAGGAGGTGGGATTCCAGTCGATTTGCCGAGGCGTAACTGAAACAACAGCAGTTCTGAGAAGGGGCAGACTTAAGGATTCTGTCCAGTCTGGTTGGTCCAGTTCAATAGCTGGCAAACTACCTTTCTGAGGCATTCTTGCAACAATTTTTCCAGCCGAGACATACACAGACAACAACTCCCCTTGGTACTGTTGTGCATTTCTTACTCTCCACCATAGGTCCTCATCAGAATCTGGGCTCCCATACACATTCTCCAAGGCCTCAAGATAGGCTTGTGCAGTCGCTTCAGGGTTACTGGCCCGTTTAGCACGGATGGTAGCCAGGGCAGGACCTCGGAGGCTCTCACTAACCCTCTTTCGCTTTTCGGCTTCCGAGCATTGCCATTCTAGCACTTGGGGGGCAACATAGTCTATCCAGGTCTCCCAGTCATCCTCCCCTTGGGGGTTGGGGAGGGTGCCAGAGAAGATCCTCAACCTTCGGTAAGAGTCGTGACTAATGGCAGGTGCAGAAATAGGAGTCTGCATTGGTTCAGCCACCATTACGGGTACTGGAGCAGGAGAGGTGTTGGGGAGGAACACCCCAGGTGGCAAGAATAGTTTCTTCAAGTCCTCCACAGTTTTCCCTTCTCCAGCAACCATTTAGCAAATTTCTCCTCAAAAGTTTCAGATAGTGGTGGGGGCTCATTCCCCCGGTCTTACTGTCCTTAGTTATCACTCTCCAAGCAGTGAGGGCTCCTCTGGGGTAATGGTCTGTGGTACTTTGGAGCTATCTATGGGATCCTTAAACTCTACTAGGGCCAGGAAAGTGTGGGTGAGCAGATTAGCGTGCCGACCCACCACCACAGGATTTTATAACCTTCCACCTTGGAAAGTACTCCCTGCACAGTGTCCGTATTGATACCCAGGGGATGTCCAGGATAAGCATAGCATTTTGGGGGTCGATCTCCTCCCCAGTACACCACTCCACCAGCCGGTGCACAGCCACTTCTGTCGGGGTACCCATTTATTTATTTATTTTTTTTTCCCTTAACAGTGGTTTGTAAATATGGCCACTAGAGGACACACAATCCCAGCGGTGAGCCTCCAAGATGTAACCCCTAGATGGCGCTATCCAGGGCTACTACCCCTGCCTGATTTGCCACTAACAGGTTGAGGGGCCTGGATCCAATGGCGGGTGCCTCCACCCAGAGGTCAGGGTTTGCAATAGTTAAACTTACTTGGTCACAGCCCTCTGGGACACTGCAACCCCTTTCTTCCCACTAGTGGCCCCACAATATAGCAGAATTACCTTCACAGTATACACTTACCCCAAGGCTGGTTCAGGCACGGGACATCCTGTAAAATAAGATACAGTGCAACAATCACAGTACAGTACTTTAACATAGACAAATACCTCAGGCAGTATAACTTTGTTGAAACAAACAGCTCTGATTTATTTAGGGGATATAACAAGGACAGGGGAAATCAGGTTAATTAGCTTATCACTTTACTATCTACCTATGGCTCTGTGCACAGGCCTATCCTACCAGTTACTGTCCCTGGGTACCCAGGCCCTAGTGGCTAGTCCAAACCGTGGCAGCTGGTGGGGCCCTTTCACACAGAGAAAGGAAAATTAAACAGTCAGCAGTACAGTAATTCCATTTGGATTTAATGTGGCAATTCAACAGGAGCGACCCGAATTAGTACTCACGACCTCCAAAGAAGATATGGTCCTTCAATGTCAGCAGGGCTACTTTTGATCTCCAAAGACTCCTCACATTTATATGGTAAAAAAAAAGCACTATACCAGGCAGGCTGCATCTGTATCCCAATCGCAATTACTGCACAATAACCAGGAGAACACACAGCAGATTCAGTTCCTGACAGACCGAGTGTAATTCAACAATTTCTTCAGTCTTCTACAGGGTGAGCCTGGTTTCTACTCTTCAGAGATCCTTTGATTCTTTTCACAGGACGGTTTCAGTCCTAACAAGCAGTTACACAAGTTGTAGACCGGAACTCTGGGCCTTGCACACGTTTTGACTGAAACTGTGCACTGAAGAGCACAGGGTTTCTTTCCCTTCACTTTCAGATCTCAAACTGAAACTCCCAACAGACAAAAACCGGGCACTTCCTTTGAGTTCCTCCCAGTTCTTGACTGGATTGGCTATCACTCACAATAGACTGCTGCTGTTGGTCCAAAAGGCACCGAAGTCTAAACTACATCTCCCAGAGTCACTGCCCATACAATCCTCTTGTGGCTGGCTCAGATTATGAGTCCCAAGTTCTGATTCGTCCAAGGCATCATTTTAGAGCTAGTTTACCCACACTGATTGGTCCAGTTCAGCAGTTCAAACCAGAATGGGGAACTAGGCAGACAGTTCTGACTGCAAAGAAAGCAGGTTAGACAAACTGTAATTTTATTATTACTGTAAATGATTTCTGGCAATCAGTTACATCTTTCAGACAGGTTCCCTTTGCACTCTAGTGACTGCAAAATGGGGTGAATTGGCAGCAGCTTGAGTGGTACTCAATCAAAGAAACACACAGTCCCCCATACAAACTAATTATGTCTGCAAGCAGACAGCTCTTAAAGAGACAGTACCAGAGGTTCTAAAAACACTCACTGATAAATGGCTTAAACGCCAAACACCATTCAGGCTTGGAGCATTCAAGCAAGCTCCTGGAAGTCTTTTGGGAACCCCCATTTGCAGGGGGGTTACACAAACAAAAAGCACAACTTACTAATATGGTAGCCAGACCATCCTTGCAGATTTATGCAGAAAATAAAGTTTTCATATGAAAGAGATGTAAATATAGGTTCCTTCTATTGCTGTGCCCACATATCCTAAAAACACAGAAACATAGAAGTTGTCAGCAGATAAGGACCTTTTGGCCCCCCTAGTCTGCCCAGTCTTCCTTGCCTACTGTGCCACCACAGACCCTACTTAATCTCCGGTTGTCTCCTCCCCTTGCCTTACTACCAAGGTCTCCTTGTATCTGTTCCATGCATGCTTGAATCCTGTCACCATTTTGGCACCCACTACCTCCACTGGAAAGCTGTTAGGCATCCACCACCTTCTCCGTGAAGAAGTATTTCCTCACATTTCCTCGGAGCCTCCCCACAACTTCTTAGCATGACCTCTTGTCCTCGAGCTTCTTTTTCTATGGAAAATGCTACCTTCAAGTACCTTATTAACACCTGTTTATTTGAATGTTTCTACCATACACCCCCCTTACTTCCTTTCCTCTAGAGCGTACATATTTAGTTCCTTGAGTCTCTCCTCATAAGGCTTTTGATGCAGACCCTGCACCATTTTGGTAGCCCTCTTCTATACTGCCTCCACCTTTATCAATGTCCTTCCAGAGGCCTCCAGAACTGGATACAGCACTCAAGGTGGGGTCTTACCAGTGATCTGTACAGGGGTATATTACCTCCTTCTTCCTACTGGTGATACCCCTCCCTATGCACCCGAGCATCCTACTAGCCGTCCCCACTGCCTTATGACGCTGCTTGGCTACCTTCAGGTAATCAGAAATGATTACCCCCAGGTCCCTTTCCTGTTTGGTGGTTGCCAGTACTTCCCCTCCCAATTGGTACATAGCCCCTGGGTCTCTGTGCTTCAGTTGCATGATTTTGCACTTTTTTGCATTGAAACCCAGCTACCAAACCTTTCACCATTTTTCTAAGTTTTTACATCATCAAATTATCCTCATCCCTCCCTCCCCCGTGTGTCTACTCTGTTGCAGATTTTGTGTCATCTGCAAACTGGCATATTTTCCTTCTACCCTTTCTACAATGTCACTAATAAAGACATTGAAGAGGACCTGGCATAGTACTGGTCACATTGCCTTCTCCAGAGTTGACACCATTTACCAGCACCCTCTGACTCCTGTTGCTTAATCAGTTTCTTATCCAGTTTATAACTTTTTGACCCACTCCTGGACAGGTCAGCTTGTTCACCAGTCACCCATGGGAACAGTGTCGAAGGCCTTACTGAAATCCAGGTAGGCCACATCTACCACTCTTCCCTGATCCACTACCCTGGTCACCCAGTCAAGAACTGAATCAGGTTTGTCTGGCAAGACCCCCATGAAAACATGTTGCTTTGGATCCTGTAATCCACTGGTTACAAGGTATTCCACTATCCTTTCCTTCAGTAGTGTTTCCATTACTTTGCCCACTACTGAAGTCAGGCTGACAGGTCTGTAATTTCCTGCCTCCTCCCTGTTCCCACTTTTGTGAAGTGGGACCACATCTGTCCTCCTGCAGTCCCTCGAAACCTCCCCTGTTTCTAATGATAAGTTGAACAGAGTTGTCAGAGGTGCAGCCAGCACCTCTTTGAGCTCCTTCTGTATCCTGGGGTGCACCCCATCAGATCCCATTGCCTTGCCTACTTTTAATTGTGCTAGTCTCTTCAGGACTTTCTCCTTTGTAAAAGAAGTGGTATCCACCTCCCTACTGTTTATGCCATGTTCCCTTACTTTTGGCCTGTCACCTACCCCTTCTTCTCTAAAACTGAACAAAAGTAATTGTTCAATATGTCTGCCTTCTTTTGGTACTACTTTTTGCACACCCCTTCTTCCCCTTTTATCCCTCCTATTCCCATTGTGGTCTTCCTCTGCTCGCTGTATATCTAAAAACAGTTTTAGCCCCTTCTCTTACTGATTGGGCAGTATTCTCCTCTGTTTGTGCCTTTACACGTTAAACTGCCTTCCCAGCCTCCCTTTGTTTCTCCTGGTAGTTTTCCCTATCCTCCTCCTTCTGTGTCTTTTGGTACTTTCTAAATGCTAGTTTTTTTGCTCTTTTTCTGCTATGTCTGTAGAGTAGCATAGCAGCCTCTTTTTTCTCTTGCCCTTGTTAACCTGCCTGACAGATTTGTTGCCTTTTCAATGCCCCCCTTTATTTTTGCCCATAGTTCCTCAATTCCCTCCAGATCCTCTATCCCTGCCAGGGCGTCCCTGAGGCATTCTCCCATTTCTCTGAAATCGGCCCTCCTGAAGTCCAGGACCCTTGTCTTAGTGCGGCTCGGTTCTGGCCCAGTCCTTATATTGAACCACACTGTATGGTGATCGCTGGACCTCAGGTTGTCACCCACTGTGACGTCAGCAACACTGTCCCCATTTGTCAGTACCATGTCCAGTAAAGTCCCCCCCCCAACAAGTGGGCTTGACTATTTACCTACGAAACGCCCCTTGCAGGGAGTCCAGGATGCCCCTACTTCTGACTGTTGCTGCAGCTGGTAGGCTGCAGTCCACAACTGGTAGATTGAAGTCCCCCACCAGCAACACCTCCCCCTTGCATGTCATCCTTTGGATGGCTTCCATCATGCCCTTATCCACACCTCTCCCCTGTGCTGGAGGCCTGCAGATCACTCCTGTGTGAATAGTGGCCCCCTTACGTGTTTCCAGGGTGACCCGCAGTACCTCAACCCCTCCCTGCTCTCCCTGTATTTCTGTGGCTTTTACTTTGTCCCTAACTTAAACAGCCACTCCTTCCCTTTTTTTACCTACCCTGTCTTTCTGAACAAAGTATACCCTGGTATGGCTACACCCAATCCTAGTTTTCATTGCACCAGGACTCAGTAATTGCAACAATATCCAGGTCTGCTTCTGCCATGGTGGCCTTTAGGTCTGCAATCTTGTTGCCTAGACTTCGAGTGTTTGCACACATGGCTCTCCAGATTGTGCTGCCACCCCCCTCTTTTTTCCCATTTGCCCCCCTTTATTTCCTCCACTACTGTATATATCTCATTATCACTCTTGCCTTCTATCCCTCGGATTCATTTGTTATGCGGTTCTTTTTGGGGATTTCATCCTCTCAGGATTCCCCTTGCTGACCTCGTTTGCCTGTGTGAGGGGAGACAGTTTATGCCTCCCTTCATCTTTCTTCCTCCACCCTTGGTTAATTTAAATGCTGGCCAATGTAGCGTTTAAACTGCTAACTGAGGACCATGGTTCCTCTCCTGGATGGATGCAGGCCATTGCCCCAGAACAGGCCCTTATCCCTCCAGGTGGGGCCCCAGTCCCCACTGAAGCTGAAACCTTCTTCTCTGCATCATTCCTTCAACCATGCGTTGAAGTTGCTGGTGCGGAAAATCCTGCCCTCCACCCTGTCATAGACAGCACTTCCAAGAAAGTCACAGATCATGCCACCTGCCTAAGACACCTCCCCAATTCCCTGAACTCCTCCTGAACTATTGCTAGCTCATCCCTAGCCAGGTCCTTAGTTTTCAGATGGACAGTGACATCTAACTCTCCCTCCCTTCCTGCTGCCCCATCGATTCTTTGGATCTTCTTTCAATCCCTGCATGCCATGGCGCCAGGAAGGCACTGAACCTCCCTCCCCTCATCCTTACCTGTTCCCAACTCTATCCCCCTCAGTATGGAGTCCCCCACCAGGATTCACTTCCTACTCTGAGATCCTCTGCAACCCCCCTTGTGGTCTCCACTATGGAAGCGCCCCACATCCTCCCCGGTCACTACTTTGAGTTACTGTGTGGGATATACCTGCTCTGCCAGTGTGGCGTAGGAGTTTTGCAGTGGAACTGGGTGTGAGATGTGCCTTCGCTCCACCACCCCAACCCACTGTTGTCCAGCCACTCCTCCTTCTGGGCAACCTCTGAGGTAGCAGCGGTGGACTAGGTGGTCCCTGGGTAAGGGAGAAGGTCCTCCAAACCCAAGCCAACTCGGCCTTGAGTCTGGCAACCTCCTTCCTCAGCCCAGAGAGGTGCACACAGATAGGGGAGCAACGCAGCCTCCAGAAAGTCTCCCCTGAAGACTGCCGACCCACTGCACTGCACCACTCCCTTCATCCTATCCTACCTGCTTTCTCTGTTATTTTACCCCTTTACATTACCTTTATTAACCAACCCTATATAGGGAGTTTAAACAACCTCTAAGTTTCTGTAAGTTTTGAACCTCTCGTGTAGGTTAGCCTTGTATAGGGTGCTACACCTGTTTTCCCTGGCTAACTTCCTCCTGACAGACTCCCCTGTGTTGTCCTTTACGCTGCAGTCCTTCGTGCAGTGGTCCGCAGCTCAGAGGTCCACTTGATGGATACTTCCTTATGTATCAGGCAATGGTTGACTGGCTCACTTGAATGCAACAATGTTTTATTTTATTTTTTATTTATTTATTCCACACAAAACCCTTTAGACTGCCTATTTTCAAAGAGTTTAGGGTCAGGTACAACAGAGGACAATAGTCATCTGGACTCTTATACATACATTTTTAGGCTAACCCACATGTGACGTGCAGACTTTAAGTGCAGTTACCTTACAATACAAACTGGTTGGTACAATAACAATTAGTCGTACAGTACATACAATAAGAGAAATATTGTGCATCACCAAGTTACACAGGTTTGCTTAAGTGCGATAATTCTATTACTAGGTAGTGAAATTCAACTAGTTTACAGTAAGTGCCCAGTCATGAGTAACAGACGGAGGAGACAAGAACAGGTATCAGCTGAAGCAACTGCATGAACGGGGGTGAGAAAGGAAAGAAGTTGAGATTGAAAAATGCTGATAGAGCCAGACAATTTTAGAGTGGGGCGGCAGCTCATTCCACAGTTTAGGGAACCTGAAGGAGAAGCAAGCTTAACCTATGGAGGTTCTCTTATGGGGCAACGCCAGGGAGTTCGTCACCTCTTGTAGCATATTTTTGGTCTACTTCTTGAAGCATGGCCAGGACACCTGGGGTCAGCAGGCCAAGAAGGGCTTTCTTGCCAGTGACTAAGGTGCTGTAGTGTCTTGAATCTAGGTTTAGCCATCCTAAGGTGCTATAAAGTAAGCAGGTGTGAGAGTCCTGCCTTAAGCCAAGCACAAAACGTCAGGTTGTATTCAGTAGACTCCTGACCCTGGTCAGTGTACTGTCACTAGCTGCACCATAGACTATTAATCCGTAGTCGATTAAGCTAACAATGTAGGACCTGGCTAGAATATTCTTTATCTCCTGGAGGAAGTTATGCCTGTGTTTATACAGCAGTCCTTGTTTAGAGGTGTCAGTCTTGACTAAGGCATCAATGTTTTATTTATTTATTTATTTAAAAATCTTAGAATTACAACCTTAGAGTCAGAGACTCATTTCCAAAGGCTCCACATCAGATTCACAATACAGATATACACAATACAGTAGATCAAGAGATACAGAGGATATAGTTCACAGTTCATAATACAGACATAAGTAACACAGTGTATCAATAAAGCATATATACAGTTCATAATACAGACTTGGGTAACACAGTGTATCAATAATGCACAGGGTACCATGCCAGGTGTACACAATTAAAGCAGTGAGGGAAGACAGGTAGTGCGAGTTATTGGAGCAGTCTGTAGGGAGACTTTGTCAGGGTTACAGCAGAGGGAAGGCAGGTAGTGCGAGTTTTAGGGCAGTCAGTAGGGAGACTTTGCAAGTTTTTATATGTGCTGTATAAGTAAAGGCAGAGTCCAGGATGATCCCAAGATACTTGAATGTATCTACCTGTTCAATAGGGGTGTCTGAGGAAGAGGAAATGTTTAAGGATAGGGAAGGGGGGCCCTTACTATGGGTGGCGAAGAGCATAGCTTTGTTTTTTCCAGTATTCATAACAAGCATATTGGAAGAGAACCACTGTTGAATGGCAGAAAAGTCAGCCTGAAGTCTCTGCTGCAGTATGCCCAAGAGGAGGTGATTACTGCATCATCAGTCTATAGAAGGCTTTTAGTGAATTTACAGGCTGAGGGAAGATCATTTACAAATAGACAGAAAAGAAGGGGACCCAATATAGATCCTTGGGGAACATCAATAGTAACTGATCTATATTCAGAGAGGGTACCACGGTACTTGACAGCCTGAGTCTGACCTGCCAGGTAACTGATGAACTATTGGGAACCAGTGTAAGGACAACTAAGAAAAAGATGGTCTTCTGTTTCTACACATGAACAAAAAGTAAACCAATGGAAAGGGATGTCCTTATCAGTGTTTCTAACTCCCCCCACACATGCCTCTGGGTCAGTATCTTTCTGTCACATGTTTATGTTTGTGATTAGCCACACACCCACCCTTCCATGGCAACTAAGCCATGCTATATTGCAGCTATAAACAAGAATCAGTTCTATCTTCGATGAGGAGCTCAACGCAGGCTCTCCCTACTCGGTCTGTGCTGGATGATTTTTCAAACTGGTTACCGGTCCTTTGTTAGTTCGGCCCATAGTCGAATTTGGCATCAATTTGCACCACTTGCCCTGGAGAGTCTGATTTTTTAATAAAAGATTGCTCGTTTTCCACAATTTCTGGCTTTATAGGCAAATTAAATCACTGTAGTTGAAGAGCTATCACTGCACACGTCTAGTCGGTGAGAGTGCTCAGTAACACCCCCTAATTCTATGTTTTAATGAATTTATAATGTCTTGTGGCCAATCAATAAAATCCATTTGTACTAGGTTAAGCTGTGCTGTTTTTTTTTTTTGGTTTTTTTTTAGTAACTGAGGGAAATTTGGCCATGCCACTGAGGAAATTCCCCTGCTCTCCACAGTGAAAAGGCAGAGATACTGAATGAATACTTTTGCTCAGTATTCACAAAAGAAGACGAGGAGGAGTTACCTAAACCAGACAATAGAAACACTCTGGGTAGGGGGGGTTGACACCAGTCCATTTACAGAAGAAAGAGTCCTGAAAGAACTCCTAAAACTCAAGGTGGACAAAGCAATGGGGCCTGATAGGATTCACCCCAGAATCCTAAAAGAACTAAGGGAGGACCTAGTGACGCCACTGACCACACATTCTAACAAATCATGGGAGGATGGGGTGGTACCTGAGGACTGCAGGAGGGCAGATGTGATTCTCCTTCACAAAAGTGGGAGCAAGGCAGAAGCAGGAAACTACAGACCTGTAAGTTTGACCTCAGTGGTAGGGAAAATGATGGAATCACTTCTAAAAGAAAGAATTGTTGAGTACCTAGAGGCCAGCGGGGTACAGGACCCAAAGCAGCATGGATTTACATCAGGAAGGTCATGTCAGACGAATCTAATTGATTTCTTTGACTGGGTGACCAAAGTAATAGACCACGGAGGGGCTGTGGATATGGCCTACCTAGACTTTAGCAAAGCATTTGACACAGTCCCGCACAAAAGACTAATAATCAAGTTAGCCAGCCTGGGAGTGGGTTCCAGGGTGGTAGCCTGCGTAGCAAACTGGCTGCACAACAGGACACAGAAGGTAATAGTGGAATGGAATACATTCCGAAGAAAGGGGGGTTACTAGTGGAGTACCTCAGGGCTCAGTACTGGGTCCAGTCCTCTTTAACATCTTTATAGGTGACATTGCAGAGGGTCTGGAGGGAAAGGTATGCCTCTTTGCAGATGATACAAAGATCTGTAACAGAGTTGATACACAAGGGGTGGTAGAAAGGATGAGAAGGGACTTGGCAAGGTTGGAGGAATGGTCAGACATATGGCAACTTAGATTCAATGCAAAGAAGTGCAGAGTAATGCACCTGGGAAACAAAAACCCAGGAGAAGAGTATACAGTAGCAGGGGAGGTACTAACAACAACAAAACTGGAAAGGGACTTGGGGGTAGTCATATCAGATGACCTAAAGGTGGGTAAGCAATGTGAGAAGTCAATAAGAAGAGCCAGGGGGATACTGGGATGCATAGGACAGGACATCACAAGTAGAAAAAGGGAAGTGGTTATCCCTCTGTACAGACAGTTGGTGAGACCCCATCTAGAATACTGTGTGCAGTTTTGGAGACCCCATCTACGCAAGGACATAGACAGGATGGAAGCAGTCCAGAGGAGGGCAACTAAAATGGTGCAGGGTCTGCATCAGAAACCATATGAAGAGAGACTGAGAGAGCTTAATATGTATACCCTTGATGAAAGGAGGGACGGGGGGACATAATAGAAACTTTTAAGTACGTCAAGGGAATCAACAAAGTCCAGGAGGGTAGCATCTTTCAGAAAAAGAGATGTGTAAGAACAAGGGGGCACAATTTAAAGATAGAGGGGGGACAGCTCAGGGGTAATGTGAGGAAATTTTTTTTCACGGAGAGAGAGTGGTGGATGCATGGAACCCTCTTCCTGGGGAGGTTGTTTGGTCTAAAACAGTGGGGGAATTCAAACGTGCATGGGACAGACATAAGGCAATTGTAGTGGGGGGTTGCAGGAAGTAGGCTGTTGGTTAACTAGAATCTGCAGCTTATCCAATAGGTAGGGAAATGGGCAAACTGGGTGGGTCAAGTGGTCCTTATCTGCCTTCAAAGTCTATGTTTCTATGTTTCTATTGTGTCTTGTAGGCATTTGACCTCTTCAGTTTCCCTCCTCCTTGGGCAGGAGGGCATTTCCAGCAGGGAGAGAAATTTTAAGGCAATAATACCCTATAACAATGAGACAGCTATCTCGTGAAATCCAGACTATTGGAATTTTCCATTCTTTTAATTTGAGATAAATTTGCTTCATGTATGCTGGTACATCCCTTAAATGGTTTTGTTTTGGTATCTTGTTACAACCCTTTGCCCAGTTATCCCGAAATACCATTATCTAATCCTCAGTCCAGGGTGCCCAAGATGTAGGAACAAAAATGTCATCCAAAAAAAAGACAACTGAGTGGATCGTGACCAACCCTCCTTCCTTTGCTGGAAGATAGGTAAATTTCTTTTCACGGAACTGTGCCTGTTCCCCTGCATAAGCTGGAAAAGGCACTATGGTCCCCATTTTCTAAAGGTCAGCATGGCACAAGCCAGGTTTGTGCCATGCTAACCAGGAATAGCACCAGCCGAAAAGGGTGGGGCCATATTCAAAGGCTATGTATATGTGGCGCACCAACAGCACCTTGGCGCACAGTATTGTGCTGCTCTTATGCAACTGAGGGAGCTCCCATGCATACGCAGCGCAGCATGATATTGGAAGGATTTCAGAGGCGTTAAACAGCTGTACGAGTGGTGCAGTTTAACGTTTCTGAAACCCAGCCCTTAACAGTGCGCAGAGGGGGTGGGTGCCCTGCACACCTTCTACGCACTGTCAAGGCTAAGTACCCTGATGGTCCAGCAGTCCCTCCCTAGCCCCAATCCCCTTTCCGGTATTTCTTTTTTATATTAAACCCTGGTGGTTTAGCAGTCCCTCCCATGTCCCAGTCCCAGTCCTGTTAATCTTTTTGTAAACCCTGGTAGTCTAGCGGTCCCTCCCATGTCCCAGTCCTCATCCTGTTAATCTTTTTGTAAACCCTGATGGTCTAGCGGTCCCTCCCATGTTCCAATCCCTGTCCCAGTATTTGGAATAAAATCCCTGGTGGTCTAGTGGACCTCCCACTCCGCTAGTATGTCCAACACCATGCTTCTGCTCACCAAACTCTGTCCCAACCTCAGAGCTGGCACCGCACAGCCTCCCGACACACCAGCCGGGCCACAGACTGAGCTCTCGTGACACACTTACTGTAGTTACTGTACTATACTGTGGCCGGCTGTGGTAGTGTGCAAAGGGCTGTGCCAGTTGCCGGTTCTCGGGGTTGGGACGGAGGGGGGAATGGGGTGGTGGGACATACCTGCTGGGGGGGGCCACTAGACTACCAGAGATTTTATTTAAAATACCGGGACAGGGATCAAGACATGAGAGGGACCACTAAACCACCAGGGTTTACAAAAAGAGTAACAGATGGGGATCAGGACATAGGAGGGACCGCTAGACCACCTACAATTAATATAAAAAATACTGGGAAGGGGATCGGGGCTAGGGTGGGATCGCTAGACCACCAGGGTTTACAAAACAGATAATGGGGAGGGGATCTGGGCTAGGGAGGGGGGACCTGGCAAGGTGCAATAGGCCCATGTGCGGACATGCAGATGAGTCCATAATGGGCGTGCAAATGGACCACTAGTGCCGTGCATGCCCAATGGGCTCATCTGCATGTTTGGGCTGAATATCACTCATAATAGGGGCCATGGCACTAACCAGTGTGTGCTGCGCTGTACCCCTATGGGCAGTCTTCAGCGCAGCCTTCTGGTAGAGTGGCACAAAACATGGCGACTTGCTCCTGTGTGCCATGCTACCATGACCCGATATTCAGACAGGTAGCGCAGTCAGTTCGTATCGCACTGTCTGAATATGGCGTCAGAGCCAGCTGGCCCTATTTTTTCACGCGGCACCCTCATATTGGTCTGGAAGAGGTTGATCTGGTCTGATTTTATTATTTCATTATGCTGTTTGATGTGATGTATTTTACTGGTTTGTATTGTAATGTTTTATCATGGTGTGATTTTATAATCTGTTCTGCGCCTTGATTCTTGAAAAGCGCATTCAAAATAAAGACTATTATTATTATTATTATATATGCACATGCAGCTGGCTGCCTCAGAATATGGGACCCTATATATCCTGCTTTCCAAAGATGTGGTGGAAAAACGGAAGTAATGTGTATAAAAATTGGCAGTATCAGGGTTTTGACTAACATAACCCTTTTCTTTTTTGATAAGGACATCTGTTTCCATCGGTTTACTTTTTGTTCACATTCAAACAGTTTACCATCCCATTTTTTTTGGCCCCATCTCCTTGGTCAAACAAAATACCCCCAAAGTTTGTACATCAGAGTCCTGCTATGGAATGCCACAGTTCGTGGGAAGAACCCCTCTTTGTTGCAAGTGGCCTAAAGGCACAATGAAGCTTTTGCCACAGTTAATTTTAGGAGCAGCTGATACTGTTGAAAATTATTGAAAAAGGGACACAGCATTTTCCCCTGAAGCTCTATCTGACACAGATAAAACCATGTCATCCACACAAGCAAGTACTTTTGGAGGGGGGGGTAGGCACTGGGATCTAATAGTATAGTATAGTGGTTAAGAACACTGAGCTGCAAACCTGGAGACCTGGGTTTGACTCCCAGAGTCCCCATTTGCATATACTCTGAGACCATGAACAAGTCACTTAACTTCCCTGTGCTCCTAGGATGCACCTGGAAACAAGCCTTGGCTTACTGCGCCTTTCCTGGCCAAACATTTGTAAAATAAATAAATAAAATACTAGTATTAGGCCTACAAGTTCAGAGCCTTGAATTTTCCTTAGCAGAGCGTCTATGCAGAATGTATGTAAAATAGGACTTAGGGGGCATCCCTGATGACCCTCCTCCGTATTTTAATCAAGCTACCCTTTCAGCCATTAATCGATGGCCACATATTTGCATTATCATAGAACAGTTTATTCCAGGTAACAAATTTTTTCTGGAATACCAAAATACTTTTATACAGAAAAAGGGTAGGTGCGGGATACTTGGTCGAAGAGTAGGGGAATTTTTTATTCAAAACTCAAAATAAAATACAGCAATGTATTACTTCATACAACTTTGTCACAGAAAACCAATAAGTCAATAAATGTAACATGTAAAAATCTCAAAACTTAATAATCCATATTTATACAAGATCCCTTCCCCCTCCCCACAAAAAAATTGAAAAATACTGCTTTGTAAATTTGTACAAAATCATAACAATTTATAGATAGATCAAATTGTACAGCATACGAAATCATATAAGAAGAGCAAAATAAAATTTATACATATAGAACTTAAAATAAGTATTAATTCATACAGTAATCCTGAAATGTATCATGAAAACAAAATAATTCACCTCCCCCTTCCCCACATAGAAGGGTAAGGAAAAGTTCATTACCTAACAAAAGAAATATAGGTAACATAACAATGTCAATTAACACAAAGATCAAAAATGTGTACAAAAAAATGTATCATCATAGAAAATAAAAAAAAAATAAAAGGACTACACTCAGAAGTACCAAAAGAAAAGGACCATATAAAAAGGATACAAAAATAAAGTAGAAATATTAAACTTTAATAGCAATAGCTTTGTGGTTACCCTGTGTCTAACCAATTCAAATGTTTCCAATATTTTTGAAACTGAACTTCTGGAAAGTGAATATGTTCAAAATGTTTAATCTTTACAATTGCATTGTGTATCTTCCAAAATAACTGTATTGGGGTCAAATACTGTTTTTGCAAGGACCATGCACAGCGTGCTTGCCAAATATGATACTTGATACAAGACAAAATTACATGAATTGTATCAGGAAAATATTTACTCCAAGAGTATGGCAAAATTCCAAAAAACAAAACTTCTTCCGTTAAAGTTTGTAAAGGTATTTCTATCCACTGAGTGTTAGCATAGGACCAAAATTCAACCACATAGGAACAGTCAAAAAACAAATGCTGAACCGTCTCAAGTGGTGCATGACATAAATGTCTTCTTGGGCAACCTCTATCTGACACACCCTTATGCTTTAGATTCCCCTTAACATTCAATTTCAAATGTGCAGTAAGCCAAACTACATCCCACATATATGCAGGGATATGTTTAGATACCAACATGTTACTTATTTGTGAAAATTTAGGTAATGAATATTCCATAAATGGTGAGGGAATCAAAAATTTCTCCATAATCTTCCCATATAATGTTTTCCTTTGATAAGTTTCTAGGTGAATCCTTAAAATTCTCCAGATTTTTAATTTCGAAAAAATGGATTTAAAATATTCAGGAAGACCCTTCAGAGATTTTTGTTTGGGAATGCTTTTAGATGATTCCCATCCTAAGATCCATGGGGAGACAGTATCCCACACCCAGTCTTCCCAAATTTTACCAACTTTATGTAACAAAGGACAAATATTCTTAGTGATAAACAAAGAAAAAAAGAATACAATAGGATTCACCATTCTAATCCCTCCTAACTTAAAATCCTGATATAATATTCTTCTTTTAATAGGGTTTAGTCTACTACCCCATATGGCAGAAAAAGATAATCCATAAAGAACAGTATCTAAGGATGTCGGAGGGGGAAAAATTGCCCCTAAATACAAAAACATACTTAATAAAAAGGTTTTGACCATAAATACCCTCTTCTTCTTTGACATCCTCCATTTATTCCAGGTTGAGACTTTTTTTTTGAGCAACCAATATAGAAAGATCCCAATTATATCTAGCTGGATCTTCCATGCCCCAATGGATGCCTAAAATTTTACCTGGACCTATGCATACCAGAATATTCGGACAATCCAGTACCACCAATGGATCTAGATTAACAGGAAAGTACTTACTTTTTGTGAGATTTATTTGAGAACCAGAGCCCTCCGCATATGCCATCAGCAAGGCCGCAGTAGCATGGCACGATGGGAGATCTGCCAAAGTAAGACAAAGATCATCAGCATAGGCAATCGTTTTAATTTCCGTACACGTACTGTTAAATGATAGACCCCTAATACTGTCAGTAACATTAATTTGGGTAAGAAGGGGTTCTAAAGATAAAATATATAACAAGGGACTTAAAGGGCATCCTTGTCTAACACCCCTGGTAACTAAAACTGGATGTTCTAACCAACCATTCACAAAAGGGATTGCTAAAGCCGCATTGTAACATGTTTTCAAACACTCTATAAAAGATAATGGAAAATTCATACATGTAAGACAGGCCCACAAGTAATGATGCGAGACACTATCAAAAGCTTGTTTCTGGTCCAAACTAAGGATGAAACCCATAAGCAGGATTAAATCAGTGGAGGGATGGGCACAAGACCCGGGGGAGCAGGCTGAGGTACTAAATGAGTACTTCACCTCAGTTTTCACCAGGGAAAATGGGGGTGCTGCATCATACATGGGAGGAGACAGAGATACTGAGGAGGGGGGGACCCTTACCGATCGGCAGGTCTGGGGGAGGGGGAGGCATCACTGGCAGGAGGGGAGGGCTAAGCAGGAGAAGAGGTACCAGAAGTGGAAATCACAGCAGAGAGTGAGGAAGCCCTCAGCTCCCTTAAGACGGAGAAAGCACCGGGCCGGATAAATTACATCCCAGAGTGCTGAAGGAACTTGCAGATGTCCTGGCAAAACCCCTGGCAGAGCTTTCACCCATCTCTCTGAGGACAGGGTGGGTGCCCCAAGACTGGAAGGTGGCGCATATAGTGCCTATCCACAAGGGGGGATCAAGGGAGGTGGCAGGGAACTACAGGCCTGTCAGCCTGACCTCGGTGGTGGGCAAGGTGATGGAGGGCATTGTCAAGGAGAGGCTGGGGGGACCTGGATAAGTCAGGGTGCCTGGACGATAGACAGCATGGATTCATCCCTGGGAAATCGTGTCAGACAAACCTGGTGGAGTTCTATGACTGGGTGACAAGTGCCTTGGACCTGGGTAGACCAGTGGATGTCCTCTTTCTGGACTTCAGCAAGGCATTTGACTCTGTTCCTCACGTGGGCCTGTTGGATAAGCTGGGAGAAATGGGGGTGGGGAACCAGATGATCAGATGGATAGGCAATTGGCTCCAGGACCGGACCCAGAGGGTCGTAGTTGGTGGGATAGTCTCATCCCCAAGGAGGGTCATTAGTGGGTCTCACAGGGATCAGTCCTGGGCCCTTCTGTTCAACGCCTATGTATCTGACATAAGGACAGGAATCAGGAGTGAGATGAGTCTCTTGCAGATGACTCGAAACTGGGGCGGTGGTGGATGGGGAGGAGGGAGGGTGGCCTACAGGGGACCTCGAGGCTCTGGAAAGATGGTCTAGAAAGTGGAAGCTGAGGGTTCAATGCAGGAAATGCAAGGTACTCCACCTGGGGGCAGAAACCCAGGTCAAGTGTACACCCTGGGGAATCTACAAGTCTCGATGGCTGAGAGAGGACCTGGGGTGGTGGTGGATGTCAAGATGAACAACTCGGAGACTTGTAGGAGGGCAGCAGCCAAGGCCAACAGTATGCTGGGATGCATCGCTAGGGATCACCTCAGAAGGAGGGAAGTGATACTCCTCTGTATAACTGCTTGGTGAGGCCGCACCTGGAGTACTGCGTGCAGTTTTGGAGGCCATACTAAGCGGGACATTAACCTCCTGGAGAGGGTCCAGAGGAGGGCAACCAAAATGATTTGGGGCTTGGGGGACAGGACCTATGAGGAGAGGCTGAAGAGCTAAATATGTACACATTGGAGAGAGAAGGGACCGGGGGACATGATAGAGGTCTTTAGGTACATGAAGAGGGTAAATAGGGAGGAACAGTCGGGTGCTTGAAGGAAGGAGGAAGGGGCCACTAGAGGGCATGGCTGGAAGCTGGAGGGAAGATTCAGGGAGAAAGGAGGAGGTGCTACTTCACTGAGAGGGTGGTGGAGCCATGGAATGCACTGCCTAGGGGGCTGGTGGAGGCAGAGACAGTGGAGGGGTTCAAGAGGGGGTGGGACAGGTACAGGGGAAGGGTTCGGGAAGCAAAATCCAATGCAGCAAGAATATCCGGAACTGGGAAGGGAGAAGCCAGAGAAGGCGAGGGGGACAGCAAGGTCAGCACCCAGGTTGGGGACTGACCAAACGAGCAGACACGAAAGACCGTTAGGCCTATTCTGCTGGCATTTTAGTATGTTAGTATGTTAGTATAAGGTCACCCGAAAAGCCTCTGGAAAATATTTCGCGTAATAAAATAAGACCGTCTTGTATTGATCTCTCTGGTACGGAACAAAACTGAGTAGGATGAATTATAGCCTCTAAACAAAGACATAAACGATTACTAAGAATTTTTGAAAGGATTTTATAATCACTGTTCAAAAGGGTAATTGGTCTCCAATTATTTAAACAATCCCTATCACCTTGTTTATATAATAATATTACCAATCCTATATACACACTGGAAGGTAAAAGTCTAGCGTTCAAACTACTTGAGAAAAGATCAGCTAGTTCATCTAGCAGCCAAGGTACCAAAAGTTTATATAATTCATTTGGCAAACCATCTGAACCTGGTGTCTTCCCTATATGGGAATGGACAATTACATATCTCACTTCTTGTACAGAGACAGGTTGTAGTAAACTTGGGATTAAATGGTCAGGAACTTTTTTAAGAGAACAAGAGGATAGCCATTCCTGTATACAGGAGTCTGTAGGCCGTAGGCCTGCAGTAAACAATGTTTTAAGCTCTCTGTCAACCTCCTCCAAAATATAATCTTTCCCATGTATCACTTCTCCTGTGGGTTTTCTCAGTGTTGTTATATGTTTTCTTTGTCTAGAAGCATTACAAAAATCAAAAGGATTTGTATGGGCTCTAGTACCACTGATACCAAACCTCTGTTCCTGCTGTAATGAAGACATACGATTATATTGTAGTTGTGTCAGTTTTTCTTTTAAATTTCAAAATTCTTGCTCATCACAAACATGATCTTTCATAATATGTTCCTGAAACATAAGGAAAGATTGTCTTATGGCAGAGTATTCTTGTGCTTTATATCTACCTATTTTTGGAAAAAAATTTTGAAATTCTCTTTTTGTATCTTCCCACCATAGTTACTTACTCTCATATAAAAAAATACTGATTTTCTAGCTAAAACAGTAGCTTGAAATCCGTCCTTAACTTCTGGAATATTTAACAGAGATAAATTTAATTTCCAGTATCCAGACCCCCTAGAGGTTTTGTGGCAATTTGAAAGGGTAGCACTAAGAAGTGCATGATCTGACGTGGCTACTAAGGAAACGTTTGGTACTCTAGTTTGTAAAGAAGAAGAAACAAACCAGTAATCAATACGAGAGGATTTTTTTCCCTGAAAAAAAGTATGGGGGGCCACAGTATGGTGTGAATATATATCATTTAACCCAGACTGAATAAGTAAGTAATTCAAAAAATGAGTATCACAATAGACCTTTGAAGTGGAAAAATGCCTATCCTGAATTGTACGGTTGATATTAAAATCACCCCCAAATAAAACATTCCTACTAGTAAAAAGAAAAGGCCGTATTTTCTTTAATAAAGAAATTCTACCAGTTTTAGTTTGTGAACCATAAATGTTGATTAATCAAAAATCTATTGAAGCTAAAGTAATATCTAATAAAAGAGCACAACCAGGTAAAATATCTACTATATGTGTAACTTTTACATGAGGGGTAGTAAAGCAAATCCCTAAGCCTGAACAAAGGTCTTCTCCCCCAGACCAATAACTGGGACCCCATATCCATGCTTCAGAAGCCTTAGCAAAATCTTGTAAGGAATACAATCTGGTATCCTGAAAAAATATTATGTCATATTTAAGGGTAGAAAATAAATCAAAAGTAGCTAACATTCGTACCTCTGAACGAATACTATTCGTATTTAAACTAGCTATTGTAAAATCATAACTAGCACAATTTTTGAAAGAAACCATTCAATCAGGTAATAGCAGTAGACAATCTGGCGCTTTTCTTGGTTCCTTGTCTAGGTTTAAAACCACTCTTTTTTTTAACCTTACTAGGTACATCAGTATCTGAAACAATCTCCATTTGGGAGGAAGCCAAGGAGGCTGAATCAGAAACTTGATCTGTCCCATCATTTTCAACAATTAACACTGAATATCTATTTTCAATTACTGGCACACCCAGTAATATTTGTGAAGTGTGTTGTAGTGGGGACTGAGACACAGGGACCTCCTTTTGGAAAGAAACAGACGAAGCTGAAATCACCAAAGGAGGAGGGGGGGGGCATAACTTCTGTATCTTGGTGACCTGTGTGGGACTCGGGTGCAAGTGCTTCAGCATTTTCTGTTGGCAAATTCTGAATGGTTTTCCCTGTCTTAGAGCTTTCAGAAAGGGTATGCAATTTTAAAGAGTGATGTATGGTATGTCCCTGTTGTCTCCTCTGTGTTTGAGGTTCAGAGGAAAAGAGAGTCATAGGTTTGGTAGCTCTATGTACATAAAAATCTTGTATACCATAGTCAGTCTCCCCAGTATTGTGAGCAGCCCATGGACATTCCATAAAGTTGTGACCACTTTCATCACAAAGGTTACACTTTGGAGTATTTATACAATGGACACTAACATGGCCTGTATCTCCACAATATGTACATTGTTGAACATTATAAGTAGAGCTAAGATGTCTGGGAGAACCACATTTAAAACAGTGTTTCGATTGCCCTGGATAAAAAATAAATCCCTTGTCCCTACCTATGTAAAAACAGTTTGGTAAATGCTCTAACCTTCTGCAGTTTGATGTAACTTTATCTTCATCTTCCACCCCCCATTCCAGAAACCCTCTGCATCCAAGATAGGATCAGGGGTACCCTGCAGTTCACAATGTTTTTCCAACCAGTAAAGAATGTCTGAAATGTTGACTCCCTCATTCCTAAATAAAATAGTAATAACTCCAAAAGGTTGTTTTGTTAAAGGGATTACTTGAAAAGATGTCCACAAAGGATTAGTTTTAACAGTCATGTGTTTTATCCAAAAACGTTCTAAAAGTTCAGGTGTTCTAAAGCTAATATCAAAAGTAAGGTCCCCCGGGGCATGAATCAAAGCATAGACTTCTGATGGCATAAAGCCTAACGATTGTTTAAGTAAAATGCGCCCCACAAAGTATCTATCCGGGGCAGGATCCATGCCTCCCAAATACCTGAGTCTAATGGCATTTCGTCTTTTAGCCAATTCAATTGGTTTCTAAATAAGTCAACATAAGTAGAATGAGGAACATTATCTGATATCTGGGCCTGATTTTGTTCATGTAAGTCAAAAGGCCCAGATTCAATGTTTAGAATGTTTTCCGGTGGATTCTTTGCAACAGAGAACCCCGATAGCTCACTAGGTATTTTCAAAGGAATGGAAGAATCAGAGTTCAATAACACGTTACCTTGAACCATATTGTCTTGTCTCCTTAGGAGGCCTCTCCTGAGACTCCGGAGTAAAGTTCGCTGTGTCTGAAATGGATACCACTGAAGAAGTAGTAATAGTATCCTGCAGCAAAAAGTCTCCTGAAAGAGGTTGCGATGGCAGAACTGGATCTGCACTCCATTCTCCTGTTTCCATTTGGTGCCATCCGGCGTCCTTCAGGGCTCGTTCCGGTGACCATCCGGGATCTCCCGGAACTGTGCACGCTTCCTTAGCAACCCGATTACTGTCTTCCGGTGATACAAAACCAGCCGCAAATATTTTAGACAAGGCAGAGGAAGAAGAAGCATTTTCTGGACTACGTTTTCTTTTTTTTTCCATGTCCATATCAAGTTGTTTCCGACTCATTTCTGCCTCTAAAAGAAGCAGTTGCTGTTGTAGATAGTACATTTTTCTTCTAACGTTTGAGAGTGTTGCATTTGTGAAGCCATTGAAGACATACTTGCTTCGTAAATAATTGGTGTAGCAGACAGACGAAAGTCTTCCACCCTGGTTTTCTCCAGGGCTTCTGTCGCATTGGCGGTATCAGTCTGAGTGGGTGTTGTGAGAAAAACCGCATCCTCTCCGATAACACATCCATCACCTGCAGCTTCCAGCTCCGAAGTGAGCTCAGCCATCTCTGCAGACAGACGGATGGCACCACCCGTCTACAGAGTAGGGGAATTTCCCCGGTGCCCTGGCCAAATTCCCCCATTCAGTAAAATACCACCAACAGCTAAATATGGTTTAATTTCAGATGGTTTCAACTGACCCCCGATGAGGCTGAAAATAAGTATTGTGTAGCCCTCCTTTCCCGGTTTGTGAAAACTAAATATATAAATAAACAAAAGGATTTGAGGTTTAAGGTCTTGTCCTAGTGGTAGCATACTGGTGTTCTCTGTAACATTGTCGGCATCAGTGAGTACCAAGACTGCCTTTCCCAGTCTGGTGCTATCAAAATCATTGCAGCTGTCTTCTCAATTTCAGTGACACTCTGTAGATTTGTGGAAATGGAAGGAATGCGTACAGGAACCTGTTTCTCTAGGGAGCAGCTAGCGCATCCCCTGGCATGGTCCCCACTAAGAGAGGCCTGCAGCAGAATTGGGATAGCTATCTGTTTTCCCATGAGGCAAGCAGATCTGCTGCTGGTACTCACCATCTCTGAAATACTGAGTTTGGAAGCCCTTGTTTGAGACCACTTGCAAGTTACCTGTCCCGGCCTGCTGAGTGAAACTTCTAGTACCTTCTCCTTCCCTGCGAGGCATACTGCAGAGAGGTTTGCATTAAAGCTGCAAGCCCGGTTCCAGGTCTTCATCAACTTTATACAGAGTTTTGATGGACTGATGCCTCTCTGTTTGTTCATGTAATACATAGCTGCTGTACCGTCTGTCTTTATCAGGACTGTTTAGTCCTGCAATAAGGAGGAACTACACTTCCTGGGAAGGAGCACTGCTCTGAGTTACAGCAAGTTTATATGTTCCTTTCTTTCTTGAGGGGCCCAAGTGCCATTCACTGTTCTCCCCTCCTGATGCCCTCCCCATCCTAGCAGGGATGCATCTGTGTTCAAAACCCTTGTAGGCAGACACTGAAGGAAGGGAATACCTACTCTGAGGCTGCCTCTTTCCACCATTTCAGTGCTGGTACCAACCTGCTTGATACTGATACTTGCTATTTCATTGGTGCATTCTTTAGTGCCGTTGCCTTCTGAGGTGGCAATGAACAGCCCTTATTTCCAAGGCATAAATTAGTTTTGGAAACTTGATTAGCAATATTTACTAATCAAAAAATTTTTGATTAGCAACCAGCCAGGTTTTGATTAGCGGTTTTACAAAATGTTTTTTTATCCACATGGTACAGTCCCTCAGAGTGCAACTGTGGGGGAAAATTTCAAATTGCGAGATAAATTACCGCAGTTCTGTACTTTTTACCACAGTTGCAGGAAAAAAAGTACTACAGCTTGGACATGTTTACTACAATATGGCAAATCAGTTGATTAGCAACTTCTGCTAATCAAGGTAGCAGTTGATTAGCAAATCACATTTTTTGGGTAGCAGATTGCTACGTGACCCACTTATTTTACACTTGTTTGCATCACTACTGTGGTGGAAGCTATGTGACCTATAAATCTCAAATATTCCTGTACTTGCCTTGTTTGGACTGCCTGGCATGTGTTTGCACACTGAAGCAGAGCTTTGGCCCTTTGCTGAGGAAAGACATCTTTGCAAAGTTCTGTATTCAGCTGTGTGCATGTGACCTCCAGTATCTGGTTTCCGAGTTTGTGTTTTCTAAGTTTAGGAGGAAACTCCGCCTCTGCAAAGGTGCTTTTTACTGAATTGAGCACACTGCTTCATTTTTGGTTTTATTCACACAATAGCCAATTGTCCAGGTAAGGAATTACTGCAACAAACTGCCTGCACAGGTAGGCTACTACCACTGACAAGCCCTGTGTAAACACTCTGGGTGCTGTGGTCTGACCAGAAGGCATTGCTTTGAACTGAAACTGGGCATGCCGTACTCTGAACCTCAGAATACTTTCTGGGGCAGGGCTTTATTGGAATATGGAAATATGTATCCCTTAAATCCAGTGGTGCCAGCAAATCCCCTTGTTGTAGGAAGGGAATCACTGTCTGTAGTGTTGCAATTCTGAACTTCTTACACAGGTGTCTATTAAGGAGCTCCAGGGCTGTGCCAACAGCTGTAAGGGCCCCCTTGCAAAATATTTTGTTGGGCCCACTCCCCCACCAATAAATGTAAAATAACCATTAGTGCATATGACATTTTTATAGTGTCATATTTTTTTGTATTACTCCTGCTGAACATACATAGTTTGTCCATGCTGCCCCGTCCCCTTGCTGGCTCCATGTGCAAAGAACTGAACTATTTAATTTGTTCCTGCTCCTTCTGGGGACACCAGCACCATGATTTGATGTTTTGAGTGATGGGTCCCTATTGCTTTGTTGTTCTGTAACCCTCAAAAAAAAAAAAACATGTAAAACTGGAGTTGGAATCTTCTGACACCACTGCTGACAACCAAATTTCAAATGGAAGCAATTTCCAAAGAGAAACTTACAAGTTTGTCTGTGAGAAAAGGTTTTCTTGGTGCTGACCCCTGAAGCAGTGGGACCCCTAACAGTATGGGCCCTACTGCAACTGCAGTTCTTGCACCCCTCTGGTCACTGCCCTGAGGAGCACCAGACCCCGAGTGGGTCACCATTCTCCAATTCTCTTTAAAGTGAGGAAGTACCTGGAGAAGAAATCCTTTCCCAACTTTGAAACAGGAATCCTCTCAACATAAGTTAATTCTACCACCTTTTTCAACTCCAATTCCAGTAGGAGTTTTTGCTCTAGTAATTGAGCCGAAAACACTCTTTGAGTTTCCTTAACTATGGACATTTTTCAGATTGAAGGGTTAAGCCCTCTTTTATTACCTCCAAAACCCACTTGCTTGTGGTAATTGTTTTCCACTCCTCGAGGTAACAAGAGAGGTGCTGTCCCACTGGCAATGGGTCTGTGGTGGCATGGACAAATTTTTCAGGAGGTTGGGCTTTGCAGGGACTGAAAAAGCTAATGCACATTCTAGGAGCGTGGATATGTTGTTCATCCACACTGTCTGGCATGTCCCTTTCCCCTTTAAATCTTGCCGGAAGTCTTCAAGCTGGCTCCTCCCACCCACCCAGGTGGTATATACCTCGGCTCCGCCCCATGACGTCAGATCTTCCTTTCTGCTGAAAGATACAGGTTCCCTCGTGCTACTTTTCAAGTACCGTAGGCCCTGGAGGCTCATCAACGGTTTTCGCCGCATTTACTCTCTCTAAAACTGGTTAGAGGTTTATGGCTTCGGATCCAGCAGCTCGGATATGGAGTACAAGTTGTCCCCTGGGTTTCGCCGGTGTCCTTGCGGACAGAAAATGTCTTGCACCGATCCCCACCTCTTGTGCGTTTATTGCTTAGGCGCTGTGCACGATACCTCGGCTTGCACCATCTGTTTGCCCTTCCATCCCAACATTCTGGATGACCGCAAGGCACGCCTTCAGCTGGGGAGTCTGGAGCTTCGCAATCCACCGGTGAAATCGAAGGAGGCCAGGTGAGCGGTTTCCGCGGCCGCAGGATCCGTCGAGCAGCTCGAACAGATGGCGGCTTTCAAGGAGGAAGCTGCCCAAGCATCGGCCAACCAAAGTTTTTTGTCCCCCGCTCAACCTGGGCTCCACCTTTACGGGGTCCTTTCGGGAGTTGTGCCAGTCTCTCCCTACCAAGGGAGAGGCGCCTTCGGGCTCGCACTCCTCCCGCTCCAAGAAAAAGGACAAGGACCCCAAATCCTCTTCTTCTAGTCAAAGAAGACGTTCCTGGGACCGAGAGTGGTCCGATACTCAGGATCAGGCGGTCTCGGCCTCGGTCGAGATCGCTTCCTTGGCTGCTGGCTTCTCGAACCTTCCGTCAGGCCAAGGCACTGAAGCCGAGGATACGGCAGAACCGGCAGAGATTTCTCTCGACCTGATCGAGCCGTTGTCGCCAACTCCTGTCGACAACTGTTTGGAGAGGACTCCCATATTCTCCTTCCCCAATGAGGAGACCCGTCCTTCGGGTATCCCAATCGAGGGACAAGAGCCGGTCCCTCAGTTTTCGCTGGATCCGGCTTCACCCGATCAACAGAGCCGATGCCATCGGTCTCGATCGAGGAGTAGGACCCCATCGGTCGAAAAGCCGAAAAAGGGTCATAAACACTCCCAGAAGAGGCGCCGCCGCCGTTCCTCATCCTCCTCAGGCGAGGAGAGACTTAGACGGAAGCTCTGTCAATGTTATGAGGACCTCATGTGGCAGCAGCTACTTTTGACTGTTCAAAAGCCGTCCACTCCGGCTGCACTGGCCATTACTTGGCCCCAGCCTCTTCGGCCGACGCCAACTCCCTTGGTACCGAGGACTCTGGTTCTCCCTCCGGTGGGACCGTCACGCATTTCTGGTCGGTCTGTTCCAGTCTCCCCACCAATTTTGGTGGAACCACCGCCTAAGCAGCCTCAGGGAGGGGCTCCCTCTAAGGAGGATCGGACAAATACGGGCTTGCCCCATAGGCTGTCCATAACTGTTACTCCTGATCGCCCTAGGCACATCAAAGGGGACATAGGTGGGAGACCCCTGTATCCTGATTCCTCGGACTCGGATACTGCTGGCCTGCACTCACACCCCGATGATGAGTTGTCAGTGATAGGCCTGGAGGAAGGTCCTTCTTCCTTCCAGGGAATCCTTCGACTCATTGCTGAGTCCACGGGTATGCCTTTGCAGCCTATACAAAAGAAGGCAGAATATCCTCTCACGGATATCCTTAAGAGGGGAATACCCCAACGGAGGCCTTTCCAGTGGCCGAAGCCATTGTTGGCCAGGCCCTTGAACTTTGGCAGTGCCCTGCCTCTTGCCCGGCTCCATCTGCCTGTATGGTTTGCAAGTACGTGGTACCCATGGGGTCCTTGGTGGGCTTCACTGAGCATCCCTCGGCCGAGAGCCTTCTGACTGCCTCAGTGTTTCGGCGCACAGGTAGCTCTGCGGATACTGACCGCCCTCCAGACAAGGAGTCCAAAAATATGGACCACTCTGCCCAGAAAGTCTATGCGGCATCATCCCTGGGCCTTCGTCAGGCCAGCTTGGCAGTGATTATGGCACACTTCTCTCACGCCCTACTGGAGCCGCTTGATGAAGTCCTCCCTCATCTCCCAGCAGACATGCAGACCACGGTCAAGCAGATCCGTGACCAGGGCCGTGCTGTTGCAAAACAGCAGCTCCAGATGGCTCTGGACATTGGAGATTCCTGTGCCCGTTCACTAGCTGCTGCAGTGGTCACTCGCCGCAGGCCCTGGCTGAGATTATCCTCCTTTCCAGCAGATACTCAGCACAAGCTAGCTGACGTGCCCTTCCTTGGCACCGACTTTTTCGGTGCGGGAGTGGCAGGTCATCTCCAGCGCATTGAGCAATCTAATGTCACCTTAGATGCCACCTCTGCTAAGGGTTCTTCGGACAAGAACCAGCAGAAGCACAAGAAGAAGCACTTTAGGCACTCTTCCCCTGCGGTTAGACAGACCTCCTTCCAGGGAGGTCAGCAGCAACAGCAGGCTCAAGCTTGGTGCCCTAGGCCCAAGCAGGGTCCCTAACAGCCCCGCAAAGGAGGCCAAGGTGCTGGTCCAGGAGCCTCCTCCTCCTCCAAGCCTGGACAGTGACCTGTCAGGGGTGGCCTCCCCTACACCCGTCATGTCAGTTCTGGGTCCTCCCGTGGGGGGCTGGCTCCACCACTTTCTTTCCGCCTGGTCCAGTATCACTTCAGACAGGTGGGTTCTGGAAGTGGTCGGTCAGGGACTGCCTCTAGAGCCCCCCCCAGCCAAGCCCGTGCCCCACGGGAGGAAAGGATCTCAGCTGGCGCTCAGTCAGCCCTTCGGGTCGACATTGCTCAGCTCCGCTGCAAAGAGGCAGTAGCTTCAGTGCCGGATCCTCCTACAGACCCAGGCTTCTTGTCCAGGTATTTCCTGGAGCCCAAGCGGACGGGGGTTGGCGCTCCATCCTAGATCTCCATGACCTGAATCTATATCTCAGGTCTCGCACCTTCCAGATGATAACTCTGAACCAGATCATACCATCTCTGGAGCGAAACATGTGGTTCTGTTCACTGGATCTACAGGACGCATTCTTTCACGTCCCAATCCGTCTGTCCCACCAGCAGTTCCTCCACTTCAGGGTCGAGGGGACCCTGTACAAGTTCCAAGCCATTCTGTTCGGCCTGTCATCGGCCTCACTGGTCTTCACCAAATGCATTGCAGTGGTGGCAGCCCATCTACGGCATCAAGGGGTTCGCATATACCCCTACCTTGACGATTGGCTCCTAGCGGGTTCCTCCCTGCAGAGGTGGAGAGGTCCAGGGACCTGACCCTCCGCACTTGTTCCCATCTAGGCCTCCTGATCAACAAGGCCAAGTCAGAACTCATGCCCTCTCAGGTGATGGGCTTTATCGGGGCAGAGCTCGACTCTCTTCAAGCCAGAGCTCAGCTTCCGGCGGACAGGGCGGAGGTTCTTTCCTCCTTTGCCCAATCATTTCTGGTTGGACACTTGCGCCCTGCCTGGGACTTCCTGCATCTTCTGGGTTACATGGCGCGTGCACCTCAGTGGTCTGTTGGGCCAGATTGCACATGCGCCCCCGCCAGTGGGAGCTGGCCGCTCAGTGGTCTCAGTGTCAGGGTCTTTTCGACCAGCTGGTCACTGTCACCCAGAGGATGTGGGACGCTGTCCAATGGTGGACCGTCCCAAGTCATCTGCGAGAAGGGATCCCGTTTTTCCGCCCCAAGCCGATGGTCATCCTCACGACCGATGCCTCTCTCATGGGCTGGGAAGCCCACATGGGGGACCACAGAGCCCACGGGTTCTGGACGCTCAAGGAGTCCCATTGCCACATCAACCTGTTGGAGCTCAGAGCAGTCAGACTGGCACTGTCAGCTTTTGCTCCTCAGCTCCGGGGTCCAGTGGTTCAAGTCCAGACGGACAATACCATGACCATGTACTACCTCAACAAACAGGGCAGCACACACTCCCATCTGCTATGCAAGGAGGCACTCTGAATCTGGACCTTCGTCAGCCAGTTGGAGGTGGATCTCCTTGCCATCCATGTGGCAGGAGTCTCGAACCAACTGGCAGATGCTCTCAGCCGCATAGGCCAGACATCCCACGAGTGGTCTCTCCATCCAGAGGTAACTTACAGTCTGTTCTCCCATTGGGGCAAACCGTTGGTGGACCTGTTTGCCTCCAGGGAGAACACCAAGCTGAGGCTGTACCATGCCCGCCCCCCTCAGCAGGGCTCATTGCAGGGGGGTGCCTTCTCGAGGCCATGGACCCCAGGCCTCTTTTACACCTTCCCTCCATTTCCCTTGATCCACAAGATGTTACTCAAGGTAAGGAGGGACAAGGCAAAGGTGATCCTGGTAGCCCCAGATTGCCCCCGCCAGTTCTGGTATCCATTTCTCCTCAGCCTCAGCTGCAGGGCCCCGGAGTGGCTTTGTACATGTCTGGACCTGATATCATTGAACCAGGGGAAGGTATTCCATCCGGACCTTCAATCCCTGCACCTCACAGCCTGGTTCCTGAGCGGCTAGAGTTCCAGGCTCTGGGTCTTTCCAAGGATGTCTACACTGTGGTGGAGGCATCTCGAAAGGAATTGACCAGGAAATGTTATGCCTTCAAATGGAAAAGGTTTTCCATTTGGTGTCAGGGTGAGAGTCTGGACCCCTTATCCTGCTCTGTGGCTAACATTTTAGACTACCTTTGGTCTCTCTCCAAAGGGGGTCTTCAGTCATCGACCCTTAGGGTGCACCTGGCAGCCATCTCTGCTTACCGGGCACAGGCCGGTCAGTCAGCATTGGCACAGGAGACAGTAGTCTGGTGTTTTTTCAAAGGTCTGGATCACATATCCCCTCCGGTGCGTGAACCTCCACCTCCGTGGGATCTTTTGCTGGTTTTGGCAAAGCTCAAAGCCATTCGAACCTATGCACAAGTGTGAACCTTCAGACTTGTCGTGGAAGACTGCCTTCCTGGTGGCTATCACGTCAGCCAGAAGGACAGGAGAGCTCCAGGCGCTCTCGGTGGACTCCCCTTATCTGGTCTTTCACAGGGACAAAGTTGTCCTGTGCCCCCACCTGAAATTCCTTCCAAAGGTGGTGTCAGAGTTTCACCTTAACCAGGTGTTGGCTCTGCTGGTATATTACCCTAATTACACCTCGGACGCTGAGTACAGGCTCCAGACTCTGGACCTCAGACGTGCTCTCTCCTATTATAAGGAGAGGACCGCGGAAATTCGTGGAGAGGTTCGCCAGCTGTTTGTCACCTATGCTGAAACCGCTTCTGGCAGACCTGCAGCCAAACGGACTATTGCAAGATGGATCACATCATGCATAGGTCTGTGTTATGAGTTGGTGGGCAAGGAGCCTCCCAGAGGGTTAAGAGCTCATTCTACCCGCCATGCTGCTGCATCTGTGGCTGCTTCCAGGGACATCCCTATCCAGGAAATCTGTCAGGCTGCTACTTGGAAGTCAGCAAACACCTTCATTTCCCACTACCACATCGACCTTGAGTCACGCCGAGATGCTGGTTTTGGGGCCTCGGTTCTCCAATCTCTCTTTCCTAAGTAGGGGGTGTGCGCCTTGCCTCCCTCCTCCTGGAGAACTGCTAGGAGTCTGCCAGACAGTGTGGATGAACAACATATCCACGCTCCTAGAAAAACAGGTTACTCACCTGTAACAGTAGTTCTAGGAGTGGTATATGTTGTTCATCCACACGCACCCACCCGACCTCCCCAGCTTTAGGCGCACCACCTTGCTTCCAGCAGGCTAAGATCTGGTGTCATGGGGCGAAACCGAGGTATATACCACCCGGGTGGGTGGAAGGAGCCAGCTTGAAGACTTCTGCCAAGATTTAAAGGGGAAAGGGACATGCCAGGCAGTGTGGATGAACAACATAATACCACTCCTTGAACTACTGTTACAGTTGAGTAACCTGTTTTTTCTGTCCAACTCTCCTCCTGTCTTTGCCTCGCTCTGTGTCCCTATGAACTATATATTCAGATGTACATAGGGTCTGTTGTAAGAAGCCCTTTGTTACCAGGTTCAAGTAACACACTATGAATATTCTGTATTCTATGTATTTTGTATGCATAGAAGACACCTGGAGAATGCTGGTATAGTTCAAGCATTTTTATTGCTAAGGTGGTTTCTAGATAAAAGTACTCACCATGTCATATCAGAAAAATTTACCAAAAATATATGACCGAAGGTATTACTTCTCAATTCAGCAAAAGCAATATGCTAAAATTACTCTTATTATACACTATATTATTATAGGCCGGAATTCTAATCTACATTACAAAAGCAAACTAAACTAAGCTGTATAAAGTGGCATTCATACTATAAAGCAGCATTCAAATTATAGTATATGGTTTGCTCTTATTGTGTCTAAAAATCAGTGGCTGCTCAAATGTTGTATACATTCTAAAAGTTGTTGTGCACGTTCTAAAAGTGGTTGTGCATGTTCTAAAAGTTATTGTAGGGCTGGCCCAGTGGTGCTGAGGGTTAAGGCGTTGGATGCCTCACCTCGCGTCATGCCTACGACCCGGGTTCGGGAGCGAGCCTGGGAAGTCGGGGTCGGCAGGGGTGGGCAGGGATGAAGTGTCTGGGGACAGCTCTCCCTTCCCAGGGGTGAAGTAGGGACTGTGTCACTCTGGTGCGACCCTGGCAGTGGCCGGAGGTAGCCAGAGAGGATGCGACGAGCCAAAGGCAAGCAAAGGGTGGAGCTTGGCAGATGCTGGTCGTCATTGCACGACCAAGCTCCACGGGGACCAGAAAAGCCAGAAACGCCTCTCACACCGTCCGGGAGATGACGGTGGCCCCAGTGGATCTGCCCACATCTCAGGCATCAGCCCGGCGCTGCAGGATCTCTCTCTCCATGCGGGGCCGCTCGATGACAGGTAGGCACCTCATATACTTAGGGAGCCAGCCAATGGGGGAGGGCGGAATCAACCCCGGAGATGGTACCAGGGGTCAGGCCTGCCGGTGGTCATTCGGGTAGGAGGAAGATCGGGGAGAGATGTGGGGGTTCAGGCTGGGAGTAGGGTTGACTCCGTGTGGGCATTCCTGAAAGATGCCCAGGGGATGTGAGTGAATAAAAAAAAAAAAAAAGTTATTGTACACATTCTCTAATTAATATTCATTCAGCACTGTGATATTCACAACCTGATTTGATCAGCCAGGGAAAACAAATCAAACATGGCGATGCCTTACCGAGTGGTTCACCGAGATGCTTTGGACATGGACTGCTGTAGTCAATTCCATGTTTCCAAACTATAGTAATTTGACAGTTTTTTTTTTTTAATCAGCTGATGATGTTAATCGTTCAAAGGTCAAGAATGGAATGAGACTGCACCAACGGACTTCACAGCTGAGTGAGCTGCTGACAGCAAGCAGGACCGCAAACACAACGTATAAAATCTTGTGAAAAGTTTAAATCATCAAAAAGTTAACTTTTTTTTCCAATCTCGAGGAACTATATACTATAAGAAATGGTATATGGGCAAGCATACACAAACAAGGCCGTGTTTCCATCTCGGGGTTGAGATGACATCGGGACCTCTCATGCTTTGCTCTTGAGGTCACTATGCTGTCATCTCAACCCCTCAATGGAAACACACCCTTGTTGTGTATGCTTGCCCATACACTATCCATTATATAAAGCAACATTCCTATTATAAAGCAGTTATCCCCTGACCTAGTAGTCTAATGGTCCTCTAGTCCTGACTATTAAAATCTTGCATGAGAGGTCATCAATACTAGAGGAAAGAGCTGAACAGGTAGTCTTACCTCTCAGTGGCCTTGCCAGCATCCTGCAGCCAGTGCATACTAAGACTAGCAGCTGGCAGTCAGCTTCCCATTAGTCTGCTCATACTGTCCTCCCAACTGTCAGAAGTCTGGGATTTTTATATTCTTGCAGGGGCTTTCCTGAAGAAGCAGCAACCATGTGGAGACTAAATAAAACAAATATCAAAAATGGACCTACAGTTGATGCTAAAACGTAGCAACAATGACGACGTAGCAATAACAACATGGGTGTTGCTATCTTGTTGCTTCGTGGTTGGGGCAGATGTTATTTTGTTGCCTTATGGCTCGAAAGAATGCTGTCTGCTGCTTTGCAGTTTACTTTTTATATGTTTTATAATTTTCCAGTTAGCTGACCTTAGCTGACCATAGTCGAGTCTTTGAAATGCTTGCCATTTGTATTTTATAGCTAAACCTTGGAATGCTTGGCTTTGTTGAGTTCCTCTCAAATCAGGGTCCTTTTAGCGTTTGTTTTTTTCATGGAATGCTTGGCTTGCTTATCTTTGCCCAGGTCATGATCTTTGGGAAAGGCTTCCTTGGTATCACCTTTCCATATCTCCCTCTCTTTGCCTGTCAGGCATTGTGGACCTCTCTTTTTCTGTCAGATTCTTAGAAGTTGCCTTTTGCTCATCAAAATCTTTCATGTATACCTCTGGTTTGTCATCAGATAAGGAGCTACTTTCAATGAGGAAATCAGCTGCCTTGTTTTGCATATCTTGTGACAACTCAGTTGTTCTAAGCCATGCAAATATTCTGATGAACAGATGCCATTCACATCAGCAGCCATCTGAAACTGGTATCGAGCAAATTCCAGACTGTATGTGCTAGGAGGCTTCTCTTTGGAGGGCAAGCTGTCATATATCAGCAGTCCTGCATTCCACAGAACCTGCTGGCAATATGCAAAGTAACTCAAGTAGGCTGCCTGCCTCAACAACAGGGTGGAGGTAATCTCTTTTTAGCCATCAGATCACTTTTCTAGAGCCTTTTATCAAGAGATGCTGCTGAGACTGTAACTTGCTTTGTGACAGCCAGCTGCCTAAATTAACCCCGTCAGGGTCATGGTATATATAAATGAACAATTCCCTCGATACCACATATCTTTTCACAGTCTTCTTGTTTGTTGCCATAGAGGTTGAATGCATAGCAAGAATCATTTTAGTGGCATTCTTAAAAGCTTTATGGATGGGTTTGGACACTCTTTTCATTGTGGTCAGACCCAGCATACTCATAAATTCTCATTCTGTGTCCACTTCTGACTCAACAGCAAGTGGATTCAAAATCCCTCCCTGTTTTTTTTTTTTCTAAAAACACAGTATAGGATGAATAGTCCTCATGGACCCCAGGTGGGGAATCGAAGTCGACCTCAGCTGTATCCCCTGGGGAAATTGGTTCCTCTTCTTCCCTTCTCCTCCTCCTCCTCAAATACCTCTTCTGGAGGAAGACTAGGAGGGATATTGAAGGCAGGTTTTCAAAGCTTTGCCTTTTTTTGAAAAATTGCCAGATTTGCTTAATGTCTTCAAGGAGGGCATGTGTTTCTGTTGCACCAATTCCTGTGTATGCTTTTCAGAAAGGGGAACTTCAAGCTGCTTTTCATTTTGCTTCCTTTTGTCAGCTGTAGTTTTTGACTGGTGTTCAGTTTTTGGGCTGTTTTATGGCTGCTGTCAGAACCATCAGAGTGTTCTCAGCTGGGAGCCATGTGCGTTTTACTGGAAGATGGCTTAGGATTTTTTTTCTGTCTCTTTCATTGGGTGTCAGAGAAGACCGCTCTTTTACAGAAGAGTACTTTGCAGCTTTTTTAGTCTCTTGGGTGCCAGAGACTGCTGTGGAGAAGAACCTTCTGAAAACATACTTTCTGCCCCAGTGGTACTTTTCTCCATATTTTAAAGTGACCTTTTCCTGCATTTTCTGTCCGCTAAAAAGGTTCTTGTTAGTTGAACCCTGGCATTCATCAGTACCAAAACTCGATCTGAAATTGGAAAATCAGCTTTGTAAAAGGTGCTCCATTCATGTGAATGAAGCGTGCCCCTGTGCTCTCCCTATATAAATGTCATGAAATGTCGGAGCATAGGGGCAGATCACAGAGTCAGGAAGTGGAAAGGGATCATGCTACCAGTCCCTCCGGGGCAATTTCCAAAACTTTGGTCCTCCCTTCCCCTTCCTGTTCATTCTGCCTCTTATCCTTCCTCTCTAAAGTCTCTTTCTGACTTTTGTCATTCTACCTGCAACTGCTTAACCCTTCCTCTTTTTCTCCATTCTCTAGTCTTGCCCTCTACTTACTGTTCTGCTATTTCCCTTTCTGTATATATTAGAGTGTGTGTTATTTTCTAGATTCCTTCACTTACTATTCTGCCTATAATATTTATGATTCTGCTTGTAAAACTATATTTATGTATTTTACCTTGTTATTTTTTGGCGGTAGAGGTTAGAGTAACGAGCTGTGAATGAGCTTGGTACATCCAGCAGACCAGACCTGGGTTTGACTCTCACAACCTCCGCTTGCATACTGTGTGACTCTGAGCAAGTCACTTAACCACCCAGTGCTCCCAGGTCGCCCCTGAAAACAAGCACTTGTGCTCAGTGGGCCTTACCTGGTTACCAAAGACTAAAATAAAAAAAATGTTATTGCTAGCTATCTCCTACTCCCCTCTCCCCCAGGACACACCAGGAAATGAGCTGTTTTCAGCTCAGTATGTACTTAGTGGTTAAACTTTTAAATAAATATAAATAAATAAATTACAATCCCTTCCCTTCCTTTGGCGGCTAATAGAACATTTTTTTTTAAACATCATGGTGGAGCTCCCATTGAGGTAAGGGAGCTCCACATTTCTACTTTTTTAGCACCAAGAAATGTGCTCTTTCATATGCAGACTGTTTTACAGGAGAACACTCTCATAAAGCTGTTGTGGAAGCTGGCTCAGAGAAAGACTGACATTTAGCTATCATTTTTTAAGGCTGGAAACTTTGCAGAGCTCACAGTTTTAAAAATCGTGACCTAGGCCCAAGCAATCAAAACAAAGCAATCTAAAAGACAGAGAACTTCAGTACAAAAAGCACTGAGGCAAGAGTTTCATGGGAAGGGTATTTTCAATAAAGCCAAGTTTCAAAGAACTGCAAACTTACACATACCCAATCATGCTAATTTGATATATCCCCAAATCAAAGCAAAGGTCATGGTCACCTGTTTCTACCAACCAGTGCTTACTGGATATACACTGTTTAAATCCTGTAGACACTGTCTTCCTTTTAGGCTTTCCTGTTTTGCCAGTTTGAGAGATAACAATAGAAACATTTGTTTTAGGGTTTGTAGATGAGAAAAAGTTGCAACCGTTTTAAAAATGATATCCAAACAAAATTGATTTATTTTTATTTGGTTTGGAACTGAGAACTAGAACCGGGAACTGGTGAAAACCACAGTTCTCCCAGTTTTGGAAACCACAATGGAACCAGTATAAAAACAATAACATTATATCAAACTAACACATATCATAAAAATAATAATAAACTCAAAAACGTTACTCAATGATAAATGGCACAGGGACTGGAGCAGGACTCTGGGGTGACAAATCTCTTCAGCGTGTAGACAGATCTGCCATTTGAATGTCAGGGGTAGCATGATCACAGTGCAGAGTTTAATTTTTTTTTTATATATATATATATATAATATTTTTATTAAATTTTCTGCAAGTACCAGCTTACAAAATTAAAAAGCACAAGTATCACTGTAACATGAGCAGTAAAACATCAGCATTGGTACATGCGATCAAGCATAAATGGAGATACCCCAAGTGGCACAGCATGGGGGAAATACCCATAGAAAAACTGCAGAACTGCCAAATGCATGCAGCCTAAGGAGAAGCCTGGAGGGATATAAACCAATAGGCCCTCTAGAGCCAGCTTGCCGGTGTGCAGCACACCCACCCTTCCCTCAACAGGGCACAATCCCAAACTACATCTTAGAAACTCCATATGTCTGGAACACCAGAGTGAAAAAGTAAAATGCAAACTGTCAGTTGAGCTATATGTACTACGCCATCCTCCATAAATGTGGAGGACCACTACATGATCCCAGAAATATAGGAGAGAGTTTGATCTTGACCGGTTTAAAGTTCCGTCTTCAGGGTCGACACCTCAGGGCTCAGATTTTGCAGTTTGTATGACATCACAAATGTGCTTCTTATAGCTAGAAACAGAAAGTGCGTCTTGGCAACGTTACATTTTGCAGCAGGAAAGCAGTGTGTTTGTTGAGGTTGATTTGTGAGTGTAAGGATTAGATGATGGAACAAGCCGAGAACAACGATACCCAGGAGCATTCTACATATGGCTGAGTGTGAGCGTTAAGACAGAATGATTTTTAGCCATTAGCTATTGACTTGAGATGGGGGCACAAAAAAGAATTATGATTAACAACTGTTTCAGAGCTTGAGATTGAGTTGTACTACTCTGAAGGTTTTCACTCTGTATCCAGGAATGATAAAGTGATCTGCAGGATTCCAGCATGAGTACCTGTACCAAACTCAACTGCCCCTCTCCTCCCACATGGCTTCAGCCCAGTGCTGGGTAGGAGAAACAATGTGGAAAGTTTTCTTTCAGAGTACCCTCAGCGGGGCTTTGCTAATATTTGATGTAGGAGTTTATTATCTGCAGGCATCCAAAGACCGAAAAGTAACACTGTGCTTTTTTAAGGGACACAGCTGGGTTTAAACTGTTCCTGTCTCTAAGATCTAAATACCTTTTTCCCACGTTGGATCTGTGGCTCGGTGCTCCAGATAACACTGGCATTCAAGAGTAATTTACTCGAAGCTGGCCCAATAGCGTAGAGGGCTGAGGCACTGTGCTGCCACACCAGCGTCCTAGGGTCAGAAGGAGGCTTGGGTCACTGGGGGTTGGCTGGGGAGAGGAGACTCAAGCGTTCAATGGGCTGCTCTCCTTCTCTGGGGGGGGGGGATGTGAGTCCCGGCATTTGTCTGGCCTCTAGCGGTGGCTAGGAGTACAGGCAGCCAGGCACCACAATCTGGGGATGGGAGGATTGGCAGCTGGCAACGTTTTGCACATGGGAATGTGCGTAGGTATGTTTGGATGACATTGCACATCCATTCCTCCAGGGAGGAAAATCAGAGAAAATGGCTGGCACAGGGCAGGATGATACCAACCCTTCGCAGGCTCCACACTGAGGCTACAGGGCCCTCTCCCAGGAACTGGATCCATTTCATTGGCAGGCAGGAGCTGCTGACTCCACTCACAGGGGGCAAGCCATGGGGAAGCACTGGGATGGAAGTAATTCCCTGAGACGCCAGGTGACGGGGATGGGTAGGTCGGTGGATAGAACAGCCTGCACCAGCAGGGGGGGAGAAATAGAACTGAAAAAAAGTAACTTACAGTTTTTGAGATTAGGTGAGTAAAATACAATTTTGATGAGTAAAAACACATCAGTCCTGGAAAACAGTGCTCCTTGTTAAGCACCTGTTGAACATTTCCAAGTGTTGGGATGAGTACCAGTACTCATCAACACATTTTTTAAGGGGTATTTCTTACCAAATGGGGAGTGAAGAAATCTAGTACTTACCTTATCATAGTACCGATTGTTATTCGTAGTAGTAGTCTACATTATGAGGGACGTCCCTCATTTTACTCATCCAAATTGCTGTGCCCACTCTGGAAAAGGGGCTGCAACATGAAGAAAATTATGTCCAGCATTATAAACTCTGACCTTTAAAGAGAGGCTCAGGTTGCCAGGACAGAAACCAGAATTGGCATCAGTAGACTCCAATTGCCCAGTGTTCCAAAATGCAATGGAATTTTCAAGCAATTTTTGTAAAGGATTTATGTATAAAAATATAACCGTTGTCCATTACACTTCAGTTTGTTCTTATGCAGTTCAAGAACTGAGGTCATAATCCCCTGCTTGTGACACTGCATTCTGTTGGTATGGAACTGGCAGTGATGTCACAGACGAGAAGGTTATGACCCAGCACCCATACTACATTAGGGCAAAATGAACTTTAGAGGACAAGGATCAAAATTTGATGCACATTGTCTTATTTTTAAAGAACAGAATGACTTGAAAATTCAGTTTTATTTTGGATTATGTGACGCATATCTACTGTGAGCCAATCAGAATAGAGGAAAACTATCATTTAATACTCCACAAAGTACTACAACATTTGCTCAGTCCATTTTAGACACAGCCACAATAGTTTGTCCAAGTGTATCCACAGTTTACATTTGTCCGCAGTAGTTTATACACACTTCAGACATGCCCACAGTAGTTTATCCACATTTCAGACACGTTCATCATAGTTTATTTACATTTATTTATTTATTTGTACATTTTATATTTACAACCTTTGAGTCAGAGACTCGTTTACAAAAGCACCTCGTCACAGAGAGGACAAACAGTGTTACATAGTACATAATACAACAGTGTTACATAGATTAGGTACAATCATATTTAAAAATGGTTACACATGAGCAAGAGAGGAAATGCACCCCAGTCATAACATTTCACTTTAGAGGTTGCACATGAGCAAGAAGGGGAGCCACACCTCAGTCACAACATTTCAGTTTAGGCAGAGTTTAGTAGTTGACATGCGATGTAGGAGTGACTGGAGCCTGTACTTGGGCCAGGCTACAACATAGTGGTGACTGGTGACTGCTGGTAGAGGATGTGAAACAGATAACCAGTGGGGTAGTGGACTTTGGTGCGGGCGGAGAGGAGAAGGTAGGGGGGTGTCTGAGTATGCTGTCCAGCGGACATTGTCTAAATTTGGAGTGTACTGGCAGGCTAGGCCCCACAGGAGTGACCATTGGGGGGATGAGAGAGGGCTGCAGTTAGTTACCCTAACAGCAGTGCGTGTTGAAGAGATGGTTATGAAGGGCAGTCCTAAAGGGACCAATTTTGGGAATGTTGGTGATGCTGACTGGAAGGGAGTTGAACCAGGAGGGGGCTCTGTGATAAAAAGACCTCTGGGCTAGGGAGGTCCTGATTCTGGGCACCAGTAGGAGACAGTAGGGGAGGCACGCTTAAGGGAGACTGATACCCCAGGGGAGGAGAGCCCGAGCAGTGTTTTCTTTGCTAGCAGGCAGATTTGGTAGCAGAGTCTTTCTTCGAGGTTGAGTAGATTGGCGGTGGAGTAGAGCAGGCAAGTATGGGTACGCCTAGGGGCTCCAGTCAGGAGCCTACAGGCCTTGCTGATGGAGAGCTGGATTTTTGTGATTGCAATATTGTCTGCAGCTGCGTATATAGATAGGCCATATTCCACTAGGGACAGGACAGAGGAGGTGATGGCTAGCCAGAGCACATCAGGAGAAAGGCAGTCCCTGTGGCGGTATAGAAGGCCAATCCAACAGTTTGTGGCAGTTGAGAGGGAACTGATGTGGGCATGGAAAGTGAAGGCAGTGTTGAAGGTGATGCCTAAGTGTTTATAGGTAGTCACTTGCTCTAGAGGATGCTGAGTGCTGGGGAGTATCAGGAGGGGAGCATTTCTGGCCTTGTTTTGGTGGTGGGTGAAGAGCATCGACTTAAGTCTTCTTTAGATTAATGACTAGTCTATGATCAGTGAACCACTTTTCAGCTTGGTTGAAGGTGTGTTCAAAAGAGGCCTGGAGAGATGTAGAATTTTGGTGTGAGGCATAGAGAACCACATCATCCGCATATAGGAGAATTTTACCAGAACAGGAGCTGGGAAGTGTATTAAGATAGAGGCTGAAAAGTAGGGGTCCCAGAATGGAGCCCTGTGGAACCCTGGAGTGGACAGGATGGGTGTTGGACAAGGTCCCATTGATTTTTACGCACTGGGATCGAGCTGAGAGGTAGCTGGAGAACCAGGTGAGGGGGCCAGTGGAGAAATCGATTTAGTGGAGGGAGTCAAGCAAGAGGGAATGGCAGACAGTGTCAAAGGCCTTGGAGAGGTCAATGAACATAGCTCCAGCAAGGTTGCCAGAGTCAAGAGAAGAGTGCAGGTAGTTGGAGAACTCTAGGAGAGCAGTGGTAGTGCTGTGACCTGAGCGGAAGCCGTACTACCTTAAGATATGCCTGCAATAGTTTTTATCCATATTTCAGGCACGCAGACAACAGTTTATCCACATTGAAGATGTACCTACAATTGTTTATCCATATTTCAGAAACAGCCATGGTAGTTTATTTTCATTTTCATTTTTATTGTTTATTTTGTATACTTGTAGACCAGATGAGCAAAACTGCCCATTTTCACAATTGTTTATCCCCATTTAAGATACACCCATGATAGTTTATCCATATCTAGTCCACAGGAAAAACAGAAAAGAAAAAAGACAGCTTCTATCTTAACTACCACACAGCTTCTAAAAGCCTGGTTTCAAAATTCCTAGTCATATAATAGTAATAACATTCAGTTAGCCGGAGTATTCTCAGAATAACCGGCATCTGTGGTTGATTAAATGCCTCAGCCTTTGGCCTTGGGCATTTAACTACCCACATCAGCTGGTTATTCCTTAGTATTCTCTAGCTAACCGAGTGTTACCTCTTATGTTGTGTAACCAGGATCTATTAATACCAGCAGGAATTTTAACCGGGACTTAATAACGCCAACTAGAATTTTTTCACTGGTGCTCAAAGTCCATCTTTAAATCAGAAATTCACAATAATCTGTAATAATAGATCACAGTCTAACTTTTCATAAATGACAGCCCTAGTCCCACAGTGTTCCAGGTTTGCATCTCCATAAGCTGATGATGGGGACATTTGTGAGACCAGTGTTCAACATTTTCCCAGATTTTTTGGGCTAGTGTCCCACATTTCGGCAACAAAAGTTTAAGAGGTGTGATGCACACAGGTGACAATGTAATTACTAGAGTGTTTTCTAATTGGATAGAAGCGGCTGTTTTGCTGTGGTTCATGGATGTAAATGGGGGGATGGGAGACTTTATCAAAGTAAACGTAAAAAAGAGCCAGGGTGGGAACCCTCCCAATGACCACCAGTAAATATTAATTTAGGTTATTGTTACAAACAGTACTGGGAGAAGGACAATTTAGTGGTGGGGGCTGAAGGTGTCCCTTTGACAAAATAGGGGTTTACAGCATCACTGCCAGCTCCTGAGGGTCTGACTTTGATCTTTTTCACTGTAATGTTCTTTTATCAACAGATCTCATGACATACAATATTTTCAGTCATTCATAGCAGATCCTTCTTGAATGGATATTGCCAACCCTTTTTTGCATCATAGATACATAGATACATAGACACTGTTGGCAGATAAGGGCCTATAGCCCACCCAGTCTGCCCATTTAAGCTTGTAAGTTCACGTTATGTTTTCCTAGAAGTCTGTCGCCCCTTACCCCTGACCTCCAGAATTCCCTTATGTCTATCCCATGCATTCTTAAATCCCGTGATTGTTTCAGCCTCTACCACTTCCTCTGGCAGGGTGTTCCACTTGTCCATCACCCTTTCGGTGAAGAAATTCTTCCTCTGAATCGCCCTCCCTCCAGCTTCATCCCATGCCCTCTAGTCCGGGAACATTTTTTGTGCTGGAAAATAGTGAATTCCTGCACCCTGTTCCTCCCTGTAAGGTACTTGTATGTCTCTATCATATCCCCTCTCTCCCTCCTCTCCTCTCCTCTCCTCTCCTCCAGAGAGTACATATTCAAATCCTTCAGCCTGTCCTCATAGGACTTGTGATGCAATCCCTGTACCATCTTTGTTGCCCTCCTCTGAACCTTCTCTACCCTGTGTCCTTACATAGGCAAGGTCTCTAGAACTGTACACTGTACTCCAGGCGGGGCCTAACTAGAGTCTTGTGTAGTGGAATTATGACCTCTCTTTTCCCAGTGGTGATGCCCCTGCCTGTGCATCTCAGCATCCTATTTGCTTTACCTGCTGCCTAGTCGCACTGTTTCCCTACTTTAAGGTCATCAGAGATGATAACCCCAAGGTTCCTTTCGTGCTTGGTGCATGCTAGAACCTCACCCCAGCTGATATGTTGTTCCAGGGATTTTGTGCCTCACATGCATTATCTTGCACTTCTTTGCATTGAATTTCAACTGCCAAACCCTTGACCATTCTTCAAGCTTCTGCATCTCCCTCCTCATTCTGTCTACACCTCCTGGCATGTCCACTCTGTTATAGAACTTTGTGTCATCAGTGAACAGGGAAATTCTGGCCTTCTAGGTCCTGTGCAATGTCACTGATGAAGATATTGAATAGGACTGATCCCTGTGGTACCCCACTGGTCACTCTTCCCTCGGTGGAGTGACAGCCATTTACCACCACCCTCTGTGTCCTGCCGCCCTGCCAATTACCTATCCACTGCACTACTGTCCTTCCCACTTCCATATTCCCCAGTTTGTTTAACAACCTTCTGTGTGGCACATTGTCAAAGGCCTTGCTGAAGTCCAGATAGGCCACATCCACTGCCCTCCCCGATCCACCTCCCTTGTCACCCAGTCGAAAAATTCAATGAGGTTGGTCTGGCATGACCTCCCCCAGTGAACCCATGTTGCCTTGGGTCCTGTAGTCTGTTGGCAACCAGATGTTCCACCAGTCTCTCCTTCAGTAGTGCTTCCAAGATCTTCCCCACTACCGAGGTCAGGCTAACTGGTCTGTAGTTCCCCGCTTCCTCATTGTTCCCACTTTTGTATAACAGGACTACATCTGCTGTCCTCCAGTCTTTGGGAACCTCCCCTGTTTCCAGTGATTGGCTAAACAGGATTGTGAGAGGTTCAGCCACCACCTCTCTTAGTTCCTTTAGGACCCTGGGGTGCACCCCATCTGGCCCCATTGCTTTATTGACTCTTATTCCTTCCAGTTCCTTTAGGACTCTTTCTTGTGTAAAGGGACTTGTGTCCATTTATGTGCTGTTCCCACCTCTTGTACTCCCTTCAGGCCCATTACCCTCCTCTTTCTCAGTAAAGACTGAGCAGAAATGTCTGTTCAGTATGTCAGTTTTACTGTTGTCATCCTCCACACGGCCCCCATCCTCCCCCTTCAGTCTCACTATCCCTCCCTTTCCCCTTCTTTTTTCACTTATGTACCTGTAAGAGGTTTTGTCCCCTCTACCCACTGATTTTGTGATGCACTCTTCTGTCTATGCTTTGACTTCCCTTACTGACCTCCCTGCCTCCCTTTGCTTCTCCTGGTACTTCTCCCTGTCCCCTTCTACTTGTGTCTTTTTGTATTGCCTGAATGCGATCTTTTTGGCTTTCACTTTCTCCGCTACCTCCTTGGGAAACCATAATGGCCTCCTCTTGCTTTTCCCCTTGCTAACCTGCTTAATGCATAATTCTGTTTCTCTTGTAATCCCTGTTTTAAATATTACCCACTGGCGTGATGGTCTGCATCTATCTAGGGGGAACCAGGATCCTAGGTGATAGGTTTAAATGCTTCATTGGCAAGCATTTAAACTTTCCAAGGGGGGACTCAATGAAAAGGAGCAGAAAAATACCAGCCTACCCCCACAAAACACAGTAATAAGCGAGGTAAACACCAAGGTAAAGAAGTCATTCGGGAGCAAGACTGGGGTAAATGCAAAAAAAGGTAAAGGTAGTAAGAACAGGGATGGGGCTAAAAGGGGTAAGGCCATCAAAAAATGGAGGGTGATGAATACCAATGCCCATAGTCTGTGTAACAAGCTCCCTGAACCAGTGGTCTTGATGGAAGAGTGATGCCTGGATATTGTGGCAGTCATTGAAACATGGTATACAGAGAACCATGACTGGGATGTCAACATACCAGGATACACAATCTACAGGAGGGACAGGGAGGGTAAAAGAGGAGGAGGAGGAGTTCTCTGTGTAAGGGAAGGGATTAAAGCAACAGAACTAAAGAGTAAACATGAAGTAGATGAGTCATTATGGGTCACCCTGAAGACAGGAAATGGCACCACAATCCGCATGGGAGTTGTGTACAGACCCCCATCTCAGGGAAGGGAATGGACAAAGAAATGATAGAAGGCATCCTTAAAATGGCAGAAAAAGGGGAGATATTGTTGATGGGGGATCTGAATATGCCAGATGTTAACTGGAGTACCTTTGCTGCAGGCACATCCAGGAGCAGGGTCATTCCTGATGCCCTACAAGGGGCATGCCTCAGACAGCTAGCACTGGAACCCACTCGGGAGGGAGCAATCTTAGACCTGGTACTCTCAAATGGGGATGGAGAAAGGATCTCGGATTTAGAAACGGGTAGCCATCTGGGAACAAGTGACCACCAAACAATGTGGTTCACTATAAACACAGCCATAGAGTCAAGCCATACAAAAGCGAGTGTACTGGATTTAGAAGGGCTGACTTTGGGAAAATGAGAGAGTGCCTCAGAAAAGCACTAGCAAACGGGCAAGAAGGAGGGGTGGAGGAACAATGGAGAATAATCAAAACAGCCAACACAGAGGCAACAAGCCTTTATGTGAAGCGAAACAAAACAAAACAAAGGAAAAAACACTATGGTTCTCAAAAGAAGTGGCAGGGAAGGTTAAGGAGAAAAGGATAGTATTCAGGAAATATAAGGAAACACAGAAGGAGCAGGACAGACAACTTTATCAGTTAAAGCAGAAGGAGGCAGGGAAGGCAGTCAGAATAGCAAAGGCCCAAACCAAGGAAAGATAGCCAATTCTGTTACGAAGGGGGATAAAACCTTTTATAGGTACATTAGGGAACAAAGAAAGACCAAGGGAGGGATACGGAGACTTAATAAAGGGGAGGAAGTGGGCAGAGGGTGATAGTGAAAAAGCAGGGATACTGAACGAAATTTTCTGCTCAGTATTCACAACGGAAGAGGAGGGGGAGGTACCTAAAACCAACAAGAGAAACACTCTGGATATGGGGGTTGATACCAGTCCATTCACAGAAGAAAGGGTTTTGAAAGAACTCTTGAAACTGAGGGTGGACAAATCAATGGGGCCTGATGGAATTCACCCCAGAATTCTAAAAGAATTAAGGGAAGAACTAGTGACACCACTGACTACCCTTTTTAATAAATCTTGGGAGGATGGTGTGGTACCTGAGGACTGGAGGAGGTTGGATGTGATTCCCCTTCACAAAAGTGGGAGCAAGACAGAGGCAGGAAACTACAGACCTGTTAGTTTGACCTCAGTGGTAGGGAAAATGATGCAATCCCTTTTGAAGGAAAGAACTGTTGAGTACATAGAGGCCAGTGGGGCACAGGTCCCAAGGCAGCATGGATTCACAGCGGGAAGGTCATGTCAGACAAATCTAATCGATTTCTTTGACTGGGTGACCAAAGTAATAGACCAGGGAGGGGCTGTGGACATGGCCTACCTAGACTTTAGCAAGGCATTTGACACAGTCCCACACAAAAGATTAATAAACAAATTAGCCAGCCTGATAGTGGGTCCCAGGGTGGTAGCCTGGGTAAAACATTGGCTGGACAACAGGACACAGAAGGTAATAGTAAATGGAGTCCACTCTGAAGAAAGGGGGGTTACTAGTGGAGTATCGCAGGGTTCAGTACTGGGTCCTGTCCTTTTAATGTCTTTATAAGTGACATTGCAGAGGGACTGGAAGGGAAAGGTATGCCTCTTTGCAGATGACACAAAGATCTGCAACAGGGTTGATACAGGGGGTGGAAAGGGTGAGAAGGGACTTGGAGGTTGGAGGAATGGTCAGAAGTAGCAGCTTGGATTTAATGTAAAGAAGTGCAAAATAATGCACCTGGGAAACAAAACCATGGGGAAGAGCACACAATGGGGGTAGTAACAACAACAAAAATGGAAAGGGACCTGGGGCAATCATATCAGATGACCTTAAGGTTAGTAAAGCAATGTGAGAAGGCAGTAGGGAGGGCTGGGGGATACTAGGATGTATAGGAGAGGCATCACCAGCAGAAAACAGGAAGTTGTTATCCCTCTGTACAAACAGTTGGTGAGACCCAATCTGGAGTACTGCGTCCAGTTCTGGAGACCCCATCTCCGCAAAGACATAGACAGAGTGGAGGCTGTTCAGAGCAGGGCAACCAAAATGGTGCAGGTTCTGCACCAGAAGACATATGAAGAGAGACTAAAGCAGCTTAATAGTAAGTAAGTAAATACATTTTATTTTTAAGCCCTTTTCAAAAAACCAAAGTGCTGTACAAATAGAACAATATTTAAAACAACGTATATTAAAACAATAGTAGTAAAATTATTCTCCATAAGCTTTAAGAAACAAGTTTTGAGCTCCGATTTAAAACTCTCGACAGTCAGGCAGCCTCGTATCTGATGAGGTACAATATTCTACAGTGCAGGGGCAGCGTAGGAGAATGCACGTGCCCCGGATGTCTTCAAACGAACCCTGGGAATCTCTAGCAATCCCTCGCCGGCTATCGGAGTGAACGAGAGGGACAGTAGGGAGTAAAGAGATCTTGCAGATACTGCGGTCCCTATTCGTGTAGGGCTTTATTGATCAGTAATCCGACCTTGAAGGTGATCCGCCACTGAACCGGCAGCCAGTGTAGCGCGCGCAGCACAGGTGTAATATGACTATTTCTAGATGTCCCAGTCAAAAGCCTAGCCGCTGCATTCTGCAATAGCTGCAAGCGGTGGCTATCAACCCCCGGTAGCCCTAGGTACAGGGCATTGCAATAATCAAGGCGGGTGGTCACAAAGGCGTGGACCAAGGTAGAAAGGTCAGCCAGAGGAACCAGGTGTTTCACCCGGGTGATATTCCTGAAATGGTAAAAAGAGGACTTGACGACAGCTGACACCTGAGATTTCAGGGTCAGACCGTCATCAGTAATAACACCCAGATTACTTACCTGGTCTGAGGTAGAGAGCTGGACACCCATCAAGCCAAGGGCCCGATGAAACCCCAGCCCTGTGACCTGCCTCAAGACAACCTGGGTCCACAACCAACACCTCGGTCTTATCCGGGTTTAACCTCAGCCAGCTGGCACTCATCCAGTCTTTGATTTCGGATAGACAGCTGTTAAGCAAAGAGACTGCATCATCCTGTCTGGGAGTAAAGGACAAATACAGCTGGGTATCATCTGCATAGCAGTGAAAACCCAGACTGTATCGCCTAATGATGTCTCCTAATGGCAGCATATAAACTGCGAACAACATGGGCGCCAAAATGGAGCCCTGCAGCACCTCACAGGACAGAGAGATGGCGTCAGAGGAATAAATTCCCATGACAACCCTCTGTGTCCGGCTTGTGAGGAAAGATCAAAACCAATGTAGAACTGTACCAGACAGTCCACAAAAAAGCTGCAGGCACTCCAACAGCACACCATGGTCCACAGTATCAAATGCTGCAGAGAGATCAAGAAGGACTAAGATAGTACGAGCCTTTCAATCTCTTGCAATTAGGAGGTCATTTAAAACCCAGATGAGAGCAGTCTCAGTGCTATGTCTTTTCCTAAACCCAGACTGGAAAGTATCATAGATATTATGATTTGTAAGATGGTCGTCTAGCTGTAACGCAACCACCTTTTCAATAACCTTACCCAAAAAGGGCAGGTTAGAGAAAGGTCTGTAGTTAGCCAAACAGTCTGGGTTCAATGAAGGTTTTTTAAGGAGTGGTTGAATGACCACCTCCTGTAGGGGATCAGGAAAAAACCCTGCTCCAAAGATTTCCAGACAATTTCAGCAAGGATCGGGCAGATAACATCTACGCAACCTAATAATAGTGGCGTAGGGCCCGGATCCAAACTACAGCTGGTTGGTCGTACAGTCTGAACAATCCTCACGGCATCCATGAATTCTGGCCTACTGAAGTCAGACCAGGCAGCATGGGTGTTCATTTCCTCCTGCCAATCACCACAATCCCTTAAAGAGGGAGCTGAGCCAATGCCCGACCTAATGCTGTCAATCTTATCTGCAAAGAACCGAGCAAGCTCATCGCACTTCATTTGTGAAAAATCTCTTACAGACTGCAGACAGAGTGGATTGCACAATCTGTCGACAGTGTGAAAGAGTTGAGCTGGTCAGTTCTGTGCAACAGCAATCTCCCTGGACAGGAATTCTGCCTTCTTACGGGTGATTGCTGATTGATAGGTACCGTAGTGATCCATCAATATGAGCTTGTCAGCATCCAGGCCGGATTTCCGCCAAGCCCTCTCTAACCTTCGCCCCACTCTCCTCAGCAAATATGTATACCCTCGAGGAAAGTAGGGAGAGGGGGGACATGACCGAAACTGTCAAGTACCTCAAGGGAATTAACAAAGTCCAAGAGGGTAGCATCTTTTAGAAAAAGAGATGTGCAAGAACAAGGGGGCACAATCTGAAGACAGAGGGGGGACGGCTCAGAGGTAATGTTAGAAAGTATTTTTTTAGGGAGAGGGTTGTGGATGCATGGAACAGCCTTCCTGAGGAGGTTGGGAGAATTCAAGAATGCATGGGACAGACATAAATCAATTCTAGTGGGGGGTAGGAGGAAGTAAGCTGTTGGTTAACTAGAATCTGCAGTTTATCCATCAGGTAGGGAAATGGGCAGACTAGGTGGGCCAAGCGGTCCTTATCTGCTATCAAATTCTATGTTTCTGTGTTTACTCAACCCCTGATTCTCTCCCCATTCCCATTAATGCCTCTTTCAAGCATCTCCCCATTTTCCCAAAGTCTGCCCCCCTAAAATCCAGGATACGTGTTTTTGTGCGGTTTGGTTCTGTTCCTTCTGTGATTTCAAACCACAGTGACCAGTGGTCACTGTTTCCCAGGTGCTCCCCCACTGTTACCCCATCACACTGTCCCTGTTTGTTAGCACGAGATCCAGTATTGCCTTCTGCCAAGTTGGTTCCATGACCAGTTGCTTGAGGAAGGCACCTTGAAGGGAGTCCAGGATAAATCTGCTCCTAGTTGATGCTGCTGCTGGGATGCTCTAGTCCACGTCTGGAATATTGAAGTCTCCAACCAGCACCACCTCACCCTTGTCTGCCATCCTTTGGATGGCTAGCATCAGCTCCCTCTCTGTTTCCTCCTCCTGGGCTGGTGGTCTGTAGACCACCCCTGTGCGGATGGCCGACCCCATTTTCCTTTCCAGCTTAACCCACAGTATTTCTTCCCCCATTTTGTTCCTCCTGGATCTCTGTGACCTTTATGCCATCTTTCACATAAAGTGCCACTCCTCCTTCCCCCTTCCTGCCTGCCCTGTCTCTTCTGAATGTGTTGTAGCCAGCTATGGCCATCTCCCAGTCGTGGTTATCATTACACCAGGTCTCTGTGATGGCCACAGTGTCCAAGTCCGACTGCACCATAGCAGCCTCCAGATCCTCCATCTTGTTGCTAAGGCTCCTGGCATTGGCATACATGGCTTTCCATGATGTGAACTCCCTGGACTGTTCAGTTGTTCTACTCCAGCCCCCTCCCTGGTTGTCCTTTTTCCCTGGTTCTTTCTGCTGTCTGCCCTTCTGTTGAATTTTGCCCCCTTTCTTCCTATCCACTCCTTGGGTGCTCATCTCCATCTTTTGCACACTGCTTTGTAGAGATATCCACTCCTACTGTTCACTGATTCCACTGCTAGCTGTGCAATTAGGTATCCTCCTTGCTGGCCTGCCACCCCACCCCCCCCCGGCTAGTTTAAATGCTTGTCCATGTGGCATTTAAACTTATTGAGTAAATTGAATAAATAAGCAAATTGAATAAATAAATTATCATTGAGTAAATTGAATAAATAAATAAAATAGAGTGCTTGGATTCCCTTCCAGGACGGATGCAGGCCGTCAGGCTTGAACAAGCCCCCATCCCTCCAGGTGGGTCCCCAGTCACCAATGAATCCAAACCCTTCCTCAAAGCACCAGTTCTTCAACCTTGAGTTAAAGTTCCTGGTGCATGCACCCCTACGGTCTCCCATGCCTCTCACAGGTAGTATTTCCGAGAAGGTGACATTATTTCTAGTTGAAAACCCACATTTATGATTGCTTACCTGCTCTAAAATTCATTGATGTTGCAGGTTCTTTTATCTGCTTCTTTTCTTAGTGGAACTGAAATGCTTGTGAATGGTGTAATGATACCCAACCTTGCTTTGTTTCACATCCTTGATTTATTCTTACTGTAAAGTTCCTGAACAATAGGAACAATCTCAAACAGTGCAGCCACTCATAATGCAATAGTCTCCTCTCTTCCCACTGCAGGATGAGTGATTCGACTGTGTTGGGGGTGTTCCCAAATCGAAGAAAGATGCAGTGGGAGTTGATCAGGGACTGTAAACACATTTTTGTGTGGTAACACCAGTATGCTGGGCAGTCTGTTGTTCACTTTCAAAAGGAAAATGAATCAAACTAGCAGCTGCATTAGCAATCTCTACAGAATGTGAACAATCGTATCTTGTTTTTTTTTTAAACTAGAAATACTTTGAGGTCTAAAGGGATTGACAGTGTCTCTTTTACTAAAATGGGGACTTGGTTTCTAGGATGGTCACAGTATTTTAATATGTACTTGATAAAATTATTTTTTTTTTGTCTTTCTCCATCCCCAACCCCCCATGTCTTGTGGGCTGTAATGGCAGATCCTTTCCTCTAGCTAGAAGGGAGGTTGAGGTTCAGGAGCGGACTCTGGTTGGTGGGGGTGGCCAAGGAGGGAGAGGACTGAGCATCGAGAGGACTGCCCTCCTGTCCTGCAGTGGGGGGGGGGGCTCTTTAGCTCCACCAATGACTGCCACACGGTGGAAGCCTGTTGGAAGTGCAGGTGTCAGCAGGGCAGAAGGAAGGTGCTGCCAGTTTGATGCAGTGTGTGTGTGCCTCCGCATAGCACATGGTGACATCTGTCCACAATAGGGGCTCAGGGAGAAAAGCGGAAAATGGCTGGACAGGCTTTCTGAAGCCCTGCCTGCCCCCGACCCACGCCACCACCGAGACACTGGACTGTATATATGTGCCTCCAGGGAGGAAGGATGGCCCTTCTCATCCTGGCCCTGCCACCGGGGGAGGGAAATCCATGGGGTGATATGCAGGCCTAGGTAAATTTGGGGGTTGGCTGGTTGGGGGAGGCAGGGACAGGGCTGATAGCTGCCTGCACCAGCCACAGAGAAAAGCCTTTATATATAAGAAACAAATTGTGCTTTTGGCGTCACCTGGGAAGGCAGTTGGTCATGCACCCACCTGGCTAGAGGGAAGGTACAGCCAGAGCAGTCCTGTCATTGGGGTGGGGGATGGAAAGAAACATAGGGAAAATCATGGCAAGACAGAGTAATAAAAAAGTCACACTGCCATATAGTGTGCGCTCACTGTCATTTAACATGGTAAGTTAGGTGCATTACTTACACATTGCCACAATATAGAAATTCGTGTTCCCTGCCTCCAGTTTAAATATGTTCAAAGGTTTAAAAGAGAAATCATTTTGTAAATAAAATGCACAAAAACACTGACGTGCCCATGATTCATGACTACTTCTCAGACATTCATTTCTGTGTGTTATAACGCTCGTTTTCACATGCGAGTTACTTTGCAAAATTCAGCTCACTGCCAATTTTGACAGCATGTCTCTAGATGACAGTACTAGAAAAATGCCTAACTCGTTCATGCACAAGTTTACAGGTGTTCTGGTGCCATATTGTACTCATGGATGCGCCAGAGCATTGGGGAGCATGAGCTGAAGATGGGTCACTTATCATGACAGTCTGGAACCATATATGCCATCAGTAGGCATATTGATGCAACAGGCACAATGCTTAAATAGGAATAAAAAATTCAGCCAAAAGCTGACTGTGTCCCTATAAGGAGTGTTTTCTGTGAGTCTAAATGCAGAGAGAGAGAGAAAACAAATATGTTGCAGGTGATACCTTTTATTGGACTAACAAAATTATTTCTGAGACTAGCTTTCGAGAGATAGTGCTCTCTTCTTCAGGTCAGGTCAGTCTAAACACTTTACAACTCTCAATGCGGTTACGTAGCTTTAGTATGCCAAATACTGCAGTATTCCAAATACTAAATATTTTTATTAGTATCCTGAATACTGTGTTTACATGAACTGGATATATATATATGCAAGTTGGTATTCTGCTTTTACATGTCTCTCAGTATTCAGACTAAGCTCAACTGGTGGGTGTGCTCAGTGCACTGTGTTGTGACTTACTGGAGACCTTTCTACCAAGCTTATTCTGAATACTGAACTTGTTGTGTAATTGTTTACATGGCCCAGTTTTCCACTAGCATTCGGAATACTACAGGAATATCACAGCTGTGTCATTTTGTATACTGCCACTCTATTCAGAGTACCATTGTTTACATGGCTGGACTACCGATTTGGAATCCTGAGTATTTAGAAAAAGATTGGAATTTTGCTGGCCACATAATGCATGCTGAACAACTCCCTCACTGAAATCTGAATCTTATAACCCCCTAGCCCTCTTTCCACTGTAGTCACTTCTGGTCTTTTGTGCACAACAACAGTGCAAGGTCCCTATGAGTTCACCTATACTGGTGTGAGTGCCATGCCAGCCAGTGACCAAGCTCCTGTACCAGCAAAGCGAAATTTGAGGTAATTCCCAATGACTCTGTGTTTGAACTTAAGCAAGTCCCATAAACTCTGTGAAGCTTTTATTTAAATTTGTGTTTTCCAGATAGATGCAGTAGGTGAACAAACAGCCTATGTTCAGGTCTCTCATCACAAGATGAGGTGCCGCATCTTATCTGGGCTATTTATTCTACAGAGAGAACCTCATGTGCCTCCCCCCCAAAAAAAAAACATCATTTTACTATGTTGGGTCCAGAAGAAAGCCTTTTTAGTTCCACACTTAATGATTTCCAGCTCTTTGGTTAGCTGGGAGGGATCAGCCATCAAGGGGTGGAATCACTAGCTCTGTCAAAAGTGAAGCATTCTATCCTGCTTTTAATACCTTGGACATTGGATGAGGTAACGGAAGCAATGAGAACCCCAGCATAACACAATTTACATGTTATATTTAATTCTTAATTTGGGGATCTGGTGACTGTATGAGCCACTTTTTCTCTGGCATCATGGTTTATCTTGTCACCAGAGCTCCTCAGTAGAACTACAGCCTTGTAACCTGTACTTTTCCATACATTATTCTCTTTATCCCATTCACTAAGCTATCCCCGATGCTCAGACAGTGCATTGTTACAGGGGCTCTTATGCTCACGTATTTCTGTGTCATACTGACTGTCCCAAAAAATGGTGCCTTGCTGCTGATCGAATGGCAGGCACGGCAGATTTTTTGCCAACCCATGGGTGTAGCGCCAACCTCCTGCACCGTGATGAGGCATCCATAAAAAGCCCCCATAGGAATACAGTAAGCCCCAGAAAAGAGGCATGATGGATACCCCTATTTTTTGAGTTTAATTACTGCATAGATGAATGCTAATAATGGTTGAGGGAAAGTTACAGACGTTACCTAAAGCCCTTGAGAAGAGTTACAGGGAAAACTACTGGCCTTCAAGAGTAACTACATGGGATTGCTGCTGCCTTTCAAGATGGCTATAGAATAGAAATGTGGTTTTATATAGTGTGTTTCATCCCAGCTATATCCCAAAGTGCTTTACAATGCAGGAGAGGAAGGGAGTGAATGTTGTAGCCATCTTCAACTTAAAGAGGGTATTCAGAGAGCACAGAGATACCAATATGCCAGCAGCAGAAGGTCCAAAGGTCTTTCAAGTCTGCTCATTCTGGAGCTCATGCAGATTTGCTGCATGTTTCTTCACCCCTCCATCACCCTAACCTTTCCCTCGACTTTATCCCACCCCCTTTTAAAATCCCCAACTGATCTGTGATTGATAACCCACTCTGGTAGTGCATTTTACCCTGTCACCACTCGCTCTGTGTAGAAGTCCCTGCTGTCCTCCTTCTTGATTGATTAGAGAGGTTAAGCACATGGAGGTTAAGTGACTTGCTCAGGGTCACGCAGTGAGTAAGTGGCAGTTTTGGGATTATAACCCGAGTCTCCAGACTCACAGCTCTGCCTTTTAACCACTGGGTCAAACTGTCTCCAGTTCCATTGGGATGGCATTCCATAGTGGAATGCCACCAGTCTTTGAGAGGGGGTATACATAAATACATAGATGTTGATGGCAGATAAAGGTCTACGGCCCACCTAGTCTGCCCATTTGCACCCATATATGTGCTTCTTTGAGCTTCCCTAGAACTAGGTTGTCCCCTTCACCTGACCACCAGGATCTCCCTATGCCTATCTCATGCATTCTTAAATCCTGTAATCATTTCTGCCCCCACCACCTCCTCTGGCTGGGCGTTTCATTTGTCCATCACCCTCTCTGTGAAGAAGTACTTCCTCTCATTCCCTCTGAACCTCCCTCCATCTAGTTTCATCCCATGTCCCCTAGTCCCGGAGCATCTTTTTCTATGAAAAATTGTGTTTTCCTGTACCTTGTTCCTCCCCGTGAGGTACTTATATGTCTCAATCATATCCCCCCTCTCCCTCCTTTCTTTCAGGGAGTACATACTCAGGTCTTTCAGTTTGTCCTCGTAGGTTTTGTGATGTAATCCTTGCACCATCTTGGTTGCCCTCCTCTGAACTGTCTCCACCCTGTCCATGTCTTTTTGTAGGTAAGGGCTCCAGAACTGGACACTGTACTTGAGGTGTGGGCTCACTAATGTCTTGTGTAGTGGAATTATAACCTTCATTTTCCTGCTGGTGATACCCCTGCCTATGCATCCCAGCATCCTGTTTGCTTTTCCTGCCACCTTGTCACACTGACTCCCTACCTTGAGGTCATTAGAGATGATAATCCCTAGGTCTTTTTCCTGCTTGGCGCATTGTATATCCTCCCCTTCCCCGCCTCCCAGCTGATATGCTGTTCCTGGGATTTTGTGCCCCATGTGCATTATTTTGCATTTCTTTGGATTAAATCTCAGTTGCCACTCAATTGACCAAACCTCAAGCTTCTGCAGATATCTCCTCATTCTATCCACACCTTCCGGTGTGTCCACCCTGTTACAGAGCCTTATGTCTTCAGCGAACAGGCAAATTCTCCCTTCTAGGTCATCTGTAATGTATAGGTACACTGTCTGTCCTTCAGAATAACTGTAAGGAAATACTGTCAAATGTTCAGGAATAACATCAGAGAATCCATCCCATTCCACCTCTGACAGTAACTAAATCGGACTAACAGTAATCCTGAGAATGTTACTGCCTAATGCTGGTATTGAAATGATGGGGCAAGGGTAAACATTTTAAATCTTTCCATACTTCTTGACTTGTTACTCTTGTCCACTAGGCTCCCGCTGTGATGAGTGTGCTGCTGGTTACTATGGAAATCCATTGCAGCCTGGCGGTAGGTGCCAGCCTTGCCAGTGTAACAACAACATTGACATGACGGATATGGGCGCATGTGACCGGCGCACAGGACAGTGCCAAAAGTGCCTGTACAACACCATGGGAAACCGCTGTGAGCAGTGCAAATTGGGATACTATGGAGATGCCTCTCAACGCAACTGCAGAAGTAAGTTTCAGAATTTTTTTAATGCTTATTTCAGAAAGGGTTGACAAAAAGGTGGTGAAAACTAGTGCACAGACCAGAAAGAAACATTTATGCTTTGTAGGTCAGTCCCTTGCCTTTAATCCTTGAGAAAAGCGCAGTGAGGAAAGTTCTTGGATTAATTACTTCAAACTGGGATGCAGCTAACCATTTATGTAAAGATTTGCAAAGTATGCCAGTCGGGGTAATTTTGATGGCATAGTGGGTAAGGTGTCAGCTTTCAGTTGGGAGACAGCAGGTTCTGTACCTTGTTTGCAGTCCTATTCAGACGTGGTAAGAGCAAAAGAAGCAGTCTATCTCATGTTCTCTTTTTTCTGGGTATAAAAGCTGTTAGTCCCACCCCCTGCCTCCTGACATCTGTCCATAAAGGGTGCCGTATTGGGCCACACCGATGGCCTGGTGCTGATGTGTGGATGACCTGGGTTCTGGAACAAACTAAGGTTGCATCAGGGGTCAAGCCTGGACAAGACAGCTGCCTGCGTGGCAGTGCATCTGGGCCAGAGAGGGCTGGTGGCAGATTCCACCACTGCATTGACCCCTGCAGCTAGGTGAGGGTGCTTGCTTCTGCTGCATTGGGAATGCTGTGTGTGGCAAAGCTGGCATAGGCATTGCCCATGGGTGGGGGGGAGAAAAACATGGCTGTCATATACATAGGTGCCGGAACTGGGGGGCCAATAGGGTCATGGCCCTACTACTTTCATAAGTGGCCCTATCACTTTTTGCAGTCATGTTAATGTATTTAATGGGGAAGAATTTATCCCTTACATCCTTGGCCCTACCACTTTTCAAACTGTTCCAGCACCAGTGGTCACACACACACACACACACATATATATATATATATACACACACACACACACACACAGGGTTCTCGCAGCCTCACAAGGGCATATCCCTGTGAGCAGGGCATATCCCTACAAGATGGACAGCCACCAGGAAATACAATGCATATGGAAAAAAGGGGTGCCTTATTTGTGGTGATGGAGGAAGGGAATGCTGGTACCAGACCCTGCCCTTATGTTTAGATGATATAAAAATGTCTTAGGTGCCCGCCCCCACAACAGCAGTAGTCTGCCTCCCACTTGACCAATAGAGGACTGCCCCTCCTCCCTGGTCTGCCACCTATTCAATATCAAATACAGAAACAGCAACTTGAGAGGAGGGACCAACTACCGTCCAGTGTACCAGTGTGCACATGAAGTGACCAGGGAGCCAACCCCCTCGAGAGTCCTAAGAGGTATGGAGAGAACCTATGTGGCAGAACCTGGCCACTTCTTAGTCCCATCTACTTCCACCTCTGTCACTTACCTGGTCCCAGGGGTCCACAGGAGGCATTTCCTCCATCAAGGGCACATACCCTGTGGTTGGCTTCCTCTGGAGTATCAGCAACCATGGTCTCTGTCAGACCTGTTGACTATAGGGCCTGCTGGCAGTCAGGAAGCGGTAGAGCCCAAGAGTGTCATTGCCATTCTGCTGCACATGAAGGATTTTCCGCTTTTCAGTTTTGACTTCGGGGATGCCACTGGCAAGGGATTCAAGGTGTGTATGTACTTGTGTGACCATGCACCCTAGCCAAGCTGCATCCTTTGCCCACCCCATGTGCTGTGCAGCTGCACTATCACCTGAGATGACCCAACTGGTGGTGTGGACTGCAAAACCTTACCTCCCCAGTGGAGCGTGTCTGCTGGTACAAATAATCCCCCTCACCCAGGCCAGCCCCTAACATCTCAGGTTCATTCGCAAACCCAGGTCACCAGCATCATGAGCAGTAATGCTACCACTGTGCTGATGGGCTCGCTAGGGAGACATTTCCATTCTCTGCACTATCAGTTCTGCAGACTCCTCTCCTACTGTGCTCCCTGTGCTCACCCAACCCCATGCTATTGAGAGCACCACCTGCTGCCACCAGTGGGGCATTTCCATTCTCTATACTTTCAATCTAGCAGACCTCTCCCACTGTACTATCAGTGTATCTCTGCCGCACCATAGCAAGAGCACCCTATTCTGGTACCAGTGAAACATTTCCATTGTCCTCCACACTGTCAGTCTTGGAGGCTCCTTTCCCATTATACTGTCAGTGCAACCCAGCCCCAACCTGATGAGGGCACCCCCTGCTGAAATCAGTGAGTCATTTCAGTTCTCCACACTCTCAGCCTAGAAACCCGTCTCCCACTGTATTGTCCATGCATCTCTACCCTCGTTGGTGAGAGCACCCATCGCTGAACCACTGAAACATTTCAATTTTCCCACCCTCAGTCCTGGAAACCACTCTCACAAAGTACTGTCCATGCTTTTCTACCCTCGCCTGGTTAGATCGCCCTCTGCCTTATGGGAACTCATGAGGCATTTCAGTTCTCTTTCCTCTGTCTTGGAAACCCCTCTCCCGCTTCTGTGATAATGCCACCTGCATGACTCAAATAGTAGTATGGTCAGAGGGCCAGAAGGTTGGGTGGGACATGACTGGCACAGTTTCCATGGCATGCATCATGTGCACACACCCTTGACATCCTTGTACTCGGCGTCCCAAGGGGTAGGATGAAGCACTGAAAATGTCTCCAGAACCCGCAACGATGGACCCCTCCCCACCACTGCGGCACCTCCTGATGAGATATAAGAGACTCGAGCGGAGTGTTAAATCCCCCTCACCCCCCCGGGAAGAAAACCAAGACTCGAAGGAGGACCGTGACCACAGTTAGGTGTGGCAGGAGGTTGGGTGTGCCTTGGGAGTTCCTGAGGGAGACGAGTGCTGGTGAGATGGGAAGGAGGCATAGACAAAGTATTATTTAAAAATTAAAAGGCGAGATGGACCCAAATCAGAGTTATCTCCCCCAAGCATAGTAAGCACAGTGGTAATGCTTGTCTTTCTGTCCCTGTTTCAGAATGCACATGCAACTTCCTGGGCACAGATCGCAGCCAGTGTGCCTCACGGGATGAATGTCTGTGTGATCGCTCCAGTGGCCAGTGCCAGTGCTTGCCAGGGGTCGTTGGTCAGCATTGTGACCGCTGTTCACCTAACTTCTGGAACCTGGCGAGTGGGAAGGGATGTCAGCCATGCAACTGTGACCCTCAGAATTCTTTGAGCTCAAGCTGCAATGAGGTAGGTATTGAAGGGACAAGCTTCTCACACCCAGATCTGTGCAGTAAAACAAACCAAAAGTGGCGTGGCTTTTCCCATGCAAGTTATTTTGTTGGACGTATGAAAATAGAATACACAGCAGTCCTTTGAGCCATTGATCCCCCCCCCACCCCGAACCACCACTACCACCTCAGTGATCAGAACCATTTATTGCTGTTTACTCTGAGTACTGGACTTATTTAGCCTTCATTTTATGACACAAGGCCAAATTTTCCAAATGCACAGTTAGTTGTGCTACCTAATTTTGAAACATCTTTGGGGTCAGACGGCTGTTTCCCCAGAATTTTCCAGGACCTCACCAATAAGCGCAAGAGCTATACATTCTGATGCTGTCCCCCAGAAATTCTGGGTAGTCAGATTTCAGCCAAAACAAAGGTATCCCCAACTGGCCTGTTGGCACAGCAGCAGGTTTACCATTCACGATGCCAGTGAGCTGGGTTCAGGAACAAGTCTGGGTCATGGAAGGGGTTGCAGGAGGTAGGGCAGCTTGAGCATCCCAAAGGACGCTTGCTTACTCTGGGGAGAGTGGCCACCTGACTCTCTGCTGCACAGTTGTCACCTGGGAATCAAAGGTGATATTGCAAGCAGATTGGCCAGGGGGAGATTTCAGATGGTTCTGCGCAATACTTTGGCATGCACATGCTCTGGAACCCCCACAGCCAACACCTTTCGGGTAGGAGAAAACAGGAAATACCCAGGCCTGAGAATGAAGTTAACAGTACTGTTGGAGCCTGCCCCAGTGGCATAGAGGACTGAGGCATTAGACGCCTTACCTCCTGCCAAGCTTGCGACCCACATTCGAGAACGAGCATGGAATTCCAGGGGCTGGTGGGGTGCGGAAGGATTGAGCATACCAGGGACTGCTCTCCTCTCTTCTTCTCTCCCGGGGGGAGGGGGGCAGCCATCTCGGCCTTTGACTGTCACTGGGTGGAAGCCCAGTGGTAGTGCAGGTCAGCAGTCGGCTTGAAGGGAGGAGTCGTAGTTATGCAGTATATGCACACCTCCACACGCATGCACTGATGTATTGCCATGGCAGGGGTCAGTGGGAGAAAACAAAAAAGTGGGAAAGACAGGCTTCTTGAAGCCATGTTTGCTCTCTCATGGCCCGTGCCACTGCTTGACTGCAGGGGTCAGTCTGGATTGTTGACAGGGGGGGCAACCTCCCCCTCCGGGCTCTGACACAGGGAGAAGTCTGTAGCAAACTTGGCCCCCGCAGCCCACTGAGTTTGAGAGAGGCGAGTGTCAGTCGCAGAGGGCAGGGGCAGGGCTAGGGCTAATAGCCTGCCTGCCAGTCCCTGGAGGAAAAACGCTCTATGGAGAAAAAACAGTACTCTTGGGCCCAGCAGCTGTGGCTGCCTGACCTCCACATAGACTGAATTCTGACCATAGAGGGGCTTGGGATACCCTGATGACCAATTTCTGGAGTGGAATGTGGGAAGACATAAGAGTGAGTGCAGTGGTGGACAAGGGCTAAATGGGAGGGCTGAGAGGTAAGAGCATAAATAGTAAATAAAAAGAAAATGAGTGAGCCTAGTGCCTCACTCCTTCAGGCCCTCTGATGCCCCTTAACCACTCAGGACACTCTACAGACCCCCAGGTCCTTTGTTGGATACTCCCAGTATCTACACCCTCCAATGCCTCTGATTCTTTCCAACACAACAGAGCCCCTGCTACCACCAGGGGGACGCAGCATGTTTGGCATTGCAGTTGCTGGGGAAGGGGGCAAGTCCAGGGCCTCAGGGGCTCTGTAATATGGAGTGGGCTGGAGGCCATCATCAGCAATGCTAGCTTGGCCTTTTTTGTCTGTGTTCTTCCTGAAAGCCCCTTCTATCTCCCCTGCCTTGAGGAACACCACTAATGCCTCCTCTGGGCTGAGACCTGCTGACAGCAGTGGTCATCCACACTGCCAGTGCTTTGCAACCACCAACCAAAGAAGGCTGTTCTGCAGCAGGTTTCTCTGCTTCTCCTTCCCTCCCTTGCATCTGCACACTCTGCCTCTTCAGCGAGTCCCAGACTTAAGTAGACCCCCCCAGTCTGAGTGCACTGCCTCTACAGCAAGTCCCAGACATCATCGACCCAGAGCGAATGTTAAGACTCGCAGTGCTCTATCCCAGTTCCCTGCTTTGGTAGTGCAGCATGCTACCATCAGTACCACCAGGACAGCAGTGTTTTAACATTTGCTTGAGCAACCAACATTGTATGTGCAACTGTTGTAAAAATCTGGCAAAGCGCTGTTCTAGGGACGTGGATATGTTATTCATCCACACTTCTTGGCATGTCCCTTTCCCCTTTAAGGATCGCCCGGAAGGTCTGCAAGCTGGCTTCTCCCACCCACCCAGGTGTTATAGCCCTCGGCTCTGCCCCGCGACACCAGATCTTCCTTTCTGCTGGAAGATTTGGGTTGCCTCCTCTTTGCTCTCACTTTTTGTAGGCCCTGGCTTCAAACCCTTCGGTTATTCCGAAACTTCGACTTGTTCAAGTTAGCGATGGTGATTCTCATTGTTCCATCATGGAAGATGAATCTTCCCCTCGGATTTCGCTGATGCCCGTGCAGCCAAAAAATGTCGTGCACTGATCCGCATACCGCATGCATTTACTGTCTGGGTGTCAGCCATGACACCAAGACTTGTGAGATGTGTCTCGCTTTTCACCCCGAACATCCTCGACGATTGTCTCGCACACCTCAAATTGAGCAGGCCCCAAAAAACGGAATCCTCCGGTGAAATCTAAAGAAGCCCGGTGGGCAGTCTCTGTGGCTGCGGGATCCGCCGAACAACTGGAGTGAATGCAGACCTTCGAAGAAGAAGCAGTGCGGGCCGCAGAGTCTTCCTCTCGGTCGTTTTTCATTATTCTCTACTTGAGCTCTACCTTTTTGGGTTACTTCCGAGAGTTATGCAACTCTCTCCCCACTAATTGCGAGGGACCTGCGGGCTCTCACTCCTCTCAGTCCCGTAAGAGGGATAAGGATCTGAATCAGCCTTCGTCTCAGCGAAGACACTCTTGGGATTGTGAGCATCCTCGATCCCAGGAGCTGGCAGTATCGAATTTGGTTGAAATTGCCTCCTCAGCTGCTGGCTTCTCGGTCTTGCCATCTGGCCAGTCAACCGAGGTCTCGATAAGCGAGGTTTAGATCATTCTCGATCCCATCGATCCGTTGTCACCCATTCTGGTCGACGACTCTTTCAATAGGACCCCGGTCCTGTCTTTTCCAGACGAGGAGACCCAGCCAGCTGGGGATCCTGTCGAGGAACCGGTCCCTGATCCTGGGAAGTCACTGGTCCCACCGGTGTCTCGCGAGCGACCAACTCGGCCAGTCCAATCCAGGTCGAGATCTTGGACCCCTCGACCGAGAGGCCGAGGAAGGCACACAAGTGCTCCAAAAAGAAGCAACGCCATCGGTCATCCTCAGATGAGGAAAGGCTTCGGCAGAAGCTCCACTGACGCTACGAGGATCTGATGTGGCAGCAGCCGATCCTGTCCGGGCAGAAGCTGACCACAATCTCTATTCTGGCCATTATTTGGCTTTTGCCTCCTAGGCCAAAGCCAGCTGCTTTGGAACTGGTGAAATTGGTTTACCCACCCACGGAGCTGGCTAAAACCACTCTGGTTCAGCCGATATCGGTCTCTCCACCAGTTGTGGTGGAGCCATCGCCTAAACAGCCTTTGGGAGGGGCTCCTACAAAGGATGCTCGGTCAGCCCCGGGTCTTCCTCACAGGATCTCAGTCACCCTCATGCCTGATCGCCCCAGGCATGTTGAGGGCAACCTTGGTGGCCGACAATTGTATCTAGGTACCGCAGATTCAGCTGACACCAACTTTCACTCTCACCCACAGGATGACGAGTCAGCTGGTGATCTGTTGACAGAGGAAGGCCCTTCATCCTTTCAAGGGATTCTCCGCCTTATCTCTGAATCCATGGGGATGCCCTTGGAACCAGTCCAGAAATGGGCGGAGTGCCCTCTCACCGACATTCTCAAGAGAGGAGATACCCCGACGGAAGCCTTTCCTGTGGTCGAAGCCGTTGTTGGCCTGGCCTTGGAGCTTTGGCAGCATCCTGCCTCCTGCCCAGCGCCATCTGCCCAGATGGCCCACAAGTATGCTGTGTCCATGGGGTCCCTCTTGGGGTTCACAGAACATCCCTCGGCCAAGAGCCTTGTGACCACCTCTCATACAGGCAGTTCTGCCAACACCGATAGATCCCCGGACAAGGAGTCCAAGAAACTGAATCACTCTGCCAGGAAGGTCTATGCAGCCTCCTCTTTAGGCCTCCATTAGGCAAGCTTGGCCGTCATCATGGTGCACTTCTCACATGCCTTTCTAGGGTCCTTGGATGAAGTTCTCCTACATCTCCCATGGGACCATCAGACTGCGGTCAAGCAGATCCGGGACCAAGGCCATGCCGTTGCCAAGCAGCAGCTTCAGGCGGCTCTGGTCATTGGGGACTCATGCCTGTTGGGTGGCAGCCACAGTTGCCTCACGCTGCAGGGCTTGGCTGAGGCTTGCCACCTTCACGGCGAATACCCAGCACAAACTTGCCGAAGTTCCTTTCCTGGGCACCGATCTCTTCGGTCCACGTGTGGATGGTCACCTTCAGCGAATCGAACAGTCCTATGCCATCTTGGGCTTGGCTACTTCTGCTCAAAGCACTTCTGGCCCTAAGAAGCAGCAGCAGAAGAAGAAGCATTGTAGGCACTCTGCTGCTGCTGTCCAGCAGTCCTCCTTTCAGGGAGGACAGCATCAGCAGGCACAGGCTTGGCGCCCCCTGGCCCAAGCCCGGACCTCCCCAGGCCCATAGAGGAGGTCGGGGTTCAGGCCCTGGACCCTCTTCCTCAAAGCCTGCCCAGTGACAGGATAGGGGTGGCCACCCCTATTCCTGTCACATGAGCTCTGGGTCCTCCCATGGGGGCTCTGCTCCACCACTTGCTTTCCACCTGGTCCACTGTTACTATGGACAGGTGGGTCTTAGAAGTGGTCGGCCAGGGTCTGCCTCTAGAATTCGAGCAGTACCCACCCAGCCGAGCCAGCGCCCCATGGGAGGAGAGAGTATTAGCCAACACTCAGTCGGCTCTGAGAGACAACATAGCCCAGCTCCTCCTCAAGGAGGCAGTGGTCCGAGTGGCAGATCCTCCAGTCAATCCAGGGTTCGTTTCCAGGTACTTCCTGGATCCGAAGCGGACGGGGGGCTGGTGCACTATTCTAGATCTGCATGACCTGAATCAGTATCTCAGTCCGTACACCTTTCAGATGGTAACTGTGTCCCAGATCATACCATCCCTGGAGCAAAACATGTGCTTCTGATCACTGGATCTTCAGGATGCGTTCTTTTATGTCCCAATCCATCCGTCTCACCAGCAGTTACTCCGCTTCAGAGCAGAGGGAACCCTTTATGAGCTCCGAGCCATGCCATTTGTCCTGTCATCGGCCCCTTGGGTCTTCAGCAAATGCATGACAGTGGTGGCAGCCCACCTCAGGCATTGAGGGGTCAGGGTATACCCTTATGTCGATGCCTGGCTCTTAGCAGGTTCCACCCAGCAAGAGGTGGAGCAGTCCAGGGACTTGGCCCTCCAGACCTGCTCTCAACTTGGCCTCCTGATCAACAAGACCAAGTTGGGGCTTGTGCCTTCTCAGGTGATGTACTTCATCGGGGCAGAGTTCGACTATCACCGAGCCAGAGCTCAGCTCCCAGTGGACAGGGCGGAGGTTCTCTCCTCCTTTGCCCAATCATTTCTGGTTGAGCAATTGCACTCTGCCCGGGACTTTCTGTACCTTCTGGGTTACATGGCGGCCTGCACCACCATAGTCCATTGGGCCAGGTGGCATATGTGCCCCCTTCAGTGGGAGCTGGCCACCCAGTGGACTCAGCACCTAGGTCATTTCGACCAGCTGATCACTGTGACCCAGAAGATGTGGGACACTCTCCAGTGGTGGACCGTCCTAGACCAGTTGCAGGAAGGGATCCCATTTGTCTGCCCTGAGCCAACAGTTGTCCTCATGAACAATGCCTCTCTCATGGGCTGAGGAGCCCACATGGCGGACAACAGGGCCCACGGGTTCTAGAACCCTGAGGAGTCCTGTTACCACATCAACCTGTTGGAGCTCAGAGCGGTCAGACTGGCACTGACAGCATTTGCTCAGTAGCTTCAGGGTCAAGTGGTTCAAGTCCAGATGGACAATACCACGACCATGTACTACCTCAACAAGCAGGGCAGCATGCTCTCCCGGCTGCTGTGCAGGGAAGCGCTCCACATCTGGACACTCGTGAGCCAACTGGAGGTGGATCTCCTAGCCATCCATGTGGCAGGAGCCTCAAATCAACTGGCGGATGTCCTCAGCCACATAGGCAAGACATCCCACGAGTGGTCTATCCATCCAGAGGTAGCTTACAGCCTGTTCTTCCACTGGGGCAAACCGATGATGGACCTGTTTGCCTCCAGGGAAAACACCAAGCTGAGGCTGTTTCATGCCTGCCCCCCCTCGGTGGGAATCGCTGCAGAGGGATGCCTTCTCGAGGCTGTGGACCCCAGGCCTCTTCTACGCCTTCCCTCCATTTCCCTTGATTCACAGGGTGCTCCTCAAGGTGAGGAGGAGCAAGGTACAGGTGATCCTGGTAGCCCCAGACTGGCCACGCCAGTTCTCTGTACCCAGATTTCCTCAGCCTCAGCAGCAGGCTCCTGAGGCATTTTCCAGCACGCCTGGACCTGATCTCTGTCAATCAGGGGAAGTCCTCCATCCAGACCTTTAATCCCTGCACCTGACAGCCTGTTAACTGAGCAGCTAGAGTTCCAGGCTTTGGGTCTCTCCAAGGATGTACTCACAATAGAGGAAGCATCCAGGAAGGAGTCAACTAGAAAGTGCTATGCCTTCAAATGGAAAAGATTTTCCATTTGGTGTCAGGGCAAGGGCCTGGACCCTCTGTCCTGTACTGTGGAGAGCATTTTAGACTACCTTTGGTCTCTGTCCAAAGGAGGTCTTCGGTCTTCGACCCTTAAGGTGCACCTGGCAGCCATCTCTGCTTACCGAGTACGGGGTGGTCAGCAGACGGTTGCACAGAAGAAGGTGGTCTGGCGCTTTTCCAAAGGTCTTGATCACATATCCCCTCAAGCGTGTGAACCTCCACCTCTGTGGGATTTACTGCTGGTCTTGGCAAAGGTCATGGGCAAGCCATTCGAACCGATGCACAAGTGTGAGATGTCACACTTGTTGTGGAAGATGACCTTCCTGGCGGCTATCACATCTGCCAGAAGGACAGGGGAGCTCCAGGCGCTCTTGGTGGACTCCCCTTATCTGGTCTTCCACAGGGACAAGGTTGCCCTGTGCCCCCACCCAAAATTCCTCCCGAAGGTGGTGTCAAGAGTTTCACCTTAACCAGGTGCTGACACTGCCTGTGTTCTACCCGAACTACACCTCGGATGCCAAGTACAGGCTCTTTACGCTGGACCTGAGATGAGCTCTCTCCTATTATGAGGAGAAGATGGTGGACATTCAGGGCGAGGTTTGCCAGCTGTTTATCACCTACGCTGAAGCAGCTTCTAGCAGATCTGCAGCAAAGCGGATGATCGCAAGATGGATTACATCTTGCATTGATCTCTGCTATAGGTTGGCGGGCAAGGAGCCTCCCACAGGGATAAGAGCTCATTCTACCCGCCATACCGGTGTTTCGGTGGTTGCTTCCAGGGACATCCCTATCCAGGAAATCTGTCGGGCTGCCACCTGGAAGGCAGAAAACACCTTCATCACCCATTACCACATCGACCTTGAGTCACACCAGGATGCTGGTTTTGGGGTCTCAGTTCTCCAGTCTGTGTTCCCAAAGTAGAGGGTGTGCGTCTTGCCTTCCTCCTCCCGGAGAACTGCTAGGAGACTGCCAAGAAGTGTGGATGAACAACATATCCACTTCCCTAAAAAACAGGCTACACACTGTAACAGTAGTTCTAGGAGTGGTATATGTTGTTCATCCACAGGGACCCACCGACCTCCCGGCTGTGCTTTCAAACCTGGCTTCCAGTGGGCTAAGAGCTGGCATCATGGAGACCGAGGGTTATACCCTACTGGGGTGGGAGGAGCCAGCTTGAAGACCATCCAACATCCTTAAAGGGGAAAGGGACATGCCAAGAAGTGTGGATGAACAACATATACCACTCCTAGAACTACTGTTGCAGGTGAGTAACCTGTTTTTTCTGTTGATAAAACTTCAGATGGAAATCTGTTCCACAAATCCGCCCCACTTTTCTGTGAGACAATTTTTACAAATATTCTTTCTACACCACCCTCCCTAAACGGCCTACTTATGTTCACTAGGTCTTTCACTGATATAGTTAGCAGTGTTATCTGTTCAGATGGAGTTACTCCTTTTAGCACAAAATAAGAATCTCTTTTGGTAGCAAAAATAATTTAATGAGCTTCATCACTGTCTGACACAAATATTAACTTCTTGTAAAAACTCTTTTTATACCTGAGGAACTTTTCCTTTTTCCTTTTGCTCTGTAGACGTTTTTCTACCTGACAGTACTAGGTGTGATGTGTGGAACAGTCCTGCACCTGGAGGCTGACTTATCTGCCGTAGCTGTTGTCCCCCTCATGCCTCTTCAGCATTGTGACCTTGGTGCTTGTGACATCACAACTGACCAAGAAGAGGCACTCATCTGCTAGATTGGTCACTTGTGTTGTCACAGTGAGTGAGGTCAAAAGTCTATACAAAAATAAATGTTATTGTATTGAGTTGCATTGCCTTGTCATTATGGCTAGAAATTGCCAGCTGTCCACCTGTCCCAGATTAGACATCCATTTTGTTGTCTGTGTCTGTCCTAGGAAAAAAAAAACAGCTACTGTAGTATTTGCTGTGTATGTAATCGTCTCTGGAACACAGCAGCCTGCACCAGGAGTTTGCCATCTGTGAGTTTTGGTGGTAACAGACATACGAACATACACAATTTGCCAGCAGATAAAGGCCTAGAGGTCTATCAAGTCTGCTCAAATGTGCAGCTAGCACCCCTTATTCTGCAGCTGCCCTTCCCTTCCACCCTTCCCCTTCATTAACCCTCCCCCTTGTCCTGTCCCATCCCCTTTTGAAGCAGTCCACTGTTCTACTGGATACCACTTCTGCAGGTAACGCATTCCACCCAGCCACCACCCTCTCTGTAAAAAAGTGTCTCCTCATCTCCCTCCTGAATCTTCCTCCCTCCAGTCTCATATCATGGCCCTGTGTCCCTCCCCTCCCTTACTTTGAACAGCCCCTCTGTACCTGTCTTGTTTATTCCTTTCATGTACTTAAAGGTTTCAGTCATGTCCCCGGTGTCCCTCCTCTCCTCCAGTGGGTACATGTTCAACTCCCTCAACCTCCTCTTGTATGATAAGTCCCCCAGCCCCTTGATCATCTTTGTTGCCCTGTGCTGCACCCCTCCAGTAACTTAATGTCCCTCTTCAGATCAGGCGCCAGTACTGCACGCAGTACTCAGGTCTGGTCTAACTAATGACCTATACAGCGGCAGAATCACCTCCCTCCTCCTCGAGGATATACCCCTTGCAGTACAACCCAGCATTTTGTTGGCCTTTGCAGCTGCCTTCCTACATTGCCGAGTTGTTCATTGACCCTGTAATAGCACACCCAGATCCTTCTCCTCCTCTGTCTGGGCTAGCTGCACTCCCCCCAGCTGGTAACTCCTCCTTGGGTTCTTCATCCTAAAATGCAGCACCTTGCACTTGTTGGCATTAAACCCCAGTTGCCAGGTGTCTGACCAGGTTTCAAGCTTTGTCAGATCATTCTGCAACCCCTGCCATCCCCGTAGGTCATTCACCACCGCTCCTACCTTGGTATCATCAGAAAAACAGACTGATCTTGCTCTTGATGTCCCATGATATGTCTGCAATGAATATCCCAAACAACACTGGTCCCAACACCGAGCCCTGTGGAACAGCGCTCATCACTACCCTTGGGTGTGAGAGCTCCCCACCCACCACCACCCTCTGTTGCCTTCCCTGAAGCCAGTTTCCTACCCATCTCACCAGCTTTGCACCCACCCCTGTGCCTACTAACTTACTTCCCAGCCTTCCATGCGGCACCGGTGAATGCCCACTAGAAGTCCAGATACAGGACATCACTGCATGGCCTGTCCAGTTGCCTAGTTACCCAGTCATAGAACTCCACCAGGTTGGTTTGGCAGGATCTGCCCCGTATGAAGCCATGCTGACTGCTGTCCTGTAGTCCTTTGGCCTCTAGGAGCGTCACCTTCAGCCTCTCCTTCAGGATAGTCTCCATTAGCTTACCCACGATGGATGTTAGGCTCACTGGTCTGTAGTTTCCCGGTTCATCCTTGGGGCCACTCTTGTGGAGGAGCACCACATGAGCCATCCTCCAGTCCTGAGGTACACACCCCGAATGTAGTGAGGCATTAAATAGGTCTGCCAAGGGTCCTGCAAGGACCTGTGCCAGCTCCTTCAGTACCCTGGGGTGGATGCCATCTGGGCCTGGCGCCTTGTCCACCCTCAGTGCCTTCAATCCCTCCCGAACTCTGCCCTCCATGATTTCCCCATCTGTCACCCCTTCCCCTGTTTCTGCCATTTCTCCCCCCTTGGGTGTCACCCCCTCTTCTCTTTAGTAAATACTGAGCAGAAGCCCTTGTTAGTGCTTCTGCTTATACCCTGCTTCCACCCAACCCCCTTCCTAATCCTTACTGTGTGGTCCTTACAACTCCTTTTCTCCTGATGTACCTAAAGAAGTCCTTCTCCCCCTTCTTAATGCCTTGTGCCAGCCTGAGTTCATACTAACATACTAACATACTATTTGCCAGCAGATTAGGCCTTATGGTCTATCAAGTCTGCTCGAACCTAGATCCTTAGTTGGGTGCAGAGACCCTCCCATCCCTTGTGCTCCAGAAACCCCTATCATCCATCCCCACCCCCCCGGGACAGGCCATCATCTGATACATCCACTTTCTGTGTCTGTCCCACCCTCTCTTAAAGCCCTCCACTGTGGATCTCTGAACCAGCTCACCAGGCAGAGCATTCCAAGGGTCCACCACCCTCTCAGTGAAAAACCTCCTCCTCTTTTCCCCCCTCACCTTCCACCTTCCAACTTCAAAACCATGCCCTCTGGTGATGCCTCCCTGCTTTAGTCTAAAGATCCCTCCATGTTTACCCTATTTATTCCTTGAGGTACTTGAAGACCTCAATCATGTCCCCCTGTCTCTCCTCTCCTCCAATGAAAACAGGCAGAGCTCCTCAAGTCTGTCCTCGTAAGTCAAATCCCTAGCCCTCATGATCATCTTTGTTGCCCCCTCTGTACCCTCTCCAGGAGCTGTATGTCCCTCTTCAAGTGTGGTCTCCAGTACTGTACACAGTACTCAAGGTGTGGTCTAACCAGTCCATTGTACAGCGGCAGAATCACTTCCTTGCTCCTTGAGGTGATCCCCCTTGCGATGCATCCCAACATCCTGTTTGCCTTGCTAGCTGCTCTCCTGCACTGCTCAGAGTTATTCATACATGTATCCACCATGACCCCTAGGTCTTTTTCCCCTGTTGAGGCTTCCAGCACCTCCCCTCCCAGGGTGTACCTGTGTTTAGGGTTTCCCCGACCAAGATGCAACACCTTGCACTTGGTGATATTGAAATTTAATTTCCATGTGTGAGCCCAGCTTTCCAGGGTGTCCAGGTCCCCTTGCAGGGCCAACCTCCCCTCTTCTCCCTCAACTACTGCTCCCATCTTGGAGTCATCCGCGAAGAGACTCATTTCACACCCTATACCATCCCTGATGTCTGATATGTATGCATTAAACAGGATTGGACCCAGGACCAAGCCCTGTGGTACCCCACTACCAACCTCTGTAGGGTTCGAGAGCTCCCCACAGACCACTACTCTCTGAGTGCGTCCAGCTATCCAGTTTTCAATCCATCTGACCATCAAAGGGCCTACTCCTAACCCCATCAGTTTCTCCACCAGACCATTGTGGGGGACAGAGTCAAACGCCTTGCTGAAGTCCAAGAATAATACATCCACAGGCTTACCCCTGTCCAGTTCTGATGTTACCCATTCATAGAACTCCACAAGGTTGGTTTGACAGTCTACCTGGCACAAACCCATGCTGCCGACTATCCAGACCTCCCACCTCCCCAAGTAAACCCCCAATCGTTCCTTTAGTATACTCTCCATTAATTTTCCCACCACCGAGGTTAAACTGATGGGTCTATAGTTTCCTGGTACTTCCTTCGACCCCCCTTTATGGATTGGTACCACATGTGCCTCTCGCCAATCCCTAGGTACCCTCCCTGTCTCAAGTGACCTGTTGAAAAGCTCCGCCAGGGGTGCAGCCAGTATGTCCGCCAATTCAAGACAGCATGGGTTTACAAAAGGAAGGTCCTGTCAAACTAATCTCATAGATTTCTTTGACTGGGTAACCAGAGTGGTGGACCAAGGGGGAGCAGTTGATGTCGCCTACCTTGACTTCAGCAAAGCTTTTGACACTGTTCCACATAGAAGATTGATAAATAAGCTAGGTAGGCTCGGGGTGGGTCAGAAGTTGGTCAACTGGGTGGCAAACTGGTTGACTGGCAGAAAACAGAGAGTGGTGGTAAATGGTATACAGTCAGAAGAGATGCAGGTCACAAGTGGGTACCTCAGGGATCAGTCCTGGGGCCAGTCCTATTCAACATCTTCATTAGTGACCTAGCAGATGGACTAGAGGGTAAGGCTTGTCTGTTTGCAGATGACACCAAGATCTGCAACAGAGTAGATGATCCAGATGGGGTGGGCAGAATGAGAAGAGATCTGGATAAACTAGCAGAATGGTCAGAAGAGTGGCAACTGGGATTTAATGCAAAGAAGTGCAAAATCATGCACATAGGAAGAGAAACCCTGAAGCCACTTATAGGCTGGGAGGGAGTTGCTAGCAGTCACAAAGGAAGAAAGAGACTTGGGCATCGTCTTCACTGATGACCTGAAATCATCAAGCAGACCTCTAAAGCAGTAGGTAAGGCTAGGGGTGTTAGGGTGTATTAGTAGGAGTATCTGAAGTCGTGAGAGGAGTAATAATCCCTCTGTACAAGACATTGGTTAGGCCCCATCTGGAGTACTGCGTGCAGTATTGGAGCCACACCTTCACAAGGACATTAACCAAATTGAGGCAGTCAGAGAAGGGCAACAAAATGGTGCAGGGACTGCATCAGAAGACATATGAGGACAGATTAACGGAGCTCAATATGTATACCCTTGAGCAAAGGAGGGAGAGAGGTGATATGATCGAGACATTTAAACACCTTAAGGGCATAAACAAGGTGAAAGAGTCTAACATGTTTAAATATAAGAAAAATAGCAGGACAAGAGGACACAGCATGAAGATTAGAGGGAGGCCGATTAAGGGGAATGTGAGGAAATTCTTTTTCACAGAAAGGGTGGTAGATGCATGGAATGGCTTACCACAAGAAGTAGTGGCTATGAATACAGTGCAGGGCTTCAAACAGGCATGGGATAGGCATAAGGGAGCAATACAAATGACTATGAATAGATAGGTCACTGACATAGCAAAGGCCGATGGCACATTTATAAGATAGAAAAAGAAATGGGCAGACTGGATGGGCCTTGCGGTCCTTATCTGCCGTCAACTTCTATGTTTCTATGTTTCTAATTCCCATAGTACTCTCGGATGAATGCCATCCGGCCCAGGAGATTTGTCTTTCTTTAGGGCCTTGAGGGCCTTGAGTTCCGTAGATGCTTTGGCTCCCCTTACTGCCCTTGTCACCTCCTTCGATTCTGTCAAGTACTCCTCCCTGTCCTCCCCCCTCCCTGTTTTCTTGTACTTCCTAAAGGCAGCTCTTTTCCTCCTTACCTTTTCCATGACCTCCTTGCTCAACCAGATCGGTTTCTTAGCCCTAGCCTTCTTGCACTGGGCTTTGCAGCAGGTTTTGGTTGCCTCCACTATCCCCAGCTTTATGAGCTCCCACCTCTGGTTAGTGTCCATACTAGATTGAATTCTGACCAGGTACCCTTTTACCACTTCCCCCATCCTCCCAAAGTCGGCCCTCCTGAAGTCCAGCACTATTATGCCAGATTCCACTTCTTCCTTGCCCATATCCAATGTGAGCCATACTGAGTGGTGGTCACTCCCTGACAGCGGTTCCTCCACTATAAGTTCTCTCACAAAGTCCCCATTTGCCAGCACAAGGTCAAGGGTATTCCCTAACCTGGTTGGTTCACTGACTATTGCAGCAGGAAGCTGTCCTGAAGGCAACCAGCAGTGCCTGCTCCCCTTCTGTTCCTGGTTGTTGGGGTGCTCCTGTCCACTCCTGGCATGTTGAAGTCCCCACGATCACCACACTACCCTTTTGCATGAGGTCCTCCTGATCTGTCCCGTTAGTTCCTGTCTAACTCCTCCGTCTGAGATGGTGGCCTGTACACCACTCCCATTCTAAGAATCCTATTCTTGGAATCCTGGATTTGCATCAAAGTGACTCCATACTACCCTCCTCCTTCCTCCCTTACACCCTTCAGTCCTTCCTTCACATATGGTGCCACCCCCTCCTTTCCCAATCACCCTGTCCCTAAAATAACCTGCACCCTGGTACATACAGGTCCCAGTCATTGTATTGGGTGGCCCATGTTTCCGTGATGGCTGCAATGTCCACCTCTCCCTCTGCCATGAGCACCTGTAATTCTGCAGTTTTCTTCCTAAGGCTCCTAGCATTAAGGGTAACCACCTTCCACCCTTCCCCCCCATCCTGCCCTCCTTTCCTAGCATCACCAACAGTACTTGCCATTTGTCCTTTGTCACTGTTATGGGGGGTAAGCTCATATGATTTCCCAACCTGTGGTCTCTGCATATCTCTTCCCAACAGCCACCCCCACTCCTAGTTTAAATTCCCAACTTCCTCTATGTACTCCTCCATCCTCTGTTTCAACACTTTCTTTCCTCCTCACTCCAAGTGTAGTCTGTCCTTGGCATAGAGACTACTGTCCTCCCAGGTCCCTCTCACCCCCCAACAGCCCATACCCTTTAGCACAACACCAGGTTCTTAGCCATCCGTTAAATTCCTCTATTCTCAACTTCCTTGTTGTGCTTGCCTTTGGCACGGAAGTATCTCTGAAAAGTTACTGATCTTCCTGCTCCCTCACATAATTGTGCTAGTTCCTCAAACCTCCTCTGGACTGTATCTACTGTCTTGTTAGCCAGGTCGTTTGTCCCAAGATGTATAATTAAATGAGGCTTGTCCCTACCCCTTCTAGCATATTTCAGAACAGACTGTCCCACCCTTTCCGCTGTCATTCCTGGCATGGCCTCCACCCAAATGCGACTATGCCTCTCCCCCTTGCTACCCCACCTAACTCCTCTTAGTATTGAGTCCCCCAGCACTAAGATTCCACCCCTCTTACTCCCTGCTTGCTTCCATTCATCTCCTCTCCCATTTCCAGCTCCTCTTCTTCCTCTTGCATTATTTCCCTTTACCCCATTGCGATTCTCCCAGCAGAACTTCCCCCGCTCCAGTTTGGTCCAGGCATTTATCAATTACTCCTCTAATTTCATCATTTCCTCCTCCACCTTCTTCCCTCTAGCAGTGCACAACTATTTTCTGAAGGCCTCCACAAATGCCTCCTCTCTCTTCATAGTAACCTGTTCTCTCCTTTCCACTCCATGACTTTTGCCACTTCCTCGCCTCCCTCACAAGTCCCTCTCCTCCTTCCATTTGTCTTTTGTCTCCTGACCCTGGTTTCCCGGCAATTGTTCTTCCTGGCCTGGGACCCTTTGTCTCTGCTTCCTTCTTCTGACCCTCTCCTCACCACTGTTGGCTTAAATCGCCTCCCTCATCTCCCTTCTTCCTCCCTCCAGTATTGGGCTAAACCCACCCCAATCTGCCTTGCCTGTCTTAGTTCCTCCTGCAGACCCTCAATCTCCTTTCTAAGTTTTTCTATGTGGTTGCACACTAAACATCCTCCCACACTCCAGGCAATTTTAGAAAGATTGGTGCACTGCAGTTGTTGCAGCCCTACTACCCCTACCCATTGCTGTACGTTGCCTGGCGACCCCCACCCTTCAGATGCAGGATGCAAACACTCCCCCAAGTCTCCCCTCTCCCTCCTCTATCAGTGCAAAACATTTTCTTTATTTCCCTTACCTCCTTTGTTGCACACGTTTAGATATATTGAGCAACTGCTTTTTATATTCCTATCCTTCCTATCCACACTCAAAAACAGGCTTTAAGTAGCCATTGCCAACCTTCTTCAAACTCCTACTCCTCCTTTCCCCAATGCAATATCAATGCGAAGAAGTAATAATAAGCTCCTAGATTTGCATTTACTTCCTTCCACTGAGAAGCAATCACCTCTTCACTTGCTGCTGTTCCTTTCCTGGTATGCCCCTCCTACTCAACACCCTTACTATACCCAGTGTTTGAGCTCTAAATTGAAACCAAACAGCAGCAGCTCTGTGATGTAATCCCAAGGTCAGAGCAGTCTCACTCTCTGTAAAGAGAATCTTGAATTGAAACCAAACAGCAGCAGCTCTGTGATGTAATCCCAAGGTCAGAGCAGCAGCCCACTCTCTGTAAAGAGAATCCTAAATTGAAACCAAACAGCAGCAGCTCTCTGTGATGTAATCCCAAGGTCAGAGCAGCAGTCCACTCTCAAAAAGAATCCTGAATTGAAACCAAACAGCAGCAGCTGTGATATAATCCAAGGTCAGAGCAGCAGTCCACTCTCTGTAAAGAGAATCCTGAATTGAAACCAAACAGCAGCAGCTGTGTGATGTAATCCCAAGGTCAGAGCAGCAGTCCACTCTCTGTAAAGAGAATCCTGAATTGAAACCAAACAGCAGCAGCTGTGTGATGTAATCCCAAGGTCAGAGCAGCAGCCCACTCTCTGTAAAGAGAATCCTGAATTGAAACCAAATAGCAGCTTGGCAACAATCTCAAATGGGATGGTGTGTGCAGTCACCCGTAGCCAAGCAGCAACAGAAAATTTAGTTCCCTTGACCCCACAGAAGCCATTGTGAACACCACTGGGAGGCTGGTTCCCCAGCCTGTGTCTCCTGATATGGAGACTAATGAAAAGGAGGTAGAAATGTCCCTAGTAGCAGTTAACCACACAGCTACAGAGGGTTACTCCGAAGAGGAAGGGGTGACCCATTGTCAGAGGGTTAGGGATGACAGTAATCCTGAGTGCCCTGATGCTAGTGCTAGGGTCCCTAGTTTAGAGACTGAAGGGGACCTGTCCCATGCCAGGAGAATGTGTAAGGAGTTTGCAGCTGCTCAGAAAAGTGACCCTAGTCTAGAGAAGCTGAGGGCTTGGGCAGACTCTGATGGAGCACAGGGAGGTGACTGTAAACGTAAGGTTAATTGGGAAAATGGACTGATGTATACTCAAGCTGTGCAGACAGAGGGATGGGTGATAGGCAGGCAGCTTGTCGTTTCCCAGAGGTATCATGAGCAATTGCTCAAGATTGCACATGATATTCCCTTGTCTGGTCATCTGGGAATTGCACGCACTATGCAGCAATTGGCCCAGAATTTTATTGGCCCAACTTCACCCAGCAGTTGAAGGAGTATTGCAGATCTTGTCACTGATGCCAAGAAATAGGGAAGGCGGGTAGGAAAACCCAAACCACACTAATTCCATTGCCCATAGTGGAGGAGCCATTCCAGAGGGTGGGAATAGATATTGTGGGGCCTTTAAATACCCCCAGCTCCTCTGGGAAGAGGTTCATCCTGACTTGTGGTGGATTGTGCCATCTGATACCCCAAGGTAGTCACCCTATCCTCACTGAGGACAGACAAAGTGGCAGATGCCTTACTTGGGATTTTCTCCCGTGTTGGGTTTCTGCAGGAGGTTATCACCGATCGAGGGGGTTCCTTCATGTTGGACCTGATGAAATGTTTGTGGGAGAAGTGTGGGGTGGTGCAGAGATGCACGACACCTTATCACCTACAAGCCAGTGGGCTTGTGGAAAGATTTGACGGTACCCTGAAGTCAATGCTCCAAGCGTTTTCTGAACAGCAAGGGAGGGACTGGGAGAAATAACTTCCCCACCTGTTGTTTGCATACAGGGAGGTGCCCCAAGAGTCAACAGGATTTTCCCCCTTCAAGCTCTTATATGGATGCTGGGTACATGGGCCCCAGACTTGATCCGGGAGGACTGGGAAGGCAAGCACGTCACCCAGGGAACTCCCATAGTGGATTATGTACTTAGGTTTAGGGAAAGGCTGAAGGAGCTTATGGGGACAGCCCAGAGCAACCTGACAGCTGCCCAACAGAAACCAAAAGTGCAGTACGACCACAGAACCAGAGCTTGCTCGTACACGGTGGGTCAGGAAGTCATGGTCCTTATTCCAGTCTGGAAAGACAAGCTGCAGGCTGAGTGGGCAGGACCGTACAAAGTAGTTAGGAAGGTAAATGACGTGAACTATATCATAGAGTTAATTGACAAAAGACAGACAGAAAGAATGTACCATGTCAACATGATGAAGCCATATGCTAATAGGGCTGACATGGTGTTCACAGTATGTAGTCCTGGGAAGGGGACGGATGAAGGAGACCCCCTTCTGGACTTGGTGGAAGAAAGCAAGTGGGAGTCCTCTGTGGAGGCAGTTAAATTGTCTCCCCAGCTGGCCCCAGACAAGATCCAGGAAGTAAGGAAAGGAAAGGAAGCAGCTCCTGGTGGGGGACTCAATTATTAGGGGGATAGAACTGGGAGGAGCTGGGAAATCTGAAGTAAGGTGCCTGCCTGGTGCCATGGCTTGGAGGGACAGGAAGCGCATCCTCAGGATCACAACAACAGCTGCAAGGGATTCTGAGCTGGACGTAATTGTCCACCTAGGGACAAATGACTGGCTCATCATGAGGTTAGAGCAGTGCAAGAGGACATTGCAGAGTTGGGGAGGGGCCTAAGACAAATAACAAACACAGTATCCTTCTCCAGGTGCTGCCTGTCAAGGCATGGGGAGGTGAGGGTAATTGGCACCATGCAGTTTAATGAATGGTTGAAAAAATGGTGCGAACACAGGGGTTTAACTTCATTGGGGACTGGGGTTCCACTTGGAGGGACACCAGCCTATACTGGCAGGATGGTCTGCATCTGTCCAGGAAGGAACAAGTCTTTTGAGCAATCGGTTTAAATGCTTCATTGGCAAGCTTTTAAACTAGTCAATGGGGAGGCACTGACAAGCAGCAGAAAAATCAAGCCTCTCCCTACAAAACAGGGTACTAAATGAGAAAAAGACCAAGGTAGAATGGTCAGTGGGGGATGCTGCAAGCAGAAGGTAAGGCCATCAAAAAATGGAGAGCAATGAGTACCAATGCCCGTAGTCTAGGTAACAAGCTTCCTGAATTAGTGGCCTTGATGGAGGAGGAACATCTGGATATCGGGCAGTTAAGCGAAACATGGTACACACAAAACCATGACTGGGACGTAAACATACCAGGATACACTATCTACAGGAGGGACAGGGAGGTAAAAAGGGGAGGAGTAGTTCTTTACATAAGGGAAGAATAAAGCAACAGAACAAAAGGGTAAACAGGGAGGAGAAGAAGCACTGTGGGTAAATTTGAGACAGGACAATGGCACCACAATCCGCTGAGAGGTTGTATAGAGCATAGACCCCTCTCAGGGGAGGAAGTGGACAAGGAAATGATAGAAAGTATACTTAGAATGGCAGAAAAAGGTGAGATATTGCTGATGGGTGATCTGAATATGCCAGATGTTAACTGGGCGCAGTTGCAGCTGCCGCCGAAGAGTGCAGTTATTCTAGATGCTACAGGGGCATGCCTTAACAACTAAGTACTGGAGCCCACTCGAGAGGGCAATATTAGACTTGATACTCTCAAATGGAGATGGAGAGGATCACAGATGTAGAGAGTGGTAGCCATCTGGGAACTAGCGACCAGCCGAACAGTATGGTTCACAATAAACAAGCAATAGAGTCAAGCCATACAAAACAAAAGTACTGGACTTTGGGAGGACTGACTTTGGCAAAATGGGTGAGTGCCTAAGGAATGCACTAGCAAATAGGCGGAAGGAAGGTGGAAGAACAATGGGGAATAATAAACTGCCATCACAGAGGTAACGAGCCTTTGTGTGAAGCAAATAAACAAAACAAGGCGATGTAAGAAACCACTATGGTTCTCAAAGGAAGTGGCAGTGAAGGTTCAAGAGAGAAAAAAGCATTCAGGAAGTACAAGGAATCGCAGCAGGAGCAGGACAGAGAACTGTATCAGTTAAAGCAAAGGAGGCTGGAAGGCAGTCAGAACAGCAAAGGCCCAAACTGAGGAAAAGATAGCCAACTCAGTTAGAAGGAATAAAACCTTTATAGGTACATCAGGGAGCAAAGGAAGACCAAGGGAGGGATAGTGAGGCTTAATAAAGGGAGGGAGGGTGGGCAGAGGAGAATGTGAAAGGCAGAGATACTAAACAAATATTTTTGCTCAGTATTTACAAAGGAAGAGGGAGGTACATAAAACAAACAGTAGTAACACTCTGGATACAGAAGTTGATACCAACCCATTTACAGAAGAAAGGGTTCTGAAAGAACTCTTAAAACTGAAGGTGGACAAAGCAATGGGGCCTGATGGGATTCATCCCAGAATTCTAAAAGAACTAAGGGTAGAACTAGTGACACCACCGACTACTCTGTTTAACAAATCATGGGAGGATGGGGTGGTACCCGAGGACTGGAGGAGGGCAGATGTGATTCCCCTTCACAAAAGTGGGAGCAAGGCAGAAGCAGGAAACTATAGACCTGTTAGTTTAACCTCAGTGATAGGGAAAGATGATGGAATCACTTCTAAAGGAAAGAATTGTCCCACGTATCTAGAGGCCAGAAGGGCACAGGACCCTAGGCAGCATGGATTCACAGCGGAAGGTCATGCCAGATGAATCTGATAGATTTCTTTGACTGGGTGACCAAAGTAGTAGATCAGGGAGGGGCTGTGGACATGGCCTACCTAGACTTTAGCAAGGCATTTGACACAGTCCCACACAAAGATTAATATATAAGTTAGCCAGCCTGGGAGTGGGTCCCAAGATGACAGCCTGGGTAAAAGAATTGGCTGGAGAATAGGACACAGAGAGTAATAGTAAATGGAGTCCACTCAGAGAAAGGAGGTTTACTAGCGGGTACCGCAGGGTTCAAGATTAGGACCAGTCCTCTTCAATGTCTTTATGCGACATTGCAGAAGGACTGGAAGGAGAAAATATGTCTCTTTGCAGATGACACTAAGATCTGCAACAGAGTTGATGCACAGGGTGGGGTGGAAAGGATGAGAAGGGACTTGGCAGGTCAGAGGAATGGTCAAATGTATGGCAGCTTAGATTCAATGCTAAGTGCAAGGTAATGCACCTGGGAAACAAAACCCAGGGAAGAGTACACAATGGGGGTGAGATACTAACAACAACAAAAATGGAAAGGGACCTGGGGGTAGTCATATCAGATGACCTAAAGGTGGGCAAGCAATGTGAGAGGCAGCAAGGAGGCTGGGGGATACTGGGATGCATAGGAGAGGCATCACCAGTAGAAAAACAGGAAGTTATTATCCCTCTGTACAGACAGCTGGTGAGACCCCATCTGGAGTACTGTGTGCAGTTCTGGAGACCCAATCTCCATAAAGACATAGACAGGATGGAAGCTGTCCAGAGGAGGCAACTAAAATGGTGCAGGGTCTGCACCGGAGGACATATGAAGAGAGACTTAAGGAGCTTAATATGTATAGCCTGAGGAAAGGAGGGAGAGGGGACATGATAGAAACTTTCAAGTACCTCAAGGAATCAACAAAGTCCAAGAGGGTAGCATCTTTCAAAAAAAGAGGTGTGCAAGAACAAGAGGGCACAATTTGAAGATAGAGGGGCGCTCAGAGGTAATTTAAGAAGTATTTTTTCAAGAGAGGTTGTGGATGCATGGAATGGCCTTCCGGAGGAGGTTGTGGAGTCAAAATCAGTGGTGGAATTCAAGCATGCATGGGATAGTCATAAGGCAATTCTGGGAGGTGGGGGTAGGAAGAAGTAGGCTGCTGGTTAACTAGGATCTGCAGCTTATCCAGTAGATAGGGAAATGGGCAGACTGGGTGGGCCAAGCGGCCCTTATCTGCCGTCAAATTCTATGTTTCTATGTTTCTATGTTAAGGGAGGTTATAGCAGACTTTACCCCCCTGTTTAGCGGCAAAGCTGGACTAACCCCCTTAGTGACGCACGATGTGGAGACAGGGACACAGACGCCCATACAGCGGACAGCATATCGGGTGTCAGAGGCTGTCCAAAAGGACATTAGAAGGGAGGTGGAGGAAATGCTGGATTTAGGGGTAATACAGAGATCCCACAGCCCCTGGGCCTCACCCGTAGTCCATGTGCTCAAGCCAGATGGCTCTACTCATTTCTCTGTGGACTCTCATGGACTGAATGCAGTCACGAACTCAGACACCCACCCGATGCCCCAGATAGACAAACTCCTGGACAAGTTGGGAGGGGCGACCTACCTTACGACTATTGATCTGACAAAGGGGTATTGGCAGGTGGAGTGAACGGACAGAGCTAGGGAGAGGTCGGCCTTCATCACTCCGATAGGCTTATTTGAATTTAAAGTAATGCCTTTCGGAATGAAGAACGCCACGGCCACTTTCCAAAGGTTGGTGAACCAGGTGTGAAATGGTGCTGAGGAGTACGCTGTGGCGTACCTGGATGACATTGCCATCTTTAGTGCAGCTGGGAGGAACACCTGTCCCACCTTAGGAAAGTGCTGGGCAGGATACAAAGGGCCGGGCTCACTGTCAAAGCTGAGAAGTGCCAGGTGGCCATGGCTGAAGTGGCATACCTCGGGCATGTTGTAGGCCGGGAACAGCTCCGTCCTAACCAAGTAAAAATAGAGGTGATCAAGGGCATGGCCCAGACCAGAAATGCAGAAGCAGGTCAGGAGTTTTCTAGGGACAGCAGGGTACTATAGGAAATGTGTACCCAATTTACAGTGCCCTGGCTGCTCCCCTATCTGAGCTGGTAAAGAGAATGATGCCTAAGAAAATTACCTGTGAACCAGCCTGTGAAAAAGCCTTTACCAGACTGAAGGAGGCACTGTGCAGTGCTCCTGTACTGACAAGTCCTGACTATGGCAAACCCTTTATAGTCCACACTGACACCTCAGACATGGGTATTGGGGCAGTACTGAGTCAGACATCCAACCAAGGGAAAGATCACCCGGTGGTGTACCTGAGTAAAAAGTTACTTCCCAGGGAGCAGGCTTACTGTACCGTGGAAAAAGAGTGTCTTGCCATAGTGTGGGCCCTAAAGAAATTAGAGCCATACTTTATTTGGGCAGCATTTTGTGGTACAAACTGACCACAACCCCCTGGTTTGGCTGACTCAAATGGGAAAAACTAATGGTAGACTATTAAGATGGAGTCTTGCCTTGCAAGGGTATGACATGACAATCTTACATAAGGCTGGAGCAACCAATCAGAACACAGATGGCTTGTTGCATGTTTATGAGGAGTGAACTGATTTGGGAAGCTCATCCCATGCAGGGGATAGAGCCCCCACATTCAGTCAAGGTGGGGAGGATTGTGACGCTTGGCCAGCTGGTTATGATTGTTCTATGATATTTCTAATAAAAAAAAATGTAGTGTGTGATTGTCTCCATAAGGCAGCTGTGCCATGGGCTCCCCAGGTTTTAGTGGAAATAACAGGATATATTAACCTGAAACCAGAAGGTAATTAAAAGACTAGAGAGCCTTAATTAAGGGTCTCCTGTTTATCTGACTTAATTAGACCTGACCCAGCTACCAGGATATAGGGCTCATACACTTTTATGACGTCTTAGAGGAAAAAATATGGTATCTCACCATGGTGCTAAAAGGTTATAAAATCTTTTGATTCCTTGGGAAAGCAGGAAACCACATAAGATCAAAGGAAAGGCTTGATTAAAGAGTGTCATAATTTGGGAAATTAGTTTTTGCTAAAGTCACAGTATTTAAAATATCTCCTGACAGGAAGATCATTGCTTGTATAATTTTTATATTCTAAAAGGAGGAGCTAGATGACATCATGGAAGGGGTGGAGAGAGACACGGTTTAACCTAGGACCATGTCTGATCTTAGTGACACTTCTTTTGTGGGCTCTTAAGAAACAAGATCTAACTATAAGCACTGTACAGAGGTAATACATTAGATAGAAAAAGTCTAAATATACTTTGGTAGGAATTTGTCTGTAGTTTTCCTTGTTTTTCTTTATGTGATTGTATGCTCTTTGATATAGTGTTCTGTGTTTACATTTTACATATTTTTACATAGAAACATAGACTTTGATGGCAGATAAGGACCACTTGGCCCACCCAGTCTGCCCTTTTCTCTACCTATTGGATAAGCTGCAGATTCTAGTTAACCAACAGCCTACTTCCTGCAACCCCCCACTATAATTGCCTTATGTCTGTCCCATGCATGTTTGAATTCCCCCACTGTTTTAGACCCCACAACCTCTCCAGGAAGGCGGTTCTATGCGTCCACCACTCCCTCCGTGAAAAAGAATTTCCTCACATTACCCCTGAGCCTTTCCCCCTCTAACTTTAAATTGTGCCCCCTTGTTCTTACACATCTCTTTTTCTGAAAGATGCTACCCTCCTGGACTTTGTTGATTCCCTTGAGGTACTTAAAAGTTTCTATCATGTCCCCTCTGTCCCTCCTTTCATCAAGGGTATACATATTAAGCTCTCTCAGTCTCTCTTGATGTGGTTTCTGATGTAGACCCTGTACCATTTTAGTTGCCCTCCTCTGGACTGCTTCCATCCTGTCTATGTCCTTGCGTAGATGAGGTCTCCAAAACTGCACACAGTACTCCAGATGGGGTCTCACCAACTGTCTGTATAGAGGGATAACCACTTCCCTTTTTCTACTTGTGATGCCCTTCCCTATGTATCCCAGTATCCCCCTGGCTCTCGTTACTGACTCCTCACATTGCTTACCCACCTTTAGGTCATCTGATATGATTACACCCAGATCCCTTTCCATTATTGTTGTCATTAGTACCTCCCCTGCTATTGTGTACTCTTCTCCTGGATTTTTATTTCCCAGGTGCATTACTTTGCGCTTCTTTGCATTGAATCTAAGTTGCCATATGTCTGACCATTCCTCCAACCTTGCCAAGTCCCTTCTCATCCTTTCTAACCCCCCCTTGTGTATCAACTCTGTTACAGATCTTTGTGTCATCTGCAAAGAGGCATACCTTTTCTTCCAGACCCTCTGCAATGTCACCTATAAAGAAGTTAAAGAGGACTGGACCCAGTACTGAGCCCTGAGGTACTCCACTAGTAACCCCCCTTTCTTAAGAATGTGTTCCATTCACTATTACCTTCTGTGTCCTGTTGTGCAGCCAGTCTGCTACCCAGGCTACCATCCTGGGACCCACTCCCAGGCTGGCTAACTTGATTATTAATCTTTTGTGCAGGACCTGTGTCAAATGCCTTGCTACAGTCTAGGTAGGCCATATCCGCAGCCCTTCCCTGATCTATTACTTTGGTCACCCAGTCAAAGAAATCGATTAGATTCATCTGACATGACTTTCCTGCTGTGAATCCATGCTGCTTTGGGTCATGTGCCCTGCTGGCCTCTAGGTGCTGAACAGTTCTTTCTTTCAGAAGTGATTCCATCATTTTCCCCACCACTGAGGTCAAACTAACAGGTCTGTAGTTTCCTGCTTCTGCCTTGCTCCCACTTTTGTGAAGGGGGAATCACATCTGCCCTCCTCCAGTCCTCAGGTACCACCCCATCTTCCCATGATTTGTTAAAAAGTGTGGTTAGTGGTGTCACTAGGTCCTCCCTTAGCTCTTTTAGGATTCTAGGATGAATCCCATCAGACCCCATTTTTAAGTAAACCTTTCATTTGAAAAGACTGCCTGGGTGTGTCTTCAAAGTTCTTTTTGCATGTGATGTATACGTGGTTAAGTTGACAGCTGTTTTGAAGGGCTTGATGGTGTTACCAAACTGGGAAAAGGTAAGAATATACCTAAGGTCTTTTATAGAGTTTTAAGGGTTCATTTTGGATACCTGGTTTGGTGCCCTTAGGCGCGAAAGATATCTGGCATCCCCTGAAGAGCAGATTATCTCAGCCTGTACATTTGGGTACGCTATCATAAGGTTCACAGTTTGAATCCTTCCAGAACTTGAGATCAAAGGTGATTCGGACCCACAAGCAGACAGGAGCGTTACCCTGTCTGTTAGCTGTTCACATTCCTGCGCTCGGACGTTGGCACCATGGGAGCAGAGGGCCTGACATGCTGAGTGCGTTTGTGACAACAGGTTATGTGTTTTATAAGCTTGTTTTCAGACTTTAGTCAGGTTTACGTTGTAGTCTTTGCATGTGAGCATCTAAGTGGTAGATTGATAAGTGCGAGATCACTGTTACCAACCGCTTTATTCAAGTTTATAATCATCATGGCCATCCAAAATCCTCAGCTGTTTGAATCAAAACTAGTTCTGAAATAAAGTATGTTCACAAGAAAAAATATCTGCCCTACCACTTGCAAAAAGGCTTCATAGTTAGCACCCCGTTTAGATGAATGGGATAATTTGCACCTTTTCTCCCATCTTTTGTTTCAGTCTCTGCTCTGTGGCAACAAAACATTTTCTGATAAACTGCTTCAGCACAAACCAAATGTTAGGTGTTTAAGTGTACTTATGCCTGGCCAGTGGGTTTTGAAACCAAACAAGACAAGAATTCAAAAGGAAGCAGAGTCACATAAAACCATTCCCCTACCTTGCACTGCATTGTTTTGGCCAAACCGAAGTCTGCATGCAAAATTGTCAATATATTTGAGAGTACAGTATTTTATTTAAAATGTTAATACTTTTTACACAGTTCAATGTAAACACTAAAAAAATTGCAAGAAATTACAGAATATGTCAATTTTTGCAGAAAATGGTGAAAATTGTGGATTCCTCAAAAAAATTGTTGGTGCAATTTCCCAATGGCCATGCTCATCAGTAATTAACTAATTATTCCAAACCCATCTTAAAAACCAAAACCCCATATTAAATTGACAACAGGATGACATTTCATGGTCTCAAACTTCTGACCACTTCCTCAGGACTCCAATATGCCTAAAATCATAATTACATATCCATAGTAGAGCACTGGGTATTGTTTGTAGGGGGAGGAGGGGAGTTGGGGGTGAGAACAGTGGAGGTCAAATGAGCGGGGCCATCACATTAGGGGATTGAGGTCCAGAAGACGCCCTGGGGCAAAATGGAAACTTGAACGTGGTCCTTCATGTCTGGTTTTCATACCCAAGGGCATCACCAATATTGGTGGGCAAGTAGCCCGAACAGCTCCAGAGGCCTGTCCTACCTGAGCAGTGTTGTGTAATGCCAGGTCCATCAAGAATAAGACTGCAGTCATTGCAGATCTTGTTGGGTCGGTGGATCTGGCATGTATTACCGAGACCTCGTTGGATGAGAATGCAGGCCCCATATTAGAGGCCGCTATTCCGGCCGGGTACTCGATTTTACACCACCCGAGGTTGGACTGCGGGGTGTGTGTGTGTGTGTGTGTGTGTGTGTGTGTGTGTGTGTGTGTGGTCTGTTTTAAGACCGAACTGGGCCTCACGAGTGTACCAGTTGAGGAGGCTGAGTCATTAGAGTGTACTGTAGTGGCAGGTGTGGGTTATAGGATCACCCTCATCTACTGTCCACCAGGTAATGAGAAGCGGTTCCTGCAGGAAGTGGCGGACTTCGTGATCGACATGGTGTTCGAGTCGACCAGGCTGATGGTCCTGGGCGACTTCAACACCTGGGTCGATGACGAACTCTTGCAATTTGGACAACACGTCATCCGATTGATGACATCTTTGGTCCTTAACAAGTTGTTACTTGTGCCACTCATAAAGGTGGTCACTTCCTTGACTTAGTCTTCCACCTGGGGATTGAAGCCTTCAGTTTGGGGGTGGAACCTGTTGGATGGCCGATCATTACACCGTGGGGTTCAATTTTTGTGCCCCCCCTTCATAGGCCTACCCCTGTGGAGATGGTCAGGTACTGCCCTTTGCGAGATGTAAGCTCTGAGGGCCTGGTGGCGGTGCTTGACCTATCGGAGTTTTCTGGAGTTAACAATGACCCAGATGCCTTGGTCTTGGCCTATAATAAAGCCATCTCCTTGGCTCTGGATATCTTTGCTCCTGTCCGTGTTCATCCTCTCCCCCGTCGCCCTCAGTCCCCATGGTTTGATGGGACCTTGAGGGAGATGCAGCCACAAGGACAAAGATTAGAGCATTGCTGGAGGAGATCCACCCTTGATGCCGACCATCTTAGATTGATGGAACATTACCAAGTCTGTCATTCCGCAATCTCTCGTAAGAAAGCAGAGTTCCTCTCCGGGGAGATTGTGGCTGCTCAGAACCGACCAGCTCAGCTGTTTCGAACTGTAGACAGACTGTGCAACCCAGCCTGTCTGCAGGTTTGAAGAGCCTTTTCACAAGTAGAGTGTGAAGAGCTTGCTCACTTCTTTGTGGCTAAGGTGGCTGACATCAGGGCAGCACTCCAACCTGCATCCTCTATGGGAGAAGCTGTGGATCGGTGCCCGGTCACTGTCCCTAGGCTCTCCTAGAGTTCCTTTGACCAGCCAGAGTTCATTGATGTCATGCGGATTGTCCAGGGTATGCGTCCCACATGCTGTAGTTTGGATCCGGGCCTAACTTCCCTGATAAAGGGTTGTTGTGATACTATCGGCCCAGTCCTGGCATGGATAGTCTGGTGCTCCTTGGAGACAGATGAGTTCCCTAGCTCCCTGAAGAAGGCGGTGGTGACGCCTCTCCTGAAGAAAGCTTCCTTGGACCCAGATTGCCATGCCAACTACAGACCAGTCTCTAACCTTCCCTTTGTGGGGAAGGTGATTGAGAAAGTGGTGGCCATACAACTGGAGAACCATTTGACCATCCATGACATCTATTAACCACTCCAGTCTGGTTTGCAAAAGAGACATAGTACCGAGACCATGCTGGTTTGGGTGCTCAATGTTCTCTTGATGGCAAGAGATCAGAAGAGCCGTTCCATCTTGGTCCTTCTTGATCTCTCCTCAGCGTTTGACACTGTGGACCATGGGGTACTTCTTGAATGCTTGAAGTTCATCTGTGGCCTGTCTGGTACAGTCCTCGGGTGGTTTAGATCTTTCCTTACTGGCAGAACTCAGAGGGTGGTGTCGGGGATTAATTCCTCCGGCTCAGTCTGTCTGTCATGTGCGGTTCCTCAGAGTTCGGTGTTGTCCCCCATGTTGTTCGCAGTGTACATGCTGCTCCTTGGAGACATTGTAAGAAGGTATGGGCTGAGGTTTCACTGGTATGCTGATGATACCCAGCTCTACTTATCTTTTGCACCCGACCAGGATAGTGCTTTCTCGGTATTTAACAACTGCCTCACTGAAATCCAAAACTGGATGAATTTGAGCTGACTGAGGTTGAACTCGGAGAAAGCAGAAGCGATGGTTGTGGACCTGGGTCGCTGGATAGAGGGGATGGGAGCTGGTTTGCCTTCAGGACTTTTTCTGGGTGGCTCTGAGCTCCCTACCTCTGAACGTGTGTGGAACCTGGGGGTGATTTTTGACGACGGGCTGACACTGCGATTGCAGGTGTTGGCAGCCGTCAAATCAGCCTTTTACCATCTGAGGAACATCTCCAGGATTAAGCACCTAGTTCCGTCTGGTGATCTGCCTACATTGGCCCACGCCTTTTTGACCTCGCGCCTTGACTATTGCAACTCCCAGTATCTAGGGCTACCAGGGGTTGATATCCGCTGCTTGCAGCTCATGCAGAACACTGCGGCCCGGTTATTGACAGGCACTCCTCGTGCGCGAACTGCACTGGCTGCCAATACAGTGGCGGATCACCTTTAAAGTCAGTCTTCTGACTTATAAAGCCATACACGGACTGGGCCTGAACAACCTGAAAGAGCTCCTGGTACCTTACTGTCCTAAGGAATCACTCTGCTCGGTGGACGAGGGGTTGCTAGAGATTCAGAGGGTTTCCTTAAAATCTTCAGGGGCCTGTGCTTTTATGTACGCAGCCCCAACCCTTTGGAATTCTCTACCCTGGCCGCTTTGGGAGTGCGTGTCCGTAGAGGAATTTAAACAGGCCTTAAAGACCCATTTGTGGTTGTTGGCATATCCCAGATGATGATATTTTACTGTATTTTATGACCTCAGTATTTATTGTATTCATGTTTATTTTATTATTTTTATGTGAAGTTTGCTGTAAGGCGCCTTGGTTTTAGAAAGGCGCAGTAAAAATAAAGAATTATTATTATTATATTATATTCAAATTTCTTTTCCTTTCTTCCTTTTACAAAAACATTTACCATTAAAAATTTTGCAAACAGCCATTGCCAATGTAAACATAATGCAAACTGATTTAAAGGGCAAGTCCAGCCATAAATCAATGAAAATAACTAAAAGGGTTAGTACCTACTGGAGCAATGAATGTAAATATGAGAGATGCACATTCGGTGGTATTGTAGGCAAGGGATCAACTGCATAGGAGACAGGGAATGAATGGCATTGGCAAACGTCATGTTTCTTTGAACACTTACACTGGCAGTGGTACTGCAGAGGGCAGGGGCCAAATATTCTTTGTTTGTTTGTTTATTCAAGGTAAAAACCAATTGAGTAAAAACTCACTCGCAATGGTAACCTTTACAAAAATACAAAATACAGGTCAACACTCAACATAATAAATACAATCAAATAATAAACATCAATACAAAAACATAAAGGAAGAAAAAATATCAGTAACAGTTACAAGGTTCCTGTATAGATATCAGGTGTCTTCTTAGATGGGATGTTGGTAAGGGTTTACCAGTCTTTTGCTTATATTCGTGAGGAAGGCTATTCCAACATATCGGAATATAATTACTAAATAAATATTGGGAACGTTTTGATTTTACAAGGGGGACAACCATATCCGTAACAACTTGATTTCTCAATGTCAATTCAACACTTCTAAAGGAAAATCTATTCTTTATATATATAGGGACGGAACCCAGCCCACATTTATAATCAAACAGCTGTTTATGTGTCATTCTTCTCCTACTTAATGATAACCAACCTAATCTTTCATACAATTTGCAATGATGAGTAAGTTTTGGACACCTGAGAATCAGTCTGGCCAGACGATTAACTAGAACATCTAACTTTGTTATTCGATCCCTAGTGGCTCCGTCATATAAAATGTCCCCATAATTGATTAAAGGGAAAATCTGCATCTTAACTATCAGGTCCAATGTCACCGAGTCTAAGCAATTTTTGTTCCAAAATGGGAAACCCACCCATTTATTGACCTGGGAGATCAAATTATCTACATGCAGATTTCCTGACCCATAATTATGTAACCAAAATCCCAAGTATTTATATTGATTAACTAACTGTAACCCCTCCACTCTATTATCCACAATTTCTAAAATCAAGTCATCATTCCGTGTCATAGAAGACCCAAACAATATACATTTAGTTTTTGAGGAATCAAGTTTTAACTTCGAGATGACAAAGTACTTTTCCATATTGTTAAAACTTTTCTGCAGTGTACGTTGTATTACTGAAACTGATTAATCCGAACAGTATAAAATGGTGTCATTGGCATACAGGTGGTAATGAGAGGCCCCCACATAATGCCCAAGATCTTTCATATATACTAAAAATAATAAAGGGCCCATGACTGATCCTTGGGGCACTCCTCTCCATACCACCTGCATAGCCGACACAGTTCCATTTTCAGCTGTTACCTGCCGTCTGTCAGAAAGATAGGCGATAAACCAATCCAGAACTGAACAGCTCATCCCTACCTCGGACAGTCTCATAAGCAAATTCTGATGATCAACCGTGTCGAAAGCCTGGAGAGATCAACAAGAATTGCACCAGTATAACATTGGGCATCAATTGCCTTGCCGATCTCATCCAGGACCTCCGACACGGCCATCACACTGCCATGAAACCTCTGAAAACCTGACTGATATGGATCCATCAGTTTTTCTCTTTCCAAGTACTCCATCAACTGTCTTGTCAACAGTTTCTACAACACCTTACGAATCAGAGGTAATATAGATATAGGTCTATAGTTGGACAGTCGACCAGGATCACCCCCCTTAAAAATGGGGACGAGTCTGGCCGACTTCCAACCTTCTGGGATACATCCCTCCTCAATTGAACAACAATGGGGGATTTATTCTTATACTGATTTTGTATTTTAAAGGGCTGATTTGAACAAATCAAATCCACTGCTTAACTAACTTTCAAATTGGGCCAGTACCCTTAAACATCTTCGTCAGTGGACGTCTAGTGACATCATGATCCCTGCAGTGTCTTAGTGACATCGCTTTGCTCAGAACCTGAGACAGTAACCTTCATTTTACAGCAAAAATCTGGTAAAATTCTCATATTACTATAACAGAAGGTTACCTTACAATGCAGCGCAGAGGGACAAGCAGTCAGTTTCTCCCGGACTCCCTCGATGGTGGAGAATTAACTGACAGAGGGTCGGGAAGCAAAACATTGCAGGCCCCCCGACCTATCAGGTGCAACTATGCCAAAGCAGACAAACCAGGGATTATTACCCTACAAAAACAATTAAACATCATGGCCCGGATATTCAGACTGTGCCAGGCTGTGGCGCAAGCCTGGGCGCAGCGCAACTTGGCTGCGCAAGGGCGTAGACAGGGTGATATTCAATGGAGCTGCACCATGGCACAGCATCGTTGAATATCGCACCCTGGCCACCCGCAGTGCACATGGCGCGGTGGCACCGCGCCAGCGCAAGTGGCCAGAGTGAGCAGGGGATGCTTAGCGCAGTTCTGTTGCGCTATGCGCAACAACCGTGATATTCAAAAGTGCACATGCAAATGGGGCCACAATGTATGCAAGGCGCAAATGGGGCCATTTGCTTGTCATTATGGCCCCATTTGCATGCAGGTGCGCCTATCCCCGGCAACTTGCACCTGGTGCCCTGCCAGGCAGCAGCCATCGGGGACTGACGCCCCCTGCACAGCACGGCAGTGTGCCCCACTGCCCGATCGGGGGCATATGTAGATTTCAGTATACATCCAATATCCCTGGTGGTCCAGTGGACCGCTCACAGCCCGATCGCAGGCTTCAGTATGAAATTAATAACGTCCTATATCCCTGGTGGTCCAGTGGACCGCTGTCAGCCCGATCGCGGGCATATGTTTAAATAAATAATGTCCAGTATCCCTGGTGGTCCAGTGGACCACAACGCAGCCTGATCGCAGACTTCAGCATGAAATAAATAACGTCCTATATCCCTGGTGGTCCAGTGGACTGCTGTCAGCCTGATCGCGGGCATATGTTTAAATAAATAATGTCCAATATCCCCGGTGGTCCAGTGGACCGCTTGCAGCCCGATCGCGGGCTTCAGTATGAAATAAATAACATCCTATATCCCTGGTGGTCCAGTGGACCGCTCGCAGCTCAATCGCGGGCTTCAGTATGTACAACAAGCGTCCAATATCCCAGGTGGTCCAGCGGTACCCGCCCACTGAGCCCCACCGCCTCGCCCCCCCTCCCGGTCAGCGTTGGGTGGCAGCACCCCACCCGCCTGCTGCTCGCTGACTGACACCATAGGTAGGGCTGTATATCCATTGGTCCACAGCGTGAGCCAATGGGCATGCAGCCCGTACCATACTACACACAGTCCAGATATGTGAATGATCCATTCACATATCTAGACTGTGTAGTACGGTATGGTCTGCACACCCATTGGCTCATGCCATGGACCAATGGGTGTACAGCCCTACCTACAGTGTCAGTCGGTGGGCAGCGGGGTGGTAGGCGGGTGCGGTGCTGCTGCCCGCCACTGACCGGGAGGGGGGAGCGGGGCGGTGAGGCTCAGTGGGAGGGTACCGCTGGACCACCAGGGATATTGGACGCTTGTTGTACATACTGAAGCCTGCGATTGGGATGCGAGTGGTCCAGTGGACCACCAGGGATATAGGACGTTATTTATTTCATATTGAAGCCCGCGATCGGGCTGCGAGCGGTCCGCTGGACCACCAGGGATATAGGATGTTATTTATTTAAACATATGCCCGCGATCGGGCTGACAGCAGTCCACTGGACCACCAGGGATATAGGGCGTTATTTATTTAAACAGATGCCCACGATTGGGCATGGGGGGGCGCCGCCACAGAGGTGCAGCTGGAGCTCGGGTGGCCGCCCACATGTGGCAGCTGCCGTGTTGCACCCTGCACTACGGCAGCTCACCTGTGTATGGCCAGCCGTTGTTCCCTTTTTTTTTGGCTCACCTGTGTGCAGCGCAAGTAGGGGTTGCACATGCATGGACTCAGCACATCCCGGGCTGAATATTGGGATGTGCGGAGTATGCATGGACACGCCCCCCCACCTGCGCCACATACATTACTAATGCACTCCGGCGCAGTGGGATTTGTGGCAGGCACAATCCCTGTTTGAATATTGGGCCGGGTGGCATCAGTGGGTTGCGCATGGCGCAACACTGTTGCACCATGCACAACCCTTCTGTATATCCGGGCCCAAGCTTACAGGAATTAGAGACTTTGGAAAAGAGATGCAGACCATAACAATGGCCCTCCGAATGGACATAGGTAAACTTGAAAAAACATTAAGAGGGCCTTCTCGGACCAGTGTCTCGATATGACCAAGAGGGCCGTCCTCCACTTCCACAACATGGTCAAATCCCCGCAGGACCAAGTAGAGGAAGCCGAAAGCCACAACTGGTGAAACAATATAGGAATATCTGGTGCATCCCTCCAGTTGTACCTCTCCACAGTTCTGGCAGAGCGAGGTTGCTCTATGGAGGCACCTGCAGTGGTGACCAAGGAGGATGCTGGGAACCTCCACAAAGGAGACCCACAGGAGGGTGGCATGGGCCCCCACAGGGGCTGGAAACAGCTCTTGGTGGGGGACTCAATTGTTAGGGGATTGAACTGGGGGGGGAGGGAGGAAGGAAGGGGAGAGGGAGGTAAGGTGCTTGCCCGGCACCATGGCTTGGAGGGACAGGGAGCGAATCCTCTGGATCATGAGAGGAGCTGCACAGGAAGGGAGCTGGACATCATTGTCCACCCGGGGACAAATTACCTGGCTGGGAATGGGATCAGAGCAGTGCAGGGGGAGTTTGTGCAGTTGGGTAGGGGCCTTAGACAAGTAGTATGCACAGTAACCTTGGAGGTGTTGCCTGTCTATGGCATGGGTAAGGCTAGGGTTCTCCACACCATGGGATTCAATCAATGGTTGAAAAACTGGTGCAGAGCTCAGGGTTTGGTTTCATTAGGGACTGGGGGGCCACCTGGAGGGATACAGGCCTATACTGGCGCAGTGGTCTGCATCTCTCCAGGAGAAGAACCAGGATCCTAGGTGATAGGTTTAAATGCTTCATTGGCAAGCATTTAAACTAGCCAAGGGGGAGGCACTGAAAAGAAGCAGGAAAATCCCAGTCCCCCCCCCCAAAACAGGGTAGTTAGCGAGGTAAACACCAAAATAGAGAAGTCAGTAGAGAGAAGGGCAGGGGTAAATGGAAAAAAAGGCAAAGGCAGTAAGGACAGGGATAGGGCTAAAAGGGGTAAGGCCATCAAACAATGGTGGGCAATGAGTACCAATGCCCATAGTCTGGGTAACAAGCTCCCTGAACTAGTGGCCTTGATGGAAGAGGGGAGCCTGGATATCGTGGCAGTCACACAAACATGGTACACAGAGAACCATGACTGGGATGTCAACATACCAGGGTACACAATCTACAGGAGGGACAGGGAGAGTAAAAGAGGAGGAGGAGTAGCTCTGTACATAAGGGAAGGGATCAAAGCAACAGAACTAAAGGGTAAACAGGGAGGAGCGGAGGCACTGTGGGTCACCCTGGAGACAGGAAATGGCACCACAATCCGCACGGGGGTGTACACAGACCCCCCCATCTCAGGGGGAGGAAATGGACAAGGAAATGATAGAAGGCATCCTTAGGATGGCAGAAAAAGGGGAGATATTGTTGATGAGGGACTCGAATATGCCAGATGTTAACTAGAGCACCTTTGCTGCAGCCACATCCATGAGCAGGGTCATTCTTGATGCCCTACAAGGGGCATGCCTCAGACAGCTAGTGTTGGAACCCACTCTGGAGGGAGAAATCTTAGACTTGGTACCCTCAAACGGGGATGGAGAGAGAATCTCAGATTTAGAAGTGGGTAGCCATCTGGGAACAAGTGACCACCAAACAGTGTGGTTCACGATAAACACGGCCGTAGAGTCAAGCCATACAAATGTGAGGGTACTGAACTTTAGGAGGGCTGACTTTAGCGAAATGGGAGAGTGCCTCAGAAAAACACTAGCAAACAGGCAAGAAGAAGGGGTGGAGGAACAATGGAGAAATATCAAAACTGCCATCACAGAGGCAACAAGCCTTTGTGTGAAGCAAATAAACAAATAAAAATAAAGGAAAAAAACACTCTGGTTCTCAAAAGAGGTGGCAGGGAAGGTTAGGGAGAAAAATATAACATTCAGGAAGTATAAGGAAACACAGAAGAAGCAGGACAGAGAACTGTACCAGTTAAAGCAGAAGGAAGTGGGGAAGGTAGTCAGAATAGCAAAGGCCCAAACCGAGGAAAAAATACCCAACTTGGTTAAGAAGGGGGATAAAACCTTTTATAGGTACATTAGAGAATGAAGAAAGACCAAGGGAGGGATAGTGAGGCTTAATAAAGGGGAGGATGGGTGGGCAGAGGTGATAGTGAAAAAATCAGAGATACTGAATGAACACTTCTGCTCAGTATTCACAAAAGAAGAGAAGGGGAGGTACCTAATCCAATCAGTAGATGCACTCTGGATAGGGGGGTCGATACCAGTCCATCCACAGAAGAAAGGGTTCTGAAAGAACTCCTGAAACTGAAGGTGGACAAAGCAATGGGACCTGACCGGATTCACCCCAGAATTCTAAAAGAACTAAGGGGAGAACTAATGACACCACTAACTACCCTTTTTAACAAATCATGGGAGGATGGGGTGGCACCTGAGGACTGGAGGAGGGCAGATGCGATTCCCCTTCCCAAAAGTGGGAGCAAAGCAGAGGCAGGAAACCACAGACCTGTTAGTTTGACCTCAGTGATAAGGAAAATGATGGAATCACTTCTGAAAGAAAGAATTGCTGCGTACCTAGAGGCCAGTGGGGCACAGGACGCAAGACAGCATGGATTCACAACGGGAAGGTCATGTCAGACGAATCTAATAAATTTCTTTGACTGGGTGACCAAAGTAGTAGACCAGGGAGGAGCTGTAGACATGGCCTACCTAGACTTTAGCAAGGCATTTGACACAGTTCCACACAAAAGATTAATAAACAAGTTAGCCAGCCTGGGAGTGGGTCCCAGGGTGGTAGCCTGGTTAAAAAATTGGCTGGACAACAGAACACAGAGGGTAATATTAAACGGAGTCCACTCTGAAGAAAGGGGGGTTACTAGCAGGTTACCGCAGGGTTCAGTACTGGGACCGGTCCTTTTCAATGCCTTCATAATTGACATTGCAGACGGACTGGAAGGAAAATTATGCCTCTCTGAAAATGGCTCAAAGATCTGCAACAGGGTTGATACACAAGGGGGGTGGAAAGGATGAAAAGAGAATTGACAAGGTTAGAGGAATGGTTAGAAGTATGACAGTTTTAATTCAATGCAAAGAAGTGCAGAGTAATGCACCTGGGAAACAAAAACCCAGGAGAAAAGTACACAGTGGGGAGGGGGGTACTAACAACAACAGAAATGGAAAGGGACCTTGGGTAGTCATATCAGATGACCTAAAGGTAAGCAAGTGTAACCCCCACCCAGGTATGCTGTTTCCATCTTGACAGCACTACCTGGTGGGCTGGGTTCGGGGAGAAATATGTCACTCGGCACATTGGCTAGGTTTGGCTACTCTGCAACAGGGGCTCTGAAGTAACTCCGGACAAAGGAAGCAATAACTGTAATGTCCAATACCAGAAGTGGGATTCTAAAGTGTGGCTTTTATTCACATCCAGCAGAATAAACAAAGTATAGATGGACCCCCATGGGGCTACACTCCTGGTAATGCAGCTTTATTGAGATCAGAACACATCCTCATTCACTTTAGCCCTCAGGCTTTGAAACACACTGGGCACACAGCCCGCACCTGTACTCTGCTCTGGGTTTTCCTGGCTCGGCTCCCTTGCCAGCCACTTGGACACTTTCCATATAGCATGGAAACATTTACTGGTGGCTCCCTAAACCACCTATGAGCACTTCTGCTCCTTCAGGGAATCTTCCTCATCAATCCCATGTCTGGGTACTTTTCTCAGGCACTGGCCAAGTACCTGAGAGAAAGCAACAGGTGTCCAAGAGCAAATCTGTAGAGGTGAAATTGGTTACTACTGATGGGGGGTCTCCCACCTCTCGCTCCCATAATTCATACCCAGCCATTTCTCTGGACTGTAACACCTCATCCTTTAAAACACTTTGCTGTGTAGATTCTCTGTAAATGTATTCACATTCAATCTACTGTCTTTACATCCCATTTGTGCTGAACTTGAACATACTTAATAAGTGGCTGTGTCCATTACTCTAGCCCCTTCCCCCCCCCCACAGAGTTAAGCAGTCCAATCCCCACATCTTCCAAACTGTACTTGGCTGTCTTTTCCTGACCCCACAGTAACAGTCACTTTAGTTTCATCTTGATTCAGGTGAAAACAACTGGCCCTTTAGCAGAGCAAACTCACCCCTTGGTTGCAGGGGCCCCACAAGCATTTTCTCCTCAAAGAAATCTCGTCCAGAACTTCTGGTGCCTCAGCACGAACTTAACTCAGGCAGCTTCTTTTTTCCCTAGCCGGACCAGGGGGGTTGTCCCTGGAAGCAGGCTGATTCCTTCCCCCCATCCCCGCTGGGATGGGGCTCTGAACCACTGAAAGCGGTCTCTACCATTTCAGTGTGCTCTTGTTGTGTTCCTCTTCAGGTGAGAACACACACCTATACCAAAAAATAGCTCTTTGACAGAGCTTAGAGCTCTGGGGGCCTGCTTACAACAGAGCTCCTCTACTACAGACTGCAACAGACTCTACTACTGAACTCACTTCAAATTCCCCAACGTTCTACTCTAACCTCCAACTGCAACATTCCAGTGTGGCTTATGCAGCTGCAACACTTCTAAAATGATGTCATCCCTCAGTCTCAGCTGAGACTGAGAACAGAGTGAGACAGTGTGAAATCCATTTAACTGGAATTTTACAAGCTGCCTTCCCTGCCTACCACTAGGTCTTACTGGGATTCTAGTAACCCCGGGTAACAGGGGGGTTACACAAGCAATGTGAGAAGGCGGTAAGGAGGGCTGGGGGGATGTTGGGATGTATAAGGAGAGGCATCACCAGTAGAAAACAGGAAGTTGTTATCCCTCTGTATAGATAGTTGGTGAGACCCCATCTGGAGTACTGCGTGCAGTTCTGGAGATTCCATCTCCGCAAGGTCATAGACAGGATAAATGCAATCCAGAGGAGGGCAACTAAAATGGTGCAGGGTCTGCACCAGAAGTCACATGAAGAGAGACTAAAGGAGCTTAATACGGAGCACTAGGAAATTCCAAAATGCAGCTCCTGCAAGTTCCATGCTGTCATACTACCCAGGGACAACGCTCTTTTGCCTACAAAGCTCCACTTTGGCTGAATGGCCTCAGCCCCACCATCTCTTTAGCCCCAACTCTTGGTATGTTTAAACCAGACTATGGCACCATTTCATTGCCTCAGGCTCCTGTCACTGCCTCACCTAAACTTAGACCACACTCTCTTCCAGCTCCTGTGGTTACCTCGCCTCTCTCCAGTCACACCCACCACCCCTACCTCACCACTGTACCCCCTTTATGCACTTATTCCCCTTGATGTGCTTATTCCCTACCCCCTCCACCACTTCTCCTACCTGCTCTACCTCCTATCTGTCCCATTTCCCTAGCCTCCCTTCCCCTCACCCCCTCGATACCAGCACTTCTACCCTATCAACGCCTGACAAATGCCTCTGGCTGTCAGTATCCCCCGTGGCCACCCCCGCCTCTATGCTTTCTCTTGTGTTATAAACCCAGGCCATAACTTGGTCTCCTGCTCTAATTGTACCCACCCCAGTTGTTTATTCCAATGTTTCAGTACCCAAACTGTCTGTAATCACCACATTGTTGTATTTTCTTTTGATTTGTTGTTCCTCAGCTTTATCTTCTGTAATAACCTTAAACTGACGTGGAACCTTTGTAAAAGAGCCTTGGCTCAAAGGTAATTGTAATCCTAGAACCAAATAAATAAAATAAAAAATAAATAAATGTAAACCCTCGAGGAAAGGAGGGAGGGAGAGGGGGACGTGATAGAAATGTTCAAGTCCCTCAAGGGAATCAACAAAGTCCAAGAGGGTAGCATCTTTCAGAAAAAGAGATGTGCAAGAACAAGGGGGCTCAATGTGAAGATGGGGGGATGGCTCAGGGGCAACATGAGGAGGTATTTTGTTACAGAGAGGGTGGTGGACATCAGAAATAGCCTTCCTCATGGAGGTCGTGGGTCAAAACAGTGGAGGAATCCAAGAATGCATGGGACAGACATAAGGCAATTCTGGTGGGGGTTAGGAAGAAGTAGGCTGTTGGTTAACTAGAATCTGCAGCTTATCCAATACGTAGGGAAATGTGCAGACTGGGTGGGCCAAGCGGTCCTTATTTGCTGTCAAAGTCTTATGTTTCTATGGGGGCCGAGGGCACCGAAATTATCCCATTTCTTCAACAACTGTTTAAGTCTACTTTAGACGTACTGCATAATTTAACACTCGAAATAGAGTATGCTCACAGAACCCTGGTGCCAAAACTAATGGCAGGAGAATGACCCCAAACCATTATAATTAAAACATACATACTGCCTGGAAGATGGGCAACGTCATGTACCAAGAGCAGAAACTATATTTTGAAAATGACTATTCCCCTGAGATTATAGCCAGGAGAAAGTGATACATACTCTTGATGAAAGTGCTGAAGGCAGCTGAGCTTAGCGTCCGTACCCCTTATCCTGCCTAAATGACTATTTTCTTCCTGAAGGGCTCACAAACATTTGAGACAGCTGCAGCAGTCTCAGCAGAGTTATTGCGCAGAAAAACTGAGGTCCCCCGACAATGATTGGCAGTAAAACCCAATGCTGGCTGCCAAAATATCCCAGCATCTCTGGCAACAGGGACAAAGAGAAGCATGGTGGAAACAGGGATCAGAGTCCCTTCAACAAATCATGGAAGAGCTGTGTAAGCAGCAGAAATAGCCTGCTTCACTGGCACAAAATTATCTCTCATTGGACCAGTGAGGTCTTAGAGCTATGATGGGAGGTTAGTGTTCCTGGGTCACCCTCCTGTAATCCCCTGCATCCCCCCGCCTGCCTTTCACTGGGACCGGTTGTGGTAAAAATTTTGATTTAAGCCAGGCCACCCTGCTTGTGCTGCCAGCCGCAAACTTTCAGGGCCTACAGATTCCACTCCCAGGCTCTTTCCACTGTGTGATGGTGGAATTGACAGTAACAATTGCTGTAGAGATCTGGGGAGGTGGAGTGGATCGTTACTGGCGAGATCCCCTACTGGAGGTCAACACGATTGCACTACCCACCCTCACTGGAATCAGCTAAAGAAGAAGGGGAGGGAAGGAATCTGACCGACTCTAAATTGCTGGGCCCTGGAGTTTGAATGCATGCTGCTACTTACAGTGGAACATGAGCTGAGGTAACTGCTCCATGATTGAACTTGCTTCAGAGCGGAGTTTGGTGAGTATAAACAATACTGCCACGAGCCAGATGCCTGCAGTTGGTCCTGGGGATGGAGGGTGGGGTGAGGCATTTTTCTCCTTTGGGAGGGGAGACGCCTCCTTCCATTGGTGGTCGAAGTGATCCCGGGGTGGATGGATGGTGTGGTGGGTGCAACGAATGCCACTGCATATCCCACTCGCCTACATGGGAACAACAAAAACCGGTACTTACCGGAGTACAGAGGGACTCTTAAGTCCAAGACTGTTAAAGCTGCTGAACTGAATGATGCAGCTCGAGAAAGAGACTAGATCTACTGATATTCTGAGAAAAGTTGATCTTTTCGTGCAAGGGCCTTGAGCGGGATAGTCATGGTTGAAGCTCCAAGGCAGCAAACTGGAAGCACTGTAAACCACGGCTCCTCCGTGGTGTCACTCCTGTGCTAGGGATGGACTGTTCTGGCAATGAACTAACTTGCCAATAATATCACCTAAGTTTGAGTTTAAAATAAGGGACAAAGGGGGAGACAACAATAGTAGGAAAAGATGGGAATACTGATCAAAGAAATGACTGCACAGTTTTTGGATAAGCAGTAGAACTTGAATAGCATTTTAGTACATGGGGTGCTGATTAACTGAGAAAATGCGTAGGAGTTGCCACAAACAGATTAGCCAAAAGATAGATCTATTAATGTTATCTACTCTGCTGTGGATTTGTTCAGTAAATGCTTGGCATTGGACTGTTGCGTATTTCTGGAAATGGCTCATTAATGGGTGGGGAGGGGCTGTGGGTAGAAAGGAGGGAGGAGGGAGCCAGAGAGGCACAGATCTAAATAAGCTCTGCACTCACAGAAGACAGCTGCAGACTTCTAAGCTGAATGCCAAAATAACGCTTTTATTAGCTAAGGGCTAGATGGTTGGCAGCATTGTCTGTGTCCACAGTTCAAATTTCAGCTAATAAAAGCTTTATTTTGGCATTCAGCTTAGAAGTGTGCAGCTGTCTTCTGTGAGTGCAGAGTCTATTTGGATCTTTGTGTCGTTCCACAGGCTGGCCGCCTGTTTGGCTCTGTACCAGCCCAATTCTGTTGATCGCAGTCTGCTTGTTGAAACAACCAGAAAGAGCACCCTGGTGAAAGTGGGATTGGGGCATTTGCCACCGAGTGTGGACTGGGCTTTGGTGAAGCCTGAGTTTCATTTCCCATAAGCAGGCCTAACTAAACCTGCTCCCCTGGTCATTCATGCTAGGGGGTAGACCTACTCCGACAGTCTGGAATAAATGGAGATTCCATGGGATCCCCTCAAGGTACCTAGAACGGACAACCCTTTGAGCTATGTGAAACCCCCTCCTGGAGGGAAACAGGTTCATGTTAGGGGAAATTCTGCAACTCTGGAGTCCCCCCCCCCCCACCGGCTTGGGTCAGCTCAGTGGGGGATGTCCTAGCCCACCCCCCTTGGCCCTCGGATACCGATTCCCAAAAGAGATTATAACCCCAGATTACAGTTCCAGAGTTCCCTTTGAAAACTCCCCAACAAACTACTTTTTAGGGCGTAGCTGAGCCCATGTAGTCACCATCCCTAGATCCTTTCCCCCGACATAAATTAGTCAGGAGGCCCTTCAGCAGAGGCCCAACCTCCAGGCAGGATGGCTGTCCTGCCCCATGGATCTTCTCATAGATCCAAGAACATGGAAGCCTGTAAAATGATCACAGGCCAAAAATGCTCAGTTGCCCGCCCCACAGGAGGGCTAGCACCTCTGCTATATATAATTGTTGTTGTCTTTAGGAATGTTGTTAAGTGTCAGCATGGACCAAGATTCTTAAGGGTGGGGGCTGAGGTTGGGGTAGCTCCAGTAGGACCCATAGGAAGCTCCTGAGGGGCCACCTGAGAATAACCCTTACTAAAATGGCACAACCTAATTTTATTTATTTATTTATTTAAAATCTTGGCATTACAACCTTTGAGTCAGAGATTCATTTCCAAAGGCTCCACGTCAATACACAATACAGACATAGGTAAATACAATAGACAGTATGATACAATATACAATGCCAGGGCAGTTTGATAACAAGGTTACAGCATGAAACAGTATACTGAGATGTCTAATACAGAGTTGAGGCTGTAGGCTATGGGCAGAATAATGTACAATTATTCTCCCTTAATGTGAATGGGCTAACAACCCCAGTGAAAAGATCCCGAATAATGTCTTACATTAAAAAAACTAAAGCAGACTTACTTTACATTCAGGAGACCCACTTGATTGGCTTGGAACACTCTGAGCTGGCTAAGTTTGGCTATGCATCAGTACATGCTTCCTTATACCGCAAGGGAGAAAATGGGGATTTGCAATTCTAATGCCACACCATACCCCATTCCAACCCCTCCTACACTTGGGAGGATCCTGAGGGATGTTTGGAGATTGTCCAGGGCCTTCTTAACCATTGGGAGGCAACACTGGTAAATGCGTATTTCTCCTCAGGAATAATTACTTCAGTGATGAAACCTCTTCTAGATAAAATAGTACAACTCTCCAAGGGAACTTTATCATCAGCAGGGGACTTTAACATTACTTCAAAACCCAGCTGGGACTTGTCTAACCCCTCATCCCACAGGCAACCATCAGTGCAAAATTTTTTTAAAAGATTTATATAAGAGGTAGGAGGGGCGGATACCTGGCGCTCCACTCATCCCCGTACAAGAAACTACATTCATTACTTTTCTGTACACAGATCATGCTCTGTAATTGATTATTGCTGTACACAGGTAGAGAGCCTCCATGGCTTACTGGACTGCTGAGTAGGCGATATCCTACACTCAGACCATGCTCCTGTGATCAGTGTGTGGGACATGGGGTTACAACAGCAGAGTACTTTCTGGCATCTGAACCCCTATCTGAAATCCCAAAAATTCAAAGAATTTCTGACAGAAACATAGAAACATAGAATTTGACAGCAGATAAGGACCGCTTGGCCCACATAGTCTGCCCATTTCCCTACCTAACGGATAAGCTGCAGATCCTAGTTAACTAACAGCCTACTTCCTCCTACCCCCCCCACTCGAATTGCCTTATGTCTGTCCCATGCACTCTTGAATTCTCCCACTGTTTTTGACTCTACGAACTCAGGAAGGCTGTTCCATGTATCCACAACCCTCTCTGTGAAGAAATACTTCCTCACATTACCTCTGAGCCATCCCCCCTCTATCTTCAAATTGTGCCCCCTTGTTTTTGCACATCTCTTTTTCTAAAAGATGCTACCGTCTTGGACTTTGTTGATTCCCTTGGGGTATTTGAAAGTTTCTATCATGTCCCCCCTCTCCCTCCTTTCCTCGAGGCTATACATCTGTAGTTCCTGTAGTCTTTCTTCATATGTCTTCTGATGTAGACCCTGCATCATTTTGGTTGCCCTCCTCTGGACAGCCTCCACCCTGTCTATGTCTTTGCGGAGGTGGGGTCTCCAGAACTGTACACAGTACTCCAGATGTGGTCTTATCAACTGTCTGTACAGAGGGCCAACAACTTCCTGTTTTCTACTGGTGATGCCTCTCCCTACGCATCCCAGTATCCCCCAGCCCTCCTTACTGCCTTCTCACATTGCTGGCCCACCTTTAGGTCGTCTGATATGACCATCCCAGGTCTCTTTCCATTTTTGTTGCTGACAATATCTCACGGCCCATTGTGTACTCTTCTCCTGGGTTTTTGTTTCCCAGGTGCATTACTTTGCACTTGTTTGCATTGAATCTAAGCTGCCATACATTTGACCATTCCTCCAACCTGGCCAAGTCCCTTTTCATCCTTTCCACCCCACCTTGTGGATCAACCTGTAGCAGACCTTGTGTCATCTGCAAAGAGACATACTTTCCTTCCAGTCCTCTGCAATGTCACTTTTAAAGACATTAAAAAGGACCGCCCCAGTACTGAACCCTGCAGTACCCCACTAGTAACCCTCCTTTCTTCACTGTGGACTCCATTTACTATTACCCGCTGTGTCCTGTTGTCCAACCAGTGTTTTACCAGGCTACCACCCTAGGACCCACTCCCAGGCTGGCTAATTTGTTTATTAATCTTGTGTGGGACTGTGTCAAATGCCTTGCTAAAGTCTAGGTAGGCCACGCCCACAGCCCTCCCTGGTCTACTGCTTGGTCACCCAGTCAAAGAAATCAATTAGATTTGTCTGACAGGACCTTCCCGCTGTGAATCCATGCTGCCTTGGGTCCTGTGCCCCACTGGCCTCTAGGTACTCAACAATTCTTTCCTTCATAAGTGATTCCATCATATTCCCTACCACTGAGGTCAAACTGACAGGTCTGTAGTTTCCTGCCTCTGTCTTGCTCCCACTTTTGTGAAGGGGAATCACATGCACCCTCCTCCAGTCCTCAGGTACCACCCCATCCTCCCATGATTTATTAAAAAGTGTAGTCAATGGTGTTACTAGTTCTTCCCTTAATTCTTTTAAAATTCTGGGGTGAATCCCATCAGGCCCCATTGCTTTATCCACCTTCAGTTTTAAGAGTTCTTTCAGAACCCTTTCTTCTATGAAAGGACTAATATCAACCCCCATATCCAGAGTGCTTCTATTGACTGGATTAGGTATTTCCCCCGCTTTTCCATTGTGAATACTGAGCAGAAGTATTCGTTCAGTATCCCTGCTTTTTCACTGTCGCTCTCTGCCCAACCACCTTCCTCTTTGTTCAGCCTCAGTATCCCTGCCTCGGTCTTTCTTTGCACCCTAATGTACCTATAAAAGGTTTTATCCCCCTTCTTAACTGAGTTGGCTATCTTTTCCTCGGTTTGGGCCTTTGCTATTCTGACTGCCTTACCCACTTCATTCTGCTTTAACTGGTACAGTTCTCTGTCCTGCTCCTTCTGTGTTTCCTTATACTTCCTGAATGCTATCTTTTTTTCCCTTACCTTCCCTGCCACTACTTTTGAGAACCATAGTGTTTTTTCTTTCATTTTGATTTGTTTATTTGCTTCACATAAAGACCTGTGGCCTCTGTGATGGCGGTTTTGATGTTTCTCCATTGTTGCTCCACCCCACCTTCTTGCCTGAAAAGAATTACAGTGCCTCTGATGACATTACCCCAGCAATACACTGAGAGACCCTCAAAACGATCCTCCAGGGACATATAATGCAGTACACCTTGACTCAAACTAAAGAGACTTGAACATCAACAACATCTGGAGGATACATTATAAATTTATAGATTCATAGACATGTTTTGTAAAAAAAGATTCCAACCATATTGGTCCTTGCAAAACAATAGAAGATGGAAGATTTTATACCTTTTATTGGACCAACAAGTGTCTTGTACAAAGATGGAATTATACACAAGCTTTCGGGGCCACACAGGTCCCTTCTTCAGGTGAATAGCAAAACTGAGCAACATAAGCAGTATTTATATCCACTGTGGAGCAATTAAAAATCAGGAAGTGAAGTAGGAAGGTGACAAAAGGGACTAGAGATGAAAGTAAAAGATGCAAAGTAAAAACATGAAAAGAAATGAGGAGGGAGGCTGAGTAGGAACAGGTCAGTAGGAGATGAAAGGAAGCTAAAGAGAAAACAAAAGCACACAGATAGGATCTGAGATCAAAAGCTCGCTGTAAGGGTTGAATAAACAGGAGATGCCTAAGAGATGTAAGAAGTCAAGAAATTAGGAGAAACAAAAAAATAAAGGCCTAGATAAACACAGTGTGAAGTGGTATAAACAGAGGTGTGAAAACAAAAGGGAGTGGGAGGGACTGAGCTGAAGAGTTATTAGGAGAGGCAGGGAGGATGTGAGGTACAGGTAAAAAAAAACAGATCAGGCAGAACTCAGAAAAAAAATAATAAAAAGAGAAATACAGAACCAAAGTGAGATAAATAATGACATGATTTAGTACACAATAAAAAAGAATTACAGTTTACCATAGTGTGTCATGAAACCGATGTCCCGATTCAGTCCAGAAATGTTAGATTTAAATTGTTTAATATATTTCAATTCCCATGTCCTTCTGTCCTGTGTGTTTCTGAAGTTGTCTCTTAGTATCAAGACAGATAAATCCAAGAGAGAGTGATCTGTTTGTGAAAAATGGTTTCCTACTGGAGTACTGATAATCTGGTTTACTATTGTGTGACAGAGGTGATTCATCCTGGTTTTCAGTGGTTGGCTAGTTTCCCCAATATAGCAACCATTTGTGCACTTCTTGCATTGAATTAGGTAAACCACATTGCTGGATTGACATGTGTTGGATCCATTAATTTGTATTATGTTGTTCTGGCTTGTCTTAATGGTGGCCTGTGTGCATATGTGGGTGCAGGTCTTACATTTTGCTACGTTGCATGATGTTGTCCCTCTTGTTTTCTGGTTATTTTGAGCTGCTGGGAGTTTGTTATGAATTATTATGTTCGAGAGGCTTGGGGGCTGCTTATAGGCAATGACAGGTGGTTCAGGGGAGATGTCTTTCAGTGTTTCATCTTCTCACAGCATGGGTTGTAGCTCTTTGACAGTTTCCTGAAGGGGTTTTAGCATGGGGCTGTAAGTGACCACTAGGGGTGTGCGGTCAGTTTGATGTCATTGCCTGTATTCCAGCAGATTGTCTCGTGGTATTTGTATGGCCCATTCAAATTCTCTGTCAGTTTGTCTTGGAGAGTGGCCCTGCTGAATTAGGGAATTCTGAGGTGTGGAGAGCTGTCTGTCTCTTGTTCTCTCATCAGAGCAGATTTGATGGTATCGAATTGCCTGACTGTAGATTACAGATTTTTTGTATGATTTGGGTGGAAGCTGGAATTATGCAGGTAGCGGTGTCTGTCAGTGGATTTTCTGTAAAGAGCAGTTTGTATATGTCCATTTTTAGTAATACTGACTGTAGTGTCAAGAAAATGTATGCTGGTGGTGGAGTATTCAATAGTGAGATTTATGTGTAACCCCCCTGCAAATGGGGGTTCCCAAAAGACTTCCAGGAGCTTGCTTGAATGCTCCAAGCCTGAATGGTGTTTGGCATTTAAGCCATTTATCAGTGAGTATTTTTAGAACCTCTGGTACTGTCTCTTTAAGAGCTGTCTGCTTGCAGACATAATTAGTTTGTATGGGGGACTGTGTGTTTCTTTGATTGAGTACCACCAGCTGCTGCCAATTCACTTCATTTTTGCAGTCACTAGAGTGCAAAGGGAACCTATCTGAAAGATGTAACTGTTTGCCAGAAATTATTTAGAGTAATAATGAAATTACAGTTTGTCTAACTGCTTTCTTTGCAGTCAGAACTGTGTCTGCTAGTTCCCCATTCTAGTTTTGAACTGCTGAACTGGACCAATCAGTGTGGGGTAAGCTAGCTCTAAAATGGTGCCTTGGACGAATCAGAACTTGACTCATAATCTGAGCCAGCCACAAGAGGATTGTATGGGCAGTGACTCTGGGAGATGTAGTTTAGACTTCAGTGCCTTTTTGGACCAACAGCAGCAGTCTATTGTGAGTGACAGCCAATCCAGTCAAGAACTGGGAGGAACTCAAAGGAAGTGCCCGGTTTTGTCGGTTGGAGTTTAGTTGAGCTTTGGCAGTGAAGAAGGAAGGAGCCCTGTGCTTTTTCAGTGTGCAGTTTTAGTCAAAAAACGTGTGTAAGGCCCAGAGTTCCGGTCTGCAGCTTGTTAGGACTGAATCCGTCCTGTGAAAAGAATCAAAGGATCTCTGAAGAGTAGAAACCAGGCTCACCCTGTAGAAGACTGGAAGAATTGCTGAAAATTGCACTCGTCTGTCAGGAACTGAATCTGCTGTGTGTTCTCCCGGGTATTGTGCAGTAATTGCGATCGGGATACAGATGCAGCCTGCCGGGTATAGTGCTTTCTTTTATATGGATGTGTGAAGAGGTTTGTGTACCTCAAGTGAGCCCTGCTGACATTGAAGGACCCTATCTTATTTGGAGGTCGTGAGTACTAATTCAGGGTCGCTCCCTGTTGAATTGCCACATTAAATCCAAATGGAATTACTGTACTGCTGACTGTTTAATTCTCCTTTCTCTGTGTGAAAGGGCCCTCACCAGCTGCCACGGTTTGGACTAGCCACTAGGGCTTGGGTACCCAGGGACAGTAACAGATAGGGATAGGCCTGTGCACAGAGCCATAGGTACATTATTAGAGTGATAAGCTAATTAACCTGATTTCCCTGTCCTTGTTATATCCCCTAAATAAATCAGAGCTGCTTATTTCAGCAAATTATACTGCCTGAGGTATTTGTCTATGTTAAAGTACTGTACTGTGATTGTTGCACTGTATCTCATTTCACAGGAGGTCCCAGTGCGGAACCAATCCTGGGGTAAGTGTATACTGTGAAGGTAATTTGATATATTGTGTGGGCCACTAGTGGGAAGAAAGGGGTTGCAGTGTCCCAGAGGGCTGTGACCAAGTTAGTTTAACTATTGCAAACCCTGACCTCTGGGTGGAGGCACCCACCATTGATCCAGGCCCTCAACCTGTTAGTGGCAAATCAGGCAGGGTAGTAGCCCTGGGATAGCGCCATCTAGGGGTTACATCTTGGAGGCTCACCGCTGGGATTGTGTGTCCTCTAGTGGCCATATTTACGAACCACTGTTAAGAAAAAAATGGGTACCCGACAGAAGTGGCTGTGCACGGCTGGTGGAGTGGTGTACTAGGAGGAGATCACTCCAAAATGCTATGCAGCTTATCCTGGACATCCCCTGGTATCAATACGGACACTGTGCAGGAGTACTTTCCAAGGTGGAAGGTTTACAAAACCCTGTGGTGGTGGGTCGGCATGCTAATCTGCTCACCCACACTTTCCTGGCCCTAGTAGAGTTTAAGGATCCCATGATAGCTCCAAAGTGCCACAGACCATTACCCCAGAGGGAGCCCTCACTGCTTGGAGAGTGATAACTAAGGACAGTAAAGACCCGGGGAATCAGCCCCACCACTATCTGAAACTTTTGAGGAGAAATTTGCTGAATGGTTGCTGGGAGAGGGAAAACTGTGGAGGACTTGAAGAAACTATTCTTCACACCGGGGTGTTCTCTTCCAACACCCTCTCCTGCTCCAGTGCCTGTAATGGTGGCTGAACCAATGCAGACTCCTATTTCTGCACCTGCCATTAGTCACGACTCTTACGAAGGTTGAGGATCTTCTGGCACCTCCCCACCCCCCAAGGGAGGGATGACTGGGAGACCTGATAGACTATGTTTCCCCAAGTGCTAGAATGGCAATGCTCGGAAGGCGTAGCGAAAGAGGGTTAGTGAGAGCCTCCAGGTCCTGCCCTGGCTACCATCCGTGCTAAACGGGCCAGTAACCCTGAAGCGACTGCACAGGCCTATCTTGAGGCCTTGGAGAATGTGTATGGGAGCCCAGATTCTGATGAGGACCTATGGTGGAGAGTAAAGATGCACAACAGTACCAAGGGAGTTGTTGTCTGTGTATGTATCTCGGCTGGAAAATTGTTGCAAGAATGCCTCAGAAAAGGTAGTTTGCCAGCGACTGAACTGGACCGAACCAGGCTGGACAGGATCCCTAAGTCTGCCCTTCTCAGAACTGCTGTTGCTTCAGTTACGCCTGGCAGATCGACTGGAATCCCACCCTCCTATGATGAGTTAATGAGAGAAATTCGAGGAGTTGAGAAAAGACGACTCGGGAGGACCTGCACCAATAGCTGCAAGCACGACCCGAGTGACTGAGGGTGACCCATCAAGTGAAGTTCAGGGGCAGAGGTTGGCAGTCAATGAGTGCTCTGACAAGGAAAAAGATATGCCACAATGGGGCTTAACTGTTGAGAGAGATCCGGGAATTCAAAAACAGTCCTTTATGAAGGCCACGCCTGCAAGCACGGCCCTGACCTATATCCGACTGCATCTGCTATGGGGGTGGGGGTACCCACCCATGTATCTCCTGCTGATAACAGTCCCGAACTCGATTCCTTGACCATGGAAGTGGAGAAACTGACGAGATGTCTCCAAATGCTTATCACAGAGACAGAGATGGCACCAAGGTTTCCAGTTAGTAATACCCCGCCCTGGCTCCCAGTGTGGCGCCCGCCAGCTCAAACTCCAGAAAGTATGTTTTGCTATAATTGTGGGAAAGATGGGCACATGAAAAGGGAATGCCAGTCCCCAAAGACACTGACAAAGTTGCATATAGGCTACAAGGAGAGCTTCGGAGAAGAAATCAGTGGTTAAGAGGTGCACGACATGATCCCAGTGAGGGCACCAAAAATGCTAATTCACGCCCTTTGTGGCAAGGTCAGTTGCCCAGGCCCCCACTACCGCCTCCAGACTGGTCCAGAATAGTGGGTCCCTCCATGGAGACCACTGTAAAGGTGAATGGAGTGTCTACAAGAGCTGTATAGACAGTGGCTCCAAGTGACAATTATGTTCCAGGATTGGTATCAAGCATTTGTCAGACGCACCACAACCATTAGAAGGACTGCATGTATGGGGGTTAAGAGAAGGCTACCCTATTCCGGTATATCCAATTTGGCTGTCTTTCCCACCTCCGTGGCTGGAGTGGCCAACAAGTAGAGACCCTAGCCTTAGTGTGTCCCCACTGACTGTATGATGGTGTCCCTTTGTTGATTGGAACAAATGCTCATATGTTCGGAAGGCTGGCACAGTTGTGTTATGAAAACAGGGTCAAAGACTAGTAGAGCTTAAGAGTTCCGGCTTTAATTAAGAAGGCCTATGAGGCACAGAGAGATGCTGAAAAACAGAACCAGAGGAACCGTCGGAATTGTATGGAAGAAGGATCCTGAGTCTCTGATCCTGGCGCCAAATGCCCAGTGTACCTTACAGGAGAGGTCCGTATCAGAAAGGATGTTAAGAATAAAATATTAATGTTGGATGCACCAGGCGATGGAAAATTGCCAGAGGGACTGCTGGTCAAGCCTAGTATTTTGCCCGCTAGAGCCCATGCTTATGCCAGAAGGGTAATGGTCCAAGTTCATAATGTGTCTGAAAGAGACATTCGAGTAAACAGAGGTTGCATCCTGGCTAATGTGCATTGTGCAGACACTGCAGTGCTACCCAGCAGCAAGAGTTCAAGGAAGAATGACAGAGTAACGCCTGACTTGTTTGATTTCGGCGACTCCCCGCTGCCAGCTGAATGGAAGGTGAGGATCAGTGAGAAGCTTGCCCAGAGAGACCAGGTGTTTTCTTTAAAGGAATGGGATGTAGGATGCGTGCAAGGAGCTGAGCACAATATCCGGCTGCATGACGAAAGACCATTTCGTGAGAGGTCTCGACGCCTGGCACCTGCTGACATAGATGATGTGAGACGGCATCTACAAGAGATGTTAGCTGCTGGTGTAATACAAGAATCCAGAAGCCCTTATGCTTCCCCCATTGTGGTAGTGAGGAAAAAGAATGGAACAGTAAGGATGTGTGTGGATTATCGCACCTTAAACCGGCGGACTATCCCTGATCAGTACACAATGCCCCGCATTCAGGATGCTTTGGACTGCCTAAACGGGAGCAAGTGGTTCTCTGTGCTGGATCTCCGCAGTGGGTACTACCAGATCCCGATGGCCCCAGAGGACCGTGAGAAGACGGCCTTTATCTGTCCACTTGGCTTCTATGAATTCATGAGGATGCCTCAAGGGATTTCAGGTGCCCCAGCCACTTTTCAACGATTGATGGAGCGTGCAGTGGGGGACATGAACTTACTAGAGTGCCTGGTATACCTAGATGATGTTATTGTATTTGGCAGCTCACTGGAGGAACATGAGAGCAGATTATTTAAGGTATTGGACCGACTGGAGGACTTTGGCCTTAAACTGTCCATTGATAAGTGTCAATTCTTTCAAACATCAGTAAAGTATGTGGGACACATAGTATCCACCGAGGGAATAGAGACCGACCCAAGTAAAGTTGAGGCCTTGACCACCTGGCCACAGCCCAAAATCTAAAAGAACTGCAAAGATTCCTGGGATTCTGTGGTTATATGGCGCTTCATCAAGGACTATTCAAGAGTGATCCGCCCTTTACTTAACCTTACTCAAGGGTATCCCCAACCCACAAAAATACCAAAAGTCAGCGTCCTCAAGACTGAAAGAGTGTATTTTCATCCGAGTGAAGTATTTGAGGCCCGCTGACCCTGATTGTGAGACTGCTTTTCATGAGATCATATATCAACTTACCCATGCTCCAGTGCTGGCCTATGCCGATCCAAGAAAACCTACGCCCTGCACACTGATGCTAGCTTGCAAGGGTTGGGGCTGTGTTGTACCAAGAGCACGAGAATGGCCTGAGACCAGTGGCCTTTGCCAGTAGAAGCCTGACCCCATCCGAAAAGAACTATCCTGTACATAAGTTAGAGTTCCTAGCTTTGAAGTGGGCTATTGTTGACCAATTCCATGAGTACTTGTATGGGGCTAAAATACTAGTAAAACTGACAATAATCCTTTGACCTATGTGCAGACCTCAGCTAAGTTGGATGCCACTGGCCATAGGTGGCTTTCTGCATTATCTACATATGACTATGCTCTCGAATACCGAGCAGGTCTGAACCACATAGATGCTGATGCTCTCCCGAGGCCTGTTCCCCAGAATGATTGGGTCCGATTGGCAGAACCTGACATTCGGCACTCTGCCGAAGTTTGACAGGGAGGAACAAATGTCCACGGACGCAGTGGACTGCATGGTGGATTGCTTGGGAGCCTCTGAGAATTGCATACCTGCTGCTTATTGCCACTTTTCTGCAATAGACATTGGTGCACTGCCTCAGCTGGACAATGACAGTATTCAGCGGGCTCAATCCTCCCGATCCCATGATCAAAGCAGCTTTAGAAACCCCTATGCAGGAAAAGATGTGTCCAAATTACGCCCACTGATTTGAGAACTGCACTGTTATACAAAGAAGGTCCTAAGTTGAAACTGATCAATAAACTGTTATACAGAGAAACAGTAGACAGAGGGGACAAGTAGACAAACAACAACTAGTGCTGCCCTGCCTTTCGAGACTCAGTACTGAGGTCCTTGCACAACCACATGGGGCACCTTGGTATAGACAGAACACTTGACTTGGTGAGATCCAGATTCTATTGGCCTAAGATGGGGCTGATGTGGAGCAACACATTCGAACTTGTAGTCGCTAGCTTACAGAGGAAAGCTTTGCCCCAGAGGGCTGCCCCCTTGTTAACATAACCACCAGTGCACCCATGGAGCTGGTCTGTATTGATTTTCTAAGTTTGGAGTCAGATCAAAGAAATATCAGTAATGTGCTGGTGGTCACTGACCATTTCACGAGATATGCCCAAGCTTTCCCACCAAAGACCAGAAAGCATCCACTGTAGCCAAAGTACTTGTAGAAAACTTTTTGTTCACTATGGGGCTCCACAAAGAATCCATTCTGATCAAGGAGAGACTTTGAGAGTCGCCTTATCAAAGAGATGCTTTCTCTGTGGGAGTGCGAAAGTCCAGAACCACTCCTTACCACCCCCAGGGGACCCACAGCCTGAACGCTTCAACGACTTTGCTAGATATGCTAGTCACCCTGCACCCAAAGGACAAGCCTAGATGGAGCCAACAAATTAGCACCCTGGTACATGCTTATAACTGCACCAAAAGTGATGCCACTGGATTCTCCCCCTACCGCCTGATGTTTGGAAGAGAAGCTCGACTACCAATAGATGTGTGTTTTGGGGTCTCTCCTGATGGGGTTCAAGCTGACAACTATTTACAGTATGTGCAAAAGTTAAAGGCCCAGCTAACTCATGCGTACCAACTGGCTCAAACCATGGCTGCCAAAAGAAATCTGGCCAACAAAGAAAGGTATGATAAAAGGTGAAAGCACAGGAACTCCAGGAGGGAGATCGGGTATTGCTAAGAAATCTGGGACTGCATGGCAAGCACAAGATTGCTGACAGATGCACCATCTCCTCACATTGTAGTGGGCAAACTAGATGATCTGCCAGTGTACAAAGTAAGGCCTGAGAATAATTCAAAGATGTAAAACAATGCATAGAAATCATTTACTGCCCATTGGACAAATCTTAATTGAGTCTGAGCCCTAGAAGATGCCCCTCTGGACCAGTGACTAGAGCTGCTGCTAAGAAAAGATCAAGAAAGTCTGCACCTACAGAAGCAAAGTTAAAGTGTTCCCTCCACAAGTCCCAGTTGAGCATGACTGTCAGTCCATATCGGAAGAAAGTGAGAGTGACTTTGAATACTATCCTTCTTACGAACTGAGTCAATTGTTTGGGGCAATCCCTAGTCAATACTGGAGATGAAGCTGGGCCTTCTGGACTGTCTAAGCCCTCAGCTTCATCCCTGGAGCCAATGCTCCCAGAAAGTGAAGTGCAAAGCATCAGATCAGATGAAATGGAATCATTGTGCATGGTTGAACTGTTTGAGCTTTCAGGGAGGAAAATGATAGATTGGGGCAGACTGGTGATACACCGAACAAGAAGAGTATTTTGAGTGCCCTGACAGTCCACTGCCAGTGTCCGAAAGCTCTCCATGCGAGCCAAATGTTGTGGACTCAGAAACTGTAACTCCTGGAGCTGAAAGTGCCCCAAGTTCTAGCCTCTCTACCCCCATGGAGACCCCTGACAAGTGAGGACAATGCTGAAAATGAGGCTCAGAGTGCAGAGACTATAACAGTTCCCCTAGAAAGACTGGTCGAGCTGTAAAGCCTGTGGTGCACCTCAGTTATGATTCACTTGGGAGGCCTGTGGACTTGCCTCTCAATGTTGTCCATAAAGGAGTGTATGTGTCCCCAGGCTCATTGCCCAAACTGAGCATCAGTGCTAACTCAAGTTACTTGTTGCCCTCTAAGTATGGTGCCCTTGCCCCATCCAGCCCCAAGGTAACTGATAGGAAGGGCCCTCTCTTCAGGTTTCATGTACAAGAGGTAATAACTTGAGTTATGGTACAATGTGTATGTAATACTGTGTAAAGTAGACGTACTGCAATGTTTCAGAAATGTGTTCTTGGTAAAATGATATATTGACTGATGATTACATGTGCGAGCCTAATGCAAATGTATATGGTTGCAGTTGAAACTTATGTACTTGCTTGACTGGATCAAGCTTTCCCAGGCCAGGAAGGGTGTAACCCCCTGCAAATGGGGGTTCCCAAAGACTTCCAGGAGCTTGCTTGAATGCTCCAAGCCTGAATGGTGTTTGGCATTTAAGCCATTTATCAGTGAGTGTTTTAGAACCTCTGGTACTGTCTCTTTAAGAGCTGTCTGCTTGCAGACATAATTAGTTTGTATGGGGACTGTGTGTTTCTTTGATTGAGTACCACTCAAGCTGCTGCCAATTCACTTCATTTTGCAGTCACTAGGAGTGCAAAGGGAACCTATCTGAAAGATGTAACTGTTTGCCAGAAATTATTTAGAGTAATAATGAAATTACAGTTTGTCTAGCCTGCTTTCTTTGCAGTCAGAACTGTGTCTGCTAGTTCCCATTCTAGTTTTGAACTGCTGAACTGGACCAATCAGTGTGGGGTAAGCTAGCTCTAAAATGGTGCCTTGGACGAATCAGAACTTGGACTCATAATCTGAGCCAGCCACAAGAGGATTGTATGGGCAGTGACTCTGGGAGATGTAGTTTAGACTTCAGTGCCTTTTGGACCAACAGCAGCAGTCTATTGTGAGTGACAGCCAATCCAGTCAAGAACTGGGAGGAACTCAAAGAAGTGCCGGTTTTGTCGGTTGGAGTTTCAGTTGAGCTTTGGCAGTGAAGAAGGAAGGAGCCCTGTGCTTTTCAGTGTGCAGTTTTAGTCAAAAACGTGTAAGGCCCAGAGTTCCGGTCTGCAGCTTGTTAGGACTGAATCCGTCCTGTGAAAAGAATCAAAGGATCTCTGAAGAGTAGAAACCAGGCTCACCCTGTAGAAGACTGGAAGAATTGCTGAAAATTGCACTCGGTCTGTCAGGAACTGAATCTGCTGTGTGTTCTCCCGGTATTGTGCAGTAATTGCGATCGGGATACAGATGCAGCCTGCCGGTATAGTGCTTTCTTTATATGGATGTGTGAAGAGGTTTGTGTACCTCAAGTGAGCCCTGCTGACATTGAAGGACCCTATCTTATTTGGAGGTCGTGAGTACTAATTCAGGTCGCTCCTGTTGAATTGCCACATTAAATCCAAATGGAATTACTGTACTGCTGACTGTTTAATTCTCCTTTCTCTGTGTGAAAGGGCCCTACCAGCTACCACGGTTTGGACTAGCCACTAGGGCTTGGGTACCCAGGGACAGTAACAGATAGGGATAGGCCTGTGCACAGAGCCATAGGTACATTATTAGAGTGATAAGCTAATTAACCTGATTTCCCCCTGTCCTTGTTATATCCCCCTAAATGAATCAGAGCTGCTTATTTCAGCAAAGTTATACTGCCTGAGGTATTTGTCTATGTTAAAGTACTGTACTGTGATTGTTGCACTGTATCTCATTTCACAGGAGGTCCCAGTGCCGGAACCAATCCTGGGGGTAAGTGTATACTGTGAAGGTAATTCTGATATATTGTGTGGGCCACTAGTGGGAAGAAAGGGGTTGCAGTGTCCCAGAGGGCTGTGACCAAGTTAGTTTAACTATTGCAAACCCTGACCTCTGGGTGGAGGCACCCGCCATTGGATCCAGGCCCCTCAACCTGTTAGTGGCAAATCAGGCAGGGGTAGTAGCCCCTGGGATAGCGCCATCTAGGGGTTACATATGGAATGATGAAAGTTGTTAAAATCATGATGGAATTTTTTGAGAGAGTCTTCACCTTCTGTCCAAATCAAGAATATGACATCAGTAAAACGGAGGTAGACAGATGGATTATAAGGGTGGTGTTTAAAAAAATCCTCCTCTAAGTAGGCCATGAAAAGACTGGCATATTGTGGTGCCATTTTAGTAACCATGGCTGTCCTCATGATCTGTAAAAAGTGATTGCCGTTAAAAGTGAAGTTGTTGTGTGTCAAAATGAATTTTATTAGGGTGCGGATGGTGGTTTCTGGAATGCCTCCTGTGTATGTGTTTGCTTTTAAAATTTTCTGACATGCTGCTATGTCATCTTCATGTGGGATGTTGGTGTACAGGCAGTGACATCCATTGTAGCTAGGATAGTGTTCAGTGGCAGTTTTCCAGTTTGTTTCAGTTTCCTGGGGAAATCGGTGGTGTCCCGAATAAAACTGCTAGTAGCTCTTACTAGTGGTTTTAAAATTGATTCAATGAGTCCTGAAAGTTTTCAGTGAGTGTGCCAATCCCAGAGATGATGAGTTGTCCTGGATTCCCTGGTTTGTGTATCTTGGGTAGCATATAGAATGTCCCTGGAGCATAGGTGCCGGAATGGGGGGGCCACTAGGGCCATGGCCCTGCCACTTCCATAAGTGGCCCTATCACTTTTTGCTATCATGGTAATATATGTAGTAAGGGAAAATTTACCACTTACATCCTTGGCCGTACCACTTTTCAAACCGTTCCAGCATCACTGCCCTGAAGTAGGTTTGTTTGGGATTAGTATTTTTAACTGTTCTTGGATGTTGTTAGGTAGAGACATGATGATTTGTTTAAGTTCTTCTGTATATTGTATAGTAGGGTCTTCGGTGAGTTCTGTATAGTAAGCTGTATCTGACAGCTGTCTGTGTGACTCTTTAATGTAATCCTCTGTGTTCATCACAACCACAGCTCCACCCTTGTCAGCTTGTTTTATTACAATGTAATGGTTGTTATTTAGAGTTTGTATTTCCCTTTTTTGTAGTGGTGTAATATTGTACAGGAGTTTCAGCTGTTTGCTAAGGATCAGGGAGTTTATTCTTCCACAGAAGCAGTTGATGTAGGCATCCAACTTGGGGTTGCATCCACTCCAAGGGGTCCAGTCTGATGTTCCTTTTGTGCTGTCATACTGTGTTGTTTGAGTGTCGTTTTTATTGAAAAAATATTCTTTTAGACAAAGCCATCTAAAAAATTCTTCTATCTCCCCACATAATCCAATGTTATCAAATTCCTGTGTGGAGCAGAAAGTTAAGCCCTTGGATAGTACAGATGTTTCAGCCCGTGTAAGTTCTTTATTAGATAGGTTGATCACTGGTAGTTGTTGCAGTGTATTATCCTGTTCCACAGTGTTAGTGCTGTGGTTTACTTCCCCCGGATGAGTCAAGATGTTGTTGCAGCTCCTTTCTTGTAGTTCTCTGAGTTTTCTCCTCGTCTGTGATAGGGCTGCCTAGAGAGCTTTTTGATAATGTGTTTGGAGATTACAGCTAAATCCTGGTAATACATTGTTGTTTCCTTGAAGGGTGTGTGAAAGTTCAGAAAATCTATTTTTAAGGTGAGATTTTCTAGCGTATAGCTGATGAATAAGGTGATTCCTGAGTTTCTCAGATGTCCTGCAACAAAGTTGTTCTGCATTCATAGATCCATTTTCATGTGACGGCAGAAAAGGACCTTCCTGACCCATCGAGTCTGCCCATTCCCCCCTCCCCCCACTTTGATATTTCCTTCAGATGGCCCATAAGCAGGGGGATGTCTGTTTTACCACAGATGCAACAAAGGCAGAACTAGATGCCTTCTATAAACAACAAACCGAAACAGCACTGACTTTTCTAAGGCAGCGCTATTATGAGGTTGGACCCAGGGTCACGTGCCTACTAGCAGGGGTTGAATTTAACATTATTTTACTAGCCCAAAGCCTAGTGCAAATTGACCAGGGTTAGTGCAGCTAACACTCTACTTGTCCGTCTTGACTAGTGCAAAAAAAGTCCCTACTTTAGCAGGCTCTAGTCCTCATGCTAATTTTTCTCAATGTTCCAGATGACCTGGCGTGATTAACAGCTCATTATAAGTTGCAATTACCTGGCAGTTCCAAAGGTGATCCCACAAAAGACTTGGTGTGAGTCATTATCACTCCACCGTTAGGACTTTCAGCTAGTGTCCATGGTGTGATCAAGGGTAGAGTGCTGGAAGCTAGTGACTAATAAAATACACAAGTTACTAAGTTCCAGTTTTTTCAATGTGTCTCTGTCTGACAATTTCTCCCACATTATTAAGATCAGTGCTACTCATTTCCCTACATTTTGAGTGTCTGAATCCAACATTTCAGTGACAGAATGTTAAGAGGTATACTGGGCCTGCCCCACAGGTGATGGGTTTTCTCCCCAGCCTCATCATAGTTGCTCCCTGTCCCCTCCAAATTTCTCAACTTTGTACTTTCCCTGGACACCACTGCAGGCAAGACTCTGAAATGACAATCCATATATCCATAGCTGCAATTTCTGGCGGGTGTAGGGGGGGCCCCAGCTTTTCTAAATATACCATGCCAGCCAACACCATCCATACAGACCCACTTTTATCCCACTAAGCATGTCCTTTCATCCTAAGAACAAAGCTTTGGAGCATGTATGGTGCAAAAATAAACCTTAATAAAATACATCATTTGAAAGGTTAAAATAGGCATTCCTGGGGTGCATAGATCATCCTGTATAGAAATAGAGGTCGTATATCTTTTTAGTATAAGTTTTTCACTGAAAGGGTGGTGGAAAAATGGAATGAGCTCCCAGAGGAGGTGATGGGGAGGTCACCATAAGGGGCTTTAAGAGAGCATGGGACAGCCACATGGGTCTGGTATCGGGAGCGGAAGGGGGTAGGGGGAAGAGGATGCCACAGGGAGAAGTAGGTTGTTGGAGGAGGTCCTAGCCCTCTAATTGGCGCCTTGGGCAGACTTGGTGGGCCAGGCAGTCCTTTTCCGCCGTCATGTTTCTATGTTTCTATATCATCATGCCTGTGTACCTTTTCCCCCTGTGCGGATGAAAGGACAATGTTTTTTAAAAAAAAAAGTCTGTCATTGTTTGGGCATAGCATGTTAAAATCATTGCTTTTGCACATAAAAATGTCATAAAGTTTTCCATTTCCCAAGCCCCTTAGGTTTGTGTAGCCCTCTCCCCCAAAGAAATCCAAGATCTGCCCTTGACTCACTTGCCACTATACAGAAACTGAAACTTCCAAAGGTGCAGATCTTCAGTTGATCACAGGGTGGGGGCTGAGAGTATCTGAGTGTGCCCACCTGGTTAACAATAACTAAATACATTTTTTTCTGCCTGACTCTGTGTATTGTCCTGTAGTTGGTGGTGGTGAGAATGTGGTGAGGTGCACAATGATGTCAGCTAGTGTGTGCAGCACCAGGACTGTTTGATTGGACATTTGCTGTTGTGGTTTCCTCTGGGTTGGGGTGTGTGTGTGGGGGGGGGTGCAGAAAGAGGAAGAGAGGAGGCAATGGTACATAACTGTGGGGGGCACACTGTGTGTGATGGCTTTGCAGTCTGTTTTTTCTGCCAGAGCAGCAAGCAATGTGGAAACAGAATAAATGAGTAACAATCAAGTATTTCTTAGCTTGCATTTTTCAGGGCTCCCAGATATATAGGGAGTTTTATATTTCCTAGGGAAATAGAGCCATTTAAAGGAAAATTGTAGATCAAATAGGATCTGGGCTGTCAACACTGAGTATGGAAATGGGAAGAATAGGCGGACCATATGGTCCTTATCTGCCGTCAGATTCTATGTTTCTATATAAATTGTTCCCATGGATTTGCACTGGTTATATGGTAAAACAGAGCAATTTGGCTTCCATAGTAAATAATGTAATCTATAGGAAAACACAGGAAAATTGCTGTGGAGTTACAGGGCAAATGCCAAATCAAACTTGGAGCATTGATTTTTTTCCTGTACAAGTGATCAAAATTTACTATTATAATTGTGGGCTAGTGCAACCATCTGCGGGCTAGTGGAATTTTGAATTAACTTGTCCTGCTGGCTAGTGCAAAAAAAGATTAAGAAACATAGAATTTGACAGCAGATAAGGACCACTTGGCCCACTCAGTCTGCCTATTTCCCTACCTAATGGATAAGCTGCAGATTCTAGTTAACCAACAGCCTACTTCCTCCTACCCCCCACTAGAATTGCCTTATGTCTGTCCCATGCATTCTTGAATTCTCCCACTGTTTTAGACTCCATGACCTCCTCAGGAAGGCCATTGCATGTGCCCACAACCCTCTCTGTGAAAAAATACTTCCTCACATTACTCCTGAGCAGTCCCCCCTCCCATGTAAATTGTGCCCCCTTGTTCTTGCACATCTTTTTTTCTGAAAGATACTACCCTCTTGGACTTTGTCAATTACCTTGAGGTACTTGAAAGTTTCTGTCATGTACCCCCTCTCCTTCTTTTCCTCGAGGGTATACATATTAAGCTCCTTTAGTCTCTCTGTGTGGCTTCTGGTGTAGACCCTGCACCATTTTAGTTGCCATCCTCTGGACGGCCTCCATCCTGTCTATGTCCTTGCAGAGATTAGTGGAGAGGGAGAAGGAAAGCTTTAGCTGGTGACAGTATTTGTAAGTGAATTTGAAATATTTTCTTAGCTGCCATTTCTGTGTGTTTGAAATTGTATTTGAGGGCTGTTCTTAACTGCCATTTATTGTGCTTTTATATTTAGTTTGGGCAGGACTGAGGGATTCTAGCAGACAAGTTGGTGATTGTGTGAGGTGTCAATGCCAGAGGACTCCTTGGCTGATTGTTTTATGACACAGTCTGCGGTGTGACACAGCCTGCGGTGTAGTCCCATCTTCCCACCCCACAACCCACCTGCCACAGGGCTCACCCTACATTTATTGGGTGAGTCCCATAAGGTCTTGCAACATCCTGCATCCATACAGGAAGAAGGAAAGAGAGGACGCATAACACAACAGAAATAAAACATATATTTGGGGGATATCAAATAGCTATCTTAAGTAAGCAGTTGATTGAGGAGGGAATCAGACATGATGGGAGTGGTGCAGTGCAGTGCTTGTGGAGTGGCAGTCTTCAGGGAGACATTCTGGAGGCTGCAATGCTGCCCTATCTGCAGGCACCTTTCTGGGCTGAGGGAGGAGGTTGCCTGTCTCCGAGCAGAGTTGGCCAAGCTGAAGGCAGCATCCACCCCCACCCAGAGACCACCGGGTCCACAACCTTTACCTCAAAGGATGCCATGGATGAGGAGAAATTGGACTACAGTTGGCTGAGGGAGGTGGGGTCGAAAGCACATCCCCCAACTGGTCCCACTTACTAACTCCTACACTGTTTTGGAGGAACAGGAAAGCCCCACTCAGGAACCCGAGGCTGCATCCAGGGAGGATGTGAGGGTCCTCCAGGATGGAGCCCTAGGGAAGGGAAGCAGGGAAACCCAGAGGATGGGTGGGAAGCTTCTCCTAGTGAGGGACTCTATTCTCTGGGGAGTGGAGTTAGGGTCACCTAGCAGGGGAGAGAGGGAGGGAGGTCAAGTGCCTCCAAGGAAGTGCTGCATGGAGGGATGGGAAGCAGATCCATTGAATCGCTACGGCAATAGCTAGGAGAGAGCAGCTGGATGTCATTGTCCACCTGGGGACCAGTGACCTGGCCAGGAGAAGGGTGGAGTTAGCCAGAGTCCAGGATGATTTCAGGAAGCTCAGGGGAAACCTGAAACAGATAGCATTCTCTGTCTCATTCTCAGAGGTGCTACCTGTCCAGGGCATAGGGGAAGCTAGGGTACATTCTGGCAAAGTGTGGTTCCTCTATGGAGGCACCCACAGTGGAGACCAAGGAGGATGCTGGGAACCTCCACAAAGGAGACCCACAGAAGGGTGGCAGGGGACCCTGCAGGGGAAGGAAACAACTCCTGGTGGGGGACTCCATTGTTAGGAAGGTAGAACTGGGGGAAGAAGGGGAGAGGGAGGTAAGGTGCCTGCCTGGTGCCATGGCTTGGAGGGACAGGGAGCGAACCCTCAGGATTGCCGGAGCAGCTGGACAGGGGAGGGAGCTGGATGTCATTGTCCACCTAGGGACAAATGACCTGGCTAAGAAAGGGATTAGAGAAGTGCAGGAAGAGTTTGTGGAATTGGGGAGGGGCCTTAGTCAAGTAGCACGCACGGTAACCTTCTTGGAGGTGCTACCCATCTATGGCATAGGAGAGGCTAGGGTGTTCCGCACCATGGGATTCAATCAGTGGTTGAAAAACTGGTGTGGAGCTCAGGGATTTGGCTTCATTGGGGACTGGGGGTCCACCTGGAGTGATGCAAGTCTGTACTGGCATGATGGGCTGCATCTGTCTGGGAGGGGAACCAGGATCCTAGGTGATAGGTTTAAATGCTTCATCGGCAAGCTTTTAAACTAGCCAAGGGGGGAGGCACTGGAAAGGAGCAGGAAAATCCTAGCCCCCCAAATAATCACGGTAGTAAGTGCGGCAAACACCAACATAGAGGTGTCGATAGGGAGAAGGGCAGGGGTAAATGGAGAAAGTGACAAAGGCAAGAAGGACAGGGATGGGGAAAAGGGAGTAAGGCCATCAGGAAATGGAGGGTAATGAGTACCAATGCCCGTAGTCTGGGCAACAAGCCCCTGAGCTGATGGCCTTAATGGAAGAGGATGCCTGGATATCGTAGCAGTCACAGAAACATGGTACACAGAGAACCATGACTGGGATGTTAACATACCAGGGTACATAACCTACAGGAGAGACAGGCAGGGAGAAGAGGGAGGAGTAGCTCTCTATGTAAGGGAAGGGATAAAAGCAACTGAACAAAAGAGTAAACAGGGAGGAGGGAGGCACTGTGGGTCACCTTGGAGACTGGAAAGGGCACCACAATCCGCACAGGGTTGTGTACAGACCCCATGTCAGGGGAAGGAATGGACAAGGATATGATAGAAGGCATTCTTAGAATGGCAGAGAAAGGAGATACTGTTGATGGGAGACCTGAATATGCCAGATGTTAACTGGAGCACATTTGCTGCAGCCACATCCAAGAGCAGGGCCATTCTTGATGCCCTGCAGGTGGCAGGCATTAGACAGCTAGTTTCGAACCCACTCGTGAGGAGCAATCTTAGACCTCGTGCTCTCAAACGGGGCAGTGAGAGGATCTCAGATCTAGAAGTGGTTTGCCATCTGGGGACAAGTGACCATCAAACAGTGTGGTTCACGTTAAACTCAGCTACAGAGTCAAGCCATACAAAAGTGAGGGTACTGGACTTTAGGAGGGCTGACTTTGGCAAGATGGGAGAGTGCCTCAGAAAAGCACTAGCAAACAGGCTAGAAGGAGGTGTGGAGCAACAATGGGGAATTATCAAAAACTGCCATCACAGAGGCAACAAGCCTTTGTGTGAAGCAAATAAACAAATCAAAACGAAAGAAAAAGCCACTATGGTTCTCAAAAGAGGTGGCTGTGAAAGTCAGGAAGAAAAGAAAAAATTACTCACCTTAGTAGTGTTGTTTCTTCTAATGGAGTCTTGCTATATTATAGACATTAGCAGTTTGATCCAGCTCTAGAACTGCCCCGGAGTGAAATGGTTAAAACCATACCAAAAGAGAATTTTGGCACAAGAGCAGCTCTATCTGTGTCATTTCAAACTTGAACTGTCAGATCTTTACGAGCCAAACTCACTAAGGTCTGTGTGGAAGCTGTAACCTACACTAGCCAAATGGCTACCTAAATAATAACAACTATTGATGGTCCCAACACCCAAGACTCAAGTCAGGGGACCAGAAATACTAACACCATTCTAATAATATGAAAATGGAACATAAGTATAATAAAACACACACGCGCACACATACACACCCCCAAAGTCCCAAAGGGGACAAAATGCTAACAGGACATAAGTAGTACCCACACTAAGTTGCCCGCACCCCACCAAGTAGAGGTTCTGAGAGGGGCAGGTTGGGGGGGAGGTCTATAATATAGCAAGACTCCATTAGAAGAAACAACATTACTAAGGTGAGTAATTTTTTCTTCAAACAACATGAAGTCTTGCTATATTATAGACATTAGCAGAATACACAGCAGTACCTCCATGGAGGAGGGGCAGAACCTACTTAGGAATAGGCTCTGAAGAACAGCTGTGCCAAACCGAGCATCTCTCCTGGCCTGGACATCCAGGAGTAATGCTTGTAAAAGTGTGTACCGTTTTCCAAGTAGCAGCCTGGCAAATCTCTAATAAAGGATATCTCTGGCAGCAGCTAGAGACGCAGCTGTACCCCTGGTAGAATGAGCCCTCAAACTGGGGGCTCTGCCCACTTCTGATAACAAAATTGGATACAAGAGACAATCCACCTGGCTATTGATCTCTTAGTGGCAGGTTTGCTCTTTCCCAACTTCACCATAGGTAAGGAAAAGTTGGAGGATTCGAACCTGTGACCTTTGGCACGCTCTATATAATAACCAAGAGCTCTCTAACATCTAGGCTGTGCAACCTCCTCTCACCCGATGAGGAGTGATCAGTGAAAAATACTGGAAGGAGATAGATTGATTAAGATGGAAATCTGAAACCACCTTAGGCAAAACTTCCTATTAGTCCTAAGGACTACCTTATCCCTGTGGAAAGAAATAAAGTCAGTCTCCACTGACAAGGCTTGCAATTCACTTATGCGTCTGGCAGAAGTGATAGCCACTAGAAAAGCAGTTTTCCAAGTTAGGTACTTAAGCTCTGCAGAAGACAGAGGTTCAAAGGGGTTGCATTAACTGGGCAATGCAAACATTAAGGTCCCAAGCAGGGCCGGTTCCCAAAGGGAGGATTAGTATGGAGTAATCCTTAAAAAACTTGGAAAACACAGGATGAGAGGAAAGAGGGATGACTTTCCTGCTGACACAAAAGCAGACACAGCTGCCAAATGAACTCTCAGGGTAGCTGGTCTGAGACCCAAGGAATTAAGATGTACCATGTAATCTAACAAAATGGGCAATTCAGCAGATTCTGGGGAAATATTTTTCCAGCACACCAAATGGAAAACCTTTCCATTTAGAACTATAAGTAGCTCCTAGTGGAAGGCTTTCTGGAAGCCTTTAGGATCTCAAGAACACCCTGAGAGAGGTGTAAATCAGCAAACTCTAACTCCTCATGAGCCAGGCCTTGAGGTTGAGGATTTGAGGTCCGATACCAAACCTTCCCTGGGCACAAGTCAACAGATTGTGATTCCTGGGGAGGCACAGGGAAGATGGACTGTCAGAGACAGAAGGAGTGGGTACCAGGGCTGCCTGGCCCAATCGCGGGCAATCAGAATCACCCTGCAAGGCTGAGATCTGATTTTGACTAGTACTTTGAATAGGGAGGAAGGGGAAGCATAGAGAACTTCCCCTCCCAATCCAGAAGAAGGGCATCCAGGGGAACTGAGCCCAGCACTGGAGGCCTGCAACAGAACAGAGGAAGTTTGTGATTGTCTGGGGCTGCAAAAAGATCTATCTGAGGGATACCCCACCTGGCAAAAACTATCCCCAGCACTTGAGGATCCAGGGACCATTCGTGATGGCCCTGGGAAATCCTGCTGAGGGCATCCGCTAGGACATTGTCCTTCCCTGGAAGATGAACTGCTATGAGGGAAGTGTTCAGGGAATAGGCCAGAGACCACAGCTTCATTGCCCCGGTGCACAAAGCCGAAGACCGAGTGCCCCCCTGTTTGTTGATGTACCACATTGTTGTGGTGTTGTCTGTTCTGACTTGTATCACCTTGTCGTGGACAGATGCAGAAAAAGCTTGAAGAGCTAAAAAGACAGCTCTGAGTTCCAGCAAATTGATGTGGAGCAGAGATTCCTGGGGGGACCAAACTCCCTGAGTGGAAAGGTCACCCATGTGGGCTCCCCAACCCAGAAGGGAAGCATCTGTAATGAGAGTCAAGTCGTGAGAAGGGGAAATGAAGGGAACCCCCGCTCTTAAATTGCTCTGATCCTGCCACCACTGGAGAGCTAGGATCAAGGTTCGAGTCACTGGGACCAACTTGGAAAGGGGTCTCTTCTCTGAGACCAAAAGGTTCTCAAGTGAAACTGAATGTCTCTCATCTGAAATCTGGCTCCTGCACAACAGCTGTGGATGCAGCCATGTGCCCCAGGAGCTGCAGAAAGTGTCTTGCTGGTCGAGACTTGCAGAGTGAAGGAAGAGGCCAGAGCCACTAAATTCCTTACCCTTTCTGGGGAAGAAAGGCTCTGGCTAGCTTTGTGTCCAATTCTGCCCCTATAAAGGTGAGTACCTGGACTGGTTCCAGAACCGACTTTGGTGGGTTTAGCAGAAAACCAGGGAGGTGAGAAGCTGCTGGGTGACCTGCAGGTGAGATTTTACCTGTTCTGGGGACTGGCCTACAATGAGCCAGTCGTCTAGATAGGGAAAAACAGCAATCCTCTGCCTCCTTAAGTGGGCCACTGCCACTGCTAGACACTTTGTGAATACCCTTGGAGCAGAGGTAAGGCTGAAGGGCATTGCTCTGAACTGGTAATGACCTGAGGGCAGTTCGAATCTGAGGTGCTTTCGATGGGATCTTCTGATTAGGACATGGAAATAGGCATCCTTGAGGTCCAGGGAGGCTAGCCAGTCCCCTGGCCTTAGGGAAGGTAAAATCATTGCCAGAGTTACCATTTTGAACTTTGGTTTCAAAAGATGCTTGTTCAGATATCTGAGATCTAAAATGGGCCGCCACTCTCCTGTCTTTTTTGGGGTAAGGAAGTATCTGAATACAGACCCCTGCCCTGATGCAGGGAGGAACCCTTTCACTGCTCTGAGAGCTAATAGGATGAGACCTCTGTTTCCAGAGCGAGGGTCTCTGAAGCACTTGTAGGAAAAAGTCTGCTTCTCAACTTGGGAAACTTTTTGAAGCTGAGAACCAGACCCTGGCTTACTACTTCCAGAACCCACTTGTCTGAGGTTAAAGAAGCCCAATTCTGACTGAAGTAAGCCAGCCCCCCCCCCACTGGTACAGGAGAATCGGCCCTGGGCACCCCATCAGGGTGCCTGTTTCGCAGGAGCTTTAGGCTGGGGGGTGGGAGCAGGTCTGCCCACCCCTCGTCTGCCCCTGCCTCTGAAGAAGCCCCTCTGAGCATAGGCAGAGGAGGCCTGAGTCTGGTAGAAAGGCCTGTGAAAAGGCCTACCCCTACCCCTACCCCAGGGGGCATGCCTTTGAGGAGTAGCTTGCCGCTCCTTAGCCTGGGCACTCTTGTAAGTAGTCCTATATTTATCCATCTTCTTCATGTAATTCTCTGTCTGCTCTCCAAACAGAGAATTTTCCACCACAGGAAAATCCATAGCCTTAGTCTGGGTATCCTGTGACAAACTAGTACACCTGAGCCAGGCCAACCTACGAAAAGCTACAGATGTGGCCATGACCCTAGAGGAAACATCATTAACATCCACAGCAGCATGAAACTGAACCTTAGAGGCTTCAATGCCATCAGCAGCCACCTGTTCTAGTTCACTAGCCAGCTGGCCATGGGCCTGCTTAGCCAATTGCATAACAGTATCCCATCTAGATTTCTGATACCTAGCTACATAAGCCATATAATTTGCTTGCCTGAGTCCCAGAGAGGCTTCCATATACTGTCTTTTGCCATGGCATCAATCTTCCTGAATCCGTGTCAGGAGGATGGGAGCTAAGGGAATATTAGTTTATCACAGGCAGCAGCCTGAACTACCCCAACATGACTGCATTGCTGAGAAAGGAATTCTGTATCAGGGCCTGACAATGTATACCTTCTGTCCATCTTTTATCTACAGGAGGCACAGAATTAGAGCTTTAAAATTTTAGTTGTTTGTTTCCTAAAGACTTATGTAAAGGAATAGACAAATCTCCTAGACTCTGGAATATCCATCATTTCTACAAAATCAGGCTCCTCTTGCTCATCCACAGCCTCTTCTAAAGGAAGCTGGAGGGTTTCAGCAACGTTTTTATAAAACATAAAATGAGATGGGGACTCAGACAGCATAGGGGGAGATTCTAAAGGTCTGTCTGGGGAGATGTCCGGTTCAATGGGCACACCCAGACCTTCCCAGCCACATTCATACTGTTCATAATCCTCCTCCCCCTCCTCTGGTTCATAAAATTCCTCAATATCATAATCCTGAACCACTGGGACCGGACGAACCGACCTTTTACCAGATAGTGGTGGTTCGGACGGACCCTGAGACGGTGACTGGACAATTTGTATGGCTTTTGCTATCTCTGCAGCAGTTGGAGAAGGAATTTTGGACTCCAGACCTGCTGATTTTCTTGTTTTCTTTACTGGAATTGGTTCCTCAGAACCAGCTTTTCTTTTGCCCGAGGAAGTCTGGCCCTGGTCAGAGGACTCCTCTGGTTCGGTTGGCACCGAACCGGCTGGCCATCCGGTCAGCGGACTTTGGCCTCTGCCCTGAGCCTGCCGAATCTTTTTCCAGGGTGGCTGCAGGAAATTCTTACATACCTGGCAGTCTGACTGAGGTGGTCAAACCCCAGACAATAAACACATGTGGTGTGTGGGTCAGCCTTGCAAAGACTTCCCACAAAACATCACAGTGTTGAAACCCAGTGGCCCGGCTTTTCTTTTGGGTTTCTCAGACATAATGCCAGATCTAACAAAAACTTGCCCTTTTAACGGCAGTGCCAGGCAAGACACTTTATCGGTTCCTAACCTGTCACGGTATTGGAAAACGAATAAATCCTTTTTTAACCGATAAGAACCGGAACCGCACTCTAAAATAGTAACTTTTAGTTTTAAATGAGTTTTAAACCCACTGATCAGTTCAAAACCGAACCGATAACTTACAAGTTCCACACAGACAAAACCTTAATTTACTTACGGTTACCACAGATAGAGCTTGAACCGAACGGTTTTACGGTTAAAATAAAACTATTCTCGGTTAAATCCAACCGAGAAAACAATTTTTAAACCGAGAAATGAACCGAGCAGAAGGAGAAATCTCCGGAGCGACTGTTCACTGAGGCGGAGTAAAGAATCTGACAGTTCAAGTTTGAAATGACACAGATAGAGCTGCCTCGCGTAAAATTCTATTTTGGAATGGTTTTAACCATTTCACTCCAGGGCAGTTCTAGAGCTGGATCAAACTGCTAATGTCTATAATATAGCAAGACTTCATGTTGTTTGAAAGATAGCATTCCAGAAGTATAAGGAAACACGGAAGGAGCAGGACAGAGAGCTGTACCAGTTAAGGCAGAAGGAAGCAGGGAGGGAAGTCAGAATAGCAAAGGCCCAAACTGAGGAAAAGATAGCCAACTCAGTTAAGAAAGGGATAAACTTTATAGGTACTTCAGCGAGCATAGAAAGACAAAGGGAGGGATAGTGAGGCTGAATAGAATGAACGGTGGGTGGGCAGAGGGGGACAGTGAAAAAGCAGGAATACTGAACGAATATTTCTGCTCAGTATTCACAAAAGAGGAGGGGGAAGTGCCTAATCCAATTAACAGAAGCACTGTTGATAGGGGGGTCGATCCCAGTCCTTTCACAGAAGAAAGGGTTCTGCAAGAACTCCTAAAACTGAAGGTGGACAAAGCAATGGGTCCCGATGGAATTCACCCCAGAATTCTAAAAGAATTAAGGGAGGAACTAGTGAAACCACTGGCTACTCTTTTTAATAAATCATGGGAGGATGGTGTGGTACCCGAGGACTGGAGGAAGGCAGATGTGATTCCTTCACAAAGTGGGGCCAAGACAGAGGCAGGAAACTACAGACCTGTCAGTCTGACCTCTGTGGTAGGGAAAGTGATGGAGTCACTCTGAAGGAAAGAATAGTTGAGTACCCAGAGGCCAGTGGAGCACAGGACCCAAGGCAGCATGGGTTCACAGCGGAAGGTCATGTCAGATGAATCTAATAGATTTCTTTGACTGGGTGACCAAAGTAGTAGACCAGGGAGGGGCTGTGGACATGGCCTACCTAGACTTTAGCAAGGCATTTGACACAGTCCCACAAAAGATTAATAGTCAAATTAACCAGCCTGGGAGTGGGACCCAGGGTGGTAGCCTGGGTAAAACATTGTGCTGGACAACAGGACACAGAAGGTAATTGTAAATGGAGTCCACTCTGAAGAAAGGGGTTACTAGTGGGTACCACAGGGTTCAGTATTGGGTCCAGTCCTTTATAATGTCTTCATCAGTGACATTGCAGAGGGACTGGAAGGAAAGTATGCCTTTTTGCAGATGACACAAAGATCTGCAACAGGGTTGATACAAAGGGAGGTGTGGAAAGGATGAAAAGGGACTTGGCAAGGTTGGAGGAATGGTCAGAAGTATGGCAGCTAGGATTCAATGCAAAGAAGTGCAAAATAATGCACCTGGGAAACAAGAACCCAGGGGAAGAATACACAATGGGTGGGGAGGTAGTAACAACAACAAAAAAAGGAAAGGGACCCGACCTGGAGGTAATCATATCAGATGACCTTAAGGTTAGCAAGCAATGTGAAAAGGCAGTAGGGAGGGCTGGGGGTATACTGGGATGTATAGGGAGAGGCATCATCAGCAGAAAACAGGAAGTTGTTATCCCTCTGTACAGACAGTTGGTGAGACCCCATCTGGAGTACTGTGTCCAGTTCTGGAGATCCCATCTCCGCAAGGACATAGACAGGATAGAGGCAGTCCAGAGGAGGGCAACTAAAATGGTGCAGGGTCTGCAAGAGAAGCCGTATGAGGAGAGACTAAAGGAGCTTAATATGTATACCCTTGAGGAAAGAAGGGAGAGGGGGGACATGATAGAAACTTTTAAGTACCTCAGTGGAATCAACAAAGTCCAAGAGGGTAGCATCTTTCAGAAAAAGAGACTTGCAAGAACAAGGGGACACAATTTAAAGATAGAAGGAGGGCGGTTCAGGGGCAATGTGAGGAAGTACTATTTCACAGAGAGGGTAGTGGATGCATGGAACAGCCTTCCTGAGGAAGTCGTAGGGTCTAAAACTGTGGGAGAATTCAAGAATGCATGGGACAGACATAAGGCAATTCTTGTGGGGGGTAGGAAGAAATAGGCTGTTGGTTAACTAGGACCTGTGGCCTATCCTGTAGGTAGGGAAATGGGCAGACTAGATGGGCCTAGCGGTCCTTATCTGCTATCAAAGTCTATGTTTCTATGTACTCCAGATCCGTACCTTCAACTCCTGGTTGAAGGATTGGTGTGGAAGGGAGGGTTTTGGTTTCATAGGGGACTGGGGCCTGACCTGGGCAAATTCAAGCTTATATAAGGACAGTGGCCTGCATCTGTCTGGGACCTTGGTCCTTTGTGAGAAGTTTAAATGCTTCAGCTGTGAGCATTTAAACTGGCCAAGGGGGGAGAGCTAGAAGGCTTACGAACAGCCCCCATGAGAACATGCAGGAACATAAGTCGACTATGGGTACAGCGAAAATAGATAGAGAGGGGCAGGCAGGTGAAGAATGTATAATGAGTAATATAGGGGCGGCAGGAGCACATAGGAAAAGAAACCAGGAAGGGGGGAAGATGCTGGATAGGAAGAACAAGAGCAGAGGGAGGGCAGACTGTAAAACATGGAAGGTCATGCTAACAAATGCCCGTAGCCTATGATATAAGGTTCATGACCTGGAGGCCTTGTTGGCAGATGACGACCTTGACATAGCAGCAATAACAGAGACATGGTACTCTGCAAATCATGGCTGGGAAGTCAATGTACCAAGCTGTACATTGTTCAGGAGGGACAGGGAGGTTAAAAAGGGTCGGTGAGTGGCCCTGTACATCAAAGATGGTATAAAGACTACAGAAATTCAGGGAAGACAGGGGGAGGCCTGAGATAATGTGGGTCACCCTGGAGCCAGAGAATGGAACAGCGATACGCACTGGGGTGATCTACAGACCTCCAGCACAGAGGGAGGACGTAGACAGGGAACTAGTGGAGAACATACATGACATGGCAACTAAGCGCGAAATTCTGCTACTGCAGGATTTCAATATGCCTGACATGGATTGGGCCACCCAGATGGCTGTTTTAGCCAGAAGCACAGCCATCCTAGAATCCCTGCAGGGGATTGGATTCAGGCAGCTGGTGCATGAGCCAACCAGGGACAAGTCAGTTCTGGACCTGGTATGGACCAATGAGTACAGAGTCAAAGAAATACAGGTGGAAGGCAGCTGGGGTCCAGTGACCACCACATGGTGTGGTTCAGCAAGGAGACATGGACTCAATCAAGCCATACAAAGGCAAGAGTATTAGATTTCAGGAGGGCAGATTTCACTGAAATGGGTAGATGTATACAAGCAGTCCTGGGGAAGGGAGTGATAGTAGAGAGGGTGGAAAAACAATGGAAGAAACTGAAAGGAACCATAGTGGATATAACAAACCAGTGCATTAGGACAGTGACCAAAGGGAAAAGAAGGAAACCACTATGGTTCTCCAAAGAGGTGAAGGACAAAGTCAGGGCTAAAAAGTTAAGTTTCAGGAAATATAAGGGGAGCCAAAAGGAGGAAGACAGGGAGGTGTACCTTGAATGTCTAAAGGAAGCAGGGAAGGCTGTTAGGAGGGCAAAGGTGCAGACAGAAGAGAGCTTAGCACAGTCTGTAAACAAAGGGGATAAGGCATTTCATAGGTACGTTAGTGAAAGAAGAAAAAAGGGGGGATTGTGAGACTCAAAGGGGAGGAGGGAGAGTGTAAGGAGGGGATCTGGACAAGACAGAAATACTGAACAAATACTTCTGCTCAGTATTCACTAAGGAGGGGACAGATCAAGGACCACAGGCGGTCCTGTTCACAGAATCACTCAACCCAGGTGTCGTTCTAGAGGACTGGAGGAGGGCACATGTAGTCACACTGCACAAAAGTGGCAGTAGGGAGGAGGCGGAGAACTACGGGTGGGAAAGATCATGGAGACACTGCTAAAAGAAAGGATAGTGACACATTTGGAATTCAGTGGTGCACAGGATCTGAGGCAACACGGATTTATGGCAGGAAGGTCATGTCAAACTAATCTAATAGTTTTTTTGATTGGGTGGCAAGGGAACTAAATCAGGGAGGGGCAGTAGATGTCGCTTACCTGGATTTCAGCAAAGCCTTTGACACTGTCCCACATAGAAGACTGATTAACAAGATGAGTAGTCTGGTCATGGGAGACAAGGTGGTGAACTGGGTTAGGAACTGGTTAACAGACAGGAGACAGAGGGTGGTGGTAAATGGGGTACAATCTGGGGAGAGAGAGGTGACCAGTGGGGTACCTCAGAGATCAGTACAAGGACCAGTCCTTTTAAAATGTCTTCATTAGTGACATTGCAGAGGGGCTGGAAGGAAAGGTCTGCCTGTTTGCAGATGACACCAAGATCTGCAACAGGGTAACCTTCTCGGAGGTGCTACCCATCTATGGCATAGGAGAGGCTAGGGTGTTCCGTACCATGGTATTCAATCAGTGGTTGAAAAACTGGTGTGGAGCTCAGGGATTTGGCTTCATTGGGGACTGGGGGTCCACCTGGAGTGATGCAAGCCTATACTGGCATGATGGGCTGCATCTGTCCGGGAGGGGAACCAGGATCCTAGGTGATAGGTTTAAATGCCATTGGCAAGCTTTAAACTAGCCAAGGGGGAGGCACTGAAAGGAGCAGGAAAACTACCCCCCAAACAATCACGGTAGTAAGTGTGGCAAACACCAACATGGAGGTGTCGATAGGGAGAAGGGCAGTGGTAAATGGAGAAAGTGACAAAGGCAAGAAGGACAGGGATGGGGCAAAGGGGTAAGGCCATCAGGAAATGGAGGGTAATGAGTACCAATGCCCGTAGTCTGGGCAACAAGCTCCCTGAGCTGATGGCCTTAATGGAAGAGGGATGCCTGGATATCGTAGCAGTCACAGAAACATGGTACACAGAGAACCATGACTGGGATGTTAACATACCAGGGTACATAACCTACAGGAGAGACAGGCAGGGGAGAAAAGGGGGAGGAGTAGCTCTCTATGTAAAGGAAGGGATAAAAGCAACTGAACAAAAGAGTAAACAGGGAGGAGAGGAGGCACTGTGGGTCACCTTGGAGACTGGAAAGGGCACCACAGTCCGCACAGGGGTTGTGTACAGACCCCATGTCAGGGGAAGGAATGGACAAGGATATGATGGAAGGCATTCTTAGAATGGTAGAGAAAGGGGAGATACTGTTGATGGGAGACCTGAATATGCCAGATGTTAACTGGAGCACATTTGCTGCAGCCACATCCAAGAGCAGGGCCATTCTTGATGCCCTACAGGTGGCAGGCATTAGACAGCTAGTTTCGGAACCCACTCGTGAGGGAGCAATCTTAGACCTCGTACTGTCAAACGGGAGCAGTGAGAGGATTTCAGATCTAGAAGTGGGTTGCCATCTGGGGACAAGTGACCATCAAACAGTGTGGTTCACGTTAAACTCAGCTACAGAGTCAAGCCATACAAAAGTGAGGGTACTGGACTTTGGGAGGGCTGACTTTGGCAAGATGGGAGAGTGCCTCAGAAAAGCACTAGCAAACAGGCTAGAAGGAGGTGTGGAGCAACAATGGGGAATTATCAAAACTGCCATCACAGAGGCAGCAAGCCTTTGTGTGAAGCAAATAAACAAATCAAACGAAAGAAAAAGCCACTATGGTTCTCAAGAGAGGTGGCTGTGAAAGTCAGGAAGAAAAGATAGCATTCGGAAGTATAAGGAACACAGAAGGAGCAGGACAGAGAGCTGTACCAGTTAAGGCAGAAAGAAGCAGGAGGGAAGTCAGAATAGCAAAGGCCCAAACTGAGGAAAAGATAGCCAACTCAGTTAAGAAGGGGATAAAACCTTTATAAGTACATCAGCGAGCGAGAAGACAAAGGGAGGGATAGTGAGGCTGAATAGAATGAGCGTGGGTGGGCAGAGGGGACAGTGAAAAGCAGGAATACTGAAACGAACATTCTGCTCAGTATTCACAAAAGAGGAGAGGGAAGTGCCTAATCCAATTAACAGAAGCACTCTTGATAGGGGGTCGATCCCAGTCCTTTCACAGAAGAAAGGGTTCTGCAAGAACTCCTAAAACTGAAGGTGGACAAAGCAATGGGTCCTGATGGAATTCACCCCAGAATTCTAAAAGAATTAAGGAAGGAACTAGTGAAACCACTGGCTACTCTTTTTAATAAATCATGGGAGGATGGTGTGGTACCCGAGGACTGGAGGAAGGCGGATGTGATTCTCTGCCAAAAGTGGGACCAAGACAGAGGCAGGAAACTACAGACCTGTCAGTCTGACCTCTGTGGTAGTGAAAGTGATGGAGTCACTTCTGAAGGAAAGAATAGTTGAGTACCTAGAGGTCAGTGGAGCACAGGATCCAAGGCAGCATGGGTTCACAGCGGGAAGGTCATGTCAGACGAATCTAATAGATTTCTTTGACTGGGTGACCAAAGTAGTAGACCAGGGAGGGGCTGTGGACATGGCCTACCTAGACTTTAGCAAGGCATTTGACACAGTCCCACACAAAAGATTATTAGTCAAATTAACCAGCCTGGGAAAAACATTGGCTGGACAACAGGACACAGAAGGTAATTGTAAATGGAGTCCACTCTGAAGAAAGGGCGGTTACTAGTGGGGTACCGCAGGGTTCAGTATTGGGTCCAGTCCTTTTTAATGTCTTCATCAGTGACATTGCAGAGGGACTGGAAGGAAAAGTATGCCTTTTTGCAGATGACACAAAGATCTACAACAGGGTTGATACACAAGGAGGCGGAAAGGATGAAAAGGACTTGGCAAGGTTGGAGGAATGGTCAGACGTATGGCAGCTAGGATTCAATGCAAAAAAGTGCAAAATAATGCACCTGGGAAACAAGAACCCAGGGGAAGAATACACAATGGGTGGGGAGGTAGTAACAACAACAAAACAGGAAAGGCACCTGGGGGTAATCATATCAGATGACCTTAAGGTTAGCAAGCAATGTGAGAAGACAGTAGGAGGGCCGGGGTATACTGGGATGTATAGGGAGGCATCAGCAGCAGAAAACAGGAAGTTGTTATCCCTCTGTACAGACAGTTGGTGAGACCCCATCTGGAATACTGTGTCCAGTTCTGGAGACCCCATCTCCGCAAGGACATAGACAGGATAGAGGCAGTCCAGAGGAGGGCAACTAAAATGGTGCAGGGTCTGCAAGAGAAGCCGATGAGGAGAGACTAAAGGAGCTTAATATGTATACCCTTGAGGAAAGAAGGGAGAGGGGGGACATGATAGAAACTTTCAAGTACCTCAGTGGAATCAACAAAGTCCAAGAGGGTAGCATCTTTCAGAAAAAGAGACTTGCAAGAACAAGGGGACACAATTTAAAGATAGAAGGAGGGCGGTTCAGGGGCAATGTGAGGAAGTATTTCGCAGAGAGGGTAGTGGATGCATAGAACAGCCTTCCTGAGGAAGTTGTGGGGTCTAAAACTGTGGGAGAATTCAAGAATGCATGGGACAGACATAAGGCAATTCTTGTGGGGGGCAGGAAGATATAGGCTGTTGGTTAACTAGGATCTGCGGCCTATCCTGTAGGTAGGGAAATGGGCAGACTAGATGGGCCTAGCGGTCCTTATCTGCCGTCAAAGTCTATGTTTCTATGTTTCTGTGTTAGGGTGGATACTCCAGAAGGGGTGCAGAAAATGAAGAAGGACCTGGAGAAGCTTGAAAGATGGTCAGAGATGTGGCAACTGAGGTTTAATATAAAGAAGTGCAAAATAATGCACCTGGGTAGAGGGAACCCTAGGGAGAGCTACAGGTTGGGGGGAGAGGAGCTGACTGTCACCAAGGAGGAAAGGGACCTAGAGGTTATCATCTCTGATGACCTTACGGCATCAAAGCAGAGTACAAAGGTAACAGGGAGCACCAGTGGTGTGCTGGGGTGTATAGGCAGAGGTATCACTAGCAGGAGGCGGGAGGTGGTGATACTATTGTATAAAACATTGGTAAGGCCTCACCTGGAGTACTGCGTGCAGTTCTGGAGACCACACTTGTGCAAGGACATAGATAAGGTGGAGACTATCCAGAGAAGGGCAACAAAGACAGTGCCGGGCTTACACCACAAAACATATGAGAAGAGACTAAGGGACCTTTATATGTACTTACTGGAGGAGAGGAGACAGCGAGAGACATGATTGAAACTTTCAAGTACCTTAAGGGCATAAACAAGGTGCAGGTGGGGGAGCTTTTCCAAGGTAGAAAAAGTACTAGAACAAGGGAGCACAATATGAAATTGGAGGAGGGTAGATTAAGAGGTAATGTGAGGAAGTTTTCCTACACAGAAAGGGTAATCGATACATGCCACAGGAGGTAGTGGGGGCAAGCACAGTGGAGGGGTTTAAGCATGCTTGGGACAGGCACAAGGGAAGTCTGAGAGGGGAGGGAGTGATGACAAGCCATTGATCACATAGGATCAGTGGCCACATAATGTATAGGGCCTACGGGCAGACTGGATGGGCCTAGTGGTCCTTATCTGCCAACAATTTCTATGTTTCTATGTAGATAGGGTCTCTAGAACTGTACACAGTACTCCAGATGGGGTCTCGCCAACTGTCTGTACAGAGAGATAACAACTTCCTGTTTTCTACTAGTGATGCCTCTCCCTGTGCATCCCAGTATGCCCCAGCTCTCCTTACTGCCTTCTCACATTGCTTGCCCACCTTTAGGTAGTCTGATATGACTTCCACCAGGTCCTTTTCCATTTTTGTTGTTGTTAGTATCTCACCCCCCATTGTGTACTCTTCCCCTGGTTTTTTGTTTCCCAGGTACATTACTTTGCACTTCTTTGCATTGAATCTAAGCTGCCGTACATTTGACCATTCCTCCAACCTTGCCAAGTCTCTTCTTATCCTTTCCACTCCACCTTGTGTATCAACCCGAGATATACGTTTCCTTCCTCTTCCTCTGCAGTGTCACTTATAAAGACATTAAAGGGGACTGGTCCCAGTAATGAACCCTGCAGTACCCCACTAGTAACCCCCCTTTCTTCAGAGTAGACTACGTTTGCTATTAACCTCTGTGTCCTGTTTTCCAGCCAATTTTTTACCCAGGTTCCCACCTTGGGACCCACTCCAAGGCTGGCTAACTTGTTTATTAATCTTTTGTGTGGGACTGTGTCAAATGCCTTGCTAAAGTCTAGGTAGGCCATGTCCACAGCACCTCCCTGATCTACTACTTTGATCACCAAGTCAAAGAAATCTATTAGATTTGTCTGACACGACCTTCCCGCTGTGAATCCATGCTGCCTTGGGTCCTGTGCCCCGCTGGCCTTTAGGTACTCAACAGTTCATTCCTTCAGAAGTGATTCCATCATTTTCCCTACCACAGAGGTCAAACTAACAGGTCTGTAGTTTCCTGCCCCTGCCTTGCTCCCACTTTTGTGGAATTACGTCTGCCCTCCTCCAGTCCTCAGGTACCACCCCATCCTCCCATGATTTGTTAAAGAGGGTAGTCAGTGGTGTCACTAGTTCTCCCCTTAGTTCTTTTAGAATTCTGGGGTGAATCCCATCAGGCCCCATTGCCTTGTCCACCTTCAGTTTTAAGAGTTCTTTCAGAACCCTTTCTTCTGTGAATAGACTGGTATTGACCTCCCCTATGCAGAATGTTTCTATTGTTTGGTTTAGGTACCTACCCCTCCTCTTCTTTTGTGAATACTGAGCAGAAGTATTCATTCAGTATCCCTGTTTTTTCACTGTCACCCTCTGCCCACATTCCCTCCCCTTTACTAAGCCTCAGTATCCCTTCCTTGGTCTGTCTTCGTTCCCTAATGTACCTGTAAAAGGTTTTATCCCCCTTCTTAACAGAGTTGGCTATCTTTTCCTAAGTTTGGGCCTTTGCAATTCTGACTGCTTTCCCTGCCTCTTTCTGTTGTAACTGATATAGTTCTCTGTCCTACTCCTTCTGTGTTTCCTTATATTTCCTTAATGCTATCCTTTTTTCCTTAACCTTCCCTGCCACCACTTTTGAGAACCATAGTGGCTTTTTCCTTCTTTTTGTTTTGTTGATGTGCTTTACACAGAGGCTTGTTGTCTCTGTGATGGCAGTTTTGATTTTTCCCCATTGTTCTTCCATCCCTCCTTCTTGCCTGTTTGCTAGTGCTTTTCTGAGGCACTCTCCCATTTTGCTAAAGTCCAACACCCTTGCTTTGGTATGGCTTGACTCTACAGTTGTGTTTATTGTGAACCACACTGTTTGGTGGTCGCTTGTTTCCAGATGGCTGCCCAGTTCTAAATCTGAGATCCTCTCTCTCTCCATCCCTGTTTGAGAGTACCAGGTCCAAGATTGCTCCCTGCTACTAGCATATCAGATATGCAGACAGAGGTGATGTGCAACAATAACTACACTAATTCACCCCGATAAAGGAATGAGTCTAATGAAGCTTCATGACATTACCAGCGGGTTTAGTACTTTTTACTCTGCCCTATACACCCCGGAAAAGACCAGAGACTCAGGAAATCATTAATGAGTACCTCTGGGCCTTGACCCTCCCCACGCCTCACGAAAGACCAGGGTGATCAACTTATGACTCCAATAACGATAAAAGAGATTGCTGAGGCAATTAGTCACTCGAAATCATTGAAGGCCCCAGGTCCAGATGGCTATGGGGCTGAATTCGATAAAGTAGCTAGGGAACAAATAACCCCAAAGTTACTTAAAACATTTAATGCCACCTTACAGGGGGACCCGCCTCTACCTTCCTGGTCATATGCTGCAATTTCAGTAATTCTGAAACCAGACAAGAACCCACAACATTGTAATTCCTACAGACCTGTTTCGGTATTAAATACTGATTATAAATACTTAATGAGCAAACTAGCTAGGCACATCAATACAATGCTTCCCCAGCTGATAGGGTTGGATGTGTTAGATCCAGAACTACAACAGATAACATCAGATGTACTCTACACATATTCCATGAAATGGAAAGCCACAATCAGCCATCTGCCCTGGTTAGTCTGGACGCTGAGAAAGTGTTTGATCGGATTTCCTGGCCCTTCCTGTATTCAGTTATGGGGAGGCTTGAATTCTCGATCCTCCTGATCCAAGTAATACATAGAAACATAGACTTTGACGGCAGATAAGGACCGCTTGGCCCACCTAGTCTGCCCATTTCCCTACCTACAGAATAAGCTGCAGATCCTAGTTAACCAACAGCCTATTTCTTCCTACCCCCGACAAAAATTGCCTTATGTCTGTCCCATGCATTCTTGAATTCTCCCACAGTTTTAGACCCCACAACCTCCTTAGGAAGGCTGTTCCATCGTCCTACCACTCTCTCTCTGTGAAAATACTTCCTCACATTACCCCTGAACTGCGCCCCCGCTTTCATGTTCAAATTATGGCCCCAGAATACATGGTAGAACATCTATGAGGGTCTAGGGCCTGCCTGAAGGTAGGCGTACATCACTTCCAATATTTCCCGCTGCAGAGAGGGAACAGGGTTGTCCCCTTTCCCCTGATCTCTTTGCAATTTGCATGGAGAGTCAAAGAATATAAAGGGATAAACTTGGATAGAGTGGAGCACCAATTGGCACTATGTGCCGATGATGTGCTGCTTTATCTAGAAGACCCCAAGAACTCGCTTCCTGCAGTAAAAGCCCTCCTGAATGAATTTGGGGAAATGTCAGGTTACAGACTCAACATGACTAAAACTGAATCCCTCACCTTTCACTACCAACCTTCCGAGGAAATAAGGCAACTTTTCCCGTATAGATGGGAACTAGATAAATTAAAGTATCTGCAAATCTATCTAGCTAGAACCCCGTCCGCAGCTTACAAAAACAACTATGCCCACTTTTCGTTACAACTGACGAGACCTGGCACACTGGAATACTCTGCCAGTATATCTTATGAGACTAATTGATATTATACGAATGATGACCTTTACCAGGGCACTATACCTACTCCAGAACATGCCAATCCCCATACCACTGACCACATTTCAGCAGTGGAACAAAGATATTTCAAGCTTTGTGAGGACAGGACAGTGACCTCATATGTGTTTACGTGTTGTGTGTGTGTGTGTGTGTGTGGGGGGGGGGGTTATCCCTTCCAAATCTGCACTTCTATTATTGGGCTGTACACCTCTGCTACCTCCTGACCAGACAGTTTAACACACTGTACTCCCACTTGCAAGACATGGAGATGTCCCTGTACTCCCACAGGCAAGATGTGGAGATGTCCCCATTGCCCAACACAGACTTTGTGAAAACAATTTACCACCTTCATTATAACCTATGAACGATACCAACCAATAACCCATGGAGTAAATTCCAAATCTTGATATAGTTCTCCATAAGGAAAGTGCTTCACCTTACCCCATTCCTGTCGTTATTATGCCCATACCACATTTGTCAGGTTTTCAGCCAGCGGCCCTGGACCATAAGTTCCGGGAATGGGAACACTACTCACATAAATATATATACAGTACATCAGTTGACAGTGCAGGGGACCATTTTGAGGAGGCCCAGAGGGAGTTTGAATTACGTAGATCTGATTTGTACAGATTTTTACAACTCAGATACTACTGTCTCGCACTTCCTGTGGGGGTCCACCTCCCAGAATCCATCCCCTCATTAATTGTAAGATTGATCACACTAATCAGGAGTCAGTGCTCAGAGCATCTGATTTCCGTCCTATTCCAGCCAGTACTGGAGTCAGCTGAAGAATCAACATTGGATACACAACAAAAATGGCAAGAAGAGCTGGGTGAGCCAGTCTCCGAAGAGTTCTGGCTGAGACCCTGCCGAAACTCGTCTAAAATTACTAGTTCACACCAGTGAAGGGAGTATTCTTGGAAGCAACTAATCCATTACTTTAGAACCCCCGCTGTTACTAAACATTGCTCCCCAGAGGAGATGCTAGCTGCTGGCAACACTGTGGAGAGAGGCAGGCTCACCACACCCATATAATGTGATCCTGCCCAGTTCTGCAACCTTTCTTTAGGCTGTTACAGTTGGAGATTGGAGAGCTATTCAGGGAACTAGTTCTACTGACTCCAGAGCTCTGTTTTTACCTACAGTACCCCAGGGGCTGTAGAGACCCTAACACACGTTACCTCATGGGTATCTTAATTACAGCCACCAAAAAGTAATCACTAAATCCTGTTTTTTTTGTTTTTTTTTCAACTCTGTTTGTGCAAAACCTCACTGAACTGGAAGTCTCTTGGGCTGCCAACTTGCATGCTGCTCTACCGCCCACTGAGTCCCCCAACCTCCTCAAGGGCGTTAGTACTCCTCACGAGACTCCAGGCCCCTACGTCCACACGGAGTTCAAAGGGCAGAGGCGAAGGACCAGTTCCGGTCGTGTGGCAGGAGGCACTGTGGAGCCATCACCTGTCCAGCCAGTGAGGGGTATTTCTCTTTTTGCCCTCCCCCGCCCCGACGCGTGGTGCACACCCCAACGCACTGGTGCAAGGCAACCCTGCCTGCATCAGCCACTCTAGTTACGTGCTGCCCGGCTTGCTGTAGTGCCCCCGAGCTCCACCAGGGGTCAGTGGCACGCCGAGCCGTCCCACTTCACCCTCCCTGGGGAGGAAAGCACCACGAGGGCACGCAATCCTCTACCTTCCCCTGCTGACCCCTAGCGCCTGAGCTCGCTCCCGAACCCGGGTCACTGGCGCAGCGTGAGGTGTGGCATCCAGTGCTTCAACCCTCAGCGCCATTTGGACGGCCACTAAATCCTGGTTAACCCCAAAACCCCTGCCTTGGTAGAACGGTTGAATATGGTTAACCAGAGTTACCGTATGGAAAAAATAATACATAAATTAAATGACTAAGAGGAGCATTGTTCCTCACGATGGACAGCTTGGTTATTATACTATATGGCTAAAGACAGGAATTTTATTCCTTAAACCAGGAATTCAGGGGAGATACTTCCCACAGCAATACACCTATGCTAAAAGCAGGAGGTGACATCATGGAGTGACATTATTATGGTTACATTCACATATCTAGCCCTTTAGATAAAAGATGATAGGCAAACTCTTGGGGTCCCACTGGCAGGCTTGCCCCCACCTTGGAACAGAGTCTGATGTAGTAAAGCACACACACCATTAGGGAGGGAAGGGGGTAAGTTAAAAGATGAAGGGGATGTTTCTGTTAGGGACTGGGATATATGCAGACACTGTATTAAAAAGACCAAAGTCCTGCCCCCCAACACACACACCCCGAGCTGGATCAAAGGAGAAGGGGACCATTAGCGACTACTACTTTGTTTACTTGTATTGAATAAGATGTAATAATGACTCACCGCTACCTTTTGATGTATAAAAAAACCCAGATTTTATTATGTACAAACATGGAACATGCTGATGGTATGAAATATTTCATAAAAATGAAATAAAAAAACACATCTTCATCAGGGACATACAGGAAGATATCAGTTGGAAAATCTGCCTCTTTGCGGATAACACCAAGCTCTGTTGCAGTGTGGACTGTGAAGTGGGTATCTGGGAATTAAAGGAAGACATAGAGAGGCTTGAGAAATAGTAACAGATACGGGAGCTAGGCATCAATGCCAAGAAGTGCAGCATCATGCATGTAGGCAGCAGAAACCCGGGGTTGAATATAGGCTGGGTAGGGTAAGGAAAGGAATCGGAGTGGCTGTAATTTTTTTTTTCTTACTTAGTATACTTTATTCCCTTTAATATCCCAGCCTACCCCCATCTGCCTTCCTCTCCCCTGGCCCCACCAGCCTGCCATCCCTGGGGCTTATCTATCCGGACCCTAGCACTGCCCCATGGCTTACACCCCCCTCCCCATAGTGAGGCCCCCAGGTCCCTCTCAATCCCTGGTTGTGGGTTGGTGAACCCAGAAGATCGGTACGGGACGTGCGAGGTGACGCGGCGTCATCCTGCAGGCTGGGGGCCTTCTGTGGTTCCGTCCCTGTCCCATGACATCAGTAGCGCACCAAGCATGCACATTCCCATGCACACCTACACGCTGACGTCAGCCCACCCATACCTGGCTCTAGTGCTTGTCCACCACCTGTGGTCACCCAGGTAGTGGCACAGCACCAGAGACATGTCGATCCCCCCCACCCCCAGCTGGCCCTCCGACACTTTGGATCCGCTTCCGAACCCAGGTCATTGGCACCGCAAGCGGTAGTGCTACTGTTGCACAGGCCAGCCAGCAGGGGGTGGTTATATCTAACTATCTCAGATCATCAGAGCCATCTTACAGAGGTATAGGGAAAGGTTAAGGGATAGGTGGCAGAGGGTGGTGGTAAACAAGTTCACTCAGAGGAAGAGAAGATGACCAGTGGATTGCCTCGGGGATCAGTGCTGGGACCGGTCCTCTTTAATGTCTTTATAAGTGATATGGCAGGGGAATGGAAGGTCTGCGTTTTTGCAGATGACAGCAAACTCTGCAGTAGGGTGGACACTCCGTGGGGAGTGGAAAGGATGAGCAGTGACTTGAGAAAACTCAAGGAGTGGTCAAAGGTATGTCAGCTGGGTTTCAATGTGAAAAAATGCAAAATAATGCACATGGGGCACAGAAATCCAGGGGCAGAGTAAAAAATGGGGTGGGGGTTACTGACAACCACCAAGCAGGAAAGAGACCTGGGGGTGATCATATTGGATGTCCTAAAGGTGGCCAGCAGTGCAACCAAGGCAGTTGGGATGGTAAGTGGGATGCTAGGGTGCATTGCAAGGGGTATCACCAGCAGAAGAAGGTAATGTTGCCTCTGTACAAATCGATGTAAGATCCCACTTAGAGTATTGTGTCCAATTCTGGGGACCACATCTCAGAAAGGGCAGAGACAGTAGAGGCAGTCCAGAGGAGACCAACTAAAATGGTGCAGGGTCTGCATCAGAAGGCCTACAAGGAGGGATTAAATGACCTAAATATGTACAGGTCAGGTGTGCACAGGTGGAGGAAAAGCTGGTGCCAGGCAAGAAACTGCCAACTCCCACTATGGTACAATATCAGATCCAAGGGAGTCCCCTGACAAAGACCGCTGTTGAAGTGACGGGGCATCTGATGGTACTGATTCACTCCTTGTTTTGTGAGTTTCACGATAAATTTATTTTTTGCACCTGCAGTTTGCGAGTCTTTGCTGCTTTAATTTTATGGTTCACTGCCTTCAATGTGAGTGCTGGGCTCCCTATGACATAAATTTGAACACCCAGAAGGAGGTGGGATATGACAGAGACCTTTAAATACCTCACAGGGGCTAAGCAAGGTACAAGAAGGCAGTATTTTTCAGAAAAAGGGGTGCTCAAGGACAAGGGGCATGATAAGAAGCTGGAGGGGGTAGATTAAAGAGAGAGATGTGAGGAAGTACTTCTTCCCCCAAAGAGTGGTGGATTCCTGGAACAGTCTTCCAGTGGAGGTGGTGGTGGCAAAAACAGTGGTGTGGTTCAAGAATGCATGGGATAGGCATAAGGGAGTCTTAAGGAAAGGGAAGGAAGGGTGACTGGGCCAGAGATCTAGTAGGAACTATGGTGATACTGTAGGCAGGGAAAAATGGGCAGACTGGGTGGGCCAAGCAGTCCTTATCCACCAGCCAATTGTATGTTTCTATGTACTGTATACAGAATGCTGGAATGCATTTGAAGGGGGGGGGGGGTTCAGCAGCAGGAGAAGAGGTAATTGTGCCCCTGTGCTGCACCCTGTAAGACGACTACACCTGAAGCACTGTGTGCAATTTTGGAACCCCCATCTTGGGAAGGACGTAAACAGGCTGAAGACCATGCATAGGTGGGTGAACAAGATGATGCATGGCCAGCAAGGGAGGACATATGAGCAGAGACTGGAAGGTCTCAACATACCCTCATTGGAGACTAGAAGAGAGAGGGGGCATGAGCAAAACATTTAAATACTTGCAGAGAATAATAAAGTAGACACAAGCAAGCTGTTCACGGGGAGTTGCAACATTAATATCAGAGATTAAGAGAAAAGTGGCAGGGGGTACAAAGGACATTAGGAATGACTTTTTGTAAGGAGCGGGTATTGGATGGGTAGAATAGACTGTCCACGCTTGACACCACACCTCGCGCCATGCCGGCGACCCGTGTTGGGGAACGGACGTGGGCCACCGGGGCTCGGCACGGGGGAGAAGGATTGAGCATCCAGAGGAATGCTCTCCTTCGCCTGGCAGGGGTTGTCTCAGTTCTGGTGCCCGTTTGCCCTCTGGTGGAGGCTGGAGGACAGGGCATCACACTGCACAGGGAGGAGCTGGGTGTGGACACTGGGATTCTCCGTTAGCGTCATTGCACGTCCCTCAGCTCCCATGGGTGAAAACTCACAAACAATGCTGCTCCCTCATGATGAGCCAGCCCCAGTGCCCGATCCCTCTGCCACCTTCAGTTCTGCCACTGCAGTCCCACCTGGGGCATCCTGAGTATGAGGGATATGGCACTGGAGCTAGGTGAGCCTGTTCACGGGGCTAGGGTGTCCAGCTGCAAAATTAAAATAAAAAAAAAAAAGAATAGACTGTCCAAGGATCTGGTCAGTGCAGGAATGGTGAATCGGTCCCAGAGAATGTGGGGTGGACATAGAGAGCTGGTTAAGGGAGCTGGAGAGGTCGGGGGGAGGGGTAAGGTGGTCATGGACCCCTAGAAGACATGTATCACCTCAGGGCAGACTGAATAGGCCATTAGGCCTTCTCCCCCTGCAGTTTTCCATGTTTTTATTTCACCGGTGCCTGGACCTCCTATTTAATGTATGCTACACAATGCATTAACAAAATAAGTAATGGGATGAATGTTTTTACAACTTTCCCTTCATTGTGACAGTTGGTGCCACTGAGGTTTACATTAGAAATAAAATCAAACATGTTAAAGTTCATGACTACATTTGTGAATTAATAGTTGAATTTAATATAATAAAGTATACATTTTCAGCAAAAGGAATTGCATAGCTTCATGGGACTTTATAGAATGTGTTGATCCAGCAATAGATGTTCACTGTGGGTGCAGGGGCACAAACCCCATAAACATGTTTCTGTTTCCCTGTTACAGTTTACCGGCCAGTGTCAATGTCGTCCTGGTTTTGGGGGCCAGACCTGCACAGACTGCCAGGAGAACCACTGGGGGAACCCTAGCATCCGTTGTCGGGGTAAGACATACAGAATAATGTATCAGAACTTGGGTATTATGAGGTTTCTTTTCTTATACACCCAAAATGTGAGATATAAAAAAACTCTCAGAAGAAAGTTTGAGAAGTATATGTAGGTATCACACTGAGGGTGTGTGTGTGTGTGTGTGTGTGTGTGTGTGTGTGTGTGTATGTATATATATATGTGTGTGTGTGTGTGTGTGTGTGTGTGTGTGTGTGTGTGTGTATATATATAAATGAATAAACATCACTTCCCAAATTTTACTTTTAATAATTATGTTTTTGTTGTTGTTTTGTTTTTTTGTACAGTGTCGTAGTTTAGCTCTCCAAGTAAAACCATGATTGAAAGTGAAAGTAAGGCGGGACTCCGTAAAACCCAAATCGTAATACGCACTCATGGATTATGGAGTTTTATGTCACTTGGTTTCAGTGCTTTATTGACCCTTAACAGTAATTATAGTAGCATAACCTATTACTGTTGTGACAAAAGAGACTTGGAGTCACTGTTGTCTCTCCCTCCTGCCGTGCCATATTTCAGTATGGACAAGCCTCCAAGCTTGTCAGGCAGAATGCTCCCCCTACTCATACTGTGTAACCCTCAATTCCATTTAGTAATACACAAGCTAAGTACAGATTTTTACGACAGATTATACCAACAGGACAGATGGATATGAACAGTTACACTGCATCATAGGATACAGTAAAACAGTTGAAGCGCTCTCGTCCTGTTGCCGTCATACTGCAGTTTCAGCATTTTAGAGTTGTTCCAGAGTGGGGATTTAAAAAAAAAGTCAGGTTGTTTAAAGGTGCTAGGAAATGGTGTTTTACATAGTTAACTGCCCTCCCGTTTTCTTCCCATGCCAGTTATGTATTCTGATAACGCTTTGACCAACTTTTTGCTAAATAAATAAGTTAGCTTTGGGGGGCTCTCATATCTACATAAACTTCCACTCTCTTCAGCAGCTACTGCTTTTTCCTTTCATATATCTAAGGTATTCCATGACATCAGTTACACCGTTCCATGCTGGTTATCTGAATGGCCTGGAATGGTGCTACTTTATGTCACAGAATTGTCAGGCAGTATAAAAAGAGATAACGGCAACTACTGAGGAGAGAGGGATTGAGGGTAGTTAAAAGAGAAAACAAATATTAATTTAGCAAAAATGAAGGTGTAAACATATCAGGATATTAGATAGACAATAAAAGGAAAACAGGAGGGCATATAGATGGAATAACTGTTTCATATCGCCTTTAAAGCAGAACGCTCATCATTTAAATAACCCTACTACCTGTCAGATAACCCTCCAATTGGGGAGTTCACTGGAAAAAATCATTTTTGATTACCTTTCTGCTACTTTATTTCAATTTATGAAATCACCTGGTATGTAAACAATGGCTGCGCTGCGCGATACCATTTCATGTGTAACTCAACGTGGCTCACTTGCACTGAATGCACACAAGTGAGCTGCACGGAGCCATGCTCACACTTGAAATGGTGCTGTGTAGAGTTGACATTGCTTACATACCAGGGGGTTTCGCAAGTTGAAATAAAGCACCAAAAAGATAGCCAAAAATAATTTTTTCCCCCGTGAACCCCCTAACAGGCCTTATCCATCGGATGGTGGAGTTATATCAAAAAGAATGTTTTCCTTTAACAAATTAAAAGCTGAGAAAACAGAACTGAAACACTAAAAAATGATAGCCGCAGTAGTTTTACAGTATATGGTTAGGGGTTGTTGCGTATGCTGTACCACAGGTCAGAGGACACAAAGCACCTTATTAACCTATGCCATTTCAAATTCAGCAGATTCTGTATCCCCCCAACACACACACACACACACACACACACACCTGAAACACATATACTCCAGTTTTGCTGTCATTTAGAAACATCTGTGTTGAGGGAGAGGATGAGTAATGCGTGTGGAAATGTTTTTGATTTCATTTTAGGAACCGTACATTATAACAAATAACATAGAAACCATACGCAGACAAGGCACGTGTTTCCATCTTGGGGTTCTGTTATATCAGAGACCTCTCGAGCTTAGTTCTCAAGGTCTGTGATGTCATCAGAACCCCTCAATGGACACACAGCCTTGTTGTGCATGGTTTCCCATCTATTATTCTAGTGCTCAGTGCTACTGAATCGCAGATTTTTGGCAACGCGATTTGCATTTAGGTATCCTTCAAAGAGCGCTTGACGTCTCTAGGGACACTGAAAAAACATCATTTATTTACTTCAAAAGTTTCAAAGACATACTGAGCTGCTAACAGCTTGTTTCCAAATTTGTCCTGGGGGGAAGGGAAGTTGAGCTCAATCAAGAGGTGGGAAAAAAGTAAACGGTAATAACAACATTACATGAGGAAAAAATAAATCATATACAACAATACAGTATATCAAAGGAGCATAGTAATACTGAAGGCAAATCAGTGCAACAGATACAAGCAGTAGATAAAACTGAGTTATGATATTTTATTTTTATTTATTTCAGTCTAGGATTACAGCAATACCTTTGAGCTGAGGCTCTTTTACAAAGGTCCCATGTCAGTGAGTACAGCATACAGTATATGTAACAGTAAATGATCATTAACATATGACTAACGACATGCAATTTCAAGGAATACAGTAGGCACAAAGGAGAGGGGGAAATAAGGACAGAGGGATAGGCAGGGGTAAACTTCTCATACAGGCATAGCCTTGGAATGAGGGGAGCAAAGTGGCCAGGGTAGAACTAATTATATAACTTTCATATTCTTACAGTTTTTTTATTGTTTTAAAAGTACAAATAAATAGATTTGAGCCTAATTTCTACTCAAAGGCCCAGATATTCAAAAGGGTTGCGCATGGCGCAACAGTGTTGCGCCATGCACTACCCACTGATGCGCCCCTGTGCGATATTGAAAAGGGAAAAGTGCGCCTGTACAAATCCCAATGCGCCGGGGCGCATCAGTAATGTATGCAGGCACAGGTGGGGGGGCGTGCCCATGCATAAACTGCACAGCCCGATATTCAGCCCGGGCTGTGCAGGGTTATGCAGGCACTACCCCTACCTGAGCCTGCACAAAGTTACGCTGAAAAAAAAAGGAACAAGTCGAGGGCCACCCACAGGTGAGCTGCCGCATTGCAAGGCACAACATAGCAGCTGCCACCTGTGGGTGGCCCTGGACTTGTTTCCGCCACACCTGGCGGCGCCCCTCCATGCCCTGATCGCGGGCTGAAGTGTCACTCCCCCTCCTGAGCAGCCCGATCGCGGGCAGAATAGTAGTGTCCCCCTCCCAGCAGCCCGATCGCGGCATAATGGTATTCCCCACCCCGAGTAGCCTGATCAAGGGCATAATGGTAATCTCCCGAGTAGCCTGATCGCGGCATAATGGTAATCATCCCCCACCCCAGTAGCCCGATCAGGGCATAATGGTAATCCTCCCCACCCCCGAGAACCCCAATCGCGGGCATAATGGTAATCATCCCCACCCCAGTAGCCCGATCGCGGGCATCAGACCCCAAAGTCCAGTATCCCTGGTGGTCCAGTGGACCGTGGTAGCCCGATCAGGCGGCATCCCCCCACGCCCAAAATCCCTGAGTGATCTAGTGACCCCCACCCCTCCCACCCACGGAGCCCCACCACTCCGCTCCCTCCTGTCAGCCGGGCGGGCTGGCAGCACCCCACCTGCCTGCCGCCCACCGACTGATAGCTGTAAGGCTGCACCATTGGTGCAGAGCATGAGCCAATGGGCATGCAGCCCATACTGTACAAGTCAGTCCAGATATGTGAATGAATTCCACTGGACCACCAGGATATTGGACTTTGGGGACGCCTGATGCCCGCGATCGGGCTACTGGGTGGGGGAGGATTACCATTATGCCCGCGATCGGGCTACTCAGGGGTGGGGAGGATTACCATTATGCCCGCGATCAGCTCACTCGGGTACCGCTATGCCGCGATCAGGCTGCTGGGGGCGGATCACCGTTATGCCTGCGATTGGGCTGCTGGGGGGCAGAATATCGTTCTCGCCCGCAATCGGCTGCTGGGGAGGGGGAACACTACTGTTCTGCCCGCTGATCGGGCTGTGGCATCGGTCCCTCGATGGCTGCTGCCTGGCAGGGCGCCAGGCACAAGTCACCGGGATCAGTGCACCTGCATGCTAATGGCATGCAAATGGGTCCATAATCAGATGCAAATGGCCCCATGCGCTTTTGCATAAATTATGGCCCCATTTGCATGTCACCCTTTGAATATCGTGAGGTGTTGTGCATGGCGCAATGGAACTTGCGCCACCGCATCTCAATGCTCCACTCTGACCACTTGCGCTGGTGCAGTTCCACTGCGCCATGCACAGTGGGTGTGGCCACTGGGCGATATTCAAAGAAGTTGCGCATAGCACAACTCCGTTGAATATCGCCCTGGCCACACCCCTGCGCAGCTATTTTGAGCGGCGCAGGGGCTTACGCCACAAAATGGCGCAGTTTGAATATCTGGGCCAAAAAGTATTGTTAAGGACTGCAGGCACATCTTAGAGTTGTACTAAATAAACTCAGCATCATTAGTGCTCCTTCTCTAACACCAAGGACAGAGCCAGAAAGAATGTTATGATCACCAGCAGCCTTCTTTCAGGATAAACATCTGGTGGGGATTATATTAAACTCCAGAAACAACCTGTTTAAAAGTTATCAGAACCTTTTCAGAACTTGAAAAAAATGTTCTGATAAGGTTCTTTTTCAGAACATGGCAGAGGCTCTGGGAAGTTCTCACCATATCCAAATCAGTTCTTCCATCCCTAATTTTTACACAGATTTGAAGCTTATGTGATGGTTTATGTTTGATTCCGTCTCAGGATTGACAATGAGAGTTACTCAGTGAAGTTTATCCTGGTAAAATAGTCAATAGAAGTACAAATATTTCACATAATTTTTGGATTTTGTGTCCTCTTTTTTCCCCCATAAAGGTTTTTGTCCCAGCCCGTGACCGGCCCTCTTCAACTCCAGCCTGCCTTGCTGGCAACCATCTCCATGTCCCCCAACCCCCATTGTGGCCAGAAGAGGGAGGGCCATATGTCATGTCTCCCCCCCGGTGTCCTCATCCATATCGCTTTGCCTGAGTGATGGTGCAGGACCTGCGCCAGGCTAAGTATCATGGGGGGATCTCCACTATTTTTGCCTTCCCATTTCTCCCTTCCGAGAAAGTCCGGTGCAGTAACATGCCTGCTTCTACGTGCCTTCGCAGGCACAAAGACATGCCTGTTTCTGAGAGTCCCTGCTGCACTTACCACGTGGCCTCCACCAGGTAGTAGCCACTCAGTGGGATGTCTAACCCACGCACCCCAAGGAGGGAGAGCTGTCCTCTGCACGTCTAGTCCTCCCTCCCCAGCCGGCCTTCTGACATCCCAGGCTTGTTCCCAAACCTGGGTCATTGAGGCTGCAAGTGGAAGCACTACCATTGTGCCTGTGGGATGGCCTAGTGTTCCCATTAACTGTAACTGCAGACTAGCAGGAAACAATATCACTGTCCCACTGCATGTCATCTGGTCTGGCTGCTTGTCTGCACCTGATATCATAATCCTCTGCTTGTGACATCACAATCAGTTGCTGTGGAAATGATTTATGATGTAAACAGAGGCCTGTGATGTCTCTTGTTGATAGGCAGCCTGAGCTACTAAGTCTAAGATAGTTACACTGTTTTACAAATGAACATACGAACTTACCAGCAGATCAAGGCACTTATGAGCTATCTAGTTTGCTTGAGTGTGCGGTTCAAAATGTGTTTACAGAAGGATCTGCTGTCCTCCCCATTTCCCTCATGCCCTCCCTCAACCCCTTCCTCCCCCTTGCCCCTCATCCCCTCTTTCTGACTGCAACTTTTCCTTCACCCTGTTCCATCCCAACTTGAAGATGTCCACCATTTTTAGGGATACCTCTGGCAGCTCATACCACTTGATCTTACTCCGGGAGGGTTCCTGCAGTAGATCATCACATGTAGGACTGCGCCTTCTGGCATCAGGACTGCACGGCAAACTTTTGCTAGCTGTGTCTGGCAGGGGACCGCCCACCTGACATCACGTGATTGACATCATTGTGACTCTATAAGTAGGCGATTCGTGCACCCACCTTCAAGTTCTTTCCCGCTACTGACCTGCGCAAGGACCTCGCTATGAACGTTGCTACATTTGATCGCCATTTTGATAAATATTACAGCTATTTCTACTGATAATAGTTCATTCCTTGTTAAGTTTTATGTCTTCTTCATCTGATCCTTCAAAGACCAAGAAGAAGTGCGAGAAGTGCGGCTCACAGATCCCTCATAAAGACAGCCATATGCTCTCTCTCTTCTGCCTAGGCCCAGCCCACGACATAGAGGCCTGCCCGGATTGCAAGCCCTTCAGTCAGGCCACATGGAAACGCAGCAGCAGGCCCTAGAAGCCCATCTTTTGAAATCCAGGATGGCCGTTTTAGAGCGAAAGATGCAGAAGCTGAGGGACTCTGCTTCTTCCCCTTCTTCAGAGGCTAAGAAGAAAAAGAGAGGCAAAGAGAAGCACCAGGAACGGGAGCATCTGGAGGACCGAGAGCGGCCCTCTACCAGCAAGGTCGCAGTGCTTAAGCCTGCAGACAAGACCACTCCTCGACCGCCTCCCCTGGTGATTGTCCATGCTGTGTTGTCCAGTTCCTCTGCTTCTCTTAAGCCCATTAAGACAGGCTCAAAAACAGGATCCTCGACCGATAAGTTGCCCGCCGAGACCTCTGGTGGATGCCCAGTCAACACTGGTAAGTCAGACTCCAGTTGTTCCGGAGCATGCCTGGTCATCAATAAATCGGGTTCCCGCCCAGAGGGAAACTGCCTGACATCAGCCAGTAAGCTGGTCGGGGGCTCCTCTCCCGCCCACCTGGCTTTTTCTCCATCGACCGATAAGTCTGACGGACTGGCCCACTCAAGCTGGAAGCGCCCCATCGGGTCTGACACCGACACACCATGATGTCTGGCTGAGTTCCTGACCTCCAAAGCCAGCCCTCCCATCAGGTTTACCCTGACAGGGAGCCTTCCCCTCCACCTTTACTGGTGGAACCTCCTGTGCCCGACCCTCTACCTGGGGCAGAGGGGGAAGTGGGGCCCCTGGAAGTGATCCTTTCTTCATCCACTCCAGTGCCGGTAACCCTCCAGACCCCCGCGGATAATCCTCCCGGGGTTTTCATGTCGGAGTCGGTTCATTCACCGTCTCCCAGGGATCTTACTTCCCCTTCGGGTTCTCCTTCAGCCCTGACACCAGGGATCCCTACACCGGGCTCTGGGCCACTGACTTCAGGTTCCTTGGGCCAACTCCCATCGGAGCCTCCTTCAGGCTCCCCTAACTTTGACTCCATCTTTTCCGATGCCTGAAAACCAGATGCCAGGCTTCCTGGTGCCGACCCCAACACCAGTTATCCTGACGTCGGAACTCCTGACACCAGATAACTTGCCAGATCCCTCTGCTCCACCTCCTTCGAGGTCCCCGGGAACCCCCTTGGGACCATCAGGGTATCCCCATGGCCCACCCTTGGGCACACATTACCCAGGCCTGTCAATGCCAGGCTACCCGATGTGAGGTCCGATGTTGTCTCCTTTTACCCACAGCTTTTATCATGGATATCAGGCACCGGGATATGGGGCCCCTTTTCAGGCTCCAGATTCCCCCCCCCCCCATTATCCAGGGGCAGGTTACCAGTACTTCCAACCTCCACCTCAGCCTCTGCCTCAGCAGGACTTCCAGGCCATGTTCCAGTCCTGGTGGCAAGAGGCCGATCTGAGTTGGTGGCGGATTTGGATAAGAGACTGCTGGCCCTGATGGCGACCCCCACCCCACGCCCTTTGTCTTCCATGGGTTCTAACAGGTCAGGTCATTCCACCACGGCACAAATTTCTGGGGACGCCACTCCAGAGGTTCCTCTGATGGAGACGAAGACCTCGGAGAAGGGAGAATCCTCGGACTTGGAGGCTGACTCCTCCGACTCATTCTCTGGAAACCTTTCAGAAGTCACGCTGTCCAAGGGTAAGAAGTCTCCCAAGTCTCTTGCTGAAGACCCCTCCTTCACCAAACTTCTCTGCATTCTCCATCAAGCTAACTTTTGGAATACAGAAGAGCAAGACCCGAAATGTAAGTGCCTAGCAAAGCACTTGAACTTGGCGGAGGCATCACCCATTCTGATCCCCCCATGGGTAGAGCCACACAAGGATCTCACCTCCACTATCTGGCAGATGACTCACTCCATCCCAGCCATCCCCAAGAAGATGGACCGGGCCTACCATTCACCGGAGAGTGTTCCTTATCTATGCTTTCACCCAAAGGCAGACTCCATCTTGATTGCCGCGGCTCATGACCATACTGCCAAACCTAAACATATAAGCACCTCCCTTCCTGATAAGGTGTCGAGGCAATTTGATCAGTTTGACCGTAAGATCTACTCCTCATCTACATGTGCCCTACGTTCCTTGAACTATGTGGCACATATGATTTCATATCAAAAGGCTACCATGGCTCAGCTTGAGGCCAGGCTAGAACCGGTGGAGGACTCGGACCTTAAGTTGGAGCTCACTAAGGCCCTGAGGCTGTCTAAGATATCTTGTAGGCATGCATTGAGGGCTACCTATGACTCTGTAGATGCCGTGGCTCGCTCTTCGGCTACAGCAGTCTGCCTCAGGCACCACTCTTGGCTCCATATTTCCGGGCTCTCTTAGGATGTTCAGGCAGCCATACAGGATGCCCCCATCTGAGTATCTGTCCTTTTCAGGGGCCCTAAGATCAGTTAAGCCCTTGAACAAGGTGGGCTTCAAGCCTAAGCAGCCCTTTCCGTGCCAGCAAAGGCACCAAGGCAAACATCCTTTTAACAAGCGTCAAAATAGAAGGAGAGCATCGGGACCAGCCGTTACCTCTCCCCCTGCCTCCAAGACCCAACGAGCGGCAGTCAGTGCCTTCCCCACCCATTCCTCCACCTCCTGACTCCTTTAGACCCCCTTCACCTCCAAACAGTGTGGAGCCAGTGGGGGGAAGATTTGCCCTCCACCTAGCAGAGTGGCAGGGCATCACGTCAGATTCCTGGGTCATTCAGCTTATAGCAAGAGGGCACGCCATCATGTTTCTGGAAAAACCTCCAGACTCTCCTCCAAGATGATCTCATTATGTCTCTGACCACACAACACTGGTAAGGGATGAGATCCAGGCTGTACTCCAAAAATCCGCGATAGAGCCAGATCTTACTTCGAGAAACAGCTCTTGCAGTAGGTTACACCATTAGGACTGAAGCCGGCAGGCGCCAGAACCCCACGGAAATTTTCTAGCTAGCAGTATACAGCGGGGGACCGCCTCCGACGTCGGTCCCGCCCCCGACGTCAGGCATGGTACATAAGGAGGTGGTCCCCCAGAATCCCCAGTTCTTTTCCCGCCATCGACTCGCCAGCATCGGCCTCTCGGTCTCTACCTAGCGCACAACGACTTAGAACTTCTGCAGTTTCTTCAAACTGATGTCCTCTCCAACTCCTTCTCTTGAGGGACATCTTTCCAAGTGTGCCTGCGGAAAACAGATCCCTTTTAAGGATCCTCATTCCTCCTGCATGCGGTGCTTAGGCCCAGGCCACGATATCAAGGCCTGCACCTTTTGCCAAGGGTTCAACAGCCGCACTAGGATCTGCCGTCAGAAGGCACTTCAGGCTTATCTACTGGAAGAAAAACTGAAAAGGATGGACCAAGAACCTTCCTCCAGGGGCGATTCTTCCTCCAAGGCCCATAAACACCGGGACAAACACCGGGAGAAAGTAAGGTCTAGATCCCCGAACCAGGCCTCGGACTCCCGTAGCTCCTCCAGATCGGACCGCCTTCCCTCCAGGGCTCGGTCTCAGCCCCCTCCGGTCAAAATCCGGGCCTCAGGTAGTTCTTCGACTCTCCAACCCATTAAGACTTCAAGGCCATTGGCTTCCTCCACTCCCTCTCGGGCCTCTTCTAAGTGTTTCGAATGCCATAAGTCTTCCTCATCGACCCGACGTCGGAACCCCGACTCCAGATCGGTCTCCCAGCCTCCCAGAGGTCCGGATCCAACAACAAGAAAGACCAAAGACCTGACATCCCTAAAGCGGACGTCGGACCTGATGTCGGCCAAGCACCCAACGTCGGCCAAACACATGAAATCAGCCAGGCGTTCGCCAGAACCGAGGACACCAGCCAGGCACCAGGACGCTGGCTGGCGTCCGCCGGACCCGCGCGCCAACAACTGACGTCAGCCTCGCAGTCACCGGAGCTGAAGGCCGCCCCCCAGTCACCAGTGGACACCGGTCACAGGGACTCCACGGAGCAGGACACTGCACTGCCTGAAGACCAGGCGGGCGACACTGAGGATGCCGGGCTCCCAAGGGAACCTTCACCCACCCTGGAGACACCCGCGGACTCCGCGGACCTGATGCCTGACCCTGGAGACAGACCACCGGTGCCAGGCCCGTCATCGGGCATGAACATAGAAGAAGTAAAGGAACTCTTTACTTTCTGGTGGGACACTATCCAAAAGGACGTGGTCCCTGTTAAACCTACTCCTCCTCCTCCTACTTCTTCTCCTCCTACGCCTCCTCCTCCACCAAAGGGGCCAGCAGGACGACCACCAACCCCTAAGGAGCAGACTCCACCTCCTAGGGTTAGATCCAAAGACAGGAGAAGGCCTCCCTCAAGATCTTCATCAGGGTCTCCCAGCCCCAAGCAACCCAGACGTCGTCGGTACACTCCGTCAGGGGAGGACTCCAGATCGGATACCTCAGACTATTCCAGATCTCCTTCTCCACTCAGCATTCCTTCACCTGACCCACATGACCTTCACAGGTCTCCTCCAGATGATCCCTCGTTCGCTGAGATCATGAGGCACATCCAGGACAACATGGGGTGGGATGCTGAAGACCTCAACCCCGAACGACAGCACCTTGCCTGTTATCTTCGGCAGAAAGACCCAAAGCCTGTGGTAGTACCACCATTGGTGGACACCTTCGCAGACATCACCAAGGCTGCATGGAAGCGTCCGCACTCCACTCCCACTGTGCCGAAGAAGGCTGACCACCTGTACAAGGCCCCGAGAGAGGACCAGTACTTGGCTCAACAACCTCTGGCAGACTCCCTGGTCATTACGGCCTCACATGACCGGTCCCAAAGACCACAACATATGAGTACACAGCCACCGGACCAGGAATCCAAACAATTGGATGCCCTGGGGAGGCGCATGTATGCAGCTGCTACATGCGTCATCAGGTCCCTGAACTACCTAACCCACATGGTACAGTTTCAGAACGCCCTGTGGGTACAGGGCCAAGACCTGGTCGATAAACTCCCGGATGGCGATCAGAAGGCGGAGCTCCTAAACCTTCTCCGCACAGAGTCTGATGTGGGTACCCAAGTATGACGAGCGGCATACGATTCTGCAGACTCGTCTGCCAGAGCCGCAGCTTCAGGCATTTGTCTCCGGCTTCACCCCGGACGTACAGAAGAATATTCTTGACATCCCCTACAACGGCGAAGTTCTCTTTGGTGAACCATCAGAGAAGGTTATCACAAAACTCCAGGATGCTGGGAAGGCAGTCAGGTCTGTACAGGCCATGCACAGATCTAAGCCTGGTTCCATTCGTAGGAACCAGAGCCGTTTTTGCAGCCGGCAACAAAGGCAGCAGCCACGTTCCGGCCAGCAACAAAGGGGCACTTTTCAGCACAAAGCCCAGGCTAAGTCGTCCCCAGGCAGAAGCTAACGCTACACTAAACCGGCCCAGCCTGCAGGGATCAGTGCTGCCACAGCATGACTCCTTCCCGGCTCCCGCCCCTCCTCTGGATCAACGGGCACAAAAGGTCGGGGGTTGCATCGCTTGCCACTTTTTAGGATGGCAGTTGATTACCGCCGACCGGTGGGTTCTCGAACTGGTCAAGAAAGGCCATTTCATAGAGTTTCAAGACCACCCACCAGCAAGACCTCCCCTGCTTTCCTGTTACTCGGGTCAACACGCCCTGCTCATACAGCAGGAGGTGCTCACACTTCTCGAAAAAGAAGCTATAGAGCACGCTCCAAGGAACCAGAGGGGTGCAAGATATTATTCTCACTCTTTTCTGGTTCCAAAGAAAACAGGGGACCTCTGTCCAATACTGGACCTCAGCAATCTCAACAAGTAGGTCCTGTACAAACGCTTCCGCATGGTGACCCTCCCAGGTCTGATTCCCATGCTCAAGCAGGACACCTTTCTAGCATCCTTGGACATGCAGGACGCCTACCTGCATATACCCATTGCTCAAGCGCACAGGAAGTTTCTGCGCTTCAAGTTCCAGGGCCACCACTATCAGTTCCAAGCCCTTCCCTTCAGACTGTCATCGGCACCCCGGATTTTCACAAAGTGCATGGTGGTCGTAGCGGCGACTCTGAGGAGACAAGGCCACTACGTGTTCCCCTACCTGGACGACTGGCTTCTCATGGTGCCCTCTCGGGAGGCCCTGATGTCCGCCATTCATCATACTCAGTCTCTGTTCGAGACGTTGGGCATCATTATCAATCAAGAGAAGTCACGCCTGGTTCCGTCACAGACTCTGCAGTTCATAGGCACAGTTCTGGACACCATCCAGGGGAAAGCTTTCCTCCCCCAGGACAGAGCGGAACACATCAGATCCCTCATCAGGGACATTTTGGCAAAGAAGACCGTTCCTGCCAGATTGGTCCTTTGCCTGCTCAGACACATGGCTGCGGCTATTGCAACAGTCCCCCTAGCCCGCTTCCACATGTGGGTGACCCAGTGGATGTTACGGGTCCACGGGATCAAAAGCAAGACCATATGTAGTTCCCAATCCGGATCACGAGCTGTAATCCGGGATTGGCAATGGTGGTTAGATCCAAGAATTTATCGGCGGGAGTCCCTTCATTGCGCCATCTCCGACAGACGCCTCCACAGACACCCTCAGGGTTTGATGGGAGCACACCTCGATGGTGTCCGGACTCAGGGCCTGTGGACAGCCCAAGAGACTCATCTCCACATAAATATCCTGGAAATGAGAGCCGTTCTTTACGCCCTGCAGGCCTTCCAGTCGGAGATTCCACCGGGTACCCTTCTGTTACAAACAGACAATTCCGCAGTGATGTATTACCTCAACAAACAAGGAGGCACCCTTTCCTACCCGCTTTGCAGGGAGGCCATGAGGGTGTGGGATTGGCTTTTGCAACATGGCGCAAACCTCATTGCCGTTCATGTCCCAGGAGTGGACAACGTCATCGCAGACGGCCTGAGCCACTCTCAGGCCAGAGTCCACGAGTGGGAACTACTTCAGGAAGTAGCAGAGGATCTGTTTCACAGATGGGGTACACCAGAGTTAGACCTTTTCGCATCCCCATCCAACGCAAAACTGCCCAATTTTTGCTCGCTAGATCCAGGGCTTGGTGTTTTCTGGCGAGACGCGTTGTCCCTCTCCTGGGCGGGCAGATTCCTCTATGCCTTTCCTCCCTTTCCATTGATCCAGCGGGTTCTTCTCAAATTTCACAAGGAGCAAGTGATGCTGGTACTTATTGCGCCATTTTGGCCCAGGCAGATTTGGTTCCCTCTACTACATCAGTTGTCCCGGGAACCTCCAGTGCCTCTGCCAATCAGCTCCCACTTGCTGTCTCAGGAGGCGGGTTCTTTGGTTCATCCGGACCTTCATTCACTGAACCTGCACGCTTGGTTCCTAGAGACATAGCCATGATGCGATATGGGGTCTCGCAAGAGGTAGCAGACGTTCTTGCTGCTGCTAGGAAACCGGCAACCCATGCTACTTACGCCATGTAGTACAGATTTTGTATATGGGTTTAAGCACGGTTTTTCCATGGATTGTCCAGAAAGGTTGGTCTTGGACTACCTCCTGTCCCTTTTTCTGACAGGCTTGGCCTACTCCTCGATTAACGTACACCTCCGTGCCATCTCAGCCTATCACATTCCTATAGACCAATGCACTATATATCAGTTGGACACGGCATCAGCCTTCCTGAGGGGTGTTCTCCACCTTAGGCCCCCGATTAAGGACCCGATTCCACCATGGGAGCTACCCTTTGTCCTGGAGCAGCTTATGCTGCCACCCTTTGAACCAGCCATGGATTGCGAGCTACGTCTTCTTACTTGGAAGACGTTGTTTTTAGTTGCCGTCACCTCGGCCAGAAGAATTTCTGAACTTCATGCACGTATGTGCAAAGAACCTTATTTGGTTTTTCACCAAGACAGGGTATCCCTACGGACTAATTCTAAGTTCCTGCCTAAGGCGGTCTCAGCTGTCACCCTTAATCAGGACATTGATCTACCAGTGTATTTCCCCAAGTACTCTAATCGAGGAGAGGCCCTGTTGCACACTTCGGATGTGCATAGGTGTCTCAGATACTACCTGACCAGAACCAAACACCACCGAAAATTGGACCAGCTTTTTGTCTCCTTTGCCCACAGGATGATGGGAGCTCCCGTTTCAAAACAGTCACTATCCAGGTGGCTCATTCAGTGTATTACGTTCTGTTACCAGAAGCGCAACAAACCCTTACCAGGTGCGGTTAAGGGTCATTCCACAACGGGTGGCTACCTCCTTTGCGGCCCTAAAGAATGTGTCCACCTCGTCATTTGTGCTGCAGCTACTTGGAGCCCGTGTACACTTTCATCAGGCATTATAGCCTAGATATTGCATCGAGGCGAAGAGCAGGTTTTGGTCTAGCAGTCCTTCAAGGACTTCTGTCCTAGGTTTACGCTCTGTTAAGGATCTCTACCTTCCCTCCTCCCAGTGGTGTGGGATTTCCATTACTGCTTGGGAATCAGTCCTAATGGTGTCACTCTGCTGCAAGAGCTGTTTCAAAGTAAGATAGTACAGTTACGGGACCACTGTAACAGTAGATCTTCGAGAACAGCTCTTGCAGCAGGTACTTTCCCTCCCACCATCCCCGCTGGAGGTAGATTCTAATTCCAAAATCCTTCTCCTAGGATCAGGTGTTCTCAGCATCTCTGATTGCCATTTGATAGCGGATCCTCAGTCTCCTCTTCTGATGTCATCCAGCGGCCGGGAGTCTCCGGCGGGAGAACTGGGGATTCTGGGGGACCACCTCCTTATGTACCATGCCTGACGTCGGGGGCGGGACCGACGTCGGAGGCGGTCCCCGCTGTATACTGCTAGCCAGAAAATTTGCGTGGGGTCCTGGTGCCTGCCGGCTTCAGTCCTTATGGTGTAACCTGCTGCAAGAGCTGTTCTCGAAGATCTACTGTTACGGTAAGTTCTTACGTAACTGTAGTTTCCCTGGGCACAGAGGGGAAAAGGATATTACTCCCATTTCTTCCTCATTCCCAAAAATATTGGTGATCTCAGGCCCATCTTAGACCTCAACCATCTAACCTTTAGGTAGAGTACAAAAGGTTCCACATGCTGATGCTCCCGCTACTCCTGCCCCTGCTTCAGACAGACCATTGGCTGTGTGCACTGGATATGCAGGACGCATACCTGCACATTCCAATTTTACTGGGCCACCACCACTTCCTGCGGTTTTCCTTCCAAGGGGAGCACTTCCAGTTCAAAGCTCTCCTCTTTGGCCTTCCCTCGGCACCCAGAGTCTTCACCAAGTGCCTAGCAGTCGTGGCAGCGTCACTGCGTCGCCAGGGAATTTATGTGTTCCCATACCTGGAATATTGGCTCATAGCAACTCTGTCCAGGAGCAGCCTGGACCTTCTTGCACGACTGGGCATTACCATCAATTACCCCAAGTCGTTTCTGGTCCCATCCCAGCACCTCCAGTTCATTGGGGCGGTACTGGACACAGTCCAGGGCAAGGCCTTCCTCCCAGCGGATACTTTGCAGGAGCGTGCCACACTGGTTTTCAACCTGCATGGGAGAGAGGACTTTTTCTATACAATGTTCAAATTTATGGAATACTCTGCCTATCAATTGCATGAATACCCCCACACATTAAATATTTTAAAAAAACTTTGTGTTATTTGCAATCTCTTGCATTATGTAATTGTTTTTAAATACTTGTATTTTTATTTACATTTGTACTGTTTTATACTCTATATATTTGTCTGTATTTTGTTTATACGATCTTAGCTTCTATGTTTGTATGAAGCTCTGGGTCGATCCTGAAAAAGGGCCTTAGCCCAATGTTCTTACCCGGTAAATAAAGTGAATTGAATTGAATTGGTAGCCACCTCCAGCCAGGGTGTTTTTACGCCTCCTCGGCTTGATGGCCAAGGCCATTCCAACCGTACTTCTGGCCAGGCTGCATATGAGAGTCACCCAGTGGACCCTTCGGGTCCGGTGGGATCAGGGTACAGACAATCTGGATCACCCTATTCTGGTGTCCAGTGCACTCAAGAAGGACCTCTTGTGGTGGCAGGACCCTCTGAACATGTCTCGGGGGACTCCATTCAGGCCCCCCCCGCCCTCTTGGACTCTCACCACAGACGCATTGGGTCTGGGCTGGGGAGCTCACCTGGGAGACCACCAAACCCAGGGGAAATCGCTCGACATAAACATTCTGGAGATGAGGGCAGTCCTGTATGCCCTTCAGGCCTTCCAGTCCCTTCTGACAGCAGGAACACTGTACTGTTCTTACATGCCCCCACCTACCCTTCCCCCCTTTTATTTGTTTCTGCCTCTTCTACTGTGTCTTGTCACTACTGCATCTGGACTGCTCACACCTGGCTCTATACCCTATCCTTTTCCTTCAGCACTCTAGCATGCCTGGTCACTCTGTCCTCCTAACTCAATCATGAGCAGGCCGTACTCTCCAGCATGCTGCACTTAGGCCATATAGACCTCGTCATTCTACAGTTGCACAAAATGAGTACATCTCTAAACTGAATCCATGTAATCTTTACTTAATGTGCTTTAAATGTGTTTAAATGCAATGAATTAGTGTCCTTCATAAGTGTTTATGTATATAGCTTGTTAGTGACTCTCAGCCTGCCGCATATTCCATGTACTCCCTTGTCTTGTATGATTATGTTGTCATTATATATGCTCTCTATATGCTTAGCTTATGGCCCGTCCAGCTATTGTACTGTTCCCAGGTCCTTCTTGTAAATGAGCTTGTCTCAATGGTGTTCCGCCTGGCAAAATAAAGATATTGATTGATTGATTGAATGATTGATTGATACAGACTGACAATATGTTCGTGGTCTGGTACATCAACAAACAAGGAGGCACTCAGTCGTATCCCCTATACAGGGAAGTGATGCAGGTCTGCTACTGGGCAGTCCAGCATGGTCTACATCTCTCAGCCGTGCACATTCCCGGAGTGCACAACATCCTAGTGGACAGCCTCAGCCATATCTTCACTAGCTCACGAATGGGAACTACACCAGGAAGTGGCAAAAAATCTGTTCCGCTGCTGGGGGCGTCCAGAGGTAGATGTATTCACCTCCCCATCCAACGCAAAGCTTCCCAAGCTTTGCTCACCCGTTGAAGGGCCTGGTGTTATCTGGCTAGACGCATTATCTCTCTGTTGGACAGGGAGATACTTGTACGCCTTCCCTCCCTTTCCCATTCTGCAGAAGGTTCTGCTGAAACTTCAGGCAGAGGGGGCACAACTGTTGCTGATCACCCCCCTCTGGCCCAGGCAAATTTGGTTTCCACTCCTAGAGCAGTTGGCTGTGGAACCCCCAGTACTGCTGCCTCTTTGGTGCGACCTGTTAATGCAGGATCAGGGCAAACTGGTGCATCCGGGCCTCAGGTCCCTACACTTCCATGCGTGATGCCTTCAGACATTGTTGCTAACCGTTTTGGAGTCTCCGATAGGGTTGCCCAAGTTTTGGTAGAGGCTAGAAAGCCTTCTAGTAGAGCTACTTACGCTATGAAATGGAAACGGATTTTCCATTTGGGCAGCCTCAAAAGAGAGGGACCGTCTTTGTTGCCTGGTGCCCCAGGCGATGGAGTACCTCTTGCACCTGTATGACTCAAGACTCGGCTACTTTTCGCTAAAAGTCCACCTAGCCGCTATCTCCGCCTACTACTCCCTGGTAGACAGGAAGACGATCGCTCAGTTGGAGGTATCCAAAACATTTCCGAGAGGGATCCTCTATCTGAAACCCCCTATACTTAACCCCACCCCCCCTTGGGATTTTAATTTTATGTTGGGAAAGCTTACCTTACCTCCCTTTGAACCAGCAGTAAGCTGTGAGATGTGCTATCTCTCTTGGGAGGCACTCTTTTTAGTTGCCATTACTTCTGCTCAAAGGATCTCTGAGCTCCAGGCCCTGATGTTTAAGGAGCCTTATCTGATTTACCACAGAGACTGGGTGGCTCTGCGTACTAATCCTAAGTTTCTTCCCAGGGTGGTTTCTGAGTTCACTTTGAATAAAACTGTCGAACTCCCAGTCTGTTATCCGGCTTACACTAATAGGGGTGAGGCGCTGCTGCACACTTTAGATGTGCACAGAATATTGTGCTACTACATTAATAGGACCAAGGACGTCCGTAAAGATGTTTAGCTTTTTGTTTCATTTGCCCTTAAGACTCTGAGGTCGGCAGTCTCTAAGTAATGCTTGTCCAAATGGTTGACTAACTGCATCCATTTCTGCTACCAGAAGTTATGACAAGCCTCTTCTGTGAGAGGTCAAAGGTCATTCCACCAGAGGTGTGGCTGCCTCTGCTGCCTTTTTCAGGAATGTGTCCGTAGCAGAGATTTGTGCTGCGGCAACTTGGAGTTCAGTCCATACCTTCACTAAACATTACAGTCTGGATGTGGCCTCTAGGCGTAGGGTGGGTTTTGGCCTAGCCGTCCTGCAGGGCCTTCTGTCATACAGTTGCTCTGGTCTTTCTGCAGACCTTCCTTCCTCCCATGCTTCAGTTTGTCCTGATCAGTTGACTGCTTGAGACTTAGTCCTACATGTTATGACCTACTGCAGGAACCCTTTTGAAGCGAGATAGTACAGTTACATAAGAACTTACCATAACAGTAGATCTTCAAGAGAGGTTCCTGCAGTAGGTCATCTTTTCCCCTCCCTCCTTCCCCCGGTCTTCTGTTTACTCTTGCAGGCCTGTTTGGATTGGGCTTCAGGGACAATATCCTTTTCCCCTGTCGCACTCTCTTGGGTCTCCAGCAGGAGAACTGGAAGGCGGGCGTGGGGACTGCCCACTTATAGGGTCATGGTGATGTCAGTCACGTGACGTCGGGTGAGCGGTCTCCTGCCAGACATTGCTAGCAAAAGTTTGCCATGCGGTCCTGATGCCAGAGGGCACAGTCCTACAGGTTATGACCTACTGCAGGAGCCTCTCTCGAAGGTCTACTGTTACGGTAAGTTCTTACGTAACTGTACTGTCTCCACCCTCTTGGTGAAAAAGTGCCTCCTGATCTCCCTTCCAAACCTTCCCGCCACCAGCTTTAGGCTGTGCCCTCTAGGGGTCTTGTTTCTATTAAGGCTAAAGAGGCCCATAGTGTTCAACCTGTTTATAACCTTCAAGTACTTGAAGATCTCAGTCATGTCCCCCTCTCCTTTCTTTCCTCAAGAGAGTACATGTTGAGCCCCCCTCAGCCTTTCCTCATAGGTGTTGCCCTGTTGGCCATGGATTATCGTGGTTGCCCTCCTCTGGACAGCTTCCAGCAAGTTGATATCCTTCTTAAGATAAGGGCACCAGACTGTACTCTAAGTGCGGTCTTACCATTGACCTGTACAGTGGAAGAATAACCTCCACTTTCCTGCTGGTCTCCTGGCTATGCAGCCAAGCATCCAATTTGCTTTGACTGCTGCTCTTCTGCAGTGTGCCGAATGTTTCAGGTCACTCGTGATTATTACTCCCAGATACTTTTCTTCGTCTGACCTGGTTACCAGCACACGACCCAACCAGTGTTTGAACCCCTGGGTTCTTTGCCCCCAAGTGCATAGCTTTAACTTTTTAGTGTTAAACCCCATTTGCCAATTGCCAGACTACTTTTCTAGCCTAGCTAGGTCCTCCCTGAGTTCCTGTCTCCCCTCTTCCATGTCCACCCACCCACTCACGGAGCTTGGTGTCTTCTGTGAACAGGCAGATTTTACCCTTGATCCCATCCACTGTGTCACTTATGGATATGTTAACACCGTACCAAGCACCAAACCCTGTGGGACCCCACTGGTCACAGGTCTAGCTTCTGAGAATCCTGAGGCTCCTGACCCATCCCACGAGCTTTGCCCCCACCCCCCTGGTCTTCCAGCTTTCTGACCAGTCTCCTATGAGGCAGCGTATTGAAGGCCTTGCTGAAATCCAGATACAGAACATCAGCCACTTGTCCCTCATCCACTGTCCTAATGACTCTGTCAAAGAAGTCAATTATGTTTGTTTGGCAGGACCTTCTAGACATAAACCCTTGCTGCTTAACATCCTGGGGTCTGTTTTCCTCCAGAAAGCCTACCAGTCTCTTTTTCAGGGTGGTCTCCATCAGTTTGCCCATTATTGAGGTCAGGTTTACTGGTAGTTTATCCTTTGTCCCACTTTCATGGAGAGGTGCCACATGCGCAGTTCTCCAGTCCTGGGGCATGATCCCTGAGCCTTAAACAGGTCTGCTGGGGAGCTGCCAAAGTCTCTGCCAGTTCTCCTGGGACCCTTGGGTACAGGCCATCTGGCCCTGGTGATTTGTCTGCCTTTATTCCCTTAGGCCCTTAAGGACCCTGTCAGCTTGCATTATGCTAGCCTTGACATTCACACCTTCCAGTCCTCACCCCGCTGCCCCTCTATGGCAACGGACCATCCTTCTCCCTAGTGAAGACTGAATAGAAGTACTCCTTAAGTTCTTCTGCTTTTTCTTCAGTACCATCTACCCAACTCCACTCCTTCTTTTAATACGACAAGCTCATCTTTTATGTCCCTTTTCTCACTTAGGTACCAGAAAAAGGCCTTCTCACCTGTTTTAACCCCCTGTGCAGACTGTACCTTCCATGTAGCCTTTGTCTAACTGCTCTGCTACCCACCCTTGATTCAGCAGAGTAATCCTCCCTATCCTCCGTCTGAGTACATCTGAACTTTCAGAAGGCTGCCCTCTTGTCCCCTACTGCTTTTGCCACCTCCTTGCCACACCAACTGGGCTTTTTGGCCTTTCTTACATTTGATTTTGGCACACTCACTAGTGGCCTCCATCAGTCCCATCTTTATTAAGGCCTGTTTCGGCTAAAACCATGGTGAACTGGATGGGTAGTTGGTTAGAAGGGAGACAGCAGAGGGTGGTGGTTAACTAGGTTAAACCAGAGGAAAGGGAGGTTATGAGTGGGGTTCCACAGAGATCTGTCCTGGGTCCAGTCCTCTTCTTCCTGTTCATTATTGACATTGGTGAGGGAATCCAGGGCAGGCTGTGTCTCTTCGCAGATAACATAAAACTATGTGGGAGTGTGGATAGTGATGAGGGAATAGGGGATATGCAGAGGGACTTACAGAAACTAGAAGGGTGGTCAAAGGTCTGGCAGTTAAAATTCGACACCAAAAAGTGCAAGGCAGTGCCCCTAGGGTAAAGGAACCCCAAGACAGAGTACTGGATGGGTGGGGTGAGACTTTGCGCTACAGAAGAGGAAAGGGATCCAGTAGTTATCATCAGTAACTCCCTTAAGCAAACAAGCCAGTGCAACAAGGCCTATAGCAAGGCTAACAGGTTGCTGGGATGTATTGGGAAGGGTATTGATAGCAGAAGAAAAGAGGTAATACTTCCCCTGTACAGATCCCTGGTGAGGCTTCACCTGATGTACTGCATCCAGTTCTTGAGCCCTCACCTCAGAAAGGACAGGGATGGGTTGGAAACAGTGCAGTGCAGAGTAACAAAAATGATTCAGGGCCAGCAGGGCAGATCCTATGAGGAGTACCTCAAGACACTAAATATGTACTCACTGGGAACCAAAAGGGAGAGGGGAGATATGATACAGAGACCTTCAAGTTCCTTAAAGGAATTAACAAGATAAACAGCTGGGAATTATTTACCCTATATACCAACTTGATGTCACATGGTCACGAGTGAAAATTAACAGGAGGGAGGTTCAGGAGGGATGTGAGGAAGTACTTCTTTACAGAAAGGGCGGTGAAACCTTGAAACAGTCTGTCTGCTGAGGTGGTGGGTGCAAACACAGTTGGGATAGACCTGTCAGCCTGACCTCAGTGGTGGGGAAAATTATGGAATCACTGCTAAAAGAAAGGATGGTGGAGCACCTTGAAACTAGCGGAGCACAAGATCCAAGGCAACACGGATTCATGCCAGGAAAGTCATGTCAAACGAATCTGATTGATTTCTTTGACTGGGTGACCAGGGAAGTGGATCGGGGGAACAGTGGATGTGGCCTACCTGGACTTCAGCAAGGCATTCAACACTGTTCCACATAGGAAGCTTTTGAACAAGCTGGGCAGCCTGGGATTAGGTCAGAAAGTGGTAAACTGGGTGGCAAATTGGTTGAGGGATAGAACTCAGAGGGTGGTGGTAAACGGAGCAAAATTCGAGGAAGGAAGGGTGACCAGCAGGGTGCCACAGGGATCAGTTATTGAACCAGTCCTGTTTACTATCTTCATTAGTGATATTGCGGAGGGGCTGGAGGGAAAGGTGTGGCTCTTTGCAGATGACACAAAGATCTGCAATAGGGTAGACACTCCAGAAGGGGGTGGAAAGAATAAGGAAGGACCTATAGATAAGTCAGCCAGGATGAAGTGCAGTGTCACAGGTTTACTGCATGACAAAAGGGATTAACTCCCACTGAAATTCCATTGTTTACTGCAGTAACCCTACTGCAGAATTCTGCAGCACTGCGCTTCATCCTGAGTGACTTCAGTGTAGCTAAACTGGAGGAATGGTCCAGAGTGTGGCATGTAAGATTCAATGCGAAGAAGTGCAAAATAATGCACTTGGGGCGCAGGAACCCAGGGAAGGATTACATGATGGGTGGGGAGTTATTATTGGTCACCAAACAGGAAAGAGATCTGGGTGTGATCATGTCTGACAACCTAAAGGTGGCCAAACAATGTGCCAAGGCTGTGTGGAAAGCCAGTGGGATGCTGGGGTGCATAAGGAGAGGTATCACCAGCAGAAGAAAAGAGGTGGTGGTGCCACTGTACAGATCATTGGTGAGACCTCATTTGGAGTACTGTGTCCTGTTCTGTAGGCTGCATCTCCAAAAGGACATAAAAAGGGTGGAGGCAGTTCAAAGAAGGGCAACAAAAATGGTGCAGGGCCTACACCAACGGTCATACGAGGAGAGACTGGAGGTGCTCAATACGTATACTCTAGAGGAGAGGAAAGAGAGAGAGGGGGAAGGGAAAGGGGAAATTGTTTAACCAGGAAAGGCACACTAAGCCAGAGTTTGTTTCCAGGTGTGACCTGGGAGCACAAGGAGGTTAAGTGACTTTTTCAGGGTCACACAGTATGCAAGTGGGGCCTGATGGGATTCAAACACAGATCTCGAGGTTTGCAGCTCAGTGCTGTTAACCACTATGCTATACTACCTCCTCAAGAGAGAGGGGAGACATGATGGAGACCTTTAAGTACCTGAAGGAAATAAATAAGGTACAGGAGGGTAGCATCTTCCAAAAAAGGAGATACTCTAGAACTAGAGAACATAACATGAGATTGGAAGGGGGTAGACTAAGAGGCAACATGAGGAAGTACTTCTTCACGGAAAGGGTGGTGGAGGCATGGGATGACCTCCAAGCAGAGATAGTTGGGGCAGAGTCGGTGGGGGAATTCAAAACAGCATGGGATAGCCATAGGGGAACCCTACCGATTCATTAGAGGAGGTAAAATCCAGAGATAAGGTAGGATCTGAGGCATTTTTCAGTAGGTAGGGGAAAAAAAGGGCAGAGTAGGTGGGCCTCTCAGTCCTTATCTGCTGTCAGATTCTATGTTTCTATGTTAAACAGGCATGGGGTAGAATGAAAGGAATAGTGGTCGCCCGGGGCGATGACCAGGGAGGAGAATGGGGATAGGACAGGGAGGTTTTGTACCCTGGAGAAATAATAGGTTCCAGGGAAAGTTCCAGGGATTATAGGGAATATGGGCAGACTGGATGAACCTCTGGTCTTTTTCTGCCATCATGGTCTGTGTTTATGTTTCATATCCATCCTCATTCTGATCCCAGCAAGATGCCCTATCAGAACTTTTCTCATCCTACCAAAGTCAGCCCTCCTAAAGTCCAAGACCCTTGTTTTGGTCCAGACTTTCCCCCTGCCTACGTCCAGGTGGAACCATCCTGTGTGATGGTCACTACCTGCAAGTGGCACTTCCACCCCTCATCCTGAACTTGTGCACAGTTGGACAGGACCAGATCCAAGACGGCCCTCTCCCTAGTTGGCTGCATGACACCTTGTGTCAGGAAACCACTCTGGAATGTATCCAGCAGTACTTGCTCCCTCGTGCAAGAGGTAGCAAGGACTTTCCAGTCCACCCCAGGAAGATTAAAATCCCCATTATTACCACTCCCCCCTTGCTGGACATATCCATGATTTGTGTCCCTAGTACCTTGTCCAACTCCTCATCCAGAGAAGGTGGTCTGTAGCCCACCCCAACCTTAGTTTCTTCCCCATAGTGGATTACACCTGTACCCACAATGCTTCAGTCTTAACCTCAGCCTCTTCCTTTCTGGTACAGGTTATCCCCTCCTTCACATACAGGGCCACCTCCCTTCCTTTTCTCCTATCATTTCTGTACATTCTATACCCAGGAACTGCAAGGTCCCAGTCGAGGTTTGGTGTGGCCAAGTCTCTGTGATGGCAGCTATGTTGACCTCACCGTAGGCCAATAGTGACTCTAGATCCATCATCTTATTTCCTAGACTTCTGGCATTCAGAAACACCACCATCCACCATGACTCAGGACGCCCTTGCCCCTGATCTGCCTCCTTCCAACCTCCCTCTTCCCTCGGTTCTTACTTTCTTCCTCCACCACTCATGTGTAACTCATCTTCATGTTGTCCTGACTTGGTGGGGTGGGGCTATCAGCCTCCATCAGGGTGCCTAAGGGTGCTGTGCATCCTGCTGGCCCCCTCCAGGTCAGTTTAAATTAAGATTCTTAATCATGAAGTCCTGTAGCTTACCCTTCAGGATCCTTTTGCCCTTCTTACATAGGTATAACCTGTACAGTGCATACAGGTCTTTGCTATCCCATGTCTCTCCAGCCACCAACAAACCCATAACTTTCCTACTCACACCACCAACTAATCCATTTGGTTAACTCCTGAGTCCTTACCTTACTTGCTGTACTAGCCCTTGGGACTAGAAGCACCTCAGAGAATGCTGCCAACTTCCTGCCTCCCTGTAAATTCTCCCCAGCTCCCTGAAACTTTCCTGTACCACTCCCACCTCACATCCGGCAAGCTCATTCATACCCACCTGCACTGCAGAATGAGGTTTCCTTCCCTCCTGGCCCTGCACTGTGCTATTAGAGGTCCCACCTTCCCTGTCATCATCCCCGGCATTCTTTCCACCCCCTTACGGTTTGCCCTTGCCCATCCCTTACCCCCTTCACTACTGAATCCCTCAAGATCATCACCCTCTCCCTTCATCCTGGGCCCCCGCCCTACTGCTGCCGACTCCCACCTGCCTCCTCTTTCCCTCATGTCCGTTTTGTAATCCCCTGACCCACTACACCAGCTATCCTCGTCCCCATCCCCCTCTTGTTTTTTTTTTCATTTATAGTTTATTGGGATTTTTTGAAATACAAATGCACAGCTTACAACAAGACATACCAAACACAAGTCCCCCAGCCTGGCTGGAGCAGTTGAATCCCAACCACTCCTTGGATTACAGACTAATCAGCAAAAAACAGAGGTTATCACACAGCAAAACAGAAGAGTCTGCCATAGCCACTGAAGTGGCTAGTATTATGGACACTTTAGTTATTTTACTTGCTTTCAGATTACCCCCTACTCCTGTTGTACAAGATTGCAGGGGTACCATATATGTTTAGTAATTTTTCCTTTTGAGTGGTTGTTTATTGCTCTGGTTTGTACTATTTCCCTGTATGAGGATTTGCAGTATTTTCATGATTTTTGGAAAATAAGAAACAGAAAGTTAAAAAAAAACCTGAAGAGTCTGTGATGCACAACAAAATTTCCCTGACCCTGTTACTGCATGCCTCTGTTAAATAAGAGACTGACTTGTAAGCTGTTCAGTCACTATTCAGCAACATAAATGCTGAAACCTGAAGCATAAAAAGATATAACCATCCTCCCCACTTGGACCTTTCTTTCCTCTGGCACACTCCCTATTTTTTCCTTCTGTGCACCTCCTAGGCCGCCCACTACCCTTCCCTTCTGCCCCTCCTCCAGCCTAGTCCCTCATTTCCCCTTGTCCACCACCCCCTTTCCTGTTCCACATGCCATTCCCCCCCTCTCACCTGAGCTCACTTCCTTCTGCCTCTTCTCCTTACTTACCCTGATACCCCACCCTCTAAGACCTCCAAACCTCCTAATCTTGCTGTCCATACCCATTCCCCCACTTTCCCCCTCCTCCCACCGTCCAGTGGCAGGAATCTATTCTGCACAAGTGTAACCCCTAGGTGACACTATCCCAAGGGCTATTACCCCTGCCTGCTTGGCTAGTAGCAGGTTAAGGGGCCTGAGTTCTGAAACGGGTGCCTCCACCCGGAGGTCAGGGTTGGTAGTGGTCAAGCTAACCTGGGCACAGCCCTCTGGGACACTGTAACCCCCCCTTTCCCCTCTAGTGGCCTGAACACTGTACAATAATCACTTTCACAAAACCTCTGGTACACCACACAAGTACCCACACTGTTTGCACTTACCACCAGGGCTGGTTCCTCTGGCTCGACCCTGGGGACCCCCAGTAAAACAAAGTTAAGCACAGCAAATAGCAACAGTACAGTACTTTGAGCACAAATTGGAACCACAGTCAGATTACATGCAGAAAAAGTTAGATCTGATTTATTCAGGGGACTTGAACAAGGAAGGAGCAAAATCAGGTTAATTAGCTTAAAGGTTATATCAATCAAGCAGTTATGCATGCACTTTGAGTCCGCCAACACAGTCCACCTCTGGGTGCCCAGGTGGAGAAGAGATGGGCTAGCCAGGATAGTTGCTCGGGGTTGCAGCTGGTTGGGGCCCTGTGATGGAAAACACAACATGCACAGTACACAATATTTGTAATCCGGAGCCAGAGGGCTCAGTTCATAAAGGAAACGAAACAACAAGACAATCAGATGACACACTCAGATTAAGCTGTTGTTGTAGGGAGCTACCCTGGTATTTACTCACGATACCCAAGACTGGACACAGGCTGGGCGAAAATCGAGACTGCAGGTGGTTGATCTGGAATGCCAGGAGAAGCAGGGCCCACACAAGTCACAGAGGCGTCGTTCCTGTTCAAGTGTGGAGCAGGGGGCTGATCACCAGGCAGGTCTCTCATCAATGGCTTCTCTGTGCAGTGGGTAGTCTGGCAAAGCCCAGACCGCATGGAGACAAGTTCGGAAGCAGTCCGTTTTGGGCTGGATACAGCTTCCAGCAAGCACAACACAGTTCATACAGTGGGGAACTAACTCACAACCCACTAGCAACTCATAGCACATTTACATGTATGGGAATTCTACTGTACTAGGCAAAGCGCCTCGGCACAATCGCAGAAAGTCTCTGCACACACCGGAGCTTAGGGTAGTTGGAACTCCTGACAGGCTGATCGCATTCAGCAAAAATATTCGGTCTTCTTGCGGTTGAGCCTGGCCCACTTCAGTAGCTTACTTTAGTCACACAAACTTGGATTTAGTCCAAAATAATTCTCTTCTCTCTCCCTCTCAGGAGCAGCACACCAGCATGCAGGCCAAAAACGTAGCCTTTTCAGAGTTCTCCCATGCAAATCCACTCAGGATAGCTGCTCAGCAATACTTCAGCACTTTCTTGCTCAGCTTCCAGCTTAGTTCTAACTGAAAACTGCAAGCAGCCCGTGACTTCCCCAAGATCCAAAAGATTTGGTTGGATGATTTGGCTGTCAGTCAAAGCAAGAGCTCCCCCTTCAGTTGCAAAAAAAGGCACAAAAAACTCAAACCACAGTTTCTATAGATTTTGAATTCAGACAGCTCCTGTAGTCCGGCTACATTTTAGGTCCCACCAGAACTGATTGGTCCAATTTGCAGTCCAGGACCAAGATAGTGGAGACAAACAAAACAGTCCTTGCTACAAAGAAAGCAGGTTAGACAAACTACATTATCATTATCATTCTAAATGGTTTTCAGCAAATAGTTACATCTTTCAACAGAGCTCCATCTCAGATTACTTAAACTGCAATTAGGCAGCTCTTAAAGAGACAGTACACAGAGGCTATACAAGCTCTGGTAATCACATTTAAACTGCTAAAATGCAGGACACCAGCCTGGCAGTGAGCATTTAGGCAAGCTCAAGGAAGACTTTTTGGGAACCCCCATTTGTAGGGGGATTACACCCTTCCCTGCCTGGGAAAACTTGGCGTCCTCGTCAAGTCCGTACCATCATAACATTGAAAATGCAACATATACAAGATATTTATACCATTAGCATGCTATACAAGTACTATCAGATTCATCAATTGGCAAAAGTACTTGGCAGTAGTTGTAGCAGCCCTTCACAGGAGAGGACTGTACGTCTTCCCTTATCTGCATGACTGGCTCCTGAAGGCCACTGCCAAGACCATTCTTCCTTATACTCTGTCCTGAACACATTAGTTGTTCGACTTGGGGGGGGGGGGGGTTCACAATAAATGTGTCACAGTCTGTGTTGACTCTGTGCCAAATGTTGCAGTACATGGAGGCAGTCTTGGACACAAAGAAAAGGGATGTGCCTTCCTGCCTCAGGACAGGACCATCTCTGCATGAACAGTGTTATGTCTCCTGGGCCTCATGGCTGCGACCATAGTGACTGTGCCACTAGCCTGACTTCATGTGCAAATTCCACAGTAGCATGGCCCGGTGGTGCTGAGGGTTGAGGCGCTGGACGCCACACCTCGCGCCACGCCGGCGACCCGGGTTTGGGAACGAGCCCGGGTCGGCAGAGGTCGGCATGGATGGGGAAAGATTGAGCGTCCCTAAGACTGCTCTCCTTCCCCAGGGAGGGGGGATTCCACCAGCCGATGCATTAGTGACTGCTAGTGGAGGCTGGCGGTACTACATGCACAGCCGCAGAAATGCAGGAGATGGAAGCTCGACGGACATCTTTCAGGGGTGCACAGGAGCATGCACCAGTCAAGCTGGACATCAGTCCACGTCCGAGCTTCGGGGGAGAAAAACTACGTAAATACCCTGCACTCGGGGATAGGCGATGGCACTGTCTCCCGCCAGCCACACTCCATCAGTCGTGCTCCCTCCTGTCCCAGGCCGAGCCCAGCCTGGCCACAACTAGATTGTAGATAGAGCGCCCTGGGCAGATAGGGCGGCCCTACCTCGGAGGGGCTCAGAGCCGGGGGGTTACCAGGTTGGTGCCGGGACACAGGAGGAGCTTCAGACCAGGAGGTAGAGCTCGGGGTAAGTCAGTTGCCCAAGAGAGTTCCCCAAGATGCAGTGCATAAATAGAGTCCACAAAAAAAAAAAATTCCACAGTAGACACTTAGGGCCTGTCGTCGAGGCACATGTTAGGATGCATAAGAAAACCAGGAGCAGCTGTAGAATTAACCCAAAATTATTTATTTACACTAGCAATATCATAAAATAAACTTTGTTCAGTATAACTATTTACAAAGGCAAGATTAAATAAAGTTTTCTTTCAGTCTCTCGTTCTCCTAATCGTTCTTGCATTTGTAGCTTAGCTCTTTTATAAGTCTTTTCAACCCCTATTCTTAGCAAACATCCTGTCCTTGTAAGTGTTCTGTTCTTGCAAGTTTCAGGAGCTGCTAGAACACATTGTGCCTGAGCTGAGAGGCCCCCTTTGCACAGCTTTTGCAAAAGGCTCAAACATTTGCACTCAAGTAACCTCTGGAATTTACAACAGCTTTCTGCAATTATCTCAAAATACAATTATATACATTTCAACAGTAACACTATATATTTTCTAAACAAAAAAGAACCCATTATCAGTTACATTTCCACGCAATGATTTGCACATATTTTTATATCAGCAGATATGCAAGGGACAAAAAGACAGCAAGAGAAAACTGAGAGACAGAGAGAGCCAAAGAACTGTGAAATTCTTGAGGTGATCAAATCCGAAGTCTCACAGGAAAATTGGGTTGCGCAACCGGACAGAGAAGAGACAGAAAAGGAAAGAATCCTTGCATTTAAACACTTTCTCCAACAAATGGGACAAGATCCTATTCTGCCCTGTCACAGGGCCCAGTGGGATCAATTGACAGATGAGTTGGAGCAAATGGTCCTTGTTATGCCTCTGCTTTGCAGAGCATTGTTATGGTGGATGGACTGCGACAGTTTACTCAAGGGCATTCCATTCCTTGTACCGGCTGCTGTACAGTTCTCACCATGGATGCCTTGGGCTCCGGCTGGGGTGCTCATCCCAGCCCTTACCAGACACTAGGGTCATGAGCCAAGGTGGAGACTGAGCTGCACGTAAATGTATTGGAGATGCGGGCTGTCCTGTACAGCCTCCAGGCATTTCAAAATCATCTCTACCCCTGTCATCTGTTAATCCAGATGGACAATGCCAGTGTGATGCATTACATCAACAGACAAGGGGGAACTCCTGTCTGCTATGCAGGGAAGTGATGAGAGTTTGGTACTGGTCACAAGGGCATGGTCTTCAGTTATCGCCGTGTTTCTCCCAGGTCTCCAGAAGTCTTGGCAAGCAGGTTAAGCAGGCCCCAGTCAGTGGTTCATGAATGGGAACTGCTTACCTCCATGGTAAACAACCTTGTCACAATATGGGGTTGTCCAGAGCTGAACCTTTTTGTCCTCCCCACACAACACAAAACTGCTGCATTTCTGCTGGCTTGTTCCAGGGCCTGGAGTTTTCTTGCGAGACACATTGTCCCTCTCTCGGAAAGGGAAATTCTCTTATGCATTTTCCTTATTCTTCTAATAGAGATGATGACTTGACACTAGAAAATCAGGTGTCTGCTGTCGTCCGGAATGGTTTTTACCACCTAAGAAATGTCACCCAGACTGAACCCTTAATCCTGTCGGAGGACTTGCCGTCATTGATGCACGCTTTTGTTACGCCCAGGCTCGACTACTGTAACACTCTGTACTTCGGGGTCAGTGGAGGTAACCTCTGCCAACTGCAGCTGGTGCAGAACGCTGCAGCCAGGTTGTTGACGGGCCTTTTGAGGTCCAGACATATAACTCCAGTTTTGCACAAACTGCACTGGCTGCCGGTTAGGTGGAGGATTGCTTTCAAGGTGGGCTTGGTCACCTATAAGGCCCTATACGGCATGGGTCCTTGCTACCTGTCAGACCTCCTGACACCTCTCTGCCCTGTTCGCTCACTCCGGTCTTCCATGGAGGGCCTCCTTGTGGTCCCAATGGCATGGTTGAAGACATCTGGGAACCGTGCCTTTGAAGTGGCAGGACCAGTTATATGGAACTCCTTACCAAGAGTTCTAGTTCTAAGGGAGGCTTCCTCTGTGGAAGTGTTCAAGTGGGGTCTGAAAGCTCATCTGTTTAGTCTGGCATTTGACGTCCACTAGTTTTAATTAATGTAGTATAAGGTTTTTAAGAACTAATTTAGATGGTTAATTATATATGGTTTTTGACTGATAGTCTTTGATTTTAAAGCATTTAACTGCATGTGCTTCCTATTATTCACCTCTGTGTAACGTGTACAGAGCCTCTGGGACTGGGCACTAAAGAAATAAAATTTGACTTGACTTGACAGTTCCAAAGGTGTTGTTTAATTGAGGAGATTCTCTCAAAGATCTACTGTTGTGGTAAGTTCTTATGTAACTGTTGATCTTACTTTGAGAGGGCTCTTGCAGTAGGTAATCACTTGTAGGACTGCGCCCCTGGCATCAGGACCACACAGAAACTTTTGCTAGCAGTGTCTGATGGGGGACTGCCCACCGGACATCCTGTGATGGACGTCAGTGTGACACTATATAGTGGGTGGTCCCCACATCCGCCCTCCAGTTCTTTCCCGCTGTCGACCTGTACACATCAGTCCGACTGAAGCTTGTCGCAGCAGTTCGAATGCCTCTTTCGGATGGGTATCCGTTTCTTTCTTATTTTCAGAATAATTATCAGTTGTTTGTATGTCGTCCACTTCTCCAGTGGATTCGCATAAAAACAACTACAGTGTCCAGCTACCGCACAAGAACTAGCATACCCTTTGCCTCTTCTGCCTGGGTCCTAACCACAAAGTCGAGGAGTGCGAGACCTGTGCCCAATTCAGCCAGACCACACGGAAACGGTGCCAACAGTCTCTCGAGGCCCATCTCCTGAAAGAAAAAATGACTTCTATGGAGAAAGAGATAAAAAAGCTGAAAAGCGCATCTTCCTTGCCAACGGATCTACACAAGAAGAAGAAAAGGGATAAAGAAAAGCATCGGGACCAGGAGCAGTCCCCCCCTCCAGCAAAGCCGCCCACGGGCCCTTCAACAGAGGACAGGTCCTCTTCTTCTGGGAAGGTGAGTGCTGCGGCCAAGCCTGCGCTCCCACCTCAAGAGCAGGTCTTGGCCCCACCACTGCCACTGGTTACGGTCACGGCGGGTTCCTCAGATTCATCCGAGGCCACCGCTGCTCTTAGGCCCATTTCCACCCTGGAGTCTAAGTCAGAAGGCGTGGCCGATAAGCCACTCATCGGACCCCTGGGCGAGCGCCCAGCCGGGGTTGGTAAATCGAGAGTTGGAGCCCCCGACTCCTACACAACCCAGGTTGATCAGTCGATCGTCGGACCATCCAACGATCGCATGACGTGACGCTGCCGGATGTTAGCCCCATCCAGGCTGGAGGACAAGGGTCTCCCCAGGATTCCCTTCATGGAGAACCCCCTTCTCCTGGTCTGTCAGAGATTCCTCCGCTGTCGCCAGACACACAGGTTCCAACGAACACCTTTCGCCAGGTTTGCCTGATGAAAGGGTGCCAACAGGCCTTATGGTGGCTCTGATGCTGCCTATTGTAGTGCCAGACCCTGCTTCTCAATGCCCGCAGGTCCCCATACCTCCGTCAGGACCGCCATCGGGCCTTCCCCTGTCAGGGCTCCCAATGGGTATTCCGCCCTCTGGGCCTCCCTTGGGGCTTTGCCCCTCAGGACCTTTGCCAAGTCTTCCTCCCGCAGGTCCTTTGGGCTGTCCTGCAGGACCATCAGGCGTTCCTCCATCGGGGTCACCGTCAGGCTTCTCTCCATCGGGGCCGCCATCAGGCTACCCTCCCACAGGGCCCCTTTCTGGCCACCATCATACCCTCCATCGGAGCAGCTGTCTGGGTATTTTCATTCAGGTCTGACGTCAGGCTTTATGACGATGGGGGCTGCACCGGCATATCCACCGTCTGGCTATCCTCCATCAGCCCCGACCCCAGATCTCTTCTCGTCAGCCTTTTATTACTCAGGCTACCCTGGTTACAATCCTTCACCAGGCTACCCACACATAATCTGTCCCCTAGCTTTGGGGGATGTGGGCCTAGATCTGGTTTTACTCATCCTCCACCTCTTCCCATTCCACCTCCTCCTCCTCAACCTCAGGTGGATTTTAGGGAGTTTCTAAAATCTTGGTGGTCTGAGACCAAAACCCAGTTGGTCTCTGAATTAGACAGCAGGCATCCTGTTCTTCTGGATGCAGGCCACCCAGCTCCTTCTCCTAGGGCATCCTCTCCGGTACTTACTCGTACTTCGACGTCAGGCCATGCATCAGCTCCTGTGCAACCCCTGACATCTGAAGGGATCACCAGGGAGCCAGGTCCTCTGATTCCTGAAAAGCTTTCAGAGGATTCCAAAGCAGACTCGGATTCCTCATGCGCCAGTTCAGGTTTTGAAACCCCTACCCCCAAGGAACCAGTCCCTCAGGAATCCCTGAAATCACCACCCGAAGATGCCTCCTTTGTGGATCTCCTCAAGCACATGGCGGAGGCCCAAGGATGGAAGTCGGAGGCTCTGGACCCCAAAAGACAAAGGTTGGCAGAGCATCTGGAGTTTCTGGATACAAGTCGGATACCGGTTGGGCTGGAACCCCACGAGGATTTATCCTCGACCATATGGCAGAGACCTGCATCCTATCCTTGCCCATATGGCACAGACCTTCTTCTATCCCAGCCACGGCAAAGAAAGTCGACCGGGTTTACAAGACCCCAGCCTGAGGACAAGGACCACCTCAGTGTGCACCCTAAGGCCGACTCGGTGGTCATCACGGCAGCCCATGACAGATCTGCTAAGCCTAAGCACCTCAGTGCTTCCCCTTCCCGACAAAGAGTCCAGGCAAATGGACCATTTCAGGAGGAAATTCTGTGCTTCTTCTACTCTAGCGATACGTGCTGTAAACTACATCTCGCACGTGCTAGAGTACCAGAAGTCCTTGTTCCGTCAGCTCGAGCGTGTTGTTGAGGCCCTAATACGAAGTCATCCTTAGCTAACACCCTAAAAATGGCCAATGTGGCTGGATGTTATTCTTTATGGGCCACCTATGATGCGGTACATTCCTCAGTTAAAGGTACAGCCACAGCTGTAAGCCTTCGCCGGCACTCTTGTCTAAGAGTATCGGGCCTAGCCCCTGATGTTCAGTCAGCTATCCAGGATGCCCCTTTCAGAGGCTCTGTCCTTTTTGGAGGGGATGCCCAGGGCATTATTACAAGCCTGCAGGATAAAGGCACAGCTCTTTGGTTGGTCCATACCATGTATCGATCAAAACAACAACAACAACAAAAAACGTCCTTTTAGTCGGCAAAACAGACGCCAGACAAAAACCAACAAGCCCCCAAACGTCAGTTTAAATGTAGGGCTCTCAATACTGCCACCACCCCTTCAGCCAAAACCCAAAAGGCTTCGGGAGCGGTCCTCCCCAACCCCCCCCACCCATTCCTGACTTGCTGACCGCCCTCCCTCCCTCCTCCTCGTTTGTCGGAGGAACAGGTGAGTGGAAGACTCGCGAGGCATCTGGGAGACTGGGAGTCCATCACAACAGATGCCTGGGTGCTTCAGTTAATAAAGCTTGGTCACATTCTTGAATTTTGAGAAAAACCTCCAGACAGTCCACCGAGGTCTACTCATTATCCAAGGGTGCGTATCCCCCATCTAAGGTAGGAGATTACGGCTTTTCTTCAAAAAGAAGCAATAGAGCCAGTGCAGGCAAACCAGATCGGGAAAGGATTCTACTCCCACTTCATTCTGGTACCCAGAAAGACAGGGGATTTATGCCCGATTCTGGATCTCAGGACCCTAAACCTCTTCATAGAGTACAAGAGGTTTCGGATGCTGACATTGCAAAGCCTTCTATTTTTTTTTTTTTTTTCCCAAACTCTGTTTCTGCTCCGCCGGTGGGGAACTCTCTCTGGCATCCATTTACCACTGGAGCTCTACCTCCTGCCTGAAGCACTCACCTCCTCGCACTGAGCCACCCTGGCAGACCCTCCCGGCTCTGCACCCTCCGAGGTAGGGCTGCCCTATCCTCCCAGGGCACTCTATCTACAATCCAATTTGCCAGGTGGTTGGTGGGGGCACGAGGAGAGGTACCCGGCATTGGAGTGTGGCTTCCCGGGGTCCATGGTGCCTTCGCCTATCCCCATCAGTGGGTATTTCCTTTTGTTACACCCTCCCTCCCCTGAGTCTGGACATGCAGTGACATCTAGCGATGTCCGCTGTAGCTCAGATACCTACTACTGAAGCCCTGTGCATGGCAGTGCCTCCGGCTTCCACTGGGGGCTGCTGTGGTGCCAGGTTGACCCTGGATTCCTCCCCAAGAGAGGAGAGCAGTCCTCCGGATGCTGGATCCTCTCTCTCCCCTACTGACCCCCAATGGCCCAGGCTCGTTCCCGAACCCAGGTCGCCGGCATGGTGCGAGGTGTGGCATCCAGCGCCTCAACCCTCAGTGCCACCGGGCCGGCCATTGCAAAGCCTTCTGCCTCTCCTCTCCAAAGGACAATGGCTTTGTGCCCTGGACATGACGTATGCGTATCTACACATCCCGATATTCTGTCCGCATCGCAAATTCCTTAGGTTTTCTTTCCAGGTGGAGCATTACCAGTTCAGAGCTCTCCCTTTTGGCCTGTCCTCCACTCCATGGGTTTTTACCAAATGCCTAGCAGTAGTGGCAGGTGCCTTGAGGATTTAGGGGCACTATGTCTTTCCCTACGTCGACGATCGACTGCAGAGCACCATTGAGGGAGGGGTTGGAAGCTTCTTTGTCGGCTACTCTGCATGTTTTCAAGCGCCTGGGTACCACGGTCAATTACCCCAAGTCCCAGCTTGCTCCTTCCCAATGCCTTCAATTTATTGGGGAGGTGTTGGACACAGTGCAGGGTATGGCCTTTCTCCCCTTGGACTGGATAGATACCCTGGAGAGACAGGCCAAGCTATCTTCCAACTGACACATCTCGGCCAGGGCAGTTCTCCTTCCTCTTGACCTCATGGCAGCAGCTATCCCTACAGGCCCATTGGCCAGACTCCACATGCGTATCTCACAGTGGACTCTTAAGGTCTCAGTGGGATCAGAGAGAGGACAACTTAGACAGTCCGGTCCACATCTCCAGTCCAATGCAACAGGACCTGTTATGGTGGCAGGACTCCAGCAATCTGATACTAGGAGTCCCTTTCCAGACCCCTCCTCACTCCCAAATACTGACTACATATGCGTTGGGACAGGGATGGGTGCCCATCTGGGATGCCACAGGACCCAGGGCCTGTGGTCACCTGTAGAAGCACACCTGCACATAAATGTGCTAGAGATGAGAGCAGCGCTTTATGCTCTTCAGGCTTTTCAGCACATACTTCTGCAAGAAAACCTGTTGATCCAAATGGACAACATGTGCGTGGTGTGGTACATCAACAAGCAGCGGGGCACCCACTCATACTCTCTTTGCAGAGAAACGAAGCGGTTCTGGAACTAGGCAGTTCTGCACAGAGTCCGTCTCCTGGTGGTCCACATCCCAGGCATGCAGAACATTCTCGCAGACAGTCTCAGTCACACCAGGGTAAGAGCCCATGAATGGGAACTAAAGCAAGAAATTCTAGATCACATCTTCGACCTTTGGGGTTGTCTAGAAGCGGATCTGTTCACAGCCCCATCAAATGCAAAACTTCCCAAGTTTTGCTCTCTTGATCCCAGGCATGGTGCTCTCTGGCAAGATGCATTGTCGCTTTCTTGGACAGGGAGATTTCTGTACGCATTCTCTGCCTTTCCAATATTACAGAAAGTGTTGATCAAGCTTCAGTCAGAAGGAGCACAAATGATACTGATAGTTCCATTTTGGCCTCGACAAATCCAGTTCCTGCTGCTTCAGCAACTAACAGCAGAACCTCTGATCCCTCTACCTCTGTCTTACGATCTCCTGACCCAGGAGGGGGGCACACTGGTACATCCGCGGCTAACGTCCCTTCATCTACATGCGTGGCACCTCAGGACATAGCTGCTTCTGTCGATGGGGTTTCCCCAAGGGTAGCTCAAATTTGGTAGAGATGCAAAAGCCATCTACCAGGACTTCCTACACCATGAAGTGGAAGCGCTTTTCCATTTGGTCACTTCGAAAGATCTGGATCCTTTCTCGTGCCCTGCTCCCCACTTCATGGAGTATCTTCTACATCTCTCGGTTCTGGGCTTGAGCTATTCGTCACTGAAGGTGCATCTAGCAGCCATCTCTGCCTACCATGATCCAGTGGGAGGCAAGACAGTGGCTCACATAGAGGTCTCCAAAACCTTTTTGAAAGGTATTTTGCATCTGCAACCCCTGGCGCATAGGTAACCTTTTTCCCACCCACCCACCTTCACCCTCTTTATTTACAGCTCTCTTTACAGAAAGCCATTTTTTGGATTCAGTAGCCTCTTCCCAGTCTCCTGTCATGACCCTTGGAGGTCTCCGGTGGGAGAACTGGAGGGCATGGGGACCGCCCACTGTATAGTGTCACGCTGACGTCCGGCACGTGACGTCCAGTGGGCGGTCCCCCATCAGACACTGCTAGCAAAAGTTTCCGTGTTGGCCGGCCCAGTGGCACTGCAGGCTGAGGCGCTGGTCGCCCTAACTCACGCCACACCAGTGACCCGTGTTCGGGAATGAGCGCGGGTCGCCGGGGGGTTAAAAAGGGAGGAGAAGGATAGAGCATCTGTTGGACAGCTCTCCTTCTCCAGGGAGGGGGGCCCACGACATTCGGAGCCTGGGGGACACAGAGCTATGCTGTGCTTCAGGGAGGAGCTGAGGGCAGACGCCAGGAGGGATCGCGTGTGGACACGTGCACGCTTCCTTCCACTGGCGTCATTGCACGCCCTCAGCCCAGGGAGAAAAATGGAAATTGGAGGCCCCAGTCGTTGCGGCTTGATTGCCGTCTGACTGTACCGGTGCCAGCTCCAAGGGGATCACCAGTGCAGATCCGGTCTCGGTCGGGGAGTTGGTCGACCCCTGCTGCCCCACCACGGGGGGTAAACCATGGGGTAATTGGGTGATCGCCCTCATTGGAGTCTGGCTCGGGTCAGACGGCGGTCAGAGAGAAGGTTGCCTAGTGACTTAGGCCGACTGGGGCCCTGGGAGAAACAATAAAAAAAAAAGTTTCCGTGCAGTCCTGATGCCAGGGGTGCAGTCCTACAAGTGATTATCTACTGCAAGAGCCTCTCTTGAAGATCTACTGTTACCGTAAGTTCTTACGTAACTACTTTTCTTAGTGCGGTATTCTGTACTTGGATTAGAATTAGATTTGAGGCCAGAAAAGAACAGAAACCACAAAAACATTTTCTTCACAGATTGCCCCCTGCCTGCATAAAGGCCTATTACAGGATTTTAGTACATTCAGCTTATAAAAAAAATAATAAGTGAGCCAAAATACTATGAGCAGCTTATCTGGCCTCCACAATAATGAATAACTCACCTTCTACTATGTATAACCATTTTGATATCATTCTAATATCTGTCTTCAAAGTTAAAGGAAAAGAGAACAAAGGATAGTTCTTTACATGAATGTGCCGTGCCCTGGCAGAATTCAACCAATATGAGCAGCAGTTACTGGGTATAGCTAATGGAAAGCTGATACTAAAAAAAGTTATCCCTAAGTTTATAATAAATGTATAATCATGAAACTGCACTGTCGATAAGTACCTTATTTAAAAAGGTAAAGACAAGTCCAGAATAATTCAGAAATTGGGGAAGGGGGAGGAGGGAGTCCCGCCAAGGGGTGCCACACCTGTTTGACTTGGAAACCAATCTGCTGACCTGTGCTTGTGAGATTTCTAGCGATCACGTGGGACTCTACTGTTACAGCTCTCTAGAGTCCCACTCTCACTGCTGCCAGACACGCCATCTGTCATTGTGTTAAGTCTCAACTTGGCTGTCATCTGTTCTAGATGGTGTAATTGGTGTACTCTGTTGCACCATTTGGTGGCCAGGGAAGGTTCCTCTTTAAGCCAGTGGGCAGTGATGCATTTCAGCGCAGCTACCATTACAGTGAGTGGTACTGATCTGATGCCAGCTGGATAAGAAGCTATAGTGGAAACCCCATTACTCAGTCTGTAAAAGCACCAGGGCTGTTTTTGCCTAATATAGCAGCTGGTATGGTGTTGTATGTCTGTCAAAAAGGGGCAGATCTTAGGACATCCCTAAAACATGTGCAAGTGGGATCCAGTCCCTCCACATTCTCTCTAGCAGTCTGTCATGTAAGTATAATTAAAATGTGCAGTGATACTAGTGGTTCAAAAATAACAAACCGCCACTTTTCAAAAAAACTCCCTTCAAGTGGGGAAAGATGTAGCCTACCATCCCTGCTTCAATCCCCTCTGTAACAGTACAGGTGGCATCTGCCTCCCATGCCTCCCTAATATGAGCGAATGAGTCTGATTTGCTAACCAACATTTTGTATACTTGAGAGGTATACCTCAGGGTTACTCTCAGGGTTACCACCCAATGAAGAAAGTCTTCCCACACATTCATAGCTCTAATTTATTTATTAGAAAAGTCAGATTTACAACCTTTGAGTCATGGATTCATTTTCAAAGGCACCTCGTCACGGGGGGGGGAGGGGAACAGAGTTACATAATGTGGTTACAACAGTGAGAACAATACAGGCGCAGAACATTAAACACAGAGTACACATAGGTTACATAATAATGTTACTTATAATAGGTTACAGTCATATACAAGGTACCCAAGGGTTACATAAGGGGTACAGCCCTGGACATACCTGGATAATACCTGGAGAGGGTGGAGGTAGGGATGGGGTGTGAGGTGGGAGGGAGGGGGAGAGGATAGGCTGTCCGGAGGAAGTTGTCAAGTCAGGGAGGCCTGACAGGAGGATCCCACAGTGGGATTAATTAGGTGCATCTACAGCAACGAGCATCGAAGAGATAGTTAATTAAGTGTTGTTATCTCCTGAACTGATAAAATGCCTGACTTGCAGGAAACCTCTGTATTTTGAAGCCAAGCCTGAGTCTGATGGTAATGGATGAAGCCTTCAATTCAGTGTAGGCGAGGCAGGTAAAACCAGGGCAAGAACCAGTTGTGCTGCTGTCTAAAGTATTGTACGTCTGAAAGACCCTAATATGGCCACTTTTTCCTCCCATAGCCTGCGACTGTGACCCCAGGGGCATCGAAACATCTCAGTGTAACAGAGTAACTGGCCACTGTACCTGCCGCCAGGGCGTTTCTGGTGTTCGTTGTGACCAGTGTGCCCGTGGGTTTGCTGGTCAGTTCCCTGACTGCCAGCCATGCCACCAGTGCTTTGGGGACTGGGACCGTATAGTGCAGGATCTCACCGCACGAATCAAGCAACTGGTGCGGCATGCCAAGGAGGTCCAGCTGACCGGCATCACTGGTACCTATGAGAAGAATTTCCGGGATTTGGAGGAGAAGCTAGCTCAGGCTCAAACAATTGTGAAGGAGCGGAATGCAACAGCAGAGGCAGTGAATACCCTCATGAAGCTTATCGATGAACTCAGGTGAGAGAATCATTTACTGTGTATTTCTAACAAACAAGTCACAGCACATAACAGGCAAGCTGTACAGCCATGTTAACATCTACTGCTAAGACCACCAGAAATCATTTAAAAGCTGCTAATGTCCCAGAGTTTCCTTTCACCTTTCTTCCCACATTTTTTCTCTGTGTTCATGCTCCCTTTTTCCGGTTTTGTCCTACCTATACCATAACATGATGCTAGGGTGAAATTGACTAGGTCTCCAGTTTATATTGTGGCTCAAGAGAAACTGAGAAATGTTATTGCAGCTTTAATTAGCCCATGTAAAGGAGATATTTTGTGAGCACTGATCACCTGACGAAGATCCAGAGTGCATCAGAGCACTGAGGTATTGGTGCTTGGCTTCCTGTTCAGGTGTTCTGTGCACTAACTTGCATCTTGCATTCTGTAAAAGGTTTTTCACTTCGTTTTATCAATAAGATTTTGAGTTTTTAAAAGGGATGCTCTTGGGGGAGGATCCTGCCACTCCACTGGAGCACAAGGGCTTAATTTCTGGGGGGGTTTTGCCCTTCAGAGGGGAAATGCCTGGATGTATTATGTGTGCCAGCATGACAGTTGTAATATGTAAGGAGAACAGAGCTGTTGGGGATGCTGTCCTGTGGATAAGAGCCCAAAACTGAAGGCCTAATATGTTTTGTAGATAAAGTATAATGTTTTCAGAGAACTGCAGAGGTGTGTTTACCATTGTACCTTGGTCAAGGGTTTCTTTTCCACATCACAAGCATGCAAACAAATCCTCTTTGTACAAGAATGTGTGATAAAGAAATAGCTTGAATATTCGTAAAATGCTAGATTTTTTTCAATTGTAGTGAATTTTAGTGTTTGTAAAAGGTGCCAGTGCAATAGCACGCTAGTCTGACATCCCAAGTTTATCTATTTGACAGGTAAAGCACAGGTAGCTGCTGTGCAAGCTTTCCCCACACTGACCCACTGACATGCCTCAACCCTGCTCTTGAGGAACACTGTTCCTGTTCAGGCCTCCATTTAGAGCATTTACTTTACCTTTTTTTTTGTTTGCTTGCAAAGCATCTAAACATATTGGTCTCAGTCTGAGCTGTGAGAGTGCTTTTGGGGGCACACCTCTCCTACACCTATCACAGCTTCAGAATACGAAATCCCCCCTAATTCTGCCCACTCTCCCGCTTTCTCCTCTTTTTCCCTTTGAAGTCCTAAACCAATCAGAGGACTGAAAAATGCAAGGTAGAAGTGGGTTTTCTTGAGCAACTCCCAACTCCTGTTTGAAGCCTTTCACCCATACCTCTCAACTGTACCACATTACGAGGAACGTTCCTCATTTTACTTCACAAAAGCTCCGTTCCACATTCAGTATTAACGTTTTAAAGCAAAAATCTACAGTGAATGCTGCAAAAAATATATTATTCAATTAATAACAGACTTTCTAAACATAAATGCAAACATTTTAACAGTGTTATGAGGCTCCTATGCAAATATTTGATTAAGGGTTCCACATTTTGTTTATTTGTTCCACATTTTGAGAGTCAGTGTTCCACATTTGAGGGACAAAAGGTTGAGAGGTATGCTCACCTGCTTTTCATTCCACATATATGCTACTGTTTAATACTTTCATAAGTGCTATTGTTTAGTACTTCGTTTCTCAGAAAATGGCAGAGATGTTGCATAACCCATGTTATTTGCATACCTATGATACAGTGCTTGCAACTCATGGCATTATTGTGCTGTATTCTCATACTGTGGTAAACAGTAAGTAAAACACATGTTCTAGGGACGTGGATATGATGTTCTATCCACACTTCGGGCAGTGTTCTTTCCCTTTAAGAGTTTGCAGAAAAGTCTTCAAACTGGCTTCTCGCACCCACCGGGGTGATAACTCCCTCAGCTCTGCCCCATGATGCCAGATCTTCCTTTCCGCTGGGAGAAACAGGTTCCCTCCTCGCAGCTCCTGCGTTGAGTAGGCCCTGGAGCTTAAATTCTTCAGAATTACTTCCAAAACTTCAACTCTTACGAGTTTTTGTCTTCAACTTGATCTTTGATTGCGACCACAGTGGACGATAGGTCTGCTCCCGGGCTCCTCCAGTGCCCTTGCGGGCAGATGTCCAGGACTGACCTACACACCATGTGCGTCTGCTGCCTGGGGTACAACCATGATCCCCAGGCTTGCAACTTTTGTCACTGCTTCACCCGACCTGCTCTGAGGGCCATCTCACCTGCCTGAAACTGGGCCCCGGTGCAGTAGAACCCACTGGTCAAATCCAAGGATGCCCATTGGGTGGTCTCCATGGCTGCAGGGTCCATGCAGCAGCTGACCTTTGAAGAGGAGGCAGCCCAGGCTGCTGCCCTTTCCTCCTTGGCTTCTGCCTTTGTACCGCTTCAGCTAGGCTTGACTTTTACAAGCTCCTTCAAGGAATTGTGCCAGTTTCTGCTGACCTTCGGTCAGGGACCCACCGGCAAATCTAAATCTAAAAAAAGAGTCTAAAAAAGAAAAGACTCATCGTCGGTCATGGGATCAGGAGCACCCTCAGTCAAGGGCCTCTGATTCCCATGTTTCTCCGGATTTGACTTCGGTTGAATCCTCTGCCTTGGCCGCTGGCTCCATGGTAACCCCATCAGGCCTGTCGGCCGAGACACTGGTCGAAGTCCCAGCCAAGATTTATCGCATGCCGACCGACCAGTTGCGACTGAAGAGGCAGACACTTCCTTGTCTAGGACTCTGGTCCTGACACAGACCACTGGAGGGACGGATCAGTCGGCTGACCCACTGCCTCTGGTCCCTAACCCTGACCAGGAGGAGCCTCAGCAATCGCCAGTTCCCTCCAGGCCCCACCGCCGGTCCCCCCGGTGGTTGAGGTCTCGGTCTTTCTCCCATGGGTCAGACTGGTCCCGCTGACATGGGTGTTCCCGCTCTCGGCACCACGGGAAACAGCGCCACCGCTATTCTTCATCCTCCTCAGGTGAGGAGAGGCTTCAGCACAGGTTGCATCGACGCTACAAGGACTTGATGTGGCAGCAATTGGTGCTGATTGGCACTAAACTGACCCCAGTTTCTATGCCAGTCATCACCTGGCTGTCGCCCAAAAGGCCGAAGCCTTCTCCTTCTACCAAGCCAATCAAATCTGTCCCGGCTCAGCTGCCTCTGGCATCTCCACTGATTGTGGTGGAACCGCCACCCAAGCAGCCGATGGTTGGCACTCCATCTAAGGAGTTTTGACCGACCAAGGGGCCTCTGCATTGGCTGTCAGTCACGGTCACCCCTGACCGTCTGTGTAGGGTCAGCAAGGACTCGGGTGGTCAACCTCTCTTTGATGACTCCCCAGAGTCAGAGGGTTCCTCATTGCACTCCCATCCGGTAAACATCGAGTCAGTGAGGACTCTCTTGACGGATGAGGGTCCCACATCTTTTCTGGGCCTTCTCCATCTGATCTCCGAGTCGACAAGTATGGGAGCCCATGCAAAAGTGGGCTCATTACCTGTTGACTGAGATCCTTGGCCAGGGAGACTTTCCAATGGAGGCCTTCCTGGTGGCAGAAGCTATCCTTGGCCCGGCCCTGGAGCTTTAGCAGCACCCTGCTTCCTGCTCAGTGCCTTCTGCCAGGATGGCCCACAAATACGTTGTGCCCACCGGTTCCCTTTTGGGATTCACAGAGCACCCCTCGGCTAAGGGCTTGGTGACTGACTGTGTTTAGGTGCTCTGGCAACACTGGGGATGTTGACATGCCTCTCGACAAGGAGTCCAAGAAGTTGGACCATGCGGCTAAGAAAGTCTGTGCTGCCTCCTCGCTTGGTGTCCACCATGCGAGCTCAGCCCTCATTATGGCCCACTTCTCCCATAGCCTGCTTGGCACTTTAGATGAGGTGCTTCCTCATCTGCCTGCAGACCTTCAGACCACAGTCAAACAGGACCAGGGCCGGGCTGTGACCAAACAACTGCTCCAGACAGCCATGGACCTTGGGAGACTCCCGTGCCAACTCCTTGGTGGCTTCAGTGGCCATGCGCCGCAGGGCTTGGCTGAGGATCTGGACCTTTACGCTGGATACTCAGCACAAGCTGGCAAATGTCCCCTTCCTGGGCAGTGACCTGTTTGGGCCCGGGGTCAAGGATCACCTCACTCATATGGAGAAGTCCAGTGCCACCTTGGACTCTGTGACATCTGCCCAGAAGGACCCTAAGGGCTCAAAGCAGCAGCAGAAGAGGAAGCCCTTTCAGTCCAGCTCCACTCCTGTGGCCAAACCAGCCCAGCAACAGGCTGGCCAGCAGGCTCAGGCCTGGTGACCTCTGCCCAAGTCGGTGGCCTCGGTCGTCCGTAAGCCTGAAGGGAGAGGCTCTGGTGGTGCCTCAGCTGGGCCTTCCTCCTCCTCCTCTAAGCCTGCCCAGTGATGGGATGAGGGGTGCCTCCCTCATGCCTGTCATACCCCTAAGTCCTCCCATGGGGGACCGGCTCCACCACTTCCTTTCCGCCTGGTCTGCTGTCACCAGGGACAGGTGGGTTCTTGAAGTGGTGGGTCAGGGTCTGCCTCTGGAATTCAAGCAGTACCCTCCTTGCCGAGCCCGTGCCCCACGGGAGGACTTGGTTTCCGCAGACACACTGTCAGCTCTCAGAGACGACATAGCCCAGCTCCTCTGCAAGGAGGTCATGCTTCCTGTTGCAGATCCTCCAGAACACCCATGGTTTGTCTCCAGGTACTTCCTGATGCGAAACTGGATGGGGGCTGGTGCCCCATTCTAGATCTGCACGACCTGAACAAGTTCCTCGGGTCATGCACTTTCAAGGTGGTAACTCTGTCTCAGATCATACCCTCTCTAGAGTGAAACATCTGGTTTTGCTCCCTGGATCTTCAAGACGCATTCTTTCATGTCCCAATCCGTCCATCTCATCGAAGTTTCCTCCACTTTCGAGCAGAGGGAGCCCTCTATGAGTTCCAGGCCATGCTTTTTTGTCTCTCCTCAGCCCCAGGGTCTTCACCAAGTGCATTGCAGTGGTGACAGCTTACCTGAGGTGCTAGGGGTCTGGGTTTATTCCTACCTGGCTGACTGGCTAATCGCAGGTCCCTCCAGGCAGGAGGTGGAGCAGTCCAGGGACCTGGCCCTCCAGACCTGCATCTCCCTTGGCCTCCTGGTCAATGAGGGCAAGTCAGAACTTGTACCCTCGCAGGTGATCTGTTTCATCGGGGTGGAACACGACTCTTGCAGAGCCAGAGCCTGGCTCCTGGCAGACAGGGGAGGCTCTCTCCTCCTGTGCCCGATCATTTCAGGTTGGGCAGTTGCACCTTGCCTGAGACTTCCTGCACTTGCTGGGCTACATGGTGGCTTGCACCAGCCTGGTCCATTAGGCCTGCTGGAGAACGCGCTTCCTACAGTGGGAACTGGCCAGTCAGTGATCTCAGCGCAAGGGTCATTTCAACCACTGTGACCCAGCGGATGTGGGACGCCATCCAGTGGTGGTTGGTCCCAGCACACCTGCAGGAAGAGATTCTATTTGTCCGCCCAGAGCCAACGGTCATCCTGATGACCGATGCCTCTCTCATGGGCTGGGTTGCCCACCTGGGGGAACACAGAGTTCATGGGCTCTGACTCCCGAGGAGTCCCAATGCCACATCAGCCTGCTAGAGCTCTGGGCAGTTGGGCTGGCGCTGATTGCATTCACCCCACACATTCAGGGTCAGGTGGTCCAAGTCCAGATGGACAACACCACGACCATGTACTACCTCAACAAGCAGAACGGGACGCACTCCTTGCCCTTGTGCAGGGAAGCGCTCTGTGTTTGGACCCTTGTGCACAGCCTGGAATTGGATCTCCTAGCCATTCATGTGGCAGGAGCCTCCAGTCAGCCTACAGATGCCCTCAGCCAGGTGGGCGAGGCGTCCCACGAGTGGTCTCTCCACCCAGAGGTTGTTCACAGTCTGTTCTCCCAGTGGGGCACCCCTCAGGCGGACCTGTTTGCCTCCAGGGAGAACGCAAAGCTGAGGTTGTTTTGTGCCTGCCTCCCTCAGCAGGAAACGCTGCAGGGGGGGTGCCTTCTCGAGGCCCTGGACCCCTGGCTTCTTCTATGCCTTCCTTCCAATTCCCTTGATCCACAAGGTGCTCCCCAAGGCCAGGAGGGACAAGGCACAGGTGATCTTGGTGGCTCCAACTGGCCATACCAGTTCCAGTACCCCGATCTCCTCAGCCTCAGTAGCAGGCTCCCAAGGCGTCTACCCCATGCCTGGACCTGCTTTCCATCAATCAGGGAAAGGTACTCCACCCGGACCTTCAGTCCCTGTACCGGACAGCCTGGTTCCTGAGTGGCTAGAGTTCCAGGCCTTGGGTCTCTCCGAAGTTGTCTTCACCGTTGTGAAGGCATCTAGGAAGGAGTCAATAAGTGCTATGCCTTCAAATGGAAGAAATTCTCCATTTGGTGTCAGGGCAAGGGGTTGGACCCTTTGTCCTGTCCAGTGGCAAGCATTCTTGATTACCTTTGGTCCCTCTCAGTTTGGCCTTTGGTCGACAACCCTTAAGGTGCACCTAGCAGCCATCTCTCTCTCTTTTTTTTTTTTTTTACTGTTTTTTTTATTTCAGGTTTTAACTTAAGTGGTACCACAGAGCAGGTTTATAAGAAATCAGCACAATATACATTGAATTGCATGCTTCAGGGGTTTCAGCAAACACGTATGCATGAGAGAGAGTTAATAGTCCAGTACAGAATTACTAATGGAAAAGGAAGTATATAATAAAATGAAAGTCATCTGCCCAGGTTACAAGTACAAGATTATAACAATCATGCAAGTATCTGCTGGGTGTAAATATGTAAGACAAATTTGCAATTCCTTTCTAGGGGGAAAGGGGGGAATGTGGGGAGGCCACAATCCCTATCAAAAAATTAGTCAAGCAGTGTCCCGACCCATCCAATCAAAGGGATGTCCCCGGGGAGGGGTACAGAGGGCTGGCCGGAGCCTTACAATATGGTCAAAGATGTCTGCCCTAACAGGCAACAGGCCACTAAGGTGGTTGGTCTGCTCTGAATTGGGAAATACTAAGAAACCAGGTGTTCCAGCAATTCATTAGTTCTGGGACTTTATTTTGTAGTCTGGCCATCATGTGTTCTAGTTTATATACATCATAGACTGTATCTTCCCAGGCTGAGATAGTAGGGGGCTCCAGGCAGAGCCAAAGCCTAGTTATACATTTCTTGGCTGCACCCAGTAAAATGTTAAGAAGGTATACTTGGTGTGGATTCTTAAAGTGACGAGGGTAATGAAGGAGGATTCTTACAGCCAGGGAAAAGATGCCCACGCCGAAGAAGAGGTCTAATACTCTATTCTTTATCAGAGACCAGTATGGTGTCAGTACTAGGCATGACCTGGCAGCCATCTCTGCTTACAGGGCGGTGGCCGGTCAGCAGTTGGTGGCACAGGAGAAGGTGATCTGGAGCTTTTTCAAGAGCCTTGACCACAATTCCCCTTCGGTGCGTGAACCACTACCGCCACTGCTGTGGGACTTGTTGCTGGTTTTAGCAAAGCTCATGGGCAAGCCATTCGAACCGATGCACAGGTGTGATCTCTCTCACTTGTCATGGAAGACCGCCTTCTTGGTGGCTATCACATCAGCCAGAAGAATCAGTGAGCTCCAGGCACTTTCAGTGGAGTCTTCTTACCTGGTCTTCAGCAGGGATAAGGTTGTCCTGTGCCCCAACCCGAAGTTCTGCCCAATGGTTGTGTTGGAGTTTCACCTTCACCAGGTGATTAATCTCCCAGTGTACTTCACCAATAATACCTCAGAGGCCAAGCATAGGCTCCATACTTTGGACCTGCAGTGAGCACTCTCTTATAAAGAGCACACGGCTGGAATTCGAAGACAGGTTTGCCAGCTATTTGTCACCTACACTGAAGCTGCACCTTGCAGACCTGCATCCAAGTGGATGATTGGCAAGTGAATCACATCCTGCATTGATCTCTGCGATAGATTGGTGGGTAGGGAGCCTCCCAGAGGGCTAAGGGCTCATTCCACCAGCCATACCACTGAGTCGGTGGCTGCTTCCAGGGACATCCCTATCCAGGAAATCTGCAGGGCTGCTACCTGGAGATCAGCACACACCTTCATTTCCCATTACCACATTGACCTAGAGTCACGCTGGGATGCTGGTTTTGGGGCTCAGTTCTCCATTCCTTATTTCCTTTTTTATTTATTATACGTTATCACCCACTGCCGTCAGCACGACACCGCTTTCTGGTCACGGACCTCGGCCTCCACCTCCACGCTCTTCAGTGGTGGACCATCCTAGACCATCTGCAGGAAGTGATCCCGTTTGTCTGCCCCAAGCCGATGGTCATCCTCATGACTGATGCCTCTTTCATGGGCTGGGGAGCCCACATGGGGAACAACAGGGCCCACGGGTTCTGGACCCCTGAGGAATCCTGATATCATATCAACCTGTTGTAGCTCAGAGCAGTCAGACTGGCGCCGTCAGCATTCTCTCAGCAGCTTCGGGGTCAAGTGGTTCAAGTCCAGACAGACAATACCACAACCTTGTACTACTGCAAGAAACATGGCGGCACGCACTCCCGGCTGCTGTGTAGAGAAGCGCTCCACATCTGGACATTCGTGAGCTGACTGGAGGCAGATATCCTAGCCATCCATGTGGCAGAAGCCTCAAACCAACTGGCAGATGCTCTCAGCCATGTAGGCGAGACATCCCATGAGTGGATTGTCCATCCAGAGGTAGCTCACAGCCTGTTCTCCCACTGGGGCAAACTGATGGTGGACCTGTTTGCCTCCAGGGAAAACACCAAGCTGAGGCTGTTTCATGCCCCCCTCAAGCGGGGTTCACTGCAGGGGGATGCCTTCTCAAGGCCGTGGACCCCAGGCCTCTTCTACACCTTCCCTCCATTTCTCTTGATCCACAAGGTGTTTCTCAAGGTGAGGAGGGACAGGGCGCAGGTGATCCTGGTAGCCCCAGACTGGCCCCACCAGTTCTGGTATCCAGATCTCTTCAGCCTCAGCAACAGGCTCCCGAGGCGTCTTCCAGCACGCCCGGATCTGAACTTACTCAGTCAGGGGAAGGTATTCCATCCGGACCTTCAATCCCTATACCTGACAGCCTGGTACTCGAGTGACTAGAGTTCCAGGTTTTGGGTCTCCAAGGATGTACTCACAGTAGTGGAAGCATCCAGAAAGGAGTCGACCAGGAAGTGCTACACCTTCAAATGGAAAAGGTTTTCCATTTGGTGTCAGGGCAAGGGTCTGGACCCTCTGTCCTGTCCCGTGGCTAGCATTTTAGACTACCTTTGGTTTCTGTCCAAAGGGGATTTTCGATCTTTGACCCTTAAGGTGCACCTAGCAGCCATCTCTGCTCACTGGGTGCGGGCCGGCCAGCAGACGGTGGCACAGGAGAAGGTGGTCTGGTGCTTTTTCAAGGGCCTAGATCACATATCCCCTCCAATGTGTGAACCTCCACCTCTGTGGGATTTACTGCTGGTTTTGGCAAAACTCATGGGCAAGCCATTCGAATCAATGCACGACTGTGAGCTATCACGCTTGTGGAAAACGGCCTTCCTGGTGGCTATCATGTCAGCCAGAGGGACTGGGGAGCTCCAGATGCTTTCGGTGGAGTCTCCTTACCTGGTCTTCCACAGGTACAAGGTTGTCCTGCGCCCCCACCCGAAATTCCTCCTGAAGGTGGTGTCAGAGTTTCACCTTAATCAGGTATTGACTCTGCCTGTGTTCTATCTGAATTACCCCTCGGATGCCAAGTACAGGCTCCATACCTTGGACCTGAGACTAGTTCTCTTCTATTACAAGGAGAGAACGGCGGAAATTCGGGGAGAGGTTCGCCAGCTGTTTGTCGCCTATCCTGAAGCAGCTTCTGGCAGACCTGCAGCAAAGCGGACGATTGGCAGATGGATTGCATCTTGCATTGATCTCTTCTATAGAAACATAGAAACATAGAGGTTGATGGCAGATAAGGACCGCAAGACCCATCTAGTCTGCCCATTTCTTTTTCTACCTTATAAATGTGCTATCGGCCTTTGCTCTGTCAGTGGCCTATCTATTCATACTCATCTGTATTGCTCCCTTATGCCTATCCCATGCCTGTTTGAAGCCCTGCACTGTATTCATAGCAACCACTTCCTGAGGTAGGCCATTCCATGGATCCACCACTCTTTCTGTGAAAAAGAATTTCCTCACATTCCCCCTTAATCGGCCTCCCTCTAATCTCATGCTGTGTCCTCTTGTCCTGCTATTTTCCTTATATTTAAACATGTTAGACTCTTTCACCTTGTTAATGCCCTTAAGGTGTTTGAATGTTTTGATCATATCACCTCTCTCCCTCCTTTGCTCAAGGGTATACATATTGAGCTCCGTTAATCTGTCCTCATATGTCTTCTGATGCAGTCCCACACCATTTTGGTTGCCCTTCTCTAGACTGCCTCAGTTTGGTTAATGTCCTTGAAGGTGGGCTCCAGTACTGCACGCAGTACTCCAGATGGGGCCTAATCAGTGTCTTGTAAAGAGGGATTATTACCTCCTCTTACGACTTGTGATACCCCTACTAATACACCCTAACATCCCCAGCCTTACCTACTGCTTTAGAGGTCTGTTTGATGATTTCAGGTCATCGTGGTGATGATGCCCAAGTCTCTTTCTTCCTTTGTGACTGCCAGCAACTCCCCTCCCAGCCTATAGGTGGCTTCAGGGTTTCTCTTCCCTATGTGCATGATCTTGCACTTCTTTGCATTAAATCCTAGTTGCCACTCTTCTGACCATTTTGCTAGTTTATCCAGATCTCTTCTCATTCTGCCCACCTCATCTGAATCATCTACTCTGTTGCAGATTTTGGTGTCATCTGCAGACAGACCAGCCTTACTCTCTAGTCCATCTGCAATGTCACTAATGAAGATATTGAAGAGGACTGGCCCCAGGACTGATCCCTGAGGTACCCCACTTGTGACTTGCATCTCTTCCGACTGTATACCATTTACCACCACTCTCTGTTTTCTGCCCGTCAACCAGTTTGCCACCAAGTTGACCAACTTCTGACCCACCCCGAGCCTACCCAGCTTATGTATCAATCTTTTATGTGGAACAGTGTCGAAGCTGCTGTCAAGGTAGGCGAGCATCAACTGCCCCTTGGTCCACCACTCTGGTTACCCAGTCAAAGAAATCTATGAGATTAGTTTGACAGGACCTTCCTTTTGTAAACCCATGCTGTCTTGGATCCTGTGCCCCTATGGATTCCAGGTGTTGCACTATCCTTTCCTTAAGGAGTGCCTCCATAATCTTGCCCACTACTGAGGTAAGACTGACTGGTCTGTAGTTCCCTGCCTCCTCCCTGCTACCACTCTTGTGGAACGGGATCACATGAGCCCTTCTCCAGTCTTCTGGGACCTCTCCTGTGCTCAGAGACTCACTAAACAGTTCTGCAAATGGCTCTGCTAGTTCCCCCCTTAGCTCCTTGAGTACCCTGGGATGTATGCCATCAGGTCCCATTGCCTTGTCCACCCTGAGCTTAGCAAGCTCTTTTAGGACCCTTTCTTTTGTGAAGGGAGTAGTGCTCACCCCCCTCCCCCCTGTGTCCATGGTGCTGAGCTGTGGGCCCTGCCCTACCTTCTCTTCAGTAAATACTGAACAAAAGTATCTATTTAGGATAGATGCTTTTACAGGGTCCTCCTCCTCCTCACATGCCCCCTTTTCTCCTTTGGGCTTGACAATACCCCCTCTGGACTTTCTCCTTTCACTAATGTATCTATATAAAGTCTTGTCACCTTCTTTTACTGTTCGTGCTAGTGTTTCCACAGTTTGGGACTTTGCCTGCCTTACTGCCTTCCCTGCTTCTCTTAGGGCAGTTTGGTATGCCTCCCTGTCTTCATCCTGCTGTGTTCCCTCATATTTCCTGAAGGTCAGCCTTTTGGCTCTGACCTTTTCTGCTACTGTATTTGAGAACCAAAGTGGTTTCCTTCTTGTTTTGCACTTCCTTTTCTGTCTAAACTTACCTTGGACCTGAGACAAGCTCTCTCCTATTACAAGGAGAGAATGGCGGAAGTTCGGGGAGAGGTTCGCCAGCTGTTTGTCGCCTATCCTGAAGCCACTTCTGGTAGACCTGCAGCAAAGCGGACGATTGGCAGATGGATTGCATCTTGCTTTGATCTCTGCTATAGGTTGGTGGGTAGGGAGCCTCCCGTAGGGCTAAGGGCTCATTCCACCCACCATACCGCTGCATTGGTGGCTGCTTCCAGGGACATTCCTATCCAGGAAATCTGCAGGGCTGCTACATGGAAGACAGCAAACACCGTCATCACCCATTACCACATCGACCTTGAGTCACGCCGAGCTGGTTTTGGGGCCTCAGTTCTCCAGTTTCTGTTCCCTAAGTATGGGGTGTGTGCCTTGCCTCCCTCCTCCCAGAGAACTGCTAGAAGTCTGCCAAGAAGCGCAGATGAACAACATATCCACATCCCTCGAAAAACAGATTACTTACCTGTAACAGTAGTTCTAGGAGTGGTACATATTGTTCATCCACACTGACCCACCTGACCTCCCTGGCTGTGACGCACAAACCTGGCTTCCAGCGGGCTAAGATCTGGCATTATGGGGCGGAGCCAAGGTTTATACCATCCGGGTGGGTGGGAGGAGCCAGCTTAAAGACCTTCCGGCAAGAATTAAAGGGGAAAGGGACATGCCAAGAAGTGTGGATGAACAACATATACCACTCCCAGAACTACTGCTACAGGTGAGTAACCTGTTTTTTTTTTTTATCGCAGGCTGGACTATTTCAGTGACAGTTATGCTGAGTTTTTGTTATTGTTTATCGTCCTGTTGGCGTTTACAGTTCTGGCTACCTAGGCACTTAGCTTGGTCTGATTTTGCGCCTAATGCTAGCCATTTGTTATTTAAAATCTTCATATGGTACCTTTTATGGCTAAGATGGGTTAAACAGTTTGTATGTTTTAAAAATAATATATCCCCAAGTATGGGGATCTCCGGAGACCAGAAAAGCTATATTAACCTGGGAAATGCTGATGATGACATTAACTATGATTTTATTGGGGGTAAGAAACTACCCTTCCTGCCGGCCCAGTGGTGCTGAGGGTTGAGTGCTGGACATCACAGCTGCACCACACACCGCACCTGGGTTAGAAAGCAGGGCCACGAGGTTGGCAGGGAGGGAAGGGATTGAGCATCCGGTGCACAGCTCTCCCTTCCCTGGGGAGGGTTCAGGGGATGCACCAATCTGTAGCGGCATCTGGCGGTGGTCGGGTGCAGCGCAGTTCGGTGGCACACGCTGTAAGTGGGGAGGAGCTCGGCAGCGGCATGCTGTGCCCAGCCGCCATTGCACATCCAAGCCCTCAGGGGAAAGAAAAAACATAGGAAAGCCCTCTGCAGAGCTGAGAGATGAAGGAGACTCCAGGGGCAAGTCCACATCGCACCGCCGACCCAGCGCACCAGTAGTCTCCACGGCCGACCCGACACCAGGTAGGCCCCTCTAATTGCAGAAAGATCACTGAGGGAGGGCAGGCCCACCCTGGGGGGTGATCCAGGGGGTTGTACCTGCCTGATTAGTCAGGGGAGGACACTGGCAAGTGGGGGTTCAGGCTGGGAGTAGAGACTTAGCCGAGTGGGTACTCTGGAAGGATGCCCGGCCCTGCAGAGTGAGAAATAGAATAAAAAAAATAAAAAAAAATTAAAAAGAAGCTACCCTTCCTTATCTTTTTATTTCTGTTTTTAGAGAAACTCCGTAGTAGTCCGAGAGAGGTCACTGTCCGGTATTAGAATTCTTACGACATAGACCATGGCTAAACAGTCACCGATAATGTCCCTTAATATTAATGGGATCCACAGCCCTATCAAATGCTCTCAACTGTTACAGTTTATTAAAAAGCATAAACCGGATGTTATCTTACTCCAGGAGACACATATGTCTTCCGAGGAACATGGGAAGTTCCAGAGGTATGATTTGAGGTGGTGGCACAGGCTTCCCATAATTCGGGTAGAAGACGGGGGATTGTTCTACTGCCCAGGGGAATACCATTTGAAGTCAGGGAGAAAATCAAAGACACAGAAGGCAGATATGCCATAGTGACAGGAATGCTATATGCTCGCCTGGTTACCCTGGTGTCGATGTACTTTCCCCCAGGATCCCCGAAAGTAGTGGCAGCTAAATTTTTTTCAAAACTCCTATCAGTTTTGCAGGGCCAGCTTTTAATGGGAGGGGATTTAAATGTTATTCTCAACCCTTCTTTAGATGCCTCCTTTTCTCTAAGTCACAGAACAAACCCTTTGTAAAAATATCTCAGGCAAACAATCTCATCTCTGGGGTTTGTAGACACTTGGAAGCATTGCTTTCCCACTGCCCCGGGTTACACACATTAAGGCAACATACCCAGGAGTGACTTTCAGATTAGATTACTTTCTCACTGCAACTGAACACCTGCGACATCTGGCATGAAGGGACGCTGCTGTCCAACCATACACCTGTTTATGCGAGGCTGGAACTGGAAGCGGGAGTTTGGAAGACCCATTGACATTTAAACCTTATCCACCTTAGGGATCCTGAATTTAAACAAACGATACAGGAGGCTATTCCACAGGTTTAGGAGGAGAACTCTCATTCTGAGTTCTCTCCCACAGTAATGTGGGACACTTTGAAGGTATTAATACTGGGAGAAATCATTCAATATGCGTCACGGGAAAAAAAGGGAGACCGCTTTTAAGACCCTACAAGATGAGCTTGGAATACTGCAACAATTAATGATGCAGGGAGACCAGGCACATCAACCTATAATCCAAATAAACAATAATTACAACGTTTACTAGACCAAAAGATAGAACAGCAGCTATTCTACCTCAAACACACATACCATGAAGGAGGACCGAAGGGGGCAAGGAATCTGGCAAGGAGGTTATGGAAACACAAGGCCAGAACAAGTGTAACCAGTATGTATGATCCCAATACTGGTCACTTAGCCACGAAACCACAAGAGGTCAGGAATATCTATAATTTAACATATTATAGCGAACTATGCACAGCAGACTGAACACCTTCCATAGACCACATCAACTCTTATTTACAAAGATTACCTTTACCTAAAATATCCCCGGACCAGGTGAAAACCCTACTGACCCCAGTACCATGAGCTGAAGTCAAGTATGTTTTAAAAAAAGCCAAAACTCTTAAAGCACCAGGCCCAGATGGTTATCCTTATGAATTTTACAAAAATTTTAAAGATCTGTTGCTCCCTCATTATTGTCGGCATATTACTCTGTTCAGAAAGGAGACCCCCCCACACACTCTACTGGCAATATGCAGTCCAGCTGGTTATACTTAAACCTCAGAAAGATCCAAAGCACCCCGCATCCTAGCGACCAATTTCAATGTTAAATTATGATTATAAAACATATATGTCAGTTTTAGCATCCAGAGTAGAAAATCTTCTCTCCTCCATAATTAACCCAGATCAGGTAGGTTTTATTAAAACCAGACAAGCACATGATGCAATTAGACGTACCTACTTGTTGGTGGATTATGCCCAAACACGTAAGATACCGTTGGTCCTTCTGGGACTCGACATAGTGAAGGCTTTTGACAGAGTTGCCTGGCCCTTTCTTTGGGCAGCACTGTCTCATTTTGGCTTCCCTGATAAATTTATCAAACAGCTCTGTAATATATGTACTTCCCCCCGGCCTACTTGAAGCTTGATGGTTCATTATCAGATCCATTCCCGCTTACCAGAGGGACTCGGCAGGGATGCCCCTTGTCTCCACTGCTTGTTGCACTCTATTTGGGACCCTTAGCTGCTACCATAAGGGCTAACCAACGGGTGGAGGACATTCCATTAGGGGGATGTCAACATAAATTTTCATTGTTCGCTGACAATATCTTGGTAACTCTGACCACACCAGAGACTTTGATCCCTGCGATTTGGGAACAGATTGAGGTGTTTGGAGAGATGTCGGGTTATAAAGTAAATGAGCAGAAAACAGAGGTCCTCCTCCTCTGTAATTATTTTCCTGCAAGAGATTTAAAAAAGGTGTTTCCCTTCAAATGGCACAAACAGGCCATGCAATATCTTGTGATCAAATTAAGTAAAGACCCCATACATGCTGAACTGCTTAATCTGGAACCGCTTACACAACAGTTAACAGGGGCTCTCTCTCGTTGAACGCAAATTCCCTTAAATTTTATGAATAGGATTGACACTATTAAACAAAATATTTTTCCCTGTATTCTATATTTTCTCCAGACACTTCCTATAACACCTGCAAATTATTATTTTTGGGCATGGGATCGACTAATTTCCCAATTTATCTGGAAGGTAAACCCCTCCAGGATATGATACACTATATTACAGTCACCACAGGAGAAAGGAGGTCTTAACCTCCCAGACCTGAAGAAATAGACCTGAAGACATAGACACATTACTGTTAGAAGATATACAAAACATGACAGCTAAAGGGGAGGTTCTGATAATGGGAGACTTCAACATGCCGGATACAGATTGGTCAATACCAGCAGGAACATTTGCCAGAACTAGACACATAGTGGATTCCCTGCAGGGGGAGGGCCTCAAACAACTGGTACAGCAACCCACAAGAGACAGGGCTATCCTAGATCTAGTACTGACTAACAGGGAAGGGATCACAGATCTCCGGGTAGAAGGTCACCTGGGGCCAGTGACCATCACATGGTATGGTTCGATTTGGCTACTACATCTAAATCATCCCATTCCAAGGCAAAAATATGGGACTTCAGAGGAGCTGACTTTGATAAGATGGCCAACAGAGTTAAGCTAGCCCTGGCAAAAAGAAACACAGGTGAGGGGGTACAGGCAAAGTGGGCAAGCATTAAGGATGCAATACTTGAAGCAACATCCCATTGTGTTAGACAGAAAAGGAAGTGCAAAAGAAGAAGGAAACCACTTTGGTTCTCAAATACAGTAGCAGAAAAGGTCAGAGCCAAAAGGCTGGCCTTCAGGAAATATAAGGGAACACAGCAGGATGAAGATAGGGAGGCATACCAAACTGCCCTAAGGGAAGCAGGGAAGGCAGTAAGGCAGGCAAAGTCCCAAAATGAGGAAACACTAGCACGAACAGTAAAAGAAGGTGACAAGACTTTCTATAGATACATTAGTGAAAGGAGAAAGTCCAGAGGGGGTATTGCTAAGCTTAATGGAGAAAGGGAGCATGTGAGGAGGAGGACCCTGTAAAGGCATCTATCCTAAATAGATACTTTTGCTCAGTATTTACTGAAGAGAAGGTAGGGCAGGCCCACAGCTCAGCATCATGGACACAGGGGAGGGGAGGAGGTGAGCACTACCTTCACAAAAGAAAGGGTCTCACAAGAGCTTGCTAAGCTCAGGGTGGATAAGCAATGGGACCTGATGGCATACATCCCAGGGTACTTAAGGAGCTTAAAGGTGGAACTAGCAGAGCCATTGGCATAACTGTTTAGTGAGTCTCTGAGCACAGAGAGTTCCCAGAAGACTGGAGAAGGGTTATGTGATCCCGCCTCCACAAGAGTGGTAGCAGGAGGAGGCAGGGAACTACAGACCAGTCAGTCTTACCTCAGTAGTGGGCAAGATTTTGGAGGCACCTTAAGGAAAGGATAGTGCAACACCTGGAATCCATAGGGGCACAGGATCCAAGACAGCATGGGTTTACAAAGGAAGGTCCTGTCAAACTAATCTCATGGATTTCTTTGACTGGGTAACCAGAGTGGTGGACCAAAGGGGAGCAGTTGATGTCGCCTACCTTGACTTCAGCAAAGCTTTTGACACTGTTCCACATAGAAGATTGATAAATAGGCTGGGTAGGCTCGGGGTGGGTCAGAAGTTGGTCAAGTGGGTGGCAAACTGGTTGACGGGCAGAAAACAGAGAGTGGTGGTAAATGGTATACAGTCGGAAGAGATGCAAGTCACAAGTGGGGTACCTCAGGGATCAGTCCTGGGGCCAGTCCTCTTCAACATCTTCATTAGTGACCTTGCAGATGGACTAGAGGGTAAGGCTTGTCTGTTTGCAGATGACACCAATATCTGCAACAGAATAGATGATCCAGATGGGGTGGGCAGAATGAGAAGAGATCTGGATAAACTAGCAAAATGGTCAGAAGAGTGGCAACTAGGATTTAATGCAAAGAAGTGCAAAATCATGCACATAGGGAAGAGAAACCCTGAAGCCACCTATAGGCTGGGAGGGAGTGCTAGCAGTCACAAAGGAAGAAAGAGACTTGGGTATCATCATCACTGATGACCTGAAATCATCCAAGCAGACCTCTAAAGCAGTAGGCAAGGCTAGGGGGTGTTAGGTGTATTAGTAGGGGGATCACAAGTCGTAGAGGGAGGTAATAATCCTCTTACAAGACACTGGTAAGGCCCCATCTGAGTACATGGCGTGTATTGAGGCCACACCTCCACAAGGACATTAACCAAATTGAGGCAGTCCAGAGAAGGGCAACCAAATGGTGCAGGGACTGCATCAGAAGACATATGAGGACAGATTAACAGAGCTCAATATGTATACCCTAGAGCAAAGGAGGGAGAGAGGTGATATGATCGAGGCATTCAAACACCTTAAGGGCATTAACAAGGTGAAAGAGTCTAACATGTTTAAATATAAGAAAAATAGCAGGACAAGAGGACACAGCATGAGATTAGAGGGGCCAATTAAGGGGAATGGAGGAAATTCTTTTCACAGAAAGGGTGGTGGATGCATGGAATGGCTTACCACAAGAAGTGGTGGCTATGAATACAGTGCAGGGCTTCAAACAAGCATGGGATAGGCATAAGGGAGCAATACAAATGACTATGAATAGATAGGCCACTGACAGAGCAAAGGCCGATGGCACATTTATAAGGTAGAAAAAGAAATGGACAGACTGGATGGGCCTTGCGGTCCTTATCTGCTGTCAACTTCTATGTTTCTATGTTTCTAATATGCAGAGGCAGCACAATTGAGAACTTTGTTATGTTGGATCAACCCTTTACATACATGTGATATTTCCCTCTTTTCGCAGGAGACTCCTGTTTTTTTTAACTGAACTCTCTCTCTCCCTCCCGGGAAACAAAATCTCCTGCTTAAGTAAAATTCTGTCCAAAATATCCATTCATGTTTTTTCTGGCTGATAAAGACACATAAAAATTAAATTAGTGATGAACAATGTAAGTGATTATACAACTAGTTATTTATTCTTTTAAGTGCTTATTCTTGACAAAATGAAATATTTAAAATGTTTTGAAATGCTTTTTTTCTTATTTTTTGACACCATTTAAGGACAAACTCTTGATGTTTCAGCATCTCCCTACTAGCAGGCCAATCTCCCTACTAGTTTGACCCAAATCTCCCTCTTAAGCAAGTTGGACATATCACATGTATGCTTTATATGACTCACATTGGAAAACCCTAGAACTCCCTTGGGGAGACCTGTTCAGCTTCCCTGAATCTGTCTTTAGCAAGCCCCTCAGATGTACTCCCTTACAGAGTACCCAAAATTTACAAGAGAACCTCTCCAACAGTGGCTTCGGATCTGTGATAAGCACTTGACACCTGTGGAGACTTTATATTTAAGGGCATTTGCCTGTGATTCTGCATTTTTGCCTAGCCAGATGGACAACACCCTCTTGAGATGGCAGGGATTTGAGGTTAATTATGTCTTCAAACTTATAGGGGCGATAGGTCTTCTCTCGTTTGTCTCACTGCAGGCAAGTTACAGGTTACCTTACAAATTTTTCCATAGCTATTTGCAGCTGAAATCACAACTGCATCAATTTGAAGACTCCCTGTCCTTAATAGCAGAAAAACCCTCACCCTTAGTTTTAATAATCCAAACATTCATGAGGAGGGCATCCACAGACCTTCTAATTAACCAGGCATACAAAGCACTACAGGAGGGACTAGGAGATGCAACTGAATCGGTGCGGGGGAGGTGGTCAGAAGAGCTACAGATAGACATACCTGCCCAGAGCTGGAGGAAGTATTTGCTACCTGCTTAAAAGGTCTCCCCTTCACCGTATTGGAGGGAATATGTATGGAAGCTCCGGACTAGATTCTTCCGTACTCCGGCAATACTAGCTAAATATTTAGGGGAGAAGTTGGGTGAATGCTGAAGGGGGTGTGGAAACAGACAAGCAGATCAGAGCCATGTTTTGTGGAGATGCCCGCTCCTAGACACATTTCGGCAAGGAGTAATAAAAGAGCTGACAGACATTTATGAATGTCCAAGTCTGTTCCACCCGATATACATCTTTTACTGTCCCAGAGGACGTCCAGATTGACAGGACCACTTATAGGCAGGTAACAACACTCTTCCTGGCTGCCCACAAAACCATCATACAACTGTGGCGCACTACAACAATCCCTACCAAGGATGCCGGGGGGGGGGTGGCTGTCGAAAAATGGGTGCTGTATCAATTAGAGAACTATCCCAACTTTGTTCCTTGAAAAAAGTGGGAATGGAAATGGCTGTGGATTGAGCGGTGAAAGAAACGTGGTGCCCCCCCCCCCCACTCATGATCTGGGGGGATCCGGACTCCGGAGGGGGCCAATCAGCTGACACAGTCATCCTTGTGGGTTCCCTCCCTCCCTCTTGGCTGTGGTGGGGATGCTGAATAGATTGACCTCTCTCTGACAAAATTTCCAAAAAATGGATTAGAAGTCTTAATCTTTTAGACTAGATGAACAAAAGCAGAGCATATAGAAATAAAAAGAAAAAAACTAAACGGTATAAGCAATCAAATATCATATAATTTGATTTTCTTTTCCTCTTTTCCTTTTGAATTAGAAATTTAATTAGTAATTCTAGTTATCTAAATCTGTCAGTCCCTATATAAGGTATACAATTCACCAGAAAGTTGGAACTGAACAAAATAACAGGACACAGTAAATATTTAAAGATCATATGCAGCGTTTTTTACATATTTTTAAGAAAACCTTAAAAAGTTGCAGTTCAAGTCCTTGTGTCATGATTAGTGGTTCCTGAAAATTTCATGCTGTTTGGTTTTGTAGTTTTCTTTAAATCAGCATTTGTTAACTTGCTCTATAGTGGCTGAAAACAGTGGAGTTTTATATCTGTGTCCTCAGTCAAGCTTAGAGTGCGATGACATCATTTTGGAGTAGATTGCTGTTTGATTCCCAATCAGAGCAGCACTCTGTAGAGTTTATGGTTTGCTGAGCTCTCCAGGTTTCTTACAATCCAGTCTCTGGTTTGTGTTTAGATAGATCAGCTTAAAATATATCATCATCTTCCTTTAAAAAGCTGATCTTTTCAGTTTCAATGCTGAATTGAAGTATTGGAAATCTTCTGTGAGAAATCAGCTTGTCTGTATCACAATCACAGCTCTGTTCTTTTTAATCAAACCTCAATTTTTTTTTCTAACTATGTAACACAGGGCTGTTTAATGAATATAAAATAAATCTAAATTTTGTTCATTAACAGAAAGTTTGTCTTTGATGTAGCCTTCGTCATGTAAGAACAGTTTTTTCATGTCAGATTAACAAACTGGTGCTTGTCACACTCTGCTACAGTATTTCAAACACATGTACTGTCAGAACTCACACATTTCAGTTCTTTGGTGGTTTCTGTGTGAAAATACATCATGTACGTGTATAGCTAAAAACACTGTGTGGCATCCCGATGCAGTGTGTCTCTGCCCCACAGTTGAGGCAGCTGCAGTCTACTGCCGCCAGTTCACTGTGCCACAAGCCCCCTGCCTTCTGCTCCACATTCAAGGCTGCTGCACTCTGCTGACCGCTGTCTTCACCTACACAGTCAGGTATTATGCAGCCTGCTGCCTCCATCCCTTGCCTAAAGAATCAGGACTACTGCACCCTGCCACCCCCTGCCCAAACAATTTGGGTTGCTGCACCCTGCTGCCCTCTCTCCCCTACCCTCACAGTTAGGGATGCTACACCTATTGCCCCATTCCTGTCTCCACAGTCAGGGCTGCTGTGCTGTGCTAAGCCCTAGAGTACCAGGTTCCCTGCCTCCACAGCTGGGGCTGCTGCACCGTGCTGCCCTAGCACCAGAGGTGGGGCTTTTGCTGCACCCTGCTACCCACTTCCATTGCTCCAAATGGTGAGGGCTGCTGCACCACATGTACCCCATCTCACAGTCAGGGCTGCTGTACCCTAATGCCCCATGTGTCCTGCCCCACAGTCAAGGCTTCTGCACCATTCTGTCTTCTATCCCCTGTCACCACTGACAGGGCTGCTGCACCGTGCTCCTTTCTACACAGTTTGGGTTGTTGTGGCCTAGAGCCCCATGCCTCTGCAGTTAGGGCTACTGCACCATGCTGCCACTTGCCACAAGATTCAGGGCATTTGCTGCACCCTGTTGCATGCCTCCACAGTTGAGGCAGTTGCACCCTGCTGTCCCCCTGCCACCAGAGTCCAATCCTTTGTTACACCCTGCTGAGACAGGAACAGGGGGCAACATGTGCAGTGTCCCTGACTGTCAGGGTGAGAGAGAGAGAGTAGCAAGGTGCAGCAACCACAGCTGTTCGGGAAGTGTGCAGCACAAGAGTAAAGGCATTGTGGAGGCAAGGGGCTGTGTGGTGCAGCAGGGCACAATGGTGGCAGGGGACAAAGGACAGTATGGTGCAGAAGCCTTGACTGTGGGGCAAGACACAGGTGGGCATCAGGGTGTAGCAGCCCTGACAATAGCACAGGGTGCACATTGTGCAGCAGCCCACCCCATTTGGGGTAATGGAAGTGAATAGCAGGTTTCAGCAGCCCCAACTGTGGATGCAGGCAGCATGAGACTTTAGGTTGTAGCACAGCACAGCAGCCCTGACTATGGAGATATGAACAGGGGACAACAGGGTGCTGTGGCCCTGACTGTGGGGGTGGGGACAGAGGGCAGCAGGGTGTAGTAGCCCTCAATGTTCAGGCAGGAGACAGGGGTGGTATCAGGATACAGCAGCCCAAACTATGGGACAGGGTGCAGCAGCCATGCCTGTTTGGGACAAGGGATGTGGGCAGCAGGGTGTAGCAAAGGATTTGAATCTGGTGGCAGGGGGACAGCAGGGTGCAACTGCCTCAACTGCGTAGGCATGCAACAGGGTGCAGCAAATGGCCTTACTCTTGTGCTGCACACTTCCCGAACAGCTGGGGTTGCTGCACCCTACTACTCTCTCTCTCTCTCACCCCCTCACAGTCAGGGACACGGCACATGTTGCCCCCTGTTCCTGTCTCAGCAGGGTGTAACAAAGGATTGGACTCTGCTGGCAGGGGGACAGCAGGGTGCAACTGCCTCAACTGCAGAGGCATGCAACAGGGTGCAGCAAATGCCCTGAATCTTGTGGCAAGTGGCAGCATGGTGCAGCAACCCAAACTGCAGAGCCATGGGGCTCTAGAGCACAGCAGGCCATGGCAACCCCCACTGTGTAGAAAGGAGCAGGGTGCAGCAGCCCTGTCTCTGGTGACAGGGGATAGAGGATAGCATGGCGCATAAGCCTCGACTGTGGTGCAGGACAAAGGGGGCATCAGGGTACAGCAGCCCAGACTGTGAGATGGGGTACAGGTGGTTCAGCAGCCCTGCCCATTTGGGGCAGTGGAAGTGAATAGCAGGATGTAGCAAAAGCCCCACCTCTGGTGGCTAGGGCAGCATGGTACAGCAGCCCCAGCTGTGGAGGCAGGGAACCTGGTACTCTAGGGCTTAGCACAGCAGGCCTGACTGTGGAGACAGGAACAAGGGGCAACAGGTGCAGCTTCCCTAACTGTGAGGGTGGGGGAGAAAGGGCAGCAGGATACAGCAATCCCAATTGTTTGGGCAGGGGGCGGCAGGGTACAGCAGCCTTGATTCTTTAGGTGGGGGATGGAGGCAGCAGGGTGCGCAATCCTTGACTGTACGGGAGAAGACAGTGGGCAGCAGGATGAAGCAGCCTCAAATGTGAAGCAGAAGGTAGGGGGCTTGTGGGGCAGGGACTAGTGGCAGTAAACTGCAGCTGCCTCAACTGTGGGACAGAGACAGGGTACATCAGGATGCCACATAGTGTTTCTTGTTATACCTAACATGATGTATTTTCACACAGAAACTACCAAAGAATTGAAATTTGTGAGTTCTGACAGGTGCCTGTCACACTCTGCTATGGTATTTCAAGTACATACACTGTTTGTCAATCTGACATGAAAAACAAAATGTTCTTATATGAATGTATTTATGAAGGCTACATCAAAGACAAACTGTTTCTGTGAATGAACAAAATTTAGATTTATTTTGTATTAATTTAATAGCCCTGTGTTATATAGTTAGAAAAAAATCTGAGTTTTGATTAGAAAGAACCAAGAACTGTGATACAGACAAGCTGATTTCTCACAGAAAAAGATTTCCACTACTTCAATTCAGCATTGAAATTAAAATGACCGACTTTTTATGAGAAGATAATGATATATTTTAAGCTGATCTAAACACAAGCCAGAGACTGGGTTTGTAAGAAACTTGGGAGAGCTCAGCAAACTATTAACTCTACAAATTATTGCTCTGATTGGGAATCTGAAACAGCAAGCTACTCCAAAATGATGTCATCACATTCTAAGTTTGACTGAGAGGACAGAAATGACTCCACTGTTTTCAGCCCCTGTAGAGCAAGTTAACAAATACTAATTTAAAGAAAACCACAAAACCAAAGAGCATGAAATTTTCAGGAAACACTAATCATGACCCAGAGACTTGAATTTCAGTTTTTCAAGCTTTTATAAAAATATGTAAAAACCATTGCACATGATCTTTAAGTTTCTATCAGGAATGTTGGGAGGAACAACAGAGCCTTGGTTAACAAAAATAAGGGCATACAATATATCTACAAAGGAAGAAACATCTACAAGGAGTTTGACTCGAAATAACGGACTGGAGGCCCAACTACAAAAATAACCAGTAAAAATATGAAACAGACATTAAGACTTTGAACTTAAAGGGGAAGTCTCCCATAGTTTCACACCCATATTTTCCCAACTCCTTAAGTGTAACTGTTGTGTTCCTCCTCTAGTTGCCAGCAGTCCTACTGCTGTCCAAATCTAGATTATAAATAAAAATATACAGCCCCCAGAAGTTATCAATGTGTTTGTCCTCCATTTTACCATCAATGCTGCTGGAGGATGATGTCATCAGAACAACTGATAATGGTGCTGCACTAAATGTTGTTCCACCAGTAAACAGAACCCACAATGTTTGGTCCCCCACTTGAGTAATGGGGGAACTCTTTAAGTGCTGTGCACATCCTGAAGTGCAGGTCTAATAGGGACTAGGACCATATGAGTGTCATTCAGCACTGATTTGACATGTATATACAGTATGCCTAAAAGGAAGTGCCTGTATGAGTTGTATTAATGTTTCTGTTAGCAAAAACAGTTTACCCAATAAATGACTCTGGGTACAACAAGAGTCTTAAGTGGCATTATATAGCTGTTTTATTATGTTCTGTGTGTGTTAGCATTCTCTGTTTTGATTGACACCAGCAGTGAGACACAATCTTGCAAAAATGCCCCTTTCCCTTTGTAACTAGGCAGTCAGTGATTGGATGGCTGATGTAAGGCAATAAAGAGTTCAGCTATAACAAGGAATAGGTTACCAGGACATCAGCTGCAGCATATGGAAGAACAGTAATCTAGTGGTTAAAGCACAGTCACAAGAACTGGGAAACTCTGGTTCAAATCCTACTAAAGTCCCTTACTCTCTAACCCTTAACAAGTTCCCCTAACCTCATTGGGAACTGTGATGGCCCCTCAGGTCCATGACTTTAACAGTGCCCCCATTCCCATTATAAATCATCAACAGTGGTGTGAGAGCTACAGCACTTCACTTTGAAGGTACTGAAAACAAGCTGTGGCAGCCCCCCCCCCTTTGTAATGCCAACATTTGAAGTAGGATGTCCCTCACAAATCAGATGCTACACTTCAGCTGTTGTAGGTAAACAAACTAATCAGTCTCAGTGTTTGTATTACTCTGTATTTGCTTAGCTCATTCCTCCCATGTCATATGCATTCTGTGTCTTGGTATCTCCAGTCAGAACCCAGACGTAAGGAGCATTTGAAATGTAAAACAGTACACTTTATAAAGTAAGTGATCTAGCTCTCCACTTTCAGGCTGCTGAAAGGGGAGTGTATAATTTGTGCAAAGGAAGAGTTCAGTCTTCTGTGATCCTTTGGGAAACTGCTCAAGCATACCTTGTAAATGAATCCTCTCAAGGGTGTTCACCTGGTTCACTACAGAGTGACTGATTGACTGCTCGATTGATTGATTGGTTGGTTGATTAACTGATTCAGTCTACTGCTTTCCACAACATGTTACAACTATCTCACAGAGAGAAATGAGCAGTACACAGGGACAGCTTTTCTCTCCTGTGAATGCAATACTATTAGATGTTTTATTTGATGTACATATGCAGTATTAAGGCTACAAGTACCACTCCCTGTGTGAGCTGCATGACAGAACTGTCTTAAGCCATTGCAAACTTAAACCAAAATCAGGATGGACAGCATTGATACCCTTATGTTTTGTTCTGCACTGTTGCTGCAGTGACATCAAGGAGTGGAAGGGGCTGTATTACAAGTGACTCATTTGCATGTAAATGGAGGCTTGCTTGACATTTTACTACCTTGAGTCAGAGCCTCAAACTCTAGATAATGTTTTTGAAACAGAAGAAATGGCTGATCTCTTATTGACATATGTACAGTACTTGATGTAATGTATAATAAATACATCAGACATATCCAAATCATAAATATACAGGCGTCTTCTCCTTTAATTCTCCCTGGAATAAAGGGTACTGCAGATAATGTATCAATATAATTATTATTTATACTTTTATTATATTTATATGATGTATGACATTTAAGTTATGTACTGTCACATCAACTGGAATGTATGTACAGTATATGTTGAATGCTGGAGAAATTGTAAAATCAATAAAAACTTTAAATATATTTAAAAAAAAAAAGATTCCCAGAAAGGCTATGGGGAGAAGCAGCCAAGGGCCATTTTTAAGGAGTCCTCAGATGACTCTGTTAAGGAGTACATGGTCTCCTCAGAGACTGCACTCTTCGACCATAGCTCTGTTGAGGAGCCTTCCACTGAACATAGCTCAGTTTCTTCCGGAGGGCTTCTCTGACTCATTTCAGAATCCATGTCAGTCCTATTTGAGGCAGCCCAGAAGAGGGCCAGGTACCCTCTCATGGACATTTTGGATCAGGACAAATCCCCAGGAGTTGCCTTCCCTATGGCTGAGGCCATTCTGGGACCAGCTCTGGAGCTCTGGCAGCATCTAACATTCTGCCCAACACCCTCGGCCCATATGGCCTGTATGTATGTGGTCTCCATAGGCTCCCTTTGAGGATTTTTGGACTATCTTTCTATGGAGGGTCTGGTCACGGATTTGGTGTTCCATAAATACAGGCACCAGGGGGGCTGGATAAGCCTCTGGACAAGGAATCTCGTAAGATTGACCACGCCGCTAAAAAGGTGTATGCTGCAGCAGCTGTAGGCCTCTGCCATGATGATGGCTAACAGTGGTCACTCCCTGATGGGAGCCTTTGACACTGTCCTAAACTAGAGATACCATCTCTGGGCAAAATATGTGGCTCTGCTTCCTGGACCTCCAGGATACATTTTTGCACATTCATGTCAGTCAGTCCCACCACTGGTACCTTTGGTTCTGCTCGAAAGTGGTCCTGTACCAGTTCCAGGTCATACCCTTTGGCCTCTCCTCAGTGCCCAGGGTCTTCTTCAAATGCATGGCAGTGGTGGCAGCCCACCTGCGGCATCTCAGTGTCAGAGTTCACCCCTACCTGGATGACTGGCTGATAGCCAGTCCATCCAGAGAGGCTGTGAAGAGATCCACAGATCTGGTTCTCTAGGCTTGCTGAGACTTTGATCTGTTAATCAGCCTTGAAAAGTCTGAACTGGTCCCAAAGTAGGTAATCAAGTTTATCAGGGCAGAACTAGATTCCCAGCAGGCCAAGGCCCACCTCCCTGTTGACTGGGCATTGGATCGTACTCCCTTAGCCCGATCATTTTAGTTTGGGCTCTCTCACCCTGCCAGGGATTTCCTCAGGCTGCTGGGGTAAATGGGGTCCTGCACCAGCGTGGTCTGTTGGGCCCACTGTCAGATGTGCCACCTTCGGTGACAGCTGGGCCATCAATGGTCCCAGCGTCTAGCCCACTTGGACCAACTGCTCATGGTGACCCAACCGATCTGGGATGCAATCCAGTGGGGTCTTATCCCGGATTACCTGGAGGAAGGAATCCCATTTATCTGCCCAGAATCAACTGTCACAGTCATGATAGATGACTCTCTGGTGTGGTGGGGAGCGCACTTGGGAGACAGCAGAGCCTGCAGGTCTGATCTCCCAAGGAGTCTCTTCACCACATAAACCTGCTGGAGCTCCATGCAGTGCACTTGGCTCTGATGACATTTGCAGGGCAGAACTTGCTCCCTTCCCTTGTGTTGGGAGGCTGTCCGCACCTGGTCCCTCGTGTGCAGCTTGGGTGCAAATCTCCTGTCAGTCCATGTCACGGGGAGACCAGTCATCTGGTGGACATTCTCAGCCAAGTAGGAGAGGCATTGCATGAGTGGTTCCTGCATCAGAAGGTGGTAAACCATCTGTTCTCCCCATGTGCACACCCTTGGTGGATCTGTTTGCCTACTGGGAGAACACCAGACTGAGGCTGTTTTGTGCACCCCCCCCCCCAGTTTAGGCACTACTGCGGGATGCCTTCATGAGGCCCTAGGGCCCCAGACCTCGTATACACCTTCCCACCCTTCCCTTTGATCCACAAAATAGAGGTCAAGGCCTGGAAGTACAAGATGTGGAAGATCCTGATAGCTCCAGACTGCCACGGTTGTTCTGGTACCTAGATTTCCTCAGCCTCAGCAGCAGACCTCCACAGGGATTGCCTCTCCGCTGAGACTTGCTGACCGGACTTCATCCTGCACTCGGACCTTCAGTCCCTGCATCTCATGGCCTGGTTCCTGAACAGCTAGAGTTACAGGCCTTGGGTCTTTAGGAAGATGCCCTTCACATTGTGGAGGACTGCATGAAAGAGTCAACTTGCAGATGCTGGGCCTTTAAATGGAAGAGTTTCTCCATTTGTTGTTAGGGCAAGGGACTGGATCCCTTGCTTGTCCTGTGGCTTGCATCCTGGACTAGCACTGGTCCCTTTCCCAGCTTGGACTGCAGACTACAACCCTCAAGGTGCACCTGGCAGCCATCTCTGCTTGTCGGGCGTGAGCTGATGACCCAGGAGATGGTGGTCCGGTGCTTTTATAAAGGCCTGGACTACATATCTCCTCCAGTGCATGAACCACCTCCACCCTGGGACCTATTGGTGGTATTGGCGGTGCTCATGGGCAGGCCTTCTGAGCCTGTACACAGGTGTGAGCCGTGACACATTTTGTGGAAGACAGCCTTCTTAGTGGCCCTTACGTCAGCCAGAAGATTGGGGAGCTTCATGCATTCTGAGGAGTCTCCCTACCTCGTCTTCCACAAGTCAAAGTCATCCTTCATTCTAGCTTGAAGTTCCTCCTAAAGGTGGTTTCGGAGTTTCACCTTAACCAGGTGATTAACTTACCAGTGTATTTCACTAGCCCGTCTATAGAGATCAACTGCAGGCTCCATACCCTGGGCTTGCAGAGGGTGCTTTCCTGTTATGTGGAGTGCACGGCTGGAGTTCGGGGACAGGATAAGTCATGGCACTCACCATGCAGAAATTAAAAGCAATGATGTAGGAGTCCAGACTTAAAGTCTTCTTCACCTCATTCGTTTGAAAAAGCCGACAAGTGAAACGTTACAAATGTGCTGTGCCTTACTGTGCTGGGCTTCTGCTGTGTGGTGTTGTTCTACAATAAACTGAGGTGAAGAATAATTTAAGTTTGGACTCCTACATTATTGCTCTTAATTTCTGTATGGTAAACAGTGAGTGGTGAGTGCTGTGACTTATGCTGCAGAGAGTACTGAAACTATCACTTGCACCCATACCTCTGAGTGGCTCTTACTTCACACGTTCAGGGACAGACCTGCCAACTGTTTGCCACTTACTCTAAAACCACGCCTGGCAGGCCAGCAGCAAAGTGGATAGTTGCAAGGTGAATCACTTCTTATATTGACCTCTGCTGTAGGTTGGCTGATAGGGAGCCTCTGATAGAACTCAGGACTCATTCTACCAGCCATACTGCTGCCTCAGTGGCTGCTTTCAGAGATGTCTCCATGAAGAAAATCTGTAGGACTGACCTGGAAGTCAGCTCACACCTTCATTTTCCACTACCACATCAAAGTGGAGTCACACAGGGATGCAGGTTTTGGGACCTTGATTTTCCGATCTCTGTTCACCAAGTAGGGGTGTGTACCTTGCCATGCCAGAGTGTGGATAAGTGAACCATATCTACGCCCCTAGAAGACTCACCTATAACTGTAGATCTCACTTCGAGATAGAGTTCTTGCAGCAGGTAATAACCATTAGGACTATGCCACCAGGCACTAGGACCCCACAGAAAAATTCTAGCTAGTAGTCAAAGGCAGGGGACCACCCCTCTGATGACAGCCCAACCCCCGACATAATCAGTGGTATAAAGGGGTGGTTCCCTGGCACCATCTTAGTTTTTTTCCCTGCTGTTGACCTGTGCATCTCGGCTCCATGGACGCTTCCTGCTTCCAGTCAACTGCTATTTTTGGCACTTCGTGCAGTTACAGTTATTTTTCTTTCTCCAGTTTACCGACTTCGTTGTGTATGTCTACCCAGCCTTCTTCCACAGAGTGGTGAAAATCAAAGAGCGGGTGCAGCAAGCAGATCCCGGCGAAAGACAGCCATTCAGCCTGCATTCTCTGCCTAGGCCTCGACCACAAGCTGGATGCCTTTCACGCACTGCCTCAGCTTCAACAGGAGGACCCACATCCACCACCTGAAGACTTTGAAAGCCTACCTCCTAGAACAACAAGTTGCCGCCATGTAGAAGACCCAATCGGAGCATAGCTCTTCTTCCTGAGCTAGGGGAACTTCCCCTAGAGAGAAGAAATCTTGCGGGAAGCACCATCACAGAGATAAGGATTGGTCCAGGTCAGACTCCCGATCCAGATCTCCACATACGGTATCTGAAAGTTCGACCTCTGGTGAGAGGTTGAACTCAGCCCCTCCAATTTCTCTTGCTCTTCCTGGGTTACCGCCGAGGAAGCCTCCCATCTCTACCCAGATGTCTGACATGGGGTCCTCCGGGCTTGGGCCTTCTAAGGCCCCATTTCCCTGGCTATCTGACCCCACAAATGCTCGCTAGGGTCTCAGCCAGCAGGATCAGCCCATTCTTCAGATGGTAGTATGGAGCCTGTCCATAAGACTATACCCTCTGAGTCGTCAGACCAGGCTACAGCATCCGACGACACCAAGAGTTGTTAGGATCACGAACACCACAAGAAACCATGCTCTCCATCCAAGCCGTCCTCATCTCTGGACCGAAGACAGCCAGCAACACCCTTTGACTCCACCTCTATGGAGCTGGAGCAGACAGCACCCTCTAGGCCATTGCCTGAACCTCGGGATCCCAAGAAGCTTCTGCCCATGGAGCAGACAACAGGGGACCTGACACTGGGCTCTAAGTTACCTGACGACCGGGCTCCAGATACCCCTTTGCTACCTCCCCCTCCAGAGTCCAAAAAGTAGACGCTGGAGGACAACACACCGCCAAACCAGATGCCTGATAAAGAGGAGCCATCAGACCTGACAGCAAGGGGGACCTCAACAAAGGGAAGGACTCCAGGCCCCTCTGGCATCCCCACTCCAACACCGGACCCACCGACAACACCCTTGGTACCCCTGGCTGAAGTCGATGTGCTGTTCACCAGTTGGTGGAATACCAATAAAGGGGACCTTTTGCCTAAGCAGTCAGAGCAGAACTCCACACCCACAGGGACCCTGGCACCAGCTCCGCTGAGGCAACTGATGCCTCCTCCTCGTAAATCATCTTCACCACCTCCGAAACCGTCACACCCAGATAAAGATGACGACAGGAGGGAACCTACCGGATGACGGGAGCACAGTTATCTTCCCAGTCATCCTCCAGATGCCAGAGTCACTTTAGCGGATGCCGGTCCACTTTTTCTGATGATTGTAGCAGACTCCTCCTCCTTTGACTCTTCAGACAACTTGTCTCTTCCATCTCCGGATCCAAGGAAGGAGTCCCCAAGGTCTCCTCCAGACGATCCCACTTTCTTAGATGTGATGAGACACATTCAATTCCTTAACCAGTGGGAGACAGAAGACTTGGACCCCGAGAGATGCCAGCTGGGGAAATTCTTAGGTGCCACTGATCGTAAGCCACAGGTCATCCCACCTTTAGTGGAACCCTCCAAGGATGTCACAGAACTGGCCTGGAAGCACCCTTCCACAAACTCGGCAGTCCCCAAGAAAGCTGATCACTTGTACAGGACCCCAAGGGATGAGCCACATTTAAGTGAGCAGCCGAAAGCAGACTCAGTGGTCCTTACAGCTGCACATGGTGGGGCTCAACAACTGAAACATATGAGCTCCCAACCACTGGATAAGGAGTCCGAAAGGATGGACCAATTTGGCAGTAAGGTTTACTCATCGGCCACAAGTACTGTCCTGTCACTGAACTTCCTGGCACATGTGGTTATGTACCAGAAATCTCTTTGGAACAAAGCTATGGACCGGACTAAGTCACAGCCTGACTCTCCCAACAAGTCAGAGCTGTTGGCAATCCTACAGTCCAGTGCAGATGGTAAGCACATTCTTAGGTGCTCATATGACTCAGCAGACACTGCAGCCAGGGCAGCAGCCACGTAGGTCTGCCTCAGGCACTAGTCTTGGTTGAGGGTGTCGAGTTTCAGGCGGGATCTGCAAGATGCCATCCTAGATGTCCCTTTTCAAGGCTCTGTTCTTTTCGGTCAGGAGGCAAAAAAGATGATCACAGGCTTACAGGACTCAGGAAAGGTAGTTTCTGAGGTCCTCAAAATATACAAGTTAGAGCCGACTCCATCCGCACGTTGGCTCTTTTGGAGGCATCAAGGCCAAAGGGAGAAATGACAACAGCAAAGAGGGGGATACAAAAGAAAATGCCCCCCTCTATCCACATAGACACAGCGATCAAGAACTGCAAAGAATGCCAGAGCTCCTTTACCCACCCCAACAACCTGTGCCTGACTCCCTGCCCACCCCCTCCTCCTCCGGTGGAGCTTCAGGGGGAGACAGTAGGAGGGCAGTTCTCTCTTTACCTCAGAGGTTGGTCCAGTATCACCACAGATCAAGTGGGTACTCCAGATTATAGAAAGAGGTTACACCCTGGAGTTCACTCAAATTCCTCCAGACAACCCACCAATTCCCACCCATTACTCTCCATCCTACGCAGGCCTCATCTGGGCAGAAATCCAAGCCCTTCTGAGCCAAAAGGTGATACAGGCAGCCCCACCAAGTCAAAGAGAAAGAGGTTATTACTCCCATTTCTTCCTGGTTCCAAAAAAGACAGGGGACCATCGTCCCATTCTGAATCTCAGTCAGCTTAACAATTTCATCAAATCAAATACAAAAGTTTCAGGATAGTGACACTGCTAGGATTGCTGCCCATGCTTCATCAAGGGGACTGGCTCTGCTCCCTGGACATGCAGGATGCATATATGTACATCAAAATCCTGCCATCCCACAGAAAACACCTTCACTTTACCTTCCAGGGAGATCACTACCAGTTCCAAGTGCTGCCGTTTGGCCTTTCCTTGGCACCTCAGGTGTTCACCAAGTGTCTGGTGGTGGTGGCAGCAGCTTTCAGGAGGCAGGGACATTACATCTACCTCTACCTTGATGACCGGCTCCTGACAACTCCCACAAGGGAACAGCTGCGTCACACACTGGAAATACTTTTCAACTGTTCCAAGACCTGGGGATTACCTTGAGTCTTCCCAAGTAATCCCTCTGGCCCAGTCAGAGATTACAATACATAGGGGCCATCTTAGACACTATTCAGGAGAGAGCCTTTCTCTCCCAGACAGGGCAGATTGACAAAGCATGCTGGCTTGGAGGGTCATCTCTACAAACCAGACTCCATCCAGAACGGTCCTACAACTGTTGGCCACATGGCAGCTACCATTGTGACAGCACCCTTAGCTCGTCTCCACATGAGGGTTCTCCAGTGGAACCTTAGGGTACAGTGGGATCAGTGTTTGGATGATCTCGAGCAGCAAGTCTGGATTTCCAAGGCAGTGCATCAGACTTTGAAGTGGTGGCTCACCCCCTACCGACTAGAGTCCGGGGCTTCCTCTTCAAGTCCCAGTCCTCAGCAGACCATGACAACGGATGCTTCGGGACTGGGGTGGGGCGCAAATTTCAAAGAAAATCAGACAAGAGGGTCATGGTCTCCTTCAGGATGCAATCTCCACATCAGTGTGCTGGGGATGAGAGCCATCCTGTACGCCTTACAGGCATTTCAGACAGACCTTCTTCCAGGCCCCTTACTGATCCAGACAGACAACATGCCGCTGGTCTTCTGCATCACCAATCAGAGGGGCACACACACTCTCTTATCCCCTTTGCATAGAAGCCATGAGAGTCTGGTACTGGGCAGTGGTGCACAACCAGGAACTCATAGCGGTTCATGTTCTAGTCTCAAGTCTCTGCACCCGCATGCATGGCTCCTGCAGACTTTAACAGGGATAGGTATGGGGTGTCCACAAGGGTGGCAGAGGTCCTTGTAGCCGTGAGGAAACCCTCAACCAGGGCCACATACGCCAGGAAATGAAAGCATTTCTGCCTAAGGGCTTTGGCCTGTTATTTGGACCCATTTACCTGTCAGGTGAATTCAATCCTGGAGTATCTCCTTTCCCTGTCTGATGTGGGTCTTAGCTATTTGTCCATAAAGGTACACCTTTCTGCACTGTCAGCTTATCATGTACCAGTGGATGGCAGGACCCTGGTGCAAATGAACCTGTCCCGCTCCTTTCTATAATACACATTAAACCACCCATTCAGGACCCTATTCCCCCATGGGATCTCTTGTTCATGTTAGAGAAACTTACATTGCCTCCATTTGAGCTGGCTACAAGTTGCGAGCTACGCTTCCTGTCTCGGAAAGCATTGTTTTTAGTTGCCATTACTTCAGCTTGGAGGATTTCTGAGCTTCAGGATCTAATGTGTAAAGAGCCTTATTTGATTTTTCACAGGGAAAGGGTATCTCTGCGTACTAACCCTAAGTTTCTCCCGAAGGTGGTGACCGAGTTCACTCTTAACCAGGACATTCATCTCCCAGTTTATTACCCAGAGTACTCAAATAAAGGGGAGGCCTTGTTGAATACGCTGCATGTTCACAGAATTCTTCATTTTTACATAAACCGTACTCGGTCTTCTAGGAAAACAGAGCAGTTGTTTGTGTCTTTCACCCAGAGAATGTTAGCGGCGCCAGTGACTAAGCAGACATTGTCCAAATGGTTGGTCAGTTGTACTGTGTTCTGCTCTCAAAGGTACAACAAACCTTTACTGGGCTCGGTTAAAGTAAAGGTGTAAGTTCACCCATTAAGTTTTGTTATTGTTCGAATTTCAGCAGTGATAGTTCTTCAGGTTTAGAGTGAAAATTTCATTATGTTGTAGGTTTTCAAGGATGAACCGGTTGCTGCCGCCAGCCAGCTAATCCTTCCCCACTTCCCAGCCTGCTCAGCCTGTCCTGCTGTTCTCCGTGATAGACAGCTTAGCCAGGAGCATCGCAGGACGCACACATACAGGAGCAATATTTTTGTCGCTACACTTAGATTGCATGTCTAGTGAGCCACCGCTTGACCTAATAAGGTTCCCATTAGCCCAGGCTGTGGCTTTAATTTTCCTAATATGCAGCTCCAGTGCAAAAATCATGGAGAAAAAGTAGCTCCCATATACTTGTATGGCACTATCCCTGCGCCTCCTGGCTAAACGCCACGACACGGAGGAGCGGTGCAAGTGGATGGGAGACTAGGGTGGGAAGGGTTTGGCTGGCTGGCAGCTCAGCCAGAGTTACGATCCCTTCCAAAACCTTACAGAGCGTATTAAAATTTTCACTCTTGGCACAGAAGGGCTATCACTGCCTCAGGGGTTCGGGCTGTGAAGCCCGGTATGTAATCTTGCAACTTTACTTTAAAGGTCACTCCACTAGGGGTGTTGCCACTTTGTTTGCATCCTTACGAAATGCCTCAGCAGTGGATCTCTGTGCAGCTGCCACTTGGTGTTCCATCCATACTTTCATTAAACATTACAGTTTGGACATTGCTTCCAGAAGGAGGGCAGGCTTTGGCCTTGCCGTCCTCCAGGGACTACTCTCTTTTGAGCGCTGGTGTTTTTTTCTTTAACCACCACCCTTTTGACCTGAACTGTATCCTTGTACTGCTTGGGATTCTGTCCTAATGGTTATTACCTGCTGCAACAGCTTTATCTCGAAGTGAGATAGTACAGTTACATAAGAACTTACCGTAACAGTAGATCTTCGATAAGAGCTCTTGCAGCAGGTATGCTTTCCCTCCCACCTTTCCCCATGGTTATATACTTTTTTTTTCTCTCTGGGGAATGTTAGAACCTCCTCGGTTCCCCATCCTTTATGCTAGCCTGGTCTCTGGCGGGCAAACTGAGGTGGTGCCAGGGCACCGCCCCTTTATACCATTGGTGACATTGCGACTGACATCAGGGGGGTGGTCCCCCACCTTAGATTGCTAGCTAGAATATTTCTGTGGGATCTTAGTGCTTGGCGGCATAGTCCTAATGGTTATTACCTGCTGCAAGAGCTCTTCTCGAACATCTACTGTTACGGTAAGTTCTTACATAATTGTACTTTCTAGGAGTAGTATATGGTTCACATCCACACAGCCCACCCGGCCTCCCCTGGCAAATGACGTATGGATCCTGCCTGAGTTGTGTAAGCTGTGACATCACGGGGTAGAGTCGGGAGATATACCACCCAGGTGATGGAAGAAGCTTAGCTTAAAGGCATCCGGCCGATAAAATTGTTCCAGTGGAACTGCCAGAGTGTGGATATGAACTGTATGCCACTCCTAGAACTACGGTTGCAGATAAGTAACCTATTCATATCTGACAAATCTACTTTTATCTTTCAGAACACGCAACAAGTTTTTTTTTTTTTCTCAATCTAATTCCTGCCAGATCTGTGATGCTTTTTTAAAGCCAAATGTCACGGGCATCTTTTTTTATCTTGAGGTAAAACTAAATTAAAACATTTATAAAATAGTCAAATTTTGGCAGAACTAGATAATTTACCACCAAATAGAACTGGAAGATGTCTGGAATATTTTATAATGAAAATATCATAGGGTTACAGTTTTGCTCAATTAAATTGCACTGCTACTTTCAGTTTTACATATGGTAAGCTAGCTGGATGCCAAGGACATGTAAAACTTCAGTCACCATTTTGCAGGAGATGTGTTTAACAGCAAGCCTTTCTAGTTAATAAAATGACAGACAGAAATAAATTTGCCATTGTCTCTGTTTTTACGTGCGTTTGAAACAGGGCGAAAATTGAGGAAACCACTAACACACTGACGAGGCTAGAGGGGGATCTGACGACTGTGCAGGACAAGAACTCAGGAGCCAGCAAAGACTTGAGCACTCTTGAGAGAGAGGCACGGGCACTGAACCTCTCCACCAAGGAACTTTCACATCACCTGGACGTGCTGAAAAATTCTAACTTCCTGGGTATGAGTTGGCTCAGCAGAGGGCTGTCCGATTAGTGTGATAGCTGCTTCTGAAAGGAAAGCCTTTCAACAAGCCTGACAACAAAAAGACTTGGCACTACACACAAAAACACGCACACTGAAATGCTCACATACTGTACACAGAGATGCACTACACACAAAAACACGCACACTGAAATGCTCACATACTGTCCACATAGATGCACTACACACAAAAACACGCACACTGAAATGCTCACATACTGTACACAGAGATGCACTACACACAAAAACACGCACACTGAAATGCTCACATACTGTCCACATAGATGCACTACACACAAAAACATGTACACTGAAATGCTCACATACTGTCCACATAGATGCACTACACACAAAAACACGCACACTGAAATGCTCACATACTGTACACATAGATGCACTACACACAAAAACATGTGCACTGAAATGCTCACATACTGTACACATAGATGCACTCATTTACGTAGATACACAAACTCATTAACATACACAGACAAGCTCACACACAGAAATGCGCACATTGACATAAACAGGCACACTTAGATGCATTTACATATGGGCACAAACACTCGCATATTCACACATAGACACACTCACATACACAATAAAAAATACACACACATACGTGCTTATATACACATATTCACAGACATGCTCCCATATGCACACATGCTCACATACAAACCCACCCAAACACAAACAAACAGTCTCACATACACAAACACGCAGGCGTGCTTATAGACACAGACAATTATATACACAAACGCATAAAAACGCATATATACAAAACCGGCTCAGTGGCTCGGCAGTAGCACTGTCACCCACCCTACAGGTGACCCAGGTTTCAGAGCAGACTCGGGTCACTGGGTGTCGCCGAGGGAGAGAGAATTGAGTGTCCCAAGGACTGCTCTCATCCCTCGGGGTGGTGGAACAAGCCATCTCGGCCTCTGACTACCACCAAGTGGACCTCTGGTGCTAATGCAGGTGGGAGCAACTGGTTCTGTAGTGCATATGTGCCCCCACAATCATGCAGTTACATTCCCCAGGGCAGGGGCTTGTAGGAGAAAATGGAAAACTGAACCAGGCAGGCTTCATGAAGCCCTCTCTGTTCCCTTTTGGCCAGTGCCATTGCCCGGTCCCCAGATCAAGGTGATTGTGTGGACCATGGGGAGGGGTGACCATCCCCCTCCTGGCTCCGCCACAGGGACAGTCCATGGGGGAAAAGCTTTGGCAGTACTGAGGGAGGCCGTTGTCAGCTGGGAAAAGTGGGGACAGTGCTGAGAGTCTGCCCACCTGGAACCAGCCAGTTAAAAGCTTTATGGGGGGAAAAACACGTAGGCAAGATACACATAGACACTGACATAAACAGACTCAAACACAGACATGGTCGCATACAAAAATACATATGCAGATGCACACAGATATGCTGACATACAGTAACAGTATTGTGGCAACAGAAAGGACTTTGGGGTCCCCTCTTGTCCTGCCTGCCTCACAGCTGTGATCATACCACAAGTGAACTATGGACATACTGGTACCTCTTAATCAGCATTACCCCTACCCCTTATCATGTGTAACCCTCAATGCCATTTTTGCTCAGGAATCTGTCTAGTTCTACTTTAAAAGTCTGAACAGTGCTACCTTTGGTGACACCACTGGGTAGGGCATTCCACCTTGTAACCACCCCCTGGGTAAAGTAATGCTCTCTCTTTTTGTTTTATTATTATATTTTCTGTAGTTTTTGCCCAGTTTTCTCCCCTGTTCCTCGGGTCCGCAGCACACGGGTGTTGTACATGCGTGGAGTTGCATGCATGTCCCGTGATGCCAGCTCAGCCTCTTCTGTCCATTCCCATGGCTGTCACCGGAGCTACTTCAGGTCGGCGCTGCCATCCAGTGGCCGGGGAGCCTCCTGTCCCTCCCAGGGGGAGAGAGCTGCCTTGCAGAGGCTCAATCTCGTTCCTCGCCCCCCCCTCCAGCCGACCCCCAACAACCTGGGCTCATCCCCAAACTGGTCTGCCAGTGCAGCTCGAGATGTGGTGTCCAGCGCCTCAACACTCAGCGTTACCAGGCCAGCAATGTAAAGTAATGCTTTCTAATGTTTCCCCTCGCCACCTTCAGGCGCATGCCCTCTGGTTCTGCTTGCATGCGCCAACTCAAACTCCTGTGTATACTCTATCCTGTCTATCCCTTTAGCATTTGGAACAATATGATCATGTCCCTGGCCCAGCCTTCTCTCCTCTAGACTGAATAAATTGAGGATGTCTAATCTCTCTTTATAGGTCTTGCCCTCTAAGATGCTAATTAACTTGGCAACACTATACTGTCATCTCTTCAATGTTCTTACTGTACTGGGGTGATCAGAAGTGGATGCAGTACTTCAGGGGTGGTCTAACCAAGGCCCTGTACAAGGGGGAATCACCTCCCTCGACCTGTTCCTGATGCATCATGACTTTCCGTTTGCTCTTTTTTTTCAGCGTACTTTTAATCCCCCTTGTCACTGAAGCTATCCCTTCAGTCCTATCAACTCCCCGCTCCATCCCATCCCTTCTGGGGCCGTGTTTGCTCTCTTAGCTCTGGTAGCTTATTGCCTGCAGTACTTCTGCTTGCTGTCCACAGTAACCCCTACATCCTTTTCCTTGCTTGTGCTGTTCTAGGTATTCTGTGTGCAGCCCAGATTTCTTACTCCAGTTGTTGTACCTTGCATTTTCCCATGTTAACTGTTGACCCACATTGCAGTCTCTACTCCCCTGTAGTGCACCCCTCTTCATTCTCTGCTGTGTCCATTCTTCTTGCCAATTTAGTGTCATTAGCAAACTTCAGCCTATAGAAACACAGCACCAGAATGCTCACTAACACAGACAGACAGACACACACACACACACACACACACACACAATTTCATATACATACAACCATGCTCAAACATGCTTATGCAGATTTGCTCATGTGCACAGACACATTCACTAACAGTATGCAGACTCACAAAGACACACTCACTTGCAGCCACAGACATGCTCTCATATGCAGACGCTCACAAACACACTTATGCAAATGCACACATACTGTACAGACACACATGCAGACACAAACGCACCCACGCTCATATATGCTGACCCTCACAAACACACATACTCGAATTCAGGCGCAGATACATGCTCACATGTGCACACACCCACAAACACACACAGTCACATATGCAGACAAACTCTTGCATATGCAGTCATGCACACAGACAGGTTCAAATTTGCAGTTGTGCACTCAGACAGGTACACACATCCAGACTTTCACACAGACAGGTTTACAAATGCAGATGATCACACAAACAGGTTCACATCTGCAGACATGCACACAAGCAGGTTAGGCTCACATACACACATGCGTGTTTAAACATACATACCAATACGTTTACATGTGCAGATTTGTACACAGATGTGCAAATATGCGAAAATGTGCACAGATTCACATGCACAGAAATGCACTCACACAGGTTTAGACATGCACAGACACATGCTTACATATGCAGACATGCACACAGACAGGTTTACATTTTCGGACACATAGACATACAGATTCAGATATGCAGACATGCACACAGTTAGGCTCGGCATATGTATGGACTTGCTCAGAAACAGCTTCATATTTGTAGACATGGGCACACAAAGGTTCACATTTGCAGATATGCACACAGACACATGCTTACTTATGCAGACATGCACACAGACGTTCATATTTGCAGACATGCACACAGGTTCACATTTGCAGATGTGCATTCAGACAGTTTCACGTGTGCAGACATTCAAGCAGCCGGGATAATGTGCAGGCACACAAACACACTCCTGTGTGCAGATATGCGCACAGATTTGTGCAGACATTACACAGACAGGTTTATACATGTAGACATGCACACAGATTTACATGTTTGAACAGAGAGGCAGATTCACATGTTCAGACACACAGACATATTCACATACTCAGACACACACGCAGGCTGACATATAGATACCCACATGCGTATACACAGACCCTTATGCCCACAAACACTCAAACATGTTCAGGCACACAAGCACAGGCAGTGGGGAGGGGTTAAGGATTTTTGTGTGTGTTTATAAATTTAGTACTTGTGAAAGCAGTGGAAACTGAAGCCCTCAAGTTTATCCACATGACAGGTACAGCACGGGTAATCACAGTGCAAGCTTTCTCACACTGCCCCACCAATACACCTCATCTCTAATATGGAGGGATTGTCATGTAGGTGAGGAGATAGCTCTGACTCTATTCCCATTCATGCATTAGCCTGTCGAGGTACATTCCCAACAAGGGTGCCAGTTGTGTTGGTGGTTTTGTGAAATAGACACCTGCCCACTGGAAACTGGACTGAGACAACCACGACCCATTTCACCCAATGAATGGCTCTGGGGTGATGATGGCTTTCGACCACTACCAACCTGGGCTGGATTTGACCCGATGACCTGGAGGTGAAAGGCTCCTTAACCCATTACCAGTACAGTGAACCATTCAGTTCCCATCAAGCACAGGAAGTGTGCTGTGGCAGTCCAGGCACTGAATTGTGAATCATGAGATGCCCAGGGTCTGACTTCAGTTGCCAGTAGGTCACACTATTTCTTTCCCACTATAATCTGTGATTTAAAATGCTTAGCAGTGGTAGTACTACACCTAAAAAACATCTAATTGTCATCTTGACTCACTGTGTGAACCTCATTAAGTCATTCTCTGTGCTTCAGACCATCCCTGCTGTAAAATTCAGTAAAAGCATGACCCCCTCACACACACACACACCAAAAATGAGATGCACCACAGTTGGGCTGTCCTGGGTAAATAAATTGTATTATAGATTACAGGAGCCTCCCTGACCAATCAGAGTCCTCCCTTCAGTTGCGCGTGGTACTCTGATAATCATAAGAGTTCCTCATGCACTGAGCCACTATAATGGGCTTCTCTCTCAGCATTTTAAATACATGTTTTTTTTTTTTTATTTAATACAGTTAGTGATCTGTAGTTAATTTATGGGTCCATTTGGTGGGGCCTCTTCTGGATCTAAGAATGTCCCCTCTTGCATCCTTAGGACCACAGAACTGCACGCCTTCGGTTCGCAGTCCTCTGGTCCTAAGAGGTCCTCCAAAGGGACCCATAAACTTATAACAAAAACAAAATCTAACAGAGGATTAAATTCTGTTATACAAGGAAACAATGTTGTGTTTTGGTTTCAAATAAAATTAGTCTTTTAGGGGAACTGATGGCCTCTCTGTGAAGACAAAGTTGCAAGGGATAACTCACATTCGGGTGATAAACATTTCATTGATCACAGAGTTTGGAGGTGGGGATGGCTACTGATAACATTACTAAAACAACAGGAAAATGAAATATAACCATACTAATGGAACCACGGAGAGCTGAAACCCCCTTTTCCATACTTCAGGTGCCTATGACAGTATTCAAAAGTCCTACGACCAGTCAAGGGAAGCAGAGAGGAAGGCAAATGACTCAACTGTCAGTCCCCACAGTACAGTGAGCCAGTCTGCTGACACTCGTGCCAAGACTGAGCAGCTGATGTCTGAGAAGAAGAATGATTTCAACCGGGCCAACGCCGCAAGCAGGCGTGCGCTGAATGATCTGTCTGCAAAAGCGCAGCTCCTCGACATAGCAATGATCAACGAAAAGGTGGGGCATATACGTGTGTGTTTTGTGTATTTGGTATGTGTTTGTAAATGTAGTTCAGAGGAGTGAATGTTTGTAGATGTGATAATCCTTAGAAAACTGGATAAGTTAAAGATCGGTATACTTTTCTTGTAATATCTGTGATGTAACACCTCTTGTCTTGGGACCCCACTGCAAACAAGACCTTATATTAGTATTAGTAGGTTATATCCCTGATCCTGTGTTAGATATATAAATAAAAAAATACAGACTATTTATAGAAGATTATGATGCACCTTATTGAGCCAACAAAGACATTGCAGACATCACAATACACAGACATTCTGGACAATGCAGGTCCCTTCATCAGGTGTTTTTCACAGGCTGAGCAGAGGAAGCAGGTGTTCTGCAAATTGCATTTCTCTAGGTATAACACCTACTTCCTCTGCACAGACTAATATACCTAATGAAGGGGCCTGTGTGGCCCTGAAAGCTTGTGTACTTTTTAACATGTATGTTCAATCTTTTATTTGGTTCAAAGAAAGGTATCATAGGCCCTGTTTACACTACAGCACTGTAATTTAAAATATTTTTAAATACGGATTAATTACTGTGCTGTGGCATCCATGTTGCTCTGTCCGCACTGTCACTAGCGTGTTGTAAACTGTTATTAAAAATGGTTTACTGCATCCGCACTACTGCCTCGGGACTGGATTAACTATCAGACAGTTCCAAATCTGGACCGTTCAGCTTCATTAAAGGGAACCGTGCCAGAATATCCGCACTGCAGGTTAGTCCGATTTAACTCCGGAACCGTTTTTTAAACCGTGCTCAAGCCTACCTCGAATCAGGGTTTGAGCACGGTTTTCCAAAACGGTTCTGAAGTCAGTTGTGTTCAGTGCGAACGCAAACCTTGCTTGCAGCTACTTAAAACGTTTTACGATGGATAAAATGCTTTAAGTAGCCCAGTGTGAACAGGGCCATAGACTTCTACATGGCTTCTTTACGTATTTCTTGATTTATTTATCCCATATGGTATCCAGGTCTAAACCCAGTGACACAAAGTGTTGTTTACAGTGCGGTCCCCTTATAAGATAGCACAATAACTTGTCTAACATTTTCAAATAAATAAATAACAGTTAAACAATGCATTGATTGTACACTCTGATGCAGCTAAAAAGTACAGTATGGCAAATGCATTTACAACTCACAGGTGAAGAAGAAGGCAAATGCTCTCTATCCCTCTATCTGTACTGCTTCCTCCCCCCTCTTCTGTGAAAGCCCACTTCATGCCCACAACTCCCACATCTACTCATGCACCTGAACCCGCACTCCAACCCCAGCCCTGGTCCTAGCGCTCCACATATGTACTATTGTTGATCATTCATTCTTATCCTGTACTTGATTCCTGTCACTGTTTGCAGTCTTCCCCCAGTCAGGAAAGACATACTGAACTGGTAGCAGGTTGTTTCCAGATGTGTCCTGGGGAGGGGATGAGGGAGCAAACAGTATAAAACAACAGTACAATAAGGTGCACACGTAATAACTTATACAGTAGCACTGTAAATGTACAGAACTACAAGGGTATATGAGCACGTAAAAAAACAGGATAATCAATACAACCGCACCAATCCGGGTAGGTACAGTTTAAACTTTGCCAGTATATAATAACCAGATTAGGAGATACTCTCGTGGAAAGGGGAACCCATGGGGGCAGTGGACCATAGGAGCAAACATTTCTGCAGAAGGGTAGGGTTAGGAAGGATCAGAGGTGTTTGCAGGAGTGAGCTGAGAAGTCCCAAAGGAGAGACTTGAGAGTGGAGAGAGATTACTCTGCCCATCACATACTATAGGCCATTCAACTGCTGCTTTATTATGCCTGTTTTTGCACATTATTGTAGGGGCTTCCTATTTGATTTTATCCCATTTTGTTATGCTTTTCGCTATTTTATTTGCTTTTACTTATTTGTATGTTTTTTTCTTCATTCTTCTTTTTCCCTTATACCCACCAACCAGGATGCCTCTGTAAATGAGCTGCCTCACAGCTTCATAGGTCTTTTTTGGTAAAACTTTTTAATTAATAAAAACAATACCATATCATTCAAGCTGGAGCACAGTTTCAGTACACATGCCAAGAGAAAACATTAGACAGTTTAATGTGAACGGATCATTTCATTTCTGAAATACTGTTAAGTCCAGAGGCTCTGTTTAAAAAGTCATTGTGTATTATTAGGCAGTCTAGAGTTCAAATAGAATTTCATTCCAGAGTTGAGGACTGGTGACATTATGTTTGTGCGCATATGTGTGTTTGCACATATACTGTAGTAAGTAAATGTGTTTCTACATATGGTGTGTGTGTCTATAGATAGTATGTCTTCAAGGGTGTTTGAACTGCTGTGGGGAAACTCAGCGAATCCTGACCAACATTAACAGGGTGGTGCTGTGGCAACACTCACAGGGAATCCTGAGTGACATTAATGGGGCTGTTCTGTTGAGAAATTCACAGTGAATCCTGGCTGACATTAACAGGGCAGTTCTTCTGGGGAACTCTTTCAGTGACTCTTGGCTGACATAACAGTGAATCGGGCCGACATTACAGTCAGCCCTAACTGACATTAATGTTGCTGTTCTGTGGGGAAACTCATCCTGTGGGGAAAACTCAGTGAATCCTGAGTTACATTAACAGGGCTATTCTGTGGGGAAACTCACAGTGAATCTTGAGTGTTAACAGGGCTGTTCTGTGGGGAAAACTCATTGAATTCTGGCAGACATCAACAGGGCTGTTCTGTGGGGAAACTCACAGTGAATACTGAGTAACATTAAAGAGCACCTTTCATAGTGCTCAGGACAAAAACAGTATATCATAGAAGTTTGACGACAGAAAAGGACCATACCAGCCCATCTAGTCTGCCCTTTTTTTCCCCAACTCCTCCCCTCCCTGCAGCCCCACCCTCCCCAATACTCAGCCCCATATGCTTGTCCCATGCCCTCTTTAATTCTTCCACCAATTTAGCCCCCAGCACTCCATCTGGTAGTCTGTTCCAGGGCTCCACCACCCTCTCCATGAAGAAAACGCCCTCTCACATTGCCCCTGTATATTTTTCCTTGCAGTCTGAGGCTGTGCCCTCTAGTTTTGACCCCCTCCTTCCTCTTAAGTAAACCCTCTTCTCTCTTTTTACTGAGCCCCTTTATATATTTAAAAGTTTCAATCATGTCTCCCCTTTCCCTCCTTGTCTCCAGCATGTACAGATCCAGCTCCTTACACCTCTGCTCACATGACTTTACCTGCATACCCTGCACCATGTCGGTTGCCCTTCTCTGAACCCTCTCCATCGCATCTATATCCTTGTGGAGATGTGGCCTCCAGAACTGAACCCCATACTCCAGGTGCAGCCTCACCATGGCTTTGTAAAGGGGCATTATTACATCCCTCTTTCTGCTAGTAATGCCCCTGCCTATGCATGCCAACATTCCATTGGCCTTTCCTGCCACCCTGCTACATTGGATTCCTACCTTAAGGTTCGAGGAGACTATGATCCCCAGATTCCTCTCCTGTTCTGTTACTTTAATTTCCTCCCCACCTAGGGTGTACTCTGCTCTTCTGTTCCTACTCCCCAAGTGAATCACAGCGCACTTCTTGGCATTAAATTTCAGCTGCCACACCCCAGACTATTTTTCAAGCGTCTTTAAGTCCTCCCTCATGTCCTCCACCCACCCTGGGTGTTCACCCTATTGCATATTTTCGTATCATCAGCAAATAGGCACACCCTCCCCCTCAAACCCTCAGCAATATCACTGATGTAGATGTTGAAGAGAAGCGGACCCAAAACTGACACCTGTGACACTCCACTCTTCACTCTCACTGTCCTGGAGTGCACCCCGTTTATTCAATTCAATTCAGTTCAATTCAATTTTATTTTTAACCAGGAAATACACCATTGAGATACTCATTGCAAGGTGGTCTGGTCCTGGGTGGACACACATAGTATACATAAAAGGAAAACACTACAGATTTATACAATAGTTCACACAATACAGTGGGTAATACATAACAAGGTACAGTCAGATTGCTCAGATTTTTACGTATCTACATACGTGCAAGCAGCTAACTGCATAATACGATTGGAAAAAGAAGGAGGTAAGGGGGAAGGTAGAGCATGATCCATAAGGTGAGGTAGGAATAGTCGAAGATAAGTAGGATGAGGGGGGGAAGGTATAAGGGAGAGAGGCTCAGGGAGAAGCACCACCCTCTGAGTTCTTCATGACAGCCAGGCCTCCAACCAGCTAGTTATTTTCCAACCCAACCCCAGGCTTTCCATCTTGCTCACCAGCCTCCTATGGGGGACGGTGTCAAAGGCCTTACTGAAGTCCAGATAGGCCACGTCCACGGCCCCCCCCCCCCAGTCAATCACCTGAGTCACCCAATCAAATAACTGAATTAGGTTTGTCTGGCAAGACTTCCCCATCGCGAAGCCATGCTGTCTGCTGTCCTGCAAGCCACTCTCCTCCAGGTAATCCACCACCCTTTCCTTGATTAATGCCTCCATTACCTTCCCCACCACTGACGTGAGGCTGACAGGTCAGTAGTTCCCCTTCACTTCCTTACTACCTCCCTTGTGTAAAGGCACTATGTCTGTCCTCTTCCAGTCCTCCGGCACTCTCCCTGTATCCAAGGACAAGTTGAAGAGCCTTTCCAAGGGTGCAGCCAACTCCTCCTTCAATTCCCTGATCACCCTGGGATGTAGCCTGTCAGGCGCCATTGCCTTGTCCACCCTCAGTCACTCTAGCTTTGCCCTAACCCTATATACAGTGAATGGGCTCAGATCCACCCATTTGCCCTCCTTCCTATTTGACTTTAGGTCAGGTCCCCTACTGTTCTCCTCCTCAGTGAATACCAAGCTAAAGTACTTATTTAATAACTCTGCTTTCTCACAGTCCCTTTCCAATTTTATTTCGCCCTCATCGTAGTAATACCCTGCCTTGCCCGTCTCTTCTTCCTCACATAGCTAAAAAGGTTTTATCCCCTCTTTTGGCCTTTTTTGCTATTTTCTCCTCAGTATTGACAGATTGACAGATGATACCCAACATGGCTTTAGAAGGGGAAGGTCATGTACCACAAATCTGGGGACCTTCTATGAGAGCATTAGTGACAGCATAGACAAGAATTGTCCAGTGGATATTATCTATCTAGACTTTAAAAAAGCTTTTGATAAAGTATATCACGTCCTATTAATTAGAAAATTGTTCAAGATGGAATTCAATAGCTATATCATCAGATGGGTTGAGGGATGGTTAAATAATAGGTTGCAGAATGTTAGAATAGTGGATACTACCTCTGGTGACATTCCAGTGACCAGTGGTGTTCCACAGGGCTCTGTATTGGGCCCTGTACTCTTCAGTTTATTTATAGGGGACTTACTCTTGGGTGTGTCCAGCCAGATCAGTAAATTTGCAGATGACACTAAAATATCATCTGAGGTGGATAGTGATTTAAAAATGAACAGACTTAAAACAGACCTCCAAATTATTGAGACATGGCCCCAGGAAAACAATATGACTTTTAATACCGAAAAGTGCTCAGTTATACATTTAGAGAAAAGAAACCCAAATGCTGAGTACACCTTATGCAATTCTAATATTAAGATAGTGCACATAGAAAGAGACTTGGGCATCACTGTAAATAATAAATTTAACTGGAGTAATCAATGTAATAAAGTCACCCAAGTGGGCAATCGTATTATGTCTGCCATTAAAAAATAGTTTATTACACGTAACAAAGAATGTATTACTAAGCTATACGGGTCTTATATTCAACCCCACACTGACTATGCAGTCTCTTTCTGGGCTCCATACCTGGAACAAGACAAAGAGTTTACAGAGGAGAGTAACAAAATTAATACCAGAAATAAAGGGTTTGCCCTACCAAGAAAGGGTGACATTCCTAGGATTATACGACCTGCAAAGAGATGAGATAGATGGGATCTACTACTGTTATTTAATATTTTAAATCATGAGGGTCTTAAAGACGTTTGTAATTTACAACTCTCAGATAAAAAGCATGGATTACAATGTAACAATAGGCAACTTCAAATCCCAAGGGCCTTTACAAATAAAAGAAAATATTATTTCACTCTTAGGTCAGCCGAACTATGGAACACCTTACCTCAACATATAGTGGAACCGTCATCACGTAAGCAATTTAAAACTGAATTGGATAAGTTCCTTTTAGGGAACACTTTGTAGATACCCCCAACTATTGTGGGGAAAGTGGTCTCGATGGGCCTAGTGCCTACTTCTACTTTTTCAAACCGAGTAATACCGAGTATCTGCTTTTGCTCTTCTGATCTTCCCTGCCATACTCCTCTTTTCCCTATACTCTTCCTTATCTTCCTTGCTGAGTGTCCTCTTAAATTTTCTGAAAGCCCTCCTCCTTTCCGTGACTGCCCCGCAACCTCCTTTGTAAACCAAAGCGGTCTCCTCCCCTTTTTGTTCTTCCTAACCTTTTTTATGCACATTTCCACATCTTTTAGTACCCCTCCCTCGACAGCTTGCTATAACTCCTCCACTGCCCCTATATTCTGTGTACCCTCCATTGTCTCCCTTACTAGCCTTCTCATCTTGTTAACGTCCGTGCATCTGGTCCATGACTGTAGTACTGGTTTTACTTGTCTCCCTCCCTGCCCTGACCCTGAACATTACTGTGCTGTGGTCACTGTTGCCCAAGGCTTCTCCCACCTGCACCTCCTTCACACTCTCCACATTTGTCAGGACCACATCCAGCAGGTTGTTGCCCCTTGCCGGCTCCCTGACTAGCTGTTGAAGGAATACCCCCTGAAACACAGCTAGTATCTCCCAGCTCCTTGACAATGCTGCCTCCAGGATTTCCCAGTCTACATCTGGGAGGTTTAGGTTCCCTAGCAGCATTAGCTCTCCTTTTAGGGCCAGCCTTGTGACTGCCTGAATTAATTGTTGATCACCCTCCTCCCCTTGCGTAGGTGACCTGTATACCATCTCCAGTTGCAAGGATTCTTCCGTCCTTCTGCCTAGCGTTACCCACAGTAGCTCAGTCTCCCCATCCTCCTCTTGTCCTTCAGTTACACTTGTGCCTTCCCTGATATATAAAGCAACTCCTCCCCCCTTCTTACCCTCCCTATCCCTTTTGAACAGTCTGTAACCTGGGATAGACATTTCCCAGGTGTGCAGCTCTGTCTGCCAGGTCTCGCTTTTACCTGCTATATCTAGTCGTTCATCCCCCATGATGACCTCCAAGTCCACCATCTTATTTGCTAAGTTCCTGGCGTTGGCTGCTAAGCCTTTCCACCAGGTTCCCTCTCCATTCCCCTTTTCTCCCTCATGCCCAGTAATTTAGCACTATACTGGGATATATATATATATATATATATATATATATGTTCCTTACCTGCTCCAGTGTCAGTGGGAGCCAAAAGGAGCATTTTAAAACTGCTAAATTTAATGATGGAAGGGATCGTAATTCTGCTCCATGCAGCTGAGAACTGCAGATCCCTTCCACTTACTTGTGTTCAGCGCCACCCACACTAGCACCTATTCTGATGTTTTACATGGAGAACAGGGGGACGTGCTCCATAGATTACTATTGGAGCTGATTTGTATATCTGTTTTTTAATAGCTCAGAGTTCTGAGTCATATAAAACAAAGGCCACTGTTCAACTAATAAGGCAGATGGCTAGCTCGCAATAACAATAAAAGCGCAGTGCCATGGAGAAACTCAGTTAATCCTGAGTGATATTAACAGGGTGGTGCTGTAGGGAAACTCAGTGAGGCCTGGGTGACAGTAATAGTGCTGTTCCATAGGAAACTCATAGTGAATCCTGGCCGACATTAACAAGAGAGTGCATTAGGGAACCTGACAGTGAGTCCTGGGTGACAGTAACAGGGTGCTGCTGTAGGAACCTCACAGTGAGTCCTGGGTGGCAGTAACAGGGTGGTGTTGTTGGAAAACTCAGTGAGTCCTGGGTGACAGTAACAGGACAGTGCTGTTGGTAAGCTCACAGTGAGTCCTGGGTGACAGTAAAAGGACAGTGATGTGGGGAAACTCACAGTGAGTCCTGGGTGACAGTAACAGGATAGTAGTGGGGAAACTCACAGTGAGTTCTGGGTGACAGTAACAGGACAGTGCTGTGGGGAAACTCATAGCAAATCTTGGATGACAGTAACAGGGCAGTGTTGTAGAGAAACTCACAGTGAGTCCTAGGTGACAGTAACAGGACAGCTGTGTGGGGAAACTCACAGTGAGTCCTGGGTGACAGTAACAGAGCAGTGCTGTGGGGAAATTCACAGTGAGTCCTGGGTGACAGTAACAGGGTGGTGCTGTAGGGAAACTCACAGTGAATCCTGGGTGACAGTAACAGGGCAGTGGTGTGGGGAAACTCACAGTGAGTCCTGGGTGACAGTAACAGAGCAGTGCTGTGGGGAAATTCACAGTGAGTCCTGGGTGACAGTAACAGAGCAGTGCTGTGGGGAAATTCACAATGAGTCCTGGGTGACAGTAACAGGGTGGTGCTGTAGGGAAACTCACAGTGAATCCTGGGTGACAGTAACAGGGCAGTGGTGTGGGGAAACTCACAGTGAATCCTGGGTGACAGTAAAAGGACACTGGCATGGGGAAACGCACAGTGAGTCCTGGTTGACAGTAACAGGGTGGTGCTGTAGGGAAACTCACAGTGAATCCTGGGTGACAGTAACAGGGCAGTGGTGTGGGAAAACTCACACTGACTCCTGGGTGACAGTAACAGTATGGTGCTATGAGGAAACTCACAGTGAGTCCTGGTTGACAGTAACAGGGTGGTGCTGTGGGGAAAGTTCCAGTCAATCCTGGGTGACAATAACAGGACAGTGGTGTGGGGAAACTCCCAGTGAGTCCTGGGTGACAGTAACAGGGTGGTGCTGTGGGGAAAGTTCCAGTCAATCCTGGGTGACAATAACAGGACAGTGGTGTGGGGAAACTCCCAGTGAGTCTTGGGTGACAGTAACAGGACAGTGGTGTGGGGAAACTCACTCTGAGTCCTGGGTGACTGTAACATGGCAGTGCTTTGGGGAAACTCACAGTGAGTCCTGGGTGACATTAACGGGACAGTGGTGTGGGAAAACTCACACTGACTCCTGGGTGACAATAACAGTACGGTGCTATGAGAAAACTCACAGTGAGTCCTGGGTGACAGTAACAGGGCAGTGTTGTGGGGAAACTCACAGTGAGTCCCAAGTAACAGTAACTGGGTGATGCTTTGGGAAACTCACAGTGAGTCCTGAGTAACAGGGCTGTAATGTGGGAACCTCAAAGTGAATCCTGCGCTATAGTAACAGGGCTGTACTGTGTGGAAACACAAAGTGAGACCTGGCTGACATGATCAGGGCGATGCTTTGGGGAAACTTACAGTGAATCCTGACATTAAGGAAGGAATACTAGTTGCCACCGATGAGTGTGTTAGGCTCAGAGGGAAGAACACAAGGGCCGAAGCGCCCAGCTGGTTCAGTTCTGCGGTTGCCAAGGCAGTAAGGGAAAAGAGGTTGGCCTATAGAAAATTCAGGAAGACCAAGAGGGAGGTGGATAGGGAAAATTACCTAAGGTTGGCTAGTGAGGCAAGTAAGGAAGTACAGCAAGCAAAGGCACAGAAGGAGCTTCGAATAGCTGAAGGAATTAAGAAGGGGGAGAAGGCTTTCTTTCACTATATAAGTGAGAAAAGGGACAAGAAAGAAGGGATTCTTAGGCTTAAGAGAAGTGTGGAGTGGGTGGAGGATAATGGAGGAAAAGCAGAGATACTAAATGAATACTTCTGTCTTCACCAGTGAGAAGGACGGACCAGTGCCTTCATTAGGGAAAAGAGGAGGGGGGGGACGACACAGACATAGTGATAGAGGAGGATAGAGTGAGGGCGGGTCTGCTGGCATTGAAAGTGACAAATCACCAGGCCCGGATAGAGTACATCCAAGGGTACTAAAGGAACTGTCTGAGGAGCTGGTAGGGCCACTAGTTGACCTATTTAATAGTTCACTAGAGTCAGGCGTGGTACCACAGGACTGGGGAACAGCACATGTTCCAGGAAATTACAGACCAGTCAGTCTGACCTCTATTGTGGGCAAGCTCATGGAGACCATACTAAAGGAAAGGTTGGTGGAATATTTAGAGGAACATGGTCTCCAGGATGAGAGGCAGCATGGGTTCATGGGGGGAGTCATGTCAAACAAATCTGATTGACTTCTTTGACTGTGTCACTAAGACAGTAGACAGGGGTCAAGCGGTAGACATCCTCTATCTTGATTTTAGCAAGGCCTTTGACTCTGTGCCCCACAAAAGGTTGATCAGGAAGTTGGTGGATCTTGGAGCTGGGGAAAAGATGGTCAGATGGGTGGAAAACTGGCTGAGGGACAGAACCCAGAGGGTGGTGGTGGGGGGGGGAGAGTTATCTGGCACCAGAGAGGTAACTAGTGGAGTCCCACAGGACTCTGTGCTGGGGCCGGTGTTGTTCAATGTCTTCATCAGTGACATTGGGGATGGCATTACAGGCAAAATATGTCTTATTTGCAGATGACACCAAGCTCTGTGGGAGAGTGGACACAGCTGAAGGGATACGGGACCTACAGGAAGATCTAGAAAAGCTAGGGAGGTGGTCCAGGATATGGCAGCTTGGCTTCAATGCCAAGAAATGCAAAGTTATGCATATTGGAGCCAAGAATCCCAGGACAGAGTATTACCTGGGTGGAGTCCAAGTATCTGCATCAAAGGAGGAGAAGGACCTGGGAGTGATGATCACTAGTGACTTGAAGCACTCACGCAGTGCAAGAAAGCAGCAGCAAAGGCAAACAAGATGCTGGAATGCATAGCTAGGGGGATCAGTAGTAGGAGAGAGGAGGTTATACTGCCCTTGTACAGGTCACTGGTAAGGCCACATCTAGAGTATGGAGTTCAGTACTGGTGCCCACACCTCAAAAAGGACATTAACCTGCTGGAGAAGGTACAGAGGAGGGCTACAAAGATGATAGCTGTTCAGCAGAGCAAGGCATACGAGTAGAGGTTTAGGGCACTGAACATGCACTTCCTAGGAAGAGAGAGGGGACATGATTGGGACATTCAAGTACTTGAAAGGGATAAATAAGGTTGATAAGGAGAGTCTCTTTAAGCTGAGTGGCAACCATATCACAAGGGGGCACAACCTTAAACTGGAGGGTGGGAGGTTTAGGAGGGAGGTCAGGATGCACTTCTTCACAGAGAGAGTGGTGGACACTTGGAATGCGTTGCTGGAAGAGGTCATCTCGTTGAAGACAGTGGGCAGCTTTAAGAGAAGTTGGGACAGGCATAGGGGGAAGGTAAGAATCATGAGTAGGGAGGATGGGAGGAGTGGGGAGGGAGGGCAGGGACATTAGCTCAAGCTATGGACCCTGCAATATAAGCAGACTTGATAGACCAAATAGCCTTCTTATGCTGGCTTCTTTGTACGTTTGTATGTTCATATTACCAGGCAGTGCTGTTGGGAATCTCATAAGTATTCCTGGCTGACATTAACAGGATGTTGATGTGGGGAAAACTCGCAGTGAATCCTAGCTGACATTAACAGCAGTGCTGTGGTAACCTCTCAGTGAATCCTGGGTGACTGTAACAGGGCGGTGCTGTGGAGAAAATTAAGTTAGTCCTGATCAGCATTTACATGGTGCTGTGAGGAAACACACTGAATCATGGGTGACATTAACAGAGCTGTTCTGTGGGGACAATTCATAGTGAATCCTGGACTGCTGTGGCCAGTCCCCTGAAGACTGACTTTTGGAAACTTTTATCGTGCTGAATTTTAATCTTGTTATGGTTTCTATGAGGTTTTATTATGTTTTAATTTACCGCTGTATGTCCTTATTTATGTTTGGCTCCTAGAACCTCCAGGATTGGGCGCCTTATAAATAAAATTGCCTTGCCTTGCCTTAACATACTAACATACTATTTGCCAGCAGATTAGGCCTTATGGTCTATCAAGTCTGCTCGAACCTAGATCCTTAGTTGGGTGCCGAGACCCTCCCATCCCTTGTGCTCCAGAAACCCCTATCATCCATCCCCACCCCCCCGGGACAGGCCATCATCTGATACATCCACTTTCTGTGTCTGTCCCACCCTTTCTTAAAGCTCTCCACTGTGGATCTCTGAACCAGCTCACCAGGCAGAGCATTCCAAGGGTCCACCACCCTCTCAGTGAAAAACCTCCTCCTCTTTTCCCCCCTCACCCTTCCACCTTCCAACTTCAAACCATGCCCTCTGGTGATGCCTCCCTGCTTTAGTCTAAAGATCCCCTCCATGTTTACCCTATTTATTCCCTTGAGGTACTTGAAGACCTCAATCATGTCCCCCCTGTCTCTCCTCTCCTCCAATGAAAACAGGCAGAGCTCCTCAAGTCTGTCCTCGTAAGTCAAATCCCTAGCCCTCGTATCATCTTTGTTGCCCTCCTCTGTACCCTCTCCAGGAGCTGTATGTCCCTCTTCAAGTGTGGTCTCCAGTACTGTACACAGTACTCAAGGTGTGGTCTAACCAGTCCATTGTACAGTGGCAGAATCACTTCCTTGCTCCTAGAGGTGATCCCCTCTGCATGCATCCCAACATCCTGTTTGCCTTGCTAGCTGCTCTCCTGCACTGCTCAGTGTTATTCATACATGTATCCACCATGACCCCTAGGTCTTTTTCCCTGTTGAGGCTTCCAGCACCTCCTCCCAGGGTGTACCTGTGTTTAGGGTTTCCCCGACCAAGATGCAACACCTTGCACTTGGTGATATTGAAATTAATTTCCATGTGTGAGCCCAGCTTTCCAGGGTGTCCAGGTCCCTGCAGGGCCAACCTCCCTCTCTCCCTCAACTACTGCTCCCATCTTGAGTCATCCGCAAAGAGACTCATTTCACACCCTATACCATCCCTGATGTCTGATATGTATGCATTAAACAGGATTGGACCCAGGACCGAGCCCTGTGGTACCACTACCAACCTCTGTAGGGTTCGAGAGCTCCCCACAGACCACTACTCTCTGAGTGCGTCCAGCTATCCAGTTTTCAATCCATCTGACCATCAAAGGGCCTACTCCTAACCCCATCAGTTTCTCCACCAGACCATTGTGGGGACAGAGTCAACGCCTTGCTGAAGTCCAAGAATAATACATCCACAGGCTTACCCTATCCAGTTCTGATGTTACCCATTCATAGAACTCTACAAGGTTGGTTTGACATGATCTACCTGGCACAAACCCATGCTGCCGACTATCCAGACCTCCCACCTCCTCAAGTAAACCCCAATCGTTCCTTTAGTATACTCTCCATTAATTTTCCCACCACGAGGTTAAACTGATGGGTCTATAGTTTCCTGGTACTTCCTTGACCCCCTTTATGGATTGGTACCACATGTTGCCTCTCGCCAATCCCTAGGTACCCTCCCTGTCTCAAGTGACCTGTTGAAAAGCTCCGCCAGGGGTGCAGCCAGTATGTCCGCCAATTCCCATAGTACTCTCGGATGAATGCCATCCGGCCCAGGAGATTTGTCTTTCTTTAGGGCCTTGAGGGCAAACCACACCCTTTTGGTGGGGATGGCATCATCCGTCCCCTCCACCTTACTGGTCTTTTTATCCTTATCCAGATCTGACACCCCTGGGGTACCTTTCCCTCCCTTTTGCTCCATTTCTGCTGCTCCCTGATCCCACCCCTGCCTTCTATCCCTTTGTGCCTTGCTTTGTAGATATCCATCCCCTCCCTAGTGAACACAGAGGCAAAGTACTCGTTAAATACCTCTGCCTGGTCCCTCGCCTCTTCCACCCACCCTCCTTCTGATCTCAATCTGCTGAGATGGCCTTAGTTTTCTCCAGCTCCCCAATGTACGGAAGAACCCTTTTCCCCTCCATGTATCCCTGTGCCAGCCGATGCTCTTTACTGGACTTTGCTCCCCTCACCATATGGGTGACTTTTCTAGATGCAAGCTGGTACATTTCCTTATCCCTATCCCCTCTTGTTGTTTTATATTTTTTGTAAGCCGCCTTCTTTTCTCTGACTGCTACCTGGACCTCCCTGGACCACCAGCATGGTTTATATGACCTCGCTCCCTTACGTTTCAACTTAGCGCAGATCCTGACTGCCTCATGAAGTCCCGGTTTTATGACCTCCCATCTCCTTTCCACACTTGTTGTTGAGGTAATCCCTTCAAGTGATCCTTGAGAATATTTCCCATGCCCATAAAGTCTGCCCCCTGAAGTCCACTGCCAGTGTCCTAGATCTCACCCCACTCCCCAATGCTTATTTGAAACCAGACAGTATTGTGGTCACTCCCAGTCAGGGGTCCTGTACAACCATGTCCCTTACCAGATCCCCATCTGCCAGAACCACATCCAGGACATGCCCCTCCCTTGTGGGCTCCATCACATGCTGTGTTAAGAACACATCCTGGAAGCCATCCAGCAGCCTCTGCTCCTTGGCCACCTTAGAGGACATGGTTCCCCAGTTAGTACCTGGCATATTAAGGTCCCCCATCAACACCACTCCTTCCCCTTTTGGACCACACTGGGCAATGATGTTGTCCAGCAAACCATCCTCTAGAACATCACTCATCCCGGGGGGCCTATATGCTACACCCAGCTTGACCTTATCTCCTGCTGGGGATCGTAAGGTGACCCATAAGGCCTCCACGTTTCCCTCTGCCTCTTCTACCATAGCAATTTCTATGTCATCTCTAATGAACATAGCCACTCCACCCCCTCTGCCCTCCTTTCTATCCTTCCTAAGCATAGTGTACCCCCGTACATTTAGGTCCCAGTCATGATTTTTGTTGGCCCACGTTTCCGTGACTGCCGCCACATCCACCCCTCCCTCGAACAGCATGGCCTGGAACTCTGGCAACTTGTTTCCCAAACTCCTGGCATTTACTAACACTAACCCCCACCCCTTATCCCTGATCCTTTTTGTCGAACCCCACCCAGATTCCTTATACTTCCATCCTCCCCCTGCTCCTCCTGAAACCTCCACCTCCAGTCTGTTTCCCCCCTCCCCCCCTTGGGCTTGAAGGCTACTCCCCTCATCTGGAGGGAAGGGCTTCTGGTCAGCCCCTCCCTTATCCTTGCCAGCCTTGCCTTGCCTTGTCTGAGTGACATTAACAGGTTGATGCTGTAGGGAAAATCACAGTCAATCCTGGCTGACATTAACAGTTTTAGTGGGAAACACTCTGTTCTCACAGCCTCTCTTCCATCAGTTGGTGTAGCTGTGTATGTCGCCGTGGGGCCATTGTGAGAGAAAGGGGCAGAATGGAACAAAATGCAAAAACGGGTCATGAGGGTAAAAACAGGGCTTGTCATGTGGTGCAGAGGTAATGAGGTAGTGCTTTTCACTAACAACCAGGAGACCAGGGTTTGTGTGCAGTATCCAGAATCCCACACTGCAGCCATCTGGGGGCTAGATGCATCAAGAGGCGAGGCTGTTGGTTCCCCAGGATGTATGAAGTAGGGCCACCTGGCATTAGTTCTAGTTACCACTTTTCTAGTTGACTAAGTAGTAGCATTAGTGACAGCTAGGTCAGCTCTGTGGCACTGAGTGAAGTGTGTTCGCTCGGCACACTGGCAGCTCGGGTTCGTGCCCAGATGTCAGGAGCAGAGTCCAGCAGGGAGGGAGCTGAGAGCCTCCTTTGGATGCTTCCAAGGGGGGTGGGTGGGTCCCAGATTTCTGTTTGTCGGCTCCTGGTGGTGGCTAGTGGTTGGTGTTCTTGGCAGTGTGTGGCCCTGACACACTTTACTGAATGCCTCGCCCCCAAGATGCTGCCACGGCCGGACCACTGCAAGCATGGTAGGTGAGCCAGGGGAAATCGGTAAATTAGCCACTCCACTGACTGGATGACGGCGGTTGGTCCCCGCCCACCACAGTAGCCTGAAGGTGTCCGTGCCGACCTGTTCCGTGCCCGGGATACCCAGAATGCCTACAGGTGACTCGCCTCTCCCGGTTGCCCTCCATGGGGAAGGGGCTCTCCCGACAAAGGGATACGTCGAGTTACTCGGGTTACAGCACTTCCGGGGGGGGGGGGCAGATGATGAAGGGACATGGTGGTGGTAGGCCATGGCGACCCAAAGGAGGTGCCCACAGAGGGCTCGGGGAAGCATAAATAAATAAGCAGTAGTGGCAGCTGTGAAGGCTACCTCTCCCCCGCTCTCCCAACTGGAGGAAGCAAAGCAGGTGGTAGTGGCAGTTATAGTCATCGGGGGGGGCAAGAACAGGGGAAAATGAAAACAGGAAAGGATAAACTGGGAGGTGGGGAAGGGGTTCCTGGACAGGGATAGTCTACCAGCTCTCCTCTACAGGCCAGTGACCCTGCTTGCAAACAGGCAGTGGAAGGGAGCTGCGATGGAGAAATAATGGTGACACTTGGGTGGGTAGCAGATGGGCCCAATACAGTGGAACCCACTTATAATGGACACGTTTATGTAAGCTTGTTTTGTTCGTTATAAGAGGTGTTCACCATATCCTGAATTCTTAAAATATGAAATTCCTTTGGCACAGCTCACACACTGAAGTTCAAGTCAGGATATTCGTCAGAATCAGGATGCACCTAGAAACAAACTTCAGCTTAGTATGTCTTTCCTGGTCAAGAATTGTAAACAAATAAAAATATATACCCCCTCCTCTGCCAGCTGAAGGTAATGAAAACTGCTGTTTTTGGCTAACTGGAACAGAGCAATAAATGAAACATAAGATTTTTCTGTACTGTACCAGTGCTGATCGGGGGATCAGGAAGCCGAGCAGCAACTATCAAGGGGAGGTTATGTGGAAAGGCAGAGTGTGCTCTGGAGTAATCTCTGGAGAAAGGTGTTAGGTAGCAGGCGTCAGCTGAGGTGAGTGACATCTTTGTAGTGCTAGACAAAGTGCCGGAATGCTCAGGTAATCATTAACAGTCAGCAGATACTATGTAGAAGGTTATATTCGCGTTCCATTTATTTTCGGTATTTTCGCTATTGAGAAAAATCAGCCAAAATAAACAGAACACAGAAATTATTAGGACATAGGCAAGCCAAGCTGGCAGTGCCATCACTCCTGACTCTCAGCTCAGCCACTCAACCAGCCTGCCTTGTATCACGGTGCCCTGCTGTAGTCATGTCACAGTTTATTCCCTCACTATTTCCTTAATCCCCCACTGTCTGCACTTGCAGTTTTAACCAACCCCCCCACCAAAAAAAAGTTAAACAGCACCGTCACCCCTGCCCTCAGCTCAGCCGCTCAACGCATCCCAGCCGACCGCAATCACTATTCCATCCGTGCTGAAACCGACATGTTCTGGCTGATCACACTCACTCTACCAATCCTCTCTCAACTGCTCAAACTAACACCTCAGATTTTGGAAAAATAAAAAAAAATCTCTGCCATACTCGGGCAATGCTCTCTGCCAAACCACACTATATGGGGGTGGGGAGGGGGGAACATGAGGACAAACCATAAAGCAAAAGTGAACTTAAGTTTTTTATACATATATTTTCATTTATATTTTTTAATAATGGTAAAGTGACTGACAATCTCTCAGAAAACTGCATGTAGGGGTGAACCTGATGTGCTAATTCTATTGGGCACAAATGTGTGCAGGAGGTTGAATAGCTCAAAATATACCAGATGTGAATTCGACCTGCTATACAGTAGTTTCCTGTCACAGAGGTATAGAGGATTCTGTGGTGTCCACTATATAGGGGTCATAGAGTATGGTTTAAATGGAATTTTTTTTAAACTTATTATATCCCCTGAATGCTCCGTTGAGACCTCCTTCTACCACCTTGCCAAGCCCTAATGTCGCTCGTCTGACACCTGCCAGGCCTCTGAGGTCTGCCCTTATCTCACTGCTCTTCTGGCCCTCTGGCTTCTCCCCCAGGGCCAGGTATGCCTATGGCCACTTCAGCATTACTTCCTGCAGTCCATCTGGCCACCTGCAGCGGAGGTGAAGATCCTGGAGGATCCACCTGACAGGCTGTGGAAGGAGCCTGGCACTAAGCACGGTGGGCGGGTAGGAGCTTCAGACATCCAGTTCATTTCTTATTTTCCCCTATTAGTCCTGCCCTTCTCTCAGGAGAATGTTGTATCACTGGGTGTCGGCATGCTGAACTCCTACATGATTGCGGCACTTGTTCCAACTTCCCCGTCAGATGCTATCCCCTGTATCACCACCTGTGGTCTCCCAGGTGGTGGTAGAACAGCAGATCAGTGTGTATCCCCCTTCTCCAGAGGAGGACAGCATCCATCGGGATGATTGATCCTCCTCCCCTGGTTGTTACTCCGATGACCCAGGCTCATTCTCGAACTCGGGTCATTGGCATCATGAGTGGTAGCCCTCCTGCTGTGCCTGCAGGCCGGCATAAAGGGAATTTTTAACATTATGGACATAGTTTCTGGCTTTTGGCAAGGAGGATCTCTCCATTATAAGCAGGTGTCTGCTGTGATGATGTCTGCTATAAGTGGGTCAGACTGTATTAGTATTCATGCCCACCCTTAGAGGGTGCAGCATTTCTTAAGGCCATGCTGGTTTGTATTACTGGAGACTCATGCTAACAACATATAATTTCTTCAGGTCTGTGGTGCTCCTGGAGATCTTCCATGCGTAGAGAGCCCATGCGGAGGGGCTGGTTGCCGTGACGATGAAGGGAACAGACACTGTGGAGGGCTCAACTGCAATGGAGCCGTAGCCACAGCAGACAATGCCCTTGATAGAGCCCAGCATGCAGAGAGTGAACTGCACAAGGCCATGACTGATGTTGAGGAGCTCTTTGAGAAGGTAAGTTGCTGCTTTAACTCATGTGTTCTTCCTGTAAAGTCCCCTCTAGGTGGGGGAGGAGTGGGATTTGCTAATACCTATTCTGTGAACTGACAGACTTTTCTTTGCAGGTGGCCAAGGCAAAGGTGAAGGCAGATGAAGCCAAATTGAAGGCCTTGGCAGCCCTGGAAAAGGCCAACGACACCAAGGCCAGAGTGGAACGGTCCAACAAGGAGCTGCAGGCCCTCATTAAACAGATTAGGGAATTCCTCACCCGTAAGTGTACATGCTCTGCTGGGTCCCTGACATCTGCATAGTAAAGAGGAGTTTCCATTTAAATATTCTACATTTGTCCATTAAATATCCACCTCCCCACCCCCCGTAACACTCTTTCACTGCTGGTAATACCAACTGTGTCGTTAAAGAGAGGATTATGACTTAAGCAGAGGAAAAGGCAGCAGGAATGGATAAAATCTGAAACACAGGTCTTTTTTTTCATGCACATGTGCTCTATAATAATAAATAAGGGGAGATAAATACAGAGGGTTAATGAAGAGAAAAGCTGAATTCTGCCAAAATATTATATTTAAAAAAGTTTTCCTGGATATTGGAACGTTGCTTTAGTTGGATTTACTGTTTTGTATTTTTTTCTTTTGGGGGGGGGGAATGGGGATAAGCCTTTCTGACTTGACCCACAGCCTCCTCTGTGCCCTTTCCCTCTGGCAGCCATTTGACACTGTCAGCTCATCCCAAACCCCAGAGACCAGATTACCTCTCTCCCACCATGCTTGACCCTTCACAGTGAGAACCTTTAGAGTGAGGGCACCCTCCCTTCATAGTCCAGTATCGGTGTAGGAGCTGGTCTTCATGCTGGGTGAATGGTCACTGCAGAGCCAGAGTGTACCACTGAGTGGGGGTTCATCATCCTGTCAGTGCCAGCATTATTCCTGTTCTCCAACCCTCTAGATGCTGGCATCAACTGGCTGCATGTGCATGTGATGGGTGTGCTGGTAGCCATAGCATGCACATCTGCCCTACCTGAACTGCTGCACTGCGTACCTCTGCCACTTGCGTTCCCCTAGGAGGCTTTGTGGCAGAGAGAGAGACAGACAGTCCTGCGGGATACTCATATCTCCTCCCATCTCCCCCTGCCGGCTGTACAGTGGTCCAGGCTCATTCCTGGACCCGGTTTGCTAGTGTAGCAAGCGGTAGTGCTTCCACTGCACAGTCAGGCCAGCTATGGGAGTGGCTTCTTTAAGCAGTGCAGTGTCAGTGCTGTCTACAGGGCCAGTGGACTGAGCCAGTTGAACAGTTCTGTGGGGGATTATTGGGGAATTAAGAGTGTGGTCCATTGAATGAAGCACACAGAGGTGCAGAGTTGACCATGGGGTTGGTGGCAGCACATCAGGCTGCTGCCTAGAGGACATGGGTTCAGCATTGACCTTTCATCTCTGCCTCTGATACCTCTCAACTGTCCCTGATTTTGCCTTAAAACTCCCCCTCTGTCCCTTCTAAAATTTGTAGCTGTGCTACTGAAAAGTAGTGATATAAAGCACAACATACAATCAGACATTAGTGTTAAAGTCAAGGGGCCCGATTCTCAAAGGGGGCTGCATCCGGCGCAAGCAGCAGCAAACAGCAGCTTGCACTGAAGTCCTGTGTGCCAGAGACCCTGCACCCGATTCAGGTAAAGGAGGGGTCCCAGCGCCTACGGCCCCACACTTGGGGCAAGCACATGGCACATGAAAGTGTGTGCCGCAAGCCCCTTGTGGCAATGGCAACTTGTTCCCCTGCCCAGATCCACCCTGTGCCCTATAGGTACATAATAAAGTAGAAACCCCCGCCCGATCCCTGATGTTCCCCACAATACTTCTGTACATGAGAAACCCCCCAGCCCAATCCTCATGTGCCCCACAATAATACTATCAATGAGGACCCCCCGCTCAATCCCTGATGTGACCCACAATAATACTTTATGTGAGGACCACCGCCCCAGATCCCCGATGTCCCTGCTGGGTTGTCACATGAACAGCCCCTTACATTGGTGGTCCAGAACCCTCCACCCCCCACCCCAGCAGGTAGTGCCCCCCCGTCTGCCGGTCCCCGACTGAACTGTCAATGAGTGCCTACTGTTATGTGTATGCGCTTGCCACCAATGTGAGTGGCTTTTATGTGACAACCTGATGGGGACATTGGGGATCTGAGCGGGGGGTTCTAATATATAGTATTATTGTGGGGCACATTGGTGATCAGGCGGGGGTTCCTCATATATAGTATTATTGTGGGGCACATCAGGATTGGTTGGGGGGGTTCTAATTTATTTTATAGGTATGGGGCACATTGGGATTGGGGAGGGGGGACCCGCACCACTGTTGCAACCAGCGGCTCTCCCAGGGGAGAATTTTCTAAGTCCCCTTAATCCAGCCCTGGCTGGTCTAAGGTTACTTAGAAATTCTCTGTCCGGGAGAGGTCTGAGAATTGCAGTTTGGGGGTTATGGCATCTTGCATCTGCCTCATGCCCCCTTGCACCTTGTTGCAGCCCATTTCTGGGTGCAGGGATGGTGCAAGTCCCGTTTGGGGCAGGCAGCCTGCAGTTGACGCAGGCTGCCTTTGAGAATCACTCCCGGCAGCATTCTCTGGTGCAAGGGGTGCCTTGCACCATCAATTTTGGCACAAGCCCCTAGCGCCATGCCGGGAGCTTTGAGAATTGGGCCCAAGGTCTCCATCAGAAAATGCTTTGTAAGATTTGTCCCTGATCTTGTTCACCTGCCCCTGATGTTTTTTAAGCTCTTTCCCTGAATTGCAAGGCAAGAGGCTGAGAGGTATGCTGCCTACTCAGAGCAGCAGAGAACTGACATGCTGTGAAGGCAACGTGTTTTCTGTATGGGGGAGAGGGCTTGGCGCACACTGATATGAAGCAGTCCTATGCACTGGTGTTGCAGAAAGCCATTCCTAGTAATAAACAATATTACAACTCCCCCCCCCCCCCCACACACACACGGGTACTAAACTTTTCATTAAAAAAAAACTTTAAAAACAACTGATGCCAATACCATGTAAGAACAATTACTAATTCATCCACATTTTAAACGAGAAACGTACCAACAACAACAAAAAAAACAGCTGCAAAAAAACACAGAAGTGTTCACACCACACCATGGCTACAAAATATTAGTGGTTGACTGATACATAGTAATTATCTTATGAGTAAACTGTTTTACCAAACATATATTTCAAAGATGGAATGCAAAGCAACAATGTTTACAATTCAGGAACAGATTCCATCTTCAATCACCCAAGGGTTGGAAATCAGTTTTCAGTTCAGCTCTCGTATCGCAGGGGCACAAAAAAAACCCAAATGAACTTATATGTAAGACTAATTCTATTGGTTAAGAACAAAATTCAGAGATGGAAGACAATGTCAGTGTAGTGAACAAAAGCAGGAAGATATTTGGTACAATAGTGCACTTGCCACAGTTTATCAGTGGCGCTGTCACCATACACCCCAAAGGTTCTGACTTCTGATGGTCCTAGCACCTTCTGCCCTAAGACCAAAGAACTTTTTTTTTGTATGGAGAAGATGATACTCAAGAAGATCAAAAGTTCCGGTAACCTTCCTTTTTAGACACAGTTCAGCTTCTAAAACTCATGTGTTTTCTGTATTTAGCTTTGCAATTGCCTGAGGACTTTAAAGCAGCAGTGCAACAAAAATATTTTTTACAAAAGCTAGTTTCAGCTACAGTTAATAAAAAATATTAGAAAACCTATCAACTCTACCTTTCTAGCTATCTCCTAAACAGTGCACCATATGTGTTTTTTTGTTAAATTTTCTCGATCCTAGCCCTTGCCAGGTCTGCAGTGCTATTTTTAATCCAAATGTGGCAGCCATCTTTTTTTCTTGAGAAAAAATTAAATTAAGCTCCCCTCAGTAGGGCCAGAGGAGGGAATGTTGGAGATAGCTGTGTTTGAGCTCCCCTGAGCTGTGCACCTACTCTTCTCCTGTTAGTGACTTAGCAGTGGACTAGTGTTTGCAGGGGAGGTGAATTTACTAAGATCCACAAACAGACCTAAATCTCTCTCTGTTTAGGTATTTGTGTACCTGAAGGACTGTTAATCAGTTTGAAACGTAGTATTGTACCTGTAAATAAAACATTATCTTTTTACTTTTTTACTGACTGCATACTGTTCTGACACCAGACAAAACACCTTTACTATAAACAAAAAAGTATATTGTAGCCTGTTAAATCTGACTGAAACTAAAATGGGATGGTACATTAAAGAGCAACTGACACCATCTGGCCAAATGGGCAACATTGCAGAATTAGAATAAACATACCCCCAGTAAATATCATACCAAAAACTAGATTTCTGTGTTCCTTCATTTTAAAGTTATGAGCTATTCTGTAACCCTGATTTCACTACCTGTTCAAAACAGCCTGTATCAGTGAAGAGCTGCTGCTGATGTCATCTCAGGACCTCACAGTCTAGTATTCCCTGTCAGCAAGCTTATAGAACCTGTTTCTCCAAATTTGTAACGATGATGTGCAGTGGTTTTCACAAGTAAAACAGGCAGCACCAGTCAGTAAACATTGATTTAAAACCTGTATGTGTTTCTGGTTTTGTAACAAAGCTGACAATATTTTGTTTATGTGCCTTTTGCCTGTACAAAAAAGATACTGCAGCCAAATCTGGTGGCCTTCTGTATAAAAAGCAGTCAAATCCAACTGGATAGGATTCCTCCCACCCTTGATAATTAATGTCATTGACTGTAAGTGGGAACCATTTTATAAACCTTATAAAAGAATTATATAAAGTACATTGTATGTGTTTTTCTGTAAACCCGCACCACTGGACCAAAGGAAATATAGTAGTTAGCTGCTTATGCTTCTTATTGACAGAAGAGGGAGCAGATCCCAACAGCATTGAGATGGTGGCCAGTCGTGTCCTGGAGCTTTCAATCCCTGCCTCCCCACAGCAGATCCGTCACTTGGCAGAGGAGATCAAAGAACGAGTCAATAGCTTGTCCAATGTGGATGCCATATTGGATCAGACAGCTGATGACGTGAGGAGAGCAGAGCAACTTCTTCAGGATGCCAGGAAGGCCAAGTGAGTGAGTGTGTGTGTGTGTGTGTGTGTGTCTGTGTCTGTGTCTGTGTCTGCGTGTGTTTTATGTTGACATGAATATGCTGGCAGTCCACACCCTGGGTTTGAAGTTCTCAAGAAGATGCCCAGCTCTAGGGGCTTGTTTGTTGTTCTCAACATGCAACCTAGCCCCATGGGTCTGAGGTTCTTATCAGGAGCCCAGCTCCACTGGTTTGAGGTTCTCAGTAGGCAGACCAGCTCCATGTGTCTGAGACTTTCAACAACCCAGCCCAGTTACCTGGGTTTGAAGTTCTCAACAGGAAGTCCATCTTCATGGGTCTGAGGTTCTCAGCAGGAAGCCTAGCTCTGTGAGTCTAAGCTCTGAACAGGAAGTCCAGTGCATTTGTCTGAGATTCTCAACAGGAAGCCTTGCTTGATAGGTTTGAGGTTCTCAACAGTTACCTGAATTCGAGCCTGCCTAGTAGCATGGAGGGTGAGGTGCCTGCCCAGAGGCGTGGTGGGTGAGGTTCCTACCCAGTGGCATGGAGGATGAGGGGCCCTGCCCAGTGGCACAGAGGGCTGAGGCACCTGCCCAGTGGCACGGAGGGATGAGGCACCTGCCCAGTGGCACGGAGGGCTGAGGCACCTGCCCAGTGGCATGAAGGGCTGAGGTGCCTGCCCAGTGACACGGAGGGCTGAGGCGCCTGCCCAGTGACACGGAGGGCTGAGGCACCTGCCCAGTGACACAGAGGGCTGAGGCACCTGCCCAGTGGCACAGAGGGCTGAGGCACCTGCCCAGTGATATGGAGGGCTAAGGCACCTGTCCAGTGGCATGGAGGGCTGAGTCACTTTCTCCTCACCTGCTGCCATGCTGATGGCCTTGGGAGGCTGGGGGTCAGCCAGAAGGGAGAGGATTGAGCATCCCAAGGGTTGCTGTCCTCTACCAGGGAGGGGTAGCCAAGTCATCTCAGCCTTTGACTGCCACAGGGCAGAGGCCCAAGGGAAGTGCAGGCTCCAAGAGACTTTGAAAGATGGTAGCTGCAGTACTCCATGCACTCACAGTTGCTTGCTGCCGCAGATGGGACTGTGGGGGAAAATGGAGTCAGACTTAATGAAGCCCCACCCGCTCTCCCTTGACCTTAACCACCACTCAGTCCCAGAGCACGTCTGGATTGCGTACCGGGCTTGGGGGGGGAGAGACAGCCTTCCCTCCTCTGGCCCTGATGTGGGGAGAAATCCACAGGGGACTTAAGCCTCCAGGACCGAGGAAGGCAGTAATCGGTCATGATAGGTGAGGACAGAGCTAACCAGCCACAACCTGACACAGAGGAGAAAAAGCATCATGGCCAAAAAAAAAAAAAAGCTTAGATTCATGGGTCCGAGGTTCTCAAAATGAAGCCTAGCATCATGGGTCTGAGGCTGTCATCGTAACAGGGAACCTAGTTTCATAGGTCTGATGTTCTAAGCAGGAAGCCTAGCTTCATGGGTCTGAGTTTCTCAGCAGGAGGCCTAACTTCATGGTTCTGAGGTTCTAGGCAGGATGTATAGCTTCATGGGTCTGAGGTTCACAACAGGAAGCCTAGCTTCGTGGGTCTGAGGCTGTCAGCAGGAAGTGTAGCTACATGGGTCTGAGTTTCTCAACATGAAGCCTGTCTTCATGGGTCTGAGGCTGTCAGCAGGAGATGTAGCTACATGGGTCTGAGATTCTCAGCAGGAAGCCTAGCTTCATGGGTCTGAGGTTCTCGGCATGAAGCCTAGCTTCATGAGTCTGAGGTTCTCAGCAGGGAGCCTAGTTTCATGGGTCTGAGGTTCTCAGCAGGATGCCTGGTTTCATGGGTCCGAGGTTCTCAGCAGGATGCCTGGTTTCATGGGTCTGAGGTTCTCAGCAGAAAGCCTGGTTTCATGGGTCTGAGGTTCTCAGGAAGTGTTTCATGGGTCTGAGGTTCTCAGCAGGGAGCCTAGTTTCATGGGTTTGAGGTTCTCAGCATGTGCCTGGTTTCATCGGTCTGAGGTTCTCAGGAAGCCTAGTTTCATGGGTCTGAGGTTCTCAGCAGGAAGCCTGGTTTCATGGGTCTGAAGGTCTCAGAAAGCCTAGTTTTATGGGTCTGAGGTTCTCAGCAGGAAGCCTGGTTTCATGGGTGTGAGGTTCTCAGCAGGAAGCCTAGTTTCATGGGTCTGAGGTTTTCTGCAGGAAGCCTAGCTTCATGCATCTGAGGTTCTCAGCAGAAGGCCTAGTTTCATGGGTCTGAGGTTCTCAGCAGGAAGCCTAGTTTCATGGGTCTGAGGTTCTCAACAGGAAGGCTAGCTTCATGGGTCTGAGGTTCTCAGCAGGAAGCCTAGTTTCATGGGTCTGAGGTTCTCAACAGGAAGGCTAGCTTCATGGGTCTGAGGTTCTCAGCAGGAAGCCTAGTTTCTTGAGTCTGAGGTTCTTAGCAGGAAGCCTGGTTTCATTGGTCTAGGTTCTCAGCAGGGAGTCTAGTTTCATGGGTCTGAGGTTCTCAGCAGGAAGCCTCGTTTCATGGGTCTGAGGTTCTCGGCAGGAAGCCTGGTTTCATCAGTATGAGGTTCTCGGGAAGCCTAGTTTCATGGGTCTGAGGTTCTCTGCAGGAAGCCTGGTTTCATCGGTCTGGGGTTCTCAGCAGAAAGCCTAGCTTCATGGGTCTGAGGTTCTCAGCAGGAAGCCTAGCTTCATGCATCTGTGGTTCTCAGCAGGAAGCCTAGTTGCATGGGTCTGAGGTTCTCAGCAAGAAGCCTAGTTTCATGGGTCTGAGGTTCTCAACAGGAAGCCTGGCTTCATGGGTCTGAGGTTATTCAGCAGGAAGCCTAGTTTCATGAGTCTGAGGTTCTTAGCAGGAAGCCTAGTTTCATGGGTCTGAGGTTTTCTGCAGGAAGCCTAGCTTCATGCATCTGAGGTTCTCAGCAGGAGGCCTAGTTTCATGGGTCTGAGGTTCTCAGCAGGAAGCCTAGTTTCATGGGTCTGAGGTTCTCAACAGGAAGGCTAGCTTCATGGGTCTGAGGTTCTCAGCAGGAAGCCTAGTTTCATGGGTCTGAGGTTCTCAACAGGAAGGCTAGCTTCATGGGTCTGAGGTTCTCAGCAGGAAGCCTAGTTTCATGAGTCTGAGGTTCTTAGCAGGAAGCCTGGTTTCATTGGTCTGAGGTTCTCAGCAGGGAGTCTAGTTTCATGGGTCTGAGGTTCTCAGCAGGAAGCCTCGTTTCATGGGTCTGAGGTTCTCGGCAGGAAGCCTGGTTTCATCAGTATGAGGTTCTCGGGAAGCCTAGTTTCATGGGTCTGAGGTTCTCTGCAGGAAGCCTGGTTTCATCGGTCTGGGGTTCTCAGCAGAAAGCCTAGCTTCATGGGTCTGAGGTTCTCAGCAGGAAGCCTAGCTTCATGCATCTGTGGTTCTCAGCAGGAAGCCTAGTTGCATGGGTCTGAGGTTCTCAGCAAGAAGCCTAGTTTCATGGGTCTGAGGTTCTCAACAGGAAGCCTGGCTTCATGGGTCTGAGGTTATTCAGCAGGAAGCCTAGTTTCATGAGTCTGAGGTTCTTAGCAGGAAGCCTGGTTTCATGGGTCTGAAGTTCTTAGCAGGGAGTCTAGTTTTATGGGTCTGAGGTTCTCAGCAGGGAGCCTCATTTCATGGGTCTGAGTTTCTCAGTAGGAAGCCTAGTTTCATGGGTCTGAGGTTCTCAGCAGGAGGCCTAGCTTCATGGGTCTGAGATTATTCAGCAGGAAGCCTAGTTTCATGGGTCTGAGGTTCTCAGCAGGAAGCTAGGTTCCATGGGTTTGGGGGGTGGGGCAAATCATGGAGGATGCTGCAGGGTAAGAACTTGTCAGTGCCGGGAGGTTGCCCATCCAGATATAGGACACGAACTATAGGGCTGCAGGAGTATAACCCACTTCTAATAAAAATATTTTACAGCAAAACATGAGTGAGCTTGCCCCTTAAAAACCTAAGTCTTGGGCTTAATTTATGTTAATGTTGCCGTAACAGGCACTGTTCAGTATAAGGCGAGGAAACAGCAACAAGTACACATCAAGTCCACATGGAGAAAATAGGCATGCAGGGTTCTAATTTTGTTTTCAAGTTTTATGTGGTGCAGGCACGATATAGCAGTATATAAAGATGGTACCCAGTATGCTTGTTTCGGTTGGGGAGGGGAGTGCAGCACCGAAACAGGGAGAGGCAGATCTTTTGTTTTGTTTAATTTGTTGTACAAGTTATTTATTTACCCAAGACTGCCCAACAGAGATGCAACATCTTGTTTTCTGTGTGGGTATGGGCCAAGCTTCTATCCAGTTTTACAGCTGGGTGGCACTGAAGCACTTACAGAACAAGTGACTTACTCACGGTCACACAAAGAACCAGAAGCTGCAAACCACTGGACCCAAGGTTAGATTTACAACTACAGGTGGCATGTCGTTTACAATTAGAGCACCTAAACTTCGTACGAATTATGCCAGTGTGTATTAAAATGGAAGACTTGCATGGTGGTTACCTCCTGTGGGACTGGGGTCTGCATACACACCCCAGAATCTACCTCTGGGGATTGCTGGCTATTGGATGCATTGTAGTGGGGAGGCATGCTGCTTGTAAGGGGGGGGGTTAAGTGACATCTGGCCTTCGCTCACCCCAGTTTCAGACCACCATGGAGTAGCATTGGTGCTGGCTGTGAAGGCAGCCGTTGCCAGCCTTTCCAGCTGAACGATGGGTGCAGCTGTGGTTCTCATGCCCCCAGTCGTTGGGGTGGTGGACAGTTAAAGGAAGATTGGTAGGAGAAGAGAAACCATTAACCAGGGTAAGTTACAATAATCGACACATTTTTATTACACAGTAATTGTAAATAGAACACGGTAGAGACAGTTACTTTGAACATAGTGGCTGTTTTCCATATACAGGCTAAATCCATACGTGTTTAATAAAACTTGGAAATAAGAGCTAGCCATGTAGCACAGCGCTATGACAGCTGCTTGCTACTGTGGTGACCCACGGTCAAGAACAGGCTCAGGATGCAGGTGGGGACGGACAGGGAAAAGAGCGATGAGTGTCCCACTGAACACTTTCCTACATTGGGGAAGGAAGATTCTGTCCTCCGCTATTTGACTGATAGCCAGTTTAGGCTGGGTGACAGTGCATGCAGAAGCTGCCTAGGGGCTGGGTCTGCTGCGAACACTTTTACGTGCTTGTGCACAACTGCATATGCATGCCATTGCATAGTGGAAGTCCCGTGGGAGAAAATGGGAGAAAAAACACTGCGGCAGCAGGATTGTGACCAACCCCTCACAGGTCTGCACCGTTGACCAGATGACCACTTGCTGGTCTGGATCATGCTCCAGCCTGGGAAAGTGCACTTTCCCAAGGGCCGCACCATTGTGTAAACTTAGAGGTTGGGTAACTGCCTGGGGATAGCGAGTGATGGGGCTTTGAGGGGGGCCAGTCAGATGCAGGCCAGCCAGTAGACCAGAGAAGAAACAATAGATATAAAAAAAGGGATTGGATATAGAATTCAGTTAATTCTCTGTGCAGCACCAAGTTGTGCATTAGAGCCATTAGAGAAAGAGTAAGGTGCCTTGGGACATCCCAGTTTCCAGCTGCCTTGGTGGCGCAGCCAATAGTGCAACCAGAATGGTATTGTGGGCAGCCTGGGTTCAAGTCCCAGCTAAAGCACTTATTTCTTGCTCTCTTCTGTTTGCATGAGTTCCATAAAATATGCACACCGCACTCTTGTGATTGAAAATATAATTATCTGTGCAGCACGAGGTTGTGCATTAGAGTAAGGTACCTTGGGATATTCCATTTTCCAGTTGCCTTGGTGGCGCAGCTGGTAGCACAACCAGAACAGTATTCTGGGAGGCCTGTGTTAAAGTCCCAGCTAAGGCATTTATTGCTTTCTCTCTTTTCTGTTTGTAAGAATTCAAATACCCCCATTTTTGTTACAGTATGCCAAAATCTGTCTGTTAAGGCTGGCAATATAACCTTTAAAGGAAGGCCACAATAGCAGCTTACTGGAATGATACTACATGGGCATATGAAGATGTAAAATGTCCCTGTAATGCTATGAACCTGACTCACAGCCCATCAGGTAGTGCTGAGAAATGAACTCGCAACCTCCAGGACTCAGAGAGTCACAGTTGGCTACATTTTGTGTTATTTGCTTTAAGGGGCCGAGCTGAGAATGTGAAAAACACAGCCGAGTCTGTGAAAAAGGCTCTGGAGGATGCCAGCAATGCACAGACAGCTGCTGAGGCAGCAATCCGCCGAGCAGAAACAGACATCACGGCTACAGAGAAGACCCTAACTGCGGTAGGGATGAGTGTCATCTGTTTGATTTCCTAGATAAAGGGAAGACAGCACAGGACTTTTACCCATAGCTTGCAGCAGCACTGAGGCAAGGAAAGGCAGCTGCTCTGGTAGATTTTTTTTTTTTAACTTTCTATTTTTATCCACCTCCTTCACCCCGGAGCTACGCTTCTCCGGAGACACCTAGGTACCACCCCATGACTTGCCTTACCTGAATCCCCAGGGGTTCTCCCATGGAGCCGTGGATATACCCCCCCAGGTGGGTACAGGACGGGATCCCAACACCCCGATGACTTTCAATGTCTTGTCGGGTCCCCCAGTGGTCAGGCAGGCAGTCATAATTAGGGTCAGTACCAGTGCTCCATCTGCCCATGCTCTGACAGTGTGTTTTTCCTCCTTTCTGAGGAAGTGGCCGGCGCCCTGACGTCAAGGCGTTCACGCCGACATCCGCAACTCAACCTGCTTTGTATGCTCAAGTGCTTCTGTACCTCTGGCTTCGCCCAGAGGCCAGCATAACACCGACAAAGTCTCCCCCTCCTTCGGGAGAGGTGTCCATCGGATGCTCAATCCTCTCTTCCTGCCGACGGCCCGGCTCATTCCCAAACCCTGGTCGCCAGCGTGACGCAAGGTGTGGCGTCCAGCACCTCAACCCTCAGCGCCACCAGGCCAGCAGTGCTGCTCTTGTAGATTTAATCCAGCTACATGTTGAAGGAGAACCTATTCATAAGGCAGAAAAAAGAAATGGGCAGACTGGATGGGCCTTGTGATCCATATCTGCCATTAACTTTTATGTTTCTGTGAGAACTGTGCTAAAACCTGTAAGTAATTGTTTTCCCTGTTGAAGCTAATTTTTAAATACTGGCTGCAGTAGTGTTGCTGTTCCATTTCTGTGGTTGAGAGGGACATAAACTACATCATGCAGTTCTAAAATGGCACTCAACACCAGAGTGCAAACCAAAACATGCACGGAGGTTACTAAAAGGCTTTTAGAGATGGAACAATACTAGAACTGGAACCAGTATTTCAAAAAAATAGCTTCTACTAGGAATACGATATGCCGGTTCAGTGCGGTTCTCCTTAAAGTGTTTAAATATGACAAAGAACATTGCGTGTGTGGGCTGAAGTGTAGTAGAGGCGTATGGGACACTACTTGCAACTACTCGTCGACAGTTAAAGTTCATACTTGGGACAAAAATCATTGGTTATTCAATACTCGTAATTTGGGCCATAATGGGTAAAACAAACCCTCAAAAAACAATTTGCTCTGCTCCAGGTGATTGAATCTGGCCTCGTGGCCACCACCCAGTCATCTTCTGGCCCACCCCCTTTTCTAGTAATCTGGCATCCTAACGGACCATTTGTGAGAGCAGATCAACTCTGTGGCGTTAATCATAGTGCATTGTGCTACCATGCTGGGAGTCTGGATTCATGCTGCAAGTCTGTCCTTGAGCAGGTCTGCTGGAGCCTGGGATAGGCATGTTCAGACTCTGGGGGGGCTAGGGAGTGGAGTAAAAACACCCTCTGCAGCAACGCCTCTTGTGGTGGATGGGCGCATGGCATAAATGCTGTGTTTGGATGACCATATGTCATTAGAGGAGCCCCCATGCTGGCAATAAATCAGAGGCCTCTGGTGAAGAAATCTGTCAGAGGATCCAGTGACCCACAGCATGTCCATTCGGACAGAGGGGAATTAGCGTGCCCAATGAGACAAAACATTTGAGGGCTGCAGTGGTTGGGCTGGAGTGGTCTGAGTGTTGCAGTTGTACTATGCTCTCTTGTAACACAGGGGATCCAAGTGTTTAAAACTTCGTTAAGCAAATATCTGCATGATATCAGCACCTGTCATTGACTGTACAGTTTTCGTCTAGTATGCATGCTGCACATTATATATTTGATATGTTAGTGTGTTATACTGTCAGTCTGTAACCTCTTATACTCCTCCTTTGTGTATAAGAAACTTGGTTTCTAAGCAGAACAACTTTGTAAACAGGGCTGCTAAGTCCTAATGGTTCTATGATGTTGAAAAATAAAGATTTATCTTATCTCATCTCATCTTATCTAGCATACCTAATTTTGCTGCCTTTACTTGAAGAACAGGCATGGAGGTGTAGGTGAAGAGCAGTTAGGGGATGTGCTGTGCCTCTAAAGAGGGCTGACAGAACCTGCCTCAGCATGACAAAGCCATGAAAGCCTGGGGAGATGCACAGAAGACACCCCCCTTGCTAAGCCCTGACATTCAGTGAAACATTCATATTACCGTTTTTCTTTTCCTTTTCTTTCATTCCAGAACTGAGATACAGTATTTGAAGGCACTTCTTTGGGGATATCTCTGTCATCAGGTCACACCTATGGAACTTAGCCATCAGATGTCAAGATCCCATGGAAGCTTTTTCTGCAGCAGTCAATTAGGAGCCACTCACGCCAATGTCAGGCTCCAACATCACACACCCTATAAGCGCAGGTGGCCCCGCTCCCTCCTCAGTTCTTTCCTCCCATCAACCATTCATGCACAGACTTCGAGGAAGCTTCATCACTCAGTTTGATCACCAAAACTACCTTTTTTCTGTAATACTTACTTTTAACTCACTTCAGTTTTAAGTTATTCTTTTGTCCTTTGTATGTTGAGAACTAATCCCTCGTTGGCTCTCTTCCATTGCTGCTGCTGCAGAAAGAAGATTTCCTCAACCGACAAACTGGAGCTCTGTGACTGCTGTCTTGGGTCTAACTACACCGTCCTCACCTGTGAGTCCTGCCTGAAGTTCAACCTCACCACCCAGTGCCAGTGCAAGAAAGCGCTGCAGAAGTTCCTCATGGAGCAACAGACAGCCAGCTGAGAGCAGGGGTCTTCCCTGCCCCAGCCAGTCACCAACATCTTTGGGCTCTTAGGCCACCAAAGCCTGGGAGAAATCCTCGGGGGAACATTCACGTCAGGACAAGGACCGGCCTAAGGACTGTTCCCCCCCCAGTGGCGATCCCAGCTCCCATTAGATTCCTCCTTCTCTTCTCCCAGGATTGCTGTGTCAAACGCTTTGGTGTCAGTGTTTCACTCTCCATGCAGACTTCTGCTCCTATCAGGCCTTCCATGGAGAACTCTTCTTCCAACTATCACAAGGCTGTGGGGGGGGGGCCCTCGGCCTCTGGGTCATTGACCTCAGCCCCGCTGTTGAGACCTCTCAAAACGCAAGGTCCTCGGGCACTGGGCCCAACTGCTTCCACTATTGTTAGCAGTTCTTCATTAGAGCTGGGCTACACACCCACTCCATCGATGCCTGTGTCGATGACTCCTTTTTCCGCTGTCGACCTTAACATTATTCTTTCCTACATGAGTCCTTCTCTCATACAACAGTTTGTTCCATGGCCCGGGCCATCATTGCCCACACCGTTGGGTGCTGCTTTGGCATCGACACCAGTTCAACCCGTTTACCCCACTCTTTCCAGAAAGCCATTGGTACTCTGACTGCATCGGTTCATGCTTCAGAGCAGGCTGAAGTCGAAGAGGAATACCACCCTGACCTCATCATCCCTGAAGAAAAGGGTGATGAAGACACTGAAGTGGAATACTCTGATAGGTCAACTGTCTTCTCCTCCAGGAGTGAGGACTCAGTTAAACACACCCCCAGGTCCCCGGAGGACCCCTCTTTCTTTAGTATCATGAGGCAGCTCTTCTCCACTATGGGGTTTCAGACTGAGGAAGAGGATGAAATGAGGAGGAATCAGGTGGACATCTTAGAGATCCCAGAGTCTCCACCCAAAGTTATTCCGCCTCTTCTACCAGCACTGAATGATGCTGCCACTTCATCGTGGCGCAGGCCCAACCTGATATCAGCCATGTATAGAAAGGTTCACAAGCTTTACCAAGCACCCCAGGGACTGCCCTTTTATGATGCCCAGCCAGAAACTGACTCAGTGGTTATTAAGGCCGTTCATGACAGAACTAAGGCCCCTAAGCATCTTACTTACCTGCCTTCTGACCGGGAAACTGAGAGGCTCAACCTCTGGGGCAAGAGGACTTTTGCCTCTCCCACTCTAGGCCTTAGGAATGCCAGTTACTTGGCTCATCTAATTAAGTACCAGAATACCCTCTGGAGAAAGGGCAAAGCTGCTGCTCAGGCCCTCCCTGATGGTTCATAGAGATAAGAGCTTCTTAAAGTGCTCCAGGCCTCTGAAGTTGTCAGTAAGCAACTCCTCAGAGCCACCTATGATATTGCTGATAGTACACCCAGGGCAGCTGCCTCTGGCATTTGCCTCAGAAGGCACTCCTGCCTTAGAGTCTCTGGCTTTGTGGCTGATGTCCAACAAAAGGTACTAAATGCCCCTCTTTTTTGTCTCATAGACTTTTCATGCCAGACATGCAGGATATCATCCATGACTTGCAGGCCTCTGGCAGAGCTATTCGGTCTTTTTTTTTTTTTAGTTGTTTAACCAGGATTAGCACACTAACCTGAAAGCTTTTTTACAGGTGCGACCTGGGAGCACAGGGAAAGTTAAGTGACTTGCTCAGGGTCACACAGTATGTAAGTGGAAGCTGTGGGATTCAAACCCAGGTCTGGTCTGCTGGATGTCACCAGATTTGCAGTTCAGAGCCTTAAACCACTGCACTATACTGCCTCCCTTTACCATGCCCAACCCAGGAGTAGTCTGAGGCCTTCCTTTCGTGAGGTCTCTCACAAGTTGGGTTCTGGAACCAAACTCCAGGAGAAACGCAGAGCCAGGTCTGCCTTGCCTGCCCCCTCCTCCACCTCTGGTTCCCCTGGCAAGTAATCCAGAGGAGGAGGTGTGGCCCCAGTCGCCGGTTCAGCTTCAGCCTGACTCTGTCCCAGTGGAGCACCATCACAACAGATGCTTGGATTCTGCAGATCATCAAAGAGAGCCATGCTCTAGAACTTCCTTCTAGAACAGCCTCCAGATGTTCCCCCAGTCCCCACCGTTTATCCTCCAGACCACACAGAGGTGCTCAGGGAGGAAGTCCTCACCTTGCTCTGCAAACAGGCCATGAAACCAGTGCCCAGGTGGCAAAGGAACAAGGGGTTCTACTCTAGGTTCTTCCTGGTTCCCAAAAGAACAGGGGACATGTAGCCCATTTTAGACCTGAAAGAGCTGAACCTTTTTATCCAGTACAAAAAGTTCCAGATGGTCACTTTACACGTCCTTCTCCCTCTGCTCAAGCAGGACAACTGGCTATGCTCCCTCAATATGGTGGGGGACTCCAGTGTTAGGAAGGTAGAACTAGGGGAGGAAGGGGAGAGGGAGATAAGGTGCCTGCCTGACGCCATGGCTTGGAGTTACAGGGAGCGAATCCTCAGGATCGCCGGAGCAGCTGCACGGGGGAGGGAGCTGGATGTCATTGTCCACCTAGGGATAAATGACCTGGCTAAGAAAGGGATCAGAGCAGTGCAGGAAGGGTTTGTGGCGTGGAGGGGCCTTAGACAAGTAGCACGCACGGTAATCTTCTTGGAGGTGCTGCTTGTCTATGGCGTAGGTGAGGCTAGGGTGCTCCACACCATGGGATTCAATCAGTGGTTGAAAAACTGGTGCAGAGCTCAGGGATTTGGCTTCACTGGGGACTGGGGGTCCACCTGGAGTAATGCAGGCCTATACTGGCATGATGGGCTGCATCTCTCCAGGAGGGGAACCAGGATCCTAGGTGATAGGTTTAAATGCTTCATTGGCAAGCATTTAAATTAGCCAAGGGGAGTGACACTGGAAAGGAGCAGGGAAATCCTAGCCCCCCAAAAAAGTCTGGGTAGTAAGTGAGGTAAACACCAAGATAGAGATGTCGATAGGGAGAAGGGCAGGGGTAAAGGGAGACAGTGGCAAAGGCAATAAGGACAGGGATGGGGGCAAAAAGGAGTAAGGCCATCAGGAAATGGAGGGTAATGAGTACCAGTGCCCATAGTCTGGGCAACAAGCTCCCTGAACTGGTGGCCTTGATGGAAGAGGGATGCCTGGATATTGTAGCAGTCACAGAAACATGGTACACAGAGAACCATGACTGGGATGTTAACATACCAGGGTACATAACCTACAGGAGAGACAGAGAGAGAAGAAGAGGGGGAGGAGTAGCTCTCTATGTAAAGGAAGGGATAAAAGCAACTGAACAAAAGAGTAAATAGGGAGGAGAGGAGGCACTGTGGGTCACTTTAGAGACTGAAAATGGCACCACAATCCGCACAGGGGTTGTATACAGACCCCCATGTCAGGGGGAAGGGAATGGACAAGGATATGATAGAAGGCATTCTTAGGATGGCAGAGAAAGGGGAGATACTGTTGATGGGAGACCTGAATATGCCAGATGTTAACTGGAGCACATTTGCTGCACCCACATCCAAGAGCAGGGCCATTCTCTATGTCCTACAGGTGGCATACCTCAGACAGCTAGTTTTGGAACCTACTTGTGAGGGAGCAATCATAGACCTCATACTCTCAAATGGGGACAGTGAGAGGATCTCAGATCTAGGAGTGGGTTGCCATCTGGGAACAAGTGACCATCAAACAGTGTGGTTCACGATAAACTTAGCTACAGAGTCAAGCCATACAAAAGTGAGGGTACTGGACTTCAGGAAGGCTGATTTTGGCAAGATGGGAGAGTGCCTTAGAAAAGCACTAGCAAACAGGCTAAGAAGGGGTGGAGCAGCAATGGGGAAACATCAAAACTGCCATCACAGAGGCAACAAGCCTTTGTGTGAAGCAAATAAAACAAAAGAAAAAGCCACTATGGTTCTCAAAAGAGGTGGCGGGGAAAGTCAGGGAGAAAAAGATAGCATTCAAGAACTATAAGGACACAGAAGGAGCAGGACAGAGAGCTGTACCAGTTAAGGCAGAAGGAAGCAGGGAGGGAAGTCAGAATAGCAAAGGCCCAAACTGAGGAAAAGATAGCCAACTCGGTTAAGAAAGGGGATAAAACCTTTTATAGGTACATCAGGGAGCGTAGAAAGACAAAGGGAGGGTTAGTGAGGCTGAATAGAATGGACGGTGGGTGGGCAGAGAGGGACAGTGAAAAAGCAGGGATACTGAACAAATATTTCTGCTCAGTATTCACAAAAGAGGAGGAAGGGGAGGTGCCTAATTCAATTAATAGAAGCACTCTTGATAGGGGGGTCGATCCCATTCCTTTCACAGAAGAAAGGGTTCTGAAAGAACTCCTAAAACTGAAGGTGGACAAAGCAATGGGGCCTGATGGAATTCACCCCAGAATTCTAAAAGAATTAAGGGGAGAACTAGTGAAACCACTGACTACCCTTTCTAACAGATCATGGGAGGATGGTGCAGTACCTGAGGACTGGAGGAAGGCGGATGTGATTCCCCTTCATAAAAGTGGGAGCAAGACAGAGGCAGAAAACTACAGACCTGTCAGTTTGACCTCAGTGGTAGGGAAAGTGATGGAATCACTTCTGAAGGAAAGAATTTTTGAGTACCTAGAGGCCAGTGGGGCACAGGACCCAAGACAGCATGGGTTTACAGTGGGAAGGTCATATCAGACGATTCCAATAGATTTCTTTGACTGGGTGACCAAAGTAGTAGACCAGGAAGGGGCTATGGACATGGTCTACCTAGACTTTAGCAAGGCATTTGACACATCCCCACACAAAAGATCAATTGTCAAATTAACCAGCCTGGGAGTGGGTGGAAGGGGAGGGGGACATGATTGAAACTTTTAAGTACCTCAGTGGAACCAACAAAGTCCAAGAGGGTAGCATCTTTCAGAAAAAGAGATGTGCAAGAACTAGGGGACACAATTTAAAATTGGGGGAGGCAGTTCAGGGGCAATATGAGGAAGTGTTTTGTCACAGAGAGGGTGGTGGACGCATGGAACAGCCTTCCTGAGGAGGTTGAGGGGTCTAAAACTGTGGGAGAATTCAAGCATACATGGGACAGACATAAGGCAATTCTTGTGGGGGGGTAAGAAGAAATAGGCTGTTAGTTAACTAGGATCTGCAGCTTATCCTATAGGTAGGGAAATGGGCAGACTAGGTGGGCCAAGTGGGCCTTATCTGCCATCAAAGTCTGTTTCTATGTAATATGCAAGATGCCTATCTGCATATCATGGCTTGCCCCCTCACAGATGACACCTGCAGATCTTACTTCGAAAGGGCTCTTGCGGTAGGTATTCACAGATAGGACTAAGCCACCCGGCATCAGGACCCCACAGAAAACTTCCAGCTAGCAGTCTCTGGTGGGGGATCTGCCCCCACGTCAGGTGACCAGCGTTAGACGATGGTATAAAGGGGCGGTCCCCTATGCCCACCTACCAGTTCTTTCCTGCCATCGGCTTGTAAAAGTTCCTTGCAGTAGAACTGCACTCATCAGTACCTTCGTCGGTTAAAAAGTTTCGACTTTTTCAACCTTTTTCTCGAATTTCGTTTTTCCTTCATACCATCTGCTATATATGTTGTCCCCGACGCCTACTGAATCACATAAAAACAAGTGTGACTCGTGTTTTTCCCAGTTTCCACACAAGGACGGCCACTCCTTGAGCCTCTTCTGTCAAGGCCCAGACCACCCTGTGGAGGAGTGCCTGCACTGTCAGAAATTCAACTCGGCTACCCGCAAGTGAAGGCAGCAGTCCCTGGAAGCCCATCTCCTCAAAAAGAAAGTGGCATCCATGGAGAAGGAGTTGAGGAAGCTTAGGCAATTGTCAAACTCCCTTGAAGGCCACAAAAAGAAGCGTGAGAAGGAGAAGCACCGGGAGAAGGATTCGTCACCCACAGCAGCCACGACTTTTGCTGGAGTCGCGGCCTTACAGGTATCATCCCATCTGGGGGATCGCTCCTTGATGGCCATCATGGTGGCTACCAAGAAGGCATCACTTATCCCACTCCTCCATCGTGGTCTTCTGGTCTGAGCAGGTCTGGTAAGTCGGACAGGGCTGCTAAGCCGCTCACCTCCTCGGGTGATCGCCCAGCCCACCTCCCTTCTGACAAGGCCGCCCCTCCTGCACGGCCTTCTTCGGTCAGGGAGTCTGATAAGTCGGATGCCAGCTCCTCCGACGTCTGCCCGGACACCACTGACAAGATGGCCACCGGCTCCTCCAATGACTGTCCTGTCAGCCTGCCTGCATCAGACCCTATCGTCACACCTGATGTCCCAGGCTGTCCGCAACAGATAACTCCATTGCCCACTGAGGTCCCTGTGTCCCCTTGGTTCACACCCGGGGATTGCAACCCTCCTTCCCTGGTGGAGACCGATGACCTAGGGAAGCTGCCGTCAGGGGGTGTCCCCCCCACGCTGGACCCGATGCCGGTCGACCCGATGCCACCCTCTGACATCCCTTTGTCCGATGGAAGACCTGCTCCTCTGTCTGGACCGTCGGACCCGTCCGGCGGTCTCTCTACGCTGTGCCCGACACCCACAAAACCAACGCTTCCTCCGTCCGGTCCACCAGCAGGGCCTTTGCCAGGGACTTCCACTCTGTCAGAGCCACTGACACCAGGGTACCCGACACCGCATTACTCGGTGCCGCAGTACCCGGCTCCATAGTATCTGACATCACAGTACCCAACGCCAGACTTCCCGCCGTCAGGCTATGGATACTCTTATTACGGGTACCCGCACTACCCGTATTCGAGCCCCCCTCCTCCTCCTCCTCCGCCACCCATTCTGCAGCCACCAGCGGATCTGAAGGAGACCTTGGCCTCTTGGTGGGCTGAGACCAAGGCTCAGCTCAACAAGGAGGTCGAGAGTCGTCTCCCGACGCCAGTACCCATATTGGACCCCCTACATCGGAGGCGGGAGACTCCATCCCCCTTACCCGACGTCAGAGCAGAACCTTATGGCTCCAAGGGTGAAGAGGACATGCACCCTTGGGGGCACCCAAGGGGGGTCATTCCTCTCCCTCCCAGGGAGGAGTCTTCTTCTTCCTCTCCCTCAGGGCCTTCCAACTCAGAATCCGAGTCAGATCACTCTAATTATGGAGATGAGCCTCACACTCCAGAATGTCTGAGGCTGAGGGACCCTCCATAGTCCCCTCTGGAGGACCTCTCCTTTCTGGAGCTCTTGAAGAAGATCCAGGAGACTTGTCCGTGGCAATCAGTGGAGCCAGACCCACAGCGCAAGAAGCTCGCTGCTCACTTGGATCTGCCTGAGGCCGCTCCTACACTGATTCCACCCTGGACTGAGCCTCACACCAGTCTTGTTTTCACTGTTTGAAAACAACCATCTGCACTGGCCAAGGAAGGCAGATAGGCTTTACCAGGCTCCGGAGGGTAAAGACTTTCTCAGTCTTCACCCCAAGGCATATTCGGTCATGATCAGCGCCGCCCACGGCTGCTCTGCCAACCCCAAACACCTGAGCTCATCTCCACCTGACACAGAATCCCGACTTCTGGATCAGTACGGGAAGAAGATATATGCTTTTTCGACCCTGGGCATCTGGGCCCTCAATTACGTTGGCCACATGGGGGATTTCCATAAGTCCATTCTTAGCCAGGTGGAATCTAAGCTAGACTACCTTCCTATTTCAGAGACTAAGCAGGAACTGGGAGACCAGGCTCATTCGGCCTGTTGGCACATGCTCCGTGCCACCTACGATGCAGTGGACACTGCTGGCAGGAGCTCGGCTTTCACCGTAGGCTTATGGCGTCATGTATGGCTCCGTGTGTCAGGACTGGTCCCCGAAGTTCAATCCAATATTCAAGATGCTCCCTTCAGGGGTTCAGTGCTGTTCGGGGGTGATGTCAAGGACATCACCACCAAACTGCAGGAGAAGGGCACTGCACTTAAGTCGGTCCAGACTTTGTACAGGCCCCCTCGGGGCAGCAACGTCGTTTTCATCACCAGTCCTGACAAAAATAAAAACTTAACCAAGGCAAGCGCACCAACAAAGGTTGGGCCCCTCCAGCAACCAAGACTCCCCCCAGCAAAAAATCCTCAGGAGCCTCAGCTGCTGTACTGCCCCACACCTCTTGACTCCCAACCTCTCCCTCTGCCTCTGGCCATTCCAAAGGAACTGGTAGGGGGGAGATTCTCCTCCTATCTACCCGGTTAGGAGAGGATAACATCGGACGCTTGGGTACTCCAGCTGTTATCGGCCGGACACTCAGTAGAGTTTCTCCAGAATCTCCCTCAGTCGTCTTACTCACTGCAATATCTTCCTCTGGTCCTAGAAGAAATCCTGTCCCTTCTGTCGAAGGCTGTGATAGAACCAGTTCCCAACCATCTTTGGGGGATGGGTTACTATTCTCATTTCTTTCTAGTTCCAAAGAAAACGGGAGACATGAGGCCTATCCTAGACCTCAGCTCCCTGAACATGTTCGTGGAGTACAGACGCTTCAGAATGCTCTCTCTGCAGAGCCTTCTACCCTTACTTCGGCCGGGTCAGTGGCTATATGCTCCTGATATGCAGGACGCTTACCTGCATATCCCCATATGCCCTTCCTACCGCAGATACCTCCGTTTTTGTTTTCAGGGGGATCACTACCAGTTCAAGGCCCTCCCATTTGGTCTTTCCTCAGCTCCCTGAGTATTTACCAAATGCCTGTCTGTGGTAGCGGCCCACCTATGTACCCAGGGGGTGCAGGTCTTCCCGTACCTGGACGATTGGCTCCTGGTGGCCCCTTCCAGGGAGAACCTTCTGCATTCCCTTTCTCTCATCCTGCAGGTCTTTTCCAGCCTGGATATAACCATTATCCAGGCCAAGTCCCACTTGGTCCCTTGCCAACGCCTTCAGTTTATAGGGGCGATTCTCGACATGACCTTAGGCAAAGCCTTTTTGCCTCCGGACAGGGTCACAACCCTTCAGATTCAGGCTTGTCTACTGTCCAGTCGCAGACAGGTCGGAACCAGGTCAGTCCTCCGCTTCCTCGGGCTTATGGAGGCTGCCATTCTGACAGTTCCGTTCACTCAGCTCCATATGAGGATCTCTCAATGGATGCTTTGGTCGCAATGTGACCAAACTCTGAATGATCTAGACCAAGAGGTGCTAGTGTTCGACCCCATGAGCAGGGACTTGCACTGGTGGATGGTTCAGAAGAACCTATGTCTGGGAGTTCTGTTCTGCATTCCTCCTCCCTCCCAGACGTTGACAATGGATGTGTCAGGGGAGTGCTGGGGTGCCCATCTAGGGTTTCACAGGACTCAGGATAACTGGTCCCCTTTCGAGCAGAAACTGCACATAAACGTGCTCGAATTGAGAGCAGTCTTAAATGCCCTACAGGCTCTTCTTCCCCTCATTCTTCCCAGTCATCTTCTCATTCAATCAGACAACATGAGTATAGTCTGGTACCCCAACAAACAGGGAGGAACACGCCCTATCCCCTGTGCCGGGAAGCGATGATAGTCTGGTATTGGGCAGCTCAGCACAACCTTCACCTGACTGCAGTTCATGTTCCAGGAGTGGAAAACACCCTGGCAGATGAACTCAGTCGATCCTCAGCCAGGACTCATGAATGGGAGCTAGACTAACAGGTAGTAAACAACATTTTTCGGCAGTGGGGGATACCTCAGGTAGACCTCTTTGCCTCCCCACAAAATGCAAAACTTCCTGCCTTGTGCTCACTCACTCCAGTGTGAGACATTTTCTGGTGGGACACTCTGTCTCTCTGTTGGAGGAACAGATTAGTTTATGCCTTCCCTCCCATTCCTTTGATTCCAGTGGTCCAGAACAAACTCAGATCAGAAGGGGCTCGAATGATTCTCATCGCCCCCTTCTGGCCCAGGCAAGTTTGGTTCTCTCTTCTGCAAGTTTTCTAAGGAACCTCCTCTTCCTCTGTTGCAGCACTTGCTGACCCAGGATCAGGGGACCCTGGTTCACCCAGGTCTAAAATCCCTTCATCTTCATGCGTGGCTCCTGCAGACGTAGCCAAAGCCCGTTTCAGAGTCTCTCCTTTAGTAGCGGACATTTTGGTGGAGGCGAGGAAGCCTTCCACCAAGTCCTCCTACTCTGTGAAGTGGAAAAGGTTTTCCATCTGAGCATACTTTAAAGACTTGGAGCCTTTTCTGTGCCCGGTCACCAAAGTCCTGGATTACATGTGTCACCTCTTCGACCTGGGCCTCAGCCATTCATCTTTAAAAGTCCGTATGGCAGCTATTTCGGCCTACCACATTCCCTTTGGAGACAGGACTTTTGTTCAGTTGGAAGTCTCTAAGACTTTTCTCAAAGGGGTTCTCCACCTGAGACCCCCCTCCATCCGAATCCTGCCCCTCCATCGGACTTGGAATTTTATCCTGGAGAAGCTTACACTGCCTCCCTTAGAACCTGCCGTGGAAGCAGATTTAAAGTTCCTTTCATGGAAGACACTCTTTCTAGTGGCCATCACATCTGCTCTACGCATTTCCGAGCTCCAAGCCTTGATGTGCAAAATCCCGTATTTGATTTTCCGCAAGGAACAGGTGGCCTTGCACACCAACCCTACGTTTCTCCCCAAGGTGGTAGCTGAATCTACACTGAATCAATCCACTGAGTTTCCGCCTTTCTTTACACAACACTCCAATCAAGGGGAATACCTCTTACATACTCTGGATGTTCACAGGATCCTGAGATACTACACCAATCAGACTAAGGAGCTCAGGAAAACTGATCAGCTTTTTGTGTCTTTTGCTCACAAAAAGGAAGAGGCAATGCTGTTTCCAAGCAATGCCTTTCCAAATGGTTGGCCAATTGTATCATTTTCTGTTACAGTGCCTTCAGAAAGTATTCACCCACCCCCTTCAATTTTGTCACATTTTGTAATGTTGCAAACTCAAATTAAAATACATTTATATGGGATTTTTTTGTCACGTATCTACACAAATTACTCTATAATGTCAAAGTGGAATGAAATTCTGGAAGTTTTTGTGGATGTAATTTAAAATAAAAACCTGAAATGTCTTGATTTGATAAGTATTCACCCCCTTTGCTATGACACTCCAAATTGAGCTCAGGTGCATCCAATTTCCTTGTGAGATCACTCTAAAACTTGAATGGAGTCCACCTGTGGTCAGTTCAAATGGCTGACATGATTTTAGAGGAAATACACCTGTCTATATAAGGTCCCACCGTTGACAGTACATGTCAGAGCAGAAACTCTACCATGAAGACCAAGGAGCTGTCCGTAGAACTCCGTGAGAGAATTATGAGGAGGCATAGATCTGGGGAGCGGTATAAAAATATTTCTAGGGTGTTGAAAGTTCCCAGGAGCACAGTCAAGTCCATCATTAGGAAATGGAAAGATTACGGAACCACCCAGACTCTTCCTAGAGCAGGCCGTCTTCCCAAACTGAGCAACCAGGCAAGAAGGACCTTGGTCAGGAAGTGACCAAGAACCCAATGACCACCCTGACAGAACTACAGAGTTCCATGGCTGAGATGGGAGAACCTGTCCAGAGGACAACAATCTCTGCAGCAGTTCACAGATGTAGCCTCTATGGGAGAGTGGCTAGACGGAAGCCACTCCTGAGAAAAGGCCACATAATAGCATGCCTGAGTTTGCAAGAAGGCACTCGCAGACTCTGAGACCATGTGGCAAAGATTCTCTGGTCTGATGAAACAAAATTGAACTCTTGGCCTGAATGCAAAGCGCCATGCCTGGTGCAAACCGAACACAGCTCATCACCCGTGTAACACCATCCCTACCACTAAGCATGGTGTTGGCAGCATCATGTTATGGGGATGCTTTTCAGCGGCAAGGACTGGGGCACTTGTCAGCACAGAGGGAACAATGAATGGAGCCAAATACAGGCACCTCCTTGAGGAGAACCTGCATCAGTCTGCAATAGACCTTGGACTGGGTCGAAGATTTATGTTCCAACAGGACAACGACCCCAAGCATATAGCCAAAGCAACACTGGAGTGGCTTCAGAACAAGACGGTGAATGTCCTTGAGTGGTCCAGCCAAAGCCCAGACTTGAATCCCATTGAGAATCTGTGGAAAGACTTAAAGATTGCGGTTCACCACTGCTCCCCATCCAACTTGACAGAGCTTGAGCAAGTCTGCAAGGAAGAATGGGCGAAAATCCCCAAATCCAGATGTGCAAAGCTGATACAGACATACCCAAGAAGACTCAAAGCTGTAATTGCTGCCAAAGGTGCTTCTACAAAGTATTGACTCAGGGGGGTGAATACTTAAGTAAACAAGTTATTTCAGTTTTTAATGTTTCATAAATTTTTGTTACACAATAAAAATATTTTTGCCCCTTTAAATTGTTGAGTATGCTGTGTGAATCAATGGGGAAAAAAATAATTTCAATGCATTACAAATTCTGGTAGTAACACTACAAAATGTGACAAGATCCAAGGGGGGTGAATACTTTCTGAAGGCACTGTATGACAAGTACAAGACCCTTCCGGGTCAGGTCAGAGGTCAGTCCACCAGGGGAGTAGCTGCCTCTGCGGCTTGTTTCAGGAGTGTGTCCGCGGCAGACATCTGCGCAGCCGCAACTTGGACTTCGGTCCATACCTTCATGAAACACTACAGTTTGGACATTGCCTCTCGCCATAGAGTAGGCTTCGGGTTGGTTGTTCTGCAGGGCTCCTTTCTTGAGACCTGCTCTGCCCTGAGGTTATGTTGTGGATGACAGTCCTCCTCCTGGTTTTTTTCTTATTCCAGACTGCTTGGGGTTTAGTCCTATCTGTGAATACCTACTGCAAGAGCCCTCTCGAAGTAAGATAGTACAGTTACGTAAGAACTTACCGTAAGAGTAGAGCTTCGAGAGAGGCTGTTGCAGTAGGTTTTACCTTCCCACCCTCCGACCTCCTAAGTCTCTTTTCTTTCTTTCCATGGGGGCACATCCTCTTCTTTCTTGTCTTGCCTCTTTTGGCCTCTGGCGGGAAAGAACTGGAAGGCGGGCGTGGGGGACCGCTCCTTTATACCGATGTCATCTGACGTCAGTCAACTGATGTGGAGGCGGTCCCCCACCAGAGACTGCTAGCTAGAAGTTTTCCGTGGGGTCCTGATGCCTGGCGGCTTAGTCCTATCTGTGAATACCTACTGCAAGAGCCTCTCTCGAAGATCTACTGTTATGGTAAGTTCTCACGTAACTGTACTTTCCTGTTCCGGGGGAGCATTACCAGTTCAAGGTATTACCCTTTGTCTTATCCTCTGCACCACGGGTATTTACCAAGTGCTTAGTAACCTCGTCTCAGCGGTTGCAATACTTACAGGGAGTCCTGGACTCTAATCAGGGCAAGGCATTTCTCCCTCAAGACAGGGCAAACCACCTTATTACCCAGACCCAGGAAGTGGTTCAGAGCAGGCATGTCCCAGCCAGGAAGTTTCTCGGGCTACTAGACCTAATGACCATGACCATTGTTACGGTCTCTCTGGTTGGGTTGCACATGAGGATCCCGCAGTGGACCCTCAGGGTTCAGTGGGATCAGCGCTCAGATGATCTAGATCAGCTGGTTCTTGTTGCCTCACTAGTATGCAAAGTGCTTCACTGGTGGATGGATCCGGCCACTCTTAAAGGGGTCCCCTTTTTTTATCCTCACTCCTCACCAAATCCTCACAACGGATGCTTCAGGTTTGGGTTGGGGAGCCCATCTGGGCTCTTATCAGACCCGGGGCCTCTGGTCCCGCTGGGAGACTCACCTCCACATAAACATCCTAGAAATGAGTGTGGTTCTCTGTGCCTTCCAGGCCTTCCAGAACCATCTGCCTCTTCTGGTGCAGTCACACAACCTCAGCATGGTATATTACATCAACATGCAAGGGACCCATTCCTATCCTCTGTGTTGGGAAGCAGTGAGGGTCTGGTACTGGGCTCTAGATCTAGGGTTACCAGATGTCCTCTTTAACCAGGACATGTCCTCTTTTCCACCTGCCAAATATTCTTCATGCACTTTCTGTATCCTGTTGTATTATTATTATTTTTTTTTTTTTATTATCTCCTACCCAGGACCTCCTTGTAAATGAGCTGTAAAGGTGGTGGAGGCTATAAACCTATTTACTTGAGGTCGGGCACAAGGGATCATTGGGTGAAGGACTAAGTGTCCTCTTTTTGGCATCCCAAAATCGGGTAACCCTACCTAGATCACGGTCTAGAACTCTCAGCCATCCATGTGCCAGGTGCCCAAAATGCCTTGGTGGACAGCCTTAGCAGGTCACAGTCCAAAATGCATGATTGGGAACTGCTGACCTCAGTCACAGAAGACCTGTTCAACAGGTGGGGTCATCCTGAGTTGGACCTTTTTGCATCCCCACTCAACACAAAACTTCTGTGTTTCTGCTCGCTAGATCCAGGACCTGGAGTTTTCTGGCAAGATGCATTGTCCCTCTCCTGAAAAGTTAAGATTTCTTTTTGCATTCCCGCCCTTCCCACTGATTTAGAGGGTGCCACCTTAATTCTTGTGACCCCATTTTGACCTCTACAGATAAGGTTTCCAGTACTGCAACAACTGGCTGTGGAACCTCCAGTGCCCCTGCCCCTCTGCCAGGACTTGCTAACTCAGGCCCAGGGGACCTTGGTCCATCCAGACATCAAGTCCCTCCACCTGCATGCATGACTCCTAAGGATGTAGCAATTGATCATTTAGTGTGTCCCAGAAGGTGGTTGATGTCCTGGTGGCTGCCAGAAAACCTTCGATCAGGGCCACTTACTCTGTGAAATGGAAGCAGTTTGCTATCTGGGCCGCTTCTCATAGCCTGGACCCTTTCACCTGTCTGGTGAACCAGGTTCTGGAGTATCTCCTGACCTTGTCTGCTGCAGAACTCAAAGACTCCTCCCTTAAAATACTCCTGTCAGCCACATCAGCTTTTTATGTGCCCATTGAGGGCCGTACTGAAGCTGGATGTGGCCCGTATTTTTCTGCTAGGCATTCTCCATTTGAAGCCTCCTGTCCATAACCCAGTTCCAGCTTGAGACCTCAGTTTTGTTCAGGACAAGCTGACCCTGCCTCCTTTTGAGACAGCCGCATCTCGTGAGCTACGCCTTCTGTCATGGAAAGCATTATTTTTAGTTGCCATTACTTCTGCTTGAAGAATTTCAGAGCTATGGGCTCTCATGTGTGAGCAACCTTATTTGATTTTCCACAAAAACAGGGTCTCTTTGCATACTAACCCTAAGTTTCTTCCTAAGGTGGTGTCCGAGTTTCCCTAAATCAATCCATTCACTTGCCTGTTTATTTTCCAGAGCATGCCAGTCCAGGGGAAGCATTGCTCCGTACTTTGGATGTGCATAGAATTTTGTGTTACTATACACACCTTACGAGAGGCTGCAGGAAGTCCTCTCTGTTTGTTTCTTTCGCACCTGGCAGAGACGGCGTTTCAGTTTCAAAACAGTGCTTGTCCAAATGGTTGGCCAACTTCTTCCTGGGGTTCTTAATGGCTATTCCATCAGGGGTATGGCCACTTCAGTTACATGTTTCAGAGGTGTGTCTGCAGCTGAGATTTACACTGCTGCCACTTGGATTACTGTCCACACTTTTACCAAGCACTACAGTCTGGAAGTTGCCTCCAGAAGAAGGGTAAGCTTTGGCCTTGCTGAGCTTCAGGGCCTTCTTTCTTAGGTCTCTGGCCTCCTGCCACCCAGACTGTCCATGCTCTTAGCAGTGCTTGGTATTCATTCCATAGGTGTGATCTGATGACAGAGATATATCCTCAAAGAAGATAGAACAGTTACGTAAGAACTTACTGTAACAGTAGATCTTCAAAGGAATCTCTGTTAGCAGGTCATGCCATCCCTCCGTCCATACCCCTTTCTCTCTCTCTCTCTCTCTCTACAGCTCAGCAGTCCTGTTGCTCCAGCCTCTCTGCTAGTTGGGCACCATCTCTCGGTCTTCGGCTCCCTGGTGGGACTCCTGTTTCCCATGGCCTCCGGCAGGAAAGAACTGAGGAGGGAGTGGGGCCGCCCGTACTTATATTGAGTGTGTGACATCGGAGCCTGATGTTGGCCTGGGCAGATCCTAATAGATCGCTGCAGAAAAAAGCTTCTATGGGGTCCTGACGCCTGACAGCTTAAGTTCCGTAGGTGTGACCTGATGACAGAGATTCCCTCAAAGATCTACTGTTACCGGTCTTTATTAAAAATTCACACTACCGTGTCATGCCTACCATGAAATAACTAAATATCTTGGTGTAATGCTATGCTGTTTACCAACTGAAACATGTGGTAGGACCATCCTAATGCTTCCACATTATGAATCTAGTATGTACAGTCCAAAGGTAACCTCAACGGAAGATATATGGAGGCCATCTTTAATGACTTGAGCCATTAATTACAAAATTGGTTATAAAGCTGTTATAAAATATCTGAGGGAATTAAAAATATACTGACTATACATCTAAGGATGTCAGAAACACATTTTGGTTAAAAATATACATGGTGAAATTTTTGATGACTAACCAAATACTGCTCCTTTAAGATATTTTATGAATTGGGTGGGAGGGTGGGATAATGTAGTTGGGGGGATGGTTTGGATGGGTTGAGGTTAAATTTCAGAAGGAAAATGGGGGGGGGGGTTGAATTAAGTTTGGTGATGAGCTGAAGGATACAGCCACAATTGTGGGTAGGGGATGGGACAGTCTGGACTTAGGTAAAGTGCCTAAGGTACCTTGTGATTAGCCAGGGACTTCCTGGGGTATGACAAGTGAGTGTAGATCATTGTGAGAGAGTTTAATGGTCCAAGCTATAATTTAGTAGCCTAGCCCCGCCATTGTAATCACATTAAATGTTGATCCCTGATATAACCTTATCGATATTTCCCCACAATTCCTGTGCTGACAATTTGTCTCCCTGTGTTCTGTCTTCCCCCACCTCCTAACAGATACAGTCAGAGACTGCAGGCACTGAGAGCAAACTGATGGAAGCCATGAACAAGCTAGGGCTCCTGGACAGCCAGATCGACATGCTGAAAATGAAGCGGGCTAACAACAGCTTGGTGGCATCGCGAGCAGAGGAAACTGCCTCCGCTGCGCGGGATAAAGCAAATGATGCCAAGAAGGTAGGTCCTGTTGTGATGGTGTAGTAAGGGTCTCGTTCTCTTCGAGCCACCCTTAATAGAAATTTTGTTTTACAGAGGTTGACTACATTGGCATTTTCGGCAAAACAAACAAGAGGCTGCACTGGGAGATAGCATGCTCACTGATCAACAACCTGCAACAGTAAAAGAAAAATTATTTTATTGGGTTACACTTTCATTGTCTGTTTCAATGTAACTAATCATTAACTACATTTATAACATGGGCTTTCATGTACTAGCAACTGATTGGGTTAAAGCTGTCAGGTAATCATTCATTAATGCAGCTTACCTGCACACTGAGGGTTACCAGGTTTTCTGCTGAATCACTACTCTGCTGTTTCAGCCAGTCGGTACTACTGTAGACTAATGTGTGGTCCAGGAGCAGTGACGTTGTAGTTGGAATTGTTTTTTCCCCACCTACCCGCCCAGTGGAAGTCCGCGTTATTTGCGCCAATCACGGTTTCACCTAATAATCACAGAGAGTACCAAGACAACTAGCTGGTTGTTTATCTAAAGCCGAAACCGGAGTGCTGGACGATCCATGTGTGATTTATGAAATTCTCGTCTGACTGCCTGAGTAGCACTTCCGATGTCGCGTAGCTCAGTATGTACAATGACATACAGTTTTACAATATTTGGACATCTTAGTCTGAATCAGTGGCTTCAGGAAAAGTTATCTGATGGGAAAGCTGCTGATCAGACCGATAAATGTACCCAGGAACAGAGGTGTTTCTAAAGTTACTGACGGTCGTGGCCACGATCAGAAAGCACATAGCAGCAAAAGTGAAAGTGCAAATTTAGTCAGTAACCGAAATGACACAGATACCATCTATAAACAAACATTGCAGGGTGTAACAACATGCCAGTCAGTTACACATCGAAAAGTAAGGGAAAAGACATTGTCATTACAGACAGTTGCACAAATACCAAACAAGATAAATATTATATACTGGTAACAGCAGTAGTACCGTATCAACTTCTCAGACCCATAATATGGCCACTATTACTACAGGCAGCAAAGGTTTTGAACCAGGGCCAATGAACTGTAAAGTTCCAGACATAGTGAAGCTGACAGCTAGCAATCGGCAGTGTCACAAACCTGAACTCAGTCAGCATGTTACCAACTGTGAAACAAAGGACAGGTACTATAGAAGCACAGAGATTAATAAGAGAGCTAGAATATGTAGTGATTGCAGCACAACTCAGCATTCAAAATCCATACAAAGTAACCTCAGTCACAGGAGTCAGTATGGAAGGGCAGACAGCTATGGCAATAACAGTGATCATTTAAAGGCACAGCAAAGTAGCCTAATTCAGCAAAGGGATCACAAAACTGTGCAGAGCTGTGAAATAATATCAAAGAACACCAGTAAGTATTGTTAAACCTTTGAAAATAAGACCAGGTATGAAAGTAGTGCAGACAGCCAGCAGGATGACATGAAGCACAGTACCCAGCATGCACTTCTTTGTCCTTCAGCACTTGATGCATTAGAAAAGGCTAAAGATGAAGCGAACACTCAAAAAAGTATGCTATGGGTGATAAATGTGTTAAATGATTAGCTGCAGAGTAAAAACATGAAAATAAATTACAAAGATATCAGTGCAGAGGAGTTATGCAAAGTACTGAGAGAGTTCTATCCTAATGTGCAAGGCACTGAAGGGAAAGCGCATACTGTGAGCTCTCTAATATGTTTATGACCTGGCATCAACAGATACCTGAATAATATTGATCATAACAGACAGTTCAATATTACGACCAATGCTGCATTTAAAGCAGCCAACAATGTTTTCATATCAATCTTGAAGCAGCTAAGAAAAGAGGGGCAAGATCAGGCAAGCCACCACCCACCCATCAGTAACTCAGATTTACAGAAGTTACATTCATCCAAAGGTCTAGATTCCACCACGCCAGATGGACTGGTCAGGCATGTGTGGTTCGAGCTGCAGCTCGGCCTAGCTCGCCATGGAAGGGAGGGAGTCAGGGACCGGAAGCAGGACGAATTTGTGATTGCCAAACATGAAAATGGTTCCAAATACCTCTCCCTAGCCTTTAACCCACATACCAAAAATCATGCGAGTCCACAGGAAGTAAATAAAGAGGCCTTGAGAGGGTTTCTTTTTTTATATATTTCTGTTTATCCCCTCTGACCCAGGCACTATCACCCAACTGACCACCACACAGCAGGCTCGGTGGGACCCCCCCATCTCCCCGTGGTTTACCCCCCAGGCTGAGACAGGGTGGGGGCAAGCCCCATACCTTAAATCTTGTCAGGATCCCAACAAAGGCATGCAGCACCAGTGGTGAGGGCCTTCCCAACCCTCTTGTTGGTGTCGCGCCGGGCCAGTGTTTTTCTTTGTATGCCCCCCAGAGGAGTGACGTGCGCATGACATCAAGGTGCACGCACCAACGGCCATCACTCCTCTCCCCTTGTAACTGGCTCAGTATCTGCTGTGTCTCTGGCCTCTGCCAGAGGTCAGTCCGGTGTCGACCCTCATCCCCCCTCTGGGTTGTGCCAGCAGTTGCACCGCACATCCTGGGCTGAATATAGGAGATGAGCTGCATACATTATATTTGCACCCCGGCGCATTGGGACTTGTGCTGTGCATTACCCTGTTTTGAATATTTCCCTGGGGCACAGTTCTTGGGTTGCGCTGGTGCATAGAGCCCGGCTGTGGAGTGGACTGCATTGTGGGCAACTTTAAGAGGCCCCAGGAACCTCCCACACACACATAGAGCCCAACCGTGGAGCGGACTGCATCGTGGGCAGCTTTAAGAGGCCCCAGGAACCCCCCACACACACATAGAGCCCAACCGTGGAGCGGACTGCATCGTGGGCAGCTTTAAGAGGCCCCAGGAACCCCCCCCACACACACAGAGCCCAACCGTGGAGCGGACTGCATCGTGGGCAGCTTTAAGAGGCCCCAGGAACCCCTCCCCCACACATAGAGCCCGACCATGGAGCAGACTGCATTAAGAGCAGCTTTAAGAGGCCCCAGGAACCCCTACACTCACATAGAGCCTGGCTGTGGAGCGGACTGCATCGTGGGCAGCTTTAAGAGGCTCCAGGAACCCCCACATACACATAGACCCTCGCCGTGGGGTGGACTGCATTGTGGGCAGCTTTAAGATGCCCCAGGACCCCCCCCCCACACACACACACAGCCCGGCTGTGGAGCAGACTGCATCGTGGGAGCTTTAAGAGGCCCAGGAACCCCCACACACACATAGAGCCCGGCCGTGGAGTGGACTGCATCATGGGCAGCTTTAAGAGGTAAAGCCTTCTGCCTCCAACATAATCTGGATAGTGTTTATCTGCCGACCGTGACTGATTGTACTAGCATGGGCAATGTCATCTCTTGTTTACCTATGTTTACAGCCATTTCTGTGGGTGCCTTAAGTGCCTTGTACTGTGGCTAGACCCAAGACAGCAGTCATAGAGCTCCAGTTCGTTGGTTGAGGAAATCTTCTTTCCACAGCAGCAGCAAAGGAAGCGAGCCAATGAGGGATTAGTTCTCAACATACAAAGGAGAAAAGAATCACTTTAAACTGAAGTGACTCAAAAGTAAGTAGTAAAGAAAAAAGGTAGTTTTGGTTGTCGAACTGAGCGATGAAACTTCCGCGAAGTCTGTGCACAAATGGCTACCTATCATGGCTCCTTCTTCTATTTTGCTTCCCACAGTTGACATCTACACCTAACCCAGTCCCTCAACCTAACCTGCTTTTAAATACCTACACTGTGGACCAGACCTTTATGGCCCCAGGAATATTCTTCCATCTACCAATGAAACCACTGCTTACACCAGATGTCTCCTCACCCCCCCCACATCACTGCCTCATCAATTCTCTCTCTTCCCATCCCCTCAAATATTTCTGCACATCCCCATGTGTCGGCCTGCAGGTCCGCTGCTTATTAGACTTTACTTACTGAAACATGCTCTCCATTGCTTCTGCTTTTGAGAAATGTGCACCCCAATCCGGGACCCTCTTCCGTCCCCCCAACAGTAAGCAAAACGGACTAGTTATAGCCTCCATGAATATATGGAGCTTACTAAACAGAATAACCCCTCTGCAGGCCTGGATAACTCAACATTCGCCTGACATCCTAACTCTGACTGAAAGCTGGCTATCCTCTGGCACCCCAGATGCTGCTGTATCTATCTATGGATACTCACTTTTCAGGTCTGACAGGCTAGGTAAAAATGGTGGAGGGTGCACCATTTACATTAGGACCTCTCTTCAGGCCCTCCCTATCTCACTTCCTCCCACCTCTTATGGTGCGCAGGCCCTAGCTGTCAAACTGATGCTTGGAAACCAGAAAAAAAGCATACACCTTGTAGTTTCCTACATCCCTCCGAGGGATCAGAAACCTGCATTTGAAATTATCTTGACTGCCATTTCTTCTCTTCCAAATAACTTGGAACTCATCCTCACTGGAGATTTCAATATAGACTGGCTCTCCCCCTCAGTTAAGCCCTTCATGGACTCAGCTGCAGCAGTTGACCTTGCCCAGATGGTCCAGTTACCCACCCGCCTAAACTGCAAATCAGGCTCCTTTTTACTAATCGATCTAAACACATCTCCCAAGTCACGGTTCTCCCTGACTACCTCAGTGACCATTCCCCGATTACCTGCTTATGGTCAAACAAACCCTCTGTGCCCCCACCCACCCTCACCTTTCTTAGAAGGCTCAAGAAAGACTCCCTCCCCAAACCTAAAGCCTTTCTGTGGTCCTGTGACTGGTGACCCATTTTCTTTGCTACTGACGTAGACTCTGCCCTTAACCACTTTATCACCCTGTTCAACCATGCCTGTAACATCTTTGCACCTCTCAAAAAGCAATATATTAAAACCAGGAACAACCCTTTGGTCTCCCCAGAACTGTTGAAATTGTTACGGCATTGTGATAACCTCTGGCAGAGAGCCCTTGACTTCAGGCATCCTCAAGATAGGCAGCTCTATCGGGAAGCCAGGAACAACTGCACCTGGGCTATCCACCAAGCCAAAGCGAGCCATTACCGACAGGCACTCTTGGCGTCATGGGGCTCTGGTCGTGACTTCTGGCGGAATCTCAAGGAAATAACGGGAAAGGTAGTTCACTTCCCACCAGCCCAACTTAATATTGATGGGAAATCCCTACATGATCCTAAAGATATTGCAAACACCCTTAATCATACATTCTCAGACCTCAGTGGTGTGCTGCGTGACAAGTTCTTTGACTCACCCACACACTGCCTCCCATCCTTAACCTTCTAGAGATGACTTCCCACCATTCTGTTTTAAAACTATATCCCCGAGCACAGCCCATAAATACATATCTAGCTTTATCTCCAAATCCAGACATATTGGGGATACTCTTGACCTTAAGCTCCTAAGGCTCACTTTGGAAGAAGTTCTCGCCCCTCTTACAAAAATTTTCAACCTATCCCTTTGCCGGGGGCAGTTCCCTAGCACTTGGAAGTACGCTGTTACAACTCCTCTTCTCAAAGGGGGGGACAGCACTGCCCCAAACAGCTACCATCTAATCTCTATTTTGCCTCTCCGCTCCAAGGCACTGGAGAAAGTTACAGCTGATCAGCTTACTGACTACCTCACCGATCTTAATCTACTCTCCCCAGTCCAACATGGTTTCCGCAGGGGTCACAGCACCACTACAGCCCTTCTAAAGTATACTTCTTTAATTCGCCAGGCATTAGATTGTGGAAACTTGGTAGGATCTGTTTATATAGACCTTACCAAAGCTTTCAGTATGGTAAACCATGAATTACTGCTCCTATAACTCCTGTCCCTGGATTTAGCTACTGAAGCTGTGTCCTGGTTTCATAGCTGTCTTTCCAACCACTCCCAGCAGGTCAGAATTGGTTCCACCCTCTTGGCCCATAGTCCCATCCGCTCTGGTGTCCCTCAAGGATCCATTCTTGGACCCTTACGTTTTAGCTTGTTCATTAACTCACTCCTCAAGTCCTGTCCTGGTAATTTACTTCTCTGCGTGGATGACGCTGTCATCTTCGACTCACACCCCAACCCCAGTCCACTCCAAAATATGCTCCAGGAGCGTTTCAGCTCTATTGAATCCTGATTTGTCAACCACAAGTTAATCCTGAACTGTGGTAAGACCAAATCTATAGTCTTTACCCACTGACAAGACAGACACAGTGGATTTGCCCTTAACATCCTCATTTGCAGTAATATTCCCATTGAACAGGCCCAGTCTTTCAGATATCTGGGTATTACCCTTGAGTCCCAATTATCTTTCCGTGACCAGCACTGAACACCAGGATAGGGCTGCTTTATCTTCACAGGTAATTCCTCTCACCTGCTGCCCTACACCTGGCTGTATCCTCATTTGTACTCTCACTACTAGACTATGGCGTAGTAATTTATGGCTCCATGGACCCTACTTCCCTCCCTCTCATGGATAAAAGCCACCTTGAACAAGACGTGCCATCTAGTCACAGGACAGAATAGATTGACTCACACCTGTGCATTATACACATCAGCCGGATGATGGTGCCTAGAGGACAGAATCAAATACTTCACCTGTATTATGGCTAAGAAGATCTCCCTCAAAGCCACCCCCCTTGGGCTTGACTCCTTGATCACTGTAGCTAAATCCACCCGCACCTCTAGAAATTCTGCGAAAGCATCCCTCGTAGTTCCTTTCTGAAGGACTGCGTTTTGTCAATGAGCATTTGCCTATGGAGCTCCCTCTTGGATCAGTGAACTCCCAACCTCTATCAGCCACCTTTCTACCATTGGCCCCTTCAAAGCGGCCCTAAAGAACTATCTGATCGAATAGTCAACTTGCAGTTGTTTTGAATAAGTTTTGATTGGGAAACGTCTTGCTCTGTTATCTTTTCTGCCGACAACAGTTCTATTCTACCCTTATTTATTTCGTTTTTGTTTACCGGGTAAGGTGCACTAGCCAAAAGACTATTTTCAGGCACAACCTGGGAGGGTACAGAGACAAAAACATCCAGTAGGTACATATTGTACAATAAATACAAGTAATATATAAATATTTTAAACATATACAGTGGTAAAATAATACAAAAGACAGTACAGCATTTAAGTTTACATGTAAGAGACAGCAAACTGGTCATTTTTGATGAACTGTGCAGTATGTCAGCAAATAAGGAGTGGACAGGCAGAGATTGGTGAAAGGGGGGATAGAGAGAAAGGAGGAGAGAGGAGGAGTCAGTAATTTGGAGGGAATAGATATGGTGTGGCATGGGTAGTAACCAAACATGGTACGGAGATGAGGAGATAGAGAGAGAAAGGTGGAGAGAGGAGGCAATAGGTTGGGGGGAGAAATAGATATGGTGAGGTAGGTGCACGTAATACAGAAACTGATTTAGTTGGTGAAAGAAGGGGAGGGTTGTGCAGTTAACTTGAGAAAGCACAGAACAGAGAAAAATCAAGATAGAAGGAAAAGAAGAAACGGAATGAAGATGGTACAAGAAATAAGGAGAATGAGATTGAAAGAAATGCTCTTCGTTGGAGTGGGCCCCAGGGTCCCAGGGGAAACAATGAAGAGAGAGGGGTGGGATTTAAGAGTTTGGGCTATGATGGTTTGAAGCAGGAGCATGCACAAGAGGAGAAGAGATGGTGTCGTAGTTGTCTCTTAAAGGAGATGTGGGTTGCATTTTGGCGTAGAGTTAAAGGGAGTGTGTTCCAGAAAAGTGGTGCATGACAGATGAAGGCACAGCCACCTTTCGAAGTACGATGTCTTGGAATGAGAACAGGGACATGGTCCGCAGAGCACAGAGCATACTTGGATTTATGGTAGAGAAAGAGACTGGCCAGAGGTTTAGGTGAGTGGGATCTGATGATGCTGTCAGTGATGGATCCAAGTGCATAAGACCTTAATTCTTGAGGAGGAAGCCAACCAAGATCTGAATAGAGGAGACAGTGATGTTTCAGACGGGGGGAGCAAGATGCGAAGTGACAAATATTATTGTAAGTAATATCCACTTTCAGTAGACTTGGTTGCAGGCAGAACATCATTGGCGACCCCATATGTGAGAGAGGAAGTAGTATCCACGACAATGGCCAGCCTTGCTGGGGGGGTGAGTGCATAGCAAGTACGGTAGGCAATACCGAGTTTGGAGTTTACCTGCTTACAGGTAGCTTGAATGTGAAGGTCGAAACTCAGAGATGGGTCAAGAGTGACCCCTAGATATTTGAAGGAGTTTATGACATCTACAGATGTGCCATCAGGGGAGGAGACACTAAAGAGTGTTTGGTCATGTCTGAGTTTGAGACTTGAGCCAAATAGCATTGCTTCTGTCTTTGATTTATTTTAGAATAAGTTTGTGATTTGTAAGCCACTGGTGGATAAGTTGAAAGTCACAAGAGAGTCGAGAGTTTATGTCATCAATACTCTTAGAACTGGTATACAGTACAGTGTTATCAACGTATAGTAGAGAGGAAGTTTTACAGAGATTTGAGGTAATGCTATTGATAAAAATTGAGAAAAGCAGAGGACCTAAGATAGACCCTTGGGGAACCCCAATATTAATGGTAACCTTGTCGGAGAGGGTAGAGTTAAATTTCACATATTTGGACCTATCAGCCAAATAGCTGTTAAACCAATTCACAACGTTTGACGAGAAACCTAGAGAGTCAAGAGTGGCGGAGAGGATGGCATGGTCAACGAGATCGAATGCCTTGGTCATGTCGATGAAAATGGCCCCAGTGAGCGAGCCAGAGTCCATGGCCACTAGAGTGTCCGATGTAAGTTTAAGCAGGGTGGTAGTAGTACTATGGATTCGCAATCCCATCAATATGGAATAAAACCCAAAAAATACTCCCATCAATATGGAATAAAACCCAAAAAATACTTAAGCTGAAAACCCCAGTAAGTACCCTTTTGTTCAAAAGGCTTTACCGTGATGGCATTACGGAAATTTGCAACTGCTTTACTAGACACTAACTAACCTCCCTCCCTCAAATGGCGGCCCCCCAGCTGAAATGTGTGCCTCTGCCTCTAGCATGCCCACCAACAGATCCACAGGATTTATTGCCGAACTCCCATATCTTATTCTTTGACGCTCTGAACAGCTACAGCCTGATTCTAGCACATGTTACCGCACTTGGGGATAATTATCGTCTTTCGCCCAAAAAAATATTCAGTCCCTCGTCCATCCAACACCTCCCTCTGCCCCAACCTACAGGACCCTCACAGTTATGCCCCTGCTACTATATTCCTCCTCTTGCACTTAGTACAACAGCATCTTTTCTCCTCCATATGTCGCTGCATTTTGGAGCAAAAAATCGCTTCGTCGCCTTTCATACGGTCCTCCGCCCTCCCAGTCCCTCACTCTGCTCTAACAATTGGGTCCTCTTCGCTTGCTCCCCTATTCCCCACCTCTCCCTACATTATGCGCTTGATATCTTCTATCTGGTATGCCTACCCTCTCCCTAACATTTCCCACTACAAAATGCACAGTTTTTGGGCTTGGATCCAGCACAAGTTCATTATCCACTACTTCTTGTAGTTCTATGTTCAATGTATATTACCTGTAAATGTGCATTTTACTATAATAGCAGCTATTTTTACTGTTTGTGCTACTGTAACTTGTCTTTCTGTATTATTACTGTAGGACCGCAGGTCCACCTTGTAAATGAGCTTGCTCAATGGTGCCCGCCTGGATAAATAAAGATATTGATTGATTGATTGATTGATTGACTATGACCCTTGCGGAAACCATGTTGAGCATCAGTTAAGAGGTCATGTTTCAGAAGAAAGTCTGTGGTTTGGATGGCAACTAGTTTCTCTAAAATTATGCTGAGAGCAGATAGGATGGCAATGGGTCTGTAGTTGGTAGGATCAAGCGGGTCACCTTTTTTTAAAACGGGTAACTCTGGCCGACTTCCATATCTCAGGGACGAAGCTTTGACACAGGGAGAGAGTATAGATGAAAGCAAGGGGACCGGTTATGTGTGGGGCAGCTAATTTTAGGAGCTTAGGTTCCAGGTTATCCGACCCCACGGCTGAATACTCTGAGATGTTCCGCAGAAGTCTGAGAACCTGATTGCTCTGGATAGATTTGAAGTGAAAAGTGTGCCCAGTGGATTTTGTTTGTATGACAGGATTTGATGGGCTAGGGAAAGTGGAGGTGTATTGAGTAAGGTCAGCAAACTGCTTGTTAAAGAAGTTAGCAATGGTGAGGGGATTGTTACAGTAGATGCCTTTTAGGGACAAATTATTTGGAGTAGCGGACTGGTTTGAGTCCAGGAAGAACTTAATATGGGACCAGAATATTTTTGGGTCCCCCTAGGAATCTATTAATAGATCCTTACAGTAGGAACTTTTTGCTTCCCTGATTTCTCTTTTGCAGGCACTTCTCAGTGTTCTGTAGCTGTGAAAGTCTGCTGGGAGGCCAGATTTCTTGTAGCAAGACCAGCTCTTCCTGGTCTGTCATAATTTGGAGAGGAGGTCAGATTTCAGCCGTCGGGTCTGCCTATTTCTTTCTCGCCTAGTCACAAGATGGCTGTGTTTTTCTTGTAAGTATAGGAATTTGGTCAAAAAGATGTCTAGAGCAGACTGAGCATCAGATGAGCTATATAGGGAGGACCAGTCGGTGCAAGCGATGTCTGACAGAAAGGCCTGAGGGTCAAAATTCGCATAATTACAGAAGGTAATGTAACGGGGCTTCAGAGGTTCAGGTCTGCCTTTCCCCCAGATACAGAAAGTGGGGGAGTGGTCAGTTATGGCATCAGGCAGGATGCCAGTGACTATGTTCACAGGGCGATTTGTCATAATCCAGTCCAGCAGTGTGATGGTATTAGATTGAGGAGCAGTTCTGGTGGGTAAGGAGATAATCTGATGTAGGTTGTAGCTCTGCAGTTTGGTCAGGGCTGTCACTTGTGAACCTCCGAGCCAGTTAATGTTAATGTCACCTAATAGGAGAACTTCACTATTTCCTGAGTGGGAAGCAGTTTGGTCAAGTAACTCATCCAATCCTTTTTGGCTATGGGTAGGGGGATTGTAGGCACAGACAATATGCAGCTTCTTTGTGCCTAGGTAGAGGAGGGTATGAAGAGCCTCACAGTGGTCAAGGGGAGACGATCTAACAGTAGAAAGCTGGAGATGAGACTTGAAGTATATAGCTGTGCCCACCCCCACCCCCTTTTTTGGGCTGGTCTGTCATTTCTTAGGAGATTATAAGATGGTAGAGAGCACAGAAAGTCAGGGGCGGATGGTTTCAGCCAAGTTTCAGTGAGGCATATAATATCTGGCTTGTGGAGTGCGGCCCAAGATTCAAGTTCAGCAAAATGCCGCACAAGGCTCCTAATATTGTGGTGTGTAATAAGCAGACCTTTAGTGTATGGACCAGGAAGAGCTGCGGAAGTTTGAGGCCCTGGGTTGGGTTGTATGTCCCCTGAGCGCAGAATGGCCAGTAACAGGAGGTACCAGAGATTGCAATGCAGGGAAAAATGATTTGGCATGAGCTCAAAAGGAGCAGCATTTGTGAGCATGGGCAACCAAGTAGACCCATGTCTTGATAGGAAGTAACGATGTGGGATCACAACGAAATGCCGGACCCACTAGAAGATTTGAAAATGTGAAGTCATATTGTTGACAGTGAGGGAGAGTGGATTCAGCATGAGGGACATGAGTAATTGACACGTGTAACAAAGGTAGAGTGCCTAAGAGGAGGAGTAGTAGCAATTGGTAATTCATTTTTCAGGCCCTGGAACTAGTAGCCAAGATATGGAGAGTTACTAAAGACTAGGAGATTTGTGAGAGGGAGAGAGATTCAAAGTGAGAGCGGAAAAAGGGGAAATATAGATAAGATGGAAAGGTTGAAAGGGTATTGACAGTCTGGATGATACAGAGCAGTGGCTGAGTCAGGTAGTAGTGAGTCACACTATGAGAAAAGGCAATATTTATGAAGCTTTGTTTAGTTTAGGGAGGTTGGCAGGTATATAATGAAATAAAGAATGGAGGCAAAAAGGTACTGGAGGTATGTGGTTAAAAGAGGGATATATGGGGTAGGTCAGTGAGAGGGAGTGAAAGATACAAACACAAGGTAGAGCACCTATGATTTGACGCGGTGAAAGTGCCACGTGGTGGCGGATGGGGGAGGAGAGAGAGAGAGCAAATAGGGTTACAGAGAACGAGAGGAGGGCGGTGACAAATAAGAGTATTTAATAGGAGGCCTGGGTAGGGGTGGGAAGAAAAACTGGGTCCCGGAGCCTGCAAGCCGAAGTAAGGGCAAAGAAAAAATCAGTCCAGAGAGACCGGCTAGCAGGTGCCCCAATCAGAAACCTTTATCAGTATCCGCTGTCCAATCAGGAGTCACCAGATAAAAGGTGCACAGCTCCAGGAGAAAACCAATTTCAGCAGCTGTACCTAGTGTTGGGATCCAGAGTTCAGGACCAGGAGGGCGGCCAGGAGCCGGAGATTCCTGCGGTGATGGCGGCGGCGATCAGATGAAAATGGCCATGGCTTTGACGCCGAGTCTGAAGGCGCTGCTCGGGGCGTGGTGCAGCCTGAGGGGAAAAGAAAGATAAGTGAGCTATATATAGAGAGAGAGAAGAAACCAAAAAGACAGCCAGAGTGGGCGGGACACTGGCAGCAGACTGTCAGCGGGGGAGGGGGGGAGCTTAGGTAAAAACATAAGATAGGAATTAGAAGGTAGCAGTGAGATAGGGAGGGGTTTTGGAGGGACAAAAGAGGTAGAGAGCGTCAGTGAGTTCAGTTTACAGCTTTGGTTACGGGGATGGGTTGGAGTCCAAATGCAGGTTCAGGAATACACAGCAGTAAGGGACAGAGGTCAGAGGGAGTAGTGTAAAGGATAAGGGTATATGTCGGAGCAGGCAGAGAAAAATAGAAAGGGGAAGCAATCAGCAGGTTGGCAATGGTGGCCAAAAATAACACTTCCAAGTGGGAACAATAAAAAATATAACAGAGATGAATCTCAGAAACTTAAAATAAAATCACTAGAGGAAAAAGCAATCACAGCAGCATACAGATTAAATTAGGATAACACAAAAATTGAGTCCCGGAGCCTGCAAGCCGAAGTAAGGGCAAAGAAAAAATCAGTCCAGAGAGACCGGCTAGCAGGCGCCCCAATCAGAAACCTTTAGCGGTACCCGCTGTCCAATCGGGGGTCACCAGCTAAAAGGTGCACCAATCGGAAGGTGCCGCGGATGGCTCCAGGAGAAAAACTATTTCAGCGGCTGTACCTAGTGTTGGGATCCAGAGGTCAGGACCAAGAGGGCAGCCAGGAGCAGGAGATTCCTGCGGTGATGGCAGCGGCGGTCAGGTGAAAACGGTCGTGGAGGTGCCGCCGAGTCCGGAGGTGCTGCCTTGGGGCATGGTGCAGCCTAGTGTTGGGATGCAGAGGTCAGGAGCAGGAGGGCAGCCAGGAGCCAGAGATTCCTGCAGTGATGGCAGCGGTAGTCAGGTGAAAATGGCTGTGGAGGTGCCGCAGAGTCTGGAGGTGCCGCTCGGGGCGCAGTGCAGCCTAGTGTTGGGATCCAGAGGTCAGGACCAGGAGGGCGGCCAGGAGCCAGAGATTCCTGCGGTGATGGCGACAGCGGTCTGGCGAAAACGGCTGTGGAGGTGCTGCTGAGTCTGGAGGCACCGCTCGGGGCGTGGTGCAGTGGCCCTTAGGCCTACAGTGGAATTTTTTTGTACCTCATTGTTTTCTTTGTTATTGATTGTTATGATTCTCAACCAAGGTCAGTCTCTGGCTGGCTCTTTAATTATATACCTTGTTCTGTTTTATGTTATATTATATTTCCTATGTACAATGGCCCCCCTGCCTCCTATCTCAGTGTTTGTTAATTCTCTGCCCTCATGTAACCCTGACGAGGAGTCTTTGTAAAAGAGTCTATGACTCAAAGGTTATTTCCGATTTCTCAAATAAAATAAATAAAAATATCTAGCCCACTATCTATAGAAAGTTGAGTTCTTTAATATTTTCACGGTTGTTGATGTCAGCAGTGCCACTGTCCATTTAAATGTACACAAGTGATGCAGTAAGCAGTCACAGTATGCATGGTAGTGTAGCGTGTTCACAATCTTTATTTTATAAAATGTGAAAGCACAACATTTAGGAAGTAGTGTTTAGATGTTGTGCAGCACTATTTTGTTGCTATGCTGAGAAAGTTCCTCTGTTTAATTATTGTACTGTTGTAGCCGCGTTAAAGTGGGACTGTTATGCAAGATATAATTTCTGGAGGACACATTGTGTTGCAAAACCCAGTTTGTACCTAAAATATGTCTGTCGCAGTTGCCGAGAGTTGCCATATCTCTGATAATTTGCATATCTCCATAGATCTTTTTAACATTTAAAGCCTTGTTTTTTTAAATCAGAAGTGCTTATTGTTGACTCCGTTGAGATACAAAAGTGTAACCTCTGTATATTATCCAGCAACTCTGTATAGGATAGCAAATGGCACGCAACACAGGTATGTGATGCTTGAAAGAAAACTCTGTTATAACATTCATAAAGTTCATATATAAAAGTTTTTATTCTTGTTCAAAACAACTCTGTGTACTCTTTTCAGAGCACAGACACATAAACAACAATTATTGTATAACAGCAGTAAAGGAAACCGTGAGAGACACGTTTCTATTGACAGGAACTATTTTATTATGAGGAAGAACACTGTTACACAGGCATTGATTTTTTCATTTTTCTAATATTTCATGTAATTTCAGCAAACCTGTATTAAGCCCATAAAGAGAGCGCAATAACCCATTAACAGTATAGAGTTATTGGGGATGATCAACACCCGGTGCTGTGAGGACAACGAACCCGGGGTTTTGATTAATCCCCAATAACCACCTATCCTGTCTTGGGTTATTGCTTACACTGTAGTTACGTGTTTGTTGCATGCAGCTACATTGCAGTTGCATTGCAATGACAGTGTAATTACACTGTAACTACAATTTATTGCACAACAGGCATGACAGAGAACATTGAAACTGGAGCCTGCAAGAATGATCTGCAAGAAACTAGCACACTGAGAGGTTTCCTTTCTGTTTAGCAGAGTGTTTGCTGTAATACTAATATAGTATCACTAACATGCACACTAGCTTACAGGACTTTTATCTTATGGTCTGCACAGGTGCAAAATCATTTCAAGTATTCAACCCTTTTGCATCTCTTGCAGTCACTTTTGTGTAGCACACTACAGACAGACAGTGCTTTTCCTGAGAAGATGCAGCATTGCACATACTGAATTCTTACTTAAAAAACATCTCAGCTCTTTTCAAACTACAGAAATATCAACACTTACATCCTTTTTATTTGCAGCATCACTTTAACTTCGTGCTTGCAAAATTTAACTTACGTTTTAACCCTTAGGCTGCCGACAGAATTAGAACGTATAGGAATTTTGGACTGATAGATCGAAAAGCAGAGGCATTAAACAGCTGTTTCGCCTCAATCTTCACAGAGGAAAGGGAGGGTAGGGGACCAGGATGGGGTGGGGAGGGTGACAGCCACAGGCAGGTGGCTGTGGCAGAATTCACTGCTGAAGGAGTAAGGGAAGAGCTGGGTAGACTTAGGGTAGACTAGGCAATGGGACCTGATGGAATACACCCAAGGGTTCTCAAGGAGGTGAAGGATGAATGGGCGCCGCATCTAGCGAGGCTGTTTAACTTGTCCTTGGTCACAGGGGTGGTGCCAGTGGACTGGAAGAGGGCAGAGGTGGTCGCATTACATAAGGGGGGGCGGAAGGACGAGGTCAAAAACTACCATCCTATTAGTCTTACCTCGGTGGTGGGGAAAGTAATAGAAACACTACTTAAGATCAGGTTGATAGAATACTTGGAGATGAATGGCATGCAGGATGACAGGCAGCATGGCTTCAGCAAGGGAAGGTCCTGTCAGACTAACCTATTAGAGTTTTTCGATGGGGTGACACAGATAGTGGACCAGGGAGGAGCAGTGGACGTGACCTATCTGGATTTCAGTAAGGCCTTCGACACCGTTCCGCATGGTGGAATGATACATAAGCTGGACAGACTAGGGGTAGACAACAGGATCACCAGGAGGGTGGAAAACTGGTTGAAGGGAAGGAGTCAGACGGTGGTGGTAAATGGGACATATTCCAGGGAACGGGCGGTGAACAGTGGGGTGCCACGGGGGTCAGTGCTAGTACCAATACTCTTTAACATCTATGTTAGTGACCTAGCAGAGGGTATGGAGGGACGGGTGTGCCTGTTCGCAGATGATACAATGGTCTGCAATAGGGTGGATTCACCTAGTGGGGTGCAAGCCATGAGGCGGGACCTGGAGAGGCTGGAGAGGTGGTCTGACACCTGGAAATTGAAGTTTAATACACAAACGTGCTCGCTGATGCACCTGGGGAGGAAGAATAGGAGGGAAACTTACTCCCTTGGGGGGTTGGTGATTAAGGAGAAAGAAACAGAAAGGGACCTGGGGATTACGGTATCACGTGACCTCAAGGTGGGCAGCCAGTGTAGCAGGGCGGTGGGAAAAGCAAATGGAATGTTGGCCTGCATTACGAGGGGTTTTAATAGCAGGAAGAGGGAGGTGCTAATGCCATTATACAGAACCATGGTTAGGCCACATCTGGAGTATGGGTGCAGTTCTGGAGGCCTCACCTACGAAGAGATGTTGAGCTGATGGAGAGGGTGCAGAGAAGGGCAACCAAAATGGTACGAGGGATGCAGGATGTACCCTATGAGAGAAGATTGAGAGGGCTGAATTTGTACCTTCTGGAGACTAGGAGGAAGAGGGGGGATATGATTGAGACCTTTAAGTATCTGAAGGGAATAAATAAGGTAGAGGGTAACAGCTTGTTCAAATTGAAGAAGGGAGTGAACACGAGGGGACATAGCCTCAAACTGGAAGGTGGGTAATACAGAGGTAATGTCAGGGGCAGTTTTTCACGGAGAGGGTGGTGGAGGTCTGGAACAAGCTGCCAGGGGAGGTAGTGGCAGCTGAAATGGTGGAGGGGTTCAAGAGGGCTTGGGATGGATTTAAGGGGTTGGGAAAAGAGGGTAGAAGCATAACAGAAGGGGGGAGGTAGGGTGTTGGGCAGACTAGATGGGCCGTGGTGCCTTTCTCTGCCTTCACATTTTTGTGAATCTGTGTATATCAGTCTGTGGCACAGCAAGGGTTAACTCTGAACAGTGCAAACCTGTGGCCCTTGTATTGCCATACAGTCAAACTAGATTTTACAAGTTTTAACATTTCCCAAACAGTAATACTAATGCTGTTGTAACTACACTCCCCTTACAGTTGGGGGACCTGGTTGTTACCAAATGTGACCAGACTAGGACTGGTGCCCTGAACCATCCTCTTTGGATGAAGCTGATGTAGAAGGAGCTTCAGGTAGTTTATAGATAGGGTACCCTAGAAGTGCTTGTGGTTGTGTGGGACAGTTGGGCCTTTCTGCGGGAAGGTGTTCAGTGCCAGTAAACTGGTAGGGAGTGTCAACGCTCCAGGTGCCCTCACCGGGGAGGTGCCCCAAGGGGTGCCAGTAAGGGACCATCTGGGACACCCAGTATGTGGGTGCCAGTCGGGGAAAGCTTCAGCCACTGTCAGTAAAGCGCTTGGGTGTCAGGGGTGCCCATGTATCGTTCAGCAGGGGTGGGCACACATCATAGCCACCAAGTGGCTGACTGCAGGACTCAGGGTAGGGGCACAGGAGACCCCGAGGCATGCTTCGACCTGGAGGTGCTGTTGTCAGTCACTGTCAGAGCCCTTACCTTGCTGCATCAAGGGTGCTAGATGGCTCAGAAGCTGCTGAGAGGGACCTCCAGCACCCAGAATGCATCTCACACCACTGGGACTAGTGGGAGAGGATCTGGGCAATCTGCACAATTGGGGGAATTTAGAGGGATCACCAGAATGGTGTGCAAACCCCAAAGTATGTCGCCTGAAAGTACATATCCTGATGACTTTCAAGCCTGAGGCAGGTTCCCCCAAAGAGTCATCTTTGGTATCCTGGTGGAGGTGAAGACTTGGAGACCTGCATCCTGAGATTGTTGAGTACCCAAGGAACCAGTGAAGTAGGTATTGGATAGAGGAGGCCAGAGACAGGCAAGAGACACATCTGTTTGAAGTGAAAGAGGAGGGGAGAGGAGAGGGAGTCCCCAAACAATGTTGGCTATGCCTGTGGCCTAGCTGCTGGAAATCCATCCTAGTGGTGTGGGTAGTAGGGTCTGCCTGAGTATGCACCAAGGATCTGGTGTGGGGGGGGATGCCCAATGAGCCATGGCTGGCCACTAATGCGAAACCTGGAATCCCGGCCATCTGGAGGACATGAGTTTTTGTGCTTGTCCTGGAGTTTGAATTAGAACCCTGGAATCCTGGCCATCTGGGAGACTGGAGTTTTATGTGTGAGCCCTGGAATTCGAACAATCTGAGACACCCGAGTTTGCTTGCAAGCCGCAGAATCCATATTGACTGGGAGACAGGAGTTAGCATGCAAGCCCTGGAAGCCTGGCCATCTGGAAGACTGGAATTTGTATGTGAGCTCTGTTATCCTGACCAGCTGGGAGACTGGAGTTTATGTGTGAGCCCTGGAATCCCAGCCATTTGGGAGACTGGAGTTTGCACGTGAGCCTAGGAATCCCAGCTGTCAGGGAGACCCAAGGCTACATGTGAGCCCTGGAATCCCAACCATCTGGGAGACTGGAATTTGCATGCAAGGCCTGGAATCCCAGTCATCAGTGAGACACAAGTTTGCATGCTAGACCTGCTATCCTGGCCATCTGGGATATTGGAGGTTTTTTTTTTTTGCTCTCAGTTTCTACTCCTGTTGCTGTGGCCCTACCTCTGGATGCCCCAGTCCCATCCCCCGACGTCTACCAGCCGGCACCAGCCAATATCCCCAGGGTCCCCCCTGGCTCCCCAACCCCCGCTGAAGACCGGATCCAGTACGGTCAGTGCTGTGGCTAGCTGGGGTTGGGACCTACGAGGCACCCTCCATCATCTGCCGCAGCAACCTTTTCTCTTCCAGATTTTTCTGTCCTCCGAGATGAAGCGTGCAATGACACCAGCAGCAGCAGCACGCATGCTTCCGTGTGTGGTTTTCCAGGTATCTGCCCCATCTGCACCCACATTGACAGCATCGGCATGCTGCCCCCAGCCTCCGCTAGGGGCCAGATGTTTGCCAACCATTGGCACCTCCTCCTTGGAGAAGGAGAGCAGTCCCTGGGACACTCGATCCTTCTCTTCCCCTGGCGGCCTGCACTTGTTCCCAAACACGGATCACTGGCGTAGCTTAGCATCCAGTGCCTCAACCCTCAGTGCCACTGAGCCAGCGGGAGATTGGAGTTTGTGTGTAACCCCTAGAATCCTGGCTATCTATGAGACTGGAATTTTTGTATGAGCCTTCAAATCCCAGCCATCTGGGAGACTGGAGTTTGTGTGTGAGCCTTGGAATCCAAGCTGTCAGGAAGACTCAAGTGTACGTGCAAGCCCTGGAATCTGGACCATCTGGAGACTGGCGTTTATGTGTAAGCCTTGGAGTCCCTGCCATCTGGGACACTAGAGTTTGTGTGTGAGCCCTGGAATCCCAGCTGTCTTGGAGACCAAAGTTTGCGTGTGAGCACTAGAATCCTAGCATCTGGGGACCCGAGTTTATGTGTAAGCCCTGAAATCCCAGCTGTCTGGAAGACTGGAGTTTGCACATGAGCCCTGTAATCCTGGCCATCTGAGAGAACAATTTTGAATGCAAACACTGAAATCCTGGTAGTCTGTGTGACCCAAGTATGTGTGTGAGCCCTGGCATCCTGTCTGGGGGACAGGAGTTTGCATGTAAAACCTAGAATCATGGCCATCTGGGAGAGCTGAGTTTGCTTGTGAGCCCTGGAATCCAGCTGAGAAAGCTGAGTTTACTTGCAAGCCCCGGAATCTCAGCCATCTTGGAGACTGACGTTAATGTGTAAGCCCTGGAATCTCAGCCATCTTGGGGAGTTAAACAGGTGTGCAAGCCCTGGAATCCTGGCCATGTGGAAGAGCTGAATTTGCATGCAAACCCTGGAATCCCAGCCATCTTTTTTTATTTTAGTTTTTATTTATTTTATTTATTTGTTGAAATCTTGGAAGACACTGTTGAGCTGGAAGCTCATTACATAGGTTCCACATCATGTAAGTTACAGAAAAAGTAGCGGTTATGCTGCAAGCTGACAGCTAACAACATTTATAATGAATTAAAGTGACAAGGCAGTACAGTTAAGCAATGTTGTCTAGAAATGGCAAAATACAGAGAACATCCACTTACAGCCGTCCATGGCACATATGAGGGGGGGCAGAGGGAAGGTAGGGGGAATGAACATAAGGCGAGGAGGATAAACCCACATGCCTTGAAGAGTAGAGGAGAGTCAGGCTTAGACTTCAGCTAGGAGAACCGAGTCTGGGGAGGGTACCATGCGGCGGAGGGAGAATCAGCCGAGGAAGCTTAGTAAGTAAGGTGAGGTAGGGTTGGGGGATGAGGAAGGAGAATCAGCCCAGGAGGCCTTGTCAGCAGGGTAAACAGGAGAGGGAGAGGGGAGGGAGAGAAAGGAGTGGCTGGGATGGGGTGGAGGGTGGGGTGACAAGGGGGATAAAAGAGGGAGACCAAGGTAGCGGAGGGCCTAGATGTGACAGTATGGGGTGAACTGGGGGGTAGAGAGATGGGGAAGGAGGGAGGAGGAGGAGGAGGAGTAGGAATGTGTATGGAGGAGGTATAGGAAGCAGGCAAGGAAGCGGTAGGAGAATGTATGAAGGTGAAGGGAAGTGAAAGGGGGGGAAGGGAGTGGGCTTGTGGAGGATGAAGTGCTACAAGTCGGTATTGAGGTGAGGAGGGGAAGAGGGAGGTTAAGTACTAGGTTCTGGGTATAGGAAGGTTAGTGGAAGTAATCATAGCTGACGTTCACTACTAGGTGTTGCCGCAACGTTCTCTTAAATGGGCCAAGGTAGCAGTTACATCATTACTGAGGGAGTTAAACCAGAGTGGGGCTTGGTGGGCAAAAGACCTTTGTTGTTGGGAGGTACGACAACGAGGGATTCTAAAGAACTGAGACTCCACACTTCTTGTATGTCATTGAGTGTCGGAGGGGGAGAGGAGCTTCTGTACCACTGGTGGCAGCAATTCAAGGCTAACTTTTTTGGCTAAAAGACACGTTTGGTACATGAGCCTGTTCTTCAGCTGGAGCCAGTTAGCCTGGGAGTACAGGTTACAAGTGTGGGTCAAGCACCCAGCGCCAGTAAGGAGGTGGCAGGCTTTGTTTAGTGCTACCTTGATTCGGCAGAGAGCAGTGTCAGTGGCTGCCCTATAAATGACCAGGCCATAGTCGATGAGTGAAACAACCGAGCAATGGATGGCAAGGTTAAGGGCCTCAGGGGTTAGACAATGCTTAAGTCTGTAGAGTAACCCAATATGAGTATTAACTGATTTGACAGTATTGTCTATGTGAGGAACATAAGACAAGGTATTGTCGATAGTGACCCCCAGGCGCTTAAACTGAGGGACTAGCTCCAGTGGGGAGCCCATGGCATTGTTGATGGTAAGAGGATGGGTCCTGTGCCTATTTTGAGGATTGGAGAATAGCATCATTTTGGTCTTCTTATAGTTCATTATAAGTTTGTGATTGCTAAACCAGTTTTCTACGTCCACAAGGTATTGTTGGATTTATGCCTCAAGGGCCTTGGGGTCAGGGTTACTGGCGAAGGTGACAGCATCATCTGCATATAGCAGCATGTGACCCTGACATGCAGCTGGGAGTGAGCTGAGGAAGATACTAAACAGGAGCAGCCCTAGTATGGACCCTTGTGGTACTCCTGAGCGGACAAGCCTACTATCAGAACGGACGTTGCCTGTCTTTACTTGCATTTGATTGTGCGGATAGCTTGTGAACCAACCCACAGTGTCATTGGAGAGGCCAGTGGCTGTAAGCTGATCAGGTAAGAGAGCATGGTGTACTGTGTCAAAGGCTTTTGTTAAATCGAGAAAAGCCACTCCAGCGAGGTGACCTTGGTCAAAGGAGCTACAGTATGTAAGAAGCCAGTGAAGTCCAATAGTGCTATTGTGCTATATCCTTGTCAAAACCCATGTCGCTCTGGGCATTGGATTCAATATTTATCCAGGTAGTCAACCAGCTGGTTGGCTACTATCCATTCCAGTGCTTTAGATAGCGGAGGGAGGATGGAAATGGGTCTGTAGTTACCATGAATGGCATGATCCCCACTTGTGTACTGGTGTCACTACTTCCGACTTCCATTTTTGTGGAAATAGCGAGAACCTGAGGGAAAAGTTAACAATATGGATAAGTGGAGCCAGGACTTAATCCAAAGTAAGGGCAACGAATTTGAGATCGAGGTCATTATCACCATATCTAGTTTTCCCTAGTACCTTAAGGAAATACTTTTTTGTTTGGCTTTGCGAGATGACTTTGAAGTGGAAAGGTGGGTGCATAGAGGCACAGTCATGGTTTCTGTGGTTGACATTTGCAGCACTGGGGCTGAAGAAGTCCAGGGGGAGGTCACCACTGAGATCGGTAAATGCATTGTTAAACACATTTGCAGTGAGACTTGGGTCAAGGGATGGGACACCATCAATGTTTAGCACTGGGGGGCAAGCTTGGAGTCTTTCCCTGTGACTTCTTTTAGGTTGCTGCAGAATTTTTTTCCATCGCTTCAGGATCATGAGAGGGCTTCCTTGCTGCATGGATAGCCCTTGTGCAGGCATTTCTTGATTTTTTTATAAGCTTGAAGGTCTGATTGTGTGCCCATAGTCCGGGCCCTGTGCCAGAGATGATCCCTGAGTTGAAGTAATTTAATTAGTTCGGAGGTGATCCAGGGATTGCTTAGTCCTTTAGTTTTGCCCCTTTTGAACGGGACATGTTTATCACATACTGCATTAAATTTTGAGACGAATTGTTCCAGAGCGGTATCAACATTGCAGGTGGAGTAGATCAGTCCAGTCTAATAGACGGAGGTCTGATTTCAGGAGCTCCAGGTGATCCTTAAGCAGGACCCTGCAAGTGAGAGTTCTAGTAGGGGGCTTGGTAAACTTATTCGACCAACTGAACAAAATGGGGGAGTGGTCACTAATGGCATCTGGGAGGACCATGGTGTTGGAGATGTGTGCAGGTCGATTTGATAGCACCCAGTCTAGTAAGGTACTGGTACCAGTCCTGTAGTTCACTGTAGTTGGGGACTCAACAAGTTGGGTGAAAAGGACTGCAGAGACTGAGTCTTTAAATGAGTTTGCTTCAGGGGAGGGCCAATTGACACTGAAGTCTCCCAGCATGATGACTTCCGAGTTTAGACTCAGACTGTCCAGGCACTTCATGAGTGAGTCAAAGCCCGGTGACATTTGCCTAGGCGGGATATAAACAGAGAGCACAGAAAGGGCCCTGTTCTGAGGCCTAAGGAGGACTTTAATGACTAGGGCTTGCTTGTTGTCCCCAATGTTGAGCAGATGCAGGACAAGGCCCTGTAAGTTGTCCTGAAGGTAGATCGCACAACTGCCGCCTCTCTTAGTTAGCCTGTCTTGCCTAAAGACTGTGTAGCCTAGGATCAAGATTGAAGTGTCTGGTATTTTTGGAATGAGCCAGGTTTCAACGATGGATAACACACCAGGGCTGTGCTGTGAGACCCAGACTTGCAAGCTGTCAAGCTTAGAGAGGAGGCTATGAATATTAAGTGAAGCGAAAGTAAGTGGTCCAGATTCCTTTTGAGGGGCAGTCTGCTGCTCTGGAGGGCCAGGGTTGGGATGTACTATATGTTTCCTGAAAGAAGCAACAATAATATTGCGAGTCTGCATAGATATTCCTCAAATTGCTTGTTAGTGAAATTGCGGAACCTAGACCGAGTGCAGTAAGATTTACTGTTTGCCTGGAAGGTGATTTGTCCCAAGAGGAGTATCAGAGGCAGAGGCAGGGAGTGGTGGTTAGCCAACGTCCAACAGCTGCAGGGCGGCGGTATTTCCCCGCCTGGGTTGTGGGTGCCTGCGACAGATGGTTGGGTGGAGGTAACTGTGCTGTAAACACTAAGGGGGTCAGTTAACAAGGTTTGCACAGCTTTTGTGGGCTCAGGGTCTTGTGCAAGACCTGGGAGTGTAGGCAGTAAGATCAACACAGTGCCTTTGGGCAGTAAGTGGTGAATAGGGTCCAGCATTGCCAAGCCACATGAGGGAAGTAACTGAGTAGGTACTCACAACAGGCAGGGTAGTGAGATAGAGGGGTATGGGTAGATGTAAATCCAGTAGTGCTGAAATCAAGGTCATACTGCCGAGGTGCTGTTGTTACTTGTCAGCGTGGATTACTCGGGGGTTGTCTGGTCAGTGATAACTAAGCAATTTTCAATTTGTCTCTCAATCAGGGCTTCCTCCCCAAGGTCTGGAAGATGGCCCACGTCATCCTTCTATTCAAATCAGGAGACTACTGCGACCTAAATAATTACCGCCCAATCTCCTTGCTCCCGGCCTTGTCAAAACTATTGGAGAAGGTAGTAAATGAATAGCTCAGATCTCATCTGGAAAGTTTTAATCTACTAAACCCAATTCAATCCGGTTTCCGTCCCATGCATAATACCTCCTCTGTCCTTGTTAAGGTTATAAATGACTGGCAGTCCGTACTTGATAACAAACAATACATATGCGCCTTGTTTCTGGACCTTAGCAAGGCTTTCAACATGGTGGACCACGATTTACTCCTGGTGACCCTGAAGAAAGTTGGGGTGGACAACCTGGCCCTAAGTTGGTTCGCAAACTGTCTTTTGGACAGAGAGCAGCAGGTCAAGGCTGAAGGAGACCTATCACCAAACAAAATACTCCTTAGAGGTGTCCCCCAAGGATCCATACTTGGTCCACTTCTCTTTGCCATTTATATTAATCAAATTGACACTGGCCTAAAGTCATCTAGTATCCATCTCTTCGCTGATGATACAGTGCTATACATTGACAGATCAACTCCAGATCAAGCCATTTTGGACCTCCAGAATGATTTCGACATTCTCCCAAAAAAATCTACTCAACTTGAAACTCCTGCTCAATGCCAAAATAACTAAGGCCATGATTTTCTCTCCACTGGCCCCTCATCTCAAAAAAAACCCCAAGATAAGGTTCCTCACATAAGCACCCTTTTGGGAGAAGTCCTGGAGTTCATGGAAAAATTCAAATACCTGGGGGTCTGGATTGACTACAAATAATCCTTCATTGATGAACTCACTAAGAAACTGTGTCAAAGGCTCAGTATTTTCTTCAGGGATCAAGCACTCACTAACCCAGGAGGCTAGAAAACTCCTAGTCTAAGCTACCTTCTTGCCTCTCCTAGATTATGCGGACTTCCTGTATGGCCATAGTACTAGCACAGCTCTCTCTAAGCTTGATAGCCTATACCAGAGAGCCCTTAGGTTAATTTTGGATGCCCCTTATGACACACACCACTGCATCCTCTATTCTTCCGTCAGCTGAACCTCCCTTAGCTTCAGGAGGCAAAAGAATGCTATTCTATGGACATATAAGGCAGTCGCTCATAAATTACCTTAGTACCTCACAAGCTGCCTAACACCTTGCATCCCTAGTGTCTATTCTCTCAGAAGTCTTGCCATCTTATCTCTGGCTACCCCTAAAGTCAAAACACGCTTTGGTAGTGCCTCAATAAGCTTCACTCTTCCTACGCTCTGGAATAAGATCCAGAAAACCTTAAGGCTTGCTACCCCTGTCACATTCTCCCTCTTCAAATCCTTGTTCCTGAGGACCTTCTCCGAGATCTGTCATTGTTTCAAGTCAAGGTCTTAACATCACAATTTGTTACTGCTTTAAATTCTGGACTTAAACCTCAACCATTGCCTGAGGCGTCATTTGAGTCCTCCCTTCTGTCATTGTCCAAATCAAGGTCCCAACATCACGATCTGTCTTTGCTTCAAATATTGTACTTAAACCCCAACCATTGCCTGTGGCATCATCATGTTCTCCCTTTGAACAGTCCTTCTTCCCTAGGCCATCATGTCCAACCCTCTCATATCTCGGCTGACCTTCCCTCCCCACTCCCTATACCCCTCCCCTTCCCACCCCACTTGCGAGGCCATGCCTACAGTACTTATCAAAGGACTCTTACATCTCAATCTTCTTCGCACTTTGACACTAGAGGAACTGCCACTACTGCTCACTATGACTCCTCCAATGATGTTTACTGTATAAACTTTAGCTCATTACCTTACGTCCATATATCTGTATCCATGCAATTGTATTAAATGGCACTACCTCCTGTTGAACCTATTGCTATGTTCTGGTGCAAGCATCTTGTCACATGCGATGGTTATATGTTATTATGTTGTTATCGTTACTATGTAATTGTTATGTACGTTTGCTCAACCTGTGATGTCTTAACCCTGTTGCCAACTGTTTTGCCCCAGGTCCATCTTGTATATGAGCTTGTCTCAATTATGTTCTGCGTGGCAAAATAAAGATTTTGATTGATTGATTGAATTTATACTAAGTGCAGTAGTTGGTGGTTAGTGCGGGGAAGCAGGTTAGGTAAGATAGAACAGAGCAATCTACCACGGTGCAACTGCTAACTACTGGTGTATAAACAGGGAGGTCAGTGCAGGAAAAATTAAGTTGATGCAAGTTCTAGATGAGTGGGGGACCCTTTAAGATAAGACAGAGCAATCTACCATGGTGCAGCTGCTAACTAACGGTGAATTAACAGGGAGATCAGTGCAGGCAACAATTAAAGTGATGCAAGCTTTAGATGAGTGAGGGTCCCTTTAAGAGAGGGACAACCCAGAGGGATGGAGAGTGGAGAGAGTCGAAACAGGGCAGTGCCAGGTGGGGAAGGAGGAGGAATATTTAATAGAGGTTGGGGCCGAGGTGGGTGGGGGGACAAAAATAGCAGTACTGAAACTTGTTTTGGCCAAAAATAGGGTAGCGCGGGTTTGAAAAGTGGTGCCGCAAAAGAGAAAGGCAGAGAGAGAAAATCAGTCAGTGGGCAGCCATGGACAGTCTTGAGACAGCCAATTGAATTGGGGACTTCGAAGCCGGACTTCTCCAGCTGTGTGCAGTGTACCTTGAGGTGGAGATGGGCTGTGGCTTCAGGCGCAGAGGGCTTGGAGCAGGGGTTGGTCCGCTTGGCTGCAGAGGCACCCACAGGGGCGGGAGGGTCCTGTGGAAAGGGAGAGAGAAGACATGGGTCAGAGGGTTAAACACCTGTACACGGCTAATTGGAGGGGAAGGGCGTAGGGGCAACAATGGAAGTGGGAGTGGGTGAGAAAAGAAGGTGTGCAAGGGGAATTCAGTGGAGAGAGCTACACAGGGGAGGGGGGGTGCAAATGAGAGGCGCTAGGGCAGTGAGAGAACAATGGGGGGTAGCTTTAGAGTCTGGCAGGAGGGATTAGCCAAGGTTTTTTTGCCGTAGGAGGCTTGGAGCAGAGAGAAAGATGCCGAGCAGATGGCGGGTTCCTTCAGGGGCCGAAAGTTAGGAGCACAGTGAGGGAAAGCGGAGGAAAGTAAGAAGGGGGTGAGCAGCAAAGAAACGGGCAGAGGGAGAGAAAAAAATAGAGGGGTAGGGGAGTTGGAATAGGTGCCGAGACAGTGGCAAGAGAGAAGGTAGCACAGAAAAATTAACTCGCACTGTAATCTAGCAGTTACAACAATTAATATTAACTTAACGGTCCAGGCGAAAAATCATTCAATTAGTTTAGGCAGGTAAAACAATTACTTCCAGTTAAAATGCAGTTTTAGACAAAAAATAGCAGTACTGAAACATGTTTCGGCCAAAAATAGGGCAGCATGGGTTTGAAAAGTGGTGCCGCAGAAGAGAAAGGCAGAGAGAGAAAGTCAGCCAATGGGCAGCCATGGACAGTCTCAAGACTGTCCATGTGGCGGCTTTGAACCTGCTTCTCCGGCCGTGTGCAGTGTGCCTTGAGGTGGAGATGGGTTGATGATTCAGGCATGGCTGGCTTGGAGCAGGGGCCAGTTCACTCGGCAGCAGAGGTGCCTGCAGTGGCGGGAGGGTCCTTGGGGTGGAGATGGGCTGAGGCTTCAGGCACGGCCGACTCGGAGCAGGGGCCAGTCTGCTCAGCAGCAGAGGCACCCACAGGGGCGGGAGGGTCCTTGAGGTGGAGATGGGCTGAGGCTTCAGGCATGGCTGGCTCAGAGCAGGGGCTGGTCCGCTTGGGAGCAGAGGTGCCCGCAGGAGTGGGAGGGTCCTTGACGTGCAGATGGGCTGAGGCTTCAGGCATGGCCGGCTGGGAGCAGGGGCTGGTCCACTCTGCAGCAGAGGTGACCGTAGGGGTGGGAGGGTCCTTGACGTGGAGCTGGGCTGAGGCTTCAGGCATGGCCGGCTCGGAGCAGGGGCCGGTCCGCTCGGCAGCAGTGGTGGTGCCCACAGGAGTGGGAGGGTCCTTGAGGTGGAGATGGACTGAGGCTTCAGGCATGGCCGGTTCGTAGCAAGGGCCACTTCGCTTGGCAGAAGAGGTGCCCGCACTAGTGGGAGGGTCTTTGAGGTGGAGATGGGCTGAGGCTTCAGGCACGGCCGGCTCGGAGCAGGGGCCTGTCCACTTGGCAGCAGAGGCACCCAGGACCAGGAAAGAAGTGCTAGACATTTCTGCCTATTTTCAGCCTCGTCCCAGGGGAGGGGAGAGATACAGATGGTAACCAACTGAAATTGCACCATATTAAGATGTTGGTGGTATTTTAAGTGAATGGGGGAAATTTGGCCAGGACACGGGGGAAATTCCCTACTCTTTTCGAGAAGTGCCATGGGATCTTTAACGTCCACCTGAACAACCACCAGAACAGGCAGATGGGACCTCGGTTTAATGTCTCATCCGAAAGACAGCACCTCAGGAGTGCAGCATCCCCCTCGTGATGCACTACAGTATCAGTATTGGGATTTTACCCCAAGTGCCTGGTGTGGGGCTAGAACCCACAAGTTTCTGATCTTCTGGCCTCAGAGGTGAGTGTGCAACCTGCTGAGTCACTGACACTGATTTTGGAGAGCTAATTTGGTGTGCAAGCCCTGGAATCCTAGTCATCTGGGAGACTGGAGTTTGTGTGCAAGCCCTGGAATCCTGTCCTTCTGGGAGACCCATGTTTGTGTGGGAGTCCTGGAATCCCAACCATCTGGGAGACCTAGTGGGAGACTGGAGTTTACATATGAACCCTGGAATCCTGGGATACTGGAGTTTGAGTGTGAGCCCTGGAATCTCAGCCATCTGAGAGATTGGAGTTTGTGTGCAATCTCTGGAATCCCAGCCGTCTGGAAGACTGGTGTTTGTATGCGAATTCTGGAATCCTGACCATCTGAGACTCAAGTTTTCATGTAAGTCCTGGAATACTGGCCATCTGGGACAACCGTGTTTGGGTGCAACCCTTGGAGTCCCCACTGTCTGGGAGACCTGAGTTTGCATGCGAACACTGGAATCCCAACTATCTGTGAGACTGGAGTTTGTGTGCAAGCCTTGGAGTCCCACATTGGAGCTACATTGGGGATGGGCGCATCATGAAGTATGCTGGTTCTGGGGATGGAGGGTGCAGGCTGCCCAGCACTACAAACCTGCTGCTGGACAGTTAAGGAGCAGCATGAGTGTCAGCTGTAAAGGCAATCGCTCGCCCATGTTCCCAGCTAGCAGAAGGGAGCAACCATGGCAGCTGTTATAGTCAGGGTTTGGGCACAGGATTACACCCAGAGAGGATAAATGAGCTAAAACTGAGTCTTAAAAAGGGCTATAGTTGGGGTAGTGCATCATGACAAGATGAAGGTTTGAGTTCTGGGCTATGTCCTTCTCCTAGCTATCCATCCTCATCATCTGTTATGCTGATATTTTAAAGATGGTTTGAAGTTGGCTAAAATTTACTTGTTATCTGCTGCTACTGATATATGGTGTATTTTTCCTTTTTATGGTTTAATCTACATTCTTTAGCACTGGATTTTACTGCCACGGCTGTTAAGGCCTGGGCCTACTAAACATGGCTGGGTCCGACAAGCAACAAACTCCCCTTGCAGACATTGAGGCAGTGTTTCACAAATTAATAACTGATATGAACGAGTTAAACATAGTATCTCTTGGCCAGCCCTGTGGCACTGAGGGTTGAGGTGCTGGATGCCACACCTCGCGCCACGCCGGCGACCTGGGTTTGGGAACGAGCATGGATCGCTGGGGGTCGGCAGGGGAGGGAAAGGATTGAGCATCTGGAGGACAGCTCTCCTTCCTTGGAGGGGTCCAGGGAAGAAGCCCGGCACCGTGGTGACCTCTGGTGGAAACCAGAGGTACTGCAACACTACAGGGCTCGAGAAGAGGGTTGCAGAGCCACGGCAAGACGTCCTCTGGTGTCCTTGCACATCGAGGCCCATCAGGGAGGGAGGAGGAAAATCCCCTCATCTTTGATAGGCGAAGGCGCCTCCCTCCACAGACCACACTCCCGCATACGGGCTTGGCTCTCGGGCTTCTCCCGTCCTCACCGGCCGGTGTCTCAATACTATGAGAAAGAGCACCCTGGACGGGGGTGACCCTTCTCCGGAGGGTAGACCCGGGGATGCCCAGTACTGTGAGGAGCCTGAGACCGAGTCACGTTGGGAGGTAGAGTCTGTGGATCAGGAGGTCACCGGAGAGAGTTTGGAGGTAGGGGGGTGAGGCGGGAAAAACAGAGTTCAAAAAAATAAAAATAAATAAACATAGTATCTCAGCAGACAACTCTGTCATTACAATCAGTAGATCTAAGGCTGGCTATGACTGAAAATAAAACTCTTTCAAATGAAGCTGTGGTCCAAGATCTACAACCTACCATGCGACAAAAGGATCAGACAATCATGGAACTTCAGGCAAAGCTTGACAATATAGAAAACCAAAATTGCAGAAATAACTTCCATTTCTACGGCTTTTCTGAAGATGTGGAACTCAACAATACCACCTCTTTCCTTTTACATGTTATACCACAACTTTTGAAACTTTCTGAAGACCACGGTATTATAATTGAGCGCTCCCACCGTTCTTTAGAGCCCAAACCCCAGCCTAGTCAAAAGCCTTGCCCAGTCCTGGCTCATTTTCTTAATTATGCCCATACTGAATTGATTTTACAAAAAGCCAGAGAAATTGGCGTTATGTGGCAAAATCATCATATCTCTATTTATACAGACTACTCTAAAGATCTCAGTGCCAAACGGCGAGAGTTCACCAGAGCCAGGCGCATTGTGCATTGACTAGGCATTCAATTCAGTCTATGCTGTCTTGTTACTATACATATTCCGCACAACACTACAAAAGAATTTAGCACTCCAGATGCTTTAATGGATTTATCTAATTGGCCGCAAGCAGCTCAAGATACTTGGTTCAGTACAATTTCCAAAACGCCGAATGCTTCAAAATCGATGGAAACTACTTCACCCTATACTGCGGCTGCTACTTCTTCTACTACTTTGCAGATGGATGACTCGCCTACCTCCGTTACGGGATCCTTGACTGCTTTGACCTCAGAAGGACGTTCCTCTCGACTTCAGGAGAGATCAAGCAGGGCTTATAGTCATTCTAAATTTCGATGGTGTAGTTCTATTAGGAGCCACAGCCCAACCAAGCGCCTGATTTCTGCACTGGATCCGTCTTTGCTCTCCCCCTGTATAACAGGTATGCCCCTTTACAAACTGCAACTCCGCCACCACCATCAGCTCAGCAAGAGCACCTTTCCGTTATGGAGACTTAACCATCTTCGTCTTCAGCTTTGGAATCCACATCTAAATCTTCAGTGGACGTTTCATGGGCAGATATAGTGGCGAATTCACAATAGAAGAATCTGGAGCCCCCGAAGAAACATCATAATAAAGCCCAGCCGAGTCCAAATCCTCGATCTACTAAATTGTCTAACTTGAAACATTCAGGGACTTCAGGTATTTGAGAAAGTTTCTTGTGGATGGGGTACTCTCTACTGGTTATATTTATCACCAAGCTGTAGGGGTTAATTAATGAGCAATGTACACCTTAAAAATAAGGAACAAGTGTCTTCTGAATATTTTGTATTGCTCACGAACTTCTGTGGCTGCATATTGTATTGGTGGTCTCTTAGTACTATTAGACCGTCCCTCCATGGATCTGTCTTAGTTGGCTTGCTGACAAGTGAGCATGAATTACTGCATTTATAATTATTGAGGTTCCCATTTCTGGACCTGTGTTCTCTGAGGGTCATATGCCTATTCTTTTTCTAATGCTGTTTTTCCTTGAGTTGGGCTCAGCTAGCGTATATTTATTTATGGTACCACTATTGTTACTATGCATAAATAAACGCATCATATTGTTTAAACGGATCCAAAGTGTAAAATTGCATGAACATATCATGAGATTAATAATTGAGCTACGGATGATAATGAATTATGTACAATAGGCTCTATAAAAGAAAAGTTGCTTTTGGAGTTTTTTATATTGCTCCTGACTTCCCGTTGTTGCTTATTTTACTTGATTTATTGGCGGCTTTCCAGTTCTAACAATCTATCTTTTACTGATTTGTCTGTGAAGGTTTGCTGACAAATTACATTCGAACTACTGCCTTTTAAACCTCAGAAGTTCCCCTTACTGGACCTATATACCCTGAGGGTAATTTGTTTATTTTCTCACTACGATCGCTTATTTTTTTGAATTGGGCTTTGTTAGTATTCATTTACTTATGGTGCCATTATTGTTACTGGGCATAAACAATAGCATTCTGTATTTCTGTTTTTTTTAATTATATGTGTTCAGCGCGCAAAACTGCATGAGCATTACATTTGGTTGAACTAATTTTTTCTGAGCAATATTGCGCAGAGATTTCCACTCAGGATGAAAACTACCGAATATTTTATTTTATTTATTTATTAGAATTTCAGATAAATACCTTTGAGCCAATTGCTCTTTTACGAAGGTTCCACGTCAGTATACAAAGAATAGAAGTACAGTTTGTGTGAGATTAGCAGGCAAGCAGTTTGAATGCAAAATTCAGTACAGGGTATACATGGTCTAAAAGCTACAGGTAATATAAATAACAGTTACAACAACACAATCAGGCATACATTTAAGATGAATGATGAGTCACAACAAACAACATTTACATGAATTAAAGCTGTCAGAAGGGCATTGTCAAAGGGAAAGGTGGAGTGGAAAAACTGAGTTGCTGCCTGTTGTGCCAGGTAGCATAGGAAAGTGGAAGAGAGAGTGTGTGTAGAGGGGTAACTGGGAGGGAGGTAGAAGGAGAGGTGGGTAGGAGGCAAGGATCGGGGAACAAGTGCACCAGTGGGTAGAGTGAGCAGATTAGAAAAGGGAGAGAGGAAGGAAGTTGAAGGAGGGTATGAGAGGAAGGTGGTGGACCAGGGCTAGGGAGAGAGGCAGGGGTATATATGGGGGAGGGTGGTGGCAGGCAGAGGTGGTGATAGTAGAGAGGTGCGAAGAACAGGAGTGATATATATTTATATCTGTTCTGTAAATATATTTTATATTTACAAAAAGTCTATCAAATTTGCTAATAAGGTTTATTGGGGCATTCTCAGAGGTTAATGTGTTACATTGCCTTTAGGTACTTATATCTTGCTTTGTTTTGATGTTACTGTTTAATACTAATGTTTAAACTTTAAGAGTGCTCAGATTATTTTAAATAGCTTTTATTTTTAGATAAGTGCTGTTGATAGAATATTTACAAGTGTGCTTTAACACTATATGGATTTAAGTATACTTTATAACTGAGCCTTATAATAATTAGTGGCATACATACCTTAGTTAGTTTAGTCAATTTTGATACATTTTATATGGTTCTTGCATACGTAATTTTATAAATTGATGGGAGTAGACTCGCTGAACCTGGTATTTTGAAGAGTGCGTAGATTACCATATTGAAGTTATCTAGTTATAGTATTTAATTTTTTATTCCATGTGTGCAGCAGGCTTCAGCTCTCATATTGAATTATATTATGTTGTATGCCAAAAATATAATTTCTTTATTCTACACTATTCTCTTTTTTACATGCCTTTGATGGAGTGGGGGGGGGGGTGGTTTCGACTTTATATTTTAAACCCAGATATACCTAGTGGGTTTCAATCGGTGTATCTTTAACTTATACTTCAGGCTATAGGGTGGAGAGGGGTGTTTAATTTCCCCCTCCCCCATTGTCTGACTCACGCCCGGATGTGCAGAGTGGAGGTCCTGGATTGATTATTGTTCATCTGCCTTTTCAAATGGCTTGTTTTTTTCTATTAACTTGGTTGTTAATGTTAACTTTGATATGTTACTTGTTTGACACCAAGAGATCTGTTAACGGGACTTTATGAGACCCTATAAAATGTTCTTCTACTCTGATTTTATTTTTGTCTGACTCTGTATACTTTGCAATTTCATGTCATGCAATCATGCTTTTTCCTCTGCAACATGAATCTAGGTCCTTTGGGTCCCTGTCGGTTTCCCCATATTTGTAGATATGCCAGACCTGCTTGTTGTTTCTCACGGCTGATTTAGTAATGTTCATATGGAACATCAGGGGTCCCTACATGCCTAGTAAGTGTAAACAGGTTTTAACTTATCTTAAAAGACACAAAGCTCAAATTGCCTTCTTACAGGAAATCTAAATTATTATCCGCAAATAATGACAGACTGCAACGTGATTGGGTTGGACAGGTAGGAGCAGCCTCAGCATCTTCCCAAAAACTTGGAGTTGAGATTCTAATTCATAAGAATTTAAAATGGAAAACTATTTCCATATTGAGAGATCCTCAAGGTAGATGGATGATTACACTTTTAGATACTTCCTCTGGTCCACTATTGTTAGTTAATACTTATGCACCCAATACAGATGAACCTGAATTCTTTCATAATCTGGTGCAGCACATATCTCTTACTAATACTTCTAATTTACCTATTTTTGGTATATATACCTGTACCTCTGTCAAATTCAAAATATTACAGTGTGATGCTATGGAATGAGCTGGAGTACCTTATGCATAAAACTGTTCTGTGGTGACCTAAATTCCAGAATAGGCTCTTTTGATGTGTATGCAGATAATGAAATACAGAACTGGTTATTCCCTAAAGCTGTGGAGCAACATCAAGCTTCCTCAGATAAAGTTAATAACATGGGAGAAAAAACTAATAGAGATCCTAAAAATATTTAATCTTGCCCCTGTAAATGGCAGAATTACACCTGATAAACTGGGAAGTTTTACACATTATAACACAAGAGGACCATCTGTCTTGGATTATATCTTCTGGAATGGAGATATGAGTTATTGGAAGACTTGTGAAGTAATAGAGAGGAGTGAAAGTGACCACTTCCCTTTAATTATCGTAGCCTCTGTTTAGATATTTGAGGATATATCACCATACTCCAATGAACATACGCAGATTGAAATGAGAAATTATAAGAAAAAAACAAGGTGGAAATCAGAACATGATAGAGCAGTGATTGAGGTACTGCAGAATGTAAACTTCCTGAATTTGATTAATTCCCCAGAGGACCTCTTGGATTTACAAAGTTTACTGAAGAACTGTTTTACAGAAATTTGAAAATTATGTACACCCCTATCAACAACACTAGAACCTAAAAGTAGGGAAACATGGTTTGACAAGGAAAGTTGTATGGCTAAGAGAGAACTTACCAGGCTAGTAAGACATACAAAGACATCAGATGATAAAAAAAAATGCAAACTATTAAACATGGCCAGGCAAAACTATAAGAAATTTCTTAAAAACAAACAGATACAATTTAATCGGAAGCAGTGGCAACGCATGCTGGACATCATTGATAGTAAGGACCAACAGTCCTTTTGGTTAATGGTTGCCAAAGGTACAAATAATAGCAAAAATACAATAGATATGTATATTACTGAAGATATGTAGATTAAACATTATATATGTATTTTTTCGATTCAAGCGTTACATACGTAACACCAGAATGGGAATCAGCAGTATTAAGGACATGCTACCTAAATATTACATTTAAAGAAGTATATCTCGCAATAGTATATTTAAAGAAGAAAAAAGCTCCTGGGCCCGATCAAATTCCCCCTGAAGTATTTCTGTGTTCCCCTTCATCACGGACAAAAATTCTACCACTTTTTAACAGCTGCATAAACAAAATCTAGTCAGAGCCGATACAGCTGTGCCGGAGCTCTTACCTGCCCAGCCGAGGTCGGCGGCATCAGAGCTCAGTTGGTGGCAGCATCAGAGCCGCTCATGGAGCTCTGGCGAGTGGTGACAGTTACCATCCTAAAGATGGCAGCGGCAGCAACACTGCGCATGCGCGATACCCACACATGCGCAGTGAACATGGAAGTGCACCTATGAAGTAGTGCATTGTGGGGAGGGGACGATCATGCTGCAGAGGGGAGCTTCGTCGTGGAGGACAGCTGCTATAGACTAAGCACTGTCATGATGTTGCCGCAGCACTGTAGGAGAACACAGGGTCACGTTCTGGAACTGACCCCCTGTTCTTCTACAATGACTGCATAACATCTGCCGAGCTCTGCCCACGCAGCTGTAAAAACAGAAGTATTCCCACTGAATAGAAGGGAACAACAGTATTTTCAGTATATAAAAAGGGTGACAGATAAGACCCAAAAATGTATCGCTCAGTCTCTCTATTGGATATAATGGGAAAGATCTTTGGTAAAATAATTCTGAATAGATTAATTGATCAAATAAACAGTCTAGAAGGATTATCATAATTACAAGCTGGCTTTTGCAGTGGCTATTCCATTGTAGACAACACATTTATAATAACACATCTTTACGAAAAGTATGTTGCCCTTAGAAGTCAAAAGATATATGCTGCATTCATCAGTTTTAGTCACGCTTTTGACACTATTTCCAGAACGACCCCCTTGCAGGTTATGTACAAATGGGGAATTGACCCTACATTGATCAGTATTATTAGAGAACTGTACACTCAGACATGGGCTCAAGTGAGATGGGGTAAGCAAGGACAAATATCATTGCCTTTTAGTACAAACAAGGGGATTAGGCAGGGGTGCATTATAGCCCCCATCCTGTTCAATATTTACATTAACACACTGCTGGTATCATACAGTAATGCTGACATTGATGCTCCGAAAACAGGCAATATTTATTGCCCAGCATTTGTCTACGCTGACAACTTGGTTTTGTTAGCACTCAGCCAGTCAGGCTTACAAATAAAATTGAATAAATGAATGAAAATTGCAAAAGAGCACAACTTTAAAATAAATGAGACCAAAAATCAAGTTCTGATTTTTGGGACCAAAAAATGTAATATAAGATGGAAAGTAAATGGGGGGGGTGTCCAAGGATAAGGGGCGTGGATATGGGCAGCAGAAGGTTGGGGCTGAGGGGAGGCTGGGGCAATGCACTGAAATTACAGGACATTATGCTACAGCAAGCAGAAGGGGGGATATTAGGGACAGAGGACCCTTAGATAGGGAAGTTGATGCTAAGGAAAGTGTACAGGGTGAAAATTCTGAATTCAAGGAGACTGGAGGGGAAGAGTCAGGAGGGCTGTTAAGGAAGCCTAAAACAGCAGACTGTGGAAGGGAGCTACTAAGGTGAACAGTGCAAGAGAGGAAGAAGAGGTCAGTTTAGAGATGCAGTCAGGGGAAACCTGGTTACTTGATGGAGGCTGACATAGAGTGTCACAATAAATTTGAGATACTAAGCATCCTAGAGGGGAGGAAGGGGTTGGTGGAAATGAGGAAACTTATACAGAGGCCGGGAGGCAGTCAGATACCATAGGGCATCACAGAACAGCTATGGAAAGGATAGACATAGTCCCAGAGGAGAAGGGGAAACATATATGTTAAGCAAATGGGGAGATGCAATATATTCCAGACATGAGGAGGAGAGAGATGATTGAAGAGAAACTGGGAGACAAGGAGGTGGGAGAGGAGCCCTTCAGCAGGAAGGTCAGTACCAAGATAGGGCCCTAGCTAAAGGGACCCACAGAGACCTCTGGAGACAGGGGTACTATTACAAGGGGGGATGGGGGAAAGGGGAAGGGAAACCATCAGGGCCAGGATAAATGGTTCAGATAAGAGAGGTTAAAGGGACACCTATTCAGAAGGGGTTTGAGTTAAGTGGGCAAAATAGCAAGGGAGGCAGAAGGGGGAGGGTGACAAGGGTCTCTAATAAGGCAGGAAGACTCCCATGAAATTGCGATCATGAATAAAGTGGGGAGGGGGCTGAGTGGGCATAGTGGAGGTAACCATAAGGATGATGGCGGTGTTAAGGTTCTGTTACTGGGAGACTCGATGATTAAGGGTATCCATTGGGAGGGACAGGGGGATGGATGCCATAGCCAGGTGAAGGTAGTGAGTATCTCTGGGCTGACAGTGCACAAAGCAAAGTTCATGGTGTATGAAATGGTTAGGGATTGTGGAGGGAAACCGGATTTCCTGGTGCATTTGGGAACTAATGATCTAGAGGGAAATAGCATTATGGAAATCCAAGCAAGGTTCCAAGAACTTGCCAGAGTCTGTCGGGATAATGGATGCAACATTTCCTTTTCAAGATATTGCCAGTACCAAAGGCCTCAGTGGAGAAAAAAATGAAGCTCACAGAGGTTAATAAATGGCTCAGGAAGTGTGGAAGAGAATGGGTTGGGGTGTTAGGGAACTGGAATGGAGTTTGGGAGGATAAGGGACTATATGCCAAGGACAGGTTTCATCTTGCCCCATTAGGGAAGGAAGTCCTTAAACGGGGATGGCTGACTACATACAAGAAAGGTGGGGTTTAAACTTGTAAGGGGGGGAAGGATAAGGAGGGCTGACTAGAAGCCCTCCCTCCAGATGAGGAGTAGCCTTCAAGCCCAAGGGGAGGGGAAACAGACTGGAGGTGGAGGTTTCAGGAGGAGCAGGGGAGGATGGAAGTATAAGGAATCTGGGTGGGGTTCGTCAAAAAGGATCAGGGATAAGGGTTGGGGGTTAGTGTTAGTAAATGCCAGGAGCTTGGGAAACAAGTTGCCAGAGTTCCAGGCCATGCTGTTCGGGGTGGATGTGGCGGCAGTCACGGAAACGTGGGCCAACAAAAACCATGACTGGGACCTAAATGTACAGGGGTACACTATGCTTAGGAAGGATAGAAAGGAGGGCAGAGGGGGTGGAGTGGCTATGTTCATTAGAGATGACATAGAAATTGCTAGGGTAGAAGAGGCAGAGGGAAACGTGGAGGCCTTATGGGTCACCTTACGATCCCCAGCAGGAGATAAGGTCAAGCTGGGAGTAGCATATAGGCCCCCCGGGATGAGTGATGTTCTAGAGGATGGTTTGCTGGACAACATCATTGCCCAGTGTGGTCCAAAAGGGAAGGAGGGTGTTGATGGGGACCTTACATGCCAGGTACAAACTGGGAACCATGTCCTCTAAGGTGGCCAAGGAGCAGAGGCTGCTGGATGGCTTCCAGGATGTGTTCTTAACACAGCATGTGATGGAGCCCACAAGGAAGGGCATGTCCTGGATGTGGTTCTGGCAGATGGGATCTGGTAAGGGACATGGTTGTGCAGGACCCCTGACTGGGAGTGACCACAATACTGTCTGGTTTCAAATAAGCATTGGGGGAGTGGGGTGAGATCTAGGACACTGGCAGTGGACTTCAGGGGGCAGACTTTATGGGCATGGGAAATATTCTCAAGGATCACTTGAAGGATTACCTCAACAACAAGTGTGGAAAGGGATGGGAGGTCATAAAGCGGGGACTTCATGAGGCAGTCAGGATCTGCGCTAAGTTGAAACGTAGGGAGCAAGGTCACATAAACCATGCTGGTGGTCCAGTGAGGTCCAGGTAGCAGTCAGTGAAGAAGGCGGCTTACAAAAATATAAAACAACAAGAGGGGATGGGATAAGGAAATGTACCAGCTTGCATCTAGAAAAGTCACCCGTATGGTGAGGGGAGCAAAGTCAGTAAAACACGGCTGGCACAGGGATACATGGAGGAAAAGGGTTCCTCCGTACATTGGGGAGCGGAGAAAACTAAGGGCCATCTCAGCAGATTGAGATCAGAAGAAGGTGGGTGGAAGAGGCGAGGGACCAGCAGAGGTATTTAACGAGTACTTTGCCTCTGTTTTCACTAGGGAGGGGATGGGATATCTACAAAGCAAGGCACAAAGGGATAGAAGCGGGGAGTGGGATCAGAGCAACAGAAATGGAGCAAAAGGGAGGAAAGGTACCCCAGGGTGTCACATCTGGATAAGGATAAAAAGACCAGTAAGGTGGAGGGGACAGATGATGCCATCCCCACCAAGGGTGTGGTTTGCCCTCAAGGCCCTAAAGAAGACAAATCTCCTGGGCGGATGGCATTCATCCGAGTACTATGGGAGTGCGCGGACATACTGGCTGCACCCTGGCGGAGCTTTCAACAGGTCACTTGAGACAGGAGGGTACCTAGGGATTGGCGAGAGGCACATTGGTACCAATCCACAAAGGGGTCAAGAAGTACCAGGAAACTATAGACCCATCAGTTTAACCTCGGTGGTGGAAAATTAATGGAGAGTATACTAAAGGAACGATTGGGGGTTACTTGGGGAGGTGGGAGGTCTGGATAGTCGGCAGCATGGGTTTGTGCCAGGTAGATCATGTCAAACCAATCTTGTGGAGTTCTATGAATGGGTAACATCAGAACTGGACAGGGGTAAGCCTGTGGATGTATTATTCTTGGACTTCAGCATGCTTGACTCTGTTCCCACAATGGTCTGGTGGAGAAACTGATGGGGTTAGGAGAGGCCCTTTGATGGTCAGATGGATTGAAAACTGGATAGCTGGACGACTCAGAGAGTAGTGGTCTGTGGGGAGCTCTCAACCCTACAGAGGTTGGTAGTGGGGTACCACAGGGCTGAGTCCTGGGTCAATCCTGTTTAATGCATACATGCTCCGGACATCAGGGATGGTATAGGGTGTGAAATGAGTCTGTTGCGGATGACTCCAAGATGGGAGCAGTAGTCGAGGGAGAAGAGGGAGGTTGGCCTGCAAGGACCTGGACACCCTGGAAGCTGGGCTCACACATGGAAATTAAATTTCAATATCACCAAGTGCAAGGTGTTGCATCTTGTCGGGAAACCCTAAACACAGGTACACCCTGGAGGAGGCTGGAAGCCCTCAACAGGGGAAAAGACCTAGGGGTCATGGTGGATACATGTATGAATAACTCTGAGCGCAGGAGAGCAGCTAGCAAGGCAACAGGATGTTGGGATGCATTTGGGGGGGATCACCCTAGGAGCAAGGAAGTGATTCTGCCTGTACAATGGACTGGTTAGACCACACCTTGAGTACTGTGTACAGTACTGGAGACCACACTTGAAGAGGGACATACAGCTCCTGGAGAGGGTTCAGAGGAGGGCAACAAAGATGATAAGGGCTAGGGATATGACTTACGAGGACAGACTTGAGGAGCTCTGCCTGTTTTCATTGGAGGAGAGGAGAGACAGGGGGGACATGATTGAGGTCTTCAAGTACCTCAAGGGAATAAATAGGGTAAACATGGAGGGGATCTTTAGACTAAAGCAGGGAGGCATCACCAGAGGGCATGGTTTGAAGTTGGAAGGTGGAAGGGTGAGGGGGGAAAAGAGGAGGAGGTTTTTCACTGAGAGGGTGGTGGACCCTTGGGATGCTCTGCCTGGTGAGCTGGTTCAGAGATCCACAGTGGAGGGCTTTAAGAGAGGGTGGGACAGACACAGAAAGTGGATGTATCAGAGGATGGCCTGTCCCGGTGGGGTGGGGATGGATGATAGGGGTTTCTGGAGCACAAGGGATGGGAGGGTCTCTGCACCCAACTAAGTATCTAGGTTCGAGCAGACTTGATAGACCATAAGGCCTAATCTGCTGGCAAATAGTATGTTAGTATGTTAGTAAATGACAGATGCGTAAAAACAGTGGATGAATATGTATATTTGGGCCTGACTCTCCAAAGTAGTGGGAAATGGTTAAAACATACTGATAAACTTAACATTAAACTTAAACAGCAGGTGTACTAATGAGCTTCAATTACAAGTATGGTGGGAATACTGTTTTGCCTATTTTAACTGCAGTAAAAGCCAAATATTTCTCACAGATGACATATCAATGTGAAATATGGGAAGTAAAGAAAATCAAACCACTTGAAACGTTAAATAAAATATATAAAATAGTTTTGGGTCTTAGACCCCCTGCCCAAATATATTGGCTAGGGCAGAGTTAGGTATGTGTAGTCCAAAAGCATTGATAGATGCTAGGAAACTTACTTGTTGGATAAGATTGTGTAGGATGAAAAAAATAGATTACCATCACTATGTTTTGAAGAGAAAATGAAATGGCAGATGCTGGGATGTAGACAGTCAAACTGCTTAAAAAATATTGATTCATTAATGCATATGTACAGTTTAAAATTTTTGAAACAATATAAAAGTAAAGGGATCTAAATCAGTATGAAGTTCAACAAATACATTACTGACAAAATCATTAACTTTTATAAAGAAAGAGATTTGAATCAAGCAGCAGGTTTAAAAATCTCTACGTGGTTAGTATCACGTTATTTGAAACATAAATTCAGATACTATTTAGATGTTCTAACCGAGCAAGAAAAAAGAAAGCTATATACAATATATCGCTTTGAGTTTTTTTATAGTAAAATCTTAAAGGCTCGATACTCTAAATCCACCAGTTTAATTGAAAGAATATGTGATTGCACTAGACCAGGTGTAGAAAACCTTGATCATGTGATGTTTTCATGTGCGTGGTGTGGTACTCCTAGAAAATATTGGCTTCATCCAATATGGAATTTGATTCAAACTACAGATAGTACTGTACTCCTAAATATCGTGTTTATAGTAAAATATGGTCAAATAATTAATAGTGTAGCCTCCTATTTAAAAACCATTGCAAGGAACTAGAAAGGTATGACCTTGAGAGTTTTTTGGAATGTTAAATGATCTCTTGAAGTGTAAAATTATCCTTCACTGTATTTGCTTAAAATTGTTTGTATGAAAATTATGTTAGCCTCATTTCTGTATGTTTGCACTTTATGGTTATTTATATATGTGTGTTATGCTACTGTTTTTACTATGTAAAGGTCTGTGACTGATCAATAAACTTATTTACTTATGATTATTTTTGGCAGAGATCTTAATTTAGCTTTAGACCCTTCCTTAGATAGGAGTAATTCAGCATTGGACCCCCATCATAGGAGTATTGCTGCACTCTCCTTGCTGATGAAAGAGATAGGGCTTTCGGATGCGTGGAGATTATTCCTTCCAAGAGATAGAGATTATATTTACTATTCACCTGTGTATCAGTCCTGTAGTAGAATTGATTATTGGCTGGCCTCCCCTACAGTAATACATATAGGATAGTAGATGGGCAACTATGCACAACCAGTGTGTTGTGCCACCAAGGAGTTCTGATTCACTGTGACCTCGAGAGCGAAGCTCGAGAGGGCCATAGGAATCAGATCCCCAAGGTGGCACAACTCACCAGTTGTGCATAGAGTTGCCCATCCACTGTTCTATATAGTTTATGGGCATCCATGCACATTTCAGACATTGCACTTTGTTTCAGTGAACTGGTGGTTGGGGGGGGCACATGAGGGTTGGTGACAGGCTCAAATTACTGACGCAGTGTGCTGTAGATGTTTCTGCAAGTTCAAGTTTAAAAAACAACTTCCAACTTAATTGGATAGGGGAAAGCAAGCATGCGGCAGCATTCCAAGTTGTTCTGCAGCAGTAGTGACATCACTACTGCAGCAGAACAACATAATAATGTCACTACTGTAGCAGAACAAGCATATTCCAGACATAGAATTCCATGCATAACAGCATTCCGCCTACACTATAAAGTGCAATCGATTCCTCTATTATGTCCATAATTATTTCTGATCATGCTGCTGTAAAACTACATTTATTATGGGGCTTACCCACCTCTCACTCTCCTTCCTGGCATCTGGACCCCCTTTTACTTAAAGACCCTGAATTTTTACCTTTGATTAGGTGTGAAGTAACAGACTTTCTTGCAGTTAATGACCCTGGGGATACTTTGATGGGTACTACTTGGGAAGCATTAAAAGCCACCCTTCGTGGTAAAATTAATAGTTATGCCTCCCATAGAAGAAAGATGAGAGAACACCATCTTAATGAGCTCGAAAAAATACTTAAAACTAAAGAAGCTCAAAATGCATCTTTAACCCATTCTGATCCCAAATCCCCTTTGCATTATGAAATTTTACAACTCTGAATGGAAATAAATGAGTTAATATCTCGTAAAACAGAGATTGCTTTTCTTAGAATCAAACACACATGTTGGGAAGGCGGTGAGAAAGATGGTAAACTTTTAGCATATCGTCTTCGGTCGCAACAAACGGAACGCTATATTGCTGGCCTACAAGATACATCAGGTCGAGTTCATGTTGATGCCACCTCTGTAAATCAAATTATGACCTCCTTTTATAAACAATTGTATACCCTCTGCTGAAATACAGATTGAACATCTATTACTAAATTTCTGGAGAATTTAACCCTTCCACGCCTCCCACCTGAGATATCAGCTACATTAGAACAGTCTTTTACCCTGGATGAGGTGCGGTGAGTCATTATGTTCCTGAATTCAGGAAAAGCTCAAGGAAGGGACGTGTTTCCCACAGACTTTTGTAAACCATTAGCAGATTTATTCAGCCCCCCCTACTCTGTAAGGTTTATGAAGAAGTGTGGCTTTCTGATGCCCTTCTCTGTACTATGAGGGAAGCAATTATTACAGTGCTTCCTAAAGAATATAAAGATACCACCCTTCCTTCTAATTATCGGCCTATATCGTTAAATATAGATAGTAACATTTATACTAAACTATTGGCTTCCCTTCTTGAGCCCCTTATTCCCTGTTAGGTTCCAAGGGTGTAGGCAGGCATACCCACTGTACACATCTGTGTACAGTTGTGGTGTGTATCTGTCCCACACCCTATGCCTTTGTGTTACCATTATCAATGTAATCTGGGGTACATGTGCTAGTGTAGCATGCTGAGCAGTGTCTATACCTGTTTGCAATCCTATTAGTGACCACGGGCCAGATATTCAAACTGCGCCAGTTTGTGGTGCAAGCCCGTGCGCCGCTCAAAATAGTTGCGCAGGGGTGTGGCCAGGGCGATATTCAACGGAGTTGCACTATGGCGCAACTGCTTGAATATCGCCTGCACTCCCCACCGCGCATGGTGCAGTGGAACCGCGCCAGCACAAGTGGTCAGAGGAGCATTGAGATGCGTGAAAGAAGTTCCATTGGCGCCATGCACAGCACCCGCGATATTCAGTGCGACATGCAAATGGGGCCATAATTTATGCAAGGTGCACGGGGGGGCCATTTGCATCTGATTACGGACCCATTTGCATGCCATTAGCATGTAGGTGTGCCGATCCCCGACGACTTGTGCCTGGCGCCCTGCCAGGCAGCAGCCGTCGGGGACCGACGCCCCCTGCAGCCCAATCACGGGACATCCTGTAAGGGACAATACATGTCTCCAATCCCTGGTGGTCCAGTGGACGCGATTAGTCCGATCGGGCATAACTGTACCTCCTCGACCCAGTAGTCCCGATCACGGGCAGAAGTGTAACCCCCACCCCCGGTAGCCTCATCACGGGCAGAAGTGTAACCCCCACCCCCCGAGTAGCCCGATCGCGGGCAGAAGCGTAACCCCCACCCCGAGTAGTCCGATTATGGCAGAAGTTAACCCCACCCCCGAGTAGCCCGATCGGGGCAGAAGTGTAACCCCCACCCCCGAGTAGCCCCGACGCTGGTAGAAGTGCAACCCCCACCCCTGAGTAGCCCGATCGTGACATTAGATCTCCCCTCCCCAAAGTCCAATATCCTCGGTGGTCCAGTGACTCTGAGTAGCCGATCGCGAGGCGCATTCCTCACCCCCAAGTCCAAATCCCAGGTGATCTAGTGGACCCCACCCCACCCACTCCACTGAGCTCCACCACCTCGCTTCCCCCATCAGCCGGGCGGGCGGCAGCACCCCACCCGCCTCGTCGCCCGCTGACTGACAGCTCGTAGGGCTGCACGCCCATTGGTTCAGAGCATGAGCCAGTGGGCGCAGCCATATCGCATAAGTCAGTCCAGATGTGGGACCACCAGGGATATTGGACCTTGTGGGGAGGTCTGATGCCCACGAATGGGCTACTCAGGGGGTAAATAGCACTTCTGCCCGCGATCGGGCTACCTGTGTGGGGGTTACACTGCCCGCGATCGGGCTACTCGGGGGTGGGGTTACACTTCTGCCCACGATCGGGCTACTCGGGGTGGGGTTACACTTCGCCCGCGATCGGCTACTCTGGGGTGTGATATACTTCTGCCCGCGATCGGGCTACCGGGGGTGGGGGTTATACTCGCCCACGATCTGGCTACTCGGGGTGGGGTTATACTCTGCCCGCGACGGGCTACTCGGGGTGGGGGTTACACTGCCCGCGATCGGGCTAGTCGGGGGTGGGGATTACACTCTGCCCGCAATCGGGCTACCCGAGGGGTGGGGACAAAGGTGCCCACGATCGGGCATGGGGTGCCAGGTGTGGCGAGACGAGCCAGGCTACCCACAGGTGGCAGCTGCTGTGCTGCGCACTGCAATGCAGCAGCTCACCTGGGTGGCCCTCAACTGTTCCTTTTTTTCGGCTCAACTTTGTGCAGGCGCAGGTAGGGTTGCGCCTGCGCTAACTCTGACGGCCCAGGCTGAATATCGGCGCTGTGCAGTTTATCACTGAAACACGCCCCCACCTGTGCCTTCATACACTACTGATCGCCGCCGGTATCGGGATTTGTGCAGGCCACTTTTCCTTTTAAATATCACACCGGGGCGCATCAGTGGGTTGTGCATGGTGCAACACTGTTGCACCATGCGTAACCCTTTTGAATATCTGGGCCCACATGTATATGTGTGCAACCTGTGTAAGGTGTGGCTGTGTCATCTGATAGCCTGCTACATTTGGCAGTGGTTGGGGCAGCAGTCTGAGGGGATGTGCACATATGTGTAATGTGGGGCTGCAGATGGATGGAGAGTGTACATACCAGACATATCTGGCTACACCCATGTTAGGTTCATCATTCCCAGGTGGGATTTGTCAAGGGGTGCCTTGGTTCAGACCACCTTCGCTCAGTACTCAATCTTATGCACAAGGCAAAACATCTTAAATCTCCAGCTGCAGCCATAGCTGTCGACTTTGAAAAAGCATTTGACACTTCAGAATGGCATTACTTACACTTTGTACCATCCCACCTGGGTGTTGGTAACCATTTTTGTTCTTGAATTAAGCTTCTTTATACCTCTCCGTTTGCTAGGGTACTCAATTCCACTTTGTCTCATACATTTCCATTATCCAGGGGCACTAGGCAGGGGTGTCCCTTGTCCTCTTTACTTTTTATTTTAGCCTTAGAACCTCTTGCGGCTGTCTTTTGTCAATCATCTGAGATTAAAGGCATTTCCATTGGTAATATACAGTATAATATACGCCATTACTTTATGCAGATGATTTACTAATCCTTTTAGAAAATTTAGAATCTTCTGCTAGCCCGCTTATTTCACTTTTAAATACATTTACTGAGTTATCCAGCCTCACCGTGAATTATAGGAGAACTGATGTCTTGCCAGTAAATTGCTTTTGTAAACCACACATGACCATTCCTCTAGGTTTTAGGTGGGCTCCGAATGGAATTACTTATCTGGGGATAAAAAGTCCACCCAGTTGTGATAAAATATGGGATGCCAATCTTCTCCCTCTACTAGCTAATATTAAAACTGTGCTCGAATGATGGAAGTCACTTAAACTACACTGGCAGGAAAAATAGTTGCCATCAAAATGATGGTATCACCAAAACCTATACCTTTTCTTTTTTTTTTATTTTTTTGTTAGTCCTTTTTACCTTATCTGGCACCTCTGGTCTGCATTTCATGTCCTGGCATCCGTCCTTTCTCCGGCCGCTATCTGGTTCTGCCTCGGACCCCCAATGAAGCCCCCACTGCCCAGTTACTCCCGCAGTGGGGTGGCGGAGAGCCCTCCTCACTCCCCACCGAACCAGGATCCAGTACTTGGCAGTGGTGCCCCCCGAGGCCAGGTGTCCTCAAGACGGCCATCAAGCTGCCGCGACCGAGCACCATGTTTTCCGTTTTCCTGGCCAGCGTGACAGGGGCGTGCAAGGATGCCAAGGGGGGGGGGAGCGCGCAGACGTCCGCACGTGCTCCCTCCAGTGTCATGCCCCAACATCACCTCTTGCAGCGCAGTGCCAGTTCACTGCCCCCAGCCTCTGCTAGAGGTCGCAAGTGAGCCGACAACTGGTGTCCCCCTTCCCCGAAGAGGGAGAGCAGTCCCACGGACACTCAGTCCCTCTCCACCCCTGCTGACCCCCCAGTGAACCGAGTCCGTTCCCGAACCCGGTTCGCCGGCTTGGAGCGAGGTGTGGCATCCAGCGCTTCAACCCTCAGCGCCACCGGGCCGGCACAACTCTTATACCTTTTTACTAATATTCCTTTAATCTTGCCAAAAGCCCTTCTGAATAAGATTGAATGTTTGCTAGGCGACTTTCTTTGGGAAAGTTCCCCACCACGTTTTAGTCAGACCAAACTACAGACACAGTGGTCCATGGGTGGATTTGGATTGCCCTGGTTTCAGACCTACCTTTGGGCCTTTTGTACTTCACAAACTATACAGTGGTTTGAGAGACCCTCTTCTGAGGCTCCACAATGGTTGCACATGGAAGTCTCTCAGATTCCTGGGGAGGTTCCAACTAACTTTATCTTTCATGCTTTACCACAAAAATTAAAATGCCACCCAACTATAGGCCTCTCAGTCTATTATTGGATCAAGTTTCATAAGTGGATGGGTACTGACCCTAGACCTTTCCAATATACCCCGCTTTGGGGTAACTTCAAAATTACCCTTGAAGGCCGACCACTGTTTCACCGCCCTTGGCGATCAAAGGGAATCCAGCATTTGGGTGATATTTTGGTTCAAGATCCTCCTGTTCTGAACTCATACTCTTGCTTACGGTCTCGTTGGTGTCTGCCTAGGTAACATGTCTGGAAATCTTTACAAATTTGTGCAGCTACTTCACTCCTAATTCAGTCTCAAGCTAATCAATCTCAAGCTTCTACATCCATTTCTTCCTGGCTGAAATGCAATTCCGGTAGAGCTGGTTTAATTTATAGATCCATTAGAGATCATTTACCTGACCAATCACTGTCAGTCAAGACTAAATGGGAGTCTGTTATGCAAATAAATATTTCGGAACCACAGTGGAAAAAATGCTGGACCTTTTGCAATTTTACTTTCAAAGATGTTCGCAGTATGCTTATCCAGTATAGGACACCATCAGTTCTTTATCGCTCAGATCTCTTATTTAATGATAACTGTTGGAGGTGTAATGCCCCTGTCGGTAATTTGTTTAATATACTATGGTCCTGTAAGTGTATCAACTCCCTTTGGCAAAAGGTCCATCATTTTGTAATAAACATCCTTGGTTTTAATTTGTGGCTGCGCTGTTTCTATTGGGAATTATAGAATGTGCCCCCTTCCTCTCACATTTTCAGCAAAGATGGATGGCTATGCTGGTGAAACATCTCATTTTAATTAAATGGAAGCCCCCAGTGTTACCTGCCTTTGAGGACTTACTTACCAGTCTTTCACAGGCTGCTTCTTTTGACTGGCTCACCTGCTGTGCATTAGGCCAATCAAATGAATATATGATTTGTTGGCAGGCATACTTTGATTATCTAAAGTCCTTTAATGCTGGGGCTACTTAGGTCTCCTTTTTAATTTCCAGTATTTTTTTATTATTACTTAATTTTATCATAGTAGTGGATCTCTCGGTGCTCTACTTTTACTCTCCAGTTGTTAGATTTTCTCTTTTTATACCATGTTAATATTGTTATTACTGTTACTGTTGTCATGATGTTCTAAATTTGCTTTATCTGAACTTTTGAGGCATTTGTATTTGTGCTGTCTGATATACACATTACCTGTGCTGCTTCAGGTTATAATGTTATTGTCATTAACAGTGAATATGGATTTTTGTATTATGTATATATACTTATGCCTTAAAATTTCAATAAAAAATGTTAACTGCAAAAAAAGGTCTATAGTTATAAAAAATAAGGGGAGCTTCTTCCAGGAAATAAGTCGTCATTGTGGGCACTCTGAACTCTTCAAAAGGGAACACAGATGAGAGGAAAATATTACTTGGCGTGTTCACCAACCTCTCCCTCCACACCTGACCATCATAGGGTGCAGTCTTGATTTGCCATTTGGCCCCCATGAGGAAAGGTTATTGCAACCTGATATGTAGGATAGCTCGGTTGGTGCTCAGAAGGTGGCTTCTTTGGTTTGCACCCTCCTTGCACTAGCTAAAATAAAAGTATTTTTAGCATAACATTTTCTGTTTCTTAGTGAACTGTTTTTACACCTGAGCCTGACAGTCATAAGGTGCAGAATTGATTTACCATTTTGTTTGGGCAAAATGAGATTTACGGGAGCACCCCATATTTAAAATGGCTTGCTCTGGCTCCTCCTGCGCAGTCAACATGGATCTCTGACGCTGCCAGAAAAGGGTGTGGGGAACGTCTTCTCCTGTGCTGCTAGATTATATTGAGCGACTGTGGATAGTGTGGCCATAAATGTGTGGCAGGGAAAGGGGAATGCTCATGTGGTGCACATTTATACCCTCTGCAACCAATACGCACCCCATGTGCTCTGTGAAAGCTACCTTCAGGATAGCATAGTTGGCCCTCCATGCATTTACTTTGCACTAGCAGAGTCGTTACTCTAGCAGCAGTCTGGTTGCATGTTGTGCCTCTAGTCTTTTTTCTTTTTTTTTTTGCTCCCAGTCCTAGCCATCCCTCCTTCCCACAGGTCATCCCAGCCTTGTCACCCCAGTTTCCCCCAGGGCTTACCTCTCCTGTAGTCCTCCATGGCTTGCCCTCTGTGGTAGGGAGTCACTCGACCCCCCCCCCCCAGACTAGATCCAGATTCTGGGAGAGGTCTGAGTCACTGGGTGCAGGGCCTGTGGAGGATGGTGGTCATCTTGCTGCTGCTGTAGGCGGGTGTTTCCTCTTTCATGCCCTGTGGGAGTTGTGGCATGCAATGACATCATGGTGCATGCACTGCCATCTGCCATGACTTCCCAACTTTCCAGCACAGGCTGCCTCTCCCCGGCTTCCGCCAAGGGCCAGGCGAGCACTGGGCTCTTCCCTCACCCCCCCCCCCCCGGAGGAGGAGGAGGAGAATAGTCTAGCAGACACTCGATCCTCCTTCCACCCGGCTGGCCCTCTGATGCTTCAGGCTCACTTCTGAAATGGGGTTGTCGGCGTCATAAGCAGTAGCACTACTGCTGTGCCAGTGGGCTGGCCTGCCTCTTGTCTTTAAACTGAATGCATCCCCCTCCCAGTGTAACTTACAGGTTGTATTGCATGAACTTACAGTAGGACTCTCACTTTAGATCTGTGGGGTTTAGACATAGATTGGGATCTGCACATGTGACTCCTGGCTCTAAAAGCACATAACCGGTGATTGGGCCACTGGCTTATTGTCTTAACTGCAGCCACACGTCCACTCCGTATTACAGGTGATAACTCCACTGATGGATACTCAGTGGTAGGGGGAAGGTAATGGGAGTCTATCACTGTTGCCTTTGAGCTCTTTTTAGTTCTTTGACTAATAAATTTGTTATTTTGTTACCAGAAAGCTATTGATGTCTGTGTGTGCACCAATTTGTAACTGCATATTGCAGGTGTTATCTCACCAGTTAGCGGCCACACAGCCAGAGGTGCAAATTTGCATGTGCTGCTATTACACGTGACAGCTTGGTGCCAACCTGGCTTGGAAAAATAAATTTAAAATTAATATATAATGAGCAGTAGGTGCAAATTTGCAAAGTATCAGTCAAAAAATGACAGCTGTGCAACTGGATGCCCAACTGGGTAAATGCCCTCCCGCTGACTGATAATGCCAAAGCCAAGATTGTTTCTAAATGGGGAATTTTAGTGAGTAGAAAACAATATTCAGTGCTCTTGTCTTTGTTCCACATGACCGGGGGGGAGGGCGGAATTACAGCAACCAAGGTTCCAGCAAGACTTTGGATCACTTGCCACATTTCTGGATGCTTGCAGATGATCTGTGCTGTTCTGGTACAAAGTGCAATAAAATGGAAAGTAACATAACAGTAACACTGGAAAAGACCCGCTGTGTCATTTTTTTTAATAAACTGATTTATGGTTGGTTCAGCTGTGTGATGTCATCTCAGTGCACAGGACAAGATTGGTCCATGTGTGCTGGAATCCTAACTGGCCACCGATCATCCTTTGTGATGTAATGTCCCTTCTTTGTGGTGGTGTTTTTACAGCAGCTGGATGGAGTACTTTTGGATGAGTACAAGAAAGTCCAGGACCTTGTGGATCGCAAAGCCAAAGATGTTCAGGACGCCAGGCAGAAAGCAGAGAAGCTTCGAGATGAGGCAAAGCAACTGCTCCAAGAGGCACAGGATAAACTGGAAAGGCTGACAGGTAATAGAAGGCTAATGCTGATGTGTATGTCTATCAGAGCCTGCAGGAGCAGAGTACCTGAACATGTGCTCCTGGCTTCAGCGCTAGGCCAGCCCCCCAGTCTGCATGACCACTGGAAATTAATTGCTAGGCTAGCACCTTCTCAGAGCCAACTCTGATTCAGCCTATTGAGAATGAGTAATGGATGGAGACATTTTGCTAGTAGCAGGAGGCCATTACATACATCCCCACTCAACGAATGCAAATTAGACAATCTTAAGTCAATAGATAGAGATAGCTGGGCAACAACACACAACTAGATGTGCATTCATAGGGAGATATAGTCACTCCTTCCAGCGTTTTCTGAGGGACAAGGCTGCATGCTGAGTGCTCCTGAAACACATACCGGACAAGTGTCAGTCAATTATGTCAACCAAGCACAGCACCATGGAGTGTGTTGTCACACTTAAAAAATGGCCTGGTATGAAAAGTTTTGGCATAGAAAATGCAGCACCATGTGTTTGTGCGTATTTACATTCACGATAGGTGACCTGTTTCATTTGCTAGATATATCTATATGTGTATATATCTATATGTATATATATATATATATATATATATATTAGAGGCAAAAAACTCCATTTAATGCATTAGTTAGGGTTGTTCCACAGTGACAAAAGTGAGGAAATTCAGTGTTAGGGTTGAAAACCCCTTGACCCCAGCCCACCCCCCCAACCGACATTGGGGTGTATTGTCGTTGTTCCAATCCTCACCCCATCACATGTGTAAAGCTGCAGAAGTATAGGAGAATGTGGTGAGAGTTAGGACCATGACCGTTAGAGGGCTAAGCAGTTTTCCGACGAAAAGTCCGTATCTCGCACCGTTTCCGAGATACGGGCCCTGAAAGGCACGGCGGATGCCATAATGTTATCCTATGGGGAAAAAAGAGAAGTTTGAAGCGCCATAACTTTGCCTCCCTGTAATATTTTTTCACCAAACCACTGAAAGGCACATCTATGGGCTGTTGGCTGTCTTCCCTCCAAATTTCAGGAAAAAAGACCAAACCGTTATTTTGCAGCAGGGTGCCAAAGGATTCCTGTAATGCGTTGGGCACCGTAATGTTATCCTATGGGAATAAATATAAACTTTGGAGTGCCGTAACTTTGCCGCCATGTAATTTTTTTTAACACAATACTGAAAGGCACATCTGTGAGCTGTCTGCTGCGTTTCCTCCAAATTTCAGCCCCAAACTCCCAACCGTTCTTTTGCAGCGCTGTGCCAAAGAATTGCTGTCATTTTCCCACAGACTAGAAAACTACTGTCGCAATTTGCGAAAGCTTTCACAAAAATTTGCAACACTTTCGTGAGCACAAAGTACTTTGCAAAAGTACTTTTTCCAGAAATTTGAAAAACGTATTTCTGGGGTGTTTAACCCCAAAATAAAGACATGGCTAGCATCCTCAGGGTCTGACTAGGTGAATACAAAAAGAATTGGGTTGCTAGAGGGTCCCAAATTTAAATGCCAAGCATTTTTCTGATCACTAACTGAAAACAAAATGGCGGATTTGCGAAAGTAACAGGGTCATTTGCGAAAGTAAAAATGCATTTGCAACACTGTCAAACTTTTTGTTAACTTTTCCCATTGACTTATAGTGGGAAATTGTTTTTTGAATAACTTTTGAACCGTTTAATATTTTTTCACCAAATCTTCGAAAGGCACATCAGGGACCGTGGCCGCACATTCCCTGAAGATTTCGGGCAGGTCGCGCAAACCATGCGACCTGTAGGTGCGACCGTAGAATTCCAGAAAAAGTGTAAACGCACGTACAGATCACGCTTAATAGCTCTGCAGTCGTATATCCGACCAGTACGAAACTTGGCAGATCCCAAGGCCTATGGTTCTTGATCATGTATTCCAAATTTCAGGCAAATCTGTCAAACGATTGCAAAGTTATTAAGGTGCAAAATTTTGGGTTTAACATAGAAATGGCTCCTCAACCCTAACTATGGTAGCACTACCATGCTACCATTATATATATACAGTGGTGTGAAAAAGTATTTGCCCCCTTCCTGATTTTCTCTATTATTGCATATTTGTCACACTGGATGTTTTCAGGTCTTTAGACAAAATGTAATATTAGATAAAGGGAACCTGAGTGAACAAATAACACTTGTTTTTTTATTTTATTTCACTTATTTAATGAAAAAAAGTTAACCAACACCAATTGGCACTGTGTGAAAAAGTAATTGCCCCCTTACACTTAATAACTGGTTACGCCACATTTAGCTGCAATGACTGCAACCAAACACTTCCTATAATTCAATATCAGTCTTTCACATTGCTGTGGAGGAATTTTAACCCACTCTTCCTTGCAGAACTGCTTTAATTCAGTAACATTTGGTAGGTTTTCGAGCATGAACTGCTCGTTTCAGGTCCTGCCACAGCATCTCTGTTGGGTTTAAGTCTGGACTTTGACTAGGCCACTCCAAAACTTTAATTTTACTTCTTTTTCACCATTCTGATGTGGACTTGCTTTTGTGTTTTGGATCATTGTCTTGCTGCATGACCCAACTACGCTTCAGCTTCAGCTGACGGAAGGATGACTGGACATTCTCCTTAAGAATTTTCTGGTACAGAGCAGAATTCATGGTTCCTTTAATTATGGCAAGTCATCCAGGTCCTTAGGCAGCAAAGCATCCCCACACCATCACACTACCACCACCATGTTTGACTGTTGGTATGGTGTTCTTACTGTGGAATGCTGTGTTTGCTTTAGCGAGACATTATGGGATCCATGTTGTCCAAAAGTTCCACTTTGGACTCATCTGTCCATAGAACATTTTCCCAAAAGGCTTGTGGATCATCCAGGTGCTTCTTGGCAAATGAGAGACGAGCATTTATGTTCTTCTTGGTTAGCAGTGGTTTCCGCTTTGCTACTCTCACATGAAGCCCATTTTGCCCAGTCTCTTTCTGACTGTGGAGTCATGAACACTGACCTTAGCTGAGGCAAGAGAAGCCTGCAGTTCTTTGGATGTTGTTTTAGGATCCTTTGAGACTTCTTGGATGATTTTACACTGCGCCCTTGGAGTAATTTTGGCAGGCCGCCCACTCCTGGGAAGGTTCACTACTGTTCCAAGTGTTCTCCATTTTGAGATTATGGCTCTCACTGTGGTTCGATGGAGTCCCAGAGCCTTAGAAATAGCTTTGTAACCCTTTCCAGACTGATAGAGGGCAACAAAATGTTTTTCTGATCTTTTCAGGAACTTCCTTTGATCATGGCATAATGTGCTTGTTGAATCTTTGTGCTGGCAATGTGACTCTGATGGTAAGGGCCAAATAAGTGAGGTTTATATTGAGCAGGGCTGGCTGTAATCAAGCCTGGCTGTGTTCAATCAGCTGACTCTAATTATCCCTTTAATTGGGTTGATTTAACTAGGGCAATTATTTTCACACAGTGCCAGTTGGTGTTGGTTAACTTTTTCATTAAATAAATGAAATAAGTAAAAAAAAAAGTGTTATTTGTCCACTCAGGTTCCCTTTATCTAATATTATATTTTGTCTAAAGACCTGAAAACATCCAGTGTGACAAATATGCAATAATAGAGAAAATCAGGAAGGGGGCAAATACTTTTTCACGCCACTGTATATATATATATATATATATGTCTATATATATATATACACACACACACACACACACACATAGATATTGCAAAAAACTGTTAATGCACTAGTTAGGGTTAAACCAACAAAAGCAGGGAAATATGTTAAGGTTACCAACCCTAACACCCTACCTCCACCAACCTCTCCTGCATCTTCACAAACCAGGCGTGGCATGTGACTTGGGTTTGTCAACCCCAACACTCACCCCAGTCCATCAGTAAATAATCTGAGATGAGTATAGTATATTGGAATGGGATAAGCGTTAGGGTTGATAACCCCAAGGCGCAAGCCAGGTCTGATTTGCGAAGATGTGAGGAGGAGGCTTAACTGTAATGCTCTGATGCTAAGCCAGGGTGGGGTGGGGTGTTAGTTTGGCAACCAAATACCACATACATTGCCCTACTTTTGTTGGTTTAACCCTAACTAATGTATTAACAAAATCTTTTGCAATGAATTTCCTTACTGTCTGAGATATTATAATCGTATCCTCAGGGCCCTGCACTTCCATCCCTCTATAGATGCATACATCTATGTTACTGTGGAGTCGCAGGGCCTGAGGGCATTTCTGCCAAAATAGCCATTTCTTTCCTTTGTTGTGTGGCTTATTAAAGTTCCAGTGTTATACTAAGGGAATGTCCAAATTTGTTTTTATATCACCTGTAAATGTTTAGGGGGAATATGTGTTCTTTTTGTAGTACCTATTAAGACCTTCACTTCAATATATAGATTGTCTCTTAAGCCCAGATATTGAGGGAGTTATGCCTTGTTGAAGTTCCAATGTTATTTTATGGGAATTTGTATTTGTTATTGCTTTAATTTTTTATATTGCCTCTCAGGCAGGAGAGGACCGGGACAGCTGGATTGGAGTTGTGGGGACAAGAAGACACCCTGGGGTGAAATGGAGACCGGAGAGAGGTCCTCCCTGTCTGGTCCCCATACCTAAAGGCTCCACCTTGATTGGGCAGGCTTTACAGTCTGCCTTGGAGTCCCATCTGACCCGGGCAGTGTTGTGCAATGCTAGGTCCATTAAGAAGAAGACGGCAGCAATTGCCAATCTTGTTGGGTCATCAGACCTGGTGTGCATCACCGATACCTGGCTGGATGTGAATGCTGGCCTAATTCTTGAGGAGGCAGTTCCAGATATGTTATCAGTGATACACCGCCCAAGGTTAGATCATAGGGGTGGGGGTGTTGCCATTTGTTTTAGAATGGAGTTGGGCCTGATAGATGTACCGGTGGGGGAGACCCAATCCTTTGAGCGTATCTTGGGTGAAGGTGTGGGGTGCAAAATTCTTCTCATCTACCATCTACCTGAGGATGGGAAGCAATTTCTACGGGAAGTCGCAGACTTCGTTGTCGATACATTGTTGGAGTCCCCCAGATTGATGATGCTGGGTGACTTCAGTGCCTGGATCGACGATGAACTCTTGCATTTTGGGCAAGACTTTCTCCAACTGATGTATTCATTGGGCTTCACACAGATGGTTTTCTCTGTGACCCATATTCCGGGTCACTCATTGGACCTGGTCTTCCTACTGGGTATGGAGAGTGCCGACCTGGTGGAGGAACCGGTTGGATGGTCTGACCATTGCACTATCAGGTTCAATTTTCAGGCACCCCCTTATAGGCCTGCTTCTTTGGAGATGGTCCGGTATCGCCCATTAAGGGGTGTGACCCCAGATGGCCTGATGGCGGTACTGGACCTGTCGGAATTTCCAAGTGCAAGCTTGGACCCAGAGAATCTACTGCAGATCTATAATGAGGCCGTGGTGGAGGCTCTGGACTCCATAGCTCCAGTCCGTGTTCGCCCCCTCTCCCTTCTTCCTCAGTCCCAATGGTTTGATGGAGCCTTGAGGGAGATGAGGAAGATTGGGTGAAGGTTGGAGCGTCGCTTGTGGAAATCTGGCCTTGATGTCGACAAGCTTAGATTGATGACACATTATGTGGACTGTCAGTCAGCAATCTCCTGTAAGATGGCAGAGTTTCTGTCTGAGGAGATTACTGCTGCACGGAATCAACCGGCTCAGCTCTTCCAAACTGTAGACAGACTGTGCAGTACAGCTTGCCTGCAGTTACGGAGAGCCTTGTCACAGGAGAAATGTGACAAGTTTTCTCACTTTTTTGCAGATAAGATTGCCAACATCACATCAGAGATCAGTTCAGCTTGCTCCAATGGAGTGGCGGTGATCAATGGGAGGTTGCAATGCCTCAATCTAGTTGGTCGGCTTTTGAACAGGTGGCAATCTCAGATGAGGGTCATCCAGAGTGTGCGGCTGACCTGCTGTGTTTTGGACCTGGGCCCAACCCATCTCTTGACCCAGTCCTAGCTGAGATTGTCCGGTGCTCATTGGAGACCGGGGAGTTTCCAGACTCCTTGAAGGAGGTGGCAGTGACTTCCCTCCTTAAGAAACCTTCTCTCGACCCGGATTGTCTCACCAACTACAGGCCTGTCTCTAACCTACCCTTTGTGGGTAAGGTTATTGAGAAGGTGGTTGCACTGCAGCTTGATGATCATCTTGCCATCCGTGAAATCTCTGATCCCTTCCAGTCAGGATTTAGAAAGAGGCATAGTGCTGATACTGCTCTTGTTCGGGTGCTCAGTGACCTCCTTATAGCGAGAGATTGGAGGAGCCATTCCATCTTGGTCCTCCTTGATCTCTCCGCAACATTTGACACTACTGTGGACCATGGAATACTGCTAGAGCACCTGCGGTTGATCTTCAGGCTGTCGGGTACAGTCCTCAGATGGTATCAGTCCCTACTCACTGGCAGGTTTCAGAGAGTAGTGTTGGGGATTTATTCCTCTGACACATTCTCCCTGCCATGTGGGGTCCCGCAGGGCTCTGTGCTGTCACCCATGTTGTTCGCCGTGTACATGTTGCCGCTGGAGGACATTGTAAGGTGGTACGGGTTGAGTTTTCACTGCTATGCAGATGATACTCAACTGTACATGTCCTTTGTACCCAAACAGGATACAGCAGTCTTGGTATTTAACAGCTGCCTATCCGAGATGCAGGACTGGATGAGTGCTAATTGGTTGACTTGGAATTTTGACAAGACTGTGGTTTTGGTTGTGGACCAGGGTCGTCGAGTAGAGGGGTCTTCGGTGGGGCAGGCTTCTGGTCTTGTGCTTGGAGGCTGCAAGCTGAGGACATCTGAATAGGTGCAGAGTCTGGGCGTTATTTTTAATGAGGGACTGACCCTGAAAGCTCAGGTGTCGTCTGTCGTCAAGACCTCATTCTACCATCTGAGGAAAATCACCCAGATTAAACATCTGGTTCTGCCCAACAATCTTCCGACATGGGTCCATACCTTCGTGACCTCCCAGCTGGATTCCTGTAATGCCGTGTACCTAGGGCTTCTGGGGGTTGACATCCGCTGTTTGCAGCTAGTGCAGAATACGGCAGCCAGGTTACTAACTGGGCTTCCTCGATCTAGCCATATTATACCTGTGCTGAGCAAGCTGCATTGGCTGCCAGTTTAATGGTGGATCACCTTCAAGGTTGGCTTACTGACCTGTAAAGCCCTACATGGACTGGGACTGTACTACCTGCAAGAGCTTCTTTGCCCCTACCAACCCTCCCGACTGCTCTGCCAAGGAGGGATTGCTAGAGATTCCAAAGATTTGGTTGAAGATATCTGGGGCCCAGGCATTTTCTTTTGTAACCCCTACCCCGTGGAATTTTCTACCTTGTCAGGTTTGGGAGTGCCTGACTGTGGAGAGCTTCAAAGTTGCATTGAAGACTTATCTATTTAATCCTGCATTCCTAAAGCTGATATGATTTGATTCTGTCTGTTATTAACTGAATTTTAATTATGGTCTTAATATATTTTAGATGTTTAATTATTGTTAAAGCACTTTGATATGAGTGAATTGCACTCTACAAATAAAGATTTTTATTAATGTTTGGGGGGTTCTTGTAGTACTCATTGAGACCCTTGTTTTGATATATAGATTGTCTCTTAAATCCAAATATTGAGGGAGTTATGCCTTGTTGAAGTTCCAGTGTTATCCTATGGGAATATGTATTTTTTTTTTTTTTAATATTGCCCCTAAATGTTTTTTTGAGAGGGGTTGTGTTATTCTCGTAGTACTTACCAAAATCTTTGTTTTAATATATACATTGTCCCATCCGTCCAAATATTGAGGGAGTTATGACTTGTTGAAGTTCCAGTGTTATCCTGTTCTTTTATGTGGGTGGGCCTACATTATTTTTTTTGGGGGGGGGGCAGATTATGTGTTAGTCTTGCAGTACTCATTAAGACCTTTATTTTAATATATAGAGTGTCCCTTAAGTTCAAATATCAAGGGAGTTACGGCATTTCAGAGTTCAAATATGGGGAAAAAACTAAGTATAAAATATTTTTTCACATGAAGGAATCCTTTCTGCTATCAAATGAAAAACCCATACAAAAAAGGGTGTCTTCATACGAAAAAAAAGAGAAAAAAACTAAATATGAAAAAGGATTCCTTCATACAAAAATAAAATGGGAAAACCTAAGTTCTTTTTTCAGAGAAGGGCACCTAGAGCACCCTTTTCGTATGAATGAAAAAACTCATGAAAAGGATTCTTCATATAAAAAATCTGAAAAACTTTAGTCCAAATTTTTTTTCATATGAAGAGATCCTTTTGTATTGCAAATTCTTTTTCAGAACCATACAAAAGAATGGAAGCTAATCACTAAAAGGATTTTAAAATTAAAAAACACATGGAGGGGGCAGTTTTCCAGCAGTTAAGGCAGAATCCTCCTAATGGGATCCCGATGACCAAGATACATGTGTTGGTGTCTGTCTAGGATGTCATTTTTGTGGGTTTGGAATTTATTTATTTATTTTTTTAAATGGAAACAAGGTGGTGGCCATACGAAAAAGGATTTTTTCATCATGAGAAAAGATAAGCCCCATATGAAAAAGGATCCTTTCTTGTATGGACCAAATTCTTTTTTTGTTTCAAGCAGTTATCCAAAAGACTGCACTAAGCATGCTCAGAAGTGACATTTTAAAATGTAATAACTTTGGAATGGATTAATATTTCTCACCAGACCAGCAGAAGGCACATCTGTGGGCCAAGCCCTTTCTACCCTGGAAATTTCAGACCAAAATTCCAAACCATCTTGGTGCTAAGCAATGACAAAAAAAAAATCCCAACAAAAAACACAGATTTTTTTTTAACTGTTGCTTGCTATCCACATCTCGGAATCTGCACATCCAACTGGAATGAAACCTGGTATGTCAATAGATCTGCCCCTGAGACCGCACATGCAAATTTCATGCAAATCCATTGAATGGGTACAAAGATGTAAGTGCAAAGTTTGAGGTTTAACATATAAACCCCCTGTTCAACCCTCACTATAGTGGCACTACCACACCACTATAATATATGTACATAGATACATAGACAGTGTCAGCAAATAAGGGCCTATGGCCCACCTAGTCTGCCCATTTGAGTTTGTAACTTCAGTTTATGTTTTCCTAGAACTCTGTTGCCCCTTACCCCAACCTCCAGAATTCCTTTATGTCTATCCCATGCATTCTTAAATCCCGTGATTGTTTCAGCCCTGACCACTTCCTCAGGCAGTGTGTTCCACTTGTCCACCACCCGTTCTGTGAAGAAATTCTTCCTTACATTTCCTCTGAATCGTCCTCCCTCCAACTTCATCCCATGCCCTCTAGTCCTGGAATATCTTTTTTGCTTAAAAATAGTGTATTCTTGCACCCTGTTCCTCACTGTAAGATACTTGTATGTCTCTATCATGTCCCCTCTCTCCCTCCTCTCCTCCAGGGAGTACATATTCAGTTCCTTCAACCTGTCCTCATAGGACTTGTGATGCAATCCATGTACCATCTTTGTTGCCCTCCTCTGAACCTTCTCTACCCTGTCTATATCCTTACGTAGGTAAGGTCTCCAGAACTGTACACTGTACTCCAGGTGGAGCCTCACTAGTGCCTTGTATAGTGGAATCATGACCTCCCTTTTCCTGCTGGTGATGCCCCTGCCTATGCATCCCAGCATCCTATTTGCTTTACCTGCTGCCTATATAAAGATAGAGATTATAATAAATACATATTAGATATGAGATTGGTTAGAGATGTATCTTCACAAGCGGTACTTGACCTACTAGCTCACTGTCGCCCATGTTATATTTGATTTACACAACTGATGTTAAGGTGGCTTTATGATAGAAATGATAAAAGTTACAAAAAAAAAAAAAGAGCAAAATGTAAACTGTGCCACTCAAAGCCTCTCACTCTCACCCATGTCTGATTTGTACAGCAGGTGTTCATGTGGTTTTGTGATAGAAATGATAAAAAATTGCAAAAGAAAAAAAATTGCAAAATTTAAACTCTGTCCCTCAAAGCATCTCACATCTGCTAGCTTCAGTGCTGCACATGGCTATTATGTCATCAGCATTGTTAAATCTGCAGTCTGATTGGTTCAGAATTCCACTGTGACCTATCAGTTTCCAAGATAGCTCTACTATCTTTACAGTAGTCAGGGAGATAATAGTATTATCCTGAGCAAATTTAACCCACACCTGTTGTATAAATAGGGAATTTCCCGTGAGGTAGCTTCAAATATGCATGTTTGGTTTAGGATGTTGGTGTCACTGCACACTTGCACAAGTGGCGCAGCCCCAAGTGCACAGTGGCAATGACACCAACATTTCAAACCAAATAATATGTGTTTATGAAACTATCTCATGGGATATCCAATGTATACCATCAGGTTCCCACTTTTTGTCTGTTGCAGGTAAAAACTTGCTGTGTTATGTAAACGGAGTATCTTTTTACAGTTCGTCTTTCTTTTCCACTTGAAAAATGATGCAGAGCTGAGCCTTTTACATTTATAGTTAAAGTGACAATGCCACTGTTTGATGTGCTGCTCACAGGGAGCCAGTTAATGTGAAAAGCAAAGGTTGTGGCTACTATGCAAACAACTTGTCTATCATGTGGATAACATAGCTGCTGTGCAAATAGCATGATTTCAACTGCTGTTTGCACAGTAGCTATGTCTTCAGTACATATAACAGCTTTTATCTTCCAAATGTATTCGTACTCTCATGGTATACATGTATTTATACAATGTAGGTGAGCATGAAACATGACTGATAAATTATTAATTTCTAGATATCACCTGTTATGTACTAATATATCACCTTTTGGATACATCCTAATTGACCTATATAGATAGATAAATAGTTTGTTTGATCGATTATATATGCAGTGACTGTTAGAATAAGAAATGTCCAATAAATGTATTTATTTTCATGGCATACAACGCTGGGGTGGAAATAAATAGGCTTTCTCGAGAATGGATATTTTCACTCAGGCTGTGTCAGCTCCTTCTAGAATAATGCAGCAGATTTCAATGTTCCAGACCACCCTACCTTTCTAGCCAGGCAATTTTATTGTATAAATTACATATGCCATGGGCAGCATCAAAATAAATTATTTATTTTAGTTTCATGGTTTAACCACTATAGACCTCACTTCTGGTTCAGCCACTCGTTAGGTTAAAAGGTCAAAACCTGAAACTAAAAATAAATCATTTGTTTTGAGGCAACCCATGGCATATCCCCTATAGATAGATATATATCCCCAACCCCCATGATTAGGAACACTAGGGTCACTGCTCCTTTGCCAGCCTGCAGGGTTGTGTAAATGACAGGCATCCTCCAAGGAGCTAGTGCCCCCACACACACACACACAAACTCACCTCAGCCAGCTTAAGCACCAGATTCCAGGACACATACTCACACACAAACACAGCTCTCTCAGAAAACAATGTGAGTGGCTGCTTGTACCCCCTCATATCATACAAATATGGACGGCAGTTGAGATGAGTGGAAAACTGTTACCCCAAGGGTGAAAAGGTAACTGGAAATGAAATTTAATACTCAAAGCCACAGGCTAAGATGGAGTTTAATGCTCATAGTCACAGGCTGAGAGCATTACTGCCACTAGAGGTCACTTTTTCAGCCCGATGGACAGTAGGTTTCTGTTATTAACAGAGAACTCTAGTCTGGCCAGCCTGCTGGCACAGCGGCAAGGTGTCCACATGCGACCCCGACATACTGGGTTTGGAAACGGACCTGGGAGTTGGAGGGTTGGCCAGGTAGAGAAGGACTGAGCACCCGTAGAATGGCTCTCTTTCTCCGGGTGGGGGGTGAGTATCCAAAATGTCAATGGCCCCTGGCAGAGGCTGGGGACCCACAACGATTGGCGCAAGATTACGCCCGAGGCAGGACAGATGCTGGACGTTGTTGCACATCCCACCTCCAGGGGAACATCCTGCATCACCAAAAATCTGACCCCCCCACATATGACACCCTGCCCAGCTGCCATTCCCGCTGCCACCAGTGTCTGCCGGGATGGGGGGTCCTGCTTCTGTGGCCCCACCCTGGGGGGTAAGCCAAGGCACGTTACCATTGATCATTTGGGGGGGGCACCCGCCTGGCAGTCACACCCAGGGGGTTAAGCCTGGGTAAGTTGGGACGGTGTGCTGGGCAGGGGCTGAGCCTCAGCCTGAAATGGGGGTAGGGAGGCCAGGCCCAAAAAAAAAAGAGAACGCCAGTCCATTCTTATTTTATTAAAACTTTCTATGACAGATTAGTACAGTTTTTTGTGCAACTTCAGTAGCATTTCCTGTTCAGGAGGCTCTATTGTTGCTCATGCCACATCCAAGTAGGTTACATCCTCAAAAACCATACCTCTCATCCATCTCTCATTTTTACTCTTAGAAAACCCTCTCTCTCTCTCATGTGAAGAAGGTGAGATCCTGCACTGTACGCTGAGATTTTAAAGCAAAAATTCATTTTAAATGATTAAGTAACAGTAATTTTAATGGGGGAATGTACATTTTTAAGAGCCAATACCTACGTGGGGGTCTGCTTCTGAGCTGCACTTTATGTAATGTTACTGGTGCTGATGTCAGCCCTAAGGGATTCTGGGATACTGTCAGAGTGCCTGGTTTGACAAAATGTCATGGTGGGTCCCCAGCATGATCAGCCAAATCAGTAAAGTATTTTCAGTGATATCATTAGGCAAAACATTTTTATTTAGCAAACAGAGTACAGCTCGGGAGCCGTGTGGGGCTTTTTTAAATGCACATTCCTTTAGAATAAACAACCAAACATAAGTGTCTACTGTGCTCTGAACTAGTATTTCTTAGGGTGACATTGTATTATATTCCCACACCCCGGAAAGCCTGACGTGCTGATTACTCCAACTGATTGTACACTTGTCTCGGCTAATTTCAAGTGCCTTAATTATTTCTGTCTTGCTAGCTACGTGAACTTAGCCTGGAATGCTTGCTATAGAATAACCTAACTTGCTATTAACCAGACCTATTTATCCCTTTGGAGGTAGAGGTACAGCTGATATCCTCTTGTCATATTCATAATCATATTATTTACAGGTCTCAAACTGTATTTGTTATGCTTGTGCTCTCTGTTTGAATGATTCCTCCTTATAGCTGAACTCCACACCACTATAGCCTCTAGCAACACGTGGACAGTCTTGGCTGCTCCTATTCTCCTGCCCTACTTATCTGACCCAGTCCTTCCCTGAGTCTGGTGTCCCCTCTCAGATTTGCAAATATGTGGAGCTTGACACTTATGGCAGTTCCCACATACATAGCTCCGGTACTGGGGACTGACCAACTCTTCCACTGGGGCCGCCTCTCCCCAGAACTGGGCTGGAATATCGTTCGCCCACTTTGACCCCTCGATCCTCGTGAGGAGGGGTTTAACACGCTAAGCCTACTCATGCATGGACTATCCCGGAAGGGTAGCTGTTATACTCTATTTTTCTACCCCAGCATGCATGACCAATGGAGGCTCCTCCACATCCCCTCCAAAATTATTGGCTACCTCGCCAGGCTTAAGCTGGCACTAGGGGGGGGACATTGAACTAAACCCCAGTCCCCACTCCCCTAATCTCACTCTCAGTGACCCTACCAACCCCCTCTGGGCCAATACTAGAGGACTGAAGCTGGCACACATGAACATCGGTAGCCTAAGGCACAAAGCCCAAGACCTTGAGGCATGGACAGCACTGTACAAACCCGACGTACTAGCTGTGACTGAAACCTGGCTCAAGCCACAGATCCTCCCTCATGAAGTGAATCTAGTTGGCTATCATGCTTTTAGAAAGGATAGAGCAGGGAAAAAAGGTGGTGGGGTTCTCATCTACATCAGCACTGCCCTGCAAGCTTCACAGGTTGATCACCCTACTCTCTGTGGATCGGTAAGTGAGATCCTGTTTGTTAAAGTGCTCCTTGGAGACACCAAGCCCCTGTACATAGGGTGTGCCTACCTCCTGCCCCAATCGGCTGCCTCCTCCTTGGAATCCCTAACCCATGCCCTGGTTGAGCACCCCTTGGGGGAGACTATTCCCCTTGGGGATTTCAATCTAAACTGGCTAGCCTTGGGGACTTCCGCCAGCAAGAATCCTTTACTGGACTCCTCATTAACCCAAGTCATCGCTCTGCCTACTAGACATAATGCTAAGTCTGGCAATCATTCCCTACTCGACTGGGCACTAGTTTCCTGCCCAGATCGCATACTGACAGCTGGGATCATGGCAGACCCACTGAGTGACCAATTTTCTGCACCTGGTCCAACAAGCCCCCTAAAACTGCTGCTAGGGTAACAGAATCCAGGAACTTTAGCAGGCTCGTACTAACAGACCTCTGCTCAGACTTGCAGACCATTGACTGGGATCCTATTGTCTCCCTCCTCTCACTTGATGAGACGCTTGACTACTTCACCTATTCATTTCTGTCTGTGGCCAATCTGCATGCCCCAGGAAAGAAGCTCAGGTTACAGGGCAAGTGCCACAAATGGTTGAGCCCTGGCCTTAAGCAAATTATGCTACTCCTCGACAGGACCTGGGGGACTCTACAAGTCCTCAGGCATTACATCTGACTGGGAGAAGTATAGGGATTTGAGGAACCAATGCAAAAAAGCTTCCAAACAAGCCAAGTCTAAGTACCTACGAGATCTCCAAACTAGTCACCTACGTGACCCTAAGAAATTCTGGGGTCACATTAACACCCTTCTTAAGGTACCACTAACACACAAGAAGGTGCACTCCTGGTTGGGGATACCTTGACCAACAACCCCTCCGCAGTAGCTGAAGCCTTCTGTGCCTCCTTCTCCAATCCTAGTGGACTCTCTCCCCCTGTCCTCTCTGGGATTCCCTTCAACACCAGTACAGACTGGGTGCTTCCTCTGCCCCAGTTCCACCTGAAACTGGTCAAACCATCTCCTGTACTTCCTCTTCTACTCAAAATAAACCCTAACTCCTCCCCGGGACATGACCTGCTTGAACCTCGGCTGCTGAGGGCCACTGCCCTTGCTATCGCCTACCCTGTCACCCTGCTCATCAACAGGTCCCTCCTTGAAGAAACAGTCCCAAGTAAATGGAAGGTATCGACTACTGTTCCTGTCCACAAAAAGGGACCCAGGGACAAAGTGGGGAACTATAGTCCTATCTCCCTACTCAGCCCTCTAGGGAAAGTGCAGGAGAGACTGGTATACAGTCAACTGCAGGACTATCTCGAGCAGCACCTACTCCCTGCCAACGTACAACACGGCTTTAGGAAAGGTCATGGCAATGACACTGCCCTTATCTGGCTCACATCTGACATCCTCAAGGCCATGGACCAGGGCTCCCCGACGGGGGCACTATTCATTGACCTGTCCAAGGCCTTCAGCCTGGTCAGCCACAAACTTCTCCTTTCCAAACTCCTGCGACTAGGACTGGATGCGCACTCACTCTCTTGGTTCGAGAGCTACCTGATCAATAGAACCCAAAAAGTCTGTTGGGGAGGAACACAATCCAGCAATAGACTCGTGGTCTCTGGGGTACCCCAGGGCTCGATCCTGGGTCCCCTGATATTCTCACTTTTTCTCAACGACATTGAGGGGGTCTGTGGGCTGAGCAACCTCATCCTATATGTGGATGACACTGTTGTCTACTGCAGTGACCCGCTACCCAGTGTCATCTCCGCCAAACTGCAGGCCTGTCTCTCAGCTCTCAAGGCCTGGTTCACCACCAACTCTCTAGTGCTGAATGAGAAAAAACTAAGGCTGTTCTGTTTGGGACTAGACATCTGGGCATTGACAGAAGTGAGCTACTCCAGCTCAACACAGCCCAAGGAAACAGAGTAGAGGTCGTAGACAGGATAAAAGGAGCTGTCCTACAAACCCCACATTGACTGCTTAGCAAGATCCATCCACCAGAGGCTTGGCCTTCTCTACCGGCTGGGCAACTCTCTTTGCAGTGAGGTACGACGTGCCATAGCCAACTGCAACCTTCTCCCTTCCATCCTATATGGTGCCCCCCCCCGCTACAGTTCCTCTGGGAGAAGGAGCTCAGCAAACTTTCCGTGCTGTACCACAGGATGGCTCACTTCACAACAGACTCTTCCCCCAGGAGGCATCACTGCGAGGTCCTTGCAGACCTAAACTGGCCCACCTTATGGCACAAGTTGGCCTATTCCTCTGTTTGCCTGGCCTTTAAATTGACCTCCTTCAGTCCTCCTCCACATCTGAGTGGGCTGCTCACTCCGAAAGTCCAGTGCCGTACCCTGCAATCCTCGGCAGGTCGCCCCCTTGACATCCCTCGTGTTTGCACCAACCAAGGCAAGCACTCCTTCCAGTATGCTGCTCCCTACTTATGGAACGCCCTCCCAGCAAGTCTGGTTGACAAGCCTACTCTCCTAGGGTTTAAGTCAGGCCTCAAAGTGCACCTCCTGGAACTTAGTCTCTGTGGTTGTAATCGCTAGCCCCCTGCCCAGGCCAGTTGTCATGCTATCACTAACTTAGCCACGCCTGCTTACCCCACGAATCTCTTATGCAAAATTGTTAAATGTACTGTGCACCTGTTTAATACTGTGAGCCTTGTTATGCCTGCTGTCTCTGTGTTAAACGTTTGATACCAATTTCCCAATATGTATCAGCTGTAAATACTGTATATTGATACCTATGTACCGTATGTAATTTACTGTAACTAACTCCGGGTCGCCTCTAAAAAAGTGATCTCTGGTTTCAGTGGGCTTACCCAGTTACCAAAATCTAAATAAATAAAATAAATATGTCTCACATTTGATCATTTTTTCCCACATTTTGAGGCCCTGTTTTCCACACTGAGGAGGAGAGAGGATGAGAGGTATAACCCTTCTCTCACCCCTCCCATTGTGACTGACTCTTCTGACCCGAGATGGAAGTTCAGGAGATAACTATAGCTGGTTCAGCCCTGTCCACCCTTTCTCCCATATTTTCCATAGTGCTGAATGCATGGGGTCCATTCAGCATTCAGGTAGCTGAGAACAAAAAAAAAAAAAAAAACAGAGAACCATGTTCGGAGCTTGCCCAGATAACAGGGAGACAAGTAGTGTTAGCTAAAGACACCTCTGGAATGACATAGACAGAGTGGAGGCGTTCAGCGTAGGCCAAGTAAAATCATGCAGAGTCTGCACTAAAAGCCCTACAATGAGAGACTAAAGGACCTCCATATGAACACCCTGGAAAAGGCACAGGAGAGGAAGGAAATGATTGAAACATTTAAATACCTCATGGAGGCAAAGAAGGTATAGAAGACAAGTATTTTGCAGAAAAAAGGAGCTCAGAACAAGGGTGCATGTATGAAGCTGGAGGGGGGTGGATTCAAGAGAGATGTAAGGAAGTACTTCTGAACAGGGGGAGTGGTGGATTCTTGGAACAGCCTTCCAGCAGACATGGTGGGGATGAAACAGTGGTGGGGTTCAAGAACGCATGGGATAGGCATAAGGGAATCTTCGTGGAAAAGAGGGGAGAGGGAGAAAGAGCCAGAGATCGATTAGAGTCTGCGATTATACTATAGGTAGGGAGAAATGGGCAGACTGGCTGGGCCAAGAGATCCTTATCTGCCGTCACGTTCTATGTTTCTAAGCTCGTCACCATGGGCAGTCACCCTGCTGATAGGTGTATGACACTGGAGAATCCAGTTCTTGAATGACAGCATTCCCAATTCTGGGCCAGCTGGTAGTGACAGTAGTACGGACCATCTCATGACATGCCAGTCTGTAGTCCCCATTGTAGTTCCTTCTCACCTTACCCCCTTTTTCTCTGCTGCAGATCTGGAGGTCCAGTATGAAGACAATGAAAAGACTCTAGAAGCAAAGGCCCAGGAGCTGGACGGCTTGGAGGAAAAAATGAAAGGGATCCTTGGAGCCATCAACCAGCAAATCCAGATCTACAACACCTGCCAATAAAGTGCTTCCTGACTGGCCACTATGCTCTAGGCTACCTCAGAGGACTTTTGAGTCAGACTGGTGTTGCTTTTGTTATTTTTAAGGCAACCTTTGGTCCCCAATGCTACCAAGGCTTCCTCCCTACACTTCACAGTGCCTTTAGCCGCATACCTCAAAACTGCTATGGCCTTGCCTCTCACTTACATTCTTCTTTTGTCTCTTAACCTCTGTATATTCTCTCCCAATGCCCACATTCAGCCACCCAGTAGGTAGTTCTGGTTGTAATGGTGCATGTATGGCCGACTCAGAATTCCTCCCCTTCCCCCTTTAAGGTAGAGTATTAAATGTGATCATAAGTGGGTCGGGTCTCTCTTAGTATTAAGGCCCTTGAAAAGCTGTTTTCAAACTTGGTAAGGGGCTTACCTGTCAGAATCTGGAATCTAGCCATGTATAAGTTAACCCTGTATTAAATCATGGTAGCAGCCATTTCACAGAACTTTGAGACAAAAAGTGATGTCACAGGTGGGGAAGCTGTGTGTTGTTTTCATTTGTTTACCAGGTAAGTACACTAGGCAACCAGATACCAGTTTTCAGGTACCACACGGAAAAGTTACAGCACAAGTTACAAAGCAATACACAGTGCTATACAGAGTGCTAACAACATTACAGATAGTTGGCAGAGAAATACTGCAAGCATGGAAATAATGTGAATCACATATAACTAGGTATTGCAAGTTAAGAATGGTGCAAAATAAAACAGTTACAAAGAAAACTGCGTATACAGGGTAGAAGCAGGAGTGCATCAGCAGCAAATCGAGTTGTGCAAATAACTTAGGCATCCATAGCATTATAGGAAAAAAACAAGTAAATATACAGTATTACAGTAGGTTACATGGGCTTAGAAGATTAAGCAAAACACAAGGAGCATCAGTCATGTGCAGGCTCAAAAGCTGCGATTCCCTGGCCATGATATTTTTGGGGTATTAAGGTTCTCTAGATTGGCTGCTCTTCAGTATATGGCAGACATAGACATGGATCTCTCCGTAGTCTGCAGCATACCTCTCAACTGTCCCTGATTATAGAAGATTTCCCTCATTTTACCCCTCAGAATTGCTCTGTCCCTCATTCGTCCCTCATGGAAAAGGTGCTGCCCACACAGAGATGTGTTGTGAATTTAGAATTTAAAGCAGAAATTCATAATATTTTAAGATGCTAGATCAAAAATACGTTTTTTACAAGTAAACACGCTGGTTTACACAGCGTTCTGAGCTTGTAGCTCAGTGTTTGAGACTGTGTCCCTCATTGTGAGCATCCCTTTCCCTCATTTGGAGTGCTCATGTCCCTCATTTCAGTGACAAAAGGTTAAGAGGTGTTGTCTGGACTCCAACAGGTTAGCCCAATGCCTCCTTTGAAACAGCTTTCCATGGTCTCTCAGATTTTGAAGGACTGTATAACACACATATTCCCCTTTAAATGGTTATTCATTTGCAGAAATAATTGACACCTTGAGCAACACCCATATGAACACACACAGGCACACAGATCAGTAAATATACAGTATATGACACTAGTGGAGATAAAAAAACAGGTAACAAGTGACATCCTTTACATAGCAAGATATCAGTAGTTGATATCACAGTCAAAAGTTGTCGCTAGTTAATGATGTCACACTCAGAAGCATCCCTATTTAATGATCTTGCGCTCAAGCAATATTGTTTCACTAGTTAAACATCATACTCACATCTACTACTTAACCAGTTGCACTGAACTTTTCAGAGGCATTCTTCTTGCCAGAAATGTTGAAATGCTGCTTGTGCTTTGACTGTACTTGAACTATAACAGTGTTGTAAACATCCAAAACAAGCTGGCTTAATAGAAGATATCAGAACTGTCTTCATTTGTTGCACTTGACCTCTGGTGACCTCACTCGTGGCTTTGCTATTCCTAAGGTCAGAGATCAATTACAACTCATGTAGATACTTCTGATAGCTTGTATTATGCCAGCACATATCCCATATATATTCATACCAATGTATGTAACACACATACAGTTTATAACCGCATGCCCAGGGGCATAGTGACTGATGAGGCATGATGCTGCAGACGTAGCGAGACACAAGACTGCAGGTGGAGCGCCTTCAGGTGGTAGAAGTGGGGTTAGATCAGCATAATGCACATCAGAAACAGGTCTTTCCTTTTGCTAAACATAACTAGTAAAAGGTAGGCCCTCCCTATCTGTTAAGCATCTGTCTGTCCACACACATTTTATAGATGAAATGTTTGGTTGTCATGGAATGCAGGAATTCAGACTTCTGCAGAATTTTTCAATCTGAACATTCACTACTTCCCAAACAAATGCACATAACAGAAGGCGTCAGTGAAGCCAGGGATTCAGTTTTACCTGTGGTAGAGGAAGCAGCCAAAATGTACCTGGTTGGCAGGTAAGGATGGGATGCGGGTGCAGCCATGATCAGAAAAGAACTCCAAAAAATAAATAGTAATCCATTTTTTGTGTGTGTATATGTGTAAGGAGAGGAATACAGTGTAAAAAAAAGAACAGTTGATCAGTTTGTTTGTGCTGTGTCCTTATTGCTCAAACTCTATTTTTTCACCTGTGCATTAGTCATATCTGAGACACTGATGCCAACCAGTTAGGATGCATTATTTTCCCTGCCCATTGTAAATAATACACGTACACGTACACACACACACACTCTCTCTCTCTCTCTCTCTCTCTCCTCCCTCCCTCCCACCACATGTGCACGTCAGAGTTCATAGTAGTACTCATGGATTCATAAAATTAGTGTTTTGTTCATTTTAATATTATTTGTGCTGGTCTTTTGTATTTAGAATTTTCCCTTTTGGGTTGGTCTCCCTCCTGCCTCCATCAGCCCTTCTAATGCCTGGGTTGCTTCCCATCTAAGCCTTGGGTTGTCTCCCCTGGTCTCCATGCAGAGAATTCACTACATTGACACCCGCGGAAGGGAGGACACCACCATAAAATAAACATACTTTATTCTGCACTGCTTCTTTAACTCCCAAGTGTTCATTTTTGTTTCTAAACATTCACTCACTTATATGATGTTACATTTCAGTTTCTGCTTGCCATGGTAAATTTTTAGTTTTGTGGCCTGCAGTTAGCCCTGCTATACTGTGGACACATCTGTTTTCATGCTAGCACTCCTTAGTTATAGTTTGGGAACCAGGAAATCACAGGTTTAAACCTCGCTGGAGCCACTTGCTCCCTGTGCAACTCTGAACAAGCCATTTACACCCCCCCCCACTCCACTCCACCCATCTGTGAAAATGGGCTGAAGTAGGACCCTAATAAGAATGCTATGTTGCATCTCAGTTGAGCTGTTTTGGGTAACGAAACTGTAACACATGAAGTGATGTTAAACCATGGGTGTTCCAGAACAGCCGAGAATACTGAAACAAATGGGCACCACACTATTTTATGGAGCTCCCATTTGAATATTTCAAATTTGACCCCCAAAAAAAGAAATGCTAAAGTAGACTAAAAATGGGAAAAGAGGCATCTTAAAAGACATAAGGGGCAGTCTGAAATGGAATACGTGTATTCTGGGTAGACTGGGTGGGCCAAGAGGTCCTTTTCTGCTGACAAATTATGTGTTTCTTTGAATAGGTAGAAAATTGTCACCATCTCATAAGTGCTGCTTTAGAGATAGCCTGTGAGGACGTGTAGAGACAGGCTGTAAAACATCAGCAGTTGGTAAGCAAGCCCAGTATGCAGAGGAAGTTGGTGGAGGCCTAAACCCAGTCCAAAGAAGGAGTAGGAACAAATCCATTCTGCAGCATGAGTGAGGAAAGACACCAAGGCTGTAGAGGGAGTGGAAGGATTAAACCCAGTCTGAAAAGGAAGGGGAGGAGGGGTTAAACCCAGTCTGCAGAGTAAGTGGGAGGGAAAGAAACCCAGTATAGGGAGGGAGGGCTAAACCCAGTCTGAAGATGGAGTGTGGGGGGGGGAGGAACCCAGTCTACAGTGGAAGTGGGGGGGAGAACTCAGACTGTAGAGGGAGGAAGGCCTAAACCCAGACTGAAGAGGGAATGAGGGGGACCCAGTCTGCAATGAAAGTGGGGGGAGAATTCAGACTTCAGAGAGAGGGAAGGAAAGCTAAACCCAGTCTAAAGAGGGAGTGGGGAGGGAGGAACCCAGTCTGAAGTTGGGGGAGAGTCTCAGACCGCAGAGGGAGGGAGGGCTAAACTGAGTCTGAAGAGAGAGTGGAGGGCTAAACCCAGTCTGAATGGGGAGTGGGGGCTAAACCCAGTCTAAAGAGGGAGGGGGGAGGATAAATCCAGTCTCCAGAGGAAATGGAATAAATCCAGTCTGCAGAGGAAGTGGGGGCCATAACCCAGTCTGTAGAGGAATGTGGGGCTAAAACAGGGCTATAGAGGGAGTGGGGGGATTAAACCCAGTTTGCAGAGATAGTGGAGTAGTGGCGGGGGCTAAGATGTTGGCATGGCTTAAATGGTTGTGTATCTTCCCCAGGGCCAAAACATAATTGGTTCTAGTCCACACCAGGATTTTGACTCATACTCCAAAGGCTGGTACTTCAGGGGGGTATTGGGGGGTGCTGTAGTCTCAGGGTGTGCCGTCAGTATTGCCTAGAGGTTAGAGTGCCTGGCAGTATAGCCTAGAGGCTAGAGTAATGAGCTGTGAATGAGCTTGGTACATCCAGAAGAACTGGGTTTGATTCCCACAACCTCCACTTGCACACTGTATGATTCTGAACAAGTCACTTAATCAGCCCACAGCTCCTGGGTCACCCCTGAAAACAGGCAGTTATCCCTAGTGGGCCTTACCCGGTTAACAAAGACTGCCCCTCTCCGTATGTCCGGTGCTGTCCTGGTGGGTGTCCAGGTGGAAGACAGAGAACCCATTGCAGTTGTGGAGATTTTCATGGATGTCGTGGCCAAAATATTCCATTCCATAAAACCAGTTCAGGCAGTTGTCCATGGCTGTGTGGGGGTGTTGATGAGCAGAATGGCTGCCACTACCTCTTTACAGTCATTTCACTACCAGTCTTTCTTGTTTCTTGAAAAGTACTTGGGGATACAGTGTGTATGAAAAATGCTATAAAAATGCAGAATTCTTAACCCAGTTAGCAAAGAGAGTAAACTTGAGTCTGCAGAAGGAGGGGAGTCCTGAACATAGTCTGTAGTGAGGAGGATGAATCCAGTCTGCAGAGGGTGTGGGTGTCTAAACCCTTTTCTTATCTCTGTCCCTTCTCCATCATTTTCTCACTCTTCCTTTTGTAAGTGGCTATTACATAAACATTTCACTTTTTATTCACATTTCAGAGAATGAAGATGGCCTACTTCCTCCTTTAAATGGCCTGCATTGTTAAATCACTGAAGTGCTCCTTGTTAACAGTATTTTTGGGATTTACTCCCATTTGACTCTGTGTATTTTGTATGTGGAACATTCAGCTATCAAAAATAAATAAATTATTGCACGCAGAGGTAGTTGATTTAATCTTCAGTCCCCCACCAGTACTGCAACCACAACTAACAACTACTGCCTGTATGACTTTGGACCATCCTGGCCAACCATGAGCTACAAACAATGCAGGCACGCTTCTAAAAAAGCAACATTTTGGACATATTTCTGTTTTTATTAATTATTCTCTGTATTTATCTGCCCTCCTGTTTTGTGAGAATAGTGTACATTTACCTCAAAAGGAATCCTTGATCAGTTCAACCCCATCTGCTCTGGTTACCTTTCTACAATTGACATCACAGTCTCTTGCTTGTGGTATTACAACCTGTAGTTGTGAAACACTGTAGACAAGCAGACACTGCAGAAGAAATCTAGGAATCAGCGATCCAGTTTTCATGTTGACATATAGAATAATACATGGGGAGTGGTGTCTGCCGAGGTTTTTTGTTTTAACACACCTAAGGTGTGTGATGCTGTCTAAGCCATGAGAGCAAAGCTTGAGTGTTTTAATCAGGCACTAGACACACAGAGCATGTGAAAAAAATTGAGTGACCATACACCCCATGATCTTACTTCAAGAGGGCTCTTGCAGTAGGCAACACCATTAGGACTAAGCTGCCAGGCATTAGGACTGCATGGAAAACTTCTAGCTAGCAGTCTATAGCAGAGGAACCCCCCCCCCATGTTGACACGCCGACGTCCCCCTATGGTATAAAGGGGGCGGTCCCCAAGCCCAGCCTTAATTATTTTCCCAACGTTGACCTGCGCTCGTTGGACCTTGTGGAAGGTTGCTTCAGTTGCCCACCTTTACTGCTTTCTTTTTCTTCATTATTTTTTATTTTTGATGGATTTTTTATCAAGAGGTTACTGCCGTATGTCTCGCTAACTTCTGCCAAGGCCCTGCAAATCCAAGTGTGCCTGCAGTAAACAGATTCCAGACAGGACTGCCATTCCTCCTGCGTTATCTGCCTAGGCCCGGATCACAACACTAGAGCCTGCCAGGCCTGCCTGAAGTTCAACCAGGCCACACAGAGACGACGCCAGAGGGTACTGGAAGCCTATCTCTTTTAGCAGAAGCTAGCCGCCATGGAAAAAGAGCTGCAGGCTCAGAGTGCATCTTCTTCCCCAGGAGCCTCATCAGAGACCTCCGCTCCTTCTAAGAAGAAGCACAAGTGGGGCAAGCATCAGTACCAGGATAATTCTGCCTCTAGGCCGCGGTCATCTCTGGGGGCCGACGCTGGGTCTTCTCCCCATGGGTGGTCGGCCCCTCTGGCCACACCAGCCCTCTCTTCCTCTGGGCTGCCTCTGACCCTGCTGCCCACTCTGATTACAGTGTCGGGCAGTGCCTCCACAGGTTCAGGGAACTCTTCCTCTGTCCCGCTGCTCCTGTCGCTCAGGCCCTTCACCCCTCAGGGTCCTCAGCCAGGGAGCTTGGCCAATTCTCAGGATGTCAGTATCTCCACTGATGCCAACCGTTGCCTTTTCTGGACCCTATTTTGGGGTCTGATGATAGTCCTTTCGAACCACGCCAGCTGTCACCCGGCTCCTCGCCGCGTTTACTGCTTGCGCCCTGGGGAGTGTCCCTCCCTCGGGCACCTCCTGCCTCTCAGACGCTGCTGGTGGGCTCTGATCTGGGTCCTTTCCACCCTGCACCAGCAGTGTCTCTGCCTGCCGGTCCTCTGCCATCAGACCCGATGCCAGACTGCCTGATACAGGAACAGCCCTCCTTTTCCATACCCAACGCCTCCAGCCCAGTCAAGATCGGACCCCCCCATGGATATTCAGGTGTCACCTTCAGGACCCCCCCAGACCTGCCAGGTCCTGTACCTGACTCCCAACTGCCACTGGGTCGGGCCCCTGGCTGTCCTTTAGGCCCAGAACCTGGCCCCCCGCCTCCTTCGGGGGAACTCCAGACCATCTGTCAATCTCTTCCACCGACGACTCCTCGGCTATCACTGGATAGTTATGGCAATTTATTTAACACCTGGTGGGTGTACATCCAGCACCTGATGCCAGCTTCTTCGGCACCCCCACCAGCCCCTGCACTGATGCAGAATCCTCCTCAGCCTGCTCCTAGGGCTCCTCCTTCTCTGCCCGAGACATCATCCTGGGCTAGAGCTAGCACCAGTACTGGCCCAGCGCTGGGCTCTGACTACGAGGATTCTGAGTCAGATTCTGTCGAGCCGCCAGACTCCCCCTCTCACTCCTCTCCTGAGATGTGGATCAGGGAGACTCCCAAATCCCTCCCCCAGAAGACCCTTCCTTATGAGGCTCATTCAGATGTCGCAGAGTTGACAAGTGGAGGATCAGGACCCTCAGTGACACCATTTGGCGAAGCACCTACGTCTCCCAGAGCTTGCCTCAGTGGTCATCCCTCCCCTCATGGTACCTCTCAATGATGGTACTTCCATTATATGGCAGCAGCCAGCATTGGTCCCTCTGTTGCCTAAACAGGCAGATCAGCTGCACCATGCCACAGATGGTCAGTCCCATTATGGAACCCACCCTAAAGTTGCCTCCGCTGTTCTAGCGGCAGCCCATGTCTGGACTATGAAGCCTAAGCGCCTGAGTGACTTCCCTCCAGATAAGGAGTCTAAGCAATTGGACCACTTCGGCTGGCAGGTGTACACTTCCTCCATGCTAGCCCTACATGCCCAGAATTACTTGGCGCACATGGTGGTCCATCAGCAGTCCCTCTTGAGCCAGACTACTGGCATGCTAGAAGCACTCCTGGATTCCTTCTCTAAGGCTCAGTTAGAGCAGCTACTCCACTCTGCGTCCAAAGTGAGTTTCCATGTCTTCTGTGCTGCCTACAACACAGTGGATACTTCGGCGTGGAGCACAGCAACAGTAGTTTGTCTCCGACGCCATGCCTGACTTCATCTGACAGACTTTGCCTTGGGCATTCATACCTCCATTATGGATGCCCCATTTCGGGGCTCTGCCCTTTTTGGTGGCAAAGTCCAAAACATGCTCTCCTCTCTACAGGACTTGGGCAGGGCACTGAGGTCAGGACACCCCCCCCTCTTCCATACCTACTAGAGCTGGGCACGCCCGCCTTTCCTTCACCACCCGGTGGAGCGACCCGCCCGCCACCCACTTTCTCTGTCTAAGAGCAACACTCGGGCCTCCTCCGCCCCTGGTGCCCCTGCCCCTAAGTCTCTCAGAGTTGAGGCGGCCACGCATCCTGCGCCCTCTGCCGCTCCTTTACTCACAGCATGATCCCCCTGTCTCCATCCAGGATGCTGCTGGAGTTGTTAGGGGGTTCCCTTGCCCTCTACCCAGACGGTTAGAGGATAATTTCTTCCCTCATGTGGATTCTCCAGTTGTTCCCTAGTGCCACTCTAGCCCTTTCTTTTGGGTGGCTACCCACTTACCCTTGAGGGACCCCCTTTTTTCTTAGGCAGGAACCCAATTTTTCCCCCAGAATAACTACTACAGAGCCCTTTCTACGGGACAGATCAGGTGCGGTTTCTTTCCCAGTCTCTTCCAGAGGCTGTGGGGCATAGGGGATCTTAAAACATTTTGAGCCAGTCCCCAGGGTATACACACCTTTGCATGGAGGCTTTCCTGGAGTCCCCAATCTTACTTCGAGAAACAGCTCTTGCAGCAGGTTACACCATTAGGACTGAAGCAGGCAGGCTCCAGGACCCCACGGAAATTTTCTAGCTAGCAGTATTCAGCAGGGACCGCCCCCGATGTCAGGCATAGTACATAAGGGGGTGGTCCCCCAGATTCCCCAGTTCTTTTCCCGCCGTTGACTCGCCAGCATCGGTCTCTTGGTCTCTACCTAGCGCACGACGACTTAGAACTTCAAGAGTTTCTACCGAACTAATGTCCTCTCCAACTCCTTCATTTGAGGGTCACCTTTCAAAGTGTGCCTGCGGAAAACAGTTCCCTTTCAAGGATCCTCATTCTTCCTGCGTGCGTTGCTTAGGCCCAGACCACGATACCAAGGAATGCACCTTTTGCCAGGGGTTCAACATCCGCACCAGGATCCGCCGTCAGAAGGTACTTCAGGCTTACGTGCTAGAGGAAAAACTTAGTAGGATGGACAAAGAACCTTCCTCCAGGGGTGATTCTTCCTCCCAGGTCCACAAACACTGGGACAAGCATCGGGAGAAGGCAAGGTCCAGATCTCTGAACCGGTCCTCAGATTCGCAGAGCTCAGGCGTCCACCCGATCGGACCGCTCTCCCTCTAGGGCTAGGTCTCAGCCCCTCCCTGTCAAGGTCCGGGCTTCCAGCAGTTCTTCGACTCTTCAGCCCATTAAGACTTCCAGGTCCTCGGCTTCCTCTACTCCCTCTCCGGCCTCTTCAAAGTCCTCTGAATGCCACAAGTCTTTCCTCTTCCACCCAACATCGGGACCCCGACTCCCGGTCAGTCTCTCAGCCACCTATGGGCCCGGATCCTCCACCCAGGAAGACGAAGGACCTGACGTCCCTCAAGCGGATGACGGACCCGTCAGCCAAGCACCCGACGTCGGCCAAGCACCTGAAGTCGGCCAGGCATTCGCCGGAGCCGAGAACATCAGCCAAACACCAGATGCCGGCCAGGCGTTCACCAGACCCAAAGTTGGCCAAGCGACTGACGTCGGCTTCACCGGAGCCAAAGACCACCCCCCAGTCACCTGTAGACACCGGTCACAGGACTCCACAGAGGAGGACACCATGTTGACCGAAGACCAGGCGGGCGACACAGAGGATGCCGGGCTTCCAAGGGAACCTTCACCTACCCTGGAGACACCCGGGGACCCGACCCCGGCGCCAGACCACTGGCGCCAGGCCCGTCGTCGGGCATGAATATTCAAGAACTAAAGAAACTCTTTACTTTCTGTGGGACACCATCCACAAAGACGTGGTCCCAGTGAAACCTCCTCCTCCTACTCCTTCACCTCCTGCGCCCCTTCTTCACCACAGGGGCCGGCAGGACGACCACCAACCCCCAAGAAGCAGACTCCACCTCCTAGGGGTAAATCCCAGGATTGGAGAAGGCCTCCCTCAAGATCTCCATCAAGGTCTCCCAGCCCCAAGCGACCCAGACAGCGGTATACTCATTCGGTGGAGGACTCCAGATCGGATTGCTTGGATTACTCCAGATCTCCTTCTCCACTCAGCATTTCATTACCTGACCCACATGACCTTCCCAGGTCTCCTCCAGATGATCCCTCTTTCTTGGAGATCATGAGGCACATCCAGGACAACATGGGTGGGATGCTGAGGACCTCAACCCGGAAAGGCAGCGCCTTGCGCGTTATCTTCAGCAGAAAGACCCAAAGCCTGTGGTATTGCCACCCTTGGTGGACACCTTTGCGGAGGTCACCAAGGCTGCGTGGAAGCATCCGCACTCCACTCCTGCGGTGCCGAAGAAAGCTGACCACCTGTACAAGGCCCCAAGAGAGGACCAGTACCTGGCACAACAACCTCTGGCGGACTCCCTGGTCATTACGGCCTCACATGACTGGTCCCAAAGACCGCAACACATGAGCACACAGCCACCGGACCAGGAATCCAAACAATTGGATGCCCGGGAGAGACGCATGTATGCGGCTGCTACATGCTCCATCAGGTCCCTGAACTACCTAACCCACCTGGTACAGTTTCAGAATGCCCTATGGGAACAGGGCCAGGACCTGGTCGATAAGCTTCCGGATGGCGAGCAGAAGGCAGAGCTCCTAAACCTTCTCCGCACAGGGTCTGATGTGAGGACCCAGGTACTACGAGCCGCATATGATTCCGCGGACTCATCCGCCAGAGTTGCAGCTTCAGGTGTCTGTCTCTGGGGACACTCTTGGCTCCATGTCTCCAGCTTCACCCGGACGTACAGAAGAACATTCTTGACGTCCCCTACAATGGCGAAGTACTTTTTGGTGAACCCTCAGAGAAGGTGATCACCAAACTTCAGGACACTGGGAAGGCAGTCAGGTCTGTACAGGCCATGTACAGACCCAGGCCCGGTTCCTTTCGTAGGAACCAGAGCCGTTTTTGCAGCTGACAACAAAGGCAGCAGCCATGTTCTGGCCAGCAACAAAGGGGTACTTTTCAGCAGAAAGCCCAGGCTAAGTCGTCCCCAGGCAGAGCCCAATGCTATGCTAAACTGGCCCAGCCTGCAGGGACCAGTGCTGCCACAGCATGACTCCTTCCCAGCCCCCAGCCCTTCTCTGGATCAACGGGCGCAAAAGGTCGGGGGTTGCATCACTCACCACTTTTCAGGGTGGCAGTCGATCATCACCGACCAGTGGGTTCTCCAATTGGTCAAGAAGGGCCACTTCATAGAATTTCTTGACTACCCACCGACAAGACCTCCCCTGCTTTCCCGTTACTCGGGTCAGCACGCCCTGCTTACACAGCAGGAGGTGCTCGCGCTCCTGGAAAAAGAAGCTATAGAGCATGTTCCACGGAACCAGAGGGACACAGAATATTCTCACTTCTTTCTGGTTCCCAAGAAAACAGGGGACCTCCGTCCGATACTGGACCTCAGCAACCTCAACGAGTTGGTCCTGTACAAACGCTTCCGCATGGTGACCCTCCCAGGTCTGATTCCCATGCTCAAGCAGGGTGCCTTTCTAGCATCCTTGGACATGCAGGATGCTTACCTGTATATACCCATCACTCAAGCGCACAGGAAGTTTCTGCGCTTCGAGTTCCAGGGCCACCATTATCAGTTCCGAGCCCCTCCTTTTAGACTGTCATCGGCACCTCGGTATTCATGAAGTGTATGGCAGTCGTACTGGCGAGACTGAGGAGACAAGGCCACTACGTGTTCCCCTACCTGGACGACTGGCTTCTAATGGCACCCTCTCGGGAGGCCTTGATGTCCGCCATTCATCATACTTAGTCTCTGTTTTGAGACGCTGGGCATCTTGATCAATCAAGAGAAGTCACGTCTGGTTCCATCTCAGACTCTGCAGTTCGTAGGTGCAGTTCTGGACACTGTCCAAGGGAAGGCCTTTCTCCCCCAGGACAGAACGGAACATATCAGATCCCTCATCAGGGACATTTCAGCAAAGAAGACCGTTCCTGCCAGATTGGTCCTTTGCCTGCTTGGACACATGGCTACGGTCATTGTAACAGTCCCGGCTCAGAGCACCCCTGGCTCTGTGTCACGTGCACATGGTGTGCGTCGTGTGTGTCGTGATAGCCACCAGTGATAGGCATGGCTGCCATGCACATGTGCACTGTTAACACCCACATGTACGCACGTGCACGCACACACATGCACTCACACTGCCGCACGTACACACACGCACTGTCACTGGCATGTTCACACATGCACAGCCATGGTGGCCCTTCCCACCCTGTCGCCATACATCAGGTATCACCCACTTCACTGTGCCATGGCTGTGTACTCTAGTCACTTGCGTGTCCTGCATGGCCCTCAGTTCACACTGACTTCATGTGTACATTCACTCCCACTGTGTTGTGCACATGCTTTTGGTTGTCAGCAATCTTGTGGTTGTCTGTACATATTAAATTCATTTCCACTGTACTGTTTCTTGTTACTGTGCTGTGTTTACTCACCTTCTGGCATGTGACAGTGTCCTGATGATGGAGGCCCTGTGCTCCAGGGCCCTGCGGGCCATTCGAGGATGTCTCCTCTTGAGTTGCCTCCACTATCCCCCTGACAGCTGGCTCTGGGCCACTGTCGGCCTGTTCCTCAGGTTCAGGTGCCTGTATCCCACGGTTCATCACCATGTTGTGCAACATACAACAGGCTAGGAAGATACGGCATACCGTCTGAGGCCTATACTGTAGGGCACCACCTGATGTGTCTAGGCATCGGAAGTGCATCTTAAGTATGCCAAACACCCTCTCTATGATGTTCCTAGTGGCAGTGTGTGCCTCATTGTGCATCTCATCTGCCACTGTGGCCAGCCAGGGTACTGGTGTCAGCAGCCAGGGTCACAGGGGATAGGCACTGTTAGTGTTGTTCAGCCATCTGCCCCTTGCTGTGGTGCACCACCTGTGATGCTATCCCAAGCCCCTTCCTTGCCTTCTCCTGCCTATCCCCACCCCTGCCATGGTCTGTGTGTGCCTTGCATGCTGATACTCAGTGACTAGGTGCCCACTGGGTATCCTGCCCTCCTCAAAGGCCTGACACAGCCAGGACTGGTGCTAGATGAAGGTGTTGTGGGCACTGCCGGGGTACTATGCAGAGACATTGCTGATGTGCCCAGTCACATTGCACACCACCTGGCAATTGATGGAGTGGTACCCCCTTCCTGTTCACATATACCTCACTGCCATCACCAGGTGGTGCACTGCTGTGGACGTGGGTGGAGTCAATGGCACCCAGTACTGATGGTAGGTGCACAACTCAGTGGAACTGCTGCATGGTTTCTCTGTGCTCTGCTGCCATGCTGGGGAATACTATGAACTCACCAGCACGTGGCAGGAAAGCATCAAGAAACTGGGTCAGGAGGCATGAGGTGGCAGACTGCGATACCCCTATGGTGTCCCCCACTGGTTGTTGGAACATCCCTGTGGCTAGGAAGCACATCGCCACTGTCACTTTCTCCTTGACTGTCATGGCATGGTTGCGTCTGGTGTTGGACTGCAGCTGCTCATGCAGGAGTTCACATAGCTGCCTTAACACACCCCTGTTCATCCTGTACTGGCCGGTGATGTGCTCATCTGGCAGGTCTTGAAGGAGACCCTGGGCCGTTACCACCTGTGTGCAGCATAACATCTCCTTGGCCTGCGTTGCAGCTCATGTTGACCCTGCTCCCTCCCCTTCTCCTCCACTACTGGTGTCATCAGTTGCAGCAACACAGCATTCATAGAAACATAGAAGTTGATGGCAGATAAGGACCGCAAGACCCATCCAGTCTGCCCATTTCTTTTTTCTACCTTATAAATGTGCCATCGGCCTTTGCTCTGTCCGTGGCCTATCTATTCATAGTCATTTGTATTGCTCCCTTATGCCTATCCCATGCCTGTTTGTAGCCCTGCACTGTATTCATAGCCACCACTTGTGGTAAACCATTCCATGCATCCACCACCCTTTCTGTGAAAAAGAATTTCCTCACATTCCCCCTTAATCAGCCCCCCTCTAATCTCATGCTGTGTCCTCTTGTCCTGCTATTTTTCTTATATTTAAACATGTGAACTCTTTCACCTTGTTAATGTCCTTAGGTGTTTGAATGCCTCGATCATATCACTCTCTCCTCCTTTGCTCAAGGGTATACATATTGAGCTCTGTTAATCTGTCTTCATATGTCTTCTGATGCAGTCCCTGCACCATTTTGTTGCCCTTCTCTGGACTGCCTCAATTTGGTTAATGTCCTTGTGAAGGTGTGGCCTCCAATACTGCATGCAGTACTCCAGATGGGCCTAACCAGTGTCTTGTAAAGAGGATTATTACCTCCTCTTACGACTTGTGATATCTCTACTAATACACCCTAACACCCCCCCAGCCTTACCTACTGCTTTAGAGGTCTGTTGGATGATTTCAGGTCATGATGATGATGCCCAAGTCTCATTCCTCCTTGTGACCGCTTAGCAACTCCCTCCCAGCCTATAGGTGGCTTCAGGGTTTCTTTTCCCTATGTGCATGATCTTGCACTCTTTGCATTAAACCGAGTTGCCACTCTTCTGACCATTTTGCTAGTTTATCCAGATCTCTTCTCATTCTGCCCACCCCATCTGGATCATCTACTCTGTTGCAGATCTTGGTGTCATCTGCAAACAGACAAGCCTTACCCTCTAGTCCATCTGCAAGGTCACTAATGAAGATGTTGAAGAGGACTGGCCCCAGGACTGATCCCTGAGGTACCCCACTTGTGACTTGCATCTCTTCTGACTGTATACCATTTACCACCACTCTCTGTTTTCTGCCCGTCAACCAGTTTGCCACCCAGTTGACCAACTTCTGACCCACCGAGCCTACCAGTTTATTTATCAATCTTCTATGTGGAACAGTGTCAAAAGCTTTGCTGAAGTCAAGGTAGGCGACATCAACTGCTCCCCTTGGTCCACCACTCTGGTTACCCAGTCAAAGAAATCTATGAGATTAGTTTGACAGGACCTGCCTTTGTAAACCCATGCTGTCTTGGATCCTGTGCCCTATGAATTCCAGGTGTTGCACTATCCTTTCCTTAAGGAGTGCCTCCATAATCTTGCCCACTACTGAGGTAAGACTGACTGGTCTGTAGTTCCCCGCCTCCTCCCTGCTACCACTCTTGTGAAGCAGGATCACATGAGCCCTTCTCCAGTCTTCTGGGACCTCTCCTATGCTCAGAGACTCACTAAACAGTTCTGCTAATGGCTCTGCTAGTTCCACCTTTAGCTCCTTAAGTACCCTGGGATGTATATCATCAGGTCCCATTGCTTTATCCACCCTGATCTTAGCAAGCTCTTGTAGGACCCTTTCTTTTTGTGAAGGAGTAGTGCTCACCTCCCTCCCCCATGTCCATGATGCTGAACTGTGGGCCCTGCCCTACATTCTCTTCAGTAAATGCTGAGCAAAAATATCTATTTAGGATAGATGCCTTTACTGGGTCCTCCTCCTCACATGCTCCCTTTTCTCCATTAAGCTTATAGATACCCTCTCTGGACTTTCTCCTTTCACTAATGTATCTATAGAAGGTCTTGTCACCTTCTTTTACTGTTCGTGCTAGTGTTTCCTCAGTTTGAGACTTTGCCTGCCTTACTGCCTTCCCTGCTTCCCTTAGGGCAGTTTGGTATGCCTCCCTATCTTCATCCCGTTGTGTTCCCTTATATTTCCTGAAGGCCAGCCTTTTGACTCTGACCTTTTCTGCTACTGTATTTGAGAACCAAAGCGTTTTCCTTCTTCTTTTGCACTTTCTTTTCTAACACAATGGGATGTTGCTTCAAGTATTGCATCCTTAATCCTTGCCCACTTTGAATGTACCCCCTCACTTGTGTTTCTTTTTGCCAGGGCTAGCTTAACTCTGTTGGCCATCTTATCAAAGTTAGCTCCTCTGAAGTCCCATATTTTTGCCTTGGAATGGGATGATTTAGATGTAGTAGCCAAATTAAACCATACCATGTGATGGTCACTGGCCCCCAGGTGACCTTCTACCTGGAGATCTGTGATCCCTTCCTTGTTAGTCAGTACCAGATCTAGGATAGCCCTGTCCCTCATGGGTTCCTGTACCAGTTGTTTGAGGCCGGCCCCCTGCAGGGAATCCACTATGTGTCTAGTTCTGGCAGATGTTCCTGCTGGTATTGACCAATCTGTATCCGGCATGTTGAAGTCTCCCATTATCAGAACCTCCCCTTTAGCTGTCATGTTTTGTATATCATAGATACATAGACAGTGTCGGCAGATAAGGGCCTATAGCCCACCCAGTCTGCCCATTTGAGCTTGTAAGTTCAGTTTGTTTTCCTAGAAGTCTGTTGCACCTTACCCCTGACTTCCAGAATTCCTTTATATCTATCCCATGCATTCTTAAATCCCGTGATTGTTTCAGCCCCCACCACTTCCTCTGGCAGGGTGTTCCACTTGTCCACCACCCGTTCTGTGAAGAAATTCTTTCTCATGTTTCCTCTGAATCGTCCTCCCTCCAACTTCATCCCATGCCCTCTAGTCCTGGAACATCTTTTTCGCTTAAAATAGTGTTTTCCTGCACCCTGTTCCTCCCTGTAAGATACTTGTATATCTCTGTCATATCCTCTCTCCCTCCTCTCCTCCAGGAGTAACGTTCAGTTCCTTCAACCTGTCTTCATAGGACTTGTGATGCAATCCATGCACCATCTTTGTTGCCCTCCTCTGAACCTTCTCTACCCTGTCTATGTCCTTACGTGGGTATGGTCTCCAGAACTGTACACTGTACTCAGGTGGGGTCTCACTAGTGTCTTGTATAGCGAGATTATGACCTACCTTTTCCTGCTGGTAATGCCCCTGCCTATACATCCCAGCATCCTATTTGCTTTACCTGCTGCCTTGTCACACTGTTTCCCTACCTTGAGGTCATCAGAGATGATAACCCCAAGATCCCTTTCCTGCTTGGTGCATGCTATATCCTCACCCCCCAACTGATATATTGTGCCAGGGTTTTTGTGCCCCATATGCATTATCTTGCACTTCTTTGCATTGAATTACAACTGCCAAACCCCTGACCATTCTTCAAGTTTCTGCAGGTCGCTTCTCATTCTGTCTACACCCTCTGGTGTGTCTACTCTGTTACAGAGCTTTGTGTCATCAGCGAACAGTGAAATTCTGCCTTCTAGGTCCTGCGCCATGTCACTGATGAAGATGTTGAATAGGACCGGTCCCAGTAGTGATCCCTGTGGTACCCCACTGGTCACTCTTCCCTCTGTGGGTGACAGCCATTTACCACCACCCTCTGTGTCCTGCCACCCAGCCAGTTACCTACCACCACACACTACTGTCCTGCCCACACCATATTCCCCAGTTTGTGTAATAGTCTTCTATGTGGCACAGTGTCAAAGGCCTTGCTGAAGTCCAGATAGGCCATGTCCACTGCCTCCCTGATCCACCTCCCTAGTCACCCAGTCAAAAATTCAATGAGGTTGGTCTGACATGACCTCCCCTGGTAAAACCATGTTGCCTTGGGTCCTGTAGTCCATTGACAACCAGATGTTCCACCAATCTCTCCTTCAGTAGTGCTTCCATGATCTTCCCACTACCGAGGTGAGGCTGACTGGTCTGTAGTTCCCTGCTTCCTCTTTGTTCCCACTTTTGTATAAGGGACTACATCTGCTGTCCTCCAGTCTTTGGGTACCTCCCTGTTTCCAGTGATCGGCTAAACAGGATAGCCAGAGGTTCAGCCACCACCTCTTAGTTCTTTAAGGACCTGGGGTGCACCCGTCTGGCCCCATTGTTTTATCAACTCATTACTTCCAGTTCCTTCAGGACCCTTTCTCGTGTAAAGGGACTTGTGTCCATTTCTGCACCATTCTCACCCTTGTACTCCTTCAGACCCATTACCCTCCTCTTCCTCAGTAAAGACTGAGCAGAAATACCTGTTCAGTATGTCAGCTTTACTGTTGTCATCCTCCACGGCCCCCATCCTGCCTCTTCAGTCTCACTATCCCTCCCTTTGTCTTTCTTTTTCCTTATGTACCTGTAAAGGTTTTGTCCCTCTACCCACTGATTTTGCAATGTGTTCTTCTGTCTGAGCTTTGGCTTCCTTACTGACCTCCCTGCCTCCCTTTGCTTCTCCTGGTACTTCTCCCTATCCCCTCTGCCTGTGTCTTTTGTATTGCCTGAATGCAATCTTTTTGGCTTTCACTTTCTTTGCTACCTCTTTGGAAAACCATAATGGTCTCCTCTTCCTTTTCCTGTTGCTAACCTGCTTAATACATAATTCTGTTGTTCTTGTAATCCCCATTTTAAATACTGCCCACTGTTCCTCAACCCCTGATTCCTGTCCCATTCCCCTTAATGCCTCTTTCAAGTATCTTCCCCATTTTCCCAAAGTCTGCCCCCCTAAAATCCAGGATACATGTTTTTGTGTGGTTTGGTTCTGCTCTTTCTGTGATTTCAAACCGCAATGACTGGTGGTCATTTTTTCCCAGGTGCTCCCCCACTGTTACCCCCATCACACTGTCCCTGTTTGTGAGCACAAGGTCCAGTATTGCCTTCTGCCGAGTTGGTTCCATGACCAGTTGCTTGAGGAAGGCACCCTGAAGGGAGTCCAGGATAAATCTGCTCCTAGTTGATGCTGCTGCTGGGATGCTCCAGTCCACATCTGGAATATTGAAGTCTCCAACCAGTACTACCTCACCCTTGTCTGCCATCCTTTGGATGGCTAGCATCAACTCCCTATCTGTTTCTTCCTCCTGGGCTGGTGGTCTATAGACCACACCTGTGCGGATGGCTGTCCCCATTTTCCTTTCCAGCTTAACCCACAGTATCTCTCCCCCATTTTGTTCCTCCTGGATCTCTGTGGCCCTTATGTCATTTTTCACATAGAGTACCACTCCTCCTCCCTTCCTGCCTGCTCCATCTCTTCTGAATATGTTGTAGCCAGGTATGGCCATCTCCCAGTCGTGGTTATCATTACACCAGGTTTCAGTGATGGCCACAATGTCCAGGTCTGACTGCACCATGACAGCTTCCAGATCTTCCATCTTGTTGCTAAGGCTCCTGGCATTTGCACACATGGCTTTCCATGATTTGACCTCCCTAGACTGTCTCATTGTTCTACTCCAGCCCTTCTTTGGTTGTCATTTATCCCTGGTTCTCCTTGCTGTCTGCCCGTCTGCTGAATTTTGCCCTTTCTGCTTATCCACCTCTTGGGCACTAATCTCCATCTTTTGCACACTGCTTTGCAGAGATAGCCACTCCTCTGGTTCACTGGTTCCACTGCTAGCTGTGGGGGGTGAGCAAGTAGGTACCCTCCTTGCTGGCCTGCCACCCCCCTTTGCTAGTTTAAATGCTTGTCAATGTAGCATTTAAACTTATTGAGTGCTTGGATTCCCCTCCAGGATGGATGCAGGCCGTCAGGCTTGAACAAACCTCCATCCCTCCAGGTGGGTCCCAGTCACCAATGAATCCAAACCTTCCTCAGCACCAGTTCTTCAACCATGAGTTAAAGTTCCTGGTGCATGCACTCCTATGCTCTCCCTTGCCTCTCACAGGTAGTACTTCTAAGAAAGTGACAGAAGTAGCTACTTGCTTGAGACCCTTCCCCAGTTTCCTAAACTCGTCCTGAACTTCCTTTGGCTCCCCATTTGCCAGGTCATTAGTACCTAGGTGGATAATGACATCCAGCTCACCCTCCCATCTTGCCTTCCCAGTGATCGCCAGGATCTTCCTTCCATGCCATGGCACCTGGTAGGCACCTCACCTCCCTGTCCTCCCCCTCCTGTGTTCCTAGCTGGATCCCTCTTATGATGGAATCCCCCACCAGGATTTGCTTCCTCCTCCTCTGGGGTCCACTGCTTTCCCCACTGAGGTCACCTCCTTGGCTAACCTCCACATCCTTTCCTTCCACTTCTCTGGGTACCTGTATTTGGTTGTCCTCGTTTGCTAGTGTGGCATATGAGTTCTTGAGTGGAATAGGATCTGGGATGTGCCTCTGCCTGACTGCTCTAACCCTCCCTGAGCCCACTGTCATCCAAGTGCTCCTCGTTCTCGGCATCCTTTGAGGCAGTTGCATTGGACTGGGTGGTCCCTGGATAGGGTGATGGTACTCCTGACCCAGTTTACTTCCTCTCTGAGTCTGGCTACCTCATCCACAGTCCAGATAGATGCATGCAGATAGGGCAGCACCTCAGTGTCCAGAAGGTCTGCCTGAATATGGCTGCCCACAGCCACTGCATTGCACCACTCCCCAATTATACTGCAATTCCACTACTTGTCTGCTACTGGATCTCTCCTAGTTCCCTTTTTATTAATTTACTGTCCTAAAAATCCTGCCACTGTTCCCCTACAATATTTGAAAATACATACACTTCTATCTAAGCTCTTTATCCTTACAATCAAAAGGTAACTACAATCACAATAATCTACCTTCTATTAATACATATCTTCTAACAGTAGTGTGTCTGTGTCCTCCCCCTGGTCTGGGGGCCTGTAGACAACCCCAGTTCTTATGGCTGTCCCATTTCCTGTTTCCAGGGTGACCCACAGTTCTTCTGGCTCCTTATGTGTATTCTGAATTTCTGTAGCTTTGATATTTTCATTGACATACAGGGCCACTCCTCCCCCCCTTTTTGCACCTCGGTCTCTTCTGAACAATACATAGCCAGGTACTGAAGTCTCCCAAGTGTGGTTACTGGCAACACATCTCACTAATTGCTACTATGTCCAGTTTAGCCTCTGACATTATTGCCTGCAGGTCTGGGATCTTATTTCCCAGGCTGTGAGCATTTGTGTACATGATTTTCCATGGGCCAGATTTTGGTGCGTTAGTTGTTGGGTGAGGTTTGGCATTACCCCTGTGCGTTGTATGGGGAGACAAAACTTTTTTCTTACCTGATGATGCAAATGAACTGCAAACATGCTGAATCCCTGTTTGACCACTAGCTGAGGGGCGAGGGGTGTTCTTCCCATTCGAGGTATGGGGTGCTGCACATTCGGCACTGCTGTCATTTCCACTTCTTGATGTGGTCCTTCCCCCTCTGTGTTTTGCCCTGGGATAAGACCAGCCTTTTATAGGCAGTAGCTAGTACCGCACTATGTGTCCTAGTACGGCGCTGTGGCTCTGAATATCCCATAGCGCGTGTATGCAGGTTCCTTCCCCCTCACTTTGCCCCTTGCATACATTATCGGTCTGCCCAGCGTTATTGCAGTTAGCGCGCACTAACCGGTCCTTTGAATATCACAGCTCTACGCTATTCCTGTGCTAATGCCGCACTATTGGTTTGCGCACTGCGCTAAGTTTTGAATATCTGGGCCTGAGAGGCTTAAGAGTATCAATAAAAATCAAAATTCTCTATTACTGTGAATGTAACGCTATATAGAAAAAAAGGCCCCCATACAAATAATAAGTTGGATAAGCAAAAACTTAAAAAAAAAGAACCCGAAGGTAACTGCCTTATATGTATACAGTTAAGAAGGGAAATTCTTAGGGGTCTGCCATCGAAAACATAACAGTGACCTTTATTGGTTCATAGGGTATCCAACTGATCCAAACCTTTCCTCCAGTGTTTTAAGAAAGAAGATTGTTTGCCATGGAAGTAAGAAATTGTGCGAATCAGTAGTAGATTTTGTTTTAACTGGGCTATCCATTCTTTCAAAACAGGCATAGATTTTTCTGCCAGTGTTTAAGTAATAGCTGTGTAGTTAAGACTCCTATTAGGGCCAGTATGTGTTTGTCGCTAAATGACATAGTATTTGGGAAGTTACCTAATATACACGTATATAAATTGAAATCGTAAAGATACATTATTCTATTCAGAATGTTAGGATTGACTTCCTGCCAAAGTTTTTGAATGGATGGACATGACCAAAGCATATGTTGTGTTGTTCTGCACTGCTGCGGGGCTCTTCCGCCCCAGCAGCAGGATCCATCCACGATCGCTCAGGCAGTCACCCGCAAGCTGAGGCAATACAGGGACTTTCCCCACGCCCGGCAGACTCCGAGCTCAGGAGGTCAGAGGGCCATACTTGCCAGGGGCTCTCCCCCCATATCCACACCCAGGAGCTCCGCACTCCCACTGAAAGGACCTTACTGCTGAGTTGTTCTGCACTGCTCCTGGAGGCTCTTCCCACCCCCCAGCAACAGGATCCATCCACCGATCGCTCAGGTAGCCACTGGACCTCGCTCTCTTTGCCAATTGAGCAGCTCTGAGTTCGCACCTTTTTTCAAATTGCTCCGAATTAACTTTTTTTCCTTTTTAACCCCCACAACAGTACAGATAGTTTTTTTTGAACGTACTTTCAGGCTTTTGCACTGTATTTAAGTCAAATGCACTGGTTACCTTAATTTGTAAAGCATTGAATTTATTGTGACTGTACAATCTGCTGAATCGTTCTGCTGTTGTTTTACTATTGCTGAATGTTTCCCTGCCTTGCTGCTTAATCTGGCCTCGCAAATCAAGTAGAAAAAAAAAATTACATTTATTTATTAGCTTTTGGTAACCGGTTAAGTGCGCTAGGCAACAGACCTGCCTATTTTCAGGCACGACCCAGGAGAGCACAGGACATTGGTTACAATATGCAGAAATGCACAGACATAATATAGGTGTACAGGAGCAAAACAAGATATACATTGGGTAGCACAGTAACAGTTACATAAGGGTACATTTTAGGCATAGATCATAATAAGGATGTAAAATAAAGCAATTAGGGTAACCATAAGACAGCTGAGGACAGTAAAGACATCCCCTTTTCAATTCCCCTGCTTTAGCCTCACTTGCTGCAGTATTTAAACCCTGCCTTCCTTTCCTTCCCAGGCAGTCACCCACAAGCTGAGGCGATACACAGGGGCTCTCCCCAACCCCCGAGCAGAGCTCCGAGCTCCAGGAGGTCGAGAGGGCCATACTTGCCAGGGGCTCTCCCCCCATATCGACACCCAGGAGCTCCGTGCTCCCACTGAAAAGACCTTACTGCTGAGTTGTTCTGCACTGCTCCTGGAGGCTCTTCCTGCCCCCAGCAACAGGATCCATCCACCGATCGCTCAGGTAGCCACTGGACCTCACTCTCTCTCTGCCAAGGGAGCAGCTCTGAGTTCTTCCCGCGGTCGCTACGTGACTGCTCCTGCCCGCCCACCCCAATACCCTCCTCCCTTGGCTGGTGTTAAATATATAGCGGGTGTTCTCGCGATATCTAACAGCCTACTTCTCCATTAGCTCCTTATATCCTCTGGGCACTAGAGGGAGCCTTAACTGTCTGTGCTACCTGCTGTTAGTGCCACATACTCAATTCTACCCTGCACTGGAGGCTACTTTTAATCTTATAACTTAAACTTTCTACTGTTCTCACTCAGGTGCTCTATCCTCTAGATCTCTCTCTCCACTCTCTAATACTAAAATGTCCCCTTTACCTATGCTTTCTCTCCTAATGGGGTCACTTGGTCTTCTTATCCTCTCAGAGCTTTCCTGTCCTAATACTCCATCTTCTCTTTCCATTACTAAAATTCATGATGACTTTTACTTCTCCAACCTGCTAGCTACTGCTACTCCCCCTCCTCCTCCTCCTTCTGTTCTCATCTTCCCACACACTCGGCTCCTTGCCAGATACCTTCATTCTAATCTTAAGCTCCCCCCCAGTGGTTCAGTCAGGGCTTACCTCATTACTCCGTTATGGATATTCATCCTTTCTCTTCTTCTAGCTGGGGACATTGAGGTCAATCCTGGCCCGACTCAAGCTCCCCTCTCATCCTTGCACCCCCCCCCCAGTCATCACCCTACCTAAAACCAAGGGCCTAACCTTGGCCCACCTTAATACTAGAAGCCTGCTTGCCAACCTCCCTGATCTTCAGGTCTGGGCGAGTGTGCATGCCCTGGACATTTTTGCCATCACTGAAACCTGGCTAAAGCCGTCAGTCTCCGACTCGCAGTGCTCCTTTCCAGGATACAGCATGATACGAATTGACCAACTTGGTGTAAAAAGGGGGGGTGGCCTTGCCGTCTATTACAAAACCCACCTGAACATCTCCCTAATCCAGGCCCCCATGCTACCTAATTGCGAAATTCTACACTCCCTCCTGCTACCGGGGGTTAAGAAACTACACATTTTTTGTATTTATATCCCTCCAAAAAATGCCAAACAGGGCTTCTCTGAACTCCTCGAGTTCCTGCCAACAGTAACAGGCAAAAATGACATTATCTGCCTGGGTGACTTTAACCTCAACTGGTCTGAGAAAAACTCTGCCTACCTATCCTCCATGGTTAGCAAGGCTAACCTCTTCCAGCTTATCCAGGAACCCACTAGGGTATCTCGGGGGTGACTGTGCCACCTTGCTTGACTGGATACTCGCAAACAGAAAGGATTATGCCATCTCTGCTGGGGTCCTTCCGGACACTATTAGTGATCACTATCCTGTTTACTGTGTCTGGAACACTGTCTACCCTTCCTTCCCCTCTAGAACTGTAACCTTTCCTAACCTCTCCCACCTAAACGTGGAAGATTTCCTAACTGATCTTTGTCTTGTAGACTGGTCCCCTCTCTACCAAACTGATATTAACATAGCTACCGACTATTTCAACTCTGTCCTCCGCTCATTACAAAACCTTCACATCCCTGTCACCACTCGCAGGTTGGCAGGGAAAATGACCAAGTGGCTAAAGCGCACTCTGCTTCAACTGCTCAAACTGAGGGATAAACTTTGGTCCGTATGGAAGGTTTCCCACCTTCGCACTGACTTTGAAGCCTATCGATCCCTGTGAAACACTTGTAAAAGAGAAATTTGCCTGGCCAAAAGTACCTACTAAAGGAACCTACTTAAATCCTCCTCTGCAAACCCCCATAGGTACTGGTCCCAAATTAAGGAAATTCTTGGTAATGACAAGCCACAGAATCCTACCAATATGAATATTCATGGCGTTCATTGCAACAACCCTGGCACCATTGCCAACGCCTTCAATGCCCTCTTTTCCATGCCACCTGATGCAACTCCAACTATGCCCCTTCCTTACTGTCCTCCCTCCTGCTTGCCCCCTACACCGCCCACCTTGGGGCTCACTCCAAACCACATATCTTGAGTCGCCAAACTTCTTAACTCCTTCTGCGTGGCGGCAGGGCCTGATGGGATTCATCCTGGCATACTCAAGCAGTTTGCACCATGGCTGGCCAAGCCTGTCACCAGGCTTTTCAACCTTTCTATCTGAACGTCCACTGTCCCAACTACTTGGAAAACGGCCAGAACCATCCCTATTCACAAAAAGGGAGATGTCAAACTAATGTCCAACTATCGCCTGATCTCTCTTCTGCCCGCTCTCAGTAAGCTGCTGGAAAAAATAGTCCATCGTCAGCTCACTGAACACCTTGCCAAATTTAATCTCCAAACCTCCTGCCAACACGGATTTAGGCCTGGACACAGCACCACCATGGCACTGACTTAACTTACCAGTGACATTAAAAGTAATATGGACCGTGGTTGGCTCACTTTATTGACCTGTCCAAAGCTTTTGACATGGTACATCACCTTGTCATGTTAAAAAAGCTCCAATCTGTTGGAGCATCTGACCCAACTCTATCCTGGTTCTGTAGCTATCTTGATAATCGAATACAGACGGTTGCTTTTCACAAAGCCCTTTCCTCCCCCATAAACATCTCCCATGGCATTCCACAGGGGTCCACTCTCGGACCTCTCCTCTTCTCCCTCTTCCTAAATGATATTCCCGCTATCTCCCGGCACAGCACCACTCTTATGTACGCTGACGACATTGTCCTTTACTCAGGGTCTAAATCGGTTGATGCCATCAACTCCACTCTCTCAAATGATTTCCAAGTCCTTCAACTTTGGCTCTCCTGTAACCTCCAAAATCTTAACCAGGAAAAAACTCGAGCCATGCTTTTCGGCTCCTCAAAAAAACTCCCCTCCTCTGCCCCCAGGCTCCTGGTACACTGCCATGATGGTTCCCCAATCATAAACATGGAGTCCTTCAAATACCTTGGGGTCACTCTTGATCCCTCCCTTGACCTGTCACAACATGTCAATATGGTTTGCCGTGCCATCAACGCTAAACTTGGAGGTGCGTATCGTGTACGCCACTCCCTTACTCCTTCAGCCAGACTATCAGTTGCTAAGGGAATCCTTTTACCTCAGCTCCAATATGCTCTGCCCATCCTCTTTGCTGCCAACTCTACTATACTCAGCAAATGGGACACCATCTACAACAACATTAGCAGATTTGCCTTAACTGCCCCTCGCCTTACTCATCACTGCCTTCTCTATGCTAATTTAAACTGGCTGTCACCTAAGGATCTCTGTGCCTACTCACTGGGCTGCTTTATTGACTCATTGTCTAGAACCCCCCACCCCGTTTATTTGGCCAACCTGCTGACTCCCGCCTCCCAAACTTGTATCCTCAGGTCTTCCTCTGTCGCTATACTGTCTGCCAGACCTTGTGCAACAAAAATGGGAAAACAGGCGTTCTCCCACTACGCTCCCAAATTCTGGAACACACTCCCCCTTCAAGTTAAAAATTCAGCTTCACATTGTGTTTTTAAAAACTCGCTCTTCTCCCACCTCTATGCCCTTGGACACTGCAAATGCTCCTAAAATGCTTTTAATCTGCTTCTCCCCTCAGCAGGCTGTCGGTACGGACCCTGTTTAGTGTTACTTACGTCTCCATTTTGCTCTGTATGTGACTTTGCTGCTCTAAACCCTTATGTTTGTTAATTTGCAGTTACTGTCTTGAGTGTACCCTGACTGTTTTTATGTACAACTTTGATGTTCAATGTACTACTGTACTCTGTAACCACCGTCTTGTGCTCTCCCGGGTCGTGCCTGAAAATAGGCAGGATTGTTGCCTAGCGCACTTACCCGGTTACCAAAAGCTAAAACCAACCTCATCACATTTATGGCACAAGTTCGATTGTTTTAAGACCCATTTTGTGAAGTCTTAAAGGAGTTAAATATGCATTATGTAATATTTTGTAACAAATTTATCTTAAGTTGTCTAAAGGGATTAGTTTATAAATATTATTCCACATGTTTGCCAATCCCAGAGAATGGGTGGTAGCATATTTAATCCAAAATGGGTTTTGAAGAGGCATATCAGAGGATTTTAATCTCCGTAGATATCTGTAGGGGTTTGATATTGGATGAGGTTTGTTGGCTGCAGCAGTCAATTCCGGCAGGAGATTGCTATTGTGGTTTATCTGAAAAGAACAATCAAAGTGGGATTTCAGTATAAGTTTTAAAATCTGAAAGTTCAATATATATTTCCTGGACCAGTTGAAGTCCTTAGAAATATCAAAAAGAGAGCGAAATTCCCCATTAATTAAAAAAGATTTCACACTTGGATTAGTTAAACAGGGCAAGACTTTAGAGGTAAAAATTCTCCCATATAAGCAAACATTTTGGGTTATATAGAACAGGCTGATATGTACTCTGGGATATATTAATTTTGAAAAAATGACATTGGTTGTGGATTTTCAAGGAAGTGCCAACAATAGTATTTTTAAGTTCTCTTGGAATGTTTTTAAGTATTGAATACTTAAGGACAGATATTATAATTTTTAAGTATCTCTTTTTCTAACAAAACCCAAGTAAGTACATACGAAAAGGACTCATCTTTATTTGACAACCATTTTAGGTATTTGTTAATATGTGAAGCCATATAATACAATAGAAAATTTGGTATCTTCTGTCCTAGATTTTTGGGAAGTAGGAGTTTATATGAAGCTATTCTAGGTGTACCTTTTAGCTACAAAAAGCTATTTATAATTGAATGACGTTTGGTGAACCAAAAATTGGGGAGGAAGACATTGAGCATGTTGATAGGGAAAAAATAATCTAGGAAAAACATTAATTTTTATGATATTTATTCTACCTTGAAAGGAAATGGGGAGAGTAGCTCATCTTTTTAAATCTTGGGTAATTTTTTGTATACATTCATCTCATTTTTTTTTAATTAGTTGGGACTCATCTTTGGATATTAAGATTCCAAGGTATTTAATTTCAGATGGTTTCCAGGCTAATCCTAAATTGCAAATTTCTTCTCTGTAGAAAAGGTTTTGATAGAGGCTTTACTTCTGTTTTTTCTCCATTCAGTTTGTAATTAGAGGTCAGCCTAGTGGCGCTGAGGGCTGAGGCGCTGGACACCACATTTCGTGCCATGCTGGCGACTCAGGTTCGGAGATGGACTCAGGGGGCCGGAGGTTGGCAGGGGAGGGAAAGGATGGAGCATGCAGAGGACAGCTCTCGTCTCCGTGTGGGGAGGGATCCAGGGTTGCTTGGTGTCCTGGTGGCTCCCGATGGAGATTAGGGGTACTGCAGGAATACCAGCCAACGTAAGGGGTGGGAATGCAGCAGACAGCAGCAGGGCAGCCGTGCGCAGGCATCATTGCACGCCGCACTCCCAGGGGAGAAACCCAAGAAAATCCATGTCCTCAGGGCTAGGCGACGACACCACACCCCATTGAGCCATACTCCATCTCCATGCTTCTCTCTCTCCACCAGGGCCAGACCACCCAGCCAGGTACATTAGATTATAAGTAGAGCACCCTGGGCAAATAGGGCAGCCCCACCTCAGGAAGGTGCAGAGCCGGGGGGGGGGTCTGCCTGGCTGGTCCGGGGTGGAGAAGAGCTTCAGGCAGGAGGTAGAGCTTGTGGGTGCAGTGGATGCCTGAGAGCATTCCCCATAGAGACGGGGAAGAAAAAGAATGTACCAAAAAAAAAAGTTTGTAATTAGAAACTTTACTAAAGTTATCAGTAACCCTTAACAGGCATGGCCAGCAGTCGAGCTGTGAACAACCTTCCTGTACAGCTCTGAAGATCATCGTAGTTAAAAGATAAAAATTATAAATTCTTGGCTACTAACTTTGGAAATTTTGAGTTCTGTTAAAAGAGCATCTTATCAGTTATGAATTGGTGCACTTAAAAGTCGTTCTGTGGGAGTGAGATATCAAAAATGGTCCGCAGCAATAAAGCGAGTGCAAACTTGGAGGCCATCTGCCAGAAAGACCCAAAGGCAAGTGGTAGTAGAGAAGGCCCATCCGGGCTGGGAGATCCAGAGGGATCCCAATCAACTAATGCAGCCTTGTTATGGCAATTCAAACTCTGGACAGTAAATCAGAGGATTTTTAAAACAGAGTTGAAACAAGTCCATACTAAAGTGGAATTGCTGACAGAAGAATCGAATGGTTGACAAAAAAGGCAGATAGAGCTCTCACTGTGGCATCCGGCCTCACAAAAGAAAATATTTTACTTTGTCGGCGCCTAGAGAACATTGAGAATTCAATACGATCGATGCATATAAGGGTGCTAGGATTGCCGGAGGAAACAGGAGAGAACCCCACTACTTTTCTTAGCGGTTGGCTGATGGAATTGCGTTAGTTGGAGGAGACGTAATCTGTGCTTCAGGCATATCGTATAACGCCACAAGGTGGGAGGCATAAGACTCGCAGGAGACTATGATCCTCATACGCTGATGATGGAATTACAGATGTCAGCTGAGTGAGACTTGATTTTACAGAAAGCAATGTCCTTGAGCCTCTTGGAATGGCAAGATAACAGACTGCATATATTCCCGGACCTTAGCTACTCCACAAGGATGTAGAGAAAAAGTTTTGATTGGGTCCGAGCAGGCTCCACAACCTGGGGTACATATGTTTACTAATGTCTGCATGCTTGTGTGTACACTACGGAGGTAAGGCCTATCAGTTTTCAGAGGCAGCAGAAGCGGCCAAACTTCTGGACAGAATTGAAAAGCAATTCACCACTTGAGGTGACTCTTCCAATCCTGAGGAAGAACCGGACGCATGAATGTATTCATTAGTGACTGGTCCTTGTAAATTTAAGGAGTATGGGAGGGAGGCAATGTTAAATGTGAATTTTGGGGTGTTCTGGGAAGAAAGGTAATGACATTGACACCAGATACCATTACAAGTGAAAGCCTGTTTTAAAAAGAAAAATACATGTTGTGTGCCTTTTTTCTTGGTACTGGGTCGTACAATTACAAGATGGTGCTTTAGTGTGCACTATCGCTAGTTCCTTTCACCCTCACCTCCTCATCTCTCATATACTCTCCCTTCTCCTTCTCCCTGTTATTCCTCTTTAGTGGCAAGATTAAGGCTTAAGGCAGCTGTTTTACTGCCTAACATAATTGAGTTTTTTTTAAGAGGAAAAGGTCTAGTTTTCTACAATTAAATTGTTCTAGCATAAGTTAGTGGCCATTAAAAAGTTTGTTATGTGGATTATGTACTGCAAGCGGCTTTAACTGTATAGGAGGGTGTATAATGATAATCTGTTACCAATGTTATGAAAGAGGGATATTAACCCTTTGAGAGGGTGCACAATTTGTTGGACATTCACACAGTCCCGGCTCATGGCAGCAAGGGTTACTTTTGGACTCAGAGCTGGACTTTTATTCATAGAACAGTCAGTTTAGACTGTGTTGCCTTGTTTACTGATGTCTTTTATGTATGGATAAATTACTTATCCCTCAAGTGTAGTAACAAGAACAGGGGTGCTTAACATTGTTACTGTAACAATGTATAAATCGCTGTAAAGTGAGTGTAAAATGTATGTATACCCACCTGATAGATCTACTATGTAGCTTGTGTTACATAAAATTCAATAAAATATAAGTAAAAAAAAAATAACTCTTAACACGGCTTTAATCAAATTAATAGGGTCTGAAACATGTAGCAGTATATCGGCCACAAAAGCCGATAATTTTAATTGAAATTTTGACATAGAAATCCTTTTAATAGCTGGTTCAGAGTTCAAAAAGTAGACTGAAGGCTCCAGATAAAAATTAAAATAAGAGATAGAGGGCAACCTTGTCTAGTATCTTGTAGAAGTTTGATAGGGGGAAGAGATTAAGTTATTTGAACTAATTCTCACTGTTGGGTTTGAATATAACATTTTTAGCCAACTAATAAAAGGGGAAAACCGAATTTTAGTAAAGTCGCATAGAGAAAATTATGATGGACACTATCAAAAGCTTTTTCTGCATCCAGGGAGACCAAAGCAAAAGATAGTTTGGTCTCCCTGGATGCAGAAAGGATGTGAGAGATCTTCCTTAAATGATCTGATGCTTGTCTAGATGACATGAAACCGGCCTGATTGGTTAGACTTTTTATGTCATAGTTGATTAATGAAATGGGGCAATAATTGGAAACCTTTGGTTTTGATTTATTTGGTTTTGGAAGGAGAATTATTAGTGCCTCTAATAAAGATGTGTCGGAGAAGCCTTCTGTTAATATAAAATCAAACAGTTTCTTTAAAATGGGAGTCAAGGAACTTTTAAAAGTCTTATAAAAATGTGAGTTGAGGCCATCTGGCCCCGGCGCCTTATTAATACTGAACTTGCTTATAGCGTCCTAAATTTCCCTTGGAGTAATTGGGGACATTAGCTTAGAGGTGTCATTTTTGTTAGTACGAGAACATGAAAAATTTAGAAGACAGTTTTCAATTTGGTCAGAAGAAGGAGGATTTGGGATAGGGCCATGTAGGTTAGAGTAAAAAAGGTAGAATTCGTTGAGGATGTCCTTATAATCTGTTAATGTTTTATGTTGATTTTCAGAGATAATAAACTCGATATGTCTAAACAGGTCCATTTTTTTAATTCTATGTGCTAGAAGTATACAAGGTTTTTCTCCCAAGTCTGCATATGAAGCCTTTGATCTAATAATAAGAAATTCGACTTGTTGATTAGAAGTAAAATGCAGTTCTTTTTTAAGAGCTTGAATTTGTTGAATTTCTTGCAAACTAAGTAAGTTTTGATCATTTAATTCCAGCTCCCCTATCTTATTGGTAATTTCTTTTAGTCTTTCAGCTTTTAGTTTTTTAATCTTGGACCTGAATCTAATAAATTCCCCCCTCAAGTAGCATTTAAAGGATGCCCAATGGCACTAATTCTAGACTACACTCTGTGGTTGCTCCTTCTTCCGGGGATAGTTACTGCCTACCCTTTGCTCCTTCTGCCCTCATGCCGCTGCTATTTTTCGGCGTTCCAGGGTTTCAGCTAGGGCCAGCTTTCCCTTTTCCTGGTAGGACAGTGACCCCCAAGAGACATGCTTGAAGAGTTGTCTCCCATTGCTGGCTATCAGCCGACTCCTTCCTAGGGTCACCGAGCCTCTGTACGATGGCAGCTCCTGCGGTTCTCCTGGCCATGCTTCCCAAGAGTTTCTGTGGTGCACCCTGCAGGTCCATAGGGGTATCAGAAGTTGAGACAGAGTTCTTCCTCTGCTCCTCGGTGCTCAGAATGAGGGCAGTGTTGTTCACCCTTCACCATTACCGGGGGGTCAGGACAATGTGGGGGGTTTACCATACAGCCCATCCTGCGATTCTTGGTGGAACAGGTGTCGGGCATTCAGTTCTCCCTGTAGACCAACCTCAGCAGTACGCAGGCTCAGCCTCACAGGTGGCTTCTGCACTAGTTTGTGTTTTAATGGGCAGGGGCAACCAATATGTTTTCTATCTGGTCCCCATCCAATGCTGGCCCGTCCAGCCACTGCCTGCATTTCCTCAGACTTGGTGTCTCTTGTGGGACATGTTTGTTACTCTTTCATTTCCCCCTTCTCCAGAGGGTTCCCCCTCCAACTGCCATTAGAGGGGGTGGGAATGTTCTCTATAGTGCCATGCTGGCTGCACTAGGCATGGTCCCTTCTGATTCCCTATTGGGCAGTGGACCCTCCCATTCCTCTTGCCCTTGGTTTCATCTTGCTCTTCTTAGTCTAGGGTGACTTGCACCATAGAGTTCTCAAGTCTCTCCTCCTTCTTGATTGGCTCCTTGTGTCACAGCCATCTTCTGCTTGGAGGCCTTCCTCAGGATCTCTTGGGTTTACATGGGGGTCAGCATGCTGCCCCCCAGACCCATAAATGCTTCCAGGCGGAGGTCTTAGTCACTCTGGCAGGCTTCCAAGGGATGGCCAGTCCACCAGCTTCAGGATGATTTCCCATACCTGTTGGACTTGCGCCTATGTTCTTCCCAGTTACCATTACATCCCTTTTGCCTCTCTGCCTGTCCATTCTCAGTGGGAAATGGAGCCTCGGCTTCTTGGGGAATCTCTCACGCTTTCTGGGGGGGACATTCTTCATGGCTTCTTTCCTCTCTGGAAATACCGTTACTTCTTCTCGAGGTATGTCTATGCCCCGAGCCCTATTGGGCTGAGGGACTTTATGTACTCTCTAGCTAGGAAAGGGGACTTCCCAAGCCTCTACCCAGTTCCTGTCATCGGTAGTATCTGAGTTTCCTCTGTATGGGATTACACACCCTCAGGTGCGTTATCCCGTACTTTCTCATCAAGAGAGACCCTCTCCCCTTTTCCTCATTGTGTGCCATTTTCAGAAAGCCTATTCCTTGAGATGTGAGCTCTCTCGGCCATCCTATCTTTTCTTTATTCCCCTCGCTCACTTGCGGGCAGGTGCTTTGGTGCCTTTCTGATGCCAGTCGCAGAGGGGGATTGCATATTGCATTTCGTCTGGCTACCAGCACCACAACCAGTCCCTTCTCAGGGTTGTTCGGGGCTTCTCCATTGTGTGGATGGCCCTATCTGCTACCTGTCAGTGGGTTATGCCTGCTACAGGTGGCTTCACGTTGCCCAATGCCAGCTCTTTTGGCTCTTTACCAAGTAGCGCCTACTGAGCATTACCTTTTGGTGTAGGGCTGGCCTCAGACTAGCAGTCCTTTAGGGCCTCCTGTCCTTATTTACTTACAGCAGACCTCTCTCCTTCTCCTGAGTGTTGTCTAGGCTTGTTGGCACTTCTTGGGACTCAGTCCTAATGGTGTTGCCTACTGCAAGAGCCCCCTCAAAGTAAGATAGTATAGTTACATAAGAACTTACCATAACAGTAGATAAGATCTTCGAGAAGAGCACTTGCAGTAGACATGTTTTTCCCTCCCTCCATCCCCTTGCTCTCTTTTTCACTCATATTGGCCTTTTCTGTGGCTCCAGGAGCCCCCTCCTTCTCTCTTTCGCTCCTTTTCATACGTCTCCAGTGGGAGAACTGAGGCGGGGCAGGCCATAGGGGGACATCAGCATGGTCCCTCGCTATAGGGAAAGGGAACATTGTTTAACCAGGAGTAGCATACTAAGCCGAAGCTTGTTTCCAGATGTGACGTGGGAGCACAAGGAAGTTAAGTGACTTGCTCAGGATCACACAGTATGCACCTAGGCAGCTGTGGAATTCAAACTCAGGTCTCCAGATCTGCAGCTCAGAGCCTTCACCTACTGCGCTATACTGTCTAGAAGTTTTCCGTGTGGTCCTAGCACCTGGCAGTTTAGTCCTAATGGTGTTGCCTACTGCAAGAGCTCCTCTCAAAGATCTACTGGTATGGTAAGTTCTTACATCACTGTACTTTTTCTTTTTTATAATTGTTTGTTTTAAAAGTGGCCGGGCTGCAGAATCCATTTAAGTGGTTGAAGCTGCATGCTCTTGCTGTGCTGTGAGGAGAAACCAAAAGTGGTTTTAGTTGATAGGCTGAAGCAGTTTTTGCCGTTACACATTCTTGTTGCTGTTACTCACTCTCATCTTTAACAAAGAATTACAACCTGGTTTTTGGGTTGTAAAAAACACTGAACCAATAACTACTGTATATACATAGTTATTGTTACATAATGTTTCTAGTAGGAAGTTAAGTTCTACCTACCCACCTAGATTCAGTTCACTATCCACAAATTCTCATTTCAATACATAGCATGCTCAGTCACCAAAAACCGTCTTAAAGCTTGATTCCTACCACCACCCAACCATGTGGTCTTCCAACTGTGCCACCAGTACATTCAGATCTTTTCTTCTGCTGGAAAGAACTGGTCTCCTCCTACTTAGTTCCTGATAGTGAATTTGAATTCTGCTAGCATTCAGGCATTTAATGAATTTTTTTTTTTTTTTTTTGCTTCATCTTTCAACTCACTGTGTTCACCCTGACTCAGGCTCACTGCTGTCAGTTTGCCATGGAGTAGAGGAGCAGGTCAGGGCTTAAGAGGTGCATGGTGTGCAGGTTCACCATATACCTCACCAACAGCCATGATGCCCATGTTTATTGTGTGGGCATTGCCAACGATGTGGAGCATTGCCACTAGTGTCAGGCTATGCACCCGCAGGCACTCGATGCGGGACAGGAGCAGGTGCTTCAGGATAAGCTGTGGGGTCAGTGGCAGTTAAAAGCTCAGGAGATGGACTCCAAGGCTGGGGAGGATGTCCCCGTCCTTGACCAGCTGACAGTGGAGAGGAGTATGCAGTAAATTTCTTTACTCCATGCACAGATGACAGGTTCAGTCACTTCTTGATGTTCCTCCACTCATTCAAAGGTAAGTCTACCTAGGCTGCAGTTACAGAAAAAAGAGTCAATACCAGTCATGGGAATGCTGTTATTTGAAGGACTGTTCATGCTCTCCCCTTCCCCTCTTCTCCACCCTGGTTTCCCTTTAAGGAGGTTGCACTGCTCATGGGGTTCATCTGTCTGTCTTCCCATAGAAATTCCATCAGGGCATCTGGTGGCCTGTATGCTAGTTGAATCAAAGTATGTGCCATTAAAGTTATAATAATAATGGTAAGAAATATCTCTAATAAGTTAAAAATCTCTGCAGTAAATTACTAATGTAAGGGGGGGGACTTAATAATAAAAGTAAGAAACCTCTATGGTAAATTACTAAGGTATGGGTGGGGGGAGACTTATCTAAAACAAACTATACACTACTAGGAAAAAAAATCAATGCATTCAGATACAGTTACAAAAGGGCATTATGGACATACAGAAAAGCAATTAAAATTGAAAGAGTAAACCTGGAATTCAGGCTACCTAAAATCCTTTTATACTGTAGGTATATTAATAATCCCAAAAAATCTGATAGGAAGATAGGTTTTTTTAATGATGGTAACAAGGAAATACACCAAGTGATATGGCAGAGCTACTAAATAAATACTTCTTTATTTAATAAGCATAGTGTATTGCAAGATCTAAAAACAATGAGTTACCACAAAGCTGGCAAGCCTGAATATCATTTTAGATTGGGTTAAAAACAAATATGACAAAGTAGATGTTGCAAAATCCGCAGGCCTTGACTTGTTACAACCAAGACTTCTCAAAGAAATACCAAATGAAAATGTGGGTGTATTAGACATTTTTATAATAATTCATGTCAAACTGGGAGAGTGCTGGAGGATTGGATGCGTGTGTTAGTTGTAGCAGTCCACAAAAAGGGAAGTAAAATCAGTCCAAAGAATTCCTGCCCAGTCAGCTTAAACACTATACTAGGTAATGCGTTTGATTCAGTATCTCATCCACTCCTCCTGGACAGGCTGAATTCTACTGGATTCTCAACCCTTGCTGTTGATTTGTTCTGCTCTGACTTTACAGGCTACAGTCAGTACAGGTTGGTATTGCCCTGTCACTCCCACTTCCAATCCAGACTGTGGTCCCAAAGGGCTCCATCTTGAGTCCTATACTCCTCTATTTTTCTTAACGACCTCCCCATCACCTTTGGGAACTTGCGTATTCACATATATACAGATGACAGTAATTTATGCCTCCAGTCCCTCTACTACAGCCATTGAAGGTCTGCTCCAGCAAGACATCCACATCATCCTGCACAGGTTCCATTCCAACCAGCTCCAGATCAACACAAAAAAACTGTGTCCATGATCTTTAGCACCAGCCAGAAACTGACTAGACTCCCTACTCTGCCGCCTTCTCCACCTTAGATGGCTCCTGTCTAGAAGTGGCACAACTCCAGATACCTCGGTGTGTGGCTAGACAGCAAGTTTGACTTCTCTGCCCACATTGACACCATCCATGCCAATCTGCACCCTAAACTTGGTGCCTTGTACTGAAATATTGTTTCTGCAGGTCCACCATGAGCTTGTTACCAAAATGGTGCTCCCAGTCTTTGACTATGCGGATGTGGTCTGTCGCACCGCCTTCCCCACCATCTCCCTGGCCAGGCTGGAGACCCTCTGCGGCTCCTTTTGCCATTTCACTCCCTTCCCCCCTCTCATCATTGCTGATTTTGCTCCTCCCTATCCATTCTCCCCCTATCCTCATGTCACCAGATCTGCTGCCCCTCCTTCATATCAAAATACTAACTTTGTTCCCTTACCTTTAATCATTCCTTTTCCTCATCCCTTCTATTTCCTACTCCAGGGATCCTCACACCTTCGCCATTCCTTATCCCACTCCCCTGTTGGGCAGTTGGCGTTTTTTTATTATCTTACTACACTTTGGAACCGGTTCCCCACATCCCTCTACTTCACTGCCTCCCCTGGCTCCCTCAGGTATCAGCTGAAACTCCTTCCTTTCCCCCCACTCCTGTTTTCACACTCCCTGACATTTCCCCTGTGGTTGCTATCCTGCCCCAGCACAGGTGTGGCTGAGTTGCAAATTGTTGCTTTTTTTGCCTTGCCTATTGATTCTGCACTTGTACCTGTATTACTGACATACTAACATACTAGACGCCAGCAGAGTAGGCCTATTGGTCTAGCAAGTCTGCTTGTGCTTCAGCACCCTGATTGGGTACCGTAGCCCTCTATCTGTCTCCTTCCACTGTTACTCCATCCCCCTGTCCTGCCCCCCCCAGGCAAACCAGCCTCTGCTTCACCTCTTGCCTATACCTGTCCCACCCTCTCTTGAATCCCTCCACTGTAGCTACCTGTACCAGCTCCCCGGGGAAAGTGCATTCCATGGTTCCACCACTCTCTCGGTGAAGTACCTCCTCCTCCTTTTCCCCTAATCCTCCCACCCTCAGTCTTCTGACTGTGTCCTCTGGTAATTCCACCCTCCTTCAGTCAAAAGATCCTATCTCGGCTTACCTTATTTACTTCCCTGAGGTACTTGAAGACCACAATCATGTCCCCCCCCCCGGTCCCTCCTCTCTTCCATCGAGAACAGGTTGAGCTCCCCTAGTCGTTCCTCATATGTCATATCCCCCAGGCCCCGGATCATTCTGGTTGCTCTCCTCTGAACCCTCTCCAGGAGTTGGATGTTGCTCCTTGAGTGTGGCCTCCAGAACTGCACACAGTACTCAAGATGTGGTCTAACCAGGCTGTTGTACAGTGGCAAAATCACCTCCCTGTTCCTTGAGGTAATCCCCCTAGCGATGCATCCCAGCATCCTATTTGTCCTGACTGCAGTGCTCCTGCACTGCTCTGAATTATTCATGTTAACATCCACCAAGACTCCTAAGTCTCTTCCCCTGCCGTGGCCTGCAACTCATCCCCCCAGGGTGTACACATAGTTGGGGTTTTCCCACCCTAGGTGTAGCACCTTGCACTTGGAGGAGCTAAATTTCAATTTCCACGTGCAGAACCACCTATCCAGAGTATCCAGGTCCTCTTGCAGCGCCAATCTCCCCTCCTTCTCCTCCACCACTGCCCCCAGCTTAGAGTCATCTGCAAAGAGACCCATTTTGCACCCGATACCTTCCCTGATATCGGAGATGTAGGCGTTAAACAGGAGTGGCCCCAGAACTGATCCCTGTGGGACCCCACTTATGACCCCCCTAAGAGGCGAGACCTCTTCTCTGACCACTACCCACTGAGTGTGACCTGAAAGCCAATTTCCAATCCACCTAACCATCAGTGGGCCTACCACCATCCCCCTCAGCTTCTCCCTTAGGCCAGTGTGAGGGACTGAATCAAATGCCTTGCTGAAGTCCAGGAACAGTACATCCACTGGTCTCCCCCTGTCGAGTGCTGATGTCACCCACTCATAGAACTCTACAAGATTTGTTTGACACGATCTGTCTGGCACAAACCCATGCTGCCGGTCAATCAGGTAACCCATCTCCTCCAAGAAACCTCCCAGCCTTTCCTTAAGCATGCTATCCATTACCTTCCCCACCATCGACATCAAACTGATGGGTCAATAGTTTCCTGGCTCTTCTCTCGATTCCCCTTTATGGATGGGCACAACATGCGCCAGCTTCCAATCCCTTGGCACCCTCCTTGTCTGGAGTGACAGGTTAAAGAGATCCACCAATGGTGCAGCCAAAACATCTGCCAACTCCCTCAGTACTCTGGGATGAATAGCATCAGGCCCCGGAGATTTATCCTTTTTTAGGGACTGGAGGGCTTCCCACACCTGACCGATAGGAATATCAGCATCTGTTCCCCCTCCCAATTCAGCAGAACCAGCCCGATATCTCACCCTTGGCCTACCTCCCCCAGTGGCTTGTTCTTCAGCAGGTACCCCAATAGTCGGGTCTGCTGCACCTTCTGTGCCCTTCCCTTTTTTGGAAGTTCCCCAGCCTCCTCCTTAGTGAACACTGAGGCGAAATACTCATTCAGTACCTCCGCCTGCTCTCCAGCCCCTTCCACCCACCCCCCAGCTGTCCTCAGCCTACTGAGCTGGCCCTTGACCTTCCTCCACTCACCAGTGTACCTAAAGAACTCCTTTTTCCCACCCCGTATCCCCTGCACCAACCTCTGCTCTTTCCAGACCTTTGCCCTCCTCACCACTCTGGTGACTTTCCTGGTTGCAAGGTGATAGTTCTCTCTATCCCTCTCTCCTCTCATTTTCTAGTACCTACTGTAGGCAGCCTTCTTCTCCCCTACCACCTCCTGGACCTCCTTTGTCCACCAGCATGGTTTACAAGACCTACCAGCATTGCGTTTCACTCTTGCACAGGTCCTGGTGGCCTCCTCTAGCCCCCGCTTTATGATCTCCCACCTACCTTCCACGTCCAAACCTGGTTTTATCTCCTGCAAATGCCCCATAAGAATTCCCCCACATCCTGAAAGTCCGCCCACCTAAAATCAACTATCATTGTCCTTGAATGATCCCCTCCCACAGTTGAAGTCGAAACCAGACTGTGTTGTGGTCGCTCCCAGCCAGGGGTTCTTCCACAACCAGATCTCATACAAGATCCCCATCTGCTAAAACCACATCCAGGATATGACCCTCCCTCTTTGGGTCCATCACCTGCTGATTGAGGAACACGTCCAGGAAGCCATCCAGCAGCTTCTGCTCCCTGGTTACAGTGAACGTCATAGTACCCCAATCAGTAGCTGGCATATTAAGGTCCCCCATCAACACCATTCCTTCCCCTTCCAGTCCACACTGCCCCTTAATGTTAGCCAACAGGCAATCCTCCAGGTCCTCCACTAGTCCTGGGGGCCTATATACCACCCCCAACTTGATCTTCCCTCCCACAGGGGTTCGCAAGGTGACCCATAGGGCCTCCACATTGCCCTCTGCTTCCTCCACTCACATAATCTTGATGTTATCCCTAATGAACATTGCTACTCCTCCCCCTCTGCCCACCTTTCTGTCCTTCCTTAGCACAAGGTACCTACTCAGATTAAGGTCCCAGTCATGGCCAGGGGTGGCCCAAGTTTCAGTGACCACTGCTACATCCACCCGACCCTCAAACAGCATGGCCTGGAACTCAGGCATTTTATTCCCCAGGCTCCTGGCATTTATTAAAGCCACCCTCCAACCCTTGTCCTACCCCTCTTTACCATATCCTCCCCAGATCTTTCATAAGTCCTTCCACACTTCTCCCCTCTGTGGGGTTGCAGGCCAGTCCTACCGGCAGTATGGATGGCCGAATCAGCCCAACAGTGCTTCCCTCCCCCCTTCACATGTTCAAACCCCATCTAACCTGAATGAAATCCGTAATCCCCATTTGAGAACTTCCTTCCCTACTGGATTTAGGTGAAGCCTATCCCAGGCGTACAGTCCCTTGTCTTCCCAGACTCCTTCCCCAGTCTCCCAACACCCCAATCCCTTGTGCTTCACCCCACTGCCCGAGCCAGTCATTAATCTCTCTGATTTTCTGTTTGTTCTCCACAGTGGCCCTTGGCACTGGCAGGATTTCCAAGAAGGAGACTGTGCATCCATTGTCATGACAGACCCTGGCCAGTTCTCAGAACCTTGCCTGAATTTCCAGCACACTATTTCCCTCAATATCATTTGTTCCCAGATGTATCAGGAAGTCCAGTGATCCTCCACAGTCCCTCACCAGCTAATACACCATGAACTTCGTCCTATGCACAGTCAGACCAGAAATACCCACTATCTTCACTAGACTGTATTTTCCCCTCACCCTGCCCCGCTCAGTGAATACCCCTGATCATGGAGTCCCCCAGCAGGAGAACCTTAGTGTTCCTCTTGATCTTTTGTGCACTTACTTTTTGGACTCCCCCACCAGCCCCTGTCATCTCCCCCCTCCTCGAGACCACTTCCCCATGGCTTCTCTCCAGACCCTATACAAGAGAACCCCTAGCCTTCTCCTCTCGTTGCACCTTTTATAACTAAGTTCCTGGCTCCCCCAGTTTAGCCTCCACCCCACCCTACCCCAGCTGAGCCTTTTTCTCCAGCCTCCTCCCCCACTTCTAGCTCCCACCTTTCCAGTCCCCCCAACATGGCATTCCCATCACCATCACCCTCTCCTACCTCCTCCCCTTTCCTCTTGCCCCCTTCCATGCCCACCTGCAGGTCCCCCTTAGTTTGGGCCTTTCTATGGTATGATCCTCCCCCCTTGAAGGACACCCCTTCCTCGTCTCAGTCTCTCCTTCTTTCTCACCGAGTCGACTCGCACCCTCCACACCTTCCCTCTGCTGGTTCCCCCCTCCCCTTCTTTGACACCTGATTTGCCCCTTCCCCTGCTAGCATACTTATTTGAATTACTGATGCCCACCCTCATCTGATTCACCATATCCCTCTCCTCCACTCCTCCTTTCTACCCCCATACCACGTCCTCTCCAGCCAACTTACTCAATGGCTCAAATGTATTATAGCACTCAAAGCCAACCACTTTTTTTTGTCCTGATTTCCCGCTATCCACTCCTCCAGTAGGCCCCCTGTCAGTCCCAACCCACCTGTTACCCCTGCCTCCTATTATGTAGCCTGTTTCCTCTACCGGTTACCTCCCAGGTAGCTACCCCCTTTGCTACTAGCCCATGCCCCATAGGTTCTCCACTCCTGCCTGATGAAACGGATCCAGGTTGCACTCTATCACTGCCCTCCTGCTCCCCACAGGCCCTCCAAGACATGTTTATTGCCCCACAACAACTCCAGTTTCCTCCATACCCAGTCAAGCTCCCCCATGAGCTGCAATAACTGTCTACAGACTGGGCAACCTCCTTCCCTCCAGGACCATTTTAGGACCATAACTGTCCCGCACCCAGTGCACCCTACAGTCCTGCCAAAGATGCCTGCCCTGGTGGCTGGGGGCCACCCCCAGAGGCCCTCTCCAAACATTCTTGGATGTTTACCCTTGACCAGGTCCCAACCCCCAGGTAGACCTATTTGCAACCCTCTACAGTCAGCCATACGGGGCGATGTAGCCCATGAAATTAAAAACACAGCTCTTGGATCAATCTACTAAGCAGAATAAAAGAGCATGAACAGAGTTACATCCCCTAACAGTTCCAAGAATAGTCAGAGTCGCAACTGGAGAAAACCTCAGTACAGCCACCCAACCAATCAGTGACCTACCTCCACCTGGCCCCTCCTCCGAGCATTCAATAGAGGTCAGGGCTGGGGTGGGTGGCAAACTAGCATCCCAAGAGCAGCTGGGCTTGTCCCTTAAAGGGCCCAGCCACGAGTCCCGAAAATTGTGCCCTGGCTTTTTATTGGGCGCTCCAACTCAGATCACTGAACTCCTCTTAGCCACTGATGTGGCCATCCCCAGCTCCAAATTTGCTCCTGATACAGCTCCTGCAACAGCTCTTTCACCACCGATGCAGCCTGTGGTGTCCCACAGGACCGCTGGACCCCGAGAAGCAGCCCGCCAATGCGGCCTGTGCAGTCCCCCTGCTCCTCTGCGAGCAAGCCCCAAGTATCCCAAGAGCGGCTGGGCTCTTCCCTTAAAAGGCCCAGCCATGAGTCCCAAAAATGGTGCCCTGGTTTCCTGTTGGGCGCTCTGACTCAGATCACTGAACTCCTCCCAGCCACCAATGTGGCCTGCGTAGTTGTCCGGCTCCTCTGCAAGTAAGTCCCAAGTATGTAATATAATAATCTTGTCCACCAGGAGACAAATGATGAAAAATCATCAAATCCACAGGAAATGGTGAACTACTGGGGACCAGTAAACTGTTGTTACTGTAGATCAAAGACCCAGAATGTGTTAAATTCCTGAAGGTGATGAACATTGGCCTGTGGCATATGCAGGAAGTAAAAACCCTTTGTTAGTGTCTTCCCTTTGTTTAAATGGTTGTGAATAGTTTTCAAAGACAAGCACAGATCCCTTTAGGAACAGGGCAGATGGAAATGGGGATTCAGTGCAGCACTCCACAACTCAGAGCTTGTAGAACATATTTGCTGGACTTAACTTTGTTTGTGATGGCTTCCAAAAACGTTGATTTATAATGAGAATGCCAATACCTGCTGGTGATGTTTTCCAGTTTCTTAGTCCAGGAAACTTTCATAGATATCATATCCAAGAACAGTCTTTATCATGTTATTGTGATTGTACTTTATCACAACTGCAAATTGTATCTGTGCTGTGTAGTTTGTATCCCCTGTCCCCTTCCCCCGGGTTGCACCTGGAACTGAGACTCGGGTCCATGTACCTTTTCCAGTCACCAATTGTCAAATAAAAGATCTGCTTGAATCCCAGATGGTATAAAATAGACTGTAACACAGGTTTGTTAAAGACAGGTCTTGTCTGATGAACTTACTGACCTTTTATGAAAAAGCCATACAGTGCATACAGCCTCCCCAGCTGACATGTTGTTTTGGGACAATAGTAAGGCATTCAATACTATACCACAACAGTTTCTAATTGAAAACACATTTAGAAATATTAAAAATAGATTCTTGGACCTGTAACTGCATAAGACATTGGCTGACTTGGAGAACCCAGAGAGTAAGAGTAAATGGCTCTATTTCTCAGGTAGTACCAGTCACAGAGTTCCACAAGGCACTGTTTTTGGGATCCAGCCTTTTCTCTGCCTAGTTAGCAACATGCAATTGACTGTATCAAAGTTGCTCATCATACAGCAATTGCCAATGGGTCCAAAATAGTTGGACGTTATTCAGTATGGAAGCCATTATTGCAACAGAAAATTATTAAAATACTATAGTAGATTCGGCACAAAGGAAAGGAATGGTCTTTAATTATGACAAATATATGGACCTACAGTACATCTTGGATCAAAAAATCTTGAAGCACCATATTATTTAAATAGTCATCTAATCAAAAAGTATCCTTTGAAAAACACTTGGGTATGGTCATAAATGAGGGCTTTAAACTCAATTAGCAATGCAACAGTATTGTTAAAACAGCAACTAGAACATGGGAATGCATAACATAGGCATTGTAAACTGGTCCAGTGGGTGCTATTGCCACAATATAATCTCTTGTGTAAGAACAACTCTGGACAATTGTGCTTAATTCTCGAATTCTCATCACCACAGTGATGTCATAAAAACTGAAAGAAGTCAAAGAAGGTTACTAGGGCTGGATACCTGGGGGGTATCCACTGGGATATGCATATCATATGCCCAGTATCAAGGCTCATCTTTTCGATCATGATTTTTGTAACTTTTAGCCCTCGTTTTAACTGAAAAACACTTTCCCCAGTTCAGTATTCTGCAAAGTTTTAAAATATGTCTTAACTGAACGGGGATGGTGGGAGGCGTGCACGAACTCCCTGGTACTTCAGCTAGTTTGTACTGTGACCCCATTGTTGTCCGCGCTCTCAGTTCGAGTGGCCCATGTTATGATGGGGATCAGTTTTTTGTACATTTTGCTACTGTAAAGGAATGTACTCACCCAAGCCCTCCTCCACACCAACTGGAACTGCATGCCATCCCAGATCCTCTAAGCCAGGCATACAAGTAAGGGACCAACTGCACTAACCACACTACCTTATATGGGAGGACCCTGCACTATGGAAAAGCAAGAGGGGGAAAAAATAACACAAAGCAAACCCAGAAATTATCACAAATGCGATCTACAAAAATATACTAAGTATCTGCATGTATTATATAAAACTAATGCTAGGAAAGTGTGGTATATGAGGATATAATGCCATCGAGGGGGCTTCCTTTGGTCCATTTTGTTCAGCAGTTCCATCTCATTCTGCCTTTGTTTGCTGCCCACCTTCTCCTGTTTGTTCCTTCATGGTTGTTGCCACTCCCCCTCTGTTTTGCTGCTGGTCTGGTTGTCCCCCATTTTGTTTTAATATTCTCTCCCAGCTTTTGCCTCCTGGTTCCCTGTGGCTTGGTGCCTTTCCATGTTTTGCCCAGCCGCCCCCTCTATCTGCATTTGCCAGTGTTCCAGTGCTTTCTATGTGGCCTTTTCTAGTTTCCCCCTTGTTCTGCTGCTCATGTCTTTCCTTCTACCATGTTTTTGCCTACCTTTGCTCCTACTTCTAGCCAATCATACCTGTTTGCCTCCCCTTTACCATTCAGGCATTCTGGTTTTATTTTGTGGACCTTCTTCCTGGTGCCTTCTGATTTCACTTATATTGTTCTCTGCTTTACTCTCTCCTGGTTCTCTGCAGTGCTGCTTTCAGACCTCCACAGCTCCGATCCTTTAGTCTTTGTCGCCGACTTGTGTTCTTTCTTTGTTGTTCATGCTTCTCTTCTTTGTCTCTTCTAGCAGTTTGTCTTGTCCTTGCAACATGGCAATATGCAGCCAGCTCCAGTGTCTTATGGCATTGCTTTTCACTGGATCTCCCATGACATTCACTGGTGGGTGGCGGTCTGAAACCCTTTACCTTCATTCAGTTTGGTTTCCTTGCAGTTCTTCACACTCAGGGCTCCTGGATAAGCAATATAATGATAGTGCTACAGCCTTGGGAAGCACAATAATGCAGCCATGTGTCTAGCCAAAGCCTATACTTGGAACTGGGTTCCACTATCGAGCATTGCTCGGGACTCCGGGGGTCATCTAGCATTGCTCGGGACATGGGAGATCATCTGCCCTTAGTGGTTACCTCCTTGTGGCAGGCTTCACCTTGTGTCTTTCATTTCTTTTGTTTTGTTATTTCTAGCTGCCTTGTCTTTACCTAAGGATTGATCCTCTGGTCCTTTGGATGGAAAAGATTCTGATTCATCAGTGTATTCGTAGGAAGGTTGCAGCCAAATCCCGGCAGAATATTAAAGGATGGACTGTTCCCAAAGTTTTGGCCACCATCCATAATCTGAGTCCTCTTCTCTTCTACTGCCAAAAGCAGGAACTGTTTAACTGCATGTGACTGCCATATCAGTTAATCCTGTTCCCGTCACCATTTATGTTGAATCTCAGACTCGTATGCAACCTCCTGCCTTTTCTCATTGTCAGAACTGCGTGACTAGCTGCGCCAGATCAACTCCTTAATTTGGAACTTAGACCCAGAGTAGCTTTCCTTAGAATATAGGTCATCCAGATTGCAAGAACCATAACCTGCTCCAACTCCCCTAAGTGCTCGTGGAGCCCCTTCAGTATCTCAGCCAGCTATTACAGCTCCATTGACACCTTCATTCTAGGAGCGTGGATATGTTGTTCATCCACACTTCTTGGCATGTCCTCTTCCACTTTAAATCATGCCAGAAGTCTTCAAGCTGGCTCCTTCCACCCACCTGGGTGGTAGACACCTCAGCTCCGTCCCATGATGCCAGATCTTCCTTTCCACTGGAAGATACAGGTTCCCTCATGCTATTGCAGCAATTCGTAGGCCCTAGATTCAAAACTTTGGTATTTACAAAACTTACTTTTAAAACTCGTTTGAGTTAGCGATTGTGATTCTACCACATCAGATATGGAGGAAAAATCTTCCCCCGGATTTCGCCGGTGCCTCTGCGGCCAGAAGATGTCACGCACCGATCCCCACGTAACATACGTTTACTGCCTAGGTGCCGAACATGACACCTCAACATGTACTTCTTGTTTGGCCTTCCATCCCAACATCCTGGACGACTGCTTGGCGCATTTGAAGCTGGGGAGACCGAAGAAAAGGAACCTGCTGGTGAAATCGAAGGAGGCAAGGTGGGCAGTTTCTGCGGCCTCGGGATCTGCCGAGCAGCTGGAACAAATGAAGGCATTCGAGGAGGAAGCAGCTAAAGCTTCAGCCAATCGAAGCTTCTTCATTCTGCTGAACCTTGGCTCCACCTTTTCGGGCTCCTTCAAGGAGTTGTACCAGTCTCTCCCCACCCGGGGTGAGGCACCCTCGGGCTCGCACTCCCCCTGTTCTCGGAAGAGAGACAAGGACCTGATGTCTTTATTCCGAGGAAGACATTCCTGGGACCGAGAAAGGTCCAAGTCCTGGGTCGAGATCACATCTTCGGCCGCTGGCTTTTCGGACCTTCCGTCTGGCAAGGGGACCCAGGAAGTGGTCGACGAGGTGGAAATAGTCCTCGATCCTATCGACCCTTTATCGCCGGCTCCGCCCAATGATTCCTTGGAGAGGACTCCTGTCCTCATTTTTTCTGATGAGGAGACCCAGCCTGCTGGTGTTCCCATCAAGAAACTGTTTCCAGACCCTCGGGTCTCAACAATTCTGGTGTCTCCCGATCGACCGAGTCAGCCTCCCTGATCTCGATCGAGGTCTAAAACCCCCTCGACCGAGCAACCGAGGAAGAGCCATAAACGCTCTAAAAAGTGGTGACATCACAGATCATCCTCATCCTCCTTGGATGAGGAGAGGCTTCAGTGGAAATTTTGTCGATGCTATGAGGACCTCATGTGGCAACAGCTTATTTTGACTGGGCAAAAGCCGGCTCCGCCGTCCATCCCGGACATCACTTGGCTTTCACCTCTTAGGCAGAAGCCGACCCCTTCGGAACCGACTCCCACAGTTCCCCCACCCACGGGGCCAGCCCGTGTTCCGGTTCAGCCAAAACTGGTTTCTTCACCTATCCGGGTGGAACCAGTGCCTAAGCAGCCTCAGGGAGGGGCTCCCTCGAAAGAGGATTGGCCAGACACTGGGCTTCCCTGGCACGTGTCTATCACAGTCACCCCGGATCACCCTCAGCACATTGAGGGTGACTTGGGCAGTAAACCACTTTATCCCGACTCTTCGGACTTGGACATCACAGGACTGCACTCACATCCCGGGTTAGAGGAAGGTCCTTCCTCTTTCCAGGGCATCCTCCGCCTCATCTCCGACTCTACCGGAATGCCCCTGGAATCCATCCAGAAAAAGGTGGAGTACCTTCTCACTGACATCCTTAAGAGAGGGGATACCCTGACGGAGGCCTTTCCAGTAGCCGAGGCTATCGTGGGCCTGGCTCTTGAACTTTGGCAGCACCCTGCTTCCTGCCCAGCACCATCTGCCCGCATGGCCCGCAAGTACGCGGTGCCCATGGGGTCCCTTGTGGGGTTCACAGAGCACCCTTCAGCCGAGAGTCTGGTGACCGCCTCTATGTTCAGGCGTACTGGGAGTTCAGCCGTCACTGACCAACCCCGGACAAGGAGTCCAGGTATGTGGACCATTCTGCCTGTAAGGTCTATGTGGCCTCTTCTTTGGGCCTTTGTCAGGCCAGCTTGGCGGTTATTATGGCACACTTTTCTCATGCCCTTCTGGAGTCATTAGACAAGGTCCTCCCTCATCTCCCAGCGGACATGCAAACCATGGTCAAGCAAGTCCACGACCAGGGCCGTGCAGTCGCAAAAAAGCAGCTCCAGATGGCCTTGGATGTGGGAGATTCTTGTGCCGCTCTTTAGCAGCCACAGTAGAAACTCACTGCAGGGCTTGGCTGAGGCTTTCCTCCTTCCCGGCAGATACCCAGCACAAGCTTACTGATGTGCCCTTCCTGGGTACCGACTTATTCGGTCCAGGAGTGGACGGTCACCTTCAGCATATAGAGCAGTCCAATGCCACCTTAGATGCCACTTCTGCTAAGGGTTCTTCGGGCAAGAACCTGCAGAAGAAAAAGAAGCCATTTCAGCATTCTTCCCCTGCAGTCAGGCAGCCCTCCTATCAAGGAGGTCAGCAGCAACAACAGCAGCAGGCTCAAGCTTGGCGCCCGCGGCCCAAGCAGGGCCCTCAACAGCCCCATAAGGGAGGCTGAGCTTCAGGGGCCTCCTCCTCCTCTTCCAAGCCTGCTCAGTGATGGGTTGGGGGTTGCCTTCCCCATTCCCGTCATGCCAGCTCTGGGTCCTCCCATGGGGGGCCAGGTCCGCCACTTTCTTTTCGCCTGGTCCAATATCACTTCGGACAGGGGGCTCTCAAAGTGGTCAGTCAGGAACTGCCTCTAGAGTTTCAGCAGTACCCTCCCAGCCAAGCCCGCGACCCTCGGGAGGAAAGGATCTCAGCTTGCACCCAGTCGGTTCTTCGAGATGATGTAGCTCAGCTCCTCCCCAGGGAAGCTGTAGCTCCAGTGCCGGATCCTCTGACAGACCCAGGCTTCATTTCCAGGTACTTCCTGGTGCCCAAGCGGACAGAGGGTTTGTGCCCCATCTTAGATCTCCATGACCTGAATCAGTATCTCAGGTCTTGCACCTTCTGGATGGTAACTGAACCAGATCATACCATCCCTGAAGCACAAAATGTGGTTCTGTTCTCTGGATCTACAGGACACGTTTTTTCACATCCCTATCCGTCCATCCCATCAGTGGTTTCTCTGCTTCAGGGTCGAGGGGACCCTGTACGAGTTCCGAGCCATGCCGTTCAGCCTGTCATTGGCCCCCTGGGTCTTCACCAAATGCATTGCAGTGGTGGCGGCCCACCTTCGGCATCAAGGAGTCCGAATTTACCCTTATGTCAGTGATTGGCTCTTGATAGTTTCCTCCCTTCAGGAGGTGGAGAGGTCCAGGGATCTGGCCCTCCGAACCTGCTTCCAACTCAGCCTCCTGATCAACGAGGCCAAGTCGGAACTCATGTCTTCTCAGGAGATGGGCTTCATCGGGGAAGAGCTCAACTGTCATCAAGCCAGCGCTTGGCTCCCGGCAGACAGGCTGAGGTTCTCTCCTCCTTTGCCGGATTATTTCTGGTTGGGCACTTGCGCCCTGCCCAGGACTTTATGCGCCTTCTGGGTTACATGGTGGCACGCACCTCAGTGGTCCACTGGGCCAGGTGGCACATGTGCCCCCTCCAGTGGGAGCTGGCCACCCAGTGGACTCAGCGCCACGGTCACTTTGACCAGCTGATCACTGTAACCCAGAAGATGTGGGACGCTCTTCCATGGTGGACCACCCCAGAATGGTTGCAGAAAGGGATCCCCCTTTGTCCGCCCTGAGCCGATGGTCGTTCTTACAACTTATGCCTCTCTCAGGGGCTGGGGAGCCCACATGAGGGACAGCAGAGCCCACGGGTTCTGGACCCCTGAGGAGTCTCGATGTCACATCAACCTGTTGGAGCTCAGAGTAATCAGACTGGTGCTGTCAGCTTTCGCTCCTCAGCTCCGGCGTCAAGTGGTTCAAGTCCAAACGGACAATACTACGACCATGTACTACCTCAACAAACAGGGCAGCATGCACTCCCATCTGCTGTGCAAGGAGGCACTCTGCATCTGGACCCTCGTATGTCGGTTGGAGGTGGATCTCCTAGCCATCCATGTGGCAGGAGCCTCGAACCAGCTGGCGGATGCTCTCAGCCACATAGGCCAGACATCCCACGAGTGGTCTCTCCATCCAGAGGTAGCTTACATCCTGTTCTCCTGTTGGGGCAAACCAGTGGTGGACCTGTTTGTCTCCAGGGAAAACACCAAGCTGAGACTGTACCATGTCGGCCCCCCTCAGCATTGCTCACTGCAGGGGGATGCCTTTTCAAGGCCGTGGACCCCAGGCCTCTTCTACACCTTCCCCCAATTTCCCTTAATCCACAAGGTGTTACTCAAGGTGAGGAGGGACAAAGCAAAGGTGATCCTGGTAGCCCCAGACTGGCTGCACCAGTTCTGGTATCCAGATCTCTTCAGCCTCAGCTGCAGGGCCCCAGAGCGGCTTCGTACACACCTGGACCTGATATCTCTAGCTCAGGGGAAGATCCTTCATCTGGATCTTCAATCCCTGCAGCTCACAGCCTGGTACTGGAGCGGCTAGAATTCCAGGCTTTGGGTCTTTCCGACAATGTCTATACTGTGGTGGAGGCATCCTGTAAGGAATTGACCAGGAAATGTTATGCCTTCAGATGAAAAAGATTTTCCATTTGGTGCCAGGATGAGAGTCTGGACCCCTTAACCTGCTCTGTGGCTAACATTCTTGACTACTTTTGGTCTCTCTCCAAAGGTGGTCTATGGTCATCAACCCTTAGGGTGCACCTAGCAGCCTTCTCTGCTTACCGGGAGTGGGCCGGTCAGCTGACGTTAGCACAGGAGACAGTGGCCAGGTGCTTTTTCAAAGGCCTAGATCACATATCCCCTCTGGTACGTGAACCTCCACCTCCATGGGATCTGTTGCTGGTTTTGGCAAAGCTCATGGGCAAGTCATTTGAACCCATGCACAAGTGTGAGCTCTCACACTTGTTGTGGAAAACGGCCTTCCTGGTGGCTAGCATGTCAGCCAGAAGGACAGGAGAGCTCCAGGCACTTTCGGTGGACTCCCCTTATCTGGTCTTCCACAGGGACAAAGTTGTCCTGAGCCCCCACCCGAAATTCCTTCCGAAGGTGGTGTCAGAGTTTCACCATAACCCGGTGTTGACTCTGCCGGTATGATACCCTAATTACACCTCGGACGCCGAGTACAGGCTCCATATTTTGGACCTGAGACATGCTCTCTCCTATTATAAGGAGAGAATGGCAGAAATCCGGGGAGAGGTTCGCCAGCTGTTTGTCAACTACACTGAAGCCACTTCTGGCAGACCTGCAGCCAAATGGACCATAGCAAGATGGATTACATCATGCATAGGTCTGTGCTATGAGTTGGTGGGCAAGGAGCCGCCCAGAGGGATATGAGCTCATTCAACCCGCCATACTGTTGCATCGGTGGCTGCTTCCTGGGACATCCCTATCCAGTAAATCTGTTGGGCTGCTACCTGGAAGTCAGCAAACACCTTTATTACCCACTACCACATCGACCTTGAGTCACACCGGGATGCTGGTTTTGGGGCCTCGGTTCTCCGATCTCTGTTTCCTAAGTAGGGGGTGTGCGCCTTGCCTCCCTCCTCCCAGAGAACTGCTTGGAGTCTGCCAAGAAGTGTGGATGAACAACATATCCACGCTCCTAGAAGAACAGGTTACTCACCTGTAACAGTAGTTCTGAGAGTGGTATATGTTGTTCATCCACATACACCCACCCGACCTCCCTGGCTTCGGGCGCACAACCTTGCTTCCAGTGGGTTAAGATCTGGCGTCATGGGGCAGAGCTGAGCTATTTACCACCCAGGTGGGTGGGAGGAGCCAGCTTGAAGGCTTCCGGCAAAATTTGAAGTGGAAGGGGACATGCCAAGAAGTGTGGATGAACAATATATACCACTCCTAGAACTACTGTTACAGGTGAGTAACCTGTTCTTTCTGATCGTGTCTCCTTCATCAGGTTCATCAGTGAATTCTTATGTCTCAATTCCAACTATATCTTGTTCAGGTACAACTCCAACTTCTCTGAGTCAGTTGCCAGCTAATACTTGTCCTATCCATCTGGTTCAAGATGATGTTGGGGGAAGACATTCCCGAAGGGAAAGGCGTTAATCTCATATCCTCTCTTCTGTCATCTCACGAAACTATAGTAAACAGGATCAGTTCCTGCGGTGATGTATCCATAGTACTAAAGGCTAATTACCCATGGCTACTAAAGAATTATCTGTAGCAGAACTGGTTGCGGCCTTCTCCATCTATGAAGAAGTTGTATGTGAGACATTGCCATCCAGGCGTGGAGACCTAGATTCCTACATCTATTTTGTTGTTGATCTTGCAAATCAGTGTGGTGGTACTCCTTTCTAAGATTATCCTAAAAAAATTTCAGCAAAAACAGATGCTTACCTTACAAAGTATAATTTATGCAGTTCTTGAGCATCCTTGACAGGGAGTTGTTTTGTAAACATTTTGCTGGCCAATGAGCTGTGATGTATGCAATCTGTGGCTTCTTCTGTCATCTGGATGCCATATGGACAGGCTTGGACCATCACCAATACTCGTCCACCTGCTACCTCCACTTCAACTCGACCAAGCACTTCACAACATGTTTTCTATGCTTCAGAAAATATTATGGATAAACGGGATGTCACATAGTCTTTTCTGCTGGGAGAGTGGTTTGCAGCAATTTAATGAAACAGCCTGCTTTGCTGCATTTTGTACTTTTCTACACATTTCTAGTCATTGTGGAGAAGCACACTCAAAACTGGTTTGTCATTAAAAAACAAATTCCATGCCTGTTCAGGGCTACAAATGACAATCGATCCATCCCTCAACTCCAGTAAACATTTCCTTCCTGCAGCAGCTTTTATCAAATGGTGACTGGTTGACTGAAGCAGATATCACAGATACCATCATATTGTTCCATTTATGGAACGCCTTGGAAGAGCAGTTCTACTTGGCTGTACGCCTAACTTTTGAATGTTAAAACAGTCCAAATCTTTCTGACATCTTTTCCAGTTCTTTGTGTTGGATTCTTCTGAAATGTCTTTAGACATCCATTCATGTTGCATCTTTTAGATGATTTCCTTCTTGGTGATACTCTGGAGTCTCCTCCAGCCACAGCCTGCCTTCAGCGCTTGTTCTCTGCACTTGATATTCCTCTGACAGATGACAAAATAGAAGGACCAGTTCATACACTAGAGTTCCTAGGTATTGAAATAGATAACCTAAAAAATGGAGGTCGCCATTCTCAGGAGAAATTACAAAGAATGTGTGAACCAGGTTCCAATATTTCAACAAAACAATCCTGTACCTCTCAGTCTTTACAGATGCCACTCTGTAATTTGGTTTTGCTGTTATTCATAGGACTTCTTGGTTTGCTTGCGCCTGACCTCCAGAAAGTAACCACCTTCCTAATTTCCACTTAACTTCATCTTTGTTCGACTTATTTATTTATTTTTTTAAAACTCATCTTTATTGCACACATATATCGTGCATATCATAGAGGCAAGCACGGAAGGTATGCAGAGGTCAAATGACAGGTTCAAACATCTTGCCAATTTTTGTAAAACATGAGTACTTTTACACTGGTAACATATTTTGTTAAAAACTATGCCCCTTACAGTGTAACATACCACTGTCCCAGCTGCTAGCAAGGATCTGGTCCCTTACCAATTCCCTTACCTATCTCCGTGGAGTATGGAAACCACTTTGTTTGTATGTGTCTTCTTATACTCCGGTGGTATCATAATAGGAAATATTGGATTATCTGAGGTCACACTTATTTACTAAAATCCATCTGCATCTTATAGTAACAGTTCAACTGGTAAAAATAAAAACAAAAAGGTGAGGAAACTACACTAAACGACTCAACTGGAGTCTCACGTTGGATTGGAGAGATCCTGCTAGCACCGGGTATTGACATTACATTTGAGTCGGAGGCCCTGGTTGGCCTATGGGGGTCACCCCCCCATGTAAGTCTACTGGGCTATAGTGTCTGGGTTGCCCTTCCCTAGTCCCGGTCAATCTGAGTATCCATGTATATAGATCAATCCCCATCCTCCTCCCCGGGTTTCCTCCCTGAACTAGGGACCATCTATTCCAGAGTTCCTCATGCTTTTCCTCTGTGAGTCGGAGTTTGGCTGTCAGCCTTTCCATGTGCCTAATGCTCTCCACCCTCATCTGCCAGGAGCCAAGCATTGGTATGGTGGGGCTTAGTCAAATGACAGTTATTTCTTCTAGTGCTGCTAAGCATAACACCCTGAACAGGCCCATCTGTCTGTTATTCCCTATTACTGAGAGGTTCAGTCCCAGTATCATCATATCGAATGTTAAGGAGATTCGAGTACCCCACTTCCAGCCAAGGGCACCCTGGCTCTCCTGCCAGAATTTTGTAATGGCTGGGCAGAACCAGAAGATATGGCTATGTGTGCCCACCTGGCCACAACCCCTCCAGCACATGTCTGAATTCCTTCCCTGGAAGTGTTTCATGATTGAGGGTGTGTGGAAGAAACGAGTCGGGCATTTCCACCCAAACTCTCTCCATCCTGGGGACGCAGAGGTCCACCAGCCGTACCTCCAGGTTCTTTCCCACTTCTTCATAGTAATTGGGGATCCCAGCTCCCGCTCCCATCCTTCCCTCACTGCCACGAATTGCAGACAGCTTTCACCCTGAAGGGCCCTATAGGTACCATAGATCACTTTTCTCTGTCTTGTCAGTCCGGCTGACCAGTATAAAAACTCTTCAAGGCCCGTGAAGTTCCTTGTGATCTTCAGGATTAGCTGGTTTGAAACCAGGTAGTGTTGGACCTGGAAGTACGTATGGAAGTCTGCTTTGTTGAGGTGGTACTTGTGTTGTAGGGCTGCGAATGTCATGATGCCCTCTCCCAGGATCAGGTTTTCCTTTTTTCCCAATTGTCTAACCAGGTGAGACATGCTAAGTTGAAAGCTTGTTTACAGGTGCGACCTTGGAGTACAGGGAAGTTAAGTGACTTGTTCAGGGTCACACAGTATGCAAGTGAGGGCTGTGAGATTCAAACCCAGGTCTCCAGATTTGCAGCTCAGAGCTTTAAACCACTGCGCTATACTGCCTCCCTAAACCTAGGTTCCAAAACCTAACCAGTGCGAAAGAATTCCATGCCCGGAATCTTGGGTCTGTGCGAGGCAGGGTAAAGTCTGGGTCCCCAATGATCACGATGAGGGGATGGATCCCCTCTGGAGTTAGGGTAAGCTTCCTGGCTTTCACCAGGACCCTAAGGGTATGTTTCATCCAGGGATTCGGTAGGCTCTTCCAGACCTCTGGGGAAAGAGGGGAGTGAGTAAGCGAAGTCAGGGAGAATATCTGTGATATATGTCTTTCTACCCCCAAACAGCCCGTCTCCTTCCTCTGTTTCAACCAAGATATCACTGGGGCCAGTTGTGCCACCAAGTAATACAATTTTCGATCTGGGAAAGCGAGGCTTCCCCTCTCTTTTGGTTGTGAGAGTAGTCTGCTGCTGATTCTCCTTCTGCCCCCCCCCCCCCGCCATATGAAGGCCAGCAGGGTTGTATTCACCTTCTTCCAGAAACTGTTTGGGACATGAATTGGGAGGGCCTGAAACAGGAACAGGAAATGGGGGAGGATGTTCATCTTTACCGCTTCGATCTGTCCACCCAGGGAGAGGGGGAGCAGCTCCCACCTTGCCAGGTCTGCGGCCATCTCGACCCATAATTTGCCATAGTTCAGGTTAACAGATTAGAAGTCTGTGGTGTGATCTTGATACCCAAGAATCTTACCGTGTTTGCCTTAGCCTATTTATATGGAAAAGCTGCAAGTTCCTCCCTAGGTATCGTCCCTGAACTTTATTGCCTCTGATTTTTCTATGTTAATCTTATAACCGGAGACCTAGCTGTACTGACGAAGTTCTCTCTCCAGTGCCGTTAGGGAAATCCCCAGGTAGGTCACATAGAAGAGGAAATTGTCTGCATAGAGAGATATCGTGTGGTCTCTATTGGCCACTCTAATCCCCCGAATATCTGCAGCTGCCCTAACTGCCGCCACCAGAGGCTCAATGCATAAGGCAAAAAGCAAGGGGTGAGCAGGAATCCCTGTCTCATACCCCTGGTAAGATGAAATCTCCCTGTGCTGTATCTGTTGACCCGGACTGTAGTCTGAGGGTCCACATACAGAGCTTCTACCCTGTTCCGGAATTTAGGGCCCAACCCCATCTCCAGCAGGGTTCTGTGGAGGAATTTCTAGTTCACCCTGTTGAAGGCCTTTTCAGCGTCCAGGAAGATAGCCAGAGTTGGTTCCTGGGAGGCCTGATGTGTGATTAAATTCAACAGGCACCTCACACTGTCATGGAGTATTCTCTCATTGATGAAGCCAGTTTGATCAAGGTGGACCAGCCTCCCCACACAATTCTGCAGTCTACGGGCCAGAATGGAGGTGTATATCTTCTGGTTCACATTTAGCATAGATATTGGCCTATAGGAACCACACTCAGTCGGATTCTTACCCTCCTTATGTCTCTCCATTATCTGTGCATACTGCCAGGTTGGGGGTGTTGCCCCTCCGTCTTGGGTCTCCCTGCAGGTTTTACCAATCAGTGGAGACCAAATCTCCTTTAAAGTTTTATACATTTCCACTGCCATCCCATCTGGCCCAGGGGCTTTCCCCAACTTCAGAGCCTGTATGCTAGAGAGGACTTCCTCATCCGTGATTGGGGCATCCAATGTGTCCCTTTCCTTTTGGGTAAGACTGTGTAATCTGACCCGGCTGAAGAAGGAGTCCAATTTGCTCTGGTAGTCTTCTGTGGCCTTCTGACAGTAGAGACACCCATAGAAATCCCAGAATTTCACCAGTATGCGTTCCAGGTCAGAGATGAATCCGCCCTGGCTTGGTGAAGCCTTCAAACCGAGGACCATCCTAGAGGATGCCTCCTTCCGGAGCTGCCATGCCAGCAGTTTGCCTGCTCTGTCACTGGCTTCATAGCATCTTTGACAATAGTATCTCAACTGGCCCTCTATTTTCTTGTCCAGTAGTTTATTTAGCTTCTGTCTAGTTGCTACTATGTTCTCCTGTATCGCCGGGTCAAGGCCTATCTTGTGTTCGACTTCCAGGCCCTATATCTTCTCCTTCTGGTCCAGAATCTCTTTCTGACTATTTTGTTTGAGGAGGGAGGCATATTGTATGGTTTTGCCTGTAATGACAGATTTCAGACCGTCCCACCAGATAGCTACTGAGGTATCCTGTGTGGGGCTATTTTCGGTGTATCCCTGGACTGTCCCTTTGACCAAGTCCCTATATTCCTCCTTATTCAGGAGGGAGACATTTAACCTCCATGAAGAGTTCTTAACCTTGGATGCTGACCATATTTTCATAGAGACTAGGCCATGGTCCGATATAGTCCTGGGATGTATCCTCACTTCCTCAACCCTATGCAACCAGTCCACTGACACCAGTATCAGATCAAATCTGGAATAGGCCTGGTGAGGTGTGGACCAGCAGGAGTAGTCTTGTTCCCTGGGATGGAAGTGGCGCCAAACCTCCACCAGTCCCAGCTCCCAGTTAGGTCTATGCAGTGTTTTAGCTGAGCGGGAAGTCGGTCCTGGTCTCGTCCTAGACTTATCTATGGATGGGTTGAGGACCACATTAAAATCCCTCCCACCACTATCAGCTCGCCTGGTGGGGGGACAGCTTTAAGCATGACCTCTCTCAAGAATGTGTTATTTTCTGCATCTTGGTTGGGAGCGTAGACGTTCACTAGGGTGCAAGGAGTGTCTCTGTAAATCCCCTTTAGGATCAGGTATCTGCCTTCCACATCCTACTGAATGTCCGTTAGTAGAAAGGAACAGTTCTTGTGGATTATGGTGGCCACCCCCTCCTGTGCGGGTGCTCTAGGTAGGATGCCGAATACACTTGGCCCACCCACACCCTTTTCAGTTTTGCAATTTCCTTCGGGCACAGGTGCATTTCCTGAAGGAAGGCAATCTCTGTCTGGATCTTCTTTAGTTCATTCAGAACCTGGGTTCTTTTGACCGGGCTGCCCAAACCCCTAACATTGTAGGTGACTATGTTACCCTCAGCCATCCCTAATCTGGCGTTGCACCCAACCTCCCACTTGTATAACACAGGATCTCTCCATTCCTCTCAACCTGTATGTTACAGAAACAAACTTTAACTATGTACAAACCAACAAATCTTCCAATGTGTGGTCGGTACCCCATCTGCCTATCAGCTGGTTCTGGGCCAACAGGGTGTGGCTCCCTCATTGGGGGCCATGCGCAAATCGTGTGCTTATGAACCATCTGGCTTAGCAAACCTGCCAGTGCAGTTCTCCAGTGTAACCTCGCCTCCTGGGGTATTAGCCCAGCACCTGCCATGATGAGGTGATGTCTCACTGCCCCCCTAAATCACCGATCAGCAATCCCCCCCCCCCGGAAAAGGCATGCGATTGAGATGGTGGGCGTAGACCCCCAGTCCACATCTTGCAGTCTTATCTTTGAGCGGTGTCCCCACAGAGGCTTTATCTGCTCTCCTCTCTCCCTTCGAGGTGGCCTGAGATGCCGTCTCATCCTTCCTGTTTATATGTTCTTGACTCTTCAATCCCCTCACCCCCCCAGCACCTGCAAGGAGGACACTCTCAATCAGAAGCATCCTCCAGGGTGGCAGCCAGCTACCCCCTTGAGGGGGACCCTGACAGGTCACTTTGCAGCTATCCCCCCAGGGAGCAGGAGGGTCGCCTTGCACACTCCATTCGATCTCCTCTCTTGCAGGTCACCCCAAGGCCCCCTGTGACCACCACAACTAGTGTGTGGCCCCAGATGACCATCTTAAAGTCCTCCCCTGGGTCGCAAACCCATGTACTACTCCCCTCATCAAACCCTGAATCAGCAATACTAACCTCTTAGCGGTGACATCTGTCCAAGCCTGAGCTCTCCGAAGCCCATCGTGTCCCTGAGCCCCACAAAGCAGCTTGTATCATTACATTTAATGTTTATCATTCAAATCAGGGACATCCATACAAATTTTTCATATACCCAGGCAGATGTCTCGTTTCCCCTGGTAGCCTGGTTGCATGATGCTGCATCACCCTCCCCCACCCTGCAGCCTGCGGTGTAGTCTTAAACCAGGGCAAACAAAGTCCCACCATGAATCCTATATGTACCCCCTCTGCTAATCCAATCCTAGAGGCAGTGCTGTCTAACCCTCTCAGAAGCATCCTGTGAAGGATGGGAGGAGTCTCCTCCGATGGTCTCCTCAGGGGTTCAAGAGCCCAATGAAACAGGGCCCCTCCCCCAAATAAAGTGCAGTGGGCTGCAGCCGCAGGCCCTGACCAGTGACTTGGCCACCACACTCTCAGCTCAGGTGTCTCTGTTGTGTGTCCCCAGCCCTCTGTGTTAGTAGTGTGGGAACGGGGGCCTAGATCCTCCTTTGCTCCCCCCCCCATTCACCCCTGGTCAACAGCAATGTGTGTGAGGTGAGGTCTACAGCCAGCACTGGGGACCGATCTCCACCTCCGGGGCAAACCCCCATCACCAGGAGCTTCTCCCCCCCTGCCGCTCCCTCCTTATCCTTTCAGATTGACAGAATTCCTGCCCTCACGCACCCCTCCTTTGCCAGCGTGCCGGACTTCACTCCTCAAGGTGGGGATTGCAGGACTACCTGCAGCACTCACACTTCATTCCCCTAGGCCCACCAATGGGGAGGAACAAAAGAAAAAAAAGGGGGGGAAATGTAAAACATAGAAAGCCCAAGCAGCCTGCATCGGCTTCTACCTTGCATCCAAGCCATTTGCCGCAGTGTTCAGGTGGAGTGAGAGTGCTTACAGCGATCCTGGGGATCTGGCTTATGGGGATCGAAAGAACCATCCAGCGACAGCGGGAATGAGAAAGCCCTCCCAGAGCTATCAGTCCACTCTGTTTATTCACTTCTTGGGCTGCAGCTCTCTGCCTTGGAGTTGATGGGTCCGTCGCCGGAGGGGGATGCCATTCCTTCCTCAGACATCCAGGAGATCTGTGAGAGGGAGAGCCAGGATAGGACTGAAAAAAAAGAAGAAAGGAGAGCTTAAACCAATCGTGCAGAACAGGACTGTGAACTTCAAATCCGCCCCCCCCACCAACCCTGTAACAGTACATTCCTGGTGCCCAAAGCCCCCCACTCCAAGTGTCTGAACTCCACAGCCTCAGAGGAACAGTCTACCTAGTGGCCCAAGGTAGAAAAGTGTCTCAGACTGTGCAGTCTGGGCCGACAGTTTAATTTTTACAGCTCAAGTCCCTCACTTGCTTCAGTCCACCATTTCAGTCAGTGATTTGGATCCTCTCGGGCTCTCTGCTGTCGACTCAGTTCATCGGGTAGGCAATGCTGTGGGGCCCTCTGAGTGGCCTCTCTTTCTGAATCCAGTCACCCTTGACCAGGGTTTCTCCTGCAGCAGCGGAAGATCATTAGAGAGCGGGCCCGGTTTGGTGAGTAAAGACCTGAGGTACATTCAATTTTAGGAGTGTGGGCCGGGCTTCTGCAAGAGTCCGAAAGAAAATTGGACCCGCAGGCAGAAACAGCTTGAGGTGCGCAGGAGCAATTAAGTGCATCTTGACATTTTGACCAGCCAGGAATTTCTTAATAGCTAGAAGTGTTCTCCTCTTCTGCTGGGTAAATGGCGTGAAGTCATAATCAAAATGGAGGCGTTTGTCACCAAAGATAACTGATTTTTTCACCCAGGCAGCCTGGAGGACATTAGATTTGGTGCAGTAGTCCAAAAATTTTAGAACTATGGAGCGAGGAGTCGTATTCGGCCCTGAAGGTTTCTTAGCAAGGGCTCTATGTGCTTGGACTATGTTAAGTGACTGCCTGGGTGGCAGACCGAGCAGTTCTGTCAGGAAGCTTTCCATAAATGATTCCATTTTTCCATTCTCTGTGTCTTCTGGAACTCCGTAAATGCATAAATTGTCTCATCAAGACTGGAGCTCCAGATCATCCAGCTTTTCAGTCAGTTCTCTATCCCTCTTGAGGAGGAACCTAATGGCTCGATTATGTCCCTCAACTGCCGTGCCAGTCTTAGTAAGTCCAGCCTCGAGGTCCGCAGTGCACTGCACTACCTCTGACAGGTCTTTTTTCATCTCTGAAGCCATGGTCTCCATTTTCAGCACGGTCTCATTTATTTTTTGAAGTTCCAGGCATGGGTTACAGGAGGTTATTGTAAAATCTGCTTCAGCCTTCTCCTCTGTATTGTCAGGCTACAGCGCATTGGAAGTCAGGGCCTTGCTTTTCCCCACGGCTTGAGTGTCTCGTGGGTCTTCCAAGTTTGCTGCTTTTAAAAACTCCATCATGTTCTCCTTCAGTCTTCTTTTTGGTTGCATTATGGTCTGTTTCTTCCCAGCGCACTATATCAGTCCTTACTGGTTCTCGATGGGCACTGAAAACTGCAATATTTTTAAGATGAGATTTCTCTGGGGTTCGAAGCTCCAAAGTCTGTTATCTCATCAGGTTGGAGGCAGAATCAGAAGTGACTTTGTTTGAATTCTGCCCCATTGGTGCAGCCATACTCGATTTGGGGACACGCATGGAACAAATCGTAACTATATACACAAACAACCAAGCAGCTGTATCCATTATAAATAAAGGTTGTTCTTCCACTCAGTCCATACTGAACATCCTGAGATAATTAACATAGGCCTCCCTCCTATACCTCTTTACCATCCATTGTGTATATATTCCTGGTCCTTCTAATTCTTTAGCTGATTGTCTATCACAGTTCCATTTTCATCAATTCAGAGCTGCCTTCCCGCAAGCCGATCAGGAGATGACTCTCCTGCCATTGTTCTGGAAGCTACAAATGACATAACACAGTTCTCACTCATGCCTCACTTACTATATGGAACTCCTTAGCCTCATCGACTCTAGCTGCATACAGAACAGCTTGGAAGAAATTTACTACCTTCCACATCTTACAAAACGTGGACACTTTCACAGTTCTGTCTCTCTAGTCTTGATATTTACATCCTACAGTTTATAAACCTCTCTTCTGTCACTCACAAGGATCTTGATGCCTCTTCCTTTTCTGGCCATTCATTTAGAATAGGAACAGCCACCTCAGCATCTAGAAAGAACATAAGTCATGAGTTGCTGGATATCATACTGCTTTGAAATATATATCGGAGAATCAACTGTAGAACTCTGCCAAGCTTATCAACAGCTAAAAAGACAAAAGAATCTCAACACAAAAGCATTATGGAGATATGTGTTATTTTGTATTTCTTATCAACAGCTAGCATCCTTAGTTCCAAGCCTGGAGGGAAGGCTAACCCAGCAACCTTGGTTCCCTAGAGGTTTTCTCCACATGGGTGGGGGTTTCTGTCCTCCATGTTATTGGTCTGTTCCATGAGTTGCAGGAAGTGGATTCCATTACATCTCACTTTGTACTTTTGTCTCTTTCACTATAACTTTTTCTTTAACCTTGAGACTATTCTCCTGATACCTCTACTGAGCGTGGAAGACCAGAGAAAAAGACAAACCAAAGTATCACAACTGTTACACGACACACACACACAAGCATCCTTTCATTGTCTTGAAAGGTTTAGCCTGTGGTTCAGGGGTCTGTCATACTCCTCCCCCCTTCCCAACTACTTATACCCCCACAGTCCATCAGCTCCCTTCCTAGTATGTTTTTCCAGGCATCACCTTCCTCACCTCCTCCACCTCCATTGCTCTGTCTCTGGCATGGCTCTTTAGCTATAACTTTTCATTTGGCCTCAAGACTATTCTCCTGGCACCTCCACCAAAGGTGGAAAACTAGAGAAAAAGACAAGCTAAAGTATTACAACAATTGCACAAGCACAGCACATACTGGTGGCCTTTCCATATATCCATCTGTAATTGCTCCCCCAATCTTAGAATGGTGTAGGGAACTGTCAAAGACAAAATACTAGTAAAGGATGTGAGTTTTCCCAGTTCAAACACTTTAAGGAAGAAAAGTGAGCAGATGTTCAGAGTATTGTATACTTTTATTGTTCAATCTAAAGAGATCATTACAAAATAAACAAAAACATATGTGTACATATACAAACATATATTCAATAGAATTTCTAACATACTTCATAAATAATTTCAGCTAAAATACCATCTTAGCACAAATTCATGTAATTATTGTTTTAGTTCTCTTTTTTCTTATTTGTTGTATGTTCACTAAAAAGTTCACAACTCTTCTTATTATAAATTCATCTTCTATTGTTAACAGTATATTAATTTGTACATCATCATCACAAGACTCCAATGATGGTAAAATCTCCCCTATCCATTTCTTTCTAGCCTTTTCATACCAAGAACATTTTAATATAGTATGTGATAGACTCTCTGGGCTGGATATTCAAAAGGGTTGTGCCATGCGCAATAGGGTTGTGCCTGCACAAGTCCAAAATTGCGTCATTCTGCCATATTCAGCAGGAGGCAGGTTGTGCCCCCCAAGTCAAGCTGAGCAACAGCGCAATGCTAATGAAGGCATGCTAAACCGGAGGGGGAGGAACCATGCATAAACTGCACAGCCCGCTATTCAGCGGGCTGTGCAGAGTTGTGCAAGCACAACCCCCAACCTGCGCCTGCACAACTTTGAGCCAAAAAAAAAGGAGTAAGTCGAGGGCCACCCACAAGTGAGCTGCTGCATTGCAAGGCGCAACACAGCAGCTGCCACCTGTGGGTGGCCCTCAATGTACTCCCTGTGCCCCCCCTGCAGCCCAATCGCGGGCATATAGCAACCCCCCCGACTGGCCTGATCGCGGGCATAAGTTTAAATAAACCCCCACCCCCACCAGCCCGATCGCGGGCAAAGTGTAAATCAAACCCACCCCACCAGCCCCACAGCAGGCAAAAGTGTAAAATCAAACCCACCCCCACCAGCCCATCGCGGGCAAAAGTGTAAATCAAATCCACCCCCACCAGCCCGATCACGGGCAGCAAAGAGTCCAACCCCCAAGAACATATCCCTGGTGGTCCAGTGGACCTCGAAGCCCAATCTGGCTGCAAAGTGTTCACCCCAAGGACCACCTACCCTGGTGATCTAGTGCCCCCCACACACCCACGAAGCCCCCGCCCCTCCCCCGTCAGCGGCGGGCGACAGCATCCCACCCGCCTGCCGCCTGCCGCCCACCAACTGACTGCCCGGTAAATGCACCATTAGAGTGCAGAGCAAGAGCCAATGGGCATGCAGCCCCATCTCAAGCAGTCCAGATATGTGAATGAATTCATTCATTCACATATCTGGACTGCTTAAATCATTCACATATCTGGACTGCCTTATGCGGTATGGGCTGCACGCATTGGCTCTTGCTCTGCACCAATGGGCATGCAGCCCTACCGGGTAGTCGGGCGGCGGCAGGCAGGTGGGATGCTGCCGCCCGCTGGCTGACGGGTGGGGAGGGGTGGTGGGGCTTTTGTGGGTGAGGTGGGGGGGCCACTAGGTCACCAGGGTAGGTGGTTCTTGGGGTTGACCATTTTGCAGCCCGCACGGGCTTCGAGGTCCACTGGACCACCTGGGATATGTTCTGGGGTTGGGACTTTTGCTGCCCATGATCTGGGCTGGTGGGGTGGGTTTTATTTTACACTTTGCCCACGATCGGCTGGTGGGGGTGGGGTTTACTTATACTCATGCCCGTGATCGGGCTGGTGGGGGTGGGGTTTATTTATACTCATGCCCATGATCGGGCCAGTCGGGGGGAGGGGGGATTTTTACACTTATGCCCGCGATCGGGCTGCAGGGGGTGTCGTTCCCTGATGGCTGCTGCCTGGCAGGGTGCCAGGCACAAGTCCTCGGGGATTGGCACACCTGCATGCTAATGGAATGCAAATGGGGCCATAAATAGATGCAAATGGCCCCCCCCACGCCTTGCATGAATTATGGCCCCATTTGCATGTCACCTTTTGAATCTGGAAATTTGCGCATGGCGCAATGGCACTTGCGCCACCACATCTTGAATGCTCCACTCTGACCACTTGCGGTGGCACAAGTTCCACTGCGCCATGCACAGTGGCTGTGGCCGGGGGGTGATATTCAAAGGAGTTGCTCAATAGCGCAACTCCATTGAATATCACCCTGGCCACACCCCTGTGCAACTATTTTGTGCAGCACAAGGGCTTGCGCCACAGAATAGCGCAGTTTGAATATCCAGCCCTCTGTTTCTTGTGCCCTACAATAGCAAAATGAATATACAGGATCCTTTATCTTTTTAAACTTTGTTGTAAGAACGTTTGACTCATGAAATTCAACCCTAAATCTCACGTAAGTTTTCCTTTGTTTAGGATCTTCTAATACATCAAGATTACCGGTATATTTATACTTTTGTGTTAATATGTTATTACTGTAAAACATGGAGAATCATGAATTCCTTATTTTTTCTAGATCATCTTTATTATATTTTTAATAAGTAATTTCTTAATATACTGTTTGTATTGTACTGACTCTGTGACTTTTTTGAATGTCAGATCTAATAATGGTTTCATTCCTATAGACCATAATGTTTTTTTAACCTTTAATAACCATGGAGATTGCCAATAGCCTTTTACCTGCCACAGTTTTTTTCCTCTAGACATTTCCAAGCCAACCTATTCTCTTGTAAACAATTCAGTCTAATCCAGAAATTTACTAGCCGTAATTCTGCCAAGGCCTTCAAATTAGCCAAACCTGTTTTAGCCCTTACATACACAGCTGGAGTTTATGTTGGGAAACCCAGCATGGATCTCAGCAGACGTATTACTGGTTTTCTAAATGCATTATGTATTTATGATCCCACAATTCTACACCATATAGAATTTGAGAATAATATTTTGCATTAATAGCTTATAATAATGGTCTTACGGAATGCCCTCTAAATCTTGCTTTAAATCATTCAAGTGCTATGGATGTATTCATAACCTTATTTTGAATTGAGGTACAATGAGACTTCCAACAAAGGCCCAAATATGTATAATCATTTATAGTTTGTACAGTCTGTAATTTTATAAACCATTTCCCTAAATATTTTATACTTCCAAATATCCTAATATTTGACTTTGGCATATTTATTTTTAGACCCATTTCCTCAGCAAATGATTCCAATAAGTTTAATTTTCCCTGAAGACCCTTAGCCGTTAATGAAAACAATATCAGGTCATCTGCGTATGCCAGTCCTGGCAATAAATCTGAGCCAACTTTTGGTGAATTTGTGATAGAATTTCATAATATTCCAAGTAAAGGATCAATGTAAACTGAAAACAATGTGGGGGCAAGGATGCACCCCTACCTGACACCTAAGTAAGATGGGAATTATGTAGACACATTTCCAACCAAGTCTAATCATACTTGTGCCCATGTATTAGAGTATAATAACCTAACTGTGTTTATCATAACTGGCTGTATTCCAGATTTATACATCAAGTCCCAAAGCTTGCTTCTATTAATAGTATCAAAAGCAGTTGAACAATCGATGTATGCTGCATATAGTTTTTGGGACCTTAACTTTATATATTTTTCACATAGATGATGTAATATAAAGCAATTATCCATTGTCAAAAAAAGTTTGACAAAAGCCTGTTTGAAATAAAAACAATCCTCCTGCTGTATTAATATCAGTAATAATTTGACCTAAAAGTACTTGTGCAAAAATGTTCCCTATTATATCTAATAGGCTAATAACCCTATAGTTTTTTTGGATCCTGTCTATATCCATTTTTATAAATGGGTTCAATCATTGTCCCCTTCAGGATTCTGGGATGTAATTTTCCAGTACACACTTATTGAATAAAGAACACAGTATCTCTGTCCACTGATGCTCTCAACATTTAAATAGTTCCCCTGGCATGTCCGGCACTGGTGCCTTATTTGATTTTAATTTTCTTTTCGCATCCTTGACCTCTAACTCTGTAATTAGTTGAAAGTTTAGCTTAATCATTATTTTATCCATTTCTAACCGTGATCTGTGTCTCCATGGCTTCTGTTATCTGTTTCCATTGTACCACATAAAATTCCTTCTTTTTCCTTGCCATTAATTTTTATACTCTTTTCTTAAGATCTTTAGATGTTCCTTAACTTCAGGGGTACAGTTTTGTCTAAATATTCTCAATGCCTTCATTAGTTGTTTTTTCATAAGTTTTTACTCAGACAGAAAAGTGAACAGATGTTAAGGGCAAACAAGATAGAAACTACAAAACAAACACGACTTTCTGTATAACCGAGGACAGAGATTACCAGTCCTTATGAAGCAATCAGTTTCAACTGCAAAACACTAATGGAGGTGCTTTAAAAGATATATATGATTAAGAAATTATTACAAAGTGTTGGCATTTGGAGACTGGTTAGTGAGTCCAATTATTACCCAAACCTTTGAGTACTTACAATTCAAGTCAAACCTTGACATCTGTATGAGTAACTGTAGCATCTGTAGTGATTACCACTGAACAGTAGGGGGCTCTTGATGAGCTACGTAGTCTTTTTCCATCCCTACCTAACTCAGCATTGTACCCAGTATTGGAATCCCGCAAGACCCCCCCCCCCAATATACAATAATAGGGAGGTGTCCCAGCCTTTGAAGTCTGCTTTTTAAGAAAAGGAACAAGAAGGATAAAATTCACACGGGGTGGTAGGGAGGAAGCAGTGTGCTGAGGGAGCTGCCCTCAGGAAGAGAAACAAGGACTCTTACAATGGTGATTAACCTTGTATCTACTTTGAGAATGTCTCTTCCGTTAGGCTACACCTTTGGAACTATATCAGCAACAGCACTAGGACTGCATGGAAACATTTGCTAGCCAGGGGCCACCCATGACAACGTCATGTGTCAGTGTCTATATAAATGTGGGCAGCCCCATCTCTCCTCGGTTCCTTTCCTGCCGTTGATTATCCTCGTTGGACTGCTGTTGGAAACACCAACCAACCATTGCCATTTATTTTTCTTTAACATAAGTGTTGCATTGTTGTTTTCTGCATGCTGTCAAAATCCACAACCTTGTTTCGGTACTGTGAGTGCGGAATGAAAATCTTTAAAGAGCTAGTGTACTGCCTAAAACTAATATTAGTTTTTAAAAGCAGTCAGTGATTACCTTTTATATCTGAGGTACTTTTTTCTTTTCCCTATGGTTAATTAGAAGATTGTTCACTGATGTTAGTAGGTGTGATGTGTGGAACAAGCACTCTGCCTGACAGCTGGCATGTAGGGCTCTGTTCCTCCCATTACATATTCAGCATTCTGACCTCACTGACTGCGACATCACTGCTGCTTAGAAATAGCCATGTAGTAGCTGCCAGGTCAGTTACCTGTGATGTCCCTGTCAGTGAGATCACAATGCTGATGATGTAATAGGAGAAACAGAGATAGACATGTCAGCTACCAGGCTGAGAGCTGTTCCACACATCAAGTACAATACTGTCATTTAGAAAACTTTCTAATAAGAAAAAGTAAAAAGGAAAATACTTCAGACATGAAAAGTTATAACTGAATACTTCTTAAAATTTGTATAATGTTCCTTTCTATTTGGTTCCACTAGCTCTTTAAAGATGACACACACAAGGTGTCTGCTGCCTACCCCCCTCTCACAACATTAGAACCTGTGAGATCTGCCAGAGCTTTAACCAAGCTACTAGGTGACAGCGAAGGAAAGCGCTGGAAAATTTCTCCTTGAAAAATACTTTAGCAGTCATGGAGAAGGCACAAAACCAGAAATCTGCGTCGCCTGCCCTGTCAATCAAATCACATTTGGTAAAATCAAAGGACTATGAAAAGGATTGGTTGTCATCATCCCAACCCCCTTCATCTTCAGGCCATAAACACAAGCACAGGGATAAAGAGAAATCCTTTTCCTCTGCGAGATTCAGGTCACCTCTGAGACCTACAGGGGACAATACTTCGTCATCGACCACTCTGGCTTCAATGACGACATCCCCCCCCCGACCGTTGATGAGACACCAAGGTCAGGACTTGGCTCAGGCACTGCCGTATCTACTATGGATGGTACGTCACCATCGTCATTGGGCCTCGGCCCGTCATTGACCTCAGTGGTCTCGGCCCCTGACCAGGGCATCGTCAACACTCAAGAAGTACTGGAATCATTTTCAGAGATGACACAACCAACATATTTTACCAGGCTTACCCGTGCAGCCTGTGTTGCTGTCAATGGGTGTAACTGGCTGTCAGCCACCCTCGGTGCCATCTTCTACACTACAAATACTTTCTTCTCAGCCACTGCCGGCATTGCCAGTGTGTTCCTTGGTTTCTGCTGTCAACAGAGAGGTTGACAATAAGGTAGAATGTTATCCAGACCTCATTTTGGAGGAGAATTGTAAGGGAGAACAGTGTGTACCACATTCAGATTCTACTCTGTCTTCCTGTAGTGAGTATTCTGTGGTATACACTCCCAGATCTCCTCCAGAAGACCTTGTATTTCAGTCGATGATGCAGCAAATGCAAACTGCTATGTGCTTTGCAGTGGAGGAGGAGGACTCCGCCAAAAAAAAATCTGATGGAGGTTTGGAGGTACCTTGTACTCCATCCAGTATTATTCTGCCCATTTACTCTGCACTGCAGGATGCTACTTTTTCTGCATGGTACAAGCCTAATTCTAACATTCTAATCTTAACTGAAACTTGGCTGAATGGTAATGGGGGGTAATGGGTCTGAAGGGAGTACAAGGGGTGAGAATGGTGCAGAAATGGACACGAGTCCCTTTACACGAGAAAGGGTCCTGAAGGAACTGGAAGTAATAAGAGTTGACAAAGCAATGGGGCCAGATGGGGTGCACCCCAGGGTCCTTAAAGAACTAAGAGAGGTGGTGGCTGAACCTCTGGCTATCCTGTTCAGCCAATCACTGGAAACAGGGAGGTACCCAAAGACTGGAGGACAGCAGATGTAGTCCCTTATACAAAAGTGGGAACAAAGAGGAAGCAGGAACTACAGACCAGTCAGCCTCACCTCGGTAGTGGGAAAGATCATGGAAGCACTACTGAAGGAGAGATTGGTGGAACATCTGGTTGTCAATGGACTACAGGACCCAAGGCAGCATGGTTTCACCAGGGGGAGGTCATGTCAGACCAACCTCATTGAATTTTTTGACTGGGTGACTAGGGAGGTGGATCAGGGAGGGCAGTGGACATGGCCTATCTAGACTTCAGCAAGGCCTTTGACACTGTGCCACATAGAAGACTATTACACAAACTGGGGAATATGGGTGTGGGCAGGACAGTAGTGTGGTGGGTAGGTAACTGGCTGGGTGGCAGGACACAGAGGGTGGTGGTAAATGGCTGTCACTCCACAGAGGGAAGAGTGACCAGTGGGGTACCACAGGGATCAGTGCTGGGACCGGTCCTATTCAACATCTTCATCAGTGACATTGCACAGGATATAGAAGGCAGAATTTCACTGTTCGCTGATGACACAAAGCTCTGTAACAGAGTAGACACACCAGAGGTGTAGACAGAATGAGAAGGGACCTGCAGAAACTTGAAGAATGGTCAAGGGTTTGGCAGTTGAAATTCAATGCAAAGAAGTGCAAGATAATGCATATGGGGCACAAAACTCTGGCACAATATATCAGTTGGGGGTGAGGATATAGCATGCACCAAGCAGGAAAGGGATCTTGGGGTTGTCATCTCTGATGACCTCAAGGTAGGGAAACAGTGTGACAAGGCATCAGGTAAAGCAAATAGGATGCTGGGATGTATAGGCAGGGCATCACCAGCAGGAAAAGGGAGGTCATAATTCCGCTATACAAGACACTAGTGAGGCCCCACCTGGAGTACAGTGTACAGTTCTGGAGACCATACCTACGTAAGGACATAGACAGGGTAGAAGAAGGTTCAGAGGAGGGCAACAAAGATGGTGCATGGGTTGCATCACAAATCCTATGAAGACAGGTTGAAGGAACTGAACATGTACTCCCTGGAGGAGAGGAGGGAGAGAGGGATATGATAGAGACATACAAGTATCTTACAGGGAGGAACAGGGTGCAGGAAAACACTATTTTTAAGCGAAAAAGATGTTTCAGGACTAGAGGGCATGGGATGAAGTTGGAGGGAGGACGATTCAGAGGAAACATGAGAAAGAATTTCTTCACAGAACGGGTGGTGGACAAGTGGAACACCCTGCCAGAGGAGGTGGTGGGGGCTGAAACAATCACGGGATTTAAGAATGCATGGGATAGACATAAAGGAATTCTAGAGGTCAGGGGTAAGGGGAAATAGACTTCTAGGAAAACAAACTGAACTTACAAGCTCAAATGGGCAGACTAGGTGGGCCATAGGCCCTTATCTGCCGACACTGTCTATGTATCTATGTATGTATCTATGTATCTATGAATACTAAAATCTCTGATTCCTCTATTGCCATCCCAGGCTACTCCTTAGTCAGGCAGGATAGAGCAGATAGGGGAGGTGGAGTGGCCATGTATATCCAGTCCTCTCTCCAACACACTACCATTCTCTCATCTGCCTTATCCTCCACTTACAAAGCCCTGGTAGTAAATATTGCCCTGCCTTTCTCCTCCCATATCTTTATTGCTGGTATCTGCTGTCGCCCAGATATCAAGCCCTCTGAATCTATTGACCTCATCACCTCTATAGCTTCCATCTCACACAGAGGTGAGCTTTATTTATTAGATGATGTAAATCTAAACTGGCTATCATCAACCACTTCTAAGACACAATGTGATATCTCTGCTCTAAATCTCTTCCAACTCAACCAAGAGCCTACCCAACAAAAATCACAAAACCCCAAACCACTCACTGTTAGACTGGGCTCTCACCTCCCACCGTCACTGAGTCATCAAGTCCAGCGTCCTCTCAGATGCCCTCAACGATCACTACCCTATCTTTTTAGTCAGGAAGGTCCACAGATCTAAACGACCACATAAAATCCTGCAACTCCGCTCTTTCAGTTCCCTAGAGTGAAACCCTCTCCTCAATGATGTATCCAATTCTGATTGGTCCCCAATTGCATCCGCCACTTTCATCGACCAAGCCCTCACTTACTTCAAAGACAGATTTATAGCTACCTGGGACTTCCATGCCCCGTTCAAATGCACTAGAGTCCAAGGTATCCATCACCCCTGGATCACCCCTGAATTAATGACCTGCCTCAGGGAGTGCGACAAAGCGTGTAGGAAACACAAGGCCTCTTAGCTCCCATCAGCACTTACTAAGTATCACAGGCTAAGAAACACTTGTACTAAAGCAGTCAGACTTGCCAAGTCTGAATACTTGAAATCCTCTTTCCTCAATAGCATAAACTCTCCCTCCAAAGTTTGGAAAGCATTCCACTCACTGTTCTCCCCACATCCCACACCCACTTGCTTAGTATAAACATCACGGTGAGTCTGAACCTTGCATAGTGGTTCAGGAGTTGAACTTCTACTACACTTCCTGTGCCTCAACCCTTCTAAAATCCCTCTCCTCAAGCCTCTCCTCCACTCATTCTCCCTCTCCTACCCTCAACCCCCCTCGTGCCCACCCCTTTCTCATTCTGTTTCCATCTCCCTGGGGAGACACTAACAGCCCTCCTCTCTCTCTCTCTCTCTCTCTCTCTCTCTCAATCCTTCCAGCTCCTCTCTGGATGACCTTGACCCTAAACGTCTCTACCTCTCAGCCCCAGCTATTACCTACCCTCTCTCTAATTCTAAATCTCTCCTTTATGGCCTCCTCCATCCCTACACCCTGGAAACATAAGGTGATCCTCCCTTTCCCTAAGGGTAATAGGCCCTTGCTGGGCCCCCTCCCATAGATGCCCATTCAAAAGCACCCAATGCCACTGGAGCTGGTGGCTCGGCCCCCAACCAGATCAGTCTGACTTGACTCAGATTGCCTGAATACCACTGTTGCCTCCACAGGTGGTTGTAGGGGGCTGACTTTTCCTACAGCTCAAACAGTGAAAGAAGGTCATAACAGATGAGTGGGTCCTGTAGATAACTGTCAGGAAGCATGCTCTGGAGCATTTGGAGACCCCTCCAGAGCATTCTCCACCCCCTTCCAGTTATCCTCTGGGACATTTGTCCCTTCTGAAAGAAGACATGCAGGCATTAATACACAAACCTGCTAATGAACCAGTTCTTTCTTGTCATAGAAACAAAGGTTTCTATTCCAGCTACATCCTGGTTCCTAAATGGGCAGGAGTTCTGCGGCCTGTTCTGGATCTGAAAGGCCTCAACTTCTGCATAGAATACAAGATGTTTTGCATGATCTCCCTGCAATCTCTGATTTCCTTGTTACAAACAGGGAATTGGCTTTGCGCAAGCTGCATTGGCTGCTGGTGCGTTGGCGCATCACCCTCAAGATAGGTATTTTGTCCTATAAGGCCCTACACAGTTTGGGTCCAAGCTATCTGAAGGAGCTCCTGCATCCCTGCACCCCATCTCAGTCTCTGGTGCCCTCCTGGAGATCCCCAGAGCAAGGCTGAAGAGCTCTGGGGACCAGGCATTTGAGGTTGCTGCTTCAACTCTTTGGAACTCTTTGCCCATCCATCTCCAGGAGGCACCGTCACTGGAAATATTTAAACATGAACTAACATATTTAGTCAAGCTTTTCCTGGCTTTGCGGTAGATGTTTTAACTGCTTAGATGGAGAATTATTTTACTTGTTTAGACTTTGATTTTATTCTTATTTCTTGTATTATTTTTAGTTTTACTGTTTTTTGTCATTTTTCTATGCTTGTATTTTAACTGTTTTGTAAGGCCACCCTGGGTCTTTGGGAAGGGCGCCTTAAATAAAATCTGCTACTACTGCTACTACTGCATATGAAGCATGTATACCTTCATATCAAGATCAGAGAAGTTCACAGACAGTATCTTTGCTTTATGCTGGAAGGGGAGCATTACCAGTTCAAAGTATTGCCCTTTGACTTGTCTTCAGTGCCATGGGTCTTTACCAAATGTGTGGCAGTTGCGACAACAGCCCTTCACGCAGAAGGCCTGTATGTATTCCTGTATCTGGATGGGGGGGTATTGAAAGCCAGCTCCAGGACACATCTGCTACATGCCCTGTCTCTGACACGGCAGTTGTTTGATGACTTAGGAGTAACAGTGAATATACCAAAGTTTGTTCTGACTCTTTGCCAGAGATGGCAATACATAGGAATAGTCTTGGATACACAAAAGGACTGCTTTCCTATCCCTGAACAAGGTGGAAAACCTGATTGCTCAAGCAAGATTGTTATACAACAGTTCTCACGTCCCATCCAGAACACTATTATATCTTCTGGGACTCAAGACAGCAGCCACTGTCACTATGCCATTGGCCCGCATACACGTTAGGATCCCTCGGTGGACATTAAAGGTCTGATGTGATCAGCTGACAGATGAATTGGACCAAACGGTACTCATTCCTATCCCTTGTGCATGGAAGCAATGAGAGTGTGGTACTGGGCAGTGTCACATGGCCTAGACCCGTCAGCCATGCATCTCCCAGGTGTCCAAAACACTTTGGCAGACAAGCTAAGCAGGTCACAGTCCAAGATGCATGAATGGGAACTACTGACCTCAGTGGTAGACAACCTCTTCGCAAGATGGGGTCATCCAGAGCTGGACCTTTTTGCGTCCCCATGCAATGCAAAACTGATGCATTTCTGCATGCTTGTGCCAGGGCCTGGAGTTTTCTGGCAAGATGCATTGTCCCTCTCTTGGAAATTCCTGTATGCATTTCCTCCAGTTCCACCAATACAAAGGGCATTCTTCAAAGTGAAGATGGAGGGTGCCACCCTCATCCTCATTGCTCCCTTATGACCTCATCAGATATGGTTTCCACTTCTGCAAGAGCTGGCAGTGGAGTCCCTGATTGCTCTACCTGTGCAGGAGTCTGTTGTCACAGGACAAAAAATCTCTGGTCCATCCAGACCTGAAGTCCCTGCATGCATGACTCCTGAAGACATAGCCATGGCACAATTTGATGTATCATCTAAGGTTGCTGATGTGCTGGTTGCAGCTGGAAAGCCTTCCACCACAGATACATATTCACCGAAATGGATGTAATACACTTTGTGAGCTGCTTCCAGGCATTTGGACCCGTTCACTTGTCCCATAAATGCGGTGTTGTAATACATGCTGTCACTGTCACACTCTGGTCTACAGTATTCCTCACTTAAGGTGCATTTGTCCATTGTATCAGCTTTCCATACCCCTATTGATGGGCATAGGATTGCCCAGTTGGGGGTCTCCCCTACTATTCTGTGAGGTATTTTGCATATAAAACCTCCTAATCCATAATCTGCTCCCACCTTGGGACCTGAATTATGCCCTAGAATACTGACATCGTCTCCATTTTGAGCCAGCTGTAAGTTTTGGCTTACACTTCCTGTCATGGAAAGCATTATTTTTAGTTGCAATCACTTCTGCTCACAGGATTTCAGAGCTGTACGTACTCATGTGTGAACCTCCTTATTTGATTTTTCACAAAGACAGGGGTTCTTTGCATGCAAACCCTAAGTTTTTACCAAAGGTGGCATCTGAATTTACATTAAATCAAACAATACACTTTCCTGTTTACTACCCTTAGCATGCCAATCAGGGAGAGGCATTGCTCCATACTTCGGATGTGCATAGGATACTAAAATACTATGTGAATCACACCAAGGACTACAGAAAGCCCTCTCAGCTTTTTATTTTATTTGCCCCTGGGAAAGAGAGCTGTCTTGAATCAGAGTGTACCAGCTTCCCAGTGGCTTTTGGGACTGCTTCAGGCTCATTCCATAGGTGTGGCCTGATGGAAGAACTATCCTCGAAGAAGATAGAATAGTTACGTACTTACCATAACAGTAGATCTTTGAGAGAATCTTTTCCATTAGGCCATGCCACCACCTCCCTCCATCTTCATTATGTTATCTAGTAAGGGTGACATCCCATATTTCTGCCTTATCCTAATCCCTGGCTGTTATGTCCAGCACCATTTATTACCTAATATGCTTAATGCTGGTTTAATCTCCTTGTTCTACATAAGAGAAGGAATCAAAGCAACAGAACTAAAGGGTGAAAAGGGAGGGGAGGAGGCACTGTAAGTCACCCTGGAGACAGGAAATGGCACCACAATCCACATAGGGGTTGTTTACAGACCCCCATCTCGGGGAAGGCAATGGACAAGAAAATGATAGAAAGAATCCTTAGAATGGCAGAAAAAGGAAAGATATTGTTGATGGGGGACCTGAATATGTCAGATATTAATTGGAGCACCTTTATTGCAGCCACATCCATGAGCAGGTTCATTCTTGATGCCCTTCAGGGGGCATGCCTCAGACAGCTAGAGTTAGAACCCACTCAGGAGGGAGCAATCTTAGACCTGGTACTCTCAAACGGGGATGGAGAGAGGATCTCAGATTTAGAAGTGGGTAGCCATCTAAGAACAAGCGACCACCAAATAGTGTAGTTCACAATAAACACAGCTGTAGAGTCAAGCCTTACAAATGCAAGAGTGTTGGACTTTAGAAGGGCTGACTTTGGCAAAATGAGAGGGTGCCTCAGAAAAGCACTAGCAAACAGGCAAGAAGGAGGGGTGGAGGAACAATGGGGAAAAATCAAAACTGCCATCACAGAGGCAACAAGCTTTTCTGTAAAGCAAATCAACAAAACAAAGGAAAAAGCCACTATAATTCTCAAAAGAGGTGGCAGGGAAGCTTAAGGAGAAAAGGATAGCATTCAGGAATCATAAGGAAACACAGAAGGATCAGGACAGAGAACTATATCAGTTAAAGCAGAAGGAGGCAGGGAAGGCAGACAGAATAGCAAAGGCCCAAACTGCGGAAAAGATAGCCAACTCTATTGAGAAGGGGGATGAAACCTTTTATAGGTACATTAGGGAGTGAAGAAAGACCAAGGGAGGGATACTGAGGCTTAATAAAGGGAAGGGAATGTAGGCAGAGTTTGACAGTGAAAAAGCAGAGATACTGAACAAATACTTCTGCTCAGTATTCACAAAGGAAGAGGAGGAGAGGGAGGTACCTAAACCAAACAATAGAAACACTCTGGATAGGGGTTCAATACCACTCCATTCACAGAAGAACGGGTTCTCAAAGAACTCTTAAAACTGAAGGTAGGGGGTGCGCTGTTGAGCAGCTGAGAGGAAGCAGCAAACTCCTGAGGCTCTCAGAGAAGAATTTTAAAAACTATTAAAACTCAAACCTATTCTTTTCTAAAATACCAGAAACTGCTCTAGAGTGCTTGGATTACCTGTAATCGACAAGATGGGCAAAACTAAAGGGGCTGAGGCGCCAGCTGGCAACTTTTTTGCTCCTAAAACACAGAACAAGGAGGAGAGGCCTGATCAGCGTGGAGAAGCAGGGGACTTGACTGATAAGATACCGGAGGAGGCTTCACTAGCTTCCATATTTTCCATGCTCCATCAGCTCATGAAAACGGCGCAGGACTTAGACAAAAAGTTTGATACTCTCACTCCGAGAGTCTCTACTCTGGAAACTAAAATGGAGCAATGTGAAGCTGTTGTTCAACGATCTGAATTTTCCATCCTTAAATCGACAGATGCCACTAGTAAATTAATAAAAGAGAACTCGCACCTTTGTCAAAGGCTGGAGACAGTACAGTACCAGGCAAGAGAGCATAATTTATGAGTTATCGGACTGTCAGAAAATGCTGAAGGGGAGGACAGCCTGATCTTTGCCAGAATGCTTTTGCTGGCCATACTGAGGCTTGATGAAGATGAACCTACTCTATCATTGGAAAAGGCTTACAGAATTACCCCTAGAAGAGCTGCAGCAGATTCATCGACTCCAAGAACCTTCCTAATAGTGTGCACAGGAACTGGGGACAGAGATCGGGCTTTTGCAATTGCCCGGCACCATAGGGTCCTGAAATATGGTGAAGACGAAGTCATGCTGTTTCCGGACCTCTCGTTCAGCACCCGCCAACGTCGCAAGGCCTTCGATGGGCTGAGGAGCCAGCTGCGTCAACTTAAAATGCAGCACCAGCTACTTCTCCCAGCTAAACTTCAGTTAACGTGGAATGGGCAACAGTATTTATTCAGTGAACCACAGGACGCTGGCAAGATGGTCCAGAAAATTGAATTGGAGCTGGAGGGGGTAGAAGAAGAAGGAACCTCATCTGATGGCGACTGATCATCTGGGGTACCCGGGTAACGTAGACTCATGCTGTGGGAACTGGGTCTGTGGTAGTTAATGGCCCATTTCTGGAACTGAGTGCATCGTGTATAGACTGTTTATTTTGGACTGTAATCCGGATCCCACTTTGTGATAAATGCAACTGTTAAGCTAATTTTGATTAGTTTTACTATTTAACATAACTCCACTGGTCTTCACTCCTCTGGGGAAAATATATGTGGGGCCATTATTACAGCGGGTTAAGTTCAGTTCCACTTGCATTTGTAATACATCATAAGAAAATAAGGGAGTTGTTATATCTAGTTCTAGTTCTTCTATTGCTGTTCTTTTCATGTTGGGAGTAAAAAGGGCCACTTGAGGGTTAAAACAAATATTCTCCTTAACTCCTGTTCAGTGCTGCTGGTGCTTTATAATGACTCGGGATCTGTCTGGTAAAGGGGAAATGATAATTTAATTTATCTGGGAGTTTTGGGTGTAAGATTGGAATATATAAATAAGTAGATTGAATTGGGGGAATCAGTAAGACTTTATAGTCGCTTTGGTAATAGGGAAAATCTATTTGCTCAATTTGTTAAGATTCCCTGTTGGTCTTCCTAGCTGCATGCGATGGGTGAAATTATTCAGTATATGTTTTTATTTTGGAATTCTCCCCATGTTGTACTGCAAAAGGGGGTGTCATACACAAGATCTTTATAAGAATATATTGTCTGTACTGTAAACTTCTATGCCATCTTCCTATGTACAATTTTGCTTTGTAAGTTTTACTTGCAAAATCAATAAATAATACAAAAAAAAAAACTGAAGGTGGACAAAGCAATGGGGCCTGATGGGATTCACCCCAGAATTCTAAAAGAACTAAGGGTAGAACTAGTGACACCACTGACTACCGTCTTTAACAAATCTTGGGAGGATAGGGTGGTACCTGAGGACTGGAGGAGGGTGCATGTGATTTCCCTTCACAAAAGTGGGAGCTGGGCAGAGACAGGAAACTACAGACCAGTTAGTTTGATCTCAGTGGTAGGGAAAATGATGGAATCACTTCTGAAGGAAAGAATTGTTGAGTACCTAGAGGCCAGCAGGGCACAGCACCCAAGGCAGCATGGATTTACAGTGGGAAGGCCATGTCAGATGAATCTAATAGATTTCTTTGACTGGGTGACCAAAGTAGTAGACCAGGGAGGGGCTGTGGACATGGCCTACCTAGACTTTAGCAAGGCATTTGACACAGTCCCACACAAAAGATTAATATACAAGTTAGCCAGCCATGGAGTGAGTCCCAAGGTGGTAGCCTGGGTAAAAAACTGGCTGGATAACAGGACACAGAGGGTAATAGCAAATGGAGTCCATGCTGAAGAACGGGGGGTTACTAGCGAGGTACCACAGGGTTCAGTACTGGGACCAGTCCTCTTTAATGTCTTTATAAGTGACATTGCAGAGGGACTGGAAGGAAAAGTATGTCTCTTTGCAGACAACACAAAGATCTGCAACAGGGTTGATACACAAGTTAGTGTGGAAAGGATGAGAAGGGACTTGGCAAGGCTGGAGGAATGGTCAAATGTATGGCAGCTTAGATTCAGTGCAAAGAAGTGCAAAGTAATGCACCTGGGAAACAAAAACCCAGGGGAAGAGTACACAATGGGGGGGGTGAGGTACTAACAACAACAAAAATGGAAAGGGACCTGGGGTACTTATATTACATTACCTAAAGGTGGGCAAGCAATGTGAGAAGGCAGTAAGGAGGGCTGGGGAGATATTGGGATATATAGGGAGAGGCATCACCAGTAGAAAACAGGAAGTTGTTATCCCTCTGTACAGACAGTCAGTGAGACCCATCTGGAGTACTGCATGCAGTTCTGGAGACCCCATTTCTGCAAGGACATTGACAGGATGGAGGCTGTCCAGAGGACGGCAACCAAAATGGTGCAGGATCTGCACCGGAAGACATATGAAGAGAGACTAAAGGAGCTTAATATGTAGTCCCTCCAGGAAAGGGGGACATGATAGAAACCTTCAAGTACCTCAAGGGAATCAACAAGGTCCAAGAGGGTAGCATCTTTCAGAAGAAGAGATGTGCAAGAACAAGGGGGCACAATTTGAAGATAGAAGGAGGACGGCTCAGATGTAATGTGAGGAAGTATTTTTTCATGGAGAGGGCTGTGGATGCATGGAACGGCCTTCCTGAGGAGGTCATGGAGTCAAAAATAGTGGAGGAATTCAAGAATGCATGGGACAGACACAAGGCAATTCTAGTGGGGGGTAGGAGGAAGTAGGCTGTTAGTTAACTAGGATCTGCAGCTTATTCATTAGGTAGGGAAATGGGCAGACTAGGTGGGTCAAGTGGTCCTTATCTGCCATCAAATTCTATGTTTATATGTTCCCCAGAAATGTAGGTCCTCTGAGTCTAATCTCCAGTGGGGAACTAAGGAGAGATGGGGCCGCCCACTATTATACAGATGCTGATGCATGACGTTGTCATGGACGTCCCCCAGTTAGCAAAATAATCCGTGTGGTCCTAGCACTGATGTGGGCATAGTTCCAAAGAAGTGGCCTAATGGAAGAGATTCTCTCGAAGCTCTATTGTTACAGTAAGTAGACAGACGGAGGATGCCATCAGGAGCAGAGGAGCGGTGTTCCAGATGTAAAAGTTAAGTACTGCAAGGTTTTTGTTTGTGCAGGGGCTGAGTCCCATATTGTAAAATTAAAATACACTGTTAAATGTAATTGTATGCTACAGGCATGGAGGTTAAGGACTGCTGGGAGGAGGGGGGAAGCACCAGAGTACGGGCTGAGGGTGAGAGATCAGCGACCATTGCCTGGCACAATTGGAGGTCTCACCAGATCTCATAACTACAGCCAGCTAATAGGGTTGGCTGTAGTTTTGAAAGGGCTTAAAGCAGGCCCGCTGGAGTCCACAACAGATGAAGGATGCCATCAGAATGGAGGAGTGGAGTTTCGGATTTAAAAGTTAAGGTATCACATTATAGGAGTAACCCAAACTGAGCGACTAGAAATATAGCAACTCATTTTGGGCACTTTTATGGTGGGCTACCCTGCAGAATAGCGAGGATGTGGGGCAGTGAATATGGGGAAGGGCGAACAGAAAGGGGGAATAGCAAGGGGAACTAGAGGGACAGGGAATGGGTTTTCAGGGACTGGAGTATCTGCTGCTGCTGAGCTAGCCATGTGGCATGGTGGTGTGGGAGGCTAGCCCTGGCAGAGCAGGCACTGGGTTCAGGACCAGGTGTGGGTTGCATTTTGCTGCAGCTGCGAGCTGCAGCACTTAATGTTTTCCTAGATCTGGATTTTGCTCCCTTCCCCGACATGCACCCCCCCCCCAGAGTTGAGAATCCTAATTCAGGGGGTGCGAGGGACAAAGCACTTTTTGTAAATCCAGAATTTGGGTTGCCTTAAAGTATGTATTGCCGATTTGCTTTTTGGCAATATACACGCACCATAATGGCAATCGCTGTTTTGCATTCGCTATTATGACATGGAACCAAAGTTAAGTATTGCAGGGTGTTTGTGCAGGGGCTGAGTCCTGTATTGCTAAATTGAAACACACTGCTAAATGTAATTGTGTGCTGCAGGCACGGGGGTTAAGGACTGCTGCGAGGAGTGGGGAAGCACCAGAGGGCAAGCTGAGGGCAGGAGATTGGCGGGCATTGCCCAGTGCCATTGGAGGTCCCACTGGACCTTGTGACTACAGCCAGTCAGTAGGGTGGCTATAGTTTTGAAAGGGCTTAAAGAGCAGGCCCACTGTGTTGTGGGTGTTCCCAAGTCCAGGAAAGATGCAGTTGGAGCTGATCAAGGAATGTAAACAAACCTGTGTTTGTGTGGTAACACTAGTATGGTGGGCAGTCTGTTTTTCAATTTTTTAAAGAAAAAAAGAGTCAGAATCAAACTATCAACTACATCAGCAATCTTTACAGAATGTTGACAATCATAAAAAGTGTTTTTTAAACTAGGGACACTTTGAGACCCAAGGGGGTTGACAGGGCCCCTTTAAAGAGCAGGCCCACTGGAGTCCACAACAGATGGAGGATGCCATCAGGAACAGAGGAGCAGCATTCGGGATCTAAAAGCACCAGAAGGTGGGCTGAGGGTGGAAGATCGGTGGCTATTGCCTGGCACCATTGGCGGTCACACCGGATATCATGACTACAGCCAGCCAATAGGGCAGCTGTAGCCCCTATATATTAGCCAGAGGTCCAAATGACCCCTTGCATGAGCGACCACAAAGCACGAGTGCCACGAAGCGGGAGTGTGGTGGTGACTGAATGATGTGCAATAGAAAATCAGAAAAAAGCAAAAAATAATAAGATCTATATATAACATTGTCTATAGCAATAAATATCTACATAACAGTATATATATTCGAAAAGCAAATAAATTGGTGACCAGTCACGGATAACAGAAAATAAGCACAACATTGTCAAAAGGTGTGTGAATATTTAGTCTATATTCATTATAAAAACCTGTAAAGAGCAAAAAGGAAAAGGAGGGGTAGGGGTAGGAAGAAAGAGGGTGGGACAGGGGACAGAGAGGGGAAGTTGCAGAATAAGGGGTGCTAGCTGCACATTCGAGCAGACTTGATAGACCTCTAGGCCTTTATTTGCTGGCAAATTTCATATGTTCGTAGTAGAAATAGATATAAATGCAAAGGTGGGAGTGTGGGTGAGCTAATCCATGTGTTTCAACACTGTGCCACATGGAATACAGGACATTTTTATAATGAGTATAGACTAAATATTCACACACCTTTTGACAATGTTGTGCTTATTTGCTCTTATCTGTAACTTTCCTCTGATTTATTTGCTTTCGGAACTGTATATCATTCAGTCATCGTTTTGTTTTCTTGTTATTTTTAAAACTAGAATATGTTACCTAGTCATAGTACCTTTGCTAATATCAAGCATTAAATTTACCAAGTGACTTATCAAGTGACATGATGTCTCGAAGGGTTCTGGGGTTTAAAAGCCAGTCAGTAACTACTAGAGCCCGCCCCCTAAGGAAGACCTAGTAGTCGAAGCACAGGGGCATCTGGTTTGGATTTTGCCTGACCTACAAAGCTGTTTTCACTTTGCCATTTTGTGGAATAAAAGATATACGTTTGCAGTATCTTGGCGTTTGTCTTGATCTTTGGAGTGCAGCACTTTGAACTGTAGTAGAAACTTTGCAGAAGGGGGGGCTACAGCAGAACCAGGGTCAGCTTACATTTGAATAGGGTGACAAGGAAGGGGGTTTGGGGGGTACAAAGCAAGAGGGAAAGCAGCTGATCCTCATCTCAGGTCATGCTATATTTGTGATAAAGAATCAGGGCAGGAGGGGTAATAGACAAAAGGGGACTTGGGGTAAACTGTAAACAGCACTGAGTGAGCCATGGCTGAGATACATATCTGAGGCTGGGATAGGCTAAGAATAGAGAATGTGGGGGAATAGGAGCTGGTACAGTAAGCAGGATAGCTGGGAAGGGTGGAGATGGAGATATACGAGTTTGTACAGGAGCCAGGATAGTGAAAGGAGGATGGTAAGCCGTAATGGATGTGGGGCCGCAGTCTTTATGAGGTCTACAGAGTTAAATTCTGGAAGCTCTGAAAGAGTTCCAAAATGAGCTTTGAGGAACTCGCCACAAAGCAACATCAGCTTTTGAAATGTTGATGGGAGGGGGTGGAAGCAAACTCTGAGGAAAATTGAGGTGGTTGTGTTATTGGAACAGTTCTTTTGGGCATGCCTAGCGGAGCTGAAAACCTGACTAGAGGGCCGGGATCCTAAAACAGCACAGCAAGCTGCTGAGCTCTTGGATCACTATGCCAGGAGTAGGTCTGCTCTGAAAGGAAGTGGGGGAGCAGGGGCAAAAGGGAAAAGTGCCCCTTCAGGGTGGCTAAAACCCTTACTGCCTCTGCAGAAAGGGGGAAGCCCCCAGTTACCAAAAAGGGATGTCTTGGATCAAAAAACTGATGAATGTTGGTCATAAGCAGCCAGGGCATCTTCCTAGACAGTGGCCTAACATGGCACAGAGTGGAACAAGCATTTGTCAATGCTGAATGTTTGCTTGCTGGTATTGGCATTGGTAGTGCAGGAGTTAGAGAGATACATAATAGGAATGGCAGTGAAGTATTGAAGTAATGCCAACCCCCACCCTCATCCTGCAGAGACTTACAGGCATTGGAGGTGTGCCTTTGGGTTGTCGGTCATTACACTCATGCCATTCCACCTCACTCCACCCTGCAAACACCAACAGGTGTTGCGGTGTGCCTTGGGGTCTTTGACCCTTACGTTCACCCCATTCCATAAGGAAATAAGCTGAGATAGAAACTTAGAAGTTGACAGCAGAACAAGACCACTAGGTCCATCAAGTCTGCCCATTTGTTTTAGACCTATTTTGACACACTAGTTGCCCTTTGTAGTCAGGGCTCCCTTGTGTCTATCCCAAGCATTTTTGAATCACCCCACAGCGTTGACCCCACAACCTCTTGGGGCAGGCTGTTCCAGGTATCCACCACTCTTTCTGCGAAGAAAAACTTCCTGGTGTTGGTAGAGAACCTCCCTCCTTGCAGCCTGAGGTCATGTCCCCTGGTCCTGGAGCCCTTCTTGAATTGAAAAAGTTCCTGTGCTTTGACCTTGTTAATGCCTTTTATGTTCTTGAATGTTTCAGTCATGTCCCCTCTCTCTCTTCTCTGCTCCAGGAAGTACATATTCAGTTCCCTAAGTCTTTCCTCATAGGACATGTACTGCAGACCCTGAATCATTTTTGTTACCTTTCTCTGTACTGTTTCTACCTGGTCAATGTCCTACCTGAGGTGAGGCCTCCAGAATTGGACTCTGTATTCCAGGTGAGGCTTGACCAGCGATCTATACAGTGCTAGTACCACCTCTCTCCTCCTGCTTGTGATTCCCCTCCTGATGCAGCCCAGCACTCTGTTGGCCTTGTTTGTTTGTTTAATTTATTTATACTGGTAAGACCATGGGCCAAAGACCCGTTTTCATGGTCGTCCAGTTTCACATAAACATACAATTAAACAAATACACAAAAATACAAAGATACAGAAGTACTATTCACAATAAATCTCAGAACACCAATAATATACATTACAAGAGTATCAGGCAAAACATTTGCATTCATTTTCTAGAAATAGATAATTCCTAAGTCTCTTCCTAAAATACATTAATGATCCTATCAGGTTATCTAGAATGGGTGACAGATGATTAAAAAAACAAGGAAGAACATACAGTAGAGTGTTTTGGCCCTTAGAGGTCTTCATCCTGGGTATTTCAAAGTGAGTGGAATCAGCAGACCTTATGCAAACAGAACTAATATGTCTCTTAAAGAGAATATCAGCAACCCCAGGAGCCCCGTTTAAAATTATTTTCTTTGCCAACGTGCTTAGTTGGAATTTAAAGCGCAGGTCTAATGGCAAAAAGCCTGCATCCCTCAATAGTAGACAGTGATGTTTCCTAGCTGGAAGTTGTGTGGAAAATCTAGAAATCTGATTCAAAAGAATTTTAACTTTATTTGCTAATCCATCCCCTGTGGCATAATAAATCATGAGACCATAATCAATAGTAGGAATAAGGAAGTTATGAGCAAGTATTCTTCTTGTGGATGGTGCTAAGAAAGGTTCAATCTCTGATGAGTTGCTTTAATCAAACTAGAGATGTGTGGTTCAAATGCCATGCCCTCATCTATTAAGAGTCCCAAATATTTAAATTTTTGAACTTGCTCAATAATATTTCCCTGCACTGTATGTAATAATAACTCAATATCTGTCCCTATTCGTTTTCTTACTTTTTGAAAAATCGTAGACTTAGTTTTCTTTTCATTCAGAACAAGTCTGTGTTCCATAAACCAATTGTGAGCTGTCTGAAAATCAACTGTCAGATCTTTACGAACTGTGTTAATGTTTGAACCGCTCGTTAGGATCACCGCGTCATCTGTGTAAAGTAATATCTGAGAATTAGTGCATACAGAGGGAAAAGTCATTAAAAATAAACTAAACAAAAGGAGACCCAAAATCAACCCTTGTGGAACACGCAATGAGATAAGATTGCATTGTGAGAAATGACCATCAATCTTTGTTACCTGTGTACATTGATTTAAAGAACTCCCGAACCATTCTACCACCTCACCAGACATACCTAGATCAAAGAGGGATGATAGTAGAAGGCCGTGATCCACCAAGTCAAATGCCTTGGTGAGGTCCACAAACACTGCCCCAGTATATTGGCCATCGTCCATGGCCAACTGGACAGCACTCATGAACCCCACCAAAGCCATGACGGTGCTATGACCTGGCCTAAATCCATGTTGAGCAGGTGTGAGGACATTGTACTTTAGAAGATACTCAATCATTTGATCAGAAATTATTCTCTCTAAAGCCTTTGAGAGAGGTGCTAATAGAGAAATAGGCTGATAGTTTTGAACTTTCGTTGGATCACCAGCCTTGAATATTGGTACAACAACAGAATCCTTCCATACTGTAGGGAAAACAGAATTGCAAAGTGATAAATTAAATATATGAGATAATGGATAGCAGAGTAGATCCGTGGTGATCCTCACAACACAATAATCAATCCCATCCCTCCAAACCGAGGGATGTGGGTCCATTTCTAACAGATCTCTCTTGACCTCCTCCGGAGAGGTAGATCTAAAATGATATCTTGGATACTGTAATTCAACAACATTATTCCTATTCCATGGATTACCAACACCAGATGGAATATATTTAGATAAATCAGTAAAAAGTGTTGTTAAATTCCTGAGCTACAGACTGAGGATTGGTTATAATCTCATTGGAATTATCTAAGCACAAAATGCTAGAAGAGCACTTCTTGCCCAAAAGTTCATTTATCAATTTCCATGTATTGGATATATTCTTGCCCTTAAAGTCCCTTTGTCTTTCCAAAAAATAGTTTCTTTTTAAATTACGAACTAACATTTTACATTTATTTCTAATAGCCCTATATGCCACAAGGGAGGCATGGCTAGGAATTTTCCTATAAATTTTCCACAAAACATCTCGATCTCTCAATAGTTTCAATAGCTCAGGTGTTACCCACTTATGTTTATTTCCTCTAATCCTTAGTTTCCTAAGAGGGACAAACTTATTACAAATGTTGTTGAATAGAGAGCAGAAGATGGACAATGCTTCATCAGCCTTGGAAATCTGCTCTATTCCTGTCCGATCTATAGATGCCACAGCTGTTCTGAATTTTTCAGTGTCTATTTTATTTATACAATGCAAGGATATACATGCAGGAGGAACCTTCTTTCTTTTTGCTGTCCAACAACAATATACAGGACTGTGGTCACTAACACTGTCCAAAAGGACCCCTGATTGAGCAGTTTTGTTAATGTCAGAGACCAATAGCCAATCCAAAAGAGAGGTAAATCCAGATCTATAGTGAGTTCTAGTAGGGGCATCAATTAACTGTGTCAACCTATTATTAGTAACCAGTTCTTTAAATTTCAGCGAATCCTTTCCTAACCAATTCATGTTCAAATCTCCTAGGATTATTAATTATTTTTTGGGAGTATCCCTCTTAAGGTCTCAATCAAACTTAATCCCTCCTCCTGGTGTCCTGGGGGTGCATAGATCACAACAAGTGTCAATAATTTATGCTCACCCAGGACAACAGATAGTGAAAGATAGTCACAGGTAGGGAATTCAGCAACAGGGACATTTAAGGTAACATTAAGATAATCCTTAATATAAAATAAACAACCACCTCCCCTTTTAATCTTTCTGTCAACTCTGAAGATATTATAACCTTCTAAGTGAATTGTTTTATCCGAAACCTTATTCATAAGCCAGGTTTCTGTTAATGGTACAATATCAAATTGATACTGTACCGACCAGGCAGTAAAATCATCCAATTTTGCCAACAGACTCTGCACATTCAAATGAGCAATATTAATAGTATTTTTAGGAAAGGAGCCAGTAGGCAAAGAATCATTAACGGGGCCTGGATTAGGATGGACAGAACCAGACATCAATAATAACAAAAGTATTATGTTTCTTTTCAAAAATACTGAGAAAAACCTCTGTCTCCCGAGGCTTTTCTCAACATTTATGTAAGAGCTCTTAGATATAGAAAAAATACCAAATAAAGTCTGTTGAAAGGTCAAAAGTTTCAAACATTTTTGTATGCTGCCTTCTCACACTGCTTACTAACCTTCAAGTCATCTGAGATTATGATTCCCAGATCTCGTTCCTGGTTTGAGGCTGCCAGTCTTTCGCCTCCTAGATAATACTCCTTTCTTGGATTTTTCTTTCCTATGTGCATGACCTTGCACTTTTTGGCATTAAATCTCAACTGCCACACTCCAGACCATTCTTCTAGTTTCTTGAGGTCAGCTTCCATCTTGCTCACTCCTTTTGAGGTGCCCTGTTATATATCTTTTATGCAGTATAGGAGAACGGGGTGAACTTTAGAGCCAAAGACCCCAAAGCACACCTCATGCCTGTCACTGGCTGCAGGGTGGGGGTGGAATGGTGTGAGCATTATGGCTGACGACCCCAAGTCACACCCCCGACGCCTGTCAGCCTGTACAGGGTGGGCGTTACGGTTGGAAACCTTAATGCCCTGGGCATTTGTTGGTATTTTCACTCCAAGTTTTCAACATGGGCTTTTTGGGACCCCACCTCATAACAGTGGCACTATCATTTTGTTACTCAATCTCGAAAGGTGATTTCACACAGCGACATTCGGCACCACAGATGCGAATACACATTTGGGCAGGATGTGAAAAATGACAGCTGTGCTGTTCATGAGGAGGTGTGACAAAATGGCAATGTTGGAAATCTGGAGTGAAAATATGAAATATTGGCGAAGTTCCGAGCGTGCATAGAAACTGCACAACACACACTCATAACGCAGTCATTTTTTGGAATGTTTTTACCAGATGTTCAACATGGCCTTTTTGGGACCTCCCCTCATGAACAGTGGCACTGTGATTTCGTTAATATGTCCCAAAAGTTGATTTCACATGGCAAGAGCACCATTTTGCACCACAGGTGCAAAAACACATTTTGGGCAGGATGCAAAAAAATGATAGCTGTACTGTTCATAAGGGGCTGTGGAAAAATGGCAATGTTAGAAATTTGGAGTGAAAATATTAAAAATTGATGAAGTTAGGAGCGTGTGTAGAAACTACGCAATGCACGCTCGTAATGTAATCATTTTTTTGATTTTTTCACCAGATGTGCAGCATGAGCTTTTTGGGACCCCACCTCATGAACAATGGTACTGTCATTTCATTAATCAGTCCTGAAAGGTGATTCTGTGCAGTGACCGCAAAATCACCTTTTGGGACTGAGAAACTAAATGTCAGTGCCAGTGTTCATGAGGTGGGGTCTGAAAAACTCCATGTTGAACATTTGGGACCAAAACTCCAAAACTTGGCTGAGATATTAACCTAAGCTGAAACCCCCCATTGACTGCCATTATAGGGGTTACCATGATTTCCTCAGTTCCCGGTTTGGATTTGAAGAGCGCAGACATGTTCCCAGTCCACCAAAGATCACTGCTCTCGACCTCCACAGGTAAGTATGGGGTGAGAGGGGATGCAGGCAGGAGGGTCCGCAGAGAGAGGGTTGGGATGGGGAAGGGGGGGCGGTGGGGCGATGAGGGACTGTTTTTTTTTTTTTCAGGTTTTAGAAAAAAGACCTCGGGGGAAGGTTTTCTTTTTTACAGGTGAAATATTATTAAAACAAAATTCAGAACACTGGGGTGGGCTCCCAGTGTGCCAGACTAGTGAAGGGGGAGGTCAATGCTGACCCAAGGATTTGGCACCCTGAGGTCGACTGAGAAAATAGGGGCGTGGGGGGGGGTCTGGTTCATCTGACACTGGGAGTGGGCATTCCGGTGTCAGGAACATGAAGTATTTTGGCACACTGGAGTGGACTCCCAGTGTGCCACATTAATGGGGGGAGGGGGATATATGCTGACATGGGCATTGGGCACCCCGATGATGGCTTTCCAGAGAGTGTGTGGGTGGGGGGCAGCAGGAGCTGTCAATGTGGTAAGCAGCACCATGGCTCATTTATTTAACTGTTTCACCAGGAAAGGCACACTGAACAAACTGGGGACAGGAGCCAACAAGAACCGAAACTCTGCCCATGTGCATTACTGTGCACTGTAATGCACATGGCCAGATTTTTGTTGGCTGGATGTCTGTGTGTTGGGTTGGGAGGTGGGGGGGGGACTGCTGCTGCAATGGTGAAACTGGCCCTGATTGCAGCAGCAGATTTCTTTCAAGTGCGGTTCTCACTCTGAAACTGCTGTCATCAGCAGCTTCCTGGTTCATTGGTGGCTGAGGGATGCACCCATTAGAGCTTCCGCTGCCTTGGCCACAACACAGACACACCTCTGCAATGCTGTACTATCTCAGTATGTTTCCTGTGCACTGCGCGTGCAAGCAAATATAAAAAGTGTCCCTTGAAAGGAGATGGGTGCACTGTGCATCTCTGAGAGTACGCCTGTGAATATCAGGGAGCACATACACCTGGTTACTGTAAATGGGGTGCAGACCCACGGATTAAGGAACACTGGAGCATCTCTTACCCTGGCAATAGGGGATCTGGTTGGGCCTGAACAACTTATACCTAATCGGTTTGTAACTGTGAGGGGATTCACTGGGGAGGAGAAAACTCAACCACTTGCTAGTGTTCTCCTGGATTGGGGTGAGACAGGAGAGAGGGTACACAAAGTAGCAGTGGCAGACAACCTCACCCTGGATGTGATTATAGGGAACGATCTCCAGCAGGTGATGGTATGTGTGGTTACCTGCAGTCAGACGGCGAAGGCCGCTTGTAATTCCTTGAACCCCATAGAAGCCCCTGTGTAAAAGAATAGGAGGCTGGTTTCCCAGCCTGTGTCTCCTGACATGGAGAATAGTGAAAGGGAGGTAGGACTACACCAAGTAGCTGTTTGCCAGACAGCTACAGAATGTTACTCTGAGGAGGAAGGGGTAACAAATGGTCAGAAAGCTAGAGATGGCAGTGACTCTGAATGCCCTGCTGCTAGAGCTAAGGACCCCTGTTTAGGAACTGAGGGGGGCATGTCCCATGCTTTGGGAAAATGTGAAGATTTTGCAGCCGCGCAGAGAACTGACCCTTGTTTGGAGAGGCTGAGGGCTTGTGCAGAATCTGATGGGACACAGAGAGGTGACATGAGACATAAGGTATTTTGACACAATGGACTGTTGTATACACAGGATGTGAGGACAGAGGGAGGGGTGATGGGCAGGCTGCTTGTCATTCCCCAGGGATATTGTGAGAAGTTGCTTAAGATTGCTCATGATATCCCCATATCTGGACATCTGGGCATCGCTCACACCACTCAGCAATTAGCCCAAAATTTCTATTGGCCCAACTTCACCCAGCAGGTGAAGGAATATTGCAGGTCTTGCCACCAGTGCCAACAGATAGAGAGGGCAGGTAGTAAAACAAAAGGTGCCCTAATTCCCTTGCTCATTGCGGAGGAGCCATTCCAGAAGGTAGGAATTGATATTGTGGGACCCTTGAATAGCCCAAGTTCCTCCTGGAATAAGTATATCCTGATGGTGGTTGGTGGTCGATTATGCCACCCGATACCCAGAGGCGGTCGCCCTTTCCTCAGTTAAGGCATACAAAATGACAGACGCCTTGCTAGGGATTTTCTCCCGTGTCAGGTTTCCACAGGAGATTATCTCTGATCAAGGGGTTAACTTCATGTTGGACCTGATGAAGTCTTTGTGGGAGAAGTGTGGGGTGGTGCAGAGATCCACAACAGCTTATCACCCACAAGCCAATGGACTCATGGAAAGTTTCAGTGGTACCCTGAAATCGATGCTCCAAGCATTTGCTGAACAGCATGGGAGGGACTGGGAGAAATACCTTCCCCATCTGTTGTTTGCATACAGGGAGGTTCCCCAAGAGTCAACAGGGTTCTTCCCCTTCGAACTCTTATACAGACGTAGGGTGTGTGGGCTCCTAGACTTGATCTGGGAAGACTGGGAAGACCAGCATGCCACCCAGGGAACTCCCATAGTGGAGTATGTCCTTATGTTTAGGGAGAAGCTGAAGGAGCTTATGGGAGTGGCCCAAAGCAACCTGTTAGCTGCCCAGCAGAAGCAAAAGATCTGGTACGATCACTCGTACAGTGCAGGCCAGGAAGCAATGGTCCTAATTCTAGTCCAGAAGGACAAGAATCAGGCTGGGTGGGCAGGACCATACAGGATAGTCTGACAGGTCAATGACGTGAACTATATTGTGGAACTGCCTGATAGGAGGCATACCCATAATATGTACCATGTCAGTATGATGAAGCCATATGTAAATAGGGCAGACATGGTGTTTGCAGTGTGTAGTCCTGGGAAGTTGACGGACAAGGAAGACCCCCTCCTTGACTTGCTAGAGGAAAGCAAGTGGAAGTCATCTGTGGAGACAGTCAAGCTGTCACCCTAGTTGATCCCAGAACAGATGCAGAATGTGAGGGAGATTTTAGAGGACTTTGCCCCTTTAGTTACGGCCAAGCCTGGATGAACCCCCTTAGCGACCCATGACATAGACACTGGGACATGAGCACCCATATGATGAACAGCCTACCGAGTGTGTGAGGCCATTCTAAAGGACATTAGGAGGGAGGTGGAGGAAATGCTGGACTTAGAGGTAATCCTCAAATCCCACAGTCCCTGGGCCTCACCTGTAGTCCTCATCCCCAAACCAGATGGGTCTACTCACTTCTGTGTGGACTATCGCGGACTCAACACAGTCACGAAATCTGACACCCACCTAATGATATGGATGGATAAGCTACTAGACAAGCTGGAAGGGGCAACATACCTTACCACAATTGACTTAACAAAAGGGTACTGGCAGGCAGAGCTAACTGCCAGAGCTAGAGAACAGTCAGCCTTCATCACTCCAATAGGATTATTCAAATTTCTGGGTAATGCCTTTTGGAATGAAGAACACTCCCATCATATTCCAAACATTGGTCAATTGGGTGTTACAGGGCACTGAAGAGTTTGCAGTGGCTTATCTAGATGATACTGCCATCTTCAGTACCAGCTGGAAGGAACACCTGTCCCATCTGAAGGAAGTGCTGGGCAGGATACAGGCAGTAGGGCTCACTGTAATGGCCGAAAAGTGCTAGGTGGCTATGGCGGAGGTGGCATACCTAGGCCATCTAGTGGGATGAGGGCAGCTCCATCCCAACCAATTAAAGAGTGAGGCAATAGAGGCATGGCCCATGCCTGAAACCCAAAAGCAAGTCAGCAGCTTCCTAGGGACCATGGGGTACTACTGACAGTTTGTGCCTAATTATAGTACCCTGGCAGCTCCCCTAACCAGGTTGCTAAAGAAAAGACAGCCCAAAAAGGTAAGCTGGGATCCAACCTGTGAAAGGGCCTTTGCATGGCTAAAAGCAGCACTGTGCAGTTCCCCTGTGCTGGCCTGTCCAGATTACACTAGGCAGTTTGCGGTACAGACAGATGCCTTGGATGAGGGAATTGGAGCAGTCCTCAGTCAGAAATCCAATCAGGAAAGAAACCACCTGATAGTGTACCTGAGCAAGAAGCTACTTCCCCAAGAATAGACATATGCCACGGTAGAAAAGGAATGGCTTGCACTGGTATGGACCCTAAATAAATTAGAGCTGTACCTCTATGCGAGGCACTTCGAGGTACAGACTGACCACAGCCTTCTGGTGTGGTTATTCAGATGGGCAAAACAAATGGATGGGTCCTTAGATGGAGCAATGCCCTGCAGGCCTATGACATGATCATTATGCACAGGTCAGGTCTGCCAACATGAACGCAGATGGCCTATCTCGCCAATTAGAACAGTAACCGAACTGTGGAAACCCTGCCATACAATAGGGGCGTGTTTCCACAGATTCAGACTTAGGAGGGAGGGATGTGGTGATTTGGCCACTGTAATCATATTGCTGTCATATTTCTCTGTAATTTGTTTTATGTTTAATTTCCAAAAAGGCCAGGACATCAGGTTTGTCAGAAAAGATGCCCATTTTTCTGTAAGGATACATGGGAAGAGCTGATGTGTATTTCAGTGTCTGCCATCTCCCCTTTGCCTGGGACAAAGTCTTGCTTAGAGGCAAACAGGAGTTAAATTTCAATAGGGGATTGGAAGTTCCTGGTAGCTGATCAAAGGGGAAGATTCCATAAATGACAGATGAAAGGGCCATCTCCTCTGTTTATAGCACTTTGAATTTCAAAGAGAAGTAGCTTTACAGCAAGGTTCTGCAGACGCCCAGACTATAAAGCTATTTTTAAAGTTCCTACCAACTGCCACAGTCTATTTCCATTTTAATAAGTGTCAGGGAGGTAATGCAGTTCAAAAGCATGCCCAGGGAGGTGGGGCTATGAGAAAGCAAAATACTGTTAATTTTGGTTCACTTAAAATTTTGGGAAAGAGCAAGAGAGACTTCTGCTGGCCTAGAGATGAACAGTTAGACAAGGAAATATTAAGGCCACTAGCTAATCACAGGCCAGCTTTGCAGACTGCAGAAAAAGGGCTATATAAGCCCTCTTAAACAGAGACTCTGGACAGAAGCCAAATTTCCTGACACACTGAAGACTGCCAGACACACTGAAGACCACTGCGAGAAAAGCTGGGACTCTGAGAGACAGCAGAAAGAGAGACTTTGCAAAACTCATGGACTCTTGATTCTCTATAAAAAAGGTAAAAATTATCCAGTTACTAAACTAGTTAGTTTTGTATGCATTTTCCAACTTTTTTTTGTAGTTATCCTGTAACCAAATATCTAAATAATTTATCTGTAGGTTTGTATGGTAATTATCAGCTCCTTGCTGACCTTTACAGCCTATCGCTCCCTTTGCCTATCCTTGCCCTGTGGTATTGGTCCATCCTTCTCTTTAGAGAATACCTAGTAGAACTATTCATTCAACCAAACAAAGTCATGTCACCTTCCTTGATTTCCTTCTGCAATACATAGTACAGTTCCTGATTTGACCTTTCTCATGTCCCAGCTAGTGGACATGACTGAATTTGTCCAGGTAGTCTACTCTGTCCACCTCTCTGAGTCTTCCTACATCTTTTGAAGGAAGCTCTTTTCTGCCTCCCTGCTCTTACTACCTTCCCCTATATACCAGAAGGGTTTGTTCTTACTTTTTTGCTTGAGACGGGTGTTAGTTACTTCCTGGATCCTATTCCTAACGATGGACCATTTCTCTTCTACCCCCCTACCCCCCAGCATAACCAGCACTCCCACTGTGGCAAAGTCTGAATTTTGAAATCAAGATTACGTGTTTTAGCATTCTGGATTTCCTTCCTCATATCAGTATCAAGTCAAAACCACACTGACTGGTGATCGTTGCCTCCCAGGGGCTCAGCTATGCTGCTGTCCCTGACATAGTCACAGTTTGTTGTTACTAGCCCCAGGATCTCCCAATCCCTAGTCCTCTCACTACCTCATTTCCTGGGTTAAGAAGCCATCTAGGACTGCTTCTAGGAGTGACTGGCTTCTACTACTGATGACTTTAGAGATGATTCAATCTATGTCAGGTAGGTTGAAATCAACAGGTAATCCAAAAGGTGTCTGACTGCGAAAAACGGTGTAGGGTTGGTGCAGAAGCCAACAGACAGCCCACCTGTAAGTCAAATAGAGAAAGAGCAGGTTCCACACTCATGGAAAAATCATGTGTTAATACACCCAAATGCTGAATTAAATCTCCAAATATCAGCTTTATTCGAGAACTCTCATGGGGCAGGAGTGGTCCTGCGCTTGGTCTGTGGTTTTAGCCCATGAGAGTTCTCAAATAAAGCTGATATTTGGAGATTTAATTCAGCATTTGGGTGTATTAATGCATGCTTTTTCCATGAGTGCGGAACCTGCTCTCTCTCAGGTAGAAATCAACTACTGTTGCCAACTCTCCCTGCATTGAAGCCTTCCTGATCTCCTCTCCTAATTACTCATCTGTGCCTTCATTCTGATTTGGAGGTCTGTAGACCACTTTGTTTGGGCCTGGACCCAGATTGTCTCTGTACCCACACCAGCCATATCCTCCCTCAAGGCCGTAATCACTACTGTAACAAATAGGTCCACCCTCTTTACCTCTGCTCTATCCTTTCTGTGGAGGATGAACACCAAGATAGAGAGAACCCAGTCACTATTTGGGGAAGCCCAGGTCTCAGTGATTGCCACCAGGTGCAAGCAGCCCTGCATCACTAAGACCTGGAGATCATCCATTCCCTTCCTGTCTTTGTCCTTTTTTCTTGGCTGCTGACCTGAATTCCTTCTTGCCAGTCCTATCTGAGCTTCTCCTTCTTGCCTTGCCACCCTATTTTTCCGTCTCTCCTCCCTTGCCTTCCACCATCCTTTTTGACTTCTCTCCCCAACCCCTCTGCCCCCACCCTTATGTCCTGAGACCCTCCCAAGGGGTTCACAAATTGAGTGGGGGCTGACTACCCCTCAGGGGGAAAACTTAGGGTCTCTTGCCCCATAAAAGCCCCCCAGTTCAGTTTTAGTTTAGGTATACCCCCAAGTGTTTCCCTTGATGCCCAAGTCCTTTCCCTTGTTTAGGTGCAGCCTGTCCATATAGTACAAGGTTTCCTCCTCTCCACTCCCCTATGTATGTGTAGCCTTCCTCCCCACACTGTTTCATGAGTCATGTATTAAAGTCTGAGACTCTCAGATTTTATTTGCATTGCTCATGGGTACCTGTAGCACTTCTGAATTGTCCTGATCTTACCCTTCCACCATCTATCCTGAAACCCACCTGCGGCTACCGTGCCACCACAGGAGGATCACGAGCCCTGCAGAGCAGCTGATGACCCTTGCAGAAAGAGTACCTAGCAACCCCCTGAAGGGATATAGTTGCTGCAGGTGGTCTGGGGAGTAGAAGTCCCTAAGACTGACTGAGCCTAACCACGTGGTGCCAACTGAAAATAAACTAAACTAAAAGGTAACAAAAACCCAAAACTGCACCCTCACACATCCCAGCATTTACTCACTCGCACAAACACAATAATACAAACAGATACTATGCAAACAGAAGTCCCCACTCATCCAGACAAAACAAATATTTCTACAGATAAGTAAAACTTACTCAAGTCCCATAGTGCCAACAAAAATTTGAAATGAATCACCAGAAATTTAAAACCAATTGTAACATAGCTAAAACAAGATACTAAAATAAGTGACATGGATTGGATAAACAGCAGCAAGTGACCATAAAGCAACCATGGATTAATGCCACAGTAGAACCATGGTTGGCTGTGTAATACCATTATCAACCACAGTAAATTAAGTAGCACAGTTCTCTGTTTTTCCCACTCACCCACCCAGTGGTTTGCCATTCACGAGTGAAATTTAGAAGAACAGCATTTTATACTTGAGCTATTGTTTAAAAAATGTTGCGGTTGATAGCGTACTTCATAAATCTGAAGTTCCTTACTCGCAGACATGTTAACCCTCCAAATGTTTTTAGAAATATTAAAAAGTAGTTCTGTAATGTTAAAAAGTATTTAAAATGTAAAAAAACAACAACATCAAAAAAACAACAGTTTGCTGTGTTGTTAGCAATGCATGTAGCCAATGGCTTTTTTTCTGACCACATGTAATATATGTGTAGCCTTTTCCTAGAATGCATAGCAGGCGATGTCTTTGTTAGTAATAGCCAAAAACCAGGGCTCTAAAAGTGTGTTAAGGATATAAGTGAAGCAAATAAAGGCTATATTTAACAGTTAGAATGGCAAGCAAATGTATGGAAAAGCTGTTTAATATTATGTGACCGGGCATGGAAAGCTTTTAAAGAGACTGGTTTGCCTCAAGACCACCAGAAGTACTGCACTCTGTGCAACGCTTGGACAAGGTTAATCCGCCAGGCAAAGGCTAAGTACTTCAACGCTGCATTCCACGCAAACATAAACCATCTTGCTAGATTCTGGAAGATCCTCAAATCACTACTCGACCCCCTTCCCACTCACCTATGCCATCCCTAAATATAGGTTCATCCACAGTAAATGACCCCCCTGCTGTATCCACAGCCTTCAACTCCTATTTCATTAACTGTACTGCTTCTTTCCTATCTCCTCTCCTGCCCCCCCACCATCCACTCCCCCTCTTCTCAAGCCCATCCTAGACCCCCCCACCTACCACTCCTTCTCCCTCCACCCAGTTACTCCTCTAGAGGTATACAATGCCCTCATTGCTCTCAACCCGTCCAAGGGCAGATGCCCCACAGGTCTCAATGCTAAAATGTTGCACCTATCAGCCCCTGTCATTGCCGCCCCCTTGGCTGCGATTTTCAGCCTGTCATTCTCGCAAGCCTCATTACCAATGGAATGGAAACACACCACAGTCACCCTCCTACCAAAGGGTGGCAACCCATCTACCCCCAGTAACTACAGATCCATTTCCCTCTTACCTATCCTAGTGAAGCTCCAAGAAAAAATTGTTCTCTCTCAACTCTCCACCTTCCTCGACTCCTCTTCCTTCTACACCCCTTTCTAGTCTGGCTTCAGAAAATCGCACTCCACCACCTCCTTCTGCAGTTCATGGATTCCATCCTCTTGGCTATGGATAAAGGGTACATCACCTCAGCTTTCTTTGTAGATCTAGCGAAGGTGTTCGACACTGTATCCCACTCCCTCCTCCTGGCCAAACTTGCCAGTGCAGGTCTCTCTCATTTGGCCACCACCTGGTTCCACTCCTACCTGGTTGGCTGGACACAATTGGTAAGGACTGGCAACTCCACCTCTGACCCCCTCCCCATCACCTCAGGCATACCGCAGGACTCCATTCTGGGGCCTCTCCTGTTCTCTATCTTTCTAAATGATCTTCCCTCCACCTGCCCACACACTTCCATCCACATGTATGCAGATGATACTGACCTGTACACATACATTCCATCTGCTGTGGACGTAGTGACCAGACTACAGCAGGACTTCAACAGTGTTCAGCACTGGGACTTCCGGTTGGGACACCCACCTAATGGCAGCCTAAACAACGAGCTCCACCAATCGACAAAATAATCCACAGGCATCTAAACCTTAATCCATCATCCTGTCAACTAAAAGATGAATCTCAGATTATCTGATGCCTCCGAAACATCGCTGGAGGGATAATTCCATGAATCAAGCAAGTAAAAGCTCAAAAATGCCGGCTTCGGTCGACACTGTGAAGGCCCAGGAATCCCCGAGTCTCTCGCCCGGCAAAGCGATGAAACCCCAAGAGAGGAATCTGAGTGTACGATCTCATCTAGAAAACTTTGCCAAACCTTGAAACAAATTAACCAGACACTCCAGCGATTAGAAGCTAAGGTCTCAGACCAATGTACAGAAATTGCCACATTAACCAAACGAGCTGGGGAAATGGAGGAAACCTTAACAGATTATACCACCACCACTGATGTACATAACAAAGCCCTTCTGGACTTACACCATCGCTCCCAACAACTCGAAGCATGCCTAGAAGAACTAGAGAACAGAAATAGAAGGAATAACCTCCAGATTCATGGGCTCCCTGAGGGCACTGAGACTGGTGCAATGACCGCTTTCATAGACTCATTTCTCCATGAGATCCTTAATCTCCCTCCAGATAAAACTCTAAACATAATTCAAGCCCATAGATCCCTGATCCCAAAACCCCAGGACCCCAAGGTGAAACCACGCTTGGCAGTTCTGGCATTTCTGGACTATGGAGTGAAGGAGGAGATTCTGCAGTTAGCATAGTCAAAAAAAATGATTCACTTTGGGGACATTCGACTGTATTTGTACCACGATTTTACACCACAGCTGCTTTCCCAAGGGAGAAAAGTACTCACAGTGGTTAAACAGTTATAGCAGCAAAATATCAGGGCTTTCGTTGAATATCCAGCATGCCTAAAGGTTCAGTTAGCCAAAGGTATGAGACGTTTTCAAGATTTGCAAGCAGCAGGGGACTTTTTGATTTCGGTGGGCATACAACCCCAGGGTGAGGAGGCCAATCTACCACAACACAGACAGTTGGAGACCAGAGACTGGGCCTACAGTGGAACTAAAAGACAGGGCACAAGGGCCAGCCAACCACTTCTGCCTTGTGGGACTCCCTACGCAGTAAGAAATGCTCAAGAGGGCCAAATAAAGAGCCAACACAGACTGCGCCAGACACGAACACTGCCAGAGAAGAAGCAAACTCCCAAATTACCTGAGCACTTTCAAGTGTAGTATCTTTCACTCATGTGCTTCTTGTGATCTCTTCAGGCTTAACTTTACGGGGACATATCTTGAAAATAACTCTGACTTTATAAAGGGTTCCAAAGATTACCCTCATTTAAAATGGAGGACAAAATATTCAATTACGCACATTCCATAATGTCAGGATGTACTAGTTTTTAAAATACACCATTCGGTATCTTCGAAGCCTGTGGTCTGATGGTTGGGGGGGGCGCGGCTCCCTCATCGGGGGGATTGAGTGGGCCTGGGAGCTTTCTGGGTTTGCCAGGTGTGGGTGGAGAAGCCATATTGAGAATTCTCATCTCCCCCACACAATTTGGAAATATTAAAGGGGGTGATCGGACTCAAGCAGTGGTCAGTGGGGCACAAAGAACAAAGGTTTCAGCTAGATTGCAGGGGACTTATGGGGCTTTGTGTGAGCAAATAAACAAAACAAGATGATGTAAGAAACCACTATGGTTCTCAAAGGAAGTGGCAGTGAAGGTTCAAGAGAAAAAGAAAGCATTCAGGAAGTACAAGGAATCGTAGAAGGAGCAGGACAGAGAACTGTATCAGTTAAAGCAAAAGGAGGCTGGGAAGGCAGTCAGAATAGCAAAGGCCCAAACCGAGGAAAAGATAGCCAACTCAGTTAAGAAGGGGATAAAACCTTTTATAGGTGCATCAGGGAGCAAAAGAAGACCAAGGGAGGGATAGTGAGGCTTAATAAAGGGGAGGGAGGGTGGGCAGAGGGAGACTGTGAAAAGGCAGAGATACTAAACAAATATTTTTGCTCAGTATTTACAAATGAAGATGGGGAGGTACATAAAACAAACAGTAGTAACACTCTGGATACAGAAGTTGATACCAGCCCATTTACAGAAGAAAGGGTTCTGAAAGAACTCTTAAAACTGAAGGTGGACAAAGCAATGGGGCCTGATGGGATTCATCCCAGAATTCTAAAAGAGCTAAGGGTAGAACTAGTGACACCACTGACTACCCTCTTTAACAAATCATGGGAGGATGGGTGTTACCGAGGACTGGAGGAGGGCAGATGTGATTCCCTTCACAAAAGTGGGAGCAAGGCAGAAGCAGGAAACTGCAGACCTGTTAGTTTAACCTCAGTGATAGGAAAATGAGGAATCACTTCTGAAGGAAAGAATTGTCGAGTATCTAGAGGCCAGAGGGCACAGGACCCTAGGCAGCATGGATTCACAGCGGGAAGGTCATGCCAGACAAATCTGATAGATTTCTTTGACTGGGTGACCAAAGTAGTAGATCAGGGAGGGCTGTGGACATGGCCTACCTAGACTTTAGCAAGGCATTTGACACAGTCCCACACAAAAGATTAATATACAAGTTAGCCAGCCTGGGAGTGGGTCCCAAGATGACAGTCTGGGTAAAGAATTGGCTGGAGAATAGGACACAGAGAGTAATAGTAAATGGAGTCCACTCGGATGAAAGGAGGGTTACTAGTGGGGTACCGCAGGGTTCAGTATTAGGACCGGTCCTCTTCTATGTCTTTATAAGCGACATTGCAGAAGGACTGGAAGGAAACGTATGTCTCTTTGTAGATGACACTAAGGTCTGCAACAGAGTTGATGCACAGGGTGGGGTGGAAAGGATGAGAAGGGACTTGGCAAGGTTAGAGGAATGGTCAAATGTATGGCAGCTTAGATTCAATGCTAAGAAGTGCAAGGTAATGCACCTGGGAAACAAAAACCCAGGGGAAGAGTACACAATGGGGGGTGAGATACTAACAACAACAAAAATGGAAAGGGACCTGGGGGTAGTCATATCAGATGACCTAAAGGTGGGCAAGCAATGTGAGAGGGCAGCAAGGAGGGCTGGGGGTATACTGGGATGCATAGGGAGAGGCATCACCAGTAGAAAACAGGAAGTTATTATCCCTCTGTACAGACAGCTGGTGAGACCCCATCTGGAGTACTGTGTGCAGTTCTGGAGACCCAATCTCCACAAAGACATAGACAGGATGGAAGCTGTCCAGAGGAGGGCAACTAAAATGGTGCAGGGTCTGCACCAGAAGACATATGAAGAGAGACTTAAGGAGCTTACTATGTATAGCCTCGAGGAAAGGAGGGAGAGGGGGGACATGATAGAAACTTTCAAGTACCTCAAGGGAATCAACAAAGTCCAAGAGGGTAGCATCTTTCAAAAAAAGAGGTGTGCAAGGACAAGAGGGCACAATTTGAAGATGGGGGGCGGCTCAGAGGTAATTTAAGGAAGTATTTTTTCACAGAGAGGGTTGTGGATTCATGGAACGGCCTTCCGGAGGAGGTTGTGGAGTCAAAATCAGTGGTGGAATTCAAGCATGCATGGGACAGTCATAAGGCAATTCTGGGGGGTGGAGGTAAGAAGAAGTAGGTTGCTGGTTAACTAGGATCTGCAGCTTATCCAGTAGGTAGGGAAATGGGCAGACTGGGTGGGCCAAGCGGTCCTTATCTGCCATCAAATTCTATGTTTCTATGTTTATTGGTAACCTCCTCAAGGAAGTCCTCGGGGCTAGGCCTCACTATGGGCAGCTAGCTTTCCTCCATTTGCGGAGCTTGGCTTTGGGGCAATTTAGGGATGTGTTGCTGAGGTTCAGTCCCTTAAACTGCTAAACATGCCTATGAGCGTGCTTGCTAGGTCTCCCACAATTAAACTAGTATTTTACCAACTCCACAAATCTGGGGGCTATCAGATGATTGGTATGCAGTATCTTCATTTCTATGGCTTTCCTGCTCGGACCTGTGCGCGGATGGGAGCTCCTCATGAGGCCTGCTTAATGGCCCCGCTGGCGGGGGGTGACTGCGTTACCCATAACTCCCTTACCAGGGACCAGAATTTAGTAAAGTATGTTCATATCGTTTTATAATGCATAAGTCGGTTGGCCTACAGTTTTATATGTTGCTGATAGAAACAACCTGACTAAGTAACACTCTTACAGAACAGGCTGGGTGTCCTTTCACTAGGAGTGTCAAGGGCGGTTTGGACACACGATTTCTAGTCGGTTCAACTGCTGACACTCACTGCTAGGAGCTAAATAATAATTAACATCACTGAAGCTCTAGGGGGAGCCCTCCATTTGGACAGTGTAAATACAGTATATCCCCCCTCTTAATTCCCTTTCCACAGTGGGGAAGGGAATTCAGACAAAGATCCCATAAACCTGGATCTTCTACCTAGGAAGTCATTTAATGGTAAACCATAAAGATTTTTGCCCAGTTGGCAATGATGATTGTTATATAGTTAATATGTTGTTTAAGGATGGAGACATGCTGTACTGTTTTCGGGGGAGGGGGACCCTGAGAGAGAGATCTGGGGAGCCTGTCTTAACTGCTGTGTTATTTTTCTTTCTCTTTTGTTTTAAAACATAATGGCTAATTTTGGCATAGTGGTATGCACCTATAATGTAAACGGCCTTACAAGTCCGGTTAAACGCAGCAAGATTTTAGCTCAGCTTAAAAAGTCGACAGTAGAATTTGTGCTTCTACAGGAGACACATCTATCTGAGAGGGAGCACAGTAAATTCCTGAAGCTATGGTTTAGGGAGATGTCGGCCTCCTCATATAAAAAGGGTAGACGTAGAGGTACTATAGTACTTATTCCACATAAGTCTCATTTTGAAAAACTGGCAGAAAAGGTGGATGGGGAGGGTAGATATGCTCTCATGAAGGGCAAACTAGAGGGGCAATTAATAACACTTGCTTCTGTGCATTTTCCACTGGATATCCCTTATGGGGACTATAGGACATTCTTCCTCCTTCTCCAGGAGTGGGCGGAGGGTGTCTTGGTATGTGGAGGAGACCTGAATTTGACCTTGAATCCTGCCCAGGACACTACTTCCCAGATCCCAAGAAGGTCCCATCAGGTGGCAAGGAAGGTCCATAAGTTGCTTGGAGAATTGGGTATTTTAGATGTTTGGCGTTACCAGCATCCGAAACAAAGGGACTATACCTACTTTTCTGCCACATACAATATGTATTCCAGATTGGACTACTTTCTGCTACCTAGAGACAAGATTTTAAGGGTACAGGATACTTGGATAGGGGACTTTCTCCTCTTAGAACATGTTCCACTCTATATGAGTTTGGATCTGAGAGGATTTAGAAGAAACACTTTCTGGAGACTTAATGTCTCCTTGCTTAAAGATACGGCAGTTAAGGATCAGATTATAGACACATACCAGTGTTTTTTAACAGAAAATGAGGGACAGGAAATGTCATGTGCCACCTTATAGGACACGGCCATGGCTGTTCTCTAGGGGAATTTTATACAGCTTGCTGTAAGGAAGAAGAGAGAGAGAGGGGAGACGGAAGACCCTCAGTGAGCAAATCCAAACATTAGGGGAATGCAAAAACAGAAATGCTCCAGAACTGTAGCACAGCAACTTTAGGCTCTTAAAGGGGAATTAGGCCAAATATTAGGTTATCAGGTAGAACATAAATTGTTATTTTTGAAGCAGAAATACTACAAGGGTGGCCCAAGGTCACTTAGATTACTAGCCAGTAGATTGAGAGCACAAAGAGCGAGGGCCACAATCATGAACGTGTGGTACCCCGGACATCAGAAAGTGGTATATAAAACAACTGAGATAGCAGAGACTTTTCGGGAGTTTTATGAACAATTATATCAAAAAGGACCCCCCCCCACCTGATAGGAAGACTGAATCTTTCCTTCATAACCTGAAATTACCAACCCTATCACTATACCAGGCAAAAGTGCTGATCATACCTCTCAACCTTTTGTCCCCCAAATGTGGAACATTACCTCTCAAAATGTGGAACAAATGAGCAAAATGTGGAACAGTTAATCAAATCTTTACCTAAGAAGCTCAGAACACTGTTAAAATGTTTGCATTTATATTCAGAAAGTCTGTTATTAATTGAATAATATATTGTTTGCATCATTTACTATAGATTTTTGCTTTAAAATGTTAACACTGAATGTGGGACAAGTCCTCACAATGTGGAACAGGGTGCTTTTGTGAAGTAAAATGAGGAACGTTCCTCGTAATGTGGTACAGTTGAGAGGTATGGTGCTGATGCACCCAATAATGGCAGAGGAACTTGAAGTGGAAGTGGGAGCCCTGAAGACAGGGAAATGCCCTCGGACTGTTGGGTTCCCAGGGGAATTTTTTAAATGTTTTACAGACTTGCTCCAGCCTCTTGTTTTGAGAGTATTCTCTGGGGTCTTGGGGGGTAGGGGCATGGCTCCATCCTCCTGGGCCACAGCATTGATGTCGGTGATACCCCAGCTGGGAAAGGACCCCTCCAGATGTGCTTCCTATCGCCCAATTTCCCTCTTAAATACTGATTATAAGATCTTTTCATCCATTATGGCTAAAAGAATACAACAGTATCTTCCCCCATCTCATACAATTAGATCAGAATGGATTTGTCCCGGGCAGGCAAGCTCAGGATAATCTGAGACGAACCACCCACCTTATTGACCATGTCAACAACTCTGCTACTCCGGCACTATTAACGAGTCCTGACGCTGAAAAAGCGTTTGATAGAGTTGATTGGAGCTTTTTGGGGGCAACCCTTTCCCGGTTTGGGTTACCTAGAGAATTTATACAATTAATAAGCAAATTATACCACTCCTCAACTGCCTATGTTCGTACAAATGGCCACATTTCTAGACCTTTGAAACGCTGCAGAGGTACAAGACAGGGGTGCCCTTTTATCACCATTGCTATTTGCATTATATATAGAACCTCTTGTTCAGTCTATCATGGAGAATGGGAATATAAAGGGAATAACACTGAATGACTTTGAGCATAAACTGGCTCTATATGCCGACGACGTACTTATGTACCTTACAGAACCTGACTCCTCTATCCCTACTGTGTTTCGGCAGTTGGAGGAATTCTCCTCCCTCTCAGGATACAAACTGAACTGCTCTAAAACAGAGATACTTAGTTGCAATTTTATCCCTTCCCTGGATTTAAGGAACAGGTATCCCATCAGGTGGGACCTTGATCAGATGAGTTACCTAGGGATTAATATTGGGATTAGCAGTCACAGGCTCTGAGAATTTAACTATCCCCCTTTGATTACCCAATTAAGGATGGATGTCCAGAGATGGACTTTCCTGCCCTTATCTATATATTCTAAGACACAGGCATTGAAGATGAATGCCCTGCCAAGGTTACTTTACTTATTTCTATGTGTACCCTGTCAGGTCTCTCAAAGAGAGTTAAACATATGGCAGGGCATGTTTTTCAAATTTCTTTGGGCCAAAGACCATCCTAGGATTTGTAGAGGCCTTAAGTATGCCCCACGGGCCCATGGTGGTCTAGCTTTCCCTAACTTACAGGGCTATTGGGCTGCAGCCCAAATGCGGGTGGCTCTCCTATGGGGCAGTCCTGGCTTTGATTCTCATTGGAAGAGAATGGATTTGGCAGTTGAGGCTGACCCTCCCCTTCTTGCTATCCTATTCCATGATGATGTCGGGTTACCTGAGTCTTGTTATACAGGGACTAGGACTGTCCTGGAGGGATGGAGGAGAGGCATAACCTATGGTCCCGTAAGAAATCAATTGTGAAAATGTCGATAGTGGGCTTATGACCCCTTCTTCCCAGCTGCCACTTTCGATTTGTGGTTTAAACAGTGGGCCAAGAAAGGATTTCACTCTTCTTATCAGATTTTATCTGCAGATAACCCTATTTCTTTTGAGGCAGCCAGGCAGACATTTGGGCTTCTCCCACAAGATAATCTAAGATTCTACCAGATCAGAGACTATGTCCTTGCCCTTCAGAAAATGTACACCCGGCCGCAGGTGGAGGTGGAGGACCCCCCTTGCCGTGGTATTTGGTTTTCAGGGGGTAGGAGAGGAGCCATTTCCCTATTGTATCAAAGGTACTTAACAGATCTGACCCTTCCCATTGAAAAACTTAAACTTAAGTGGGAAACGGACCTGGGGATCACTCTTTCAGAGAAACAGTGAGCTGGAGTGTGGCAAGCTACATGGTGGACAACAAGGGCCCCTCTCTGGAGGGAATATGGCTGGAAGCTGAGAGCTAGGTACTTCCGAGTTCCTGCACAGGTGGTGCACTATGCACCAACATTTGGTTCAAACTGCTGGAGGGGATGTGAGTTCGCTCCAGCTTCACAGGTCCATATTTTTTGGACATGTCAGATACTTAAGGAGTACTGGACAAATATAGACCACCATCTCCAGGAAATGTTCCAGTTTCAATCCCCCCGGGCCCTGAACATCTAGTTTTAGGTCTTAGACCAAAGGAGACAAAGGGAAGAGAGGCAACATACTTATGGTCAGTTTTTACGATAGCTGCTTTGAAGGCCATTACTAAGAAATGGGCACAGAGACCTACCCCCCCTCGTAGCGGATTGGATAGCTATAGTAGACAATATTCACTTAATGGAGAGGATTACATTGAGCCTTCACCAACAAACCCACTCGTACCAAAACAGGTGGGCTAGATGGCTCTTGTATGAGCCTCATTTGCATTTAGATGCCTAATTAGGCATAGCTGAGCCCCCTCTCCTTTCTCTCTCTCTCTCTCTCTCTCTCATCAAGAATTTATAAAAGTAAGAAAGGAAATATATTTTACAATTATTTTATTCAGTGCATTGTGCAGTCTGTTAATATCGCCATCGAGTAGTAATAGATAAGAACATTTGCAGTACTATTTGATAGATCTTTGAGAACATGTGGTTTACTTTAACCAGATCATCATATGCTTTTATTCAGTAAAAAGCTAATGTGTAGGTACGCACTGTGATGTCTCCAAGATATGTTTTATGTACTAGATGTATGATCTAAATGTATGGACATGATCTCTTCAGCCCTTTCAGGCCTACCATAATAAACGAAGTATAAAGAAAAAAAAAAAAACAGTGTCCAGCACTGGTTTCATGCAAACCAGCTTCACGTCAATGCCAAGAAGACTGTCACCATGACCTTTGGCACAAGGCAGAGACTCTCACGGCTCCCCTCCCCCTGACTTTCCACACCCTGGATGGGACTGTACTGGAGGCCTGCCCTTCCTTCAGATGCCTGGGGGTCTGGCTAGACCAGCACCTTGATTCTTCTGTACATATCAATGATATCCATAAAAAACTCCACCCAAGACTGGGTGCCCTCTACTGCAATCATGGCTGTATCCCATTGCTGGCTCATTGAGCTATAGTACAGAAAATGATACTGACAATTTTTGACTATGGTGGTGTAGTCCACAGTGCTACCCCCAAGTTCTCCCTGACCAGACTGGACCCCCTTTTCCACTCCTTTTGTCGCTTCGCTCTTGATTGTCCTTACTCCACCCATCACTGTACCCTCTACCAAACACTAGGTCTACCCTCCCTTCAGGACCGTAGATCTTCACATTGTGCACACTTCACTGCCAAGTACTGGACCCATGCTTTGCCTCCTTACCTATCCTTGGCCCTGACCGCTCACCCATCCCCAGTTTACGAGCATAGAATAAATGACTCAAGACTCCTTTATATTCCACATAGGCCCTCATTGTCGGGTCAGGCAGCTTTCAGCTACCGCATGCCCAAACTATGGAACTCATTTCCTCCACACATTCGACATTCCTCACTCTCCCAGCACCTAAGTGGTGTCCTATCTGCACATTTCGCCACCACCTGCTCTTGTGCCTAACACATTTCTCAGCACTGTGACAGCTACTCCTCCCTGGTTTACTCTGTACCACTTCTGAACCTTCCTTACTCAGTTATGTGATCCGTGTACCTCCTTTCCCTGTTGAACCCACAGTCATGGCTGTATTGGTTGCACTTCTGCACCCCATATTCATTATCTTACGTGGCTCTGCCTTTCAGCTATCATAACTCTTATTGTAATTATGCACCTGTACCCTGTACTGTGTTCTACCCTGGATAGTGTTGAACCTTGTTGTTGTATTGCCTGTACCTATTGTCTCACCTTGTTATATTGTATGCCTCTCGTTGTTTTATTGTATTGTCCCCAGGACGCATCCGGAATCGAGCAGTACACTGCTCAGTATGCCTTCCTGGTAAAACTCTTAAATAAATAAATAAATACGCGTAAACATCTTCCAGAATACATAGTGTGTGATTTCTGTGTAATTAATACCTCGAAACCGGAGCTGTAAAAGTGTGGTAACAATGTAAGTAAACCAAAGTGAGAGTATATATCAGTTACAATGGCAAAGAAATGCATTGAATATCTGTTTGATGTTTAAAAATAAATCACGATGTTAAAGTTATAGACACGTGAAAAAAGTGTTTCCAGTAAAAGAAACTGATTACAAATATTGAAATCAAAAATATGACCCTGTATTTCACTTATTAGATGTCATCCTTGTAATATTATGTAAGAGCCTCTAGATGGCACTGTCACCAAATACTGAGTGCTAGATTTACACTATATTGTGTATGCAGTTAGTTCTTGTGGAATGCTTTGTTCTTGTTAGATTCTTATTTTTATTTTTTTATTTATTTAAGAATCAGTTTACAACCTTTGAGCCAGAGGCTCGTTTCCAAAAGTACTTCGTCACATAAAGACATACATTGCGTTTCGGTTACATAGCAAAGATTTGCAAAAAATCAATAGGCATTCACCAGAGGTGCCACGTCACATTGTGGTCAGACAACACAATTGGGTACAGGGTACATGTAATTGATAACAGGTATTACACAAGTCGGTATCAAGTGAGCATTCTGGTAGATAAACATTGAAACAGCTGGCACTGGCCAGGTTAAACCTAGGCATGGTGTACAGGGAAGTGGTGGAGGATGGTTGGGTGGAGAGCTGCCCGGGGGGCATTGTCAAGAGAAAAAAGAGGTGGAGGCTATGTTCAGAGACAGGAGCAGTTACGAGTGCTGAAGATGTGGTTCAGGTGCGGTTTTGAATGTGGAGATGGTGATGGCATTGGTGATGGTGGCAGGGAGAGAGTTAAACCAGGTTGGGGCTCTATAGCTGAAGGACCTCTGGCCACGGCTGGTTCTTGTTCTGGGGACCTTTAGAGTGGTCTTGTAGGAAGACCGTGTTGCAATGGTGGGAGGGCTCTGGTGGATGGATGCCATTACCCCAGGGGGGGAGAGCCCGAGTAGGGTTTTTTTGGTGAGGAGACAGGTCTGGTATCGGAGCCGTTCATCCAGGGTAAGCAGGTTAGCATCGACATATAGCTGACAGGTGTGTGTGAGCCTGGGGGCACCAGTAATCAATCTGAACACTTTATTCAGGGTTAGGTGAATTTTGTTGAGTGCAGTGGTGTCGGCAGCACCGTATACTGGTAGACCATAGTCTACAAGGGACAGAACGGATGATGTAACAGCTAGCCGGAGAGCATTTGGGGGAAGGCAGGTTTTATGGCGGAATAGGATGCCAAGCCGTGTGTTGGTGGCGGATGTTAGGGCGTCGATGTGCTTGTGAAATGTGAGGGCTGAATCGAAGGTAACCCCAAGGTATTTGTAGGAGCAGACTTGTTCCAGTGGTTGGTTGGTGCTTGGAAGGATATAGAGTGGGTGGTTGCTAGCTTTGTTTTGGGGGTGTGAAAAGAGCATAGTTTTGGTTTCATTAAGATTGATGATGAGTCTGCGCTCCTTAAACCAAGCCTCGGCACTGTTGAAAGACTGCTGTAGGGAGTCCTGTAGGGAGATGGGATTACGGTGGGTGGCAAAAGGACAGCTGCCTGCATACAGCAGAATTTTGCCAGAGCATGCACTGGGCAGGGTGTTCAGATACAGCGAGAGAAGAGAAGGGGCCCAGGATGGAGCCTTGGGGACCCCAGAGAGAATGGGACTGGTATCAGAGAGGTGTGCTATTAATCTTGACACACTGGGATCGGAGTGTCAAGATAGCTAGCACACCATGCCAGGGGCCAGCCGAGACCAGTGAGGCAGAGTGCATTCAGCAGCAGTGGATGGGAGACAGTGTCGAAAGCCTTTGAGAGGTCAATGAACACTGCACCAGCTAGGAGCTGGTATCCAAGGAGGAGTGTAGGAAGTTGGAGAATTAATAAGGGCAGTGCTGGTACTGTGACCCATCGAAGCCATGTTGCTCTGGGCATAAGATGTTATGCTTAGCCAGATAATCAGTGATTTGAATGGCCACCACTTTCTCCAGGGCTTTAGAGAGGAGGAGGATGGAGATTGGCGGTAGTTGTTGGCGATGACCTGTGCCTCCTTTATGAATAGGTGTGATAATGGCTGTTTTCCGCTGTGGGGAATTGTCCCAGGCAGAGTGACTGGTTAATTAGGGCTTGTGAGAGGTGCAAGGACTTATCTAGCACCAGCCTGAGGATGCTGGGGTCCAGTGAGTCACTGCCGGGATTGTTGCCATTGAGAGCTTTGATTAGGATGGGTCTGGCTTCCCGGGTGGAACTCTTTCGCAGTAGGAAGCTGGGGCGCTGGAGGACAGGGGGAGTTTGGCTGGGGGGAGGGTCAAAGAACTTACTAGGGAGGACTGAGCTAAGGTCAGTGAAAGTGGTGTTGAACCAGTTAGCTATGGTGGCAGTATCGGTGGAGGTTGTGCCATTTCTAGTGAGCTGGGATGGGGCAGGGGAGCAAGCTTTACCATTGAGTTGCTTAATATTATCCCAGAAGGTCCGGGCTGAGCCCCAGGAGGAGGTAAGGGAGGCCTGGTAATGGTCTGCCTTGGCTTTCCTGATGGCCCATGAGCATTTATTTCGGGCTGCATTGTATGCTTGCCTATCAGACAGACGACCTGTTTCAGTGGCAAGGTGCCAGAGGTTATCCCGGTTTCTAAGTAATTGTAGGAGGGCCGGGCTAACCCAGGGTGCATTCTGTTTTTTGGACCGGGTTTTGGTTAAGGGTGCAAAGAGATCACAGGCCATGTTGAGGGTGTGAGTGAAAAAGGTGAGGGCAGTATCAATGTTGGTTGCCTGCTGAATGGGGGACCAGTCTATCTGGGTGAGGAGTGCCTTAAGTTTCTTCAGCCCACCAGGGCGGAGGCGCCTGCGGAGGGTGGTCTGGGCTTTGGGTTTGGGATTGGGGGCTACTCTAGAGAGTTCTGTGGAATACACTGTTGAATTGAGACCTGTCTGAGTTTTTCTTTTGACCAGAGCAGTTTACTTAATAAAGAACTTCTGCTTACAGTTTTTCTAAGAAATTAGTAAACAAAAGTAAAACAGTACATTTATTTATATATTTATTTATTTAAGAGTTTCACCAGGAGGGCACACTGAGCAGAGTACTACTCGATTCCAGTTGCATCCTCGGGGAGAGGGAAGGGGAGAACACAATATGGAAATATACATTGCAATCAGACAGTAAGTGTTAGATGCAGCTAACACTAGGATAAAACTATGGCTTGTGCAGAGCAAGACAACAGGGTGCTTCAAGGTACAAATGAAACTAATACAGAGCAACATAATACAGCCCTAGTGTTCCAACTAGAGGAGGAGTGGTGCATTTGGTTAGATACATGTGCAAGTTGAAGCGAAATTACCTTTGAGGCGGGCATGGAGGTAGCGGTCCGAGGGGACCTGCCTTATGTCCATAGGGAGGGAGTTCCACAACTTAGGCATGCGATATGTGAAGGCGGCCTGGCCAACATTTGTGGACCTGTGCAGGATAGATAGGAGTCTGGTGTCACTGTGCCTGAGTGAGTAGGCTGGCAGGGGGGTGGCTGAAAGTGATGAGTGGAGATAGGGTGGTAGGGTCTGAGACCAGAACTTGGCAGTGAGATGGACACAGTGTATTTGGCAGTGGTTCTGCAGTGAGGGGAGACCCAGTGAGTGGTACAGGACACAGTGATGGGTAGAGTAGGGACAGTTGAGGGTGAAGCGACAAAAGGCATGGAAGAGAGAGTCGAGTCTGGCCAGGGTGGACTTGGAGGCGGCACTATAGACCACATCCCCATAGTTTATGACTGGCAGGATCATTTTGTGTACCATGGCATGGCTGGCTAGCAGTGGGATGCATCCACGATTACGGTAGAGTGCACCCAGTCTGGGGTGTATTTTTTGTGGATGGCATCGATATGCACAGAAAAGTCAAGGTGCTGGTTGAGCCAGATCCCAAGGTACCTAAAGGAGGAGCTGATCTCCAGAGTTGTCCCATCGAGGGTGTGGAAAGTAGGGGTGAAGGGGAGCCTCAAGAAGAGTCTTTGCCTTGTGCTGAAGGTCATGTAGACAGTTTTTTTGGCATTGAGGTAGAGCTGGTTAGAGCAAAACCAGTGCTGGACTGTGTTGAAGTCTTGCTGGAGTCTGGACACCACATCAGAGGCTGATGAGCCTGATGTATATGCACTGTATCCTCAGCATACATGTGAATGGCTGTGTGTGGGGAGGAAGAGGGCAGATCATTGAGGAAGATGGAGAACAGGAGAGGCCCATGAACTGAGCCCTGTGGCACACCTGTCATGATGGGGAGAGGGGACGATAGTGAGCTACCAATTCTGACTGATTGCGTCCGGCCTATCAGATACGAATGGAACCACTCTATGGCCGGACCAGAAAGTCCAACATTTTGGAGCTTAGTCAGCAGGAGGGGATGTGAGACAGTGTTGAATGCCTTAGTGAGGTCGACAAATATAGCTGAGGTGATAAGGCCTTTGTCCATAGCAGACAGAATGCTGTGGGTGAGCCAGGGAGGTGGTGGTGGAGTAGGACTTCCTGAAGCCAGACTGGTAAGGCATGAAGAAGGATGAGGAGTTGAGGTAGGATGAGAGTTGAGAGAGGACAAGGTGTTCCTGCAGCTTGGCCAGTACAGGGAGGAGAGAAATGGGGTGGAAGTTACCAGGGGTAGAGTGGTCTCTGCCTTTGGGGAGGGGTATGACATTGGCAAGCTTCCATTCAGATGAGATGGAGGCTAGAGAGAAGGATAGATTGAAAAGAACAGCCAGTGGGGTGGTGATGACCGGGGCTGATAAGTACAACATTTTGGAATCCAGACTAGGGGGCATTTGCCCTTGGAAGGATTTAGTGCCTGCAGGGTGTTTAGTACCTCAGTTAGGGTGACAGGGTGGAAAGAGAAGTGGGAGGTGGGAGGATGGTCCTGTGAGGCGCTGTGAGATGGGGGAGTGTGGATGTCTGTGAAGGAGTTTGGTGCGGGGAAAGAGGACCTCAGTGTCGATGTGCAATAGGCAAAAAATGCATTGAAAGCCGAGGCCACAGCAGGAGGGTCTGTAACAATGGAGCCACCTATGTTTAAAGCCGGTGTAGGGGGCAGGGAAGGTGGGGAGAGAAGTGATTTGACCATCTTCCAGAATTTAGTAGGGTGGCCAAGGTCTGAGTGCAGGGCTGAGTTGAAAAACTTGGCTTTTGCCTAGCAGATTAACCTTGTGCAGGAGTTACGGAGTGCGCGGTACCTTAGGTGGTCAAGGTGGGAGCCCGAGACTTTGAAAGATTTCCATGCAAGATCCCTTACCCTAAGGTTTGCAATGATATCCGCTGTGATCCAGGGCAGGTGGGCACCTCTTACCCTAGACCAACTGGTAGGGGCGTAGCAGTCTCAGGAAGCAAGGAATTTGGTTTTGAAGTATGTTAATGCTGAGTCCAGGGAGGTGGCCTGATGTATGGGGGACCAGTCTGTAGTGGCGAGGGCGTGGAGAAGAAAGGGAAGATTATCTGGTTGTGATGATGTGGGGGGGGGGGCAGCTTTGTGTTTGGAGACTTCCCTGATCATATATGTCATGTGGTGGTCACTTAGGGCATCACTTAAAAGGCCTGAGGCTGTTATCCTGTGGGGTGAGCGGTGAGGGACCAGTCATCATCATCATCATCAAATCTTTATTTATTCAGGCGAACATCATTGAGCAAGGCTCATTTACAAGATGGACCTGATAAGGTCAAGGTTCAATAGTTGATACACAACAGATACATCATACACTTATATAAGACAGTTATACAAACAGGGGAAAATAACGTTTATAAACACAGTGATGTACAGTAAATTCACATGATAAAAATCGGTTACAGGAAAGTTAAGCTAATATTTACAGTATGTACAGTATATACATATCCCAGTGGGGGGGGCCATGGCAGACACTCAACATAATGTAATACTAGGATTGTGAAGGTATTACTGGGTGCCATAAGATGGGGTGTCTGTCTGGAAGGAATATGCCATATACGGTTTGGAAGGGAGATTTGTGAGATGACAATGCTAGCTCAGTCAAGTAGCGAGTGGTTTAGAGATTTGTGGTTTAAGCGAGTTAGCTCTGTGACCATTTGGAAAAGATTTAAAGAGACTACTAGGTTACGAAGATTGACATTGTGATTGGAGAGCCAGTTCATGTTAAAATCTCCAAGGATATGCAGCTCGCCCTCAGGGGCCAAAGATTTTAGGGTGCCTAGGTGTTGGAAGATGGTTGCCAGGGTGGTGTTAGGAACACAGTAGGAGCCTGCACTAAAGAGGGGAGCTGTGTGGGGGCATATTAGCTTGATCAGTAGTGGATCAATGGTCATAGTGAGTGTGGGTACTGGGATTTGGGTGAACTGTAGTGCAGATGCAACATACACGGCAATGCCGCCACCTCTTTTTTGACCAGGTCGATCATGGCGAATGATAGTATACCCTGGGATAGCTACTTCGGTGTCCTGATTGTGAGGTTTGAGCCAGGATTCAGATATGAAAAATTTGACTCATTCCAGTGCTGGGTTACATCTCATAATCAAGATGTCATCTCCTTGGTTGAGACCTGGCTGACAAAATCCACCCCTGACTCCTTTGTCTCCATCCTGGGATACTCCCTCTTCCGGGCTGACCGGGCTGGAAGACGGGGTGGTGGCCGTGCCATCTACATTAAAGAATCCCTCACTGGACTTGCCCTACCAGCACCTGCTCTTGATTCTGGGGCTCAGGCGCTAACCCTGAAACTGACCCCTGACCCTTTAAAGGGCCCACTCTATCTAACTACAGCCTACATACCCCTTAAAAACCAAACACTGGCTCTAGCCTCCCTTACAGAATACCTTTCCTTGCTACCCCACCCCTCGGACCAAATACTAGTGGGCGACCTAAACATCAATTGGCTTAGCCCCTCTTCCTCCTCTGCGCATGACTCCTTTGCTGCAGTCGATATGACTCAACTCATTACCCATCCCACTAGGACTAACCCAAAGAGAGGTACTAGTACTCTACTCGATGTGGTCCTCTCTAATCGCCAAAATCGGATCCTCGATGTCCAAGTCCTTTCTGACTCACTTAACGATCACTCCCCCATACTTTTTCACTGGACTTCCATAGTATCCAAACCATTAGCACAGTCCATACTTCGACGGCGCCTGAAACCAGGTGGTCTGAAGAAACTCAAGGAACTTCTGTCCCAAATTGATTGGTCTCCTATACAGTATGCCCCTGACATTGATACGGCTCTAACCTTCTTTATCCAAACATTCAATAAAGCCTGCGACATCTTCGCTCCACTGACAGCCCGCCATTCCAAAGTGCAAAATGCTCCCTGGGTGACCCCTGCCCTGATCCAACAACTCAAACACAGGGATAACTTATGGCATCGTGCTACTGAAACTGGCCGGACCAGCGATAGACAGGTGTATGCTGCTGCCAGAAATAAGTGCACCTGGGCTATCAGAAAGGCCAAGGCTGATCACTATCAGTCCTCACTTACCTCCTCCTGGGGGTTTGCTTGAACCTTCTGGGACAATATCAAACAGTTAAATGGGAGCACATGCTCCCTCCCTCCCAGATCAATATCAATGGCACTATCTCCTCTGACCCAGCCCTTGTAGCTAACTGCCTCATACATCCTTCACGGATCTCAGCCCTATCCTCCCTAAAGATTTTTTCGCCCCCCCCGCTGCCTGCCCCAGTCTTTACACGCCCGTACTTTCACCTTCGCCGAGTCTCTGCCCAAGAACTCAGACCTCACCTAGTCAATGCCCCTAGGAGCAATAGCATGGGCAGTGACACCCTGGATCCATGTATCCTACGGCAGGTTTTAGATCTGGTCCTTACTCCAATCACCAGCCTCCTCAATAAATCTCTCTGCCTGGGGCAATTTCCGTCAGTCTGGAAAATCGCCACAGTCACACCCATTCTTAAAGGTGGAGACAGGTCCTTGGCCAGAAACTACCGGCCTATCTCCATTCTCTCTCCTCTCTCCAAAGCTCTGGAAAAAGTGGTGGCCTCTCAAATTACTGACTACCTCACCAACTACAACACTCTCTGCCCTGAACAGCACAGTTTCCGTGCTGGCCATAGTACCAGTACTGCCCTCCTAGAGTTCTCAAATTTTCTCCACTCCTCCCTAGACTCGGGCTCTCTGGCTGGTGCTGTGTTCATGGACCTATCAGAAGCATTTGACACCGTCTCCCATCCCCTCCTTCTGGATGCCCTCAGTCACTCTGGTTTTGCCACTGGGCCTGTCTCCTGGTGCGCCAGCTATCTGTCAGCCCGCTCACAGCATGTTAAAATTCACGGGACACACTCCGACATCTGTCCCATCTGCTCTGGTGTTCCCCAGGGCTCCATTCTTGGACCATTACTCTTCTCCCTGTACCTTAACACCCTACCAGGTTCCTGTACTGGAAATATATTACTGTATGCAGATGACGCCGTCATCTTTGCCACTGATCGTAACCCTATCGCCCTCCAGGACTCCTTGCAAAGATCCTTTAATGAAGCCGAGGGTTGGTTCAAGGATCATAGACTGGTGATAAATCTCAAAAAAACAAAAACCATGATCTTCGCCCACCCACAAAACAAGTCCAGCAACTTCAAACTTCACATACACTCTAGCTCCAAGTTCCCGCTCGAGCAAGTCTACTCCTATAAGTACCTTGGGATCCATTTTGACCCCAATCTCGCCTTCCATAGCCACATATCAGCTCTTGCCACAGCTGCAAATATCCGACTAGGCATCTTGCACCGGTATAAAAACTGTCTCCCCACCCCCCAAGGCCCTCTGACTCGCGGTCACTTCATCCATCCTGTCACTAGTGGATTATGGGCTGCCAGTGTACAGTACTGCTGATCAGACCGCTCTCAACAAAATTTGCATTACACTAAACAAGGCCTGTAGGCTAATTTCTGGGGCCCCTAGGTTAACGCACACTTGTCAGCTATATGCAAAAGCCATGCCGCTTGATCTGGATGAACGCCTTAGATATCAGACCTATATCATAACAAAAAAAACTCTCCTTGGGCTATCCCCCCCGGGTCTGACAGCCACCATCCACCATGCAAAATCACAAGTTCATACTCGTACCTCTGGCAAAACCACCCTATCTATTCCCAGGGCCAGGACCTCACACGGTCAAAGAGCCTACTGCTACAGAGCCCCATCCTGGTTCAAGACGCTGCCCCCTTCTATCTCTGATACCCCATCGATATCCTGTTTCAAAACCTCCCTACGGAATCATCTATTTAATACTCGAAGTTGTAATTGTTACTAGCTTAGCCTTGCTTAAACATTATGACAAAGCCACCTGTTTGGCTGCTTATGACAATTGAAGTTAGACTGCCTAACAATTTTTATTGTATGCATCATCCTGTTTGAACCAACTTGTTGTATTCCCCATTGTTGTACTCATTATTGTTGTAACATACTGCTGTGCTGTGTCTGTCTTTTTGTGACAAGGTACCTTTGTAAATGAGCCTCTGGCTCAAAGGTTTTTCAAACTGCTGTTCAAATAAACAATAAACAATAAACAATGACCAGGACATCAGGTCTGAGGGAAAGGATGGTTGGCTGCAGCAGGGTGAGTTTGGGCAACAGGCTGCAAATATTGAGGTGGACAAGTTTCAGTCCTCTTGTTAGTTGAAGTAGGGGCAGGGAGGCTAGTGTGGAGGGAGATGGGGCCAGGATTTTGCTCTATGTTCCCAGATGTGAGTAGCAGGAGAACAATCAATAGTTTTGGCAAGGGCCGTGTGCACTGGAGCTTGCGAGTAGGAGAATCTGCTGGCTGAGTAAGAGTAGCTGAGGTTTGTGTAAGAAGCTATAGTGGCACCTGGCCTACATGGAAGGAGGGAGGGAGTATCGTAGACCCTGAGGTTAGGTAAGGTGGGGGATTCTCAACGGGTTGTTTTGCAGAGGTGGTAACTGCTGGAGATGTCCCCTCATTTGGGGTACACGGTATAGGCTGGCAGTCCTTCATAGAGAGGTAAGAGGAGGGTGGCAGTGATGCCTGCAGTGCCAGAAAAGAAACAATTACTAAAGCTAGCAGCATGTCTGTGCAGTTAGAGAGCCAGATATAGCAGGGTGAATTGGAATAGGTGTTTATTGTACTGCCCCTAGTGGAAATATAACATAGCCTGCTAATGGTGAAAACCGCTGATTGGTTCTGAGCACAGTCCCACATGTGTTTTACTATTCTATATGAGTATTTACCCACCAAGGGTGATGGCAGGGGCAGTAGGGCAGCCGATGAAGTCCCTGCAGTGCAGAAGCAGCCAAGCAAACAGAAGATCAGAAAAGATCATGGAATTTGCCGGGGTCCAGTTGCCCAGAATGAACTGGTAAAACATGAATCTTCCAGAGGAGTGGAAGAAACAGCAGCATGCCGAGCTGATTTTCAAGGGCCGTGTGAAGGCAAAGGGGCAGAGGACACTGTTGAGCAGGACACTGCAGCACAGGAGCTAGCACAACAAAACTCACCCAAAACAGGAACCAAAGCAAAAAAAGCAAAAAGGAAAACCAAAAAACTACTGATCATAGGAGACTACATGATTCGGGGAGCTGATACGTATCTCCAGCCGGGGGTAATGGTCAGATGTCTCCCAGGTACATCAGCGTGGAGAGACACTGACTGCATTGCTAAAATTGCTCAGGAAGCAGGAGAAAACATTGACGTCCTGGTATACATAGGGACTAATGATCTCGCCAGCCGGTTAGTTGCGGAGACCAAGGAACACCTGACTAGGCTTGGTGACAAACTATTATCCATTTCGTCCGGCATCTCCTTCTCTGAGATCCTGCCAGTCTGGGAGAGGGGGGAAGATGGACGGAAGGTCAGAGAAGGGGAGATAGGGGAGCTAAACATGTGGCTCAAGGGCTGGTGCCAGGAAAAAGGACACAAATTTGTAGGGAACTGGCAACAGTTTGGGAGCGAAAGTTCTTTAAATTTGATGGACTGCATCTGACTAAGGAGGGAGTCAGTGCATTGAGGCAGAAGTTTGACGTCTTTGCAGAATATTTAAACTAGCAAATGGGGAGAGGGGTGCAGCACCCCATACGTCGAATGGGAAGAACACCCCTTCCCCCTCAGCTAGTCTTCAAACAGGAGTTCAGCATGTTTGTAGTTCATTTGCATCACCAGGTAAGGAAAAAGGTCCAGCTCCCCATACAACACACAGGGGAAACACCAGACCTCGTCCAACAACTAACACACCAAAATCTGACCAATGGAAAATCATGTACACAAATGCTCGCAGTCTGGGAAATAAGATCCCAGACCTGCAGGCAATAATGACAGAGGCCAAACTGGACATAGTAGCCATTGACGAGACATGGTTTACCAGTAACCACACTTGGGAGACTTCAGTACCTGGCTATGTACTGTTCAGAAGAGACCAAGGTGCAAAAAGGGGGTGGGGTGGAGTGGCCCTTTACGTGAATGAAAATATCAAAGCTACAGAAATTCAGAATACACATAAGGAGCAAGAAGAACTGTGGGTCACCCTGGAAACAGGAAATGGGACAGCCATATGAACTGGGGTTGTGTACAGGCCTCCAGACCAGGGGGAGGACATAGACGCATTACTGTTAGAAGATATATAAAACATGACAGCTAAAGGGGAGGTTCTGATAATGGGAGACTTCAACATGCAAGACACAGACTGGTCAATACCAGCAGGAACATCTGCCAGAACTAGACACATGGTGGATTCCCTGCAGGAGGAGGGCCTCAAACAACTGGTACAACAACCCACAAGAAACAGGGCTACCCTAGATCTAGTACTGACTAACAGGAAAAGGATCACAGATCTCCAGGTAGAAGGTCACCTGAGGGCCAGTGACCATCACATGGTATGGTTCAATTTGACCACTAGAACTAAATCATCCCATTCCAAGGCATACATATGGGACTTCAGAGGAGCTGACTTTGATAAGATGGCCAACAGAGTTAAGCTAGCCCTGGCAAAAAGAAATACAGGTGAGGGGGTACAGGCAAAGTGGGCAAGCATTAAAGACGCAATACTTGAAGCAACATCCCATTGTGTTAGAGAGAAAATGAAGTGCAAAACAAGAAGGAAACCACTTTGGTTTTCAGAAACAGTAGCAGAAAAGATCAGAGCCAAAAGGCTGGCTTTCAGGAAATGCAAGGGAACGCAGCAGGATAGAGATAGGGAGGCATACCTAACTTCCCTAAGGGAAGCAGGGAAGGCAGTAAGGCAGGCAAAGGCCCAAACTGAGGAAACACTAGCACAAACAGTAAAAAAAGGTGACAAGACTTTCTATAGATACATTAGTGAAAGGAGAAAGTCCAGAGGGGGTATTGCTAAGATCAAAGGGGATAAGGGGGCGTGTGAGGAGGAGGACCATGTAAAAGCATCTATCCTAAATAGATACTTCTGCTCAGTATTTACTGAAGAGAAGGTAGGGCAGGGCCCACAGCTCAGCACCATGGACACAGTGAGGAGGGAGGTGTGCACTAGTCCCTTCACAAAAGAAAGGGTCCTACAAGAGTTCGATAAGCTCAGGGTGGACAAGGCAATGGGACCTGATGGTATACATCCCAGGGTACTAAAGAAGCTAAGGGTGAAACTAGCAGAGCCATTATCAGAACTGTTTAGTGAGTCTCTGAGCACAGGAGAGGTCCCAGAAGACTGGAGAAGAGCTTATGTGATCCCGCTCCACAAGTGTGTTAGCAGGGAGGAGGCAGAGAATTACAGACCAGTCAGTCTTACCTGAGTAGTGGGCAAGATTATGGAGCACTCCTTAAGGAAAGGATAGTGCAACACCTGGAATCCATAGGAGCACAGGATCCAAGACAGCATGGGTTTACAAAAGGAAAGTCCTGTCAAACTGATCTCATAGATTTCTTTGGCTGGGTAACCAGAGTGGTGGACCAAGGGGGAGCAGTTGATGTCGCCTACCTTGACTTCAGCAAAGCTTTCGATACTGTTCCACATAGAAGATTGATTAATAAGCTGGGTAGGCTTGGGGTGGGTTAGAAGTTGGTCAACTGGGTGGCAGACTGGTTAACAGGCAGAAAACAGAGAGTGGTGGTAAACAGTATACAGTCAGAAGAGATGCACGTCACAAGTGGGGTACCTCAGGGATCAGTCCTGGGGCCAGTCCTCTTCAATATCTTCATCAGTGATGCTGCAGAAGGACTGGAGGGTAAGGTTTGTCTGTTTGCATATGACACCAAGATCTGCAACAGAGTAGATGATCCAGATGGGGTGGGCAGAATGAGAAGAGATCTGAATAAACTAGTGAAATGATCGGAAGAGTGGCAACTGGAGTTTAACGCAAAGAAGTGCAAGATCATGCACATAGGGAAGAGAAACCCGGAAGCCACCTATAGGCTGGAAGGGGAGTTGCTGGCAGTCACAAGGGAAGAAAGAGACATGGGCGTCATCATCACCGATGACCTGAAATCATCCAAGCAGGCCACTAAAGTAGTAGGTAAGGCTAGGGGGATGTTGGGGTGTATTAGTAGGGGTATCACAAGTCAGAAGAGGGAGGTAGTAATCCCTCTATACGAGACACTGGTTAGGCCCCATCTGGAGTACTGCATGCAGTACTGGAAGCCACACTTTCACAAGGACATTAACCAAATTGAGGCAGTCCAGAGAAGGGCAACCAAAATGGTGCAGGGACTGCATCAGAAAACATATGAGGACAGATTAACGGAGCTCAATATGTAAATCCTAGAGCAAAGGAGAAAGAGAGGTGATATGATCGAAATATTCAAACACCTTAAGGGCATTAACAAGGTGAAAGAGTCTAACATGTTTCAATATAATAAAAATAGCAGGACAAGAGGACACAGCATGAGATTAGAGGGAGGCCGATTAAGGGGTAATGTGAGGAAGTTCTTTTTCACAGAAAGGGTGGTGGATGCATGGAACGGCCTACCTCAGAAAGTGGTGGATATGAATAGAGTGCAGGGCTTCAAACAGGCATGGGATAGGCATAAGGGAGCAATACAGATGAGTATGAATAGATAGACCATTGACAGAGCAAAGGCCGATGGCACATTTATAAGCCAGAAAAAGAAATGGGCAGGCTGGATGGGCCTTGCAGTCCTTATCTGCTGTCAACTTCTATGTTTCTATGTTTAAAAGAGGAGGAAGAAAAGTGCTGTTATCTGCTCATATGGGTCAGAGAGAAAGGTAGGGATATTTATAATACTGGACATGTCAGCAGAGGACAAAAAGAAACTGAGTGTCTATTATGATAGGTTTGAAAAATATGTCACCCCAAGGACCAACCCATGTTTGCACACTACAAATTTTACAATAAGGTGCAAGGAGTAGGTGAACCAGTGGAACAGTTTGTGACAGAATTAAAACTGCTAGTCAGAGACTGTGGATTCACTGACATGGATGATATGATCCAGGACAGAATAGTGTTTGGAACAAATTCCCCAAACTGATGAGTCAGGGGACTGATCTCAATTTCAGCAAAGCACTGAACATTGCTAGGATACATGAATTGGCACAGGCTCAAGTTGAAAACCATGGCTAAAGAGGAAGCGGTTCACGGAGTAGCCAAGCCGCAACATACTCTCAAGCAGCCACAGAAATATAAAGCAGCAGATAACCCCATACAGGCAGGCAACAATAAATATAGAAACATAGATTTTGACGGCAGATAAGGACCGCTTGGCCCACCTAGTCTGCCCATTTCCCTACCTACTGAATAAGCTGCAGATCCTAGTTAACCAACAGCCTATTTCTTCCTACCCCCCACAAGAATTGCCTTATGTCTGTCCCATGCATTATTGAATTCTCCCACAGTTTTAGACCCCACAACCTCCTCAGGAAGGTGGTTCCATGTGTCCACCACCATCTCTATGAAAAAATACTTCCTCACATTGCCACTTAGCCGTCCAACCTCTATCTTCAAATTGTGACCCCTTGTTCTTGTACATCTCTTTTTCTGAAAGATGCTACCCTCTTGGACTTCGTTGAGTCTACTGAGGTACTTAAACGTTTCTATCATGTCCCCTCTCTCCCTTCTTTCCTCAACGATATACATATTAAGCTCCTTTAGTTTCTCCTCATATGGCTTCTCTTACAGACCCTGCACCATTTTAGTTCCCTCCTCTGGACTGCCTCCATCCTATGTCCTTGTGGAGATGGGGTCTCCAGAACTAGATGCAGTACTCCAGATGGGGTCTCACCAACTGTCTGTACAGAGGGATAACAACTTTCTGTTTTCTGCTGGTGATGCCTCTCCCTGTACATGTCAGCATCCCTCCAGCCCTCCCTACTGCCTTCTCACATTGCTTGCTAACCTTAAGGTCATATGAGATAATTACCCCCAGGTCCCTTTCCATTTTTGTTGTTACTACCTCTCCCCCATTGTGTACTCTTCCCCTGGGTTTTTGTTTCCCAGGTGCATTATCTTGCACTTCTTTGCATTGAATCCATGCTGCCATACTTCTGGCCATTCCTCCAACCTTGCCAAGTCCCTTCTCATCCTTTCCACCCTCCCTTGTGTATCAACTCTGTTGCAGATCTTTATGTCATCTGCAAAGAGGCATACTTTTCCTTCCAGTCCCTCTGCAATGTCACTTATAAAGACATTAAAAAGGACTGGACCCAGTACTGAACCCTGCAGTACCCCACTAGTAACCCCCCCTTTCTTCAGAGTGGACTCCATTTACTATTACCATCTATGTCCTGTTGTCCAGCCAATGTTTTACCCAGGCTACCACCCTGGGACCCACTCCCAGGCTGGCTAATTTGTTTATTAATCTTTTGTGTGGGACTGTGTCAAATGCCTTGCTAAAGGCAACCAACTCTCAGAAAGCATGTAGCAGATGTGGGAGATCACACAAGCTGGATGATAGTCCAGCCAAAGGACAAGTTTGTCACAAATGTAAAAGGGGTAACCATTTTGCAAAGGTGTGTAAATCAAAAAAAGTGCATGGAGTAGATGACAGCCCACACTACAGCATTGAAGATGTGTTCATTGAAGTAGTCACCTGAGTAAATAATGAGGAATCAACACTTCCTGCCACGGAGGCCTACCCAGACCAAGTGTTTATAGAAATAACAGTTGGAGAGAATAATCAGTGTGTAAAATTCTAACTGGATACAGGTGCGCAAGTCAATGTGATACCTGTTCAAGGGTTTGATCAATTAGGACTTTCAAGCCGTTTGAGTCCACCACCCAGAAGCTATTTGAATATGGAGGTGAGCCATTGGATTTGAAAGGGATGTGTACCATAGACTGTAAGTATAAGAATGATGCAAAGTGTCAAAGATTTTACATTGTAAACACAGAAGCATCTCCCTTGCTGGGGCTAAGGGCATGCCTGGATCTCAAATTGATTAAACTGGTGATGTCTGTGGAGAATTGCCTAAATCCAATGCAACCAGCAACTGATAACCCTGATGATATACTAAAAGAATATGCAGATGTTTTCCATGGATTGGGGCAGTTTCCTGGTGAATATAAAATTAAAGTGGATACCACTAAAGACCCAGTAGTGCATGCTCCGCGCAAGGTCCCAGTTGCGCTCAGAGAACGACTGGTGAAAGAAATTCTGAGAATGGAAAATGTAGGAGTTATCATCAAGGTTGATGAACCCACAGAGTGGGTGAACTCTATGGTTGTAGTGGAGAAACCTCGTTCAGGAGAGCTACGACTGTGCCTGGACCCATGTGACTTGAACCAGGCAATCAAGCATGAGCATTATCAGATGCTGACACTTGATGATATTACAAGCAAGTTAGACAGAGACCAGTATTTCAGTGTACTGGATGCTAGATCTTGTCACTGGCAAATAAAACTAGACCAGGAAAGCTCAATGCTCACAACATTCGACACCCCACAGGGAAGATATCGATTCATCCGTTTACCTTTCGGCATACACTCAGCCCAAGAAGTGTTTCAAAAGAAAGTGGATGAAACCTATGCAGGACTCAAGGGTGTTGCAGCTTATGTGGATGATAGTCTAGTATATAGAGCTGCCATGAAAGAACATGATGCAAATTTGTGAGCCATGCTCCAGAGATCTCAAGAGAAAGGGGTGAAACCGAAATTAGAAAAATGCACCATTAGGGCGATGGAAGTCTGGTATTTTGGCCATATACTCTCATCTGAAGGTCTCAAGCTAGACCCAAATAAAGTTGCAGCAATTTCTGAAATGAGGCTACTGGAGAGCTGTGTGGAACTGGAAACTGGATTAGGGATGGCAAATTATCTGGCAAAGTTTACACCATGCCTTGCAGAGATATTAGTACCACTGAGAGACCTTTTGAAGAAAGTCTCCGAGTTTCAGTGGAACACGCAACAGAATGCTGCCTTCATGTATATGAAACAGCTAATTGCCAGCACAGGCACTTTAGCATACTATGATGTAAAAAAAGAGATGACAGTCCAAGTGGATGCTTCCAAGCGAGGACTGGGGTCTGTATTACTACAAGAGGGAAAACCAGTGGCTTATGCATCCAAGTCTCTCACAACTACAAAAGTGAACTACGCTCAAATCGAGAAAGAAATGTATGCCATTGTGTTTGGTTGTGAGCATTTGTATCAGTATGTTTATGGCAGAAAGGTTACCATAGAGTCAGACCATAAACCACTGGAGATTATCATGAAAAAAAAACCTCACCAGCCAGACTGCAGAGAATGATGATGTATCTGCAGAAATATGACATTCTAGTGAAACACAGGCCAGGGAAAGATATCCCAGTTGCTGACACGCTAGCAGACTGTCATTGACTGGGCAGGACAGTATGGAAGAGTCATTTGAAGCACAAGTTCATTTAGTCATGTCTAGTTTACTTGTATCAGACCAGAAGTTAAAAGAATTAAAGACAGAAACTGAGAAAGACTTCCAGTTATCCTCACTGCTTGAAACAATCAGCACTGGTTGGCCGAGGGCAAAACATTTGTGTTGACCAGAAGTGGCAGCATTCTGGAATTTCCATGAGGAATTAACAGTCATGGGAAATTTGATTTTCAAAGGGGACAGACTTGTAATACCAAGGTCAATGAGGTCTGAATTAATACGACTTATTCATTCTGGACACATGGGAGTGGAAAAATGTAAGCTCAGGGCCAGAGATCTGCTATACTGGCCGGGCATGGATACCCAGATTGAGGAAGCTATACTAAAGTGTCTGATCTGCCCACAGCATCGCATGTCAAACCCAAAGGAACCCATGATTCCACATCAAAGACAATCAGGGAGTTCAAACTCACATGGGACAGACTTACCAAACACTCACGGCCATCCCCTAGCTAGTATCCTCAATCCCCATCCACCACTTACTGACTCAGGGCCTTGCTTTTTAAGACCCTCCAGAACTCAAATACTGTCTTGTGAACCAAAGTGGAGACCCGGGACCTCCCTTCAAGGTTCCCAGATAATGTAGCCTTACTTTACACTGCACCAAATGTTTTCTATCTATGTTTTTTCTTCCACTACCGTGTCATGTATTTTTTTAAGTCTGTACTGTTTGCCTAATGTATAATCTGTACCCAATGTGTGAATTTATAATCCCAAATGTATTGTTTCTTACTGACGTGGAGCCTTTGCAAAGGAGTCTATGACTCAAAGGATTGTAATTCCGATATCTTCAATAAATAAATAAAGGACAAGTTAGGATGAAGGCTGCATAGGAAGGAGGGTAGTTTCTAGGGCAGACTAGCTGAATCGCATGGTCCTCATCTGCCGACACTTTTCTTATGTTCTTATGACATGCCCCCACGCCCATGGCAAAGGGTAGCATCAGACCTGTTTATGCTGGACAATGAAAGTTATGTGTTAGTAGTAGACTACTACAGCCACTATTTTAATATGGAAAGGTTGAGAAACACTTTGACCTCCACTGTGATTGGTAATCTCAAAGGAATATTTGCCTGTCATGGCATACCTGAGGAGTTGGTGTTGGACAATGGTCCTCAGTACGATGCGATAGAGTTCAAACACTTTGCATGTAATTATGCTTTGCGTCATATAACATCTGGTCCCCATTACCCACAGTCAAATGGGCAAATAGAAAAAAATGGTATAAATTGTGAAACGTTTAATGACATAAGCCAAACAAAACAGAGGGGATCCATACCTTGCAATGCTGGAATACAAGAATATGCCTATTGACGGTATGGGCTCACCTGCTCAACTACTGATGAGTCATCACCTGCATTCAATTTTACCATCTACAAGCAACCAGCTCAAGCCAAAGGTTATTAGCCCAGCTTTGGCCCAGAAAAAGTTCAGAGACAAGCAGGGTCGTCAGTCAAAATACTACAACAGGAATACCAGGGCCTTACCTCTCCTTCAGGAAGGAGACAGAGTCTGCATGCAGAGGCCTGATGGAAAATGGCAACCCGCTACTGTTGCAGCAAAATTGCACACTCCTAGGCCATACTTAGTATGAGCAGACAATGGAGGAGAATACAGGCGTAACCATCACCATTTGTTCAAGTCGCAGGATGTTCAACCAACTTCAGGCAGTGATGATTTAGACTCTGATAACATTGTTGTCACACCACAAGATGGTTTGATTTCTCAAGATGACACTAAACCAGCAATACCACCATTAGAGACTTTGCCACCAGATCCCAGCGAACAAGCAAAGGACATGGGAAATCTTTATGTCACCCGTGCTGGTCGTATGGTAAAACCACCTCAGAGAATGAATTTATGAATGTAAGTAATAAAGGTTATTTTGTATTACTTGCAGGATGCAACTGACAATCTGCCATTTCCAAATTCATATTGCATAGTCTGCTGAACAGTTTCATTTTTTTTTTATAAGAAGGGAGATGTAACATTATGTAAGAGCCTCTAGATAGCACTGTCACCAAATACTGAGTGCTAGGTTTACACTATATTGTGTATATAGTTCATTCTTGTGGAATGCCTTCTTCTAGTTATATTCTGGAGAGTTCTGTGGAATACACTGTTGCAGTGAGACCTGTCTGAGTTTCTCTTTTGACCAGAGCAGTTTACTTAATAAAGAACTTCTGCTTACAGTTTTTCTAAGAAAATACTAAACAAAAGTAAAACAGTACAATCCTTACTATTTAACAAGCCATACCAATCATTCCCGCACTTGCCATGTTACAAGCACATTAAACCACTCCAGAGCATGGTTCTACTGTGGCATTAATCCATGGTTGGGTAGTTGGACGCACTCGGCCTGTGGCCTCGTACCCCAACCACCCCATCCATGGATTAATGCCACAGTAGAACGATGCTCTGTTGTGGTTTAATGTGCTTACATGTCCAGCTAAAATAAGTCCAGGATTCAGCAAGTGAAGTTCCTCACCTGCTGCCATCAGATGAGGCAAACCAATCCTTGCAGGTCGAGTGAAAGGAAAGGTGTCCACAAGAAGACACCAAAGTTGTGTCATCTACCACCACCTTCTGCTTCCCATCCCTTCCCCCCACCACCTCCCACCCCCCGCTTAGGTACAGCCTGTCTATTGAGTACAGGGTTTCCTCCTCCTGGTCTCTGATTCTGGTGGCTAGTTAGTAGTCCACCTTGTGTATGTCTTGTGTATACTGCACTGGTTAATTTTGCCTAGAAGTTTGTCATGTGCCACAGTATCCCAGGCCTTGTAGGAAATCCAGACAGACTGCATCCACCGCCCCGCTTCTGTCAAACTCCCTGATTATTGAAGTTAATCTGGTTGATTTGGTGTTATCAGCCCCATGTAAAGCCTTGCTGAAAGGGGGCAAGAACCTTGGCTGCAAAGTGCTCCATAATTCTGCCCTTGGTAGTGGCTTCCAGGACCTTGCCCAGCACTGATGTCAGGCAGACAGCCTGTAGTTGTGCTGCCAGCTGCACCACCAAGGCAACTGGATCCTGAACAGTTCTGGAGCACATTACTCTTTCTCCAATGCATAACTTAGTGCTGTACCAGGTTGTGCATTGGAGAAAGGGTAATGTGCCTGGGACAGTTCAGGATCCATGTGATGGTAGCCAGCACAAGTGGAATGGTATTCTGGGGCAGCCTGGGTTCAAGTCCCAGCTGAGGTACTTACTTCTTTCTCTTTTCTGTTTGTATGTGTTCCATAAACATGCACACTGCACTCCTGTGATTGACGGCCTGTAGTTGCATGTGTCTGACCTTGCCCTTTTTCTGAAGATGGGGACCACATTTGTCACTTTCCAGACCTCTGGTACCCCACCTGGTTGGACAGACTCCTGAAACATTGCAAATGGCACCACCAGTTGTTCATTTGCCTTCCCTATGATCCTGGAATATATCTTGTCTGTCCATATGTGACTTGTCTGACTCGATCTTTGACAGGTGGTCAGCTACAAGGAGAGGCATGATGTTCAATGACTGCATAGGCTGCCCCTGATACTATAGGCACTCCTAATAAGTCCCTACACACGCACGCACCGTCGGCTCTTTGGTGAATATGGAAGAATTTGTTAGGCATCGCAGGCATAATTTCTGACTCTCTCATTGGCTCTTCCACCCACCCCTATTTTCCTTGGCCCAATCCTCTTCTTTAACTTCCTCTTTTCATTTATATACAGGAAGAAGCCTTTGATGCCTACAGCTTCTACTGTCATCCTGGCTTCTGGCCCTTCCTTGACTGTATAGTTCTGCTGTCCCTTATTGCAACTCTGTATTCCTCTCTGGCCAACCCATCTCTTTCCAGCAGTCATAGACTTTCACTTGTTCTGAATCAGTTGCCTCAGCTCCCTTTTGAGACAAGATGGCCACTTCTTGGCCTTTTTTCCTTTATTGCTTATAGGACTGCAGAGCTCTTCAGATGCTTTGCAAACCTTCTTCAAAGAACACCACATGCTTTGCATTACCAGGCTCATGCAGCTGCTCCAGACCCTTGGACACCAGATCCTTCATCATGGCAGTCTGCCTATCTCAAATTTCTGATCCTGGTGCCAGCCCAGTGGCACTGGATGCCACACCTCGTGCTACGCTGGTGATCCGGGCCATCGGGGGTCGGGAGATGGAATGAGTGGCCGTCAGGCAGCCCTCAACTCCTGGGTGGGAACCTAGCCACTCTCACTGCAAGGCTGCCCCCGGGTGGAAGCCCAGAGTTAGTGCAGTTGGGGAGTGACTCAAATAGGGAGGGTGCTGCAGAGTTGCTGTGTGCACGTGCCTCCATATGTGTGCAGACATCCACGGCAAGGGGTGGGGAGAAAACTAACAAAATGTTGGAGCTGGCAGACTCCATGATGGCTTCCACAGCACCCAACTCAGTCCCCCGGAGTCTAGATGTTGGTCTCCAAGGGGGAGGAAAAGTTGATGCTCTTTGCCTTTGGCCCTGCTACGAAGGGGGGATAACCCGTGGGGGACTGCCGGGAGGGTCGGGGATCAGGAAGTGGGAAACCTGAGACTGAGAGGGCCGGAGCTGCCTGCCAGAGCCACTATGTGCCCCTCGTTGCCGAAGAGGGAGAGAGGTAGCAATGGGGATGAGCCAAACAGTTGAAGGGAAAAAAAGGTTTCTGATCCTAGTGACTTAGGTCCGCTGGTTTTTCCTGTCACTGGGGAGGATGTCACCTGGTTGTGGTTACTGCCCCCCACTGGTTCTTTGACTTTTACACTGGAGATGACCCTATCCCCACTGCTGAGAACAAGGTCAAGGTTACCTCAAAAACCTAGCACACTGTTGCACGTGCTGCCCTAGGAAGCAGTCCTTGAAGGTGGACAGGAATTTGGTCTCAGCCCTGTCATTAGCCCCCTTAATATGCTGGTCTATGCCCAGTAGATTAAAGTCTCCCAGTAACACCACCGCATCTGGCCTGGCTACACTCAAAATGTCCCCATCCAGCTGGGAATCATGCTTCATTGAGTTGTTTGGGGGCCTAAAGCACACACCCAGAGTAACTTTTCCCCCTTTGCCCTAGCTCAGCCCAGATGGACTCTGACACTATTTACCTCTCTATATCCTCCATGTCCTCCACAGTGATTCCTTCCCTTACAAAGACAGCTACTCTGCTCCCTTTCCTACCAGGCCTATCTCTTCAGAATAGTCTGTATCCCTTTATCCTAGTCAAGCATTCATTTGCTTAATGATCCACTGCTGCTCCTCACCAGCTCCAAGGACCAGGAGAATCTCAGAAAAGATAACCCTGGACAGCTTTCCCTTCAGAAACTTCCCCATAAATCTGGGTTCCCATGTGCAGCAGTAAGCTGGATTTCCAGAAAAAACTTTTACCCTTGTTCTCTGGGTGAGAGCCTGAGGACCACTTTAAAGCACCTAATTTGTTTGTTATACTTCTGGACTGCTTCTTTGCATCATCACAGTTCTGGTCCATGAAGTCTTTTTGGAGTTCCTCCCTGGGTGAGAGCCAGGGGACCATAAACAATCCTGAACACTTTCATCTACAAAAACAACTCCTAATTGACTCATTTTATCCATTTTACTTACTGGTCTCAATTTTGGACTATGCATCAACATGTAGCCTGAAGCTTATGCTTAATGGCATATTTCAAACTGGAACTCTAGTAGTGTCATTTTGTATTTGAAAGTCATTTTCTGTTTTTTAAATGTTTTATAATGTTGAAGCTTACCCTTTGCAGGAAAGGAAGTCTGATCCCAATTCTTATTTTAATATTAGTTCTGTGGCTGCTTAAATTACCTCATTGGATGGTAGCATTTAAGTGCATTCCTAAACGTGTCACTTATTTGCTTGTTACACAGCATATACGATCTTGTTGTATTTTTTTAACTACTTGATTGTCTTGTTTGAATATTTACTCACATCTTAACAGGGCAGCTGTTATTTCTGGTTATTCTCAAACTAAGGTCTATAACGTTTGCTCCAGTCCTAAGTGTTTTAATCACGTAGTTCCTTTCTTACTGTATTATCACATTTGGTTTCACCTCATTATCCCATATTACCTCTATCAATTTTCAGCTGAGTGGGGACAAATATGTTTTACTCATTTCCACCACCATGGTCTGATGTTTCTTCTGGTGGCCAATTAAGTCATCCTATCCTGGGGTGCAACAAATACTGTTCTCTTAGCGCTATTATCAAAAGCCTCAGGTGGTTAAGCTGAACAAAAAAAAAAATCTTAAATATCCTGTTTTCTCAACATAATACTTGTTTATTTTTTCTGTTCCTGCTTTTGGCAGGAGGCATAGAAACTAATATTGGCCCCTGATTCCAAGAAATAAATTTTTTCATTCTAATGTTCAAATCCTTCTCCCTAAAATAGGTCTCCTGGTGAGTTGCTCCCCCGCTTCCCACCCTTCTATTCTTGCCTCATCCAAAACATGGTTAGATCCCAGTATTCCTGACTCAGACATTAACCTTCCAGATTACACAATTGTTAGATCTGACAAGAACAGACATGGATGTGGTGCAGCTTTATTTGTTTATAGTTCCTTTCCCTGCTCTCTTATTCAATCAAACACTATGGCTGGTCTGACCGAACCTGTTTTTTGTTTCTTTAAAGTTATCCAGGAAGGAGATTCTAGTTGGCTGCTTATACTGCCCTCCCCTTCCAAAAAAATTTAAAACAGTTACATTTTCTCAGCTGTATTCATTGAATGACTGCCTCGGTGACTTTCTACACGCAATCCTATTGGGTGATTTCAATGCAAATTGGCCCTCTAGCAGGGGACTTAGATTGAAAAATTCCCTTCCCCCACCCTTGGCTTAAATCAGTTAATTAAAGATCCCAAACAATATGATTTAAACTGCAAGGTCTCCACTATTTTAGATTTCATTTATGTTTCTCCAGAGTTCCCAGTTAGCTCCTCTGGCTGTCAGGGTAACCTTTTTAGCAATCGTGCTATCATCTTTTGTATGATTAATCTTTCCCATCCCAAATTCCTCCCTAATACCATTAAGTTGTGTTGCTTTAGGAATTTCAGTCTGGAAGTTTTTCATCTTGGTTTGGTCAAGATTAACTGGGGGAACCGTTTTTTTTTCAAATATGGATGTTGCCTGGGATTGTTTCTTCAAACAGCTTAATTTGCTTTGTGACCAACATGCACCTTTTCTTGAAAAAAAGAGTAAAATCCAAACATGTTCCTTGGGTTACTCTTTTTATTTTTACTCATTTGAAGTCTGTACCATATGCTCCCAAGAAATTTGGGCATATGGTACACTTTGCCTGGAAGGTGCTGTTGGAGTCCTTCACTACAAATGTATCTTATGGTGGATACTCTCTCTTTACCGCAATGACAGAACTGGCAAGCATGGGGGCGGTTATGCAATCTACCTGCGAGATTCCTTTCAAGCATTCCCCCTTCCCCCACAACTAGCTAGTGGGGCCCAGGCTCTATCTCTCAATGTCTCCCTTGGCCCCTTGAGGGTCCCTCTGATAATCACAGCTATCTACATTCCACCATGAGCCAGAAAACTGCCTTTCAGTCACTCACTGACTATCTCTCCCAGCTCCCCCAGAACTGAGCTAATAACACTGGGAGACCTCAACATAAACTGGCTCTCCCCCTCAGCCTCCCCTTACAAAGATGCATTAGCAGCTCTCAGCATCACCCAACTAGTTACTTGCCCTACACGCCTCAATCACAATAGTGGTGCCGCCACCTTACTTGATTTAGTCATGTCCAACCACCCCCACAAAATCACTGACATCACCGTCCTCCTCAATGCCCTTAGCGATCACTCCCCTATTCTCTGCACCTGGTCCTGCCTGGTAAAGAAGCCCCCACCAAAAACTGTCCTTACCAGATTGCTCAGGCTGTGGAAGTTTGGCAACTTGAAATCCCATCTTGCCTTATGGGACTGGTCCCATCTGTACTGCTCCCAGGACCTTGATGCCACCCTTAATTTTTGCATTAGCTCCTTTAAAGAAGCCTGTAATAGATCTGCCCCAACTAAAAGGGTGATTAAAGGGCATGATTCCCTGGATCTCCTCATCCCTCCTTGACCTAATGTGACTTCATGATAACCTATGGAAAAAAGCCTTTGATTCTGGTAGCCCAGCTGACAGACAGCTCTACTGGGCTGTGCATAACAAGTGCACTTGGGCCATCCGAAAAGCCAAAACTGAATACTTCCAATCCGCTCTCACCTCAACCTGGGGCTTGGGTCGCAAATTCTGGGAAAACATCAAATCCCTCAATGGCAAAGCCACCTCCCCCCAACTCAACTTAATGTGAACAGGTCCATCACTAGTGACATACAGCTGGTCGCTGACACTCTTAGTACCTCCTTCTCTGAACTTAACGCTATCCTTCCTCCTGACATCTTCAGTACTGCCACCCCCACCCCAATCTCAGCTTCTCACCCCCCATTTTGCTTCTGTGTCCTTATCCCTCTGGAGATCAAACCCTACCTCATCAAAACTCTGAGTGGCACCCATCATAGCAGCAAATCACTCGACCTTCGGATCCTTCGCCTGGTATTAGACGAGGTTCTCTCCCCCCCTCCTGCCTTCTAAATCTCTCTCTCCATCTTAGTAAGTTCCCCTCCATCTGGAAAACACCCACCATCACCACAATCCACAAAAGTGGTGACCGCTTCTCCCCCTGCAACTACCGTCCAATTTCCATCCTTCTCCCTTTCTCCAAGGCCCTGGAACGTATTGTCTCAGACCAACTCACTGAATATCTCTCTAAATATGACCTCCTATCTGCTGAACAACATGGTTTCAGACAAGGCCACAGCACCTCCACTGCCCTCTTGGAATTCTCCAATTACATTCACTCTGCCCTGGACAATAGCAGGTTGGCTGGCGCGGTCTTCCTAGACTTATCAAAAGTGTTCGACACTGTCAATCACATCCTCCTTTTCTCTAATCTCTCTCACCTAGGTCTCACCTGGGAAGCCATGGCCTGGTTCTCTGACTATTTATCGGGCTGCTCACAGAAAGTCAAAATTTGCAACACCCTCTCAAAACCCCCTCCCTGTTCTCTCAGGTGCCCGCAGGGGTCCATCCTTAGACCCCTTCCGTTCAGCCTTTACCTCAACTCCTTACCTAAGGCATGTACTAGGGATATCCTTCTTTATGCAGACAATGCTGTTCTCTTTACTTCCCACACAAACCCTGCCTTCTTAGAACTCTCCCCCTAGAATGCCTTTACTGAGGCTGAGTCCTGGTTCATCAAGCACAAGCTTGTTCTGAACCAAAAAAAGTCCAAAGTCATGCTTTTTGCACACCATCAAAACAGACTCAGACACTCCCCTCTTCACATCAAAACTTTCCTCTTGCTTCCTCTTGAGCAGGTGAATACCTTTAAGTACATAGGTGTCACCTTCGACCCTGCCCTTACATTCCATGACCACATCCACCTCCTCTGTACCTCTGTTAATTCCCATCTTGGCCTACTTTATTGACACTGGAGCTGTCCCCTCGAAGCCCTCCAGCTCACCATCTCATCTTCAGTATTGTCTATCATTGACTATGGTGTTCTGATCTATGGGGCTGCTGATAATACTGCCCTTCTACGAGTAAAAATTGCATTGAACAAGGCCTGTCACCTTGCCCTAGGCTACCCAAAATCCACACACACCTGCACGCTTTACAGCCAATCAAACTGGCTAGATTTTGACAGCAGACTAAAATACCAAACCTGCCTCCTAGCCAGAAAGATATCCACTGGCCTACCCACCCAGCCTCTCCCCCTTCCTACAACCTGTTCCCACCACTAAGACCACCCAGAGCTCACTCAAACCAACCCTGCTAGTACCTCAACACAAAACTTCCCTTGGTCAATGCTCTTTCTACTATAGAGCCCCCTCCTAGTTCAATTCCTTCCCCCTCACCATAACCAATGAACCTAAACTAGGTCACTTCAAATCCCTGCTCAAAGACCACCTCCTCTCATTCCTGTTACTGCCCCTGACCTCCCCCTGACAATGGACTCTGTCCTGCCTAGTCTACAACTACATACTCATTAATTATTCTTGCCATATGCTAACTACCACCTATGCATTTTATTCAAGTCTGACAATGAACCATGTCCTGTCTAATCTCCACTTGCTTAATCCTAGCAGTCCTAGATCTTCCTTTAATCCTGTCAGTACAATATCAACTGTGTTTTTATAATTCCAGTCAGGTTATCATGTTTATATACTTATTTAATCCATTATTGTATTTCCCTACTTATATATATGCAAAAGTGTTTTTACTTATTTTATCCATTATTGTATTTCCCTACTTATATGTATGTTAAAGTGTTGTCTTACTTGATGTGGAGCCTTTGAAAAGGAGACTCAAAAGATTGTAATTCTGATGCTATTCAATAAATAAAATAAATATCAAAAAGCCAAAAACTGGATACTCCAGCGGCATGGCAAACTTTTCAGAAATTCCCAAACTATTGTGCTTCGGTCAGTAGGAAATCTAAATCCTCTTTCTTCAAAACAAATTTAGCTAACGTTAGAAATAATCCCAAGAAATTTTGGCATGTGGTACACTCTGCCTGGAAGGTGCCGTCAGAATCCTTCACTACAAATGTATCTTATGGTGGTTCCACAGTGCACTCCAAGGAGGGTATCTGTGCTATGTTTAATTAATTTTTCTCTGAGACTCCTGCTATGTTGTTAAGCAAGACTGGCCTGACTTTTACTGGTTCACCTCACAATTCCTTTGCAATGTTTCCTCTCTCAAAGCCCTCATTTTATTTTAGGTCTATTAAAACTGATAAAATATTTAAACTAATATCTTTACTGAAAGAGGACACTGCCAAGGGTATCAACAAGTTAAATAAATTCCTACTTAAATGCAGCGCTGATATTTTGGCTCCTACTTTAACCTTTATTTTTAATTCACCCCTTTGTACTCAAACTTTCCCTCAGCCTAGAAACATTCACTAGCCATCTCCTTACACAAAGGTGGGAATAAGAACTTTGGCACAGAATTACTGCCCTATTTCATTGCTTCCTATAAGTTCTAAAGTCATAGTGAAAATTGTTTTATCTCAGATTACTGAATATCTGGCTAATTATCAGATTCTCTCCAACTTTCAGCCAGGCTTCAGACCCAAAATTTTCCTCCCAAAAAGCACTGATTGATTTTTATGATTTTGTCTCTAGGGCTCTGGAAAAATATATATTTATTTGTGGGTTTTGTTTTCATTGAAGGATTTTGACATGATCAGTCACTTTTTGCTTCTAACTCGTCTACCTGCTGATGGTTTTCCTTCGAATGTTATCAACTGTTTCTCATCCTATTTGCATGGAAAAGCTCAATCTGTTTCTTAGAATGGTTGTTTTTCCACTCTTCTCCTCTTCCCATTTCCACTGGGGCTCCTCAGGGGTCTCTAGCTGGTCCTATATTATTCAGTCTTTTTGTAGACCCTCTATGTTCTGTTGTGGATCACTGCTCAGCCAGTTTCTATGCTGTTTGGGTCCCAGAATTATCTGTTATCAGAAAATTCCTGTTTCTCAGTTTTTTTTTAAATACTCACCCACTTGAGCTTGTGAAAGCATTTAAATAGCTTGGCCTTATTTTTTATTCTTCTTTGACCTTTAAAACACACATTGACAAAATAGTTTTCAAAAGCCCGTCAATACCTGGGGTGCTTAAAACATGCCAGGCATTGCTTGTCATTCTTGAATCATAAACACATTATTTGTCGAGCCATACTCATCTTGGATTATGGGGATACTATTTCCAGCCATGCCCTTGTTTTGCATCTTCTTCCATTAAATACCATTTATTACCAGTTATTTTATTTTATCCTAAAATCAAAATGGGATAACAATCATTGCACTGTACTGCACCAACTAAACTGGTTGTCGCCTTCTTCCAGGTGCACTTTTCATTGGCTGTCCCTTATTTATAAAACTGTAAATAATCAGATCCCTACTCATTTAACTGAAAGGTTGTTTCTGTTCACAAATAAAGCCTCAGAGAGGTGCACTATCTTGGGTTTCCTTACCAAAGTTTGACACTTTGGCAAATAATGTTTCTTATATGAGCCCCCTTTCTCGTAGAATAATTTGCCTCCTCTGCTTAGACACTCACCTACTCTTGGGATCTTTACACATGGTTTGAAAAGATTACTGCTGCTGGAACAATCCATTTGCAATTGTTACTAGTTGATGTTGCATACATTTGTTTTTGTTGTAGTGTTACTCTCATGATTTGGGATGTTCTGTAAGTTGAGATTTGTTTCTCATAGAACTTATCCTGTATTTTATGCAACTTTTAAATAAATAAAAAATAAATAGTTCCATACATGACTTTCTTATATCCTCAGAGCTTGTGCTTCCTATTTTATTCCTGCTAACATGGTTGATGATGGTCAATTCCTCCACCCCAGCTGTATTTCTTGGCCCTGGATAGTACTCACTCAACGAGCACTCCAGGCAGGCCAACCCCCTCAGTTGTGCTACCATTCTGGTCCAGCAATCTTCCCTCAGCCTCATTCACTGCTCTAACAATATAAGCCCCAATGACTGCTATCTTACGGCCCCTCTTCCCAGTGTTTTCTTTTCTCCTCCTTGTTAGGTTGGATGTTCTGGTGCCAGATATGTCCCCATCTGCCCTAATCACCTGCTGCCTCCCTCAGCCTGGCCAGTCTGAAGCTGATAGATGTTGCTTGTGCCCGCTGGCACTGGTGCTCCTTTATGACAATCCTCCAGAAAGACAGCACTCCCAGCAAAAACACAGGCAAAAACAGTAGAAATAGTGTGAAATCCAATTTATTTGTGACTGTTAAGGAGCACAGTAGAAATGCCAACTAACCCCTAGTGCTACAGTGAACAGCCTTCGTAAGGGGGTCTGCTGGTGTATGGGCAACCAATCCTTAAAAACCCCATGCTTAATCAATTGAAATCAAATCACATGGGTTGGATAAGCACATCAACTGGCAAAAGCCTAAATATTGTTAAGTCTCAAATAACAAAAAGCACGATAAGCAGTTAATTCTTAATCCTCAAAATTTAACTTCGGTAAAAGAAAATCATAGTGACACACTATACATAATTATTTCATTGCATATTCGTGTAATGTTTGCTTTTATTACTATATATACACCTTTGCTTTAAATAATAATAATGCTTTAATGAAATAACATAAAAGGCAACATTAAAGTTAAAAAATGAAATAAAAGAGAGAAATTGTCTAGTAACAGTAGCGATCTCCCAGAATTTTATTCAAGGCAACATTGCAGTTTTAACTGGGGAGCCACAAACTGTAAAAAGAAAAGGAACAAGACAAGGAGGAAGGATAGGAAGAACCCGGACCTGTGTTTTTGCTGGGAGTGCTGACTTTCTGTAGGAGTGTTTCTTGTTCAGGGCTGGATGCCCTTGTCAGCACCCATCTCTGATGGCTGTTCACAGTGGCTGTCTTCTTTGGAGACGTTCTTTTATGGCAATGCCTGCTACATCTCTTCTCCATGTTGATCCATCCTCCATCCCTACCACTTGAGAACACAGTCCCTGCCATCCTCCTACACACAAATGTTGTGTTTTCACAGGACGCTGTAAAGCTCTCCAATGCTGTTCACTGCTGTGTAGTAGGACCCATGACTCCCAAATATTACAAACACAATTTTCACAGCCAGTATAAATTGAAAAAGTGCAAAAGTTTATATAAAACAGACTGCTGAAGTCATCCACCTCCCAACTATGTCTGTCCCTTCCAGCGGCTCCCCCAGGCCCAGTACCCATATCCATAGCCTCCTCTCCCCCCATACTCCTCAGCTGCCTGCTCACTTCCCTGCACCCCCATGGTGTCTCTAACTACCACTCTAGCCTGGCAGTGTACCTCTTGAGAGCATCGACCAGCCTGCAGTGAAAAAGAAAGAGAAGGGAAAGGGGAAATTGTTTAACCAGGAGAGGCACACTAAGCCAAAGCTTGTATCCAGGTGTGACCTGGGAGCACAAGACAGTTAAGTGACTTGCTCAGGGTCACACAGTATGCAAGTGGGGGTTGACGGGATTCAAACCCAGGTCTCCAGGCTTGCAGCTCAGAGCCTTAAACCCCTGTGCTATACTGCCTCCAGTGGCTGCAGATGTATCCCCTGCTGCCATTTATAGGCAGGATAGTGCACATTGCACACCCTGGCAGTGTATCAGATGTGATTCCCTCCCAGTGTCCTGGATGCTCACCTCTGCTGCCCCATCAGAGTCCCCCTCAGCTGTTAACTCTGTCTCTATGCCTCCATTGCACAGTCAGTTTTCATTCCAGACTGGCAATACCACTCCTGAACAGCAAGCAGTTCACAGCAACTGCAGATGTGTCTGACCTCTGCAAGTAGGACAGCACATATCTTGTAGCCTTGGCAGTTGTCCAAGTCCACTTCAATCTTCCCTGGTAACCTAACACTACCCAAAAAGACCAGGCCTAACAATTTAGGTACTGCAGTGCTACCGATGGAGCTGGCTAACTCCCAGAAACACAGAAACAGCAGAATGTGGTGCACATGCAGGAAAAATAAAAGAGGCTCAGAAAAAACCCTGATGAAGCTCTATCAAGCAAAGTGCTGGATCACAGTGAATTGGTATACACAGTACGGACAGCATCCTGACTGCTGTTTCATGAATACCTGCTGTTCTGCTGCCTACAGGTGAACTAAACTAGCCAGCCCTCCCAAACTTGCCATTCATCAGTTGGTCACCTTCCATCCGTATTCCCGGCTAGTGGCAGTGGTCGAGGTTGGAGGCATTAGTTGTGATGCGCTGTGGGGACGGGGCTCAGCTCCTTCATAACCGGAGCCACCTTTCAGCTCAAACAGACTGCATTCTGATTGCTATTTCATGGACACCTGTTGTTTTGCTGCCTGTGGGTGAAAATCAAGCTAGTCAGCCCCACAAACTTGCCATTCATCAGTTGCCCACCTTCCCTCCATACCACCGCCTAGAGGCAGTGGTCCTGGTCGGAGACACTAGTTGTGATGTGCTGTGGGGGTGGGGCTTGGCTCCTTCATAACCAGAGCCATATTTCAGCTCAAACAGACTGCATCCTGACTGCTGTTTCATGAACACTTGCTGTTCTGCTGCCTACAGGTGAAGACTAAGCTAGCCAGTCCCATAAACTTGGCATTCATCAGTTGTCCACCTTACCTCCATATTCCCAGCTAGTGGCAGTGGTTGGAGTCAGAAGCACTGGCTGTGACATGCTGTGGGGGTGGGGCTCTGCTACTTCATAACCAGAGCTGTGCGAGTGGCACTCCATGGAGCAGCACACCGCAGCAGTCTCTCGTGGGAGTCCACTGCAGAGGACATTGGGGAGGCCATGAAATACTGTCTGACTGTGGTGAAGTATTAATGTACAGTAGTTAATGTGTATAGATGTTTAGTGAAGACCGTGAAGTGGTTTATGATTGTCACTGCAATTCTGATGTTTGAAAATACTGTGAGTATAGGTGGGAAAATGGAAAATAGTGTAAAGGTACAAACTACAACAACACTTAATGAGCTGGTTAGATGATTCAGGCAGGCAACTAATTTGGAAGTTGCCTGCCTGATTAGCTAAATAAACTTGTGCTGCAATCTATTTTTCAGGAAAAATACTTAAATTTTAACTTACAATGCCCAGCTCATACCTTCCATGTATGAATCAAGCGGCCGTCTCAGCACTGCAGCCCCACCCCAAAAATCAGCCCTTTGATGACATGAGGTATGGACTGGGGCTGCAGGTGCTCTATATAGTAAATAATAGGATGGGGATAGGAACGGAAAAGGGGGCTGTCTAAGTGTACTAACGTTATTTTTGCTGGCGGTTATACATGTATGGGGAAATGATAGATCACTCCATACATGTATAACTGCCAGCAAAGATAACATTAGTACATTTATGCAACCCCCCTCCCACAATCCTATCCTCATTCTATTATTTACTATATAGAGCACCTGCAGCCCCAATCCATACCTAACGTCATCAAAAGGCTGATTTTCAGGGCGGGGCCACAGCGCTGAGATAGCTGCTCAGCTCGTACCCAAAAGGTACGAGCTAAGCATTGTAATTTAAACACAGTGACTTCAATTGAGTGCTTTCAAAAAAGGTGACTCAATCACGGCAACTGTGTTCTGGCCTACCTGTCAGGGCAGCAAGTGGATACAGGGGTAGGCGAGTACAGCGACAGGATGTCATTATATACACATGCGCATGGGGGTGAGGGACCACGTCACATAATGAGCAGAAGGAGAGGGAGGGTATGTGGGATGTAGTGCAGTGGTCAGCTGCTGAGCTGGCTGTGTGACGTGGTGGGTAGGTGGCAAGCTGAGGTTGGGAGGGTGCCGGGTTCTGTTCTGGGCGCAATTTTTTTTGCGTCGGTCAGGGTTTCATTTTTTAAAGTTTACACACACTGACCTGCACCCCCTGGAGTTGAGAATCCTTAAGTGAGGGGTGCATGGGGTGCACCCCCCCCCCGCATAACATAGAAAACCAGTCATCGGTTTTCTAGTCGCTGCGAGTGTACATCGCCATAATTCATTTTCGGCAATGTACACTCACCTAAACAGCAATCACTATTCCGTGATCACTGGTATCACATGGAACCGATTGATGTAGATCAGCCTGGGTCCCTGAGGAGCACCTCCACCACAGATGCTACCATGAAATACCTTGAACTGACTATGAGAGCATGGTACCATGAACAATATGTTAGAGCAGTCTTAGTGGATTACAAGAAAGCATTTGATTTAATAGATCATGAGACAAACATTGAGATTGTTATTACATTTTGATGGTAAAGTGAGACAGAAATTTATATATTTTTGAATTTTATAGTTATGTATAACTGGAGGCTAGGAGAAGATGGGTGGGAGGATGTGGGGGAATAGGTACATGTATGGGAAGCAGGAGAATGATAAACTGCAATAGCTGTAGGGCAGCAGTCCTTCTGGGGGTGATGTGGAGAAAAGGGGGATGCCCTGTGTGTAAAAGCCTGGAGCAGCTAAGGGCTGAAATAAGGCTGCTCATATGGGAGCTGGGGAGGGTAGTGCCCAGGGGAGTGAGGGCATCAGGCAGGGGATGGGGGTGGGGAGGAGCACCCAGTATACAGGAGTATCTTTTCCTCAGAGGACTAGGGGGCCCAGGGTGGAGGAATGGCAAGTGGTAAGGGGAAGGGATGGGAATATAAGTGTAGCATCAGGGGTGGGAAATTGTAAAGGGGTGCCTTTATTGAATATATTTGCACCACTGTCTGGAAGGAGGGAGGGCACCAGGAGATGAAGTAGGAGGTCAGGATGAGCCAGAGCCGAGAATAGGAGTACAGGGAAGGGGAGAGAGAGAACTAAACAGGATGGGCAGGGAAGAGGAGGCAGGCAAAATGGAGTGGAGGATGGGGAAGGGAGAGAAAAGGAAAGAAGAGGGGAGGGAAAACTAAAAGCAGATACAGATATTCAGAAGGGGAGGGGTAGAGTGGGAGATGGAAAAACGGTTAAGGGGATAGATTGTGGATGTGGAGATAAGTTCACCAGGGTGCAGAGGGAGCAGTTAGGTGGGGAAGCTGCTAGTATTGAAGGTGAGAAAGGAAGGGCGGGGAGAACAAGTGCAGGGGATGGAAGGGTAGCAATCATAGGGGACTCCATAATTAGGCATAGTCACTGGGGAAGGAAAGGGGACCCAAATGCAAGCAGGAGAGTGGTTTGTATGCCAGGGATGACAGCGGGGAAGGTGGGCCCAAGAATAAGGGAAATAGTAAGGGAGGTTGGAGGAAAACCTATTTTAATTATACATTTGGGAACCTACAACCTAGCTGGGGAGGATGTTGAGGTACTGCAAAATGGGTACAGGGAGTTAGGGAAGATCTGCAGGGAGGAAAGAAGTTTGCTGGCCTTCTCAGAGGTGATGCCAGTACCAAGGGCCAACACAGCCAGGAGAAGAAGAATAGAGGATTTTAATGACTGACTGAGGAAATGGTGCAGGGAGGAGATCTTTATCTGTAATGGGGACTGGGAGAAAACCTAGTCAAACAAAGCATTCTTTTCACCAGACAGACTACACCTCAGTAAGGAGGGTTTGAAGGTACTCGGGGACACACTGGGGGAATACATAACCATTATACTTAGTTTAAACTACTAAGGGGGGGCAGTGGGCTTGCAGGCCCACAGACTCTGAGTGGAGGAGGTCAGTGAACCTTCCCCCCCTCCCCACAGTGATGGAAGAGGTCTGGAGGGAGGAGGTGGAAGAGGCAAGAACACAGTTAGCAAAGGGTGGAGGGGGTGAGGAACACATAACAAGGATATGTGGAGGGGTGCACACAGAGGGCATAAATGTGAATAGAAGAATAGAGGGAAGAGAAGGAAGGTCAGATTCTAGGTGGAGGGTGGTGTCTCTGAATGCGCAGAATCTTGGAAACAAGATGGATGACCTGCAGGCACTATTAGTAGACAGGAGGGTGGACATAGCTGCAGTATCTGAGACTTGGGCAACATCACACCTTGCGATCCCTGGATATAAACTATACAGGAGGGACAGGGTAGTCAGGAAGGGGGAAGTGGTGGCAGTTTATATCAGTGAGGGAATAACTTGCACGAGGGAGGAGTTGGAGGAAGGGGAGGTGGAGGCATTATGGATTCAGTTAAGGTCCAATAGAGGGAGAAAGGTGAGGTTGGGGGTGGTTTACAGACTGCCCAATCAGGATGAGGAGAGGGACAGGGAACTGAGCTCACAAATATTGGAAGCTGCGGGGAAAGGAGAGGTGGTAATTGTGGGGGACTTCAACCTGCCCAAGGTGGACTGGAGTATACCCTCCACAACATGTGCTAGACGTCAGGTGATCCTGGAAGGACTGCAGAGTGGGTTCCTGACTCAGGGCATCACTGAACCAACAAGAGCTGAGGCAATTATTGATCTGGTGCTCACAAATGAGGAGTATGTACAGGAAATAATGGTCAGGGAGCCACTGAGTGGAAGTGACCATTGCACAGTGTGGTTCTAGTTGAATATGGGCAGGTAAAGCATCCCGACTAAGACCAAAATCTTGGATTTCAGGAGGGCGGACTTCAGGAAAATGGGCGAAGTGCTAAGGAACCATCTGGTGGGTATCAAAGCAGATATGGGGTTGACCAAAGATGGTCTATCATTAAGGAAGTAATATTGGTTGCCACAGATGAGTGCATTAGGCTCAGGGGTTAGAACACAAGGGCCAAAGTGTCCAGCTGGTTCAGTTCTGGGGTTACCCAGGCAGTAAGGGAAAAGAGGCTGGCCTATAGAAAATTCAGGAAGATCAAAAGAGAGGTGGATATAGAAAATTACCTAAGGTTGGCTAGAGCTAAAAGCAAATGATTTGATACCTTTTATTGGACCAACACAGATGTAACAAAAATAACAAAGTGCTTTAGCTTTCAGACCAACCCAGTCCTTCCTCGGAAATTTAATGACAGTTATTTAGAAAATCCCATACTTTTAACACCCAGATCATGCAAAAAAACACCAGAAAAAATTCCCATTCATTTAAAATACTCATTAATACCCCTATGGTAAAAATTTGTGTAAAAAACAAAACATGTCGTTGGTTCTCTGCCGAGCTGAAAGCTGCATTGCTTGGCAGGGAAAAGTTGTAGAAAAAAGTTCACCGAACTAAGCTTGACTCAGACTGGTGTCAGTTCAGAAGGGCATGCAATGCTTGTATGAAAATGGTCAGAGATGCTAAGGCAGCATTTTATCTTACCGAATTGGATTCTGCAGCAAAATGCTCCTTCAAATTCTGGGGGACAATCAAGGACATGTCCGGATATACACCTTGCAATTCTTTGCCACCTAAGATTACAACTGGGAGTACTACTACATAGGAACATAGAAACATAGAATTTGATGGCAGATAAGGACCGCTTGGCCCACCCAGTCTGCCCATTTCCCTACCTAATGGATAAGCTGCAGATCCTAGTTAACCAGCAGCCTACTTCTTCCTACCCCCACCACCTAGAATTGCCTTATGACTGTCCCATGCATGCTTGAATTCAACCACTGTTTTTGACTCCACAACCTCCTCCAGAAGGCCGTTCCATGCATCCACAACCCTCTCTGTGAAAAATATTTCCTTAAATTACCTCTGAGCCACCCCCATCTTCAAATTGTGCCCCTTGTTCTTGCACACCTCTTTTTTGAAAGATGTTACCCTCTTGGACTTTGTTGATTCCCTGAGGTACTTGAAAGTTTCTATCATGTCCCCCTCTCCCTCCTTTCCTCGAGAGCTATACATATTAAGCTCCTTAAGTCTCTCTTCATATGTCTTCGGTGCAGACCCTGCAACATTTTAGTTGCCCTCCTCTGGACAGCTTCCATTCTGTCTATGTTTTATGGAGATTGGATCTCCAGAACTGCATGCAGTACTCCAGATGGGGTCTCACCAGCTGTCTGTACAGAGGATAATAACTTCCTGTTTTCTACTGGTGATGCCTCTCCTATGCATCCCAGTATCCCCCACCCTCCTTGCTGCCCTCTCACATTGCTTGCCCACCTTTAGGTCATCTGATATGACTACCCCCAGGTCCCTTTCCATTGTTGTTGTTGTTAGTATCTCACCCCCCATTGTGTACTCTTCCCCTGGGTTTTTGTTTCCCAGGTGCATTACCTTGCACTTCTTAGCATTGAATCTAAGCTGCCATACATTTGACCATTTCTCTAACCTTGCCAAGTCCCTTCTCATCCTTTCCACCCCACCTTGTGCATCAACTCTGTTGCAGATCTTTGTGTCATCTGCAAAGAAACATACTTTTCCTTCCAGTCCTTCTGCAATGTAAACATAAAGACATTAAGAGGACCGGTCCTAATACTGAACCTCGTGCCCACTAGTAACCCCCTTTCTTCAGAGTGGACTCCATTTACTATTGCTCTCTGTGTCCTATTCTCCAGCCAATTCTTTACCCAGGCTGTCATCTTGGGACCCACTCCCAGGCTGACTAACTTGTATATTAATCTTTTGTGTGGGACTGTGTCAAATGCCTTGCTAAAGTCTAGGTAGACCATGTCCACAGCCCCTCACTGATCTACTACTTTGGTCCCCCAGTCAAAGAAATCTATCAGATTTGTCTGGCATGACCTTCCCACTGTGAATCCATGCTGCCTTGGTTCCTGTGCCCCTCTGGCCTCTAGATACTCAACAATTCTTTCCTTCAGAAGTGATTCCATCATTTTCCCTACCACTGAGGTTAAACTAACAAGTCTGTAGTTTCCTGCTTCTGCCTTGCTCCCACTTTTGTGAAGGGGAATCACATTTGCCCTCCTTCAGTCCTCGGGTACCACCACATCCTCCCATGATTTGTTAAAGAGGGTAGTCAGTGGTGTCACTAGTTCTACCCTTAGTTCTTTTAGAATTCTGGGATGAATCCCATCAGGCCCCATTGCTTTGTCCACCTTCAGATTTAAGAGTTCTTTCAGAACCCTTTCTTCTGTAAATGGGCTGGTATCAACTTCTGTATCCAGAATGTTTCTACTGTTTGTTTTAGGTACCTCCCCCTCTTCCTTTGTAAATACTGAGCAAAAATATTTGTTTAGTGTCTCTGCCTTTTCACAGTCACCCTCTGCCCAACCTCCCTCCCCTTCATTAAGCCTCACTATCCCTCCCTTGGTCTTCCTTCGCTCCCTGATGTACCTATAAAAGGTTTTATCCCATTTCTTAACTGAGTTGTCTATCTTTTCCTCGGTTTGGGCCTTTGCTGTTCCGACTGCCTTCCCAGCTTCCTTTTGCTTTAACTGATACAGTTCTCTGTCCTGCTCCTTCTGTGATTCCTTGTACTTCCTGAATGCTTGTTCTTCTCTTGAGCCTTCACTGCCACTTCCTTTGAGAACCATAGTGGTTTCTTACATCGTTTCATTTTGCTTATTTGCTTCACACAAAGGCTTGTTACCTCTGTGATGGCAGTTTTTATTATTACCCATTGTTCTTCCACCCCTCCTTCCTGCCCATTTGCTAGTGCATTCCTTAGGCACTCACCCATTTTGGCAAAGTCAACCCTCCTAAAGTCCAGTACTTTTGCCTTTGTATGGCTTGACTCTATTGCTGTGTTTATTGTGAACCATACTGTTCGATGGTCGCTGGTTCCCAGATGGCTACCCACTTCTACATCTGTGATCCTCTCTTCATCTCCATTTGAGAGAACCAGGTCTAAGACTGCTCCCTCTTGAGTGGGCTCCAATACTAGTTGTCTAAGACATGCCCCCTGTAGAGTATCTAGAATAACCCCACTCTTCGAAGTGGCTGCTGCAACTGCATTCCAGTTAACATCTGGCATATTCAGATCACCCATCAGCAATAGCTCCATTTTTTCTGCCATTCTAAGTATACTTTCTATCATTTCCTTGTCCATTTCCTCCCCCTGAGAAGGGGGTCTGTATACAACCCCTGTGTGGATTGTGGTGCCATTGCCGGTCTCCAAATTTACCCACAGTGCTTCTTCTCCTCCCTGTTTTCCCTTTTGTTCTGTTGCTTTGATTCCTTCCCTTATGTAAAGAGCTACTCATCCTCCTCTTTTACCCCTCCCTGTCCCTCCTGTAGATAGTGTATCCTGGTATGTTTATGTCCCAGTCATGATTTTGTGTGTACCATGTTTCTGTGACTGCCATGATATCCAGATGTTCCTCCTCCATCAAGGCCACTAATTCAGGAAGCTTGTTACTCAGACTATGGGCGTTGGTACTCATTGCTCTCTATTTTTTGATGGTTTTACTTTCTGTTGCAGCATCCCCCACTGACCTTTCTACCTCGGTCTTTTTCTCATTTAGTACCCTGTTTTGTAGGGAGAGGCTGGGATTTTCCTGCTGCTTATCAGTGTCTCCCCCTTGACTAGTTTAAAAGCTTGCCCAAGAAGCATTTAAACCGATTGCTCAAAAGACTTGTTCCCTTCCTGGACAGATGCAGACCATCCTGCCAGTATAGGCTGGTGTCCCTCCAGGTGGAACCCCAGTCCCCAATGAAGCCAAACCCCTGTGCTCCACACCATTTTTTCAACCATTTATTAAACTGAACGGTGCAAAGTACCCTCGCCTCACTCATGCCATTGACAGGCAGCACCTCTGAGATGGATACTGTGTGTCCTACTTGTCTTAGGCCCCTCCCCAATTCTACAAAGTCCTTCTGCACTGCTCTTATCTCATTTTGAGCCAAGTCATTTGTCCCTAGGTGGACAATGACGTCCAGCTCAGACTCCCGTGCAGCTGTTCTCGTGATCCTGAGGATGCGCTTCCTGTCCTTCCAAGCCATGGCACCAGGCAGGCACCTTACTTCAGTTTTCCCTGCTCCCCCCAGTTCTAGCCCCCTAATAATTGAGTCCCCCACCAGGAGCTGCTTCCTTTCCTTGTGGTGTCCTCTGCCACCTTCTTGTGGGCCTCCCTTGTGACAGTTGTCCTCAGCCTCCTTAGTCTCCTCTGCGGGTGCATCCATAGGGGAACTATGCTCCCCCAGAATGATGTATGGATTGTGGCGTGGAACTGACTGGGTGTGCCTCTGTTCCACCATCCTCACCCTCCCTGAGCCCACTGTGGTCCAACTGCTGTGCTTTTTTTGCAACCTCTGAGGTAGTGGTGGTGGCTCTGGTGCTCCCTGGATGGGGGGAGGTTCCCTTCCTTCCATCCAGTGTGGCCTGGGGGAAGGTTCCCTTACTACTGTCCAGTGTGGCCTGAAGATGGGCAACTTCCTCCCTTAGGGCAGAGAGTTGTCTGCAAATAGGGCAGCAACTCAGCCTCCAGAAAGACTCCTGGAAGACTGCTGCCCCACAGCCATTACATTGCACTACTCCCCACATGTTTATCTACTTTTTTTTTTTGTGTGTGTGAGTGTGTGTGTGATTGGTTTGTTATATAGAAATATATATATTATACAGTGTGTATGCTTATATTGTCAGTGCAGTGTGCTAGAGAGGATATGACAGTGATATGCACCTTGCACGCTTGAGGAAATGATGTCAGAACCCCAGGTATAAAGGAACTATTTGCAGGGGTGGGAGGGGTGAGGGTTGGGAAGGGGTTGGGCCTAAACTGTGCCCTCACAAAACAATCAGCTAAGAGCTCTGACCCACCGCTGCGATTAATGCCTTCCTGTCAGCAAGATGCCCTACACAACAATTTGACAGAGAAAATACCCTGCTAATCAAACAGAGAAAAATCCAGACATCCAAGTTAGACACAGGTAAACCTCCCCAGCCCCAAAACAGCCTGGTGGTTTGTGCTCCGAAAGCAGTCAGCCCCAAAATAAGTCAGCTGTGCTTTAAACTCTTCCTGCACTGAAAATCTTAAGAATTGTAACAAACATAAAGCTAGATCCACCTCCCTCTGTTGCTTGAAAGACTGTCTTTTCCTGATAATTCTAAGTCCCTTGTTTCACCTATCAGTTAGAAGTAGCCTCCACCTGCAGAATATCTGCTACAAACCAAAGACAATTGTAAGGTTCACTTCCCTCTGTTGTGAGCACAACTCATTTTCTTGCAAATCCTATGTTCAGTATTGCAGCTTCCAGCCAGAGTTTCAGTTGAAGAATATTAGCTACTATCAATGATAAACTGGGAATCCTAGATGCATTTAACAATCATTTTGCCACAGCTGGTGTAGCTTTCGACAATTCCTCTGCATCCCTGGTCCACTCCCAATTAAGTGTCCCGTGCTCAGACTCTCCTGCCCCGGTACCTGACTTCTCGTTCCACCTGGTCTCTCTGAAATAGGTTAAAGACCTCATGCTCCAATTGGATATTAAGAAAAGTGCTGGTTCTGATTCTTTGGATCCTTATTTCCTTAAAATAGCCTATCATGTCCTAGCTGTTCCTATCACCCACTTATTTAACTTATCATTGTCCCAAGAGCTCATTCCCCAGATCTGGAAAATTGCTCATGTCATCCCCTTGTTTAAATCAGGGGATCCCTGCAACCTTAATTATAGACCAATTTCCCTCCTCCAAACTTTGTTAAAACTTCTGGAAAAGATTGTCAGCAACCAACTAAGGGACTACCTCAAATCCAATAACCTACTAAACCCTATGCAATCTGGCTTTAGAACTAAACACAGAACTATTTCAGCCCTTGCCAAAGTAACAAATGATTGGTACTGAGAACTGGACAACAGAAACTTTGTCTGTGCTGTATTTCTAGACCTTAGTAAGGCTTTTGATAAAGTGGATCATAGCCTGCTTCTCTCTTCTCTGAAGAGTATAGGCCTGGACTCAGTTTCTTTGCATTGGTTTACTGAGTACCTTGTAGGACGGCCTAAACAAATTAAGGCTTCGGGTGCGCTATCCCCACTCAAACCTCTACTGAGCGGAGTACCAAAAGGATCCATACTTGCTCCCTTACTATTCACTATCTATGTTAATAACATCGATGAGAGTATTAACAAGGCCAACATACACCTGTTTGCTGATGACACAGTTGTATATCTAAGTCATCCGACACCTGAAGCCATTTGTGCTGACCTCCAGGAGGAATTTAACCAGCTCCAGAACCAGTTCCTCCATAGAAAAACTTCTTCTAAATGCTAAAAAAACAAAAGCAATGTTCTCGCCCTATAGCCATGTGATGAATCCGGCCAGCTCTGGAGCACTACCTCAGATTACCACAATTCTTGGAGAGAAACTGGAGTTTGTCTCAAAGTTTAAATACCTAGGTGTGTGGTTAGACCATTATCTATCATTCACTGAGCACATCGAGGACCTTGTAAAGAAGTTAAGGCAGAGGCTGGGGCTATTCTTTAGAATTAACCAGTTTCTTACTAGAGATGCAAGAATTCACCTTATCCAAACTACTTTTCTTTCGCTGATTGATTATGCAGATTTCCTTTATAGTCAACATCCCAAAGCCTCGCTTGCAAAGTTGGATACACTTTACCACAAGGCCATCTGGTTTATTACTGGTCTCCCCATCTCTACCCAAAACTGTTCCTTGTACAAAGCCATAGCATGGTCCTCTCTTATGTTTAGGCGTAATAGAAATGCAGTCCTTTGGACTTATAGAGTCTTCTTGAAGCGGCTTCCACAATATGTAATAGACTATCTCCCTCTAAGTGAGCCAGGAACGTATGCCTTAAGAAGCGCATCCTACATCACATTATGTATCCCCAAGGCTTCCTCTCACTATGGCAGAGTGGCCATTAGTTTCCTGTTGCCAACATTGTGGAACAAAGTACAAAATTATTGAAATTAAGCTGCCTCCGCAGTATGAATGCCTTTAACTCTCTTAATGCTCGGTATGTGTGTGAGCCTCGCAATTGCTACCTCAGTCCCTAATTTTAGTCCGAAGCATCAGGCTGCTGCCCTCTGAGCATAGTTGAATTTTTGATTGCATGTAACCTTTGGTGACCTTAACTCTGTGAGCGTCTTATGCCTTAAATGTTTTTCCCCTCTAGAAATCCCTGTAGGGTTATTATCTCTTCATAGCTTTCACGACCACTACACCTTACTCACCCTGCTGTCTTTTACATATTGCTTATTCTGTGGCTCTTATTCCCTCTTTCCTCTGTCCTCTAACTCTCTTCTCTGCCATAGACTAGCCCTTCAGGGGCTCCCTGCTCCTCAGGTGGCAGAAATGCAGATACCGGGCAGTTGTCACTTCCATAGCTGCTGCCTGAGACACCTAGACTGGATTCCTTATTAGCGAGGTGCAGCAATGTCGATAACCAATCGGAACACGAGTGCTTTTTTGCTCTGGTGTCTGATTGGCTCCTGTAGTCTGCTCCTGTGTCTCCCTCAATACTAAGCTAAAGTCTGATTTTCTGTCTAAAACTTGCACAAAAAAGAGCTGTACTTACTTATTGCCTAATAGTTATGACCTCTATTTTTTTCCATTTAGAGTGTCAAGAGTTGGGACTCTGATTACACTCCTTTCTGAATTTTTGTGGTTGGGTCAGTCTTTAGGTGTCAAGGAATACTGAATTCTGCTGTCCTGCTGCTTTGGTCCTCCTGCTGGTTCAGATGTTCCATTGTCTGTGGCCTAGTACTTAATACCGACCCCTTCCTCCATCCCCTGCCAAGGATATGGTCTCCATGGGCTCCCTGCCCATAGGCATGGGAAACCCGGGCACCGGGCGGTTAGTGCTGCCTCTACCGCCACCTGAGAACCTAAGCTCAGACACTCCATTAGCAAAGTATAGCATTAGCAGCCATCCAATTGAAATGTGAGCGCTCCTCGGCGTTGGCTTCCAATTGGTTCCTGCATTCTGCTTCTGTGTCCGTTCTAAATCAAGCATAAATCTGATTTTCATGCCGAAATTTGCCAGAAAAGAACTGTATTTACTTTTTTCCTTGACTGTTAAGACCCTTATCCTTCTGTTTAGAATGTTACAATTAGGGATACTGTGTGATTGCACTACTTTTGAAATTCTGTGCTTGCATCAACTCCCTACACAAGCGGCCAATCACTTCTCCCTACTGAAGTTCCTACTAAGCCGAATCTTATGTCCTCCTTAAATATTACAGAAGCACTCTGAACTGATATGACTGATATAACATTGAGTACTTACTTGCATTAATTGTTCTTTACTTGTGTTATTTGGCTCTATTGTAAATAGCTCTGTATGCATTGTATCATTTAACCAGGAGCTAACCAGGTCCATCTTGTAAATGAGTTTGCTCAATGATGTTCACCTGGATAAATAACGATTTTGATTGATTGATTGATTTAAAAAATAACACAAGACACATCAGAGAAGCTGAAGGCAAGTAAGGAAGTCTGGTGAGCAAAGGCACAAAAGGAGCTGCAGATAGCTGAAGGAATTAAGAATGGGAAGAAGGCTTTCTTTCACTATATAAGCGAGAAAAGGGACAAGAAGGAAGGAATTATTAGGCTTAAGAAAGGGGTGGAGTGGGTGGGGGATAATGGGGGAAAAGCAGAGATACTAAATGAATACTTCTGTTCTGTCTTCACCAGGGAGAAGGATGGACCAGTGCCTTCAGGAGGGGAAAGAGGAGCAGGAAGGGAGGGGAACACAGATGTAGTGATAGAGAAGAATAGAGTGAGGGAGGGACTGCTGGCATTGAAGGTGGACAAATCGCCAGGCCCAGAAAGAGTACATCAAAGAGTGCTAAAGGAACTGGCTGAGGAGCTGGCAGGGTCACTGGCAGACCTATTTAATAGTTCACTAGAGTTAGGCATGGTACCGCAGGACTGGAAAATAGCACATGTAGTGCCCTTCCACAAAAGCAGTCCTAAGGATGACCCAGGGAATTACAGACCAGTCAGTCTGACCTCCATCATGGGCAAGCTCATGGAGACCATACTAAAGGAAAGGTTGGTGGAATATCTAGAGGAGCATGGTCTCCAGGATATGAGGCAGCATGGGTTCATGGGGTGGGGGATCATGTCAAATGAATCTGATTAACTTCTTTGACTGTGTCATTAAGACAGTAGACAGGGGCCAAGCAGTAGACATCCTCTGTCTTGATTTCAGCAAGGCCTTTAACTCTGTGCCCCACAAAAGGTTGATCAGGAAGTTGGTGGATCATGAGGTTGGGGAAAAGATGGCCAGATGGTTGGAAAGCCGGCTGAGGGACAGAACCTAGAGGGTGGTTGTGGGGAGAGAGTTTTCTGGTACCATAGAGGTAACCAGTGGGGTCCCACAGGGCTCAGTGCTGGGGCCGGTATTGTTCAATGTCTTCATCAATGACATTTGGGATGACATTGAGGGCAAAATGTGCCTATTCACAGATGACACCATGTTCTGCGGGAGAGGAGACACAGCTGAAGGGATACAAGGCCTACAGAAAGATTTGGAAAAGCTGGGCAGGTGGTCCAAGAGCTGGCAGCTTGGCTTCAATGCCAAGAAATGCAAAGTTATGCATATTGGAGCCAAGAATCCCAGGACAGAGTACTACCTGGGTGGAGTCCGAGTATCTGCATCAGAGGAGGAGAAGGATCTGGGAGTGATGATCACTAGTGACCTGAAGCACTCCATGCAGTGCAAGAAAGCAGCAGCAAAAGTAAACAAGATGCTGGGATGCATATCTAGGAGGATCAGTAGTAGGAGAGAGGAGGTTATATTGCCCATATACAGGTCACTGGTAAGGCCACATCTAGAGTATGGAGTTTAGTACTGGTGCCACACCTCAAAAAGGACATTAACCTGCTGGAGAAGGTCCAGAAGAGGGCTACAAAGATGATAGTGGATCAGCAGGGTAAGGCATATGAGGAGAGGTTGAGGGCACTGAACATGTACTATCTGGAAGACAGGAGAGAGAGAGAGAGAGAGAGAGAGAGGGGACATGATTGCGACCTTTAAGTACGTGAAAGAGATAAATAAGGTTGATAAGGAGAGTCTCTTTAAGCTGAGTGGCAACCATAACACTATGGGGCACAGTCTTAAGCTGGAGGGTGGGAGGTTTAGGAGGGTGGTCAGGAAGCACTTCTTCACAGAGAGGGTGGTGGACACTTGGAATGCACTGCCGGAAGAGGTCATCTCATTGAAGACAGTGGGCAGCTTTAAGAGAGGCTAGGATAGGCATAGGGGAACATAAGGATCATGGGTAGGGAGGATGGAAGGAGTGGGGAGGGAGGGCAGGGACATTAGCTCAAGCTGTGGACCCTGCAATATGAGCAGACTTGATATACCAAATGGCCTTCTCCTGCTGGCTTCTTTGTATGTTCATATGTACTAATAGGTAGATTAGAAGCATTTGGAATTCCAAGTTGTAGTGTAAGGTGGGTTTATAATTTTTTAGAGGGAAGAACACAGTGGACTGAAACTGAAGAGCAAAAATCTGAGGTAGATCGTGTGATAGGGGGTGTCCCTCAGGGCACAAAACTGGGTCCCCTTTTATTCTTACTTATGATAAATGATTTGCAGACTTGCACAACAATCATAGATGTTTTTTCAAGTAAGGCAGAAAGTACTATGCATAATAAAAGGCACATTGAAGGACGGTCAAACATAAATTATATGCAAATAAATCCTAATAAAACAAAAGAAATTAGAAATGGCAAGCCAAGTAAATGGAATGACATTCCCCTCTAGTGTTTGGTGAGGTACAGGTGGAAGTAGTCTGTAAAATTAAGCTACTAGGGATTATATTTCAAAATGATTTCGGATGGGGGGATCAAGTAGCTAGCATGGTAAAAAAGGTTAACATTTGATTGTACTGGTTACCCATGTTAAGAGGGGCAGGTTTTAATTGGAGTGATCTGGCTATTTTTATGTAACTATTGTGAGACCAGTGTTAGAATATGGGGCAAATGTGTGTCACAGAGGACTAACTGTAAAAGAGAGGGAAGAAACTGAGAAAGTACAGAAAAGGGCACTTAGGACTATATATATGGCAAAGACATTAGTTATGCCGAGCCATTGGAAAAGTGCAAATTGAAAAGGTTAGAGGAAAGAAGAGAAAAAATGCCCAATGACATGTTTAAAAAATAAGTGACCCTAACCACAAACTACACAACCTATTACAAGCAAAAGAAGTTACGAAACATGAGTTACGGATACAGTATAGGTGGCAAAAGCCAAAGGTAGGAACTCGTATGTATGAAACGTCTTTGTTCATGCAATACCTTGAAAACAAATGAGAAAAAAAATACTGTATATATAAATGATTACTGCAGTAAACCTTGCTCTTTTAATCAGTTGTGGGGAATGTTGATACAATTTGATATCACAGAGCTCTAATGTAAGTCAGGGTAAATGTTTTAACTAAATAAATTATGTTTTATATTACTTTTATGTCAAAGGATGAAGAAAGTACATTGTATTAGGGGACTTACAATTTGTGTTTTTATATGACTGTGTAAAGACTGTGTCTTTTTTTTTTTTATAATTGCATATTATGTAAAAGTTGCATACGTACAGAATGTAATCAACTTCAACATCCCTTTTGGGATTGTTGCAATAGTAACTGAATAAAACAAAATCAATCAAAAATTGGGGGCGCGAGGGGCCTGAACAAGATGGCCACCAGGATTTAGTGTTCTCTATCTGGATATGAATAACTAAAATTAAAAATTGTTTTTGTTTGGCACTTGGACATCTACAGTTGAATATATCTGCAATCGGAAGACTGTGAGACTGGCTATGGGCAACCCAAAGAAGGATCAGAACCTGCCTGACAGAACTAAGAGCAGAAATGTTCCCTGTCCTCCTACCACGCAGTCTGCTGAAAGCCGTACTCTTTCAGAAGATGAGGACGATGGCAATGAAACTTTGAAGACTCTTGGACATAAAATAAATTGCCTCATAACTTTGGTGAATGGATCGTCACAGAAGTTCGACTCTCTAATGAATGGGGCAATCAGTCTGGAAACTGATGTCACCTTAATAAAAATGGAAACTGCGGAAACTGGAAAACGCTCCGAGGCAGCACTGGGAGCTACAGTGGCAATTGTCGAGGAGAATACTTACCTTAGATCTAGGCTTGAAACCTTGGAAAATCAGGCCAGAGCAGCTAACCTAAGGGTCGTAGGTATGCTGGAACAATTGGAAGGTGATCACCTGGGACTCTTTCAGGTAGACTGGCTAGAACAACAACTGGGACAGCCACTAATTGACAGGCACATTGTTCTTCAAAAAACATATTGAATGGCTTGGAAAGGGTGACCGGACAATTTGGACACCCCCCGAACTATTGTGATGGTTTTAGATGGTGTCAGGACAAGGGATTTTATTATAGCTCTCGCCTGACGAAAATAGACATTACTTCAGGCTGGCCACCAGATTTACCTTATCCTGATCTCAGCTACGCTAAAAGACAGAAGAAATATAAATTTGATGGCGTTCGTGCCATGCTTCAAGAAGCTGGGATTCCATATGGAGTGTTGCTTCTGGCCCGCCTCCACAATGTCTATGTTGTGAAGGCATTTGTTTTTTCTGATCCAGCGGAGGCCTTGAAATGGGCCCAACACCGTGCTTCACCGCCACATCGTAGAGATGAATGTTCCCAATCTGACCATGAGGGCGATGATGAAGAAGGCACCTGAGACGATCCACAGAACTTCGGGTTCAGGTTTGCTTATTCCCAGGACTATAAACAATACCTTTACTCATTCCTTGTCTATTTTGAGTTATACTGATTCCTCAATGGGCACTGTCAGCAGAGTTTCTTTCTGATGAGTTATACAGTTTTCGATTGCTGATGTTGATGTTGAAAAGTTTCAGGGAAGGGCGATAGTTTTTAATATCACCATATCATCCCCTTTCCTGAGATAAAGTGTTCATTTCATAGTAGATGTCCTGGTATAGTATGTTCATTGTCGAGCACTAATCCTACCCTGTGCATACCGATTTTGGTGTCATAATTTTGGTAAAGCATGAAATACTCATTCCCTTTAGAGGGAACAGAGTCAGGTTTGTTATTTAATGTAACTGATGGTAAAAGTTTTCATGCAATTCTTGGGCTCTATACTACAGCAGTTCTTAAATCATTTTCATTGCATATTACTGGACCCCCCCCCCCCCCGAGATGTATCTAATTGATAAAGCACGTCTTTTATTCTCTCCTTTTTATATTGCTTGTATTAAGAGGGCTGGTATCCTCAGTAGTATGTAAACTATCCTTATGCACTTTATCCAGAGTTTTGAGATCATTCATAAATCAATAAATATAAAGTAAAAAAGAATCAGAAATCATTTACCTGCCTGAGCTATATTGCTCAATAAATCTTTTCAGGATCTGAAGTTTTCTAAGCGTGCTGTTTTATTTCTCCTGCTTGTGCACTGCATTCTGTCGTTTCTCTGGTAACCTACACAGTTAGAAACAGTCATCAGTCTCCTGGCCCACTCCCCTGCAGCCCAGCTCCCACTTCAGCCAATTCCATATGCCTTGTGGCCACTCCCCACTTGCTCAAACGGTATCTAACTGATAAGACAATGACTTCCACTTCCCAGACAACCCCTTGTTGAAACTGGTTCCCTCAGCACAATATATCCCTGGTTTCAGGCAACCTGTTTCAGATGGAACTTAATCCCTGGCTGTTTTGTATACACTTGAACCAATTGCCCCTAAAGTTTTGGGGACGTTACATATAAAAAGAATCACTGAGTTCCACAGATTAAATTAGACCCCCTTCTACTCCTACATAAATGTATTTTATCTTAGCTTCTAAGGTCTATTATTATCCCTCACACTCCCTGCTTGCTAGCTAGCCTTGCCCAATTAAAACTGCTCCTCTACAAATTAGAAATCACTGTCCCTCCACAAATTACACACCACTTCTGTAGCATTAGGGTGAGTTACTTACAAGCTCTTCTTTTCAAAACAACTTACAATACATGCACTGGCGGACACCACGGTCCTCCAACGTGGTCTACTAGCCTTAGGGATCAGAAAGCTGTGCACTGCACATAGTGCTACACATTTCACACCTTCTGCATAGTGATCTGTGCTCCACAAAGATACACTGATTCTCCGCATACTGTTGTAACCATTTCTTGTTTTTTTCTATGTATGTCTTTTTTTTTTTTTTTGTCTGTGTGTGAGTTTAGTACTTGTTAAAGTTTCCAGACTGACAGTACTGGAAACTGAAGCCCTCTGTTTATCCATATGACAGATGTAGCATGAGAAATCACAGTACAAGCCTCCCACACTGTCCCACCACTTTGCCTCAATTCTTTCATGGAGGGGCCACCACCTAGGTGAGAGGGTAGTTCAGTCTATGTGCCCATTCAGTCATTGGCCTCTCATGTGAGACTGCCAACCTACCCACTGGGAACTGGACTGAGACCACCACAACTCATTTCACATAGACCAGTGAACAGCCCTCAGGTGACAATGGCTTTCAGCCACTACTGACCTGGGTGGGATTTGAACCAGTAATTTAGAGGTGAAAGGCTTCTTAATCCACTACCAATCCACTGAGCCATCCAGTTCTACCGGAAATATCTGGACAGTATTTAAAGTTAAACTAACTATAGAAACATTCGTTAATATAAAACATATAATACCTGATATGATTATGATTCTTTAAACTAAGAAAGCACTACACATTTTGGCCATTTGCTCCAGATGTTAAATGTAATTGCTATACTTTTTAATGCTAACTGGCAGGCTGTTGGCTTTGCATCCCATTTTGTATCTCATGCTGTCTGTGAAACTACATGTACAGTGTGTGCACAGCAGAAACCTTTACGCCCTGTTTTAATAATAGAAGGTCATTTGATACATTAGCATATGGCTCAACACACCACCCTTTCTTAGCCTGTATTTTTCCTTGCCTTACAAGTACATTCTGTGAACTCTTATAACCTCAAGCTAGATGCCCTCAGAGCAGGGAAGGTGAGGATACAAATTAAGTCACTCACCTCTCCTATAAAAGGGAGGTTTCCCTGTTTGTTTGTGCTGCTGTACTTCAGCAAGGAGTAGAGAAAACTGAACTGTGCCTCTCATGTATGTTTTTTTTTATCTGATGAAACATTTTTTTTCTTGCTGCTTAGCTTTGTTATTGTTTTACAACATATCCATACAACACAAGCAATTGCATTATTTTTTTAATTAATGAATTGATTTTTGTAAACTTTTTATTTTAAATTTTGCATTAACTTTAACAAGTACAGCTGTATGAACAACAATTGATACAGTGGAATAAAATAAAATTCACATTCATACAGGGATATAAAAAGGAGGCAAATAAACACAAACAAACAAAATATATAGTGCCTTGAAGTACATTTGGTCTAATTAATGAACTGATTGTTACATTTTGTAACCTTGATGAGCTCTGGTCACTACAGTTCACCAGAGAACTCCTTTAAATGTCCCTTGTTTTCTCAGATTTTACAGCATAGTTTTGCCAGATTTTCCATGAAGGCTGTACAAAAAGTTTTCATCTGGAGTTTCATACTTCTTAGTGTGCCTGCTATGGTAGCATATTGCTCACTACGACAGCAGACTGTAATGTCGCAAATAACACAGTTATGAAGTCAGTTGTGAACAGTCCAATGTTTTTTGAAACATCCATCGGAATTGACACTTTTTAAAGTGAAATGTTTAAATAGACTGGTGAAAGAATGAATCCAAATCCCAGAACATATTAATATTAAATGTGATCACTATAACTACAGCATAATGGCTTTAAATATTTTATTTTGGTAGATACCTACATTTTTAAATCTTTAACAAGTACAATACATTTGTGCACACAGTTGTTGGCTGATCTTCTTCAAGGATATCTCTTCCATTAGGCCAGGCCTTTGGAACTATACCCACATTTATGCTAGAACCACATGGACATTTTTGCAAGCTCCATCTCTTCTCAGTCCTCTTTCTGCTATCAATCATCCTCATTAGACCTGCTGAAAGAAATGTCATTAGCAGCAATGGCTAGCCCTAGATGTTGCTGTTTATCACTTATTTTATATTTAAAGAGTCACCGGTGCCTTGAGAAGAACTTTAAAAAGCATAATATTTGGACACAAAACAGCTTATATTTCTCATTAGTTCTGTATTTTTTTTTTATCTCCAGTATTTATTACTGAGATTATATGCATGAAAACAGGACAGTTGTTCCTTGAGAGTTCATCAGCTTCTGTTGCTTCTTCCCAACCTGATTTCATAATGCTCTGCTTGTGACATCACAGCTATTCCCATGACAACAGACTGTGATGTCACAACAGACTATTATAATTAAGCAATAATACACAACAGGGTGTGGCATACCATGAGATATCGTCACACCCTGGGTGCATTGTGAAGCACGAGGCTACAGGCCAAGTGTTTCATGCACCCGAGAAGTGATGATATCCCATGATATACCACACCCTGGAGTGTATTGTTGTGATTATAAAATGGCCCTAACATGTTTATAAATGGCTGATTTTGTTATCAGTTTTGGACCATGATGATATTGTGAAATATCATCACAGGTCAAAGTCTGCTTCAGCCAATTAGCTTCCGGGATTTCTCCTCTCCATTTTATAATTTCAATTAGGGAATAAGCTACAGATTAAATGAATTCTGAGGGATGAAGATGTTGTTTTTGTGAGAGTTTCTTCATTAATAAAAACAGAGGAACGAAATCTATACCAGATATATGAAATACAAGCTGAATTGTGTCTGACTATTAGGTTTTCCAAAGATTTGCCACTGGCGTCAGCAACTCTTTAAGTGAACTCTGTCAGCTCTGCATGCTGCCAAAAGGTTTACTTCAGTATTGTAAGTGCAGAGATAAAATTTATAAGGAAGACACCCACAAAGTTTGTGTTTGTTGTCTGGTCATGTCTCACAACATGAGGACTTGTGAGATTTGCCAGAGCTTTAATCAAACTACAAGGCGACACTACAAGAAAGTTCTGGAAAATTTCCTTCTCCATAACATATTAACTGCAATGGAGAAGGACCAGGGCCCAGTATCAGTGTCTCCCCTGTCACCCTTTACCTCGGCTGAGAAATGGCCATCAAAATCGAAGGACCAGAACAAAGAATGATCGATGTAGAAGCCATCCTCATTCACATCACTGGGACATAAGCACAAACAAAGAAATAAAGAAAGGTTTTCTTTGCCAGTGATGTCCCAGTCATCACTAAGACAAGGTAAATCAGTTGTGTCATCACTAGCTCCAGTGGTGTTGACAACAGCCTCCCCCCCAACCCGTCGATGACTCACCAAGGTCAGGGCTTGACTTAAACACTGCTGTGCCTACTATGAGTTATACATCATCATCATCATCAGGCCGAGGCTCATCACTGACACAAGTAGTCATGACCCTTGTCCAGTGCATTGTCAGCTCTCAAGCTGTGCTGGTGTCATTTTCAGAAATGATACGATGCATACTGCCTGGATTACCTCTACAGGCTTTACCATCAGCAGGGCCCGTGGGCACTCAACCCCTGTTGACGCCAGCTACTAGCACATCACAGGCAGAGCTGGGTAAGTTACTTGTAAAAAGTAATCAGTTACAGTTACTAGTTACCCTCAAAGAAAAGTAATCAGTTACAGTTACTGATTACTCTGTCAAAAAAAGTAATTAGTAACTGTAACTGTAATGCATATGTAACCCCTCTATGTGTCCACATTTGTAGCATGGATATACATAGGGTATCTACCGGTTTGGGGAAGGATGAGGCTACTTGGCACAAGAGACCTAGGTTTGACTACTCTGCACAGGGGCACCCAAGTAAATCCAACTACAGGAAGCAATAACTGTAATGTCCAGAACCAGAACTGGGATTTTTCAGTGTAGCTTTATTTATTAACTCACTGAACATAAACAAAGCTCTGTATGGTCCCCCACAGGGCTACGTAACTGTAATGCAGATTAGAGGTTAAACACAGCGGTCCATTTGAGGAATGAATGCTACAACAGTTGTCTGGCTTTGGACCCACCAGGCACTCAGCCCGGACTTTGCATGCGCATTGGATACACAGCCCGACTGGCCCGGCTCCCCTGCCGACCACTCGACTGACGGTCCACATGGCAATGAACCCAAACTCTACTTGAAAAGACATCCCATCAAACAAGGAGGCTCCCAAACTGTGCTCCCACACACCACTTGAAGTCTGCGACTCCTAGAGATTTTGTTTCGTGACTTCCAATTTGAAACTCCCATCAAACAGGGAGACTCCCATCCAACAAGGAGTAATGTTCCCATCCTGTGGCTCCCCACACCACTTAGAGTCTGCGACTCCTAGAGAGATTTTCAAGTTGCGACCCACGTCTGGGTACCCACCCCATCACTGGCCAAGTGCATGAGGCAAGTAGCAAAAACACAGAAGAAATCTGTAGAGGTGGACCTGGTTACTAAAGATGGGGATCTATCCACCTCCAGCTCCCACAGCCCATACCCGGCCATTTCTCTGGACACACAGAACTTTAGACTTTAAACTGTGGATTGACGATGGATGACCTGAAGCACCACCTCTACAATGAACTTTAACACTTTAAACAGATGACTGCTCTATTTGTTTGTCCTAGTTGACATAGTTCTCCCAAATAGCAGTCCCCAATACTTGAAATCCAGCTGAAGAAAAGAAGTTGTTTGCCCCTTCCAATGAGGCCAAACACTCACCCATTCGTTGCAGGTGCCCCACAGGCGAAGAAATGTAACCTTTGCTGTTATACACGAACAGACTGAACTTAAATTAAAACAGGCAGCTTTCTTCCCAAGGTGGGAGAAGGGGATTGCCCCTGGAATCCACAAAGAACTTTTCCTCACCCCCCCCAGAGGGAGGGGGGTAAACAGACACTACTGGTGTCCTTCTTGTTTGCTTAAGGACAAACTCAAGACTCACTTTGAATTCCCAAGATTCTAACTTACTCTGAGCTGAAGATTCCAAATGTGGCTCATGCAGCTGTGACAATTCTATAATGATGTCATCCCTCTAGTCTCAGCTGTGACTGAGGAAAGAGTGAGACAGTGTGAAACCCATTTAACTGGAGTTTCACAAGCTGCCTTCCCTGCCTACCACTAGGTCTTACTGGGATTCTAGTAACCCCGGGTAAAAGGGTTACACTGCGCCTTGACCAGGAAAAATGACTGTCCCCAGTCATTATGCACCCCACCGTAGGCCATCCCACCCTATGTGCTACCTGCGGAGGGGTGATCAGGCCTTCCTACCATGTTGAGCACAGGTAGGCAACACTAAGGGCCCTAGAGGCCTACAGCTGACATATCAGCCTCTACTCTATCAAGCACTATGGACACCTAGTGGCTCTGGTAGACCGTCAGGCATATGCCTGATAGATCAGCACTGCGCCACTACTGCAGGTTAGGGCCACAGCCTGTCCATCCCCCCTAACCCTCTAGGGGAAACCTATCTGCCTCTAACATAACATCCCAAACAAAAACAAAACCCGGGGACCTCCCCGACCTTGGGCAGCCTGCAACTACAACATTAGGAACACAAACAGTACTTTAATTTCTACACATAAGCACTGAAACGAGGAACTCCGATGAGCCCCTCCTCCTCTTCTTGTCTTCTCTTCTGTCTTCCAGGAACACCTGTAAGAAAAGACAAAAACAAAACAAAAAAAACACACCCTAATCTGCATTTACGATCTACCTAAACAACAACAGTGACAAAAACAGCAATAACCCTTACCACACAGGAAAAACAGAACACTAAACAATCTCAAAAAGAAAAAATATTTTTTTTTTGGAAAAGTAGAAAATACAGTATACGAACATACAAAATTTGCCAGCAGATAAAGGCCTAGAGGTCTATCAAGTCTGCTTGAATGTGCAGCTAGCACCCCTTATTCTGCAGCTGCCCTTCCCTTCCACCCTTCCCCTTCATTAACCCTCCCCTTGTCCTGTCCCATCCTCGTTTGAAGCAGTCCACTGTTCTACTGCATACCACTTCTGCAGGTAACGATTCCACCCAGCCACCACCCTCTCTGTAAAAAGTGTCTCCTCATCTCCCTTCTGAACCTTCCTCACTCCAGTCTCATATCATGGCCCCTGGTGGCCCTCCCTTCCCTTACTTTGAACAGCCCCTCTGTACCTGTCTTGTTTATTCCTTTCATATATTTCAAGGTTTCAATCATGTCCCCCCTGTCTCTCCTCTCCTCCAGTGAGTACATGTTCAACTCCTTCAACCTCCTCTCGTATGATAAGTCCCCCAGACCCTTGATCATCTTTGTCGCCCTCGCTGCACTCCTCCAGTAACTTAATGGCCCTCTTCAATCACGGACGCCAGTACTGCACGCAGTACTCCAGGTGTGGTCTAACAGAAGAGCCTATACAGTGGCAGAATCACCTCCTCCCTCCTCGAGGATATACCCTTGCAATACAACCCAGCATTTTGTTGGCCTTTGCAGCTGCCTTCCTACACTGTGCTGAGTTGTTCATTGACCCTGTGATGAGCACACCAGATCCTTCTCCTCCTCTGTCTGGGCTAGCTGCCTCCCCTAGCTGGTAAGTCCTCCTTGGGTTCTTCATCCCAAAATGCATCACCTTGCACTTTTGGCATTAAAGCCCAGTTGCCAGGTGTCTGACCAGGTTTCAAGCTTTGCCAGATCATCCTGCAACCCTGCCATCCCCTAGGTCATCCACCACCGCCAACCTTGGTATCATCAGCAAACAGACTGATCTTGCTCTTGATGTCCCATGATATGTCTGCAATGAATATCCCAAACAACACTGGTCCCAACACCGAGCCCTGTGGGACACCGCTCGTCACTGCCCTTGGGTGTGAGCTCCCCACCCACCACCACCCTCTGTTGCCTTCCCTGCAGCCAGTTTCCTACCCATCTCACCAGCATTGCACCTGCCCCTGTGCCTACTAACTTCCTTCCCAGCCTTCCATGTAGCACTGGGTCGAATGCCTTACTGAAGTCCAGATACAGGACATCCACTGCATGTCCCTGTCCAGTTGCCTCTTTACCCAGTCATAGAACTTCGACCAGGTTGGTTTGGCAGGATCGGCCATGTATGAAGCCATGCTGTCTGCTGTTCTGTAGTCCTTTGGCCTCTAGGAGACACCAGCCTCTCTTCAGGATAGTCTCCATTAGCTTACCCACGATGGATGTGAGGCTCACTGGTCTGTAGTTTCCCGGTTCATCCTGGGGCCACTCTTGTGGAGGGGCACCACATGAGCCATCCTCCAGTCCTGAGGTACACACCCCCAATGTAGTGAGGCATTACATAGGTCTGCCAAAGGTCCTGCAAGGACCTCTGCCAGCTCCTTCAGTACCCTGGGGTGGATGCCATCTGGGCCTGGCGTCTTGTCCACCCTCAGTGCCTTCAAACCCTCTCGAACTCTGCCCTCCATGATTTCCCCATCTGTCACCACTTCCCCCTACGTCTGCCATTTCTCCCATCTTGGGTGTCACCCCTCTTCTCTTTAGTAAATACTGAGCAGAAGTACTCATTTAGTGCTTCCGCCTTATCATACCCTGCTTCCACCCAACCCCCCTCCTTCCTAATCCTTACTATGTGGTCCTTACAGCTCCTTTTCTCCCTGATGTACTTAAAGAAGTCCTTCTCCCCCTTCTTAATGCCTTGTGCCAGCCTGAGTTCCGTAGATGCTTTGGCTCCCCTTACTGCCCTTGTCACCTCCTTCGATTCTGTCAAGTACTCCTCTCTGTCCTCCCCCCTCCCTGTTTTCTTGTACTGCCTAAAGGCAGCTCTTTTCCTTCTTACCTTTTCCATGACCTCCTTGCTCAACCAGCGCGGTTTCTTAGCCCTAGCCTTCTTGCTCTGGGCTTTGCAGCAGGTTTTGGTTGCCTCCACTATCCCCAGCTTTATGAGCTCCCATCTCTGGTTAGTATCCATACTAGATTGAATTCTGGCCAGGTACCCTTTTACCACTTCCCCCATCCTCCCAAAGTTGGCCCTCCTGAAGTCCAGCACTCTTGTGCCAGATTCCTCCTTCCTTGCCCATATCCAATGTGAGCCATACTAGTGGTGGTCACTCCTGACAGCGCGTTCCTCCACTGTAAGTTCTCTCATAAAGTCCCCATTTGCCAGCACAAGGTCAAGGGTATTCCCTAACCTGGTTGGTTCACTGACCATTGCAGCAGGAAGCTGTCCTGGAAGGCATCCAGCAGTACCTTCTCCCTTCTGTTCCTGGTTGTGCGGGTGCTCCAGTCCACTCCTGGCATGTTGAAGTCCCCACAATCACCACACTACCCTTCTGCATGTCCTCCTGATCTGTCCGCTAGTTCCCTGTCTAACTCCTCCATCTGAGATGGTGGCTGCCACACCACTCCCATTCTCAAATCCTATTCTTGGAATCCTGGATTTGCACCCAAAGTGACTCTGTACTACCCTCCTCCCTTCCTCCCTTACACACTTCAGTCCTTCCTTCACACATAGTGCCACCCCCTCCTTTCCCAGTCACCCTGTCCCTACAAAATAACCTGTACCCTGGTACAGACAGGTCCCAGTCATTATATTGGGTGGCCCATGTTTCCGTGATGGCTGCAATGTCCACCTCTCCCTCTGCCATGAGAACCTGTAACTCTGCAGTTTTCCTCCCAAGGCTCCTAGCATTAAGGGTAACCACCTTCCACCCTTTCCCCCTCCTCCCATCCTGCCCTCCTTTCCTAGCATCACCAATAGTACTTGCATATACATTATATACATTAAGTACAGAAATGACATTGATAACAATACACCTTTTGGGGGGATGGAATGCCCTAAATGTCCCACTAGTGATTACAAGGCCCGAAGGCCAGTCCATTAAAGAGTCTCTCCTGGGCCGGAGCCCGTGAACATAGTCTTTAAGGCCATAATCCTGAAGAAAAGAGTCTTTGCGGACAATTCACACACTGTTTGAAGTCTGTAGTGTAAGGTGTGTATTGCAATGTCATAAAGATAGAATAAAAAGATTGTGATTCACCAGCCTCTTGAAGTATTCGAACTAAGCAAACCTGGTCCTTCAAAACTCTCCTGGCAGCATTTCTTCTGATACAGCTGGGCGGACATCTTCGGGAACCCACAGGAGTGCATCTGGAAACAGCTGGGCTGATGTCACTAACTGGAGAAGGAACCTTAGAACAGGAACAAAAAGAGAAACAGCTGGTCTGGCGTCATCTGATTACCAGGCGATGAACAGGCAAACAGCTGGGCTGGTGTCCTCTCTAGATCTGAAGTCATCTGGTGGTAGCAGTAGATGGTTATTGATTAGGGCAGTACACTGTGGACTGAAGAATGTGGAGCACCTGATTTGTTGTTTATTCATATTGGCAGTTCAATAAGGTTACTTCACAGTGTAGATGTGGCAGTATTGACTACCACTGCTCGGCTCTCCATTTTGTAGGCCCGGGCTTAATTACTAGGAGGTCCTTGCACTGAGGCCAATAGTAGAGGGGGCCAGGGCTTGGAATTATACTCCATCTGGACACACTAATTCACACAGTGGGAGACTTGCGTCCCTCTCCGTTCACAATTCTCACTCTGTCCATAAACAGTGTCCTGCCTCTCTTCCACTGTGTATACTTTTAGTGGAACAGTCTATTCTTTACATGCTGGTTAGCCCCAGGATGCACATGTTTCATTGCTTCATCCCAGATCCAGGATTTCCTGCAGTTCTCAATCTCCTCCCAGACTCTCTGAAGAAAGGTAGGAAAGGTCATACCAAAGATTTCATTGGCCTTTCTACGAACCAGTCTCTCCTCCTTACTTGCTTTGGTCAATCTGAGACCGCTGGCCTGGCTTGGGGGTGGCCAGTCCTGATTCTGCCAGCTTCGCATCCTCAACTAAATTAAAAACGTATCCCTGACTTCTTCTTCTTCTGGTGAAGCCAGGGCAGTGGCATCACCACCTTTTTGAACACATTCCTCCGAGGCAAGATCTTGAGGCTGTGTACCTGTTCCTATCTCACAAGGCCACTTAGGTTCCTCCTCATCTTCCTCTTCACTGAGGATCTGAGCCCAAGAATGAGCAGTAGTTCTCACCCTCGAGACTATCCATTCATCACTAGGAGCGGAGGTCAACACCTCCCATTCAACGGCCTCCCGCATCTCATCTTCACCTTCGAGACTTGAGCTAGGCCCCCCCACCCAGGGGTCTATTGATGCTTTATCTGAACTTGCCTTCTGAGATCCAGCATCCAAAACTTCAACTTCAGATTCAGTCTCTAATTCTGCACTCTCTAACTTGTACACACTCCCCGAGGACCTTCCTCCTACAGGCTCCGCCTGATGCTGTGTGCTGCCAACTGCAGATTCTTGAAGTTGTGTCCATGTGGGAGCCAAACGAATTTGAGGCGCTTTATACAAGCCATATTTTTGTAGACAACCAGCACAGTGAGGAATCATGAAGACATCCCTTCCAGCACTAAAGCACATCTGGCATACACGCACTGGATAATAGGAATTGCCACATCAGGAGGGAGTTGCCCTCTATAGCACCAATTTTCAATGTCTCTCAATCTATTTACTGCTGCTGTTACTGCAACCGGCATGATCCGGATATGAGCTGATCCTGAGGCCATAACTGCAGAAAAACAAACAAAAGTTCACTGTAACTGAAAGTCCCACTTTAAATGAACACACTCTGTAGCTTTAAATGGCTTCTCTGCTGCTGTGTTTACTTTACTACCCCACCCTGTAATGGCGGCGGCAGCACTCCTGTGCATCAACATTCAGACTCTGGGTCAAGCCACTGCGCACCCGATTTACATCAGCTACTAATAACTTTGATTTCAAACTGCACAACTTGCTCTTTTCTGGCTGTTCTCACATTTACAGGATTTTCCTTGGACTTTTCACATGCTGGCAACATTTATTTAATCACAGTCCCTTTTAAAACTTCAGGTTTCAGCACAGGATTGCCTGCTTTTACTAGTGTTGCACTTATTTTACAACCCACAGTCTCTCTCTGGCTGCAAACTTTAAACTGAGGCTACTTTCATTGCTATGCACACATTTAATGGCTTTACAGACTTACACTTGCCAACAGGATATCACACAATCGCTACTTGCAAAGCGACTATACAGCTGCACTCACATTTTATATGGCATTATTGAAAATCACTGATTTGAGCAGTTTTAAATCGTTTACTCACTGTTATGGTAGCAGATTGCTGCGATGGAGGAAAACGGCCTGCAGCCAGATTTTTGAAGGCCTCGGTTTCAAGCAGGCGGGCAGTCTCTCGATCGTAGTATTAATCACACAATTCACTGATCCTGACCGATAACGGGTTGAGCCCGATTTTGAACTAGAAAAGTCACTTTTCACTGTTTACAGCGCTTTGAACACTTCGCTGAATGCTCCTCCACTGCCAGTACACGACTACTCTCTGTCTCCTCTCAAATGCTGAAGCAGACTCTGAAGAGCTGGCTGAGGGCCGGGACTAATGGCAAACTGACCAACCACACGACGCCATGCAAATGAGCCTCTTCTTCCTCACGAGGGCTCCTCTCCTCATGACGATCGTCAAGCAGGCAAATGTAAACTGAAAAGATGCACTTTTTTTTTTTTTTTTTAACTGACTCACGGCGGGAGCCCATTTCAACCATGTAACATTGCCATTAACTCTGCAGTCTCTAGTATTGCACAGAAAGCATTTCCAACGTCCAGGGCATAATTTCTCTGTTGCTACCCCTAGTTTTCCACACTTTCTTCACAGAACTTTATTTTAAAACTGACAAACGCTGTAAACTATGTTGATGCAGGACAAGGACACACACTTTGGCTTTACAGCTCCTTGGTAAATAATTGGCATTTTTTAAACAGCAGCACAAGATTCACAGCACACAGCACACACTAGGGAAATTGCTTCAACTTTTTTGGGCTACCGACTGCCAGATAGCCAAAACGCTAGCCTACTTGCCCAAGCACCTTCCTTCCCAAACAAATCCAAAGTGGTGCCTCCATTTTTGTAACCCCTCTATGTGTCCACATTTGTAGCATGGATACACATAGGGTATCTACAGGTTTGGGGAAGGATGAGGCTACTTGGCACAAGAGACCTAGGTTTGACTACTCTGCACAGGGGCACCCAAGTAAATCCAACTACAGGAAGCAATAACTGTAATGTCCAGAACCAGAATTGGGATTTTTCAGTGTGGCTTTATTTATTAACTCACTGAACATAAACAAAGCTCTGTATGGTCCCCACAGGCTACGTAACTGTAATGCAGATTAGAGGTTAAACACAGCAGTCCATTTGAGGAATGAACACTACAACAGTTGTCTGGCTTTGGACCCACCAGGCACTCAGCCCGGACTTTGCATGCGCATTGGATACACAGCCCGACTGGCCCAGCTCCCCTGCCGACCACTCGACTGACGGTCCACATGGCAATGAACCCAAACTCTACTTGGAAAGACATCCCATCAAACAAGGAGGCTCCCAAACTGTGGCTCCCACACTACTTGAAGTCTGCAACTCCTAGAGATTTTGTTTCGTACTTCAATTGAAACTCCCATCAAACAGGAGACTCCCATCAAACAAGGTATGTTCCCATCCTGTGGCTCCCACCACTTAGAGTCTATGACTCCTAGAGAGATTTTCAAGTTCGACCCATGCCTGGGTACCCACCCCATCACTGGCCAAGCGCATGAGGCAAGTAGCAAAACACAGAAGAAATCCGTAGAGGTGGACCTGGTTACTAAAGATGGGATCTATCCACCTCCAGCTCCCACAGCCCATACCCGCCATTTCTCTGGACACACAGAACTTTAGACTTTAAACTGTAGATTGACGGTGGATGACCTGAAGCACCCCCTCTACAATGAACTTTAACACTTTAAACAGATGACTGCTCTATTTGTTTGTCCTAGTTGACATAGTTCTCCCAAATAGCAGTCCCCAATACTGGAAATCCAACTGAAGAAAAGAAGTTGTTTGCCCCTTCCAATGAGGCCAAACACTCACCCATTCGTTGCAGGTGCCCCACAGGCGAAGAAATGTAACCTTTGCTGTTACACATGAACAGACAACTTAAATTAAAACAGGCAGCTTTCTTCCCAAGGTGGGAGAAGGTGATTGCCCCTGGAATCCACAAAGAACTTTTCCTCACCCCCCCCCCACCGAAGGAGGGGAGTAAACAGACACTACTGGTGTCCTTCTTGTTTGCTTAAGGACAAACTCAAGACTCACTTTGAATTCCCAAGATTCTAACTTACTCTGAGCTGAAGATTCCAAATGTGGCTCATGCAGCTGTGACAATTCTATAATGATGTCATCCCTCTAGTCTCAGCTGTGACTGAGGAAAGAGTGAGACAGTGTGAAACCCATTTAACTGGAGTTTCACAAGCTGCCTTCCCTGCCTACCACTAGGTCTTACTGGGATTCTAGTAACCCCGCGTAACAAAGGGGTTACACATAATACTTTCCATATTACTTTATGTTACTTTTAATAACTTGGTGATGCTCATATTTCACAGTAAATGTACTGGACAGTTCAACTTTTGTGGAGGTTCAAATATATATTCTTAGGAACTAGTGCTTTGTTTTATCTGTTTTTATTTTAATTTATTTTAATCTTTGGTAACCAGGTAAGGCCTGCTAAGCGCAAGTGCCTGTTTTCAAGGGGACCTGGGAGCACGGGGGGGGGGGGGTTAAGTGACTTGCTCAGAGTCACACAATTTGCAAGTGGAGGTTGTGGAACTCAAACCCAGGTCTTCTGGATGTACCAAGCTCATTCACAGCTCATTACTCTAACCTCTAGGCTGTTTTGTAGTTGCAAGGTGGTATCATGTGTCTAGTTCAATAATTTAGGTGAGCAATCCCCACCCCTCACCCCAACTCACTACCATAGCTGTGATGTCATGTTTGTGCCTTGCCTTTCCCAGGGCATCCAACTCTTTTTTTTTTTTTTTTTATAAACCAGGAAAGACACACACCAAGCTGAAGCTTGTTTCCAGCTGTGATCTTTGAGTACAAGGAAGTTAAATGACTTGCTCAGGTTCACACAGTATGCAAGTGGGGCTCTGAGATTCAACCCCAGGTCTCCAACTCAGAGCCTTAAACTACTGTGCTATGCTGCCTCCTGAACTTTATTTATTTATTGTATAATCGGATTTACAACCTTTGAGCCAGCGGCTCATTTACAAAGGTACCTCATCACAGAGAGGACACAGATGATTAACATAGTTTAGAGAGTACAGAGTAACATATTTTTACATGTTTACAGGATATAGACATACAGGGTCAACATAGTATTATTACATAGGTTGCATGAACAGAGATACATAGTATTACATACAATTGCTTAAACACATGTGTAGATAAATAAACATTTCAAGTAGTACCAGCAGGTACTGGCAGAGGAGAGAGGGCGCGGGGGTGGGTGGGTGGGTGTTCAGCCCAGTGGGCCATGAACTTGAACCCTAAGTTTTATAAACAAAGGGAAACACTAATGCAACAACACTAGGACTATAAAACAAAAAGCAAAACAGTTGTCTGACTTACAAATATGGCCTTCTATAGCCTATGAAAACATGCAACCACACAGTGAGTCTAACAGCTTTCACTCAGACAGCCAATGTTTACTAAACCAGAGAGCTACTCATCCACGCTACAGCTGACAGCCAGATATATGACAAGTCGTCGTCACAATCCTCAAGGCAAAATAATAAATGACCAAGACACTTCACCACCTCCAAGCAAGTACCACCACTTTTCAACCACAGAAACTGCTTCAACCAGCTAAGACTCTGGCAAGAGAGAGTCAAAACTATGAATACCATTCCATTCCTGTACCGTACCCCTTACGGTGCCACCCCTCGGGACCTGAAAGCAGATTTAAGCAAAAAAAGAAAAAGGCAGAGTAAACAACCAAAAGAATATTCAAACATCTTAAGGTAGGGTTACCACCTTTTAAGAAACCCAAAGTGGGACATTTCTTACTGAAACATGATTTTTCGTAGGACAGTATGCACCCTCGACCAACGCAACAGCCTTTCTCTATATAATCAGAATTAAGACTAAGTATTGTAGTTTCTTTGTTTCTTCTATTGTTTCTTATCATTTTAAGGTATTTTCATTAAGGTATTATAGTTTTCTGCAACATTTAGTGGAAAGTTAGAAAATATTTTTTCTACTATAAAGTCAGGACAGGTAGCATTTTTTAAGTTTTTTTTGCAGGACACAGCTGCCCAAATCAGGACTCTCCTGCAAAAATCAGGACAGGTCGTAACTCTATCTTTAGGGCATTAACAAGGTGAAAGAGTCTAACATGTTTCAATATAAGAAAAATAGTAGGACAAGAGGACACAGCGTGAGATTAGAGGGAGGCCGATTGGGGGTAATGTGAGAAAGTTTTTTTTCAGAGAAAGGGTGGTAGATGCATGGAACAGCCTACCTCAGGAAGTGGTGGATATGAATACAGTGCAGGGCTTCAAACAGGCATGGGATAGGCATAAGAGAGCAATATAGATGAGTATGAATAGATAGGCCGTTGACAGAGTAAAGGCCTATGGCACATTCATAAGGTAGAAATAATGGGCAGACTGGATGGGTCTTGTGATCCTTATCTGCCATCAACTTCTATGTTTCTATGTAATACTTTTCTCCATTAACCAGTGAATACTGTTCCTGTGTCCCTTATAGGTGCTGCTCTTTGGCCCTGTTAGAAGATTTAAACAAAAACTAAAAAGACAGAGTAAACAACTCAAAACAGTCTAAAAGGACAGAAAATGGGAAATAAAATCTCTTTTGTTCCCTCTGGTGTTTCCCTGCTACATACTTAGTTCATGCTCTATACACACCACAAGCAGCAATACCTCCCACAGCATCTTTTGCAGTGGGCATCCAGTTGGGGATACCTTGCTGTGCAGGTTTTTATACAGTCTTTTAATTACATGTTCCCTTGTGTTCACTAAACACAATGATTTAATTTAAAAGCAGCAAATGTGAGGTGACCGAGTCCTGGAACAGTTCACTAAAGTTAAAGCTGTCTCTGACACAGTTCCCTCTCACCTCACAGACCAAACCAGCATGCACTTCAGAGGCAAAAATTACCCTTGCTCTGGCAGCAGCAAAGAAATAAAAGACCCTTTCAAAATCGGTGAAATGGAGAGGCAGATGCAAGTGATTAAAAGTATTACAACATCAAGCAGCACATCATCAAAACAACATATACTGTTAACTGTTTGAAGTACACTAACATCAGGGAACAGTGTAACTGTGTGATAGGGCGAAACAGCTAAAAAAGTTGCATTAGATCTTTAAGTGACATGGGCTTATATAAAATCTCCCATCGAACAAAATAGACAATATAAACTTTTTTTTGTTTTGTTTACCGGACAACACAATGGCTCTAAGAAACTTTTTTTTTTTACAGGACAACACAGTGGCCCTAAGGAAACGCCATCCCAAAAAAATATCTCTGACATTGACTATGTGAAGGGCAGATTTTTTTTTTTACCCCTGCACAGATCAACTTATTTTTTTCATTCAGGCTAAACTCCCACTTACAGAATCGCAGCCTTGACTTCATGGAGTGGAAATTACATGATGTGGGCTTCATTTATATTAATCAAACCCTCCCGGAACAAAATAACACTTAGACTTTTTGTTTGAAGAAGATCACACTGCACCCTAAGAACCCCCATCCCGAAATTAACTGTAGAAGAGAGTATTATTATTTTTTTACCCACATGCACATAGACAAACTCTTCTTTTTAAACTGGAATGATGAGTTTCTCTCGGACTACCCCTTGCTTACTGCACAATAGACTGGCTATTGTACCTATCTCAGCCATTTGCCAGAACTCCTACTGCAGCTACACCAACAGGACAATGCTGCATCAGAGACAGAAGAGATTTAGGCACACAGCACACAAAGGCAATAACAGTAACAGACTAAACTTTTTCAGAAAAATGCATGGATTTATTAAAATCGTCAGTGAAGACAGCCACCTGCTGAAGAGCTGGGGTTTGGGCCAAGAGCCCAGATCAATCTGAATAAATTCATGCATTTTGCTGAAAAAGTGTAGTCTGATACTATTATTATCTGTGTGTGCTGTTTTCTGGATCTTTTTGAACTTAGGTTACCTACCCTTTCACACAGTACCACCCAGCCCACAAGTTTGACTCCCAGTAGCCGACTCTGGAACTTCTCCGTCAGAGACATTACTGATTCTGAATGCTATGCTCGAGTGTGCTATATAATTAATTAATTATCATCCTGCCTTGTCCAACACACTACCAATCCACACTTACCATTTGTTTTGGGTTTTTTTGCGCTGGGAGTTTCTTCATTAAATCAGACTCCAGGAGTCCGGTCGGTCTGTCGGTGCCACTTAGTCGACCACACACAGCCAGACACGCAGCTTCTGGTACCTCTGAGGACTTCTAAGTTATCTGTTCTCCTGTTCTGGATCAACGGCTCACAGAAATGCCCGAAGAAACATAAGGGGAGGATCACAAAACTGCACAAAATGCAAAGGGAACTGGCAGGACCTCACATTAAATGGGCGAATCATTAACTGAAGAGCCCGCTTCAAGTGCTCATCCCCCCAACCCCTGACCAATTAGTTTAAGAAGGACCAAGCTAATTATCTTGGTATGGACCCGTCCCATCCCCAACTATTATGCCTTTACTGCATCTGTCTCTCGTCTTCATTTAACAGTCATCAGCTAGGTTAGCAAAGGCTGATTAGGGCATGATAGCAGCATTTGGTTTCTCATAAATCCACCCTACTTTGTTTTTATTTGAGTTGTAAATTTGAACCACTAACATTTGTCTGACTGGTGGTTCTGGCACCCTGTGGGGAATATCAAAGGGAGAGGGGCCTGGCACAGCACAGAATAACAAAGTCTGAATTAAATCACACTGTTCACTTGACACTTATCCTCCTCCAGCTCTTCCTTCTTCATCTCAGTTGCCGTGGCCAAGTAATATGGAAATAGCGTTACAAGTAAAGCATTACTCGTACGAAAATGTAGTAAGTAACTCTACAGTATTACATTTTCCTGTAAGTAATCAGTTACAGGTACACGTTACTTATCACTGTAATCTAACTACAGTAATGCGTAACCAACTCTGATCACAAATTCCTACCTCTTATCTTCCACCATTGTTGCCAGTACATTCTAGTGCCCCCGTTATCAACAGAGACATCGACAATGAGACAGAATACAATCCTGACCTCATGGTTTTAGAGGAGGATTTAGAAGAGGAATATGAGGGAGAACAATATGTGATGTCCCATTATAGCTCTGCCTTCTCATCCTGCAGTGAAGACTTGGTGGTGTGTACCCTGAGATCTCCTCCTGAGAATCCCACTTTTCAAGCCATGATGTAGCAAATGCAAGCTGACATGAGGTTTGCTGTGGAAGAAAAGGATTCCACAAAGAAAAACCTGATGGAATTCCTGGAGATCCCAATCTCTTCTTCCATAATAATTCCACCTTTATATCCTACATTAGAGGATGGTACCTTTGCTGCATGGTACAGACCTAGCTCACTGCCTGCAGTGCCTAGAAAGGCTAATAAGTAGTAACCTGCTCCATCTGCTAAGGCTTATTATGCCAACCAACCAGAAGCTGACTCAGTAGTAATCATGGCTGCTCCTGATAAATATAGGGCACCTAAACATATAAGTACCCTGCTTCCAGATAAAGAATCTACAGTAGGTGGTTGGATGTGATGGGCAAGCGTACTTTGCCTCTGCCTCAATGGGCCTTAGGATTGCAAATTATCAGGCCCACATGATTAAATATCAGAATAACCTGTGGAAAGCTGCTAAGACTTTGCCTGAAGGCCCAGCCATGAATGAATTGACTAAAACGTTACCTTCTGATGCTGAGGTGGGCCAACATTTGCTCCACTCAGTGTATGATGTCGCAAATGCCTCTGTCAGGGCTGCAGATTCTGGCATTTGTCTGAGAAGATATTCTTGGCTCAGAGTAGTAGGATTTGACATGACTGTGCAGCAGGTCATTTTGAATGCCCCTTTTAGAGGGACAAAACTTTTTGGATATGATGTTGAAGAAGCCTTTAGAGGCCTTCAGGCATCCAAGATGACTCTGAGGTCTGCAAAATCCCTGTATCCCATTCCTGCTAGAGGGCATGGGAGTGGATCCTTTTGTCAGCCTGCTGCCAGAGGTGGCCGTGGTTTCTGCCCATAAAGCTAAGGTAAGAGAACTGGCCCCCTGCTGGGTCTCCTCCCCCAGCTGCCCATACAAAAGCACCCAGAAGAGGTGCCAGTGGCAATGCCCACACTGGCTCCACATAACTTGTACCTTGTCTCACTCCCACTTCCATGAATGCCTTCTGGGGTGGTTGTGAGGGGAAGACTCTCCCTGCATCTGGAACAATGAAGGGAGATTATAACAGATGAGTAGGTCCTGGAGATAAGTGCAAGGGAGCATGCTCTGAAACTAACAGACACCCCTCCAGATCAGCCTCCACCTCCTTCTTGTTATCCTCTAGGACATTTGTCCCTTCTGAAGGAAGAAGGGCAGTTATTATTCCACAAACCTGCTATATAGAACTAGTTCTTCCATAAAAGAGGGAAAAAGAATAATGGACACAATACTCACATTATATGGGGAAGTTGGATTCAAATGTATTTCATGTCAAATGTATAACATTATTAAAAACCAGGTGGTGAAAAGTGAGTTTGTGAAGTAATAACTGCCCCTCTTCCTTCAGAAGGGACAAATGTCCTAGAGGATAACAGGAAGGAAAATGACTGGAAGGGTATCGACAATTTCAAACAGGCCCATAGCAGGTATCGACAGGACCACTGATCTGTTGTAATCTCTCAGACTCCATCCTAACTGGGCTGGACAATGGCCAAATTACCTCTGCCATTTGGTTGGTCCAACCAAACACCTAAGTACCCGAAGGAGGATGTATCCTCAAGTAAAGTCCAATCAAGGGTGTGGAAAGTGAGCAGGAAGGGAAGCCTAGAAAGTCTCTGCCTTATGCCAAAGGTCATGGAGACAGTCTTCTTGGCATTGAGGGAAAGCTGATGGTTAGCAAACCAGATCTGAACCTTGTTGAAGTCTTTCTGTAAGCTGGTTGTAACCTCATCAGGACAGGAGCCAGATGCATACAGAACTGTGTCATCGGCATACATATGTATAGCGGAGGATGGGGAGCAAACAGAGAGAAGGTCATTTAAGAAGATGGAGAGTAGGAGGGGCCCTAATACTGAGCCCTGGGAGACTCCAGTTCTAATCAGGAGGGGAGGGGAAGTGGTGTCCCATTCCTTTAGATCATCTGACTGCCGTACACTGGTTGTACTCTGCAGATCCACCCAAATCAACTAATCCAGTTACTCTCATCACCTCCCAAAAATGTGGAATTCCCTCCCACCTCAAATCTAGCACTCATCTTCCGCCTACTCCATCAGCTCTGCCCTCAATAATTATCTTGCACCTAGCTGGTCCTGCCATGTCCCACCCTAATTCCCTCCTCTGAGCCCTGGACAAACCCTACTGTACCCTCACCTTCTTTTTACCCTGTGCACACCCACCCCCCAAATTTCTAGCCCTCCTTCCCCTAAATTGCTCCCCCTTATTGGCCTCCCTTGATCTCTCACAGAATGTAAAGGACCCCGAATGCTCACCGTGGGTCCCTCTCCTACCCCCAAAGGGGCTTGTATCTCTGATCTACTACCTTCCCTCACCATCCTAAAGGGGCCTCTCTGGGACACTGCCTTATCCCCTTCTCTCTGGTCCCACCAGTCTCCTTGCAGGATTCCTCACATCCTGAGGGGGGTCTCCAGGGACACGGCTCTTCCCCCTCACCCCTCCCCCCTTTCCCCTTTTCTTTCATGTAAGCACTTGTTTACTTATTAACCTGGCACTTATTATTGTCTATTCTTTTTACATGTTATGTGCAACACTGTTGCAACACTGTTTGTAACACCTGCCTTACAACTGTATGTTAATGTTGATCTTGCAACTTGAATGTTTAATGTCTCATTCCTATTGTACCCCTTCTCCCAGGTCGCACTGAGAGACAAGTGACTTGTTGCTCAGTGTGCCTTCCTGGTAAAACATTTCAATAAATAAATAAATATACACTTGAGAACAATGCCTAAGTAATCTTGAGCTTCTGACCAACTCAGAACCTTCTACAATAAACTGAAGGTGCTTTAGAAAAGTCAAATCGAAATGGCCCAAAAGATAAAAGAAAGAAATACTCAGAACTCTAAAACAAGTAGTCCCCAAGCATCGGAGACTACAAAAACCAAGTGGAGTCAAAATGGGAGTCAGGTCATCTTTATAAGGGGCAATGAGTGCTGAATATGCTGGGCAAACTACACATACACAAAATGCCACATATAAAACATATACACATATAAAACTCCAATTGTAGATTGTAGAAAAAAAAAAGAAGCAGAGAAGATGACACATGAGGATTTAAGTAAAGGATCTGATTGGCCCATTATGGAAACCGAGCACAAGTATAAAAAAGGGAGGAAGACCATGGAATTCGCTCTGACTTTAATAAATTCTCTTTGCTAACAGAAGGAACTATTAACACTACCCTTGATCACACACCAATTCCTGTAACAAAATCAGTTACAGGAATGCAGTGTGCTGATCTATCTGACAAGGGACACTGAAGTAGAAGTTAAAGCGCTCTTGGTTATACTAGCAGATGAAGACAAAATTAAACTAGTTGTTACAACCCCTCCACTACACCAAGAGATTATGGGCACAGAACCCAACTCCATTCCCCCAACTAGAAACCATTACACAAGAGGAGACACCCCAAATCAAGTCCAGAAATCAAAACATTTGTTTTTATTTAATTTATTTATTTATGTAGTTTTTGTTGACCGGGTAAGTGCACTAGACAAATCCTGCCTATTTTCAGGCACGACCCGGGGGAGGGAGATACAGATGAATGCCAACTGACCTTGAACCAGATTAAGCTGTTGGTGGTATTTTTAGTGAATGAGGAAAATTTGGCCAGGACTATGGGGAAATTCCCCACTCTTTTTTTCAATAAGTGCCATGGGATCTTTAACATCCACCTGAACTACCACCAATCCAGGCAGATGGGACCTCGGTTTAACGTCTCATCTGAAAGACGGCATGTGGGTACTTTGTGAACACATTCAGCAGGAAAATGAGATTGTCCTCCCTAGACAAACATATGTACAGGGGGACTCTATTATCAAATATCTGACTAAAACTGTGGGTGGACCTGACAAGGCAAACCGTACATGTAGTAGCTTTAGAGGTGCTCTAATTTCAGATATTGTTAAAATGACTGATAATATATTGATCAATGCTGGAGAGTATCCTCTAGTTATTATTCATGCAGGTACAAATAACATAAACAGGCAAGGGACTGATGAAATCAGAAATGAGTTTATCAACATTGGCATGAAAATAAAAAATTGTAGATGCCAAGTATATTTTTCTGAAATTTTACCTGTACAAAGAGCAGGAGCACAAAAATGGAAGAAAATTAAAGCCTTGAATGAGTGGCTCTGGAAATGGATATTAAATAACAGGGGCAGGATATTCAAAGCAGTTGTGCACTGTGCAACAGTGATGCGCCTGCACAACTGCGAACATGTGCCGGAGAGTGATATTCAGTGGCAGAAACTGTACAGCACAAGTGGCCATGTGCTGGTGTGCAATGGAAATGTTTGCATGCGCAAGTGCAGGGGGTGTAGCCATGAATATGCGGCACAGTGCGATACTCAACACCGAACAAATAGCGCAAGCGTGGAGCAAATGGCAGATGCATGGAGCACACTTGAGCCTATAAAAACAGGGAGCAAGTAGGAGAAGAACACTTGTGCCAGAGGGGAGCAGGAGAGAGGGAGACAGAGAGGCCAGCCAGAATCACTGTAGGGGTCAAAGAGAGGGACAGAGGAAGTGAGGGTGTGAATCTGTGTGAGAGAGTGAGTGTGTGTGTGTGAGTGAGACAGGCAGGGAGGTGACGGTGTGTGTGTGTGTGCCCGTGACACCAGGCACAGGAGGAGCAGCACCGGAACCCACAGGGGTGGGTGGCAGAGGACACAGCCAACAGGCCACCAGCTGGGGGGCAGGGCACACAGGTGTGGGCCCTGCGGAGCTGTCCACACAGCAGCAAACAGCCAGGAGGGCCAGCAGAGTCAGCCACCCAGGGGGGACAGGACAACAGGGGCCATGGCCAGTGCCATCTTCCAGATGGAGGCCATAATGAGGGGTGTGGGGAGGCAGGAGGCAGGGCGGCGCAGCCATGGAAGGACCCAATGGCAGTATGCCCAGAACAGGTGGTACCGTGCCTGCACCACCTTCAAAAACCACACTGATACGGAGATTGTGGGCCGGTATCACCTGAACTGGGTGATTCTGAGGTAGCTGTGTGAGCTGTGCAGTGATGAGATGCAGGCACCCACTAGACAAAACCATGCCCTGATGGTGGACACGAAAGTAACAGCTGTCATGTGCCTGCTTGCCACGGGCACCTTCCAGAGACCAACAGGGGACACCACAGGCATAACCCAGTCGGCCACGTCATGGCTCCTCACACAATTCTCAACGCACTGCTGCCACACACTGTGGAATACATTCAGTTCCCTAGTACACAGGCAGAGCATACAGCGAACATGCAGGAGTTTCACAGGGTAGCACGTACGCCTGGCATGCTAGGGGCCATCGACTGCACCCATGTTGGCATCCACATGCCACCTGGCCTGGAGGGGTAGCCCACATCAACAGAAAGGGTTAACCCAGTATCAACTGCCAGGAGGTGTGTGATGCCAGGGGGCGCATAATCAGTGTCTGTGCCACACACCCTGGGGGAGCACATAATTCCTTCATCTGGCACAGCCCAGCACTGTGCCACAGGTTCGAGAGTGGGGACATCCCCACTATCCAACAAGTGGGTAAGTATGCCGAGATTATGGGCTGCTGGGCACAACAGGGCATGGGGAGATGCCAGGGTAGGGGTGCCACAGGGTGCAGCTGGGAAGGATGGGTGGCACAGCAACATAGTCCACCAGACTAACCATATCTCTTTCCACATAGGTGACAGTGGCTACCCACTCCGGCCCTGGATGCTCACCCCAAACCGGCGCCCGTAGACCCCTGCAGAGGAGCGGTATGATGAGGCACACACCAGCATGCGGAACATCATTGAGTGTGTGTTTGGGCTGCTGAAGGCACGAATCCATTGCCTGGACAGGTCTGACAGTGCCCTACAGTACAGCCCCTCAAAGGTCTGTGGCCTATTCCTGCACTGCTGTATACTGCACAACATGGCCACTGACTGTGGGATAGCTGCTGAGGTCGAAGAGGGGAACAGCAGTGGGGACGATGCGGCGGCCGGTCCATGTGTCGGTGGGCAGCACCCCAGGGCTAACAGACCCCTGGCTGACCAGGATGGCCCACCAGCACTGGGACACAATAGCGGAGGAGCACTACTGTGTACACAGGTAGGTGGACAAGCCCCCATGTATGGGATGGCAACAGTAGCATTGGACACAGGCATGCTCTGTGGCATTAACAGCTGGGCGGGGGGCTCTAGTGGGCATGAGGCCAGACCACACAGCAACATGCAACAATGTGCAGCACTGCACACCCCACCCAGACGCAGCCACACCCCCCCGCACACACCCACACATACACACGTGCACACTGGAGCTCCGCAGGCATGTGCCTGGGTGCTAGCTCCAGGTGTGGATCAGACATAAAGCACCGGTGCACAGATAAAAGCGGCACTGTGTTGGCATCATCACGCACATGCCACACAGGCCAGTGGCCGGGCAGGTGCGCACACAGCCAGTGTGTGGCACTGTGCATGGATGCCATGTCCATGGCACGCACACACAACACCCATGTGCACACAGGGCAGCGGCAGCAGACTGTGGACAGGGAGGCAGGCACATCAGGACTGCCGCGTGGTCACACAGCTGCTGTGGACATGTGGATGGCCCCCTGAGGCTGCCCAGCAGACCCAGGTTGCGCGACGGCCACAGAGGGTGTCTGCGACAGTCCCCCAGGGGTGGTACTGCGGGAACATGACCAAGTCCTCACAGGGGTCTGCAGGCTCCCAAACAGGCCCAAACTGGGCATGCCTGGAATGCCCATAGCAGATCCTGGCATCGACATCGAGGAGGTCACATGATGCCATGACCATGGGATGGACAGAGCACTCTGCAGGGTCTGCGGTAGCTAGCCATGCCCCATGGTGGCCAGTGGGGTTAGACCGACCATGACTGCAGTGGTAAGGCGATCCAGCGCTGCGGTCATGTCCTCCCACAGTGGACTGTTGGCATCCAGGACCTGTGCAAAGCCCCTGTCACACTGCTCCGCTGCCTGGTGCACCTCGGCATGGAGTGCACTCACCCCTGCCATGAGCAGCACCTGTTGCTCCACAGAGGCCCACAGCAAATGGATGTGCTCAGGCAAGGGGTCAGTGCCTGGGGGAGCCTGGGCATTGCACTGACCCACAGATGGCATGCGACCACGCTGCCCAGCCCCCCAGTCAGGTGGGCGCTGCACTGCAAGGTCCCCTTGAGGCTGCCCATTCACTGGCTCACAACTGGCAGGTGCTGCACCCCGCCCCCCAACGTCGCCAACCATCTGCTGCTGCCACCCCTCCAGCTGCTGTGCACCGGGCAGCGCCTGTGTGGCTGTACCACCACCATCATACACCGGTGCTGCACCGCTGTCACCCACAGCAACACCAGGGGCGGTGGCAGGCAGTTGGACAACCGCCAACAGGGCACTGGTGGCGCTGCCAGGGAGGGTGATTGGTATGGGTGCCTTCTCTTCAATGACACCCCCGCTGTCCAGGACAATGGCTGCATTGTCATCAGTGTTGGACCTCACCCTAATCTGTGTCTCCGTACACTGAACACCATGGCTAGCATCCCACTGGAACACAGCCAGGGCCTCGTCCACCACCACGCCTAGGACATCTGGCCAGACAGCGGTGGTGTGCTGCAGCTGACCGGGCCCCCAGACGCCGGTGGAGGTGGAAGGCCAGTCTCCTAGGGCTGGGCATGCCCCCAAGGCAGACACTTCCGCCCCTGCCACTGCATGCTGGCACTCCGGTGCTGAAATGGAATACAGTCACATTAGTGCCGCTGTCACACAGGCCTGCCCCCCTGCCCTGCCCCAGATGCCGCTGTACCTACCATGCAGTGATGGGTTTCCACTGGTCTGGAAGTTGCCGCCAGGCACCCCCCTCGATGGTGCTGCACTGTATGATGGCCACCACCATCTCCTCCTGTGGCATCAGCTGTGGCACGTCGGCCTGACCCCCACCCGTGGCCACCCTTGCGCCCGGATTGCCGCCACCTTTTCCTTGATCCTGTGCCTGTCGGTGCCGACCTTCTTCATGCACTCCTATGCTGACCACTGGTGGCTGCCCTGCTGATTCATGGCCTCCCCCACCTCCACCCAGGTTGCGGCCCTAACCTGTGGTGTGCCGGTTGTGCCACTCAGCAGTGGCTCCCTGTCGAGGTACACCTCGAACAGGGCATCTGCCTCCACCTTTGTAAAGTTGGGCCTGCCCCACGCTCCTCGCCATCTTCACTATTGGTCATGATGCTACCTGTGGGCAATGACGTGGTCAGTGGCTACTGCAGCCCACAACAGCCGCCCATTCCACTGTGCTGTCGGTCCCCTCAGTGGGTGCAACTTACCTCAGAAGGTTGCAATACAAAGTCCATGTCCTGTGCAGTCCTATGGTGCTTTTATAGCACATTGCATGCAAATGAGCAGATGCACAACTAGAATGAGATGCAAATTCCTCCAGTGTGCCACGGATAGGCTGATGAGCTAATCTGCATATGCCGGCTGAATATCGCAATGTTGTGCCTTGCGCAATGGACTTGTGCTGGCACAAGTCTTGGTGCAATGCTGTGACATGCGCAGTGTGACCATCAGTGAGCATGCATGCACGGCCTGTGCCTACGCCACTCACGCAGTGTACGCTCGATGCGTGATAGGTGATACAGCACTTGGCCATGATAGGTCCTGTGGCACTCGGGTGCTGTGCGGCCTATGGCGCCTGGGCACCATTGGCCACATGGCACTCAGGCACCATTAGTCCCATGGCACCCGGGCACCATAGGCTCATAGGTCGTGGTGCCCTCAGGCCCCTGTTGTGCACCATGCATGGTGGTCCCAATAGTGCACTCACGCAGGGTGCACATGCTGACCCTTGGCCCCTGCCCTGCCCTTTGCCCCTCAGGGACCTCTGCAGCACATGCCAGTGCAGCCATGCACCTACCGTGCATCCCCGGGGATGCACGATTGCTGAGGGCAGTGCATCTCTGAGCGAGGCGCGCATCCCGAACACATGGAGCTCGTGTGCTACAGGGTGCCATTTTAATCTGCTACACAGCGACATAGCCATGCCATGCAGGAATGGACCACGGGCTCCCAACTGGAGTCAGATCGAGATGGTCAGTCTTGTGGCCCTGGTGGAGCCCCATGCTGGCTGCCTATTTGGTCAGCAGCCCCTCGCCAGGCCCAGGATCAAGGTCTGGCAGGAGGTGGTGGATGGGCTGGAGGAGGCCACTTGTGTGCGGTGGAGTGGGGAGCAGTGTCACCACCGGTATGGTGACATGAAGCAGAAGGACCCACAGCAGCACAGAGCACTGTAGGCATGCGTCCGGAGGGGGGCCATGCCACGGTAGGTAAGTGTGCACCGCCAGTGTCTGTGCCCATTCAGTGTTCCTTGGGGTTGGCAGGGCTGCATGCCATGCTGTGGGTTGGGTGCTGGGGCTGCACACCCTGTGGACTGTGGTGGCATGCCCTGTGTGCACTGTGCCAATGCACTGCGGCCGTGCTGGGCTGGGGTGCACGCTGTGTTTGGGGGGCACATGGTGTTGCCATGTACTGATGTGTACATGTTTATATTTCTGTCCTAGGCCCTGAGGATAGGAGGAGGGCCAGGGCAGCAGGCGCATCTGGTGGGCCACAGTGGGCTGCTTCGGGTCCCTCGGTATGGGATGCAGGCCACAGGGGAGGTGCAGCTGGGCCAGCGCGTGGAGCACAGCAGCGTGCAGGTAGGTGCTGTTTCATACTACATTGTTGTGCAGGGTGGGCAGCTGGGGAGGTGGGCCACAGCCCCCTGTGCGCTGCGCCGTTGCAGTTGTGTTCTGCCCACGGTGTGTGTGGTATCATGCTGTGGCCATCGCATATGTGTGTGGCTGCAGCTGGTGGGCTGTGGGTGCATCTGGCAGCCAGCTGTGCCGCTGCAGCCCCGCCGCTGTACCATGACACCTGCCTCCCATGTTGGTGGTGGGGGGCCCATGGGTGGTGTTGGTGTCCAGTGCTTTGCATAGCTGTGGCATGCTGGGTCAGCAGCACATGTGGGAGCACCCACTGCGGGTGGCCGGGGTGCCACCCAAGGGGCATGTGTCACCACTGTCCGCTACACATGGTGGGTGGGCCGGGGTGTTCTGGACATGCACTGATCCTGTGTTCCCTCCTTTGTCATAGGTGTCCAGCATGTGCCTCATCAGGCACTCAACAGCCACCTCCTGAGGAGGATCCTGAACATCATGACAGCGATGCTGGAGGTCGCACGGCTGATGTGGCAGATGCTGCAGTGGGGCCAGTGCCAGGCAGTGGTGGGGCAGGGCCGCCCATAGGCCCCATTAGGCCTGCATCCCCTGTTCCTTCCCCTGTCACTCCATCTCTTGCCCTCCCCTATCCCTTTGTATAGCCCTGACCCCTGTCCCCTTACCTCCCTTCCCTGATTTAGGCCTGTATTGCAAATAGTTTCCCCACTCCTTGTTCCCTGTACCCTTGTTTCCTGTTCATTGTTACCATTTTCTGTTTGTGGATTGCTTTCAATACAGTTTGATATGGTTACCCATCTGTGTCCGGGTCTGCTTTGCAGCTGATGGTGGAGCCATGCTGCAGTTGTGTGCAGGGTGGCTGTGTGGTGCACCTGTGGTGTTCAGGGAGCTTTGCATGGTGGAGTTCACCCATCGGTCAGTGGCAGTGCCCTGGGGTGGCCATGGGCTGGCTGTTCTGGTTGTGTGGCATGTGTGTTGAGTGCTGTTTGCCTGGATGTTGCCGGCTGTAGCCCAGGTGGCATGGTGCATGTCATCCAGTGAGGGGTGGCCAGTGGATGTCCACCCTACCTACGTTCACCACTGTGGTGCATGTGGGTGGGGACCGGCTGCATACCCATTCTCCTTGAGTGGTTTTCTGTCATGGGCCGGCTATGCCTCAGTCTGGCACCCCCCGTCTCCCTGGCGGCAACACCTTCCTCCACAGTGTCTTGCTCCTTGCTGTGCCTGTGGCAGGTCCACTTGTGTCCTGGCACATGCACCTTGGCCCCTTGCGTATCCATGGATGCACTATTGCACATGTTGGGTTGCTCCCTGGTGCACCCCTGACTGCGCTCTGGTGCATCTGTGCAATATTCAGCCATGTTGTGCTGGTGCATGCCACCTAGCGCAACCTTTGAATATCATGCTCAGCTTGCCTTGGTGCAATGGATTTGCACTGCGCATGTCTTGTGCCAGCCTCTGGCACATTTCTGAATATCTGGGCCCAGGTTTAATTGTCTTACCCACTGAGAAAGATTTGACATTATACAATGGTGTGTGAAAATCCTGTGACCTCATTGGTCAAAACATGTCACATGACCGTGGGTAAATCCTGCATTACCCACGGCTGAGGAATTGCATTTATAAAAAACATAATTAAACACATTTTACATTTATTTTACACATGGGTCCATTGTATATTCGCAATAAGGCACTCCAGGGTGTGAGTTATTGGGGATTTACCCACTTCTTGTGTGGTTAGGTCACTCAGCTGTGCCTCGTGACACACCACACAAGGCATGGGTAAACTCCCAATAACCCACACCCTCTTGTGCGTTATTGCTTAAATAACTGGGGGTTCTTCAGCTGGGATGGACTTCATCTGAGTAAGAGGGGTGCACAGTACTAGGAAAAACACTAGAAAGATACATTTTGAAAGCTTTAAACTGATAAACAAGGCGGCAAAGGGAGAACCACATCACTTGTGATGGAATTATAAAAAATAGACAAACAACTAAGAATGACTGTAGGTTCCTAATGGAAAATGCTAGGAGTCTAAACCTAGTAAAGAAATCTGAAATTGAAGATCTTTTAATTCAAGACTGGGTGGATCTGGTCCTGATTACTGAGGCATGGTGGAATCAAACCAGTAATTGGATGACGGACATCCTGGGGTACCAACTATACCATAAAAATAGAGGGCGAAAAAAGAGTGGTGGTGGTGTTTACATTTATGTGAAAGATACTATAGGCACAGTACAGCCATAAGCCACAGGATTCTGCCAAAATGGAAGAAAGATGCACACCTTAATCTCAGCAGCCATAGATATGCATTAAAGAGGCTGTCATAAAACATTTATTTCTAAGTTTTTATAGTTAAGTAGACCTGCAAGTACTCAACCCAGGTATATGGACCCACCTTTGTAAAAGAAGTTATTGAACAACCCACATCAGACAATATTCTCCAAGCTTTCCAGCCTCAAGAACATTTAAAATGTCAAATGGACATATTCTTAAACTAAGACAATTCTTAAACTAAGACATTGTGCAAGAGCTGACAAGCCAAGAAGTATTTTAAAATTAAAACTCAGCATTTATTATTCCACCAGATCAGACTACCAAAAGCTTGCAACAGACACAGCACTCTAGACAGTCAACCAATGGACAGGTTCCTCAAAAAGGAGATCATCTGCCACTAGCAACCACAGCACCCTAACCATGAGTGGCATAACTTCCAACACCTCATTCTTGAACATGTGCAGTGTGAGGTCTTGTGCTTATAAGTCTATTAATTGTCACCTTGTGGACAGTTCAAAAGTACAGTAGACAAACTTGCTGACCTGAGGTCCTATTAAGATGAAAATAATTCAGCACGTAAGCTCCAGACTTCCGACCAGGCCAAGGCTTTTGCCCAAATATGGCTATATCATTTCAAGATCTCATGTCATCTGTAAAGAAGTAATCTTCTTTAAAATAGGAGTCCAAGAACCAACAAGACATACTACCAACTCACTTTCATCTGAAGCCATACTGTCTACTTTATCTCTAAAGGAAACCTCAAATCTTCTGCATTCTACTGACTTCAAAAGCTATCATTCTTCTAAGCTCCAAAGAGTTTTGGATTTGGCCAAAAAAGAGAAGTATTGAAGCTGTACAAACTTTGTCAATTTATTTTAAGCCATGAGGAGAAAAAGAATTCAAAGAAGCCAGGAAGAGATATTCTTCATACAGCCACCCAAGATACTTCAAATCTCCAAATGTCAGGGAGACAAGAGACAACTTGAGACACTGGGCTGAGTATATATTAGAGACTTTCAAGGTGTTCATCTAACATGTGTCTCTTAAGAATCCTGGTTCCATATTAAATGCATAAAGATAAGATGCAATAAGATACTGTTTAATGCTAGCAAAGATTATTAGTACTAAGGAATTGTGCACTGGTGTTAATTAAGACTGTTCTTGAAAAAATGCTTCTTTAAGGGCCTAAAGCCCAGGAGGGGCCCTCATATGTACATAGTGAAGATTGTGTAAAGAAGATAAGTTACCTGAATAGACAAAGGTCTGCTGAAATGTCCTAGGATTATTTTGTACTGTGGTTTAAATGTCAAACGTGTTTAAATGTTATCTGTGGTACTGAAATAAATAGCTTTTGATTGCACTTCATATCCAAACCAAATCTGTTGTCTCAGTGTGACCACTAGAAAATAAGTGAGTACAAACACTGTTTAACTGAAACAGTCAACAGAGATATTGTTTTTTAACTGCCTACAGAGACAGAGTTAATTACTGTAATTGTGTTCACAAAATGGCGTCCCCGGGTGGGCCTGAGGTTTATGCTAATTCTAGCCTTGTCAGGTTTATTTATTTATTTATTTATTTGTACACCAGTTTACAACCTTTGAGCCAAGGGCTCATTTTCAAAGGTACCTCGTCACAAAGAGGACAATACAGTGCAGACATTCATGTTACAGAATGTAGGTTACATGGAATTAACATACACGTTTGTGAGGAACATGGTAGATACAGCAGTACATACAAAAACTCACTTAAGGTTACAGGATATGGGTACATCAGTAAATAGGTGATTTGCCGATATTACAGAGAGGCCAGATTGGTTATTGTGGCAACATAGAGACTGGAAATGGGGCAGTCAGTAGAGCAGTGGTAATTTAATAGGTTACAGCAGTATATAATGGTAAGAGCAGTCAGGAGCAGTGGCAAATTAACCAGGTTACAGCAGCACATAGTAACACTGCCAGGGCGAAATCAACAGAGCAATTTTAGCCAAGTTACAGTAACATATTGCAATACTGCAGGTTGAGCAGTCGGCAGAACAGTGGTAATTTTGCCAGAGGAGATACGTGGTGTAGTTTGGATGCTGCCCAGTGGGCATTGTCAGGGCACAGTGGGTAGCGCCTCAGATTATACAGGTGCAATTTCGTGTGGTGAACAGTTCACTTCTGAGTGCGGTTTTGAATTTGGAGATCGTAGGGGCATCTGTGATGTGGAGGGGGAGTGAGTTGAACCAGGAAGGGGCTCTATGGAGGAAGGACCTTTGACCATGAGAGGTCCTGGCTCTAGGTGTCTGGAAGGTAGTCCTGCAGGAAGTCCGTGTACAGACCAGGGGTTTGGCTATGGGGAGGGAGGTTATTTGAGTATAAATTGCAATTAAAATATTCTTAAATTATGTCAAAAGTTTAAATGTTCTGTAAAATTGTCAACAGGAGACTATATTTTACTGTTTAAAACACTGTCAGCTAAAGCAAAGGAATCACTTCCTTCTTTCAAACAGGGGTTAGCCATTCTAAAGAAAAAAGGAAGTCATTCATAACCACAAGCTGTTATCAAAACACAAAAGATTTTAAAGGGACATAAGTATTCCTTTGCAGTGCCCTGCTTTGTATAACAGTCAAAAGGTGAATATGTTTTCATCAGGATTTTTCCAAGGGGGGGCATCAAGAGGATGCTCCTCCAATACTTACCCCATGAATAGTCCTCAGAATGATGAGATTAAAGATAATACCCCTGCGCTAGAGATCTCCTTTGACTATCCAGGGGAGACTCTTTCCGCTATTCAAAGGGAAATAAACACCTTTTTTCACAAAGCAATTTTTGATCAAAAGATTCTCTTAGAAAGCATGCCGGCTAATGAAGTACAATGCTGAACACTTAATGAGGCTTTTTCAGGAGGCCAAAACCAGACTAAAGAAAAAACAGCTTAGCTCTACCGTAATTGGATACACCTTATACCTACAGCATAAATTTGTCATTAGGAAGCGCAAAGAAGGCTACATACACTAGGGGAGCTTAGCTTTTGACTTGACTAATGCAGGTGAGACCAGACCGCAAAAATTCAGGTCCTGCAGCTTGAATTAGAATCCAAAAAAAGCAAAATATTTGGGCGTTCTTAAAGTAAACAAAGCAGACAGAGACAGCTTAAAAGCAATTAAACAGAGGTTGACAGAAGAAGTTGGGGATTTAAAACAGCAAACTATCCCAGGGCCTAGCGAAGTCAGGGACCTGCAACAGCAAATAAGAACTTTAAAACCTAAAAACATCAGGCTTCAGGCAGCAAAAAGTTGAGAGACAGGAAAAATTAGCCGAGGCTGTGATTCAAATGAAAGCAGCTCAAGACATGGCTTAGAGAGCCGAAGAATAGGTAGGTGCAGCTCATCAGGATATAGTTTGGCTTCATGAAGCATTTACCTAGTCCCTTGATGTTATTGGTCAACAGCTGGGGTCCCTACAGCCAGCTGATTCCTTATCACCTCCTGTCCTAGATACCCCTCCAAAGCCTATGACAGAGGACCTTACAGTCAGGGTCCAGAATTTAGTCAAAGAAATTCAAGACCTAAAATTGGGGGAGGGGTCACAACTTTCAAATGGCCTTCAGGCTTCTAATAGCCAGAATAGTACCCCTGCAGGGACAAGCCAGCCACTACCTGTTCCTACCACATCTGTCCCCACTACCACTAGCCCCACAACTCCATACAGACCAGATCCAAAACAACTGATCCGAGTCATAAAGTCCATAGGTATTAGCTTCAATCCCAAAGCTAGCATTGAGGTGGAGGATTACCTTTTTGATGTGAGGTCCCAGCTGGAATACTTTGGGATCAATAACCCTGAAGACTGGTTGTGGGTTTCAAGGTTTTCTATTGTATCAGAAGTTCAAGCCTGGATGGCTAGACAAAAACCTGAGACCAAAACCGATTTTGATAAAATATGTCCAGCACTAATCAAAGAGTATACCGCTTATCGAAGTCTAATAGCAGCTTTTAAAGAGACATGCCAAAACAATCAATCCCCAAAGGAGTTTTACAAAATCCTAAGTAGAATGTTTTTTTCAGGAGGAGAGGAGAAAGATCCAGACCTGTTTTCATGCCTAAAGGATGCCTTTATAAAAGGCCTTCACCCCTCTGTTAGGGCATTAGTCCAGTCATGGATAGAACCAGATACTCCCATAAATAATATTATAGAGCAAGCCCAAAGGATGTTTATAACTGTCAACCCAGAAGCCGTTAAAAAACTTACCAACCTCAAAATAAGCTTTTTGCCATTACTAGTGATCAAGCCTCCTGCCAAATGGAAGGAAAAGAATTGCCACAAAATAGACAGGAAGCTACCTCCAGCCTTCCTAGGGATAATAAAAAATTCCCAAATCAGGGAAGGGACAGTTGGAATCCTAGATCATGTAGCCCCCACAACCCAAACAAAAAGGGGCCAGAGGCTTCCAAACAGCCCCTGGATGCCTAGAATGACCAATCATGGCCTAGCTGAGCCAGAGATACTAACAGCTATGCTATTTACCAGTTAAGAAGCAGATCTGGCAATTAAGAGAGGAAATTCATAGATACACTCCCAGGGCTCCATACAGGTGCCTTGCACCAAATCCTAATGCCACTCCTTTCACCCCTAGGAGTGCCCATTCCAGTAACTACTCACCCACATGAGTAGCCACTCCCCATGGTCCTATCTGACTAGGCCAAAACCATTCCCCTCCTATTTTCCATCCTAACATGGGGTGGGAATGTTAACTCCGTCAATGTGGTGTATGTCACCCGGGCTTTAGGGGTGAATAAAAAGGAGACTCAAAACTCACAATCACCACCACCTGCAAAGGAGATGTTCACTCTAAAATGCAAAACATACCTAGTTCTGTTAAAACTTAAGGGAGGTATAGTGAGACCATACTTTGAGGTCACCATTAATGATGTTTTCAGTTGTGATGCCCTTTTGGATCTTGGCTCTGAAATAGCTATCATGACCCAGGAGGTCTTTGCAAAACAACAGGACCATTCTACTCAAAAAGCAAAACTTTTGACCTTGCTAGATTGCACTGTAAGCTTTACCAGTTTCACACAAGACGCTGCTAATGTCCTGGGTGTTATCGGGTTAAAGATAAATTTTGGAACCCTAAGCAAAAGCCATCCTGTGTATGTGACTAATCTCTCCTCTGAAGATTTATTGGTGGGATCTGATCTTTCATTACATTTTGCTCCTCTGCTAGATTTCTGGGCCCAAAGACTGTATGCACAGCTTCCAAACCCCTTCCTGTTACCTCTGTGGATAACAACCAGTTACAAGCCACTGCTTGTTCCTTTGGTTCAAATGATACAGCACTTAAATGTGCTAATCCAAACATAACACAGGCATATTCTTTAGTGTTGGGCTGTGGAGCTGATTTAACAAATACTACCCTAGATTCAAAAGCAACTGATATCCCGGCCCATAATGAGGATGTTGACCCCTTACAAACCATACTAGAGCTGAATGACTCAATTTTTCACTCTAGCTTTTTAGCTACTCAGGAAGCTGACGCACAAAATACAAACACACGTGACACCCTAGAGTCTGCAAACCCCAATGAACGAGAAAACACACACCCTGACCTTGCCACACCCTCTAATAGAGTTAAACATCACCCTGCCTGCTTGGAACACATCTACTACTATAATGAAAACTGGTGGACTATTGTTTCGGCCAAACACCTCGTTTCCAATGCTATACTCACCCTTAATCAGGAAAGCACTCTAATTAGTGAGGCTTTATTCTACGAGCTTAGAGAAACTGAGCCCCTTGTCCTGGCAGAGAAGACTATTAGACACACAGGCTTACCACGAAAAGGGGGCATTGCAAAAAAGCATAGGAATCACTCATTTTTCTATCACATTAGGGAAAAAGGAAATTTCACACTATGTGTAAGTGGTAAAAGACCTGAAACCTTCAGTTTACATTAGCACTGACTTGCTTGTGTGCCTTGATGTAACTGTAGATTTTATTCATGCCATCCTGTGGTCAAGAATAGGAGAGGTCCCCTTTCATCTCACAGGTCACCCTGAGAACATGAGATCTGGGCAAACCATGTCCTAAATTTGCCTGGCCATTGCAGCAATGTCTGTGCTTATACCAGCCACAGCATTTGCTTTCCCAGTAAGACTGAGGATTCAGCGAGGTCAGGCTGTGCCTGATAACAGAGCCTTTTTCAGGCCTGCTAACTTACTCCATGTCTCAGGCCTAATCATCCAGGGTGAGTCCTGCCTGGAAGTTATTGGGCGAGGCACTCATAGCCTGGTAACCACTTCTAACCCTAGAGATATCATTATCTCTGCCTGCACACAGCTAGAATTCCTAGTAGGAGACTCTTTTTATGGCTTTGGGCCCCTGGTGCCTGTAATCGGTCCACTACCCCAGACCTTCACGGGGGGAGGGTGAAGCACCATGTTACACTTGTCCTCTAGTAATAATTGCTGTACAGTCTCTTCTTAATGAAGACGGAAGTGCCATGACCCACTCCCAATGGAAAGGTACCGATCTAGTACTCTCCTTCCCCGGAGATGCCCCTACTACCAGCCATGCTACACCTCCCATAGTGCATGCCATCATAAAAGATGTTAGTGAGTCTGTAGAGGAAGGAGTAGAAGCGGGCCTAGCCCAAGAACTCCCTAAATTTACTGAAACCATAGAAGTACAAATGGAGTTATCTGTCCTACCAGATGAGATAGCTAAAGACCAATTAAGGTCAATTTTCTACATGCAGCATGACATGTTTGCAACAGATTCTTTATCCTGTGGCAGCACTAATCTCCACATGGTAAGAATCACTACTGTTGCAGGTTCAAAACCTGTGTATGTCCGGCAGTACCAAATTCCCTTAGCAGCTTATGAGTCTATCCAGGAAACCCTGGATACCCTTCTAAAGCAAGAAATCATCAGAAAAAACAATTCAAACCACAACAGTGTAATTTGGCCTGTGATTAAGCCTATTGGTAAGTGGAAACTTACTGTAGACTATAGGAAACTCAATGAACAGGTACCCCTCTCACAATGGCCCATGACATACCTGGACCAGAGCCTGGCCAGAAGGGAGCCAAGTACTTTACCTCCCTTGATGTAGCCAATGGATTCTGGACCCTAAAGGTACACCCCAAAGACTAGTACAAGCTTGCATTTACCTTCGGTAATTCTCAGTTCACTTGGAACTGATTACCATTTGGGTACTGTAATTCACCTGCTGGGTTCAATATCTTCCTGCACGAAGCTCTGCCAGATGCAGCAGCACATGAAACCCTGATTTGTGTTGATGACAAACTCATAAAATCAGCCACATGGCCTGAACACCTAGCAGAACTTAGGTTTGTCTTAGGACAACTTAAAGAAGCCGGAGCCATCCTGTCCTTGACCCAGGGACAGTGGTGTCACTCTCAGGTAGATTACGTAGGATACACCGTAGGACCCCAAGGTATCCATCCACAAAAGGATCGGGTACAAGCCCTTTGCACTTTCAAATGACCTACTAGCTTTAAGGAATTACAAAGTTTCCTAGTAGTTTGTAATTACTCCCAACAGTTCATCAAAGACTATGCAAAAATTGCATAATTTTGCAAAAATTGAATGGTTAAAAAAGAACGTTCCCTGGGTATGGGAACCCAGACAAGAAGAAGTTGTCCAGGAGTTAAAAAACAGGCTAAGCAAAGCACCTTGCTTAGCTTACCCCCAAAAGGGTAAGGTGTTTCTTTTAGCTACTGCTTGCACACACAGCACCCTAAGCGCTTCCCTTTCCCAAATGCACGACACTGACAAACAAATCATTGCCTACTCTAGTAAAACCTTGACTGACATAGAAAAAAAGTTTTCTGATTGTGAGAAGGCTATCTTTGCAGTGGTTTGGGACAGCCAACACGTTAGACATTAAATTGGGGGAGGGAAGATTGTCCTGGAAACATGCCACCAACCACTTTACTTTCTGGGGAGCCAGAAGATAAAAGAAGGAAATGTGTCCAGAAGCAGGATTGTTTCTTGGACCTTGGCACTCCAAGGACTTTCCTATACCAAAAATAAAAATAATACCTTAGCTAGGGGCCTTGCAAAAGGTCACAACTGTACTTTCAAAGGTCCTAATGACTCAGGTTACACCTGAGAAGCAGAACCACCTCCTGCGATGCCCTCTAGGCACTGATATTATGATGCAGACCTCTGCAGAGGCCTCCCTAAGGTCTATGTGGATGACTGTGCATACCTCAAAAGTGACATTCTGCACACAGGTGCTGCTCTTGTGTGGTAAGGAGGATACCCCAAACCATTGACAGGATATACCCTAGGCCCAAAATCAAGTCAGTATGCTGAAATGGCATGTATTCTCTTGGCTATAGAACTAGTGCTCAAATACCAACTTGTTGATATTATTATCTGCACTGATTCCAATTATGTGAGGCAAACCTTTCTTATCCATTTTCCCTTCTGGAAGAAACAAGGCATGAAAAATGCAAAAGGCAAAGATATCAAACATGTAGATTTAATCACAGCCATTGATCTTAGTGTAGAGGAACATGAAATGACCATTTACTGAAAAAAGGTCAAAGCACACTCAAAAGTGAGTGGCCTAGATAAAAATGGCAATGACTTGGTGGATAAACTAGCCAAGGAAGGTACCATTGGTGCTGTCCACTGGCAGTTTGATCTTCATTAAATCGCACCTGACCGCACACTTACCATATCCATAATTACTAGAGGTCAGGCCCGAAAGACAGCCCCATGACCTGAAGGTCCAAATTTTCCAAATCAAACTTTAATATTAGGAAACCAAGACCCTCATTTGGACATAGTGCAAGCACAGACTAAAGACCCAACTATAAACAAACTCTACCAGTATGTATTATCTGATGTGGCAAACCTGCACAATGGGAGACCAGCTATACTCCATCCTCTCCTACTCACCCAGTGCAACATCGCACATGGGCCCCTACTCACTTGTTGATCTCTACCTCAGCCATAAGTTTATTCCCTGGCCTCCACTTGGCATTTGGCCACCCGCTTGCCAAATGCTGCTGCCCAAATTTGCTGAGTGCAAATGCAAAACCCCACTTCCCGAAAATATGTAGGAAACTCATCCTAATCCTACTGCTGATCTCAGATAACATCCACCCAAACCCTGGCCCACTGCCAACCCACCCCCAGGCCACGACACCTATGGGCCAGTTAAAGATTGTGGCCATGAACATCGCTAGCGTCCCATTAAAGCTAACTCAATTTGAGGCTTGGGTGGCACATACCCAGCCAGATATCATTGAATTGACTAAGACCTGATTCACCCTTCACACTGATGACTCAGTAGTCTCCCACCCTGGATGCAACATTCACAGGCAGGACCATACCTGGAAAAGAGGTGGGAATTCCTTAATCTACTCCCGCAACCACCTGCAGTGCCACAGGGTCCTACTGGCTACTGACAACAAGAACTGTGAATGTCTAACATTAAAAATCTTGTTAGGCAAAGGGCGAAAATGTCTGAATGTTATAACCACCTACATCCCACCTGGTTGGCAGCAAGTGGGGCTAGAAGCCTTTGCCAACTTCTACACCCTGGTTAGCCAAAACAAGGAAACTATCATCCTGAGTGACTTCAACTTGAACTGGCTTGCCAGTACCAGTGCTGTGCACAGAGATCTCGTCTCTGGACTTTGCCTAATGCAGATGGTTTTGAGTACCACTAGGACTAATTATCGATCGGGTACAAGCACCCTGATCAATTGGGTTTTAACCACACACCCAGAAAGACTAACTAATGTTAAGGTTCTACCAGATTCACTGAGTGGCCACTCACCAGTCCAATGTGAGAGGTCACCAAGCTGGTCAGACACCCCCCAAGATTGATGAGGAATAGAGTTATAAAAGATAGCTCCATGACTGACCTCAAGAAATACCTCACTGTCAGTGACTGCAGCTTCATTGATGCGTGCCTCTCTGTTGATACAGCCTTCAGGCTCTTCCTCTCTCTCTACAACACAGCTGCGGACAAGTTTGCTCCTTATTGCAAGAAAGTAATAAATGATGGCAACATGGACTGGGTCACCCCTCAACTTCTCAGCATGATGCGGCAATGAGATAATCTCTGGCACCGCTCCAGGGCAACTGGGGCAATGCCAGATATCCAAAAGTACAAAGTGGCCCATAGCAGGTGCACTTAGGATATCCGACAGGCCAAGGCTACATTCCACAAAAACCAATAGTCTCAATGCTGGGGTGATGGGAAGAAGTTCTGGACCTCGATTAAGAACCTCCTAGGGGCCAGAGACAGGAACTCCCATCCCTGCTTCATCACAACGATGAGGTCATACTAAATGATGCTACTATGGCCAACATCTTTAACAAAGCATTTACAGACTACAGTGCAGTCCTCCCCCCCCACACCAGTTACTAACCCTGAAGGAGTACCACCAGCAGACCAATCCCCTTCCTCTCCTAATTACAGACCCAACACCAGTACAAGCCTTAACTTTTACTTCAGACAAGTGACCGTCAAGTAAACAAAAAGATACATAACTAGGGTTCTAGGCAAAAAAGGATGGGAAGCAATTGTGTTGATATGAAACTGACAGCCATTGCTCTACCAGAGGTTGTCATACCCATAACAAAGCTGTTTAACCTGTCACTCTGCCTGTCTGCTTTCCCTTCCACTTGGAAGTCTGCTCTGGTCACTCCAGTGCTAAAAGGGGGTGACCAGGCAACAGTAGCCAACTACAGACCCATTTCTGTACTGTCACTGCTCTCTAAAGCTTTAGAAAGACTTATAGTTGACCAACTCACAGACCATCTGCATAAATACAACCGCCTCTTCCCGCAGCAGTATGGTTTCCACAAGTTGCATAATACTTGCACTGCCTTAGTTGATTTCACGGGCTACGTGCATGAGGCTCTGGACCAAGGTCATCTAGTTGGAGCCATCTATATAGACCTATCCAAGGCTTTCGAACTTGTGGATCACCGTCTACTGCTCCTAAGGTTATGTTGTATAGGGTTGTCCCTCATACCATTAAGTGGTTCGGTAGCAATCTTACTGGGCGCTCCCAGTGAGTAAATATTAATGGAGCCATTTCTGAGACATGCAATGTCACTGTCAGGGTCTCCCAGTGCTCTATACTGGGCCAGCTATTATTCACACTTTTTGTGAACAACCTCCCAGAGGTGTGCCCTTCAGCCAGGGTTCTGCTCTATGCTGATGACACGGTAGTCTTCTCACATGAATCCTGCCAAGAAGCACTCACCAGGAACTTGCAATGCAGCTTTGACCAACTGCAGGAGTGGTTCAAGGACAGCCTATTAGTACTCAACAGCAAAAAAAAACCAAACAATGCTCTTTGCCAGATGTCAAAAGAGATTTCTTGCAACCTTCTCAATAACTGACAGCTCCAACTCCACCCTTGAGCAAGTGTCCTTCTTCCAGTACCTTGGGATCACTATTGATGAGTCCATCTCCTACGATGAACATATACACAATATTACTGACACCGCCAATAGGAAATTAGGGGTCGTCTACAGGATTCGATCCTGCTTCACTCCAGAGGTTAGGTATCAGGCGGTCAAAGGTACTATCCTACCTATCTTGGACTACGGAATTGTGGTCTATGGTACATCCACTGATTCCAGCCTACAAAGAGTCTACACCGCCCTAAACAAAGCCTGTAGACTTGTCCTAGGTGCTGATCACCTAACACATACATGTGCTCTGTACATCAGAACAAAATGGCTTCCTCTCATGGATCAAATCAGGCTCCACTCCTGTCTGCTAGGGAAGAAGGCCTTACTAGGTCTTGCTCCACCCTCCTTACAGGCTCTGTTCCGCACTGCCTGGCTAAGCATGCCACAAGAAATGTTACAAAACATGCCCTTGCAGTGCATTTCAGAAGAACTGCACTAGGGAGATGAGCCTTTGCAGTAAGGGCACCCAACTGGCTAGATGAGCTCCCAAATGCCACGACAAGCCTCACTCACTGCAGTCTCTTCAAATCTGAACTTAGAAACTCTATAGCCCCGTGTGCTGCTATTGTACCACCTAACCCAGCTGTATCCATCCTCCCTTAGGCCTCGGACCATGCCTTTTACTGCTAAGTTGCTCTCTGTTATTTACAAGCCCACTACCCCCATGTTTACCCACATATGTACCTCCTACCCTCTCTGCCTCCCCATATAGCTATATCTCTTCATCCTCTGCTGAACCTATCCCGCCCTCCTATCTTGTAGTCTCCGCCCCTTTGCTCCAGGATGTTTTTATTTTGGTTGATCTCGCTTACTGACAGGGCTTCTTAGCCGCTGTCCAAGAATACCTACAACTGTACATTGAAGGACCTTTTGTGTCTTAATTATCGTGTCACCTCGGGTTGTTCCACTATGAAATTCTGTAACTATATGCCTGTATAGTACTATGCAATGCTTCTGCCCTTACCTTGTAATGCTATTGTTCTGCTATTTGTCTATGCCATTAATGTGTCATTGACAATGCTTGCTAGTTGCTTCTGTAATTTCCTGACTAACTGATTGACCCCCCACCCCTTGATTGACGGGGACCCTTTGTAAATTAACTTTTAGCTCAAAGGTTGTAATTCTGATTCACAAATAAATAAATAAATGTATTAAATCCAGAGGCTAACCCTATCACACCTGAGGATTTGCAAACAGACACAGAACTCAAAACTATGTATGAACAAAAACAAAGGTTCAAGTTACAAAAAAAACGTTTTTTCATGAGCAAACTCCCACACCTCGTTGGGTGATCCCTAAAAGCCACCAAGGCATATCTATGCAAGATCCACATGATGCACTCTCTAGTGCACACTGTGGCAGTAGACCCACTTATGATACCCTCAAAGAAATAGCTTATTGGCCAAACATATGCCAAAACATTGAGAACTACACCAGAGGATGTTTGAAATCCCGTGCATTTCATCCCTCTAAACCCAAACACAGAGCACCTCTCCAAACCAGAGATCTCACCTTGCCCTGGTCAGACTTACAAATAGTTTGGATAGGACCAGTAATAAAATCCTCCAGAGGTACTAAGTATCTCCTAACTGTCACATGTCTGTTCACCAAATGGATTGAATGCCTCCCTGCACCAAATGACACTGTGGAAACCACCGCCTTCCTTTTGGTCAATAAGATTTTCACTACATGGGGCTTACCTATGACTGTGGAATATGACAGAGGAACACACTTCACTGCAAAAATGATAACCAAGGTATGGAAAACATTGGCAGTCCAAAGAAAACTCCACGTCTCATATCACCCACAATCCTCCGGACAAGTAAAGGGAGCCAATAGGACCACTGCAAACATTCTTTGAAAGTATATTTCTACCACACGAAGAGACTGGGACATTAAGCTTCCCATTGTGCTGATGGTTATTCATGCCATACCATACTGCTCCACAGGTGTCACCCACCCCATTTAAAATGATGACAGGTAGAAAAATGGTTCTTCCCTTACACCTACTAAATCAAGTTGGTGATGTCAGCTTGGTTAGTGCCGTGACCACACATGAATATCTGACCAATTTGAGACAACATTTACAGGCAACATTTGCTTTCATTCAAGGTAAGCTGGAAAAAAAGTGCCGAAGGTAGGAAGGCATACTATGACCAGAAAACTACCCCACAAGAATATCAAATAGGAGATAGGGTTTTCTACTTCAACTACGCTAAAAAGAAGTTGCTAGCCAAGAAGTTTGTCCTCAACAGGACAGACCCTTATAAAATCACTGGAAAACTCTCACCAGTTGTTTATCAACTCATAATTCGTACAGGATATGGAAAATTGATCTATAAATGGGTTCACATCAATCGGCTGACAATATACCACCCTTACAAGGAAACTGTAGACACTCCTGAGGGAGACCAGTCTTCAGCCACACCTTCATAAACCCTGTATATCCATCAGATGAATACTGAATTATGATGTAAATAATTGACAGCTTAAATGTAAGTACAGTTAAGATAGTTATTGTAAATATACTTCTAGCACATAGATAGCAAATATATGACTAAAAATGTCCTCACTCCGCCTCTTACAAATGAGACTTTGAATAACAGCCAGGGTCATCATTCTGCTGCTAGGACTCAAGTGGGTTCTACATGCAGTAGTATAGGGAGTATAAGGGAGAGGGGCATGTGGGGAGTGGTGCAATGCACTGGCTGTGGGGCAGCAGTTTTCCAGGAGACATTCTGGAACCTGCGTTGCTGCCCTATTTGCAGGCAACTGTCAGCTGTGAGGGAGGAGGTTGCCCACCTCCAGGCTGAACTGGCAAGAACTAAGGAGGCCTCCCCCACCCAAAGAACACCAGTTCCACAACCACTGCCTCAGAGGTTGCCAAGTGTGAAGAGCAGTTGGACCACAGTGGTTTCTGGGAGGGTGAGGGTGGTGGAACAGAGGCGCAGCCCCCCTAGTTGTACCTCTACACAAATCATATATGTCTGTCTGGCAAATCAAGGTTCCTCTATGATGACATGCTCAGTGGAGACCAAGAAGAATGCTGGGGACATCCACAAGGGAGACCCACAAAAGGGTGGCAAGGGACACCACAGGGGAAGGAAACAGCTTCTGATAGGGGACTCAATTGTTAGGGGTGTAGATCTGGGGAAGGGAGAGGAGAGGAAAGTAAGGTGCCTGCCTGGTGTCATGGCTTGGAAGGACAGGAAGCAAATCCTCAGGATTGCAGAAGAAGCATCACAGGAGAGGGAACTAGATATCATTGTCCACCTTGGGACAAATGACCTAGCTAGGCATGAGATCAGTGCAGTGCAGGATGAATTTGTGGAGTTGGGGAGGGGCCTCAGACAGGTAGCAAGCACTGTAACCTTCTCAGGGGGTGCTGGCAGTCTATGGCAGGGGTGAGACTAGGGTACTGCACACCATGCAGTTTAATGAATGGTTGCAAAACTGGTGCGGAGCACAGGGCTTTGGCTTCATTAGGGACTGGGGGTCCACCTGGAGAGATGAAGGTCTATACTGACATGATGGTCTGCATCTGTCCAGGAAGGGAAACAAGCTCCTAGGTGACAGGTTTAAATGCTTCCTTGGCAAGCATTTAAACTAGCCAAGGGGGGAAGTGCTGATAGGAAGCAGGAAAGTTCAAGCCTCCCCCAACAAAACATGGCAGGTAGTAGGGTAAACACTGAGGTACAAAGCTTGACAGAGGGAAAGACAGGGGTAAATGGAAAAATAGACAAGGGCAATAAGAGCAGGGATGGGGTAAAAAAGAATAAAGCCAACATTAAATGGAGGGCAATGAGTACCAATGCCCGTAGTCTGGGAAACAAGCTTCCTGAGCTAGTAGCCCTGATGGAAGAGGAACACTTGGATATTGTGGCAGTCACAGAAAAATGGTACATGGAGAACCATGACTGGGATGTCAACATACCAGGGTGCACAATCTACAGAGGGACAAGGAGGGTAAAAGAGGAGGTGGAGTAGCTCTCTACATAAGGGAAGGGATCAAAGCTACAGAACTAAAAAGTAAAGGGGGAGGACAAAAGGCACTCTGGGTCACCTTGGAGACAAGGAATGGCATCACAATCCGCACAGGGGTTGTAAACAGACCCCCATCTCAAGGGGAGGAAATGGACAAGAAAATGATAGAGGACATTCTCAGAATGGCTGAAAAAGGGGAGAGACTATTGATGGGGGACCTGAATATGCCAGATGTTAACTGGATGACATGGACTGCAGCCACATCCAAGAGCAGAGTCATTCTCGATGCCCTACAGGGGGCATGCCTTAGACAGCTAGTGGTGGAACCCACTCGGGAAGTAGCAGTATTAGACCTGGTACTCTCAAATGGAGAGAGGATCACAAATTTAGAAGTCAGTAGACATCTGGGAACAAGCGACCACTGAACAGTGTGTTTCACAATAAACACAACCATGGAGACAAGCCATACAAAGACAAGGATACTGGACTTTAGAAGGGCTGACTTTGGCATAATGGGTGAATACCTGAGGAATGCATTAGCAAATGGCTAGAAAGGAGGGTTGGAAGAACAATGGACAAAAATCAAAACTGCTATCATGGAGGCAACAAGCCTTTGTGTGAAACAAATAAAGAAAACAAAGCGGAATAAAAGACCACTATGGTTCTCAAAAGAGGTGTCAGGGAAGGTTAAGGAGAAAAAGGCTGCATTCAAAAAGTATAAGGAATCACAGAAGGAGCACGACAGGGAACTGTATCAATTAAAGCAGAAAGAAGTGGGGAAGGCAGTCAGAAAAGCAAAGACCCAAACTGAGGAAAAGATAGCCAACTTAGTTAAGAAGGGGGATAAAACCTTTTATAGGTACATTAGGGAGCATAGAAAGGTTAAGGGAGGGATAGTGAAGATTAATAAAGGAGAGGAGAGGTGGGCAGAGGGAGACAGTGAAAAGGCAGAGATACTGAATGAATACTTTTGCTCAGTATTCACAAAAGAAGAAGAGGAGGAGTTACCAAACCAAACAATAGAAGCACTCTGTGTAGTGGGTTGATGCCAGTCCATTTACAGAAGAAAGAGTCCTGAAAGAACTCCTAAAACTCAAAGGTGGACAAAGCAATGGGGCCTGATGGGATTCACCTAGAATCCTAAAAGAACTAAGGGAGGACCTAGTGACACCATCTGACCACACTTTTAACAAATCATGGGAGGATGGGGTGGTACCTGAGGACTAGAGGAGGGCAGATGTGATTCCCCTTCACCAAGTGGGAGCAAGGCAGAAGCAGGAAACTACAGACCTGTTAGTTTGACCTCAGTGGTGGGGAAAATGATGGAATCACTTCTGAAAGAAAGAATTGTTGAGTACCTAGAGGCCAGCGGGGCACAGGACCCAAAGTAGCATGGATTCACAGCAGGAAGGTCATGTCAGACGAATCTAATCAATTTCTTCTGACTGGGTGACCAAAGTAATAGACCAGGGAGGGGCTGTGGATGTGGCCTACCCAGACTTTAGCAAGGCATTTGACACAGTCCCACATAAAAGATTAATAATCAGTTAGCCAGCCTGGGAGTGGTCCCAGGGTGGTAGCCTGGGTAGCAAACTGGCTGCACAACAGGACACAGAAGGTAATACAGTGAATGGAACACATTCCAAAGAAAGGGGTTACTAGTGGAGTACCTCAGGCTCAGTACTGGGTCCAGTCCTCTTAACATCTTTTATAGGTGACATTGCAGAGGGTCTGGAAGGAAAGGTATGCCTCTTTGCAGATGACGCAAAGATCTGTAACAGAGTTGATACACAAGGGGGGGTTAGAAAGGATGAGAAGGGACTTGGCAAGGTTGGAGGAATGGTCAGACATATGGCAACTTAGATTCAGTGCAAAGAAGTGCAAAGTAATGCACCTGGGAAATAAAAATCCAGCAGAACAGTACACAATAGCAGAGGAGGTACTAACAACAACAATAATAATGGAAAGGGACCTGGGGGTAGTCATATCGGATCACCTAAAGGTGGGTAAGCAATGTGAGAAGTCAGTAAGGAGAGCCAGGGGGATACTGGGATGCATAGGAAGGGGCATCACAAGTAGAAAAAGGGAAGTGGTTATCCCTCTGTACAGACAGTTGGTGAGACCCCATCTGGAGTACTGCATGCAGTTTTGGAGACCTCATCTACGCAAGGACGTAGACAGGATGGAAGCAGTCCAGAGGAGGACCACTAAAATGGTGCAGGGTCTACATCAGAAACCATATAAAGAGAGACTGAGAGAGCTTAATATGTATACCCTTGATGAAAGAAGGGACGGGGGGACACGATAGAAATGTTTAAGTACCTCAAGGGAATCAACAAAGTCCAGGAGGGTAGGATCTTTCAGAAAAAGAGATGTGTAAGAACAAGGGGGCACAATTTAAAGATAGAGGGGGGATGGCTCAGGGGTAATGTGAGGAATTTTTTTCACGGAGAGAATGGTGGACGCATGGAACCTCCTTCCTGAAGAGGTTGTGGGGTCTAAAATAGTGGGGGAATTCAAACATGCATGGGACAGACATAATGCAATTATAGTGGGGGTTGCAGGAAGTAGGCTGTTGGTTAACTAGAATCTGCAGTTTATCCAATAGGTAGGGAAATGGGCAGACTGGGTGGGCCAAGTGATCCTTATCTGCCGTCAAAGTCTATGTTTCTAAGTTTCTATGTTTCTGTGTAATAGTCATTCCTGGACCACAGTCAGGCATTATGCTTCGGGATGAAATGGGACTCCTGGTTACAGAATGTAAAGTAGTAACCAAAAAAATCTATACTTGCCTTCATCCTCAATACGTCATGGTAAAACATGTAAAGACAATGTGGTTAACCAAAAAGGCCCAAAGATGGTTTCAAGAGTATATGCTTTACGTTGAGAGAGACATGAAAAATATTTTACTTCTGTTAAAAACTGTTATTGTATTTCTGGAAACACCTGACATACCTACTAGAATAGAGAGAGTCGCCTCCCTATTCTTTTCTGGTTTAAGAGCATTAGGAACCGATTTTGGATTAGGCATGAACACCATGAATTCTGTTAGAATTTCTAAGAGTACAGTTAAGAAACTTCGCAAAGATATGGGTAATATTAAGGCATAACTCACTACAGAGCAAAAGCTTCTATCAAACATAGGAAGGACTGTAGGAGATACAGTAGTTATGGTTAACCTCCATAGCATTGTTCTCAATAATACCATACAAAAACTCCATAACCTAGCTCAAACTGTAGGTGAAGACCTCACCACTATTCAACAAATTAGATCAATCGCACAAGAATTGCTGAGGGAAGTAAATAGTGGCATAGGAGACTTAATGGCAGGAAGAATCCCATGCAATTTAGTTCCCCCAAAATTAATGACAGAAATTGTGAGAGTAGCCACTTCAGAAAAAATAGAGCCACTACATGTAAGTATCGCGTACAGTCTTGAAAGTGCTATTCCTGTCCACGTCGATTTGGAGGAAATGACCATTGCCTTTATATTAAATGTTCCCCTGATAGAACAACAAAATGTCTACAGGATAAAGACCATTCTTAATGTGGGCACCTGTCAAGGAGATACCCTCCATTTATAGTGGTATAACATGAACTTAATCCAAGTTTATACTTCGTCCCAAACTTACAAATGTGTCAGACTACTAAAGAACAACATTGGCTGTTTCCCAATAAACCTTTCCTAAAAGATACCACTGAGGTTCTTTGTGGCCTTAGCAACACCAATGCTCCAGAAAGCGTAAGGTTACCTTGACCCATGCAGGTGATGCTAAAAAACCCATGCTAAAATTGCAGGATCTCAATGGCTAATAAGCACCAGTTTTACCAAAGTAACTGTTACTTATAACAGACATGGTACTACTACTCAGCTTATTTATTTATTTGAATTTTGGTAACCGGGTAAGTCCACTGAGACCATGCAGTCCCTTTTTCAGTGACGACCCGGGAGACAATGATGAAACGCAGTACAATTGATCAATACAAAATACAATACAGGATACAGTAAAATTTAACAATGATTCAGGTGATTACATCGGAGCACAAGCTATGCAACATAATAAAAGATCAGGCAATAAACATATGATAGTTAAACAAGACACTAATATTATACAATATATACATAGCAGGAGCATGAGGACTAATAGATTACAGGATACATATATAGCAGGAACATAGGCTGGGCAGTAAAGAGGCAGTAAGAGTTAGTTAAAGCAGTTACGGGGGGGTTAGTAGATAAGAGGTAAGTTATTTTTTGAAGGATGATGGGGTGGGGCAGGAGAGTAGGTTAGGGGGAAGGGAATTCCAAGCAGTGGTAGCTGAGAAGGTGAATGAGCGCTTACCTGATAGACGGTGCATCTTTTGGATTGCTAATAAAGGTAGGGAAGTGGATCTTAGTGGGCACATGGAAGCTTTGTTGTAAACTATTCCCTTTAGGCAAGAGGGGTTAAAGAGCTTGACAAGTTTTAATACAAGGCATAGGGTGTGAAACTGTAACCTGAGTCATAGGTAGGCCTTTGGAGAGAATTCAGAATCTCACAGTGGTGTTTTCTGGAGTCCGGAACCAAGGGCAAAACATCCAATCCTATGACAGAGTAGGCGCAGTTGAGCGAGGGAAGAGGATTGGGTGGAGAGTAATAATGGGGCCCAATAGAACAAGATAGGGAGAAGGGATGTTGAAGCAATCTTTTTACAGGTGGCGTTGGATAATAGTGGGCGGAGGCGGTACAAGAGACCAAGCTTCTGATTTACTGATTTGGTGAGCTGAGTTGCATGACGTTCCAAGGAGAATGAGGCATCTAAGTGGATCCCAAGGTATTTGAAAAAACATACCACCTCTATGGGGTCACCTGACTGTGAGCTGATTTGGAGCTGTATGGTGGGTTTGGAGGAGGGGTTATGAAATAACGCAGCTTTTGGGGTTTTTTTGTATTTAGAATTAGGTGATTGTCGGAGAACCAGTTCTCAAGCATATTGAAATCTGAGTTAAGGCTTTGATTAAGCCAGTCTATATTGTTAGATGAATGGTATAAGATTGCGTCATCAGCATATAATTCCACAAACGCACTGCCACAGTAGTTTGGGAGCTCGTTGATAAAAAGTGAGAATAGTATCGGGCCAAGAATAGAACCTTGGAGTATGCCATGAAAGATGGGCGTTGAAGAGGAGAATGATCTGGACCATTTTACTCTTTGTCATCTGCTGGTGAGATAGTCGTGGAACCATGTGAGTGCTAGGTGATCTAGGCCTAATTGATGCAATTTACCAAGCAGAAGGTGGTGGTTGACTAGGTCGAAGGCCTTAGGTCAACGAACACTCCACCGGTAACTAGACCTGCATCGCTTGCTTTAAGGATGTCATTCGAGACTTTGATAAGGGATGTGGTAGTACTATGGCCCTTCCTGAAGCCATACTGGCAGTCTGTGAGAAGATGATGCAGGCCTAGGTAGGATTGCAGCTGGTTGTACAGGTTCTGCTCTAGGATCTCAACCAGGTGGCAAAACATTTGAATAGGCCTGTAATTTTCCACAGCATGGGTCCCCCTCTTGTGGAGGGGGACCACCATAGCCAATTTCCAAACACTTGGCACTCACCAGAAAGGACTGATCTGTTTAGAAGATCACAGACAAGTGCGGGTTCTAATGTATCATGGCCAGGGGAGCTCTCTGATTTGAGGTTTGATAGTAGCCTATGGACTTCTCTTTGAGTAGCTAGTTTTAGGCAGAAAGGAGGTTGGGGGCCCAAGAGCAGTGTGGTGTTGAGTAGGGATAGAGAAATTTGAGACAGGTGGTAGGTGAGCCATATATCTATCTAGGTCAGTGAGGAACTGGTTAATTCCTTCAGCAATGGACAGGGGCTCTTGAAGGAGGTGGATACCGGATGAGGATGATATGGAGCTGGGACATTGGGACGAATTACCTTTAATCAAAGAGTTTATTTGCTTCCAGAAATCTTTGGGCTTGCTGAGATTCTCAGTCTGAAGTGAACAGAGATAGGAATGTTTAGTGCCCTGTATCCTATTTTTACACAGATTTCGGAGCTGTCGATAATATAACCAATCAGAATGAAGGAGACTGTGTTTACGGGTTTTCCAGGCAGCATCACGACTCTTCATAAGGGTCCTGATTTTAGTAGTGAGCCAGGGTGCCTTGATACCCTTTACCCAGCAAAGCAATACTTATCTCTGGTCCTGCAGTTGCACATGCAGTATCCATTTTGGACATACCAACTTGTATCCCCTTGATCCAGTTTCCCAGGAAATGGAAATCACTTCCATTTCTGCATTTTGAGGTCATGAATTTTCTTTAGCTGATAACCTTAAGCATCTTTTAGATGCCAACGACCTTCATGAAATTAAGATCACCATCTCTGAAACCAACCTGGTTATCTCTGATAAACAGTTTATCCCCAGTGATAAAGAACGAATTTGCATACCAGTACAATGGCCTCTCATTATCGCATTCCTTTGTGTCTTAAATGTCACCTTGGTTCTTGCTTTCCTGTGGATGTTGTAGTCCACCTGCAAGCAACTCCATACTCACCACATGAGAATTCAGGGTTTATATAACCATGCTTTGGGATTAGAAATGACACTACGCCCTCCACCTAGATCTATTAACAACCAACCTAACTCTCCCTCCTTAGTTATAATAAATGAAGAGGAAGAGGAAGAATATGCTGACATGGAACTCCTTAGGGAAACTCAGTAACCTTAAGACCTGTATGATCCACACTTAGAAAAACCAAAAAGCAATTAAAATGCTCCATTAAAAGTATTACTATGGCATAGCTTAAGAAACTACAAAAGCAAGGCTTAAACATAATTAGAAAATGGGCGAGTAAAACCTAGCATCCTGATTGGCTAGGATGCTGACCTAAGCAGGCAGGTATTTCTTGATAGAGTCCACAAAAAAATAAGTGCAAATTCTGGGTGCCGCACTACTTAAAATATTATTGGGCACCCCGAACTTTCAAACTCCCTAGACGCCATGTTTCTCATCTCGTTTAGCGACATTCACTTCAGCAAGTCGGCAGCCAGGCTATGTACCCTTGCTTCCACACCAGACAATTCCTTCAATGAGAACAGTTTTCAGCCACCTGAAAGATGTTTTTTTCCCCCAGTACATTTAAAATCAGTACCGCAAGCAAATCACATGCTCAACGCTAGTGGCAACAGCTTCTCACAGCTCACCTTGCCTTTAACCCCGCACCGATGATGATGATGAAAACAACAAAATACATACAAATAACTATTTTTTCCTACTGTACGCAACCCAGTACCTTGTTTTCTTTTCTCCAGTCATCGCCTTCTGATATGATACGTGTCCACCAAAGTTACGAGTTGTGCCATTCATTTCCTCATGCAGGGTGGGGGGGACCTCGAAGATGTAAAAATCGTTTTAAAAAAAAAAGGGGAAAAAAAGCAACTTCATCTGAAAATAAATAAAAGAAATGCAGTTCTGTGGTTATGAGAATTCGACCTCTTGTTACTTATGATCTAAAGTCACCATGGCAACCTATACAGATGCAGTGGCTAAGACACAGAGCATACTGCTTTTAAAACAATAGCTACAGTGCCCCATAGTGTCAGTACTAGCAACACACATACACATTAAAGAAAACAATTCTAAGGTGGAGGAACTATTTTATAACAAAAGTTACTTTAAAGTAATTTTTGCTTAACTTTTTTGTATTAAACTTATGTTTTTCCACAGTGATCATTTTCTAAGTGCAATAATACCCTGCAGGGTGGGCGGTATTGGGGAGTACCAGACCTTCCAGGGGCTATAAGGGCCTTCACCTGCGGTGTCAGGCCTCATTACACCCCTGGGCGGTCCAGTATTCCCCAATACTTCCCACCCTGTTGGGTATTATTGCTTACAAAGCTCATTTTGGTATGTTTAGTTAAAGTAAAACATGGCAGGCAAGGCTTACATGCACCCCCATAGGCTGTGTTATACCGTAGGAGTTGTAACATTTACTTGCATTAATGATTTTAATATAGCTAGTAGTAATCTTCCTATATACTAAAAGGATGATATTGATTAGGTATAGCTTAATAGAAATATATCTCAGCATTTCCAGATATTTGCTTAGTAAATGTATACTTTAGTTTACCTAAGATAGTTGCTTAGGATAGATATTTTTATATTTCATCTTAGATGTTGATTTAGTGAATATTTGCTTTATAGTTAAAAATTATGGAACCATGATTCTTATAAGTTCACATTTCCACATTTTGATGGATCCTTAAGTACCACATCCTTTTGCAATGCACCGACACTATGGTGGTGCTGCCCTGCAAAGAGGAGGAGGGGAGAATATGTAGGCACAATACAGCCGTAAGCCACAGGATTCTGCAAAAATGGAAGAAAGTTGCACACCTTAAACTCAGCAGCCATAGATATGCATTAAAGAGCCTGTCATAAAACATTTCTTTCTAAGCTTTTATAGTTAAGTAGTCCTGCAAGTACTCAACTCAGGTATATGGACCCACCTTAGTAAAAGAAATCATTGAACAACCTACCTCAGACAATATACTCTAAGCCTTCCAGCCTCAAGAACATTTAAAATGTCAAATGGACATATTCTTAAACTCAGACATTGTGCAAGAGCTGACAAGCCAGAAGTATATTAAAATCAAAACTCAGCATTTATTATGTCACCGGATCAGGCTACCAAAAGCTTGCAACAGACCCAAAACTCTACACAGCAAATAATGTACAAATTCCTCAAAAAGGAGCCCATCTGCCACTAACAACCACAGCACCCTAACCACGAGTGACATAACTTCCAACACCTCATTCTTGAAATGCGCAGTTTGAGGTCTTGTGGTTATAAGTCTGTCAATTGTCACCTTGTGGACAGTTCAAAAGTACAATAGACAAAATTGCTGACCCGAGGTCTAGTAAGATGAAAATAATTCAGCATGTAAGCTCCAGACTTCCGACCAGGCCAAGGCTTTTGCCCAAATATGGCTATATCATTTTAAGACCTCATGTCATCTGTAAGGAAGTAATCTTCTATAAACTAGGACTCCAAAAACCAACACGTCATACTACCAATTCACTTTCCTCTGAAGCTGTACTGTCTACTTCATGTCTAATGGAAACCTCAACTCTACTACATTCTACTGACTTCAAAAGCTATCATTCTTCTAAACTCCAAAGAGTTTTGGCTTTGGCCAAAAAGAGAGAAATATTGAAGCTGTACTAACTTTGTCAATATATGTTAAACCTTGAGGAGAAAAAGAATTCAAAGAAGCCAGAAAGAAACCTTCTTCATACAGTCACCCACGATACTTCAGATCTCCAGATGTCAGGAAGATGAGAAACAACTTGAGACATTGGGCTGAGTATATATTTAAAGACTTTCAAGGTGTTTACCTAACATGTTTCTCTTAAGAATCCTGGTTCCATATTAAATTCATAAAGGTAAGATGCAATAAAATATTGTTTAATGCCAGAAAAGATTGATAGTACTAAAGAATTGTGTACTGGTGTTAATTAAGACTATTCTTGAAAGAATACTTCTCTAAGGGCCAAAAGCCCAGGAGGGGCCCCAATACGTACGTAGTGAAGATTGTGTAAAGAAAAGTTACCTGAATAGACAGAAGTCTGCTGAAATGTCCTAGGATTATTTTGTACTGTGGTTTAAATGTCAAACATGTTTAAATGTTATCTGTGGTACTGAAATAAACAGCTTTTGATTGCACTTCATATCCAAACCAAATCTGTCGTCTCAGTGTGACCACTAGAAAATAAGTAAGTACAAATACTATTTAACTGGAACAGCCAACAGATATATTGTTTTTTAACTACCTACAGAGACAGAGTTAATTACTGGTAATTGTGCTCACAATATCATCAACAGTCATCAACTCCATATGATGGAAGACACAACCAACCAAATTAAAAGTAGTTGCATGCAACTTCAATTTGGAAACAGGCCTAAGATAATTATAGGTGTAACCCCTAGGCGGCACTATTCTAATGGCTGCAACCTCTGCCTGTCCTTCTAAAACCAGGTTGTGGGGCATGGGTTCCAAATTAACAATTAGTGGGGTTCCCCAACCCTCAGTAAACACAATGAGTTGGTACCTCCACCCAGAGTAAGGTATGTGGGGGTGTCTTTCCAACCTGGCATAGCCCTCTGAGAAGCTATAACCACCCATCAACCCACCTAGTGACCAAGTACCTTCGCAACAGATGCAAACCTTTCCAGCAGGGAACACACAACTAGCAATGAACATTAATAATATGCTAATGCCCCTTGCATTTACCGCCAGGGTCTGGTCTTTTGGAAAACACCCTGGAGACCCATGTAAAGCAATATCACATGCAAGCATACACTTTCAAATGCTTTTACGCAAGTCACAGTGAAGTTTAACCAGACAACAATTTGTTCCTGAGTCTGCTTAACAGTGAAACAATGAATTTGATTTATTGAGGGGATGTGAACAAGGAAGGGGTGCAGATCTGGATAAATGATTGCTAAGCTGGTGTTAGCCAGGATATTTTGCATGCAATTTCTTTAGTCCCTTAAGTATAGTCTTGCAACTGCTGGATTCCTAGACTGTGATGCTGGCTAGCCAGAACGGTGTCTGGGGTTGCAGCTGTTGTTGGGGCCCTTGATGGGAAGAAAAGATGATTAAACATGCACAAATACCTTGACTAATTGTATCCTTGGCCACTTGGCCTAGTCCACTGAAACCCTGTAAGACACATTGACTGAAATCAGATGGTACCACAGAAAAATGCAAGACCTTGTTGCGGGGAGCTACCCTAGGTTTACTCACAACACCAGTAGGTAGAAGATGGTCTGATGAAATGAAGACCTGTTGCAGAGCACTGAAGAGCTTGGGGAAGCTGAGCCTTTCCCTCCAGGTGGCCGCAACCTGCGTTACCTTGCTATGCAGGGGCTGGATCCCCAAGCTGGTCTCTCACTGAGAAAACTGTAACTGGTGCAGGAATAGACAGCTTGGGCCAGGTTTGGCATGAGCTCAAGGTCAGATAAAACACTTCTGGCAAAGTTCAGTTCTTTTGGCTGCTGAAAGCCTCCAGCTGGCTGACAACTTGGCCAATCAAGGCAACTGGCTCCAGGTGGCAAACAGGTGTCCCTGGTTAGTATGCCTCGGGCCACCTCAAGCATTCAGCACATTAAATGGAAACAGCATCCACTCATCCACTTCTCAGTTTGGCTTCAGGCCGGTTTGCAATTATAGCCGCTCTGCTGAGCAAACCTTTCAACCTGCAGAAGGCAGTCTCTGGCAACTGATTCCTGAACTTGGGACTGTAGACACATGCCAGAGGAAACTAGGCCTTTCCTAGGTCAGAACCCCACAAGTTTGAACAGGGCTCCTTGCTCCACAGAGTCTGGGGATGAACTGCTCACAGTCTGAAATCAGTTTTCGGATTAGTCCATTTTTCTTGCATTCCAATTCATCAGGGGGAGCTGTAAATCACAATCTTGTGTTCCCATTGTTTCTTTAGGCGCCAAACCTTAGAGTTCACAGTTTCTCCCACAAGGCACCTGAACTAAGGATCCCCTGTGTCCCAACTGGTCCAATTCCTGGAAGTCCAGGACCAAACACGGTGGCTCCCATTTGGATGCATAAGCTGCAAGAAGGCAAGTTAAAACAAGCACTCTAATATAACAACAAGCTAGAAGTAAATACTTACAATACCAGTTAGGGCTCCCTTTGCTCTAACAGCGACAGCAGAGTGGAGCAAATCGGGGTGATGCCCGGCTAGTCACAAGCTCTGAAGCACTCGGACCCCTAGCCCAGGCCATTCACAACACACTGGCAGTGTCACTTAAGGGGACAGGCGTGGAGGCATATCATGGCACTCTCATGCAGATCAATAGGATCACCAAAAAAACATGGATTTATTCTTTCCAATGAACATCTGTCCAGCAGTGGGCATTGCTGGAGCCCTGGAGGACACTTAAGGTAAGCCCCAAATTGATGAGGGCTACATAGGGAACTGTTACAGACCGCCATCTTCAACAAAGGAATATAATGAGGGGCTGATGAAGGAAAATGTTAGGAAAGCAGTATAGCACAGTGGTTTAAGGTTCTGAGCTGCAAATCTGGTGATATCCAGCAGACCAGAATGGGTCTGAATCCTACAGCTTCCACTTGTATACTGTGTGACCCTGAGCAAGACACTTAACTTCCCTGTGCTCCCAGGTCACACCTGTAAAAAAGCTTTCAGCTTAGTGTGCTACTCCTGGTTAAACAACTAAAAAAAAAAAAAAAATAAGAGAAGCTTCAGACACAGATGATATGATTGTCTTTAGAGATTTTGACCTGCCAGGGATAAGCTGGGTAGACCTAATAGGAACAAATGAAGTGGGAAACTCTTTTGTGGACATGATGTTGGGACTAGGAATTGAACAGCTGGTGTCAGAACCCACAAGGGGTGAAAATATACTGGACCTTATTATTTGCAATATTGGAAATCAAATAATTAATGTCTCAATAGGGAGTCCTTTGGGTTCAAGTGACCATAATACTGTTGGGTGTGCCCTAGAAACAGGTAACAGAAAAACTGTTAGTACGCAGACAATTAGGGACTATAATAAGGCACAATTCAAAGATATAAGGAGTAACTTAGAAGCAATAGACTGGGAAGGAAGGATGTCTGGTCTCTCAGCTGAAGATTGCTGGCAGTTCATCAAAACTCAGATTTTCGAGCTAGAAAGAAAATATATTCCCTTAAAAAGGTTATACGACAACAAAGGTAAAATACCAACATGGCTCACACCTGCAATAAGGAAACAAATAAAAAAAAAAAGGAAAAAGCTTATTCTAGATTAAAAAGTAACAATTGTAAATCATCAAAGGAAAAATACAGTTCAGAACTAAAATTATTAAAGCATACGATTAAGAGAGAGAAAAAATAAAGGAAGAATTTAGAATAACACATAAGAAAGGTAATAATAAAGCTTTCTTTGCTTATGTAAATCAACAAAAAAAGGCAGCACAAGGAAAATAGGTCCCCTAAGGGTTAAGTCAAATTTGGTGCAGGATGATCTTGAAATGGCCAATACTTTTAACAGCTATTTCTGCTCAGTTTTTAGCAAAAATGTGTGTAACAAAACCAATTACGCAGATATATCACAAAGCATTTATTTCAGTAGGGAAGATGTATTTTTGAAACCTGAGTGCAATCAAGGTCAGTACATCCTTGGGCCCAGATATCATACATCCCAGACTGTTGAGTGAACTGTTATTCTGCTTTTTGCACTGATTCCCGAGTTTACAGAACAGCATTTTGTGCCTTGACTCCTCTACAAAGCTGGAAAACCAAAAAGACACTTGCAGGTTTTGAACTTTGTTATTCTGCTTTTTGCACTGATTCTTGAGTTTACAAAACAGTGTTTTATGCCTTGGCTCCTCTATAAAGCTGGAAGCCTAGAACTGTTTGTTTAAATCTCCGGGGCATATAATTGAGAGCTGGAAGATACCTGTGGTCATTAAAGCATGTCAGCTTGAGAGGAGGCCAGTTTCCTACAAAAAGACACTTGCAGGTACTGAACTGTTATTCTGCTTTTGCACTGATTCCTGAGTTTACAGAACAGCATTTTGTGCCTTGACTCCTCTACAAAGCTGGAAAACAAAAAGACACTTGCAGGTTTTGAACTTTGTTATTCTGCTTTTTGCACTGATTCTTGAGTTTACAAAACAGTGTTTTATGCCTTGGCTCCTCTATAAAGCTGGAAGCCTAGAACTGTTTGTTTAAATCTCCTGGGGCATATAATTGAGAGCTGGAAGATACCTGTGGTCATTAAAGCATGTCAGCTTGAGAGGAGGGGCAGTTTACCTACAAAAAGACAAGTGCTACTAACGCGAGTGTGTTAGCGCGAGCATGAGTGGCGTGAGCACCACTCGGAGTTAAAAAAAATCCAGAGTACAAACAGCTCACTTTTATTGTTATTTACTGGTGCTGTTTTGAAGATAATAGGGAATTTTAAAGAGTTGTAAACTGTTGTTTGAGGGGTGTTAATGTTTTTGCAGGGTAAAGAAGCAGATTCTAGATATTGAATTAGAAGTTTTCCAGCTTTTTTGGGGGAGTATAAAATAAAAAAAAAATTTAATTTTCACTACACTGTTTTTATACATCGTGATTTTAGAAATAAACTGCCTAGCCCATAATTCTGGACTTTGTTTATTGGGCTGACCTATCAAAAATCCTTCTGGACTAAGGACTATGTGTAATTACTGAAAATCTAGTTGGTTTGATTAAGTTTAAATTTAAATTAGAACATTAAAAGAAAACTCAGTTTTTCCCCACAGTCGAGAGTCTGGTTACCGTAGATATTTAAACATATATATAACACTACGTACTACCTGTTGGTATAGTAACACTCTGAAAATTTCTTTTTTCTTCTATTTAGATTTATTTTAGATATTTTAAGATACCTTAGTCTCTGAGATTTAATTTTCGCGCCACAGTCGCACACACCTTACGTCATCTGCGTCACTGGTTCCATAAAGGCACTTCCCATTTTTTTTTAAACACCAACTTCATTTGGATCTCCGCTTGCTTCACGGTTGTGTGTTTTTTCCTGTCCTGTCCACTGCCGGAATTATTTTACCATCGTATATTGATTCTAAGTTCCAAAGGTTGGGACCTGGTCACTGCTTTTGGAAAAACTTTATCGCTAAACACATAAAAAATGCTGGACTCCTTTGCCTGATAATTTAAAGTGGTCAGTATTCATACTCTTATTAGCACAAGACCGCAGGTCGCAGATAACCTTAAACACCTTCACATCGACATTTAACAGATGTTCCAAGTAAGATAAAGATTCTCAGGCAACCTAGTGTTAAATATCCTGTGATAACAGTCTTTATTAAAACATTAAGTGTATGAGTGACTGACATAAGTTTAGGCTCTCTAGGTTGTGGTCTAGGGCTCTAACCCTTACATTTTGATTACTGAAATAAGTTTATTTTAACTTTAATCAGAACCATTATACTGAGTTATAAAAATTCTTTAAAAAGTTTTGTTTGTCGATTCTAGTGTCAGACAGTCTTTGTCTGGAGTATCCACACCATCAACAGCAATTGGTGAAACTGGACTGTTTAACTTTCCCAACTCCTCATTTAGAAAAAAGAGAGTTGCAATTTGATTTTTTGGGAAAGAGAACTTTCTGATTACATATTGGGACTCTTCTGTTTGACTTCCTTCCAGGGAAGAGAACTTTTTGGCTATATATTGGGACCTCGGTATTTCACTGCATTCCAGTATTCCTAATATTGACTGTTTCAGACATGGATTAAGACCACCTTTGTGACCTGTGTTTTCATCCTGCCTCTTTTTTTTCCTAGGAATTGTTACATTCTATTTAACTGTTGTATATTATTTAAGATTTCAAGGTTTAAACATTTATTACTAGAAATACATTTATATTAGGAAAATATTAATTAGTAAAACCATGTATACACGAAGTGGCAAAGTGCTGAATAAAAACATAATAGGTAGGGGTAAACAAGAGGGTAACTGGAGACTAAACAAAAATGGTTGTGTGTTTACCAAAGATTTGGTTATCACGGGCTCTACTCCTAAAGAACCCCCTGGAGCAATGCATCAGTCCTTTCCTTCCTATTATGTAAAAGAGGAAACTGCATATGACTATAGAGCCATAGTGCCTGGAGCCAAAAGGATTCTAACTATTTTAAACAGAAAGCCAGTATAGAGAAGGGCTCAAATCAAGATTTATCATTGGCTATACCTGACTAAACTGACCTCGAGTTACTTGAATATCGAGTGTGGAGAAATGAAAATAGACATCTAACAACTAAATCTTATAATGGAGATTCTGTGATAGACTTGGAGGAAAATAATTTAAACCCCCAATTATATAAACCATTTAGTCAAAGGAAAATCACGGAATTCTTTCTCAAAAATCCCAAGAAACCTCAAAGGGGCACAACACTAGATAGCCAGATTCCAGTGAATCTTCCTGATAATCACCCAAGTACTCATTTATTAAAAAGTCCTATTAAAGGACAAGAAATTTCACTTCACCCTACTTACGTGGGTCTTTTTAGTCCTTCTAAATCTATTAATAGCATAGATCACTATTTGGATTATTTAACAGACTCACAAATTTTGACTGACTCCCCAGAAAAAGTGTTTAATAAACTAGATAAAGAAGTTAAAGCAATTAAATTAGATTCTGAATTCCTTAAGCAATGCCCAGATACAATTTCGAAGTATACGATTAAAGCATTAACACATCCAGTGATGGCGAATATAGTTTTCCTTGAAGCATACAATGAATTAAAACATCACGTAGAAAGATTGTCAGATTTCATAATAAATAAACTTACAGACATTTCAGACAAAATTAATACTAAAGATAACAAGTGCTTTACTGAGAAGGCAAACAGGCCCTCTTTTTCTTCAATTTACCATACGAACTCTCCATTAAAGAAAAAAGTGAAAAAAAAAAGATCACAGAAACCTGAGATAGAAAAAAATCAAAAATCAAATAAAAATAAGGCGAAAAAACAATGTAAAAATAACATACAAAAAAAAACAGGTTATAGCAGATAATGTAAATACAAATATTACAAACCAAGTAAAAACAAGTAATGAGGACCACAAAAGCCAGGTTAAAGAAGATAAAATTGAAAGCTCCTTAGTTCTAATGGAACAGTGCTCCTTGGGTAATAACTCTTTACAAAATATAGATTCAAATGTGGCATATTTTGAGAATCTTAAATTGCAGAGTCTTCTTTCTCTAAATCATAATCCAGAGTCCATTACTATTACAGGGAAAGAGGTAGTTTTTAAAATTGAAAATATTTATACAAAACCCTATGAAACAACTGACTCATTATCTTCCCTAATGTCCCATCTGCTTAAAGCAGAACTAGAACTTCCACAGGCAACTTCCAACATAAAACTGGTCTATAGAGATCAATCGATAGATAATCAGCCAGTTTACATATTATTATCTGATATGGATACAGCTAAGAAAATTTGGGCTAAACAAACACATCTAAATAAACTTGATATTTTAATCTCTTCTCCAGTTAATTGGTATACTATATGGATGTTTGCTCATGGGACTAGGAATCTTCCAATAGGTCCTATGATTCCCATTGAATCTATAACCTCAACATTAACACTGCTTAATTGGAATTTCGATAAAATACCAGATGTTTATCGCCTCCCTATTTGGAATAGCAAGGTTTGAAGGAAGCAACAGCCATAGATTACCCTCCCTTGTTAGAACTCTTCTTGAGTCATGTCTGGATATAGAAATAGCAAAAGCTGATTTGGGAGAGGTCAGAGAGTCCATAAGGATGAAATAGATTCTCAAATTGACTTGGCAATAAAATCAGAAACTCTGTACAGGAACTTATTACATAATGCTATAAGTTGGATAGAATCCAAGTACTCTTAACTGATTTACAGTCGAAAGAAATTTCAAAAAGAATCACTTCCGGAAACTAATATCAAATCATGACTACCTAATAACTACCCCATTTTATCAATACGGATGAGTCTTTAACAAATAAAGACTTAACATCTTCTAAATTAGATAATTTTGTCTTGGAACATAGCAGGCATAGGGACAAAACTGGTTGACCCCGATTGAAAAAAATGGTTTCCAATATGAACTATTGCTGTTTCAGGAGACATGGGCATCCACAGAAATTCATTTAAATGGTTATGAAGCATTTAGTTTGTTAGCACAGAGGAGAAAAGTTTGAAGGTTGAGTGGTGGGTTAACCACCTTTATAAAATTAGAGCTGGTATCAATGCAATTGATTATCTTGAGGTTAAAATGTCGATTGATAAATATTGTCAAATGGGACTTGTTTACTTATATGATTGTGAATGTGTATGTTCCCCAACACTCCAAATACAACATATGGCGATCTTTGTTCAGAGCTCTCCTTGATCATGGATACTTTGTATATTAAACATCACATAGATATAATATTAATAGGAGGTGATTTCAATGCTCGGATAGCCTTTGATAATCTCCCAATGTTGCACTCCCATATATATATGGGTGATTTAGAACACAGGAAATCATTGGATGCCATTGTTAATTCAGCAGGCATTAAATTTAAAGAATTCATAACTGAGAATAATTTACTAATCCTTAATGGTAGGGGACCAGGAGATCTAGAGGAGCATACACATACTTTTCTTCAGTTGGAAACAGTCTAATAGATTATGTATTAATTCTCCTGAATCTTCTGATTTTGTACAGAATTTTCAAATAAATCTTAAGAGAAAGTGATCATGCTGCACTCACTTGCCGCATGATCACTTTTAATGATAAAAAGGCCTTTGAAAGATATTTATCCTGTTTCATTGGTCTCCATGGGGAAAGCTAAACTATCCTTAAAAATAACAAAATGAAGAATATTGAACATATCATTTTTCTACACCAATCTATTCTGAAGATGTTTTAAAAATGAAATTTAACCCAAGTTACTATCAGAAACTTTGAGAATCTTTTATCTAGAATTACTAGCGAAATATATGTATACAAGGATCAAACATCATCCCCTACAACATGGTTTGATTCCCAGTGCCAGTATCAAAAGAAGAATTTAGGTAAAATAATTAGGGAACATCTTAAAAATCCATCAAACTATACTAAAGTAAAATTAAATTATGCCCGGAAAGCATACAAAAATTTTAAAGATAAAAAAACATGAATTTACACAAAAAAGATGGGAATTTATCCATCAAACAATATTGAACAATGATAGTAGGGCCTTTTGGAGTATGGTTGCAAGAGGGGTTAAATTATATCAATCTACACTACCATCTTATATCCCCAAAGAAGCATGGGTTACCTATTATACAGCTTTATTAAACAAAAACATTTTACAAAGAGATCAAATAAATTCCTTACAATGGATATCTCTGTTTCCTTACTCGCCTATAATTTTCACTTCTGATGATGTTCAAATGGCAATCTTAAAATTAACAAACAATAAAGCTCCAGGCCCAGATAAAATCCCAGCTGAGATTTATAAAGAAAATCTCAATTTTTGGATTCCTTTTTTACTCAACTTATTCATTATTTGTTTAAAAGAATGTACAATACCATCGTCATGGCAAAAAAACATAATAATACCTATTCATAAAAAAGGTTTGTTATACAAACCAAGTAATTACCGCCCAATAAGTTTACTAGACATTGCAGGGAAAATATTCTCTCGTATATTGTTAAACAAAGTACAAATCTGGATAGATACTAATAGCCCTCTTTCAAAATTTCAAGCTGGATTTCGCTATGGATTTTCCACAACAGATAATGTTTTCAGATTATTCCATCTCCTAGAGAAATACATATTATTTAGGAAAATGAGACTTTATGTTTTATTTGTTGATTTCTCCGCCATGCTCGATTCATTAATAAGACAGACTTTATGGGAAATTCTTAGGATTCGAGGCCTCCCTTCATCTTTACTCCTCCCTATGGTTTTACTTTATACTAATACTAATACGGCAGTGAGATTTGATCAAAGAGGAAATATCACAGAATATTTCCCAACCTCTAAAGGTATCAAACAGGGATGTTTACTAGCTCCCCTATTATTCAATATCTATATAGATACCTTATTAGATTATGACTTAAATGATCAGTGAGACTCTCCAAAAATAAAAGATCAATACATACACAACCTAGCATATGCAGATGATCTAATTCTACTATCACTGATGCCTAAAGGACTAGAATTAAAATTTAAATCTCTTGTGAATAAATGTAAAGAATTGGAATTGAGAATAAACCTAGACAAAACAAAAGTAATGATCTTTGGAAATCAGTCATCAAAACCAAGGATTTTCTACAATGATGCCCCTATTGAAATAGTAACATCTTATAAATACCTTGGTATAACATTACACTCTAGAAACTTCTGGGCACATCATATTAAGGAACAGATTAATAAGGCAAAGTATGCAGCAAAAGCACTGCAAAGACTTAACCTTAAATATGGAGGTTTACGGTAATACCTGCTATTAAAGCAGGGAGGCAAAATTACCCACTACTATTATGTGGAGCGAAATCTGGGATATAATCACTATCCACAACTGGAAACCCCTCTTTTATATTATTATAAATATATTTTACAAGTTCCCACTTCAATGGCTGGATCATTAGTTAGAACAGAATTAGGTAGATTACCTTTGATTTCCCTTATTAACCTAAGGATAGTCACATATTGGTTGAGATCAATAAATAATATAAATAATGTTATGCCATTGAACTGTATAATGGAAAAGGAATCCTGGCATAAAGAAGGTTTTACCTCTCTATGGTTAAAATCCCTTTTTCAAATATTATACAGTATAGAGTCAACTCACCTATGGAATGATTGGCAAGCGGAAATAAAAATACACGAAAGCTATAAGGTTAATTTAAAAAAAACTTTTACAAAAGCCACACAAATTCAGATGAATCAAGTAAGGAGCCAAAGACAAGCCCTGTGGTTTGCTCAAAACAAAATTGATTCCAACATGGAAGAATACTTGTGACTTCCTTTATCACCATACATGCGTAAGCAATAACTCAAGTAGATTTGAACTTATTACATCAAAATACATTTACTTTAATAAATTAAAATTAAATGAATCAACTCAGGATAAATGTCCTTGCAATACAGGATTCACTGAATCGTTAAAGCATGTATTAATTCAATGCCCTTTATTTAATTATATTCGTTTTAAATATTTGGGGAAAATTTAGTAAATATGCAAATTTAACATATGATGTGATATTCATATTGATGCACCCAATGACTGTTCAAGATGCAATACTGGTAGGGAATTTTATAATGTCTGTAATAAGTGTTAAGAAAAAAGCATACGGAAAGTGGCTCAGAGATAAATGAATTGTTTTTTATACAATCTGAAGAATTTTAAGCAGCATACTTTCTTATGAGAGTTATTCTGAGATAAGGAGTCTGTTTAATCATATTTTTAATTTATTTCACATTTTGTATTTTTAAATTTAAAAATTGTAATGTCCAGAAATTTTTCTAATTTATTGGAAGAACAGTAAACTTGACTTGACCTTGAGTGAACTGGCGTCTGACCTTGCATACCCTCTGAGTATATTGTTCAACACATCAATGGCCCAAGGGACTGGAGGATGGCAATAGTGATTCCAGTTCACATGAAGGGGAGCAGTGAACAGGCAGAAAATTATAGACCAATTAACCTGACCTCCCTATGTGGAAGGTCATGGAACAGCTAATAAAAGTATATCTAGATGCTGAAACTAGTGCCGTGGGGCTGATTGATATTATCCAGCATGGTTTTAAAAAAGGTCCCTCTTGCACAACCAATCTAGTGACTTTTTACGAACCTGTTAGTAAAAGCCCGGACAATAGTATTCCGGTGGATGTTATGTTGTTGGATTTCGGCAAGGCCCTTGACAAGGTCCCTCAAGAATTAATTGACAAGATTGGGAAACTGGGCATAAGCCCATGCTTGTGTAGCCCCTCTCTGGTGCCATCCTAGAGAGGGCCTCTACCCCTGCCATGCGGGTCTGACCATGGTTGAGGGGCCTAGGTTCCCATACAGCTGTTACACGGGGGTCCTTTCCCAAGATAAAAAATAAAATGGTGGTGCCTCCACCCAGAGTACATTTAGTGGGCATGATTTCTACCAGTACAGCCCTTTGAGATATTGTACCAACCCACCTCCCCAAACAGTTACCCCAGCCATGGACTTACCAGACTCAAACATCCCCACATTTTAAACAGTTGGCATTTTCAGCTTCAGCTACTAATATGCTCACTAAAATCAGGCTCTCGAGTCATCACTTTTCTGAAACAGTAACATAGAGGATATTGTATGGGCATACATCGGTAACCGGTTTGTCAACCGGTGAGAGGTTGCCATGGCGACTGTGTAAACCTCGAGAGCGAAGCTCAAGAGGTTTACGCCGCCATGGCAACTTCAAGCCGGTTATTCAAACTGGTTGCCGATATATGACCATACATTATATTTTATAGTGTATGGTCATACACATCTAGTTAAAAATGAAGCAGGATGATCCTAACTGTCCAAATTTTATCACTGCTGCTCCACACGAGGTCATGCTATCAACACCGCGGACGTTTTAGTCAGGCCGTCGCATCATGATGGGCACATGTGCAGCGCGATCACGGTTGTTATGCCATTGATGTGACACACCATCGATGGGTTGACAACAAAGTGAGGTCACATCAATGGTATAACAACTTAGTAAAAAGATGAAAATCACCATATAACAATGTTCCATCATACATTATATCATAATTTATTGACATAGGGAGGGTTAGGATGGGGTAGATTGAGCAGAGGTTAAGCGAAACATCTTTGATTTTCACATTTGAGGATTTGCATTACCCAATACAATCATTTTCCCTTTTAATATTCAAACCCACACTTTAGTTAATGCAGCCACCAACTACCTGACTATCTAACTGCTGCAGGTATTACCATGCCCAGGCCCCCAACTGGTATCAGTCCAGAACGATGCCCAAATTCTGCTCTTGGGTACCCAGATCTTAAGTTGTAGGCCTGAGGTGCAGCTGGTCAGCCAGCGTTGTCACACTTGCTAGAATCAAACAACTTTTTACATCTTGCTCTTGATCTTTTTTAACTTTCCCCATGCTCTTGGGCACCAAATTGAAGTAACTATATACAGTACATTCCCAGTTGCAGGGCAATTCCTGCTTTTACTCACAGTTCTGCAATGTCAGTCCTCAAGTGGCACATGTGACTAAAGTCCCAGGGGTTGGTGGAAACAGCAGATACAGAACCAGAATCGATGCTTGAACACACTTGAAGGGGAACAGAGTGCTGCAGCTTAGATCTACAGCTTGATTAAGGTCTCGCAGCTTGTCCCTTTCAGCCTATTGAGGCCTGTTGCAGTGCACAAGCACAGGGCCCACAGACTACAGAGGACCCAGACCTAGGATTGGCCCCACAGCCCAGCTCCCTCACAGGTTAGAGTGCCCTAGCACTTGAGTATGAACCTGTGATACTCTGCAGCCATCTGTTTCTCAATCTCTTCGCCGCTGTGGTGTAGCTTCCTACCACAGCATCAGGATCCTGCAGCTCTCTATCTCTGTAGAGCTGCTGACACATTTTTACTCTTTTCTCTCCAGATGGGGAAAGGCACAACCAGCCCTGGGGGGCAGATTACTGGCAGCCCCCAGGCAGGCCCTCTCCCAGTCTTGCAGCCCCATTCCTTCACTAGGGGCTGGAGACCCCTTCCTGTGGAGGGGCTCCTGCTGAACTGCTCCAGAACACAAAAGTTTTCCTCTTTAGGGAGCTTTTGGCAGCTCCCCATAGGCTGGAGCCACTGTCCTTCTCAAAAATGAATGTGTATGAGGCTCCCTTGATGACTCATTAGTTGAAGTAAAGGGTGCCTAAACTTTCCCTAGTATTTTTCCTCATGAGTCCTTTCAGAAGCCCCAGAATCCTCCTGTGAATCCCTAGCACGTGGATTGGCTGTAAGTTGGTCACCTAGCTGTAAGTATGGCTGCTGGCAACACAATTTATTCTCAGTCCCACAGCAGTCCCAACTTTAATGCCCTAATGTAGCCAGAATAAACATTTGATTTTTGTAACAGCCCCACTGTTTTGTAGGAGCCCCTTTAACCTTTTAAGCGACTGCACAGTTTAGCGTATTTAATTTGCCCTTTCCCAGTTGCTGCAGCCATTACACAGAGCCTCCCTGTAGGTTTCACATAGCCCAGTACAATTTATGCCCCATCCCTGTTTATTTTCTGACTGCAGTCTGGATAAACATTTTTAGCTTTATTTACTCCACCAGACTGTTAGCCATCATTTGCCCTTTTACACCTTTTTACCCTTTACACATTTTATTTATTTATTTTCCTGTCGCTAGCACCATCATAACTTGCCCCTAGGCGCTAGACAGGACTTGCTAATTAATTATGCATCATGCATATTAATGAGGTGGCTTTTGTATCTTGAGTGTGATTGGCGCTCAGAAAAACCCATTTCTTTTTCTTCCTGTTGCCTCTCCAGTACTGCCAAGGTCTCCAGTTCCTCTTTTGCTTTACCCTGGGACTGGGACCGCCAGAGAGGCAAACCGAATGGCCGCCAAAACAACCAAAGGAAAATGCGCAAGTTTGCATACGTGGAGCTCCGGCCCAGCACTGAAGTGCCAATACGGGTGGCCCCGTTCTGGCAAAAACTAATGCAGGTGCCAGAGGGAGGATGCAGGCACCACAAGGGACCAGCCAGAACCAGGGGAAACTATGAGGGAAACCTGGGGCACAGAACTGGGAAACAGTGGCCCCAAAAATGACAAAACAGGTAAGCCCCTGATGGGGGGGGGTTACACTTGGTTAGATGGACTGACGGGTGGTTAACAGATCAAAATCAAAGAGTTAGAATGTAGAGGATAATGTATGGGCATCCATGGTTATCCACACTACGCTATCGTCGAGTGGTTCCCATGGTAACCCTATTAACCTCAAGAGTGAAGCTCGAGAGGTTAACAGTTGTTACCATGGGAACCACAAGATGATAGCATAGTGTGGTTGACCATTGATGCCCATACCATGTCTTTTATAGTGTATGGGCATCACTGCATTGGTATCGTAGTTCAGTAAATATGTCAGTAACATTTCAACTTGCATTGGAAAAATGACGTTTTCCAAACCTTACCATGACGGTGTCAAATGCAGAAGCCGAGAAAGATTTGCGGTCCTGAGTGACTGGTTTTGAAAATGTTGCCGCTGCCATGGTATTTCTGAATTTGTTTTACTTTGATTTTTTTACTCCCATGTGTGCTCATAGCTATTTCACAGCTGTGAGGTGCGGTTTAAAACTTGATGCCTGAGCGTGCGGCTTCACAGACAGCCACGCAGCTTCATTCAATGTTGTTAACCTATTGATGTGACGTAGCATCAATAGGTTAACAACAATGGAATGGACGGATGATGGGTTAACAATCTTAGGAAATGATGATTTCCTAAGGTTAACAGCGTTCTACCATACATTATAAATGGGCTGTTCTCTGATGAGGGACCAGTTAGCAGCGGGGTCCCTCAGGGTTCAGTCCAGGGTCCAACCCTTTTTGGTTTATTTATAGGGAATATGAATGAAGGTTTAATGAACACTATCTCTAAGTTTGCTGATGACACCAAGCTGAGTAGTGAGGTGGATACTATCACCAAACACCTTACACTGGCAAGGGACCCACAAAACATAGAACTTTGGGTCATAAAAAAATTATCTTCAATCATGATAAGTGTACTGTGCTTCATATAGGCAGAAATAATCCCTGCTATTCATACTCTCTTGGAAATAAACCAATTAGGGTAGCGGAAAGGGAACTTGATCTTGGAATCCAAATAAACAACAAACTAACATCCTCAGATCATTGCAAGATTACTGAGTCAGCAAACTGGTTACTTAAAACTGTCAAATGTTCCTTTGTTACTAGAAGAGAACACTGTATCGGGGCATATATACATCCTCATTTGGACTATGGGTCAACCTTCTGGAACCCCCAGTTTAGAGGCGATATTGAACTAGTTGAAAAAGTCCAGAGAACTACAAAACTAATTCCTCATTTAAAGAACATGGCTTATCCAAACAGGCTAATAGAAACTGACTTATTCAGTTTGGAAATGTGGAGAAACAGAAGGGACCTATTGCAATTATTTAATATCTTACAAAATCCCCCATTTGAGGACCCAGTGTGGTTTGGAATTTGCAGACAGAAATGTGAACTTAAGATCACATGATAAACAACTAGTAGTACCAAAGACAAATACAAAAAAAGGGATAACCATTTACAATAAGGGCAGCAAGGGCATACGGACTTTTCGTCGCGTAATTTGTTGCCGCGGACTAGCCGTAGCGGGCATAATGCCGATTCTCAGTTTAGTCGCCGGTATACTGATCATGGTTCAATTGTATCATCTGCGACTTAATTGCTTGCGATGTCTGTTCAACAGCTGATCAACGACCTTTCATACCATTTCTATGATAAGCCTATTAACGCAGTTTTGTAAAACAAACCTCGCCCTCTCTCATCTCTCTACCAGCTGTTCCTTATCTTCGTTCTCTCTGTTCTTGACATCATCTGTAATTTGTGTTCTATTCTGTATCAATTACCTTAATTAGCTAAATCTTTATGTGCTTGATGTGCTTGATTGATTGGCTATTGATTACATTGCTATAAAAAAAGGTCTACCAGGATGTTCTCATTAGTAATTTGTGTTTGTCTTTCTGCTTTGAGTCATGGAATTTGTTCTTTCTCAGAAGAGAAAGCAGAAACTATGCTTGAAAAACTATCTGTGGGGGCGCTGATGAGCAGCCAGCAGTGAGGACGCGGGTTCCTGCAGCTCCCTCTCCTGCTATAAATAAATATTTTAATTTAGCAGCTTCCGTGGTCAGAAGTAGATAATACAAGCAGAAATCGGGAGGGGAAAGCAGAATGGAGGAATATCTGCTCCCAAATGCAGGAAAAAATCAGCGGTCCACAACAAAAGGCCAGGGGAAAAGAGCAACTGCAAAGCCCTCAGATGTGATGGGCCCGATCTCGCTCTCGGCGACTGAGATGGCGGTTTTAGGCTGCGAGGTATCGGAACAAGTAATGGAGGCGCTGGAGGGGAAGTGGAACGAGCTTGAGCAAAAAATTGATAGCCGACTGCAGAATTTAATGGAGCAATTGACAGCGCAGGTGGGTAGAGTTACGGAGTTGGAAGATGATATGGACCCGATGGCCGCCCGCGTGGCTAAGTTAGAGAAGGAGCTTGCAGAACTAGTGGAGCAGCATGACTATCAAGAAAACTATGCAAGGCATTTAAATCTCTGGCTTCAGGGGATCCCCAAGGGGAAGGAGGGTCCTGATATATTATCCTTTTGTTCGGAGAAGCTACCGAATATGTTGCGCATGAAGTTGAAGAAAGGGAGGCTGAAGTTGCAGCGTGCCCATAGAGAGGTTGCAGCATGGCCCCAAGTGGGGCAGCCCCCGAGGCAGATCATATTTCGGTTCCATAGCTACCAGGATCGGGAGGAGATGCTGCGGCTCTACCGGAACATGAAAGAACTGAGGTATGAGAGAGAGAGGCTTTACCTAGTGCAGGACTACTTGAACAGAATATTTAAAGAAGCGTAGGGCCTTTAACCCCATGCTGACACAACTCAGGGAGCTGAAGGTGGACTGTTTTATGTTATTCTCCTCGATCCTGAAAATCAAATATGAAGGGGCTACATTCACATTTTGGGAACCAGAGAGGGTGGCTGCCTTTGTGGAGGATCTAAAGAAAAAGGTGGGATGAGAGCCGCTGATCGGGAGAAGCTGTGAGGAGCATAGTTGTGTTGGCTGTGATGGATACGGAGCTGTTAAATGACTTAAAGTTGTTGGATGGTTTAAAACGCTTGCCTCCTTGTTTCGGAGGGCTCGAAGTTGAACTTTTTATATTTTTTCTTCTTCCCCCTATGGCTGTGTCCCCCTTCCTGGTGCCTGGCTGGAGCAACTATGGATCCTGCTCAGAGTGAAGTGTGGAGGTATGTGAGGAGCCGGGGAAAAGTAAAAAGGGAGCAAGGGAAAAGAGGCTCAAAGAGAAAAGCCCTCTGGCATGCAGATGGTTAACCAGCTGGATGGACTGTTGGAAGGTGTATTGCTGTGGAAGTCGAATTGTGCCCTAATGGAGGACTTGCTGAGGTGGAACTCTGCCATGCGAGAAGGGCCAAGCCTTAACTTGGAAAGCAGGACGCTGTTGAAGTCGGGTAAGTGGGGGTGTGGGGGGTGTGCCGATGCTGCATGGGTTTTCAGGGCAGCGCCGGTGCCCCTCAGGCCTCTGCAAATTTCTTTGGAACCTGTCATGTGGACCAAAAAGAGGGAAGGCTTCATGGCTCACTGGGGGCCTGCAGGGCAAGGGGATCGTGTAGGAGACACCAGGAGGGAACAGCTGTGATTCCTGTTTAAGGACATTACAAACTAAAAAGCTGTTATTATGGTTGGATTGTTGACTTTGTAATAAGTTGTGGGGAATTTATGAAGGAAGATTACATGGATGCTGTGAGAAGTTCAATAAGCGGACGGGGGTGGGGAACAGAACGTCTGCATTTGTATGAAGTAGGTCCATTCTTGGATTTGAATGGCAATGAGGCAGTTAGTGTTTAGAGGGGGTATGTTTAGAAATGGGAATTATGTTTTGATTTGGAAGAGAGGGTGGAGGGGGGAGGTTATATTGGGCTTGGGGTATGTTACAGGTATGTCTGTATGATTTAATACAGGATGGTGAATATCTCTCATTTTTATTAATCGTGAAGAATGTGATGCTAGTATATGACTCTGTAAATTACTGTAGGCCTGGGATGTGGGGAACTCGGATCAACATAAAGGGAATGGAAGGGATGAAGGGAAAGGCACTATGGCCCTATGGCTAAGCATAAAACATTGGGAATTGTCTCATGGAATGTGAAGGGGATATCATCGCCGATCAAGCGCACTGGTATTTTGATGGCCTTGCATCGTCAGGGTGCTCTAGTGGCCCTCCTACAGGAAATACACTTAACTAGCCGGGAGCATTGCAAGCTGGAGAGAGGATGGGTGGGCTAGTGCTTTGCACCCCTTATAACTCACATAAAAGAGGAGTAGCGGTATGATAGGTAGAATAACCCTTATCAGCACAAGAGAAGTTGCAGATAAGGGGAGGGAGATATATTTTTGTCCAAGGGGTGCTATCTGGTGAGAAGATCACTTTTGGAAGTATTTATGCCCCCTCCGTCTTTGACCCAGCCTTTTATCAAGAAATTCTGTACCTGCTGATGAGGGAGCAATTCCATGGTTTAATCATGGAAGGGGATTTTAATGCAGTTATGCAAGGGGAGTTAGACCACTCAGAGGGAAAGAGCAGATACGGAGGCAGGTTAAAGAGGTGGCAGGAGGGGGTGCTTGACCTGGATATGATAGACTGTTGGAGAGCTAGGCATCCAGCAGAGAAGGGATTTACCTTCTACTCGAACCTGCACAAAACCTGGACCAGGATAGATTATATATATGTACCCTGGCCTTGGTTGAGTAGGGTGCAAAAGATGCAGCACAGTCCCATTCTCCTACCGGATCATGCTATGGTCCAGATGGTGTTGTAAATAAAGGAAGAGAGTGTAGGTCCCCTGCCCTGGAAATTTCTGAGCTATCTGCTGGGCAAAAAAGAATTTCTTGACTATATTAAGCAGCAATGGCAGTACTATAAAGAAATGAATGAGAAGTTGGTGGAAACCCCAGGGGTATTCTGGGAAGCTGGCAAAGCATTTATAAGGGGAGCCATCATTAGGTTTGTTGCCCAATATAAAAAGAAGAAGGAAGCCACCTGAAAGGAATTAGAGGGAGAGGTAAGAAGGTGGGAAAGGGAAGTAGTGGGAAGGGCAACAGAGGAGGGGGAAAAAATCTGAAAGCTGCAAGGGAGGCACTAAATACTTTTCTTTTGGGAGAAGCACGAATGGCAGGGATGCTTGCTAGAAGCCGTTTGTTCGAATGAGGGAACAGATCTGGCCCATCAATGGTCCGGTTAATCAATGGAAGCCGGGTATGTACGCATATCCCTGGAATTAAAGATAGGGAAGGGAAGCTGGTGACGGATAAAGACTCATTAAGGAACAGGTTTGAACAATTCTATAGGCGGCTGTACCAAGCAGAATGTACTGGAACGGGACATATGGCAGCACAATTTCTTAGGGGAGTTAAAATTCCTAAAATAACTGAACAACAAAAGCAGCTGGATGGGGAAATTACACATCTGGAAATTAGGCAAGCAATACAGTGCCTGAGGCAGGGAAAGGCCTGTGGACCGGATGGATTTCCCATAGAACTCTACAAAACGCTGCAGGAGCATGTGGTGGAAACTCTACAGCAGGTTTTCTCTGAGGTTGGGGGGGTGACCTTCCGATTTCATTTAGGAAAGCGGTCATTTGTTTGGTCCCCAAACCAGGGAAGGATGAGCAGAAGTGCTCGTCATATCGACCGATTTCCCTATTGAATTGCGATAGCAAGATCCTAGCTAAGGTTTTGGCCAGGAGACTGGACCAATGTCTACCAGGGTTGGTGCACCCAGACCAGACAGGTTTTGTTTCTGGTAGATGCTCATATCATAATATGAGAAAACTCCTCAATGTAATATGGGCAGCTTCCCACGATCAAAAAAATATAGCGGTTCAAACAATGGACGCTGAGAAGGCATTTGACTGTATAGAGTGGGAATATTTATTTGGGGTTCTTCGGATGTATGAGATGGGAGAAGGATTTATAAGATGGGTCGAAAGCTTGTATAAAGCCCCAGAGGCGAGAGCATTGGTGAACGGAGGCTTAACTGGGAAATTTACCCTCCATAGGGGCACTCGGCAGGGTTGTCCCCTTTCACCGCTCTTATTTGCACTGGCTATAGAGCCTCTAGCGATTGCCATTAGAAGCTGAATGGAAATTGGGTGGGTGGTCGGGAGGTCGGGGAAAGAACATAAGGTCACATTATATGCAGATGACATGCTACTGTATGTCCGAGACCCAGCTAGATCTGTTCCCCCATTGCTGGCAGTGATAGAGCAGTTTGCAGTGTTCTCTGGATATAAAATAAATATTCATAAGTCTGAAATTATGCTGTGGGAAGAAACTGAAAAAGAGTGTGGAAATACGGCTTGGGGCCTTAAAAAGGCAAAAACAGAATTTACATACCTGGGGATTCGTATAGGGCATGAGTTGAGTCAGCTTTATAAATTAAATTATGGGCCAATGGTGCAGAATGTAGAAGAGGAGTTGAGAAGGTGGAGAGACCTACCTCTATCGTGGTTAGGTCGTATAAATCTTATAAAAATGAATACCTTGCCATGGATACTGTACTTGATGCAAATGTTGCCAACGGGCCTAAACAAGAAGGATGTGAAGAGGATGGATAAGGCCTTTTCAGGCTTTTTATGGAAGGGGAGGAGGCCCAGAGCAAGCCTTCGGAGGCTTCAAGCAGATGGAGACAAGGATGGCTTAAATCTACCTGACTTAAGGAACTATGCTTTAGCTATGCACTATAGACTGTTAGGGGATTGGGTGAATAGACCGCCAGAAGCAGGGTGGTTAGATTTAGAGGAAGGAGAGGGTGTGGTAAGGCTTTCAGCGTTCCTGAGAAGGGGAGGGAAAAAGGCATATAATGGTCAGGCAAATCCAAATCCACTGGTTGTCTCGGTCTTGAAGGGATGGGAACGGCTATTGAAGTGGGTAGGGGTGAGATCAGAGGAAGAGACATTGCTGCTCCCACCGAGGGGGAACCCAGGTTTTGTGGTAGGGTTAGAAGATACAGGCTTTTTACTCTGGGAGGAGAGGGGGGTTAAGTGTGTAAAAGATTTATGGAAGGGAGGGAGACTAATGTCGGGGGAAGAGTTAGGGGGACGTATGGGGTTAGGTATGTTCCGAATCTTTCAGGTGAGAAATTATGCTAAAACAATTGAAAGGGATCAAGTGGTGGGCTCTCCCATAGAGGAGATCAAGCATCTGGTACTCAGTACTCGGAAGGGAGCGAGAGGAATAATAGGAAGGACAGCAAAAATGGGTTGGCAGTATCTACCGGCCTACACTTGTAAAACTAGGATGTTATGGAGTAGGGATTTGAAGATGGAGATACCTGACCAGGGATGGGATTTACTGCTACAACTGCATAAAGGGTTATTGGTGTGTAATAAATACCAGGAGTCCTACTATAAGTTCCTACACAGGCTCTACTGCCCTCCAAGTATGGTTCACAGATTCCGACCCGAGATATCACCTCTATGTGGGAGATGTAAGAAGGAGGAGGGCACTTACATGCACTGCTTTTGGGAGTGCCCTCACCTCAAACAATTTTGGGATGGAGTAGCCACAGAGGTGGGAAGGATGTGGGGCAGGCAGGTGGAGAGAAACCCACTGTTCATGTTGTTTGGGGTGGATGACTCAGAGGAAGAGGATTGGAGACCCCTCCCTAGGTGGGTATGGATCCTGGTTGTTTTGGCCAGGTACTGCATCCTAAACACATGGGTTTCAAGTGATACCCCCACTGTGCAGCAATGGAAAAACCTGTGCCTGCAGGCCCTTGGCCTGGAAAAGCTATATTATGTAGCAAGAAACAGAGAGGATCAGTTTTGGAAAGTGTGGGGAACATTTATGTTTTCATTAGCCCCAGAAGAGAGGGAAATGTTGGGAAAAGGGCTGCAAGAATAGGAGGTAATGTTTAGAAAGGTTGAGGAGACGGTTGTTAAAAGTGAGCCGGAGTGAAGAGAAAGCATCCTGGGCTCGATAAGGTAGAGGGTAAACAAATGAGAGACAAAGTGTTTATAACAAACTAGCAATGTACAGAGTCAATGAATATGAACAAACTAGCAATGTACAGAGTCAATGAATACGAGATGTGTACAGTATTAAAAATGTCCTTTTTTGGGGGGGGAAGGAGGAGAATGAATAAACTAATAAACTGATGTAAGAAGGAGATATTGGGGGGTATAGGTACATGTTGAATCAATGTGTTGTTGGCGTGTATGGAGTATATATGATTGTATCTCTGTTTCATGGTGGAAAAATCAATAAACTTATTATGAAAAAAAAAAAAAGAAAAACTATCTGTATACTAAACAGAATGATGGCAGTGGTGGGAAAACTATTTGGCATTGCGAGCTTAGAATCTGCAGAGCTTGAGTGCACACCAGTGGAGATACTATTTGTAAGGAGCCCACCGACCATAGCAATGCGCCTCAGCATGGTCGTATTGAAGTAATAAATGCTCAAGCTTGCATGAAATGGAAAGCTTGTGAATCTGAGGAATCGACTAGAAATGTTGTGCATCAGGCACTACAAGATGTGGCTATTAGCCACGCGCACTTGTTGCCAACTATGGAAACACTATGTCGTGATGTCAGGAGACACAGGCAACATGGAGGCCCTAGTGACAGTGACCTTGAACAGTACCGCAATACAGTCAGTGATGAACCATTTTTGCTCATAAATAAAGATGGCATCGTCATATTTACTAGTGACAGTGACCTTAAAATATTAAACGACCAGCCACATTGGTTCTGTGATGGGATATTTAGTGTTGCTCCCACAGAAGATGATCAAAGGTATACCGTGCATGCCCTTGTGCAGGGCATTAACAGACCATGTGTATACACACTTTTACCCGGTCGTAGTGAGATCATTTATAAAAAATTCTTTGGACACCTTAAAGACCTGCTAGGTAGAAAATTTAGTCCTGTCACTGTTATGACACTTTGAAACAGCAGCCATAAATGTATTACGCCAGATGGTTCCAACAGCAGAGCTTGCTGGTTGTAATTTTCATCTAGAACAAGCAATTTGGAGGCGAGTACAGCAGGAGGGGTTACTATAACGGTATGTAATGGATGAGAAGTTTGCACACAAAGTTCGATGTCTGCTGGGATTAGCATTTGTGCCCGAAGAAATGGTTGAGAACTACTTTGAGTTATTACAGGAGGATGAAGAGTATGCTGACCTGCAATGTTTGTTTGATTATTTTGAGGACACATATATTGGTAGTCTGTCAAAAAACAGGAAAAACAGGAGACAGCCAGGTTTTCCTATAGGCTTTTGGAACCAGCATTCAAGGGTAATAAATGAACTACCGAGGAGCAACAATGCCACTGAAGCATGGCATAGGGCTTTTTCACAAACTGTGTGCATAAGCCATCCAACACTAGCTAGCTCACAAGCTTCGACAGGAACAGCAAAATCATTCACACCTGTTGCTTCTTTACAGCATGTGGTTGCTTGTAGACGCTGTATTCAACTGGGACAGACGACCTTTTGTCCAGTAAGAATTTATACCAATCACGATCTGTCCATCTCCATTTCTTATCGGCGACTATTATTGTAATTATATTTTGTCCTTGCGACTAATATACCGCAACGTTTTGATCGCGAGCAAATAGCCGGGAACGTTATGTCCATACACGGCAGCAAGAGCTTGGAATAAACTCCCTATGGAGCTAGTAAACTTGAAAACTTTTGGCAGTTTCAAGCTAGGATTGAACAAAACCCTCAAAACAATTTAAGGGGGAATGCTAAACCCACTGTGCAGTGGGAGAAAAATCCCAATGGGCCATGAACCTACTTTTGTCTTTCAAATCTTAGTAACCTTAATAACTTAGTAAAGGCTTCTGTTCCAGATACTTCCTAGTTCCAAAATGGACATGGGATCTGTGTCCTGTGCTGGATAACTCAGGGATCACAACTTCTACATAGAATAAAAGAAGTTTTGAATGGTATCCCTGCAAACTCTCATTCCCCTTCTGCAACAAGGGAACTAGCTTTGTTCTCTGGATATGAAGGATGCTTACCTTCTTATAAAGATCAGGAAAGCTAACAGAATATATCTCCGATTTGTGCTGGAGGGGGAACGTTACCAGTTCAGAGTATTGTCCTTTGGCTTGTCCTCTGCATCATGAGTCTTCACCACATGCTTGGCAGTACTGGCAGCAGTCCTTCACAGGGGAGGCATGTATGTGTTCCCCTATCTGGACAACTGGCTGATAATAGCCAGCTTCAGGTAAGTTCTACAACATGCCCTGTCTCAGACACGTCAGTTGTTGGAGGACTTGGGGATCACAGTGAATGTGTCAAAGTTGGTGCTGAATCCTTGCCAGAGACTGTAATACGCAGGGGTAGTCTTGGACACAGAGAAGGGATGTACTTTCCTGCCTCAGGACAGAATAGAAAACCTGATTGCTCAAGCACAGCTGATATATGGGAGCCGCTATGTCTGTGTGAGGACAATGTTACATCTCCTGGGCTCTATTGCTGTGGTCATTGTGACGGTGCCACTGGGCCACTTACATATGAGAATTCCCCAGTGGATCCTTAGGGTCCAATGAGATCAGCTGACGAACAAGCTGGACCAAATGGTTCACGTCATGTTCCCACTTCGCAGAGCATTACTGTGGTGGATGGATCGCGAAAACCTGTTAATGTGCTTTCTATTCCTTGTGTCATGTACAGATCCTCACCATGGATGCATCAGGCTCTGGCTAGGGAGCTCATCTTGGCCCTTACCAGACGCAGGGGTTTTGGATCAAGATAGAGGCTAAGTTACACATAAATGTCCTGGAGATGACAGCTGTCCTGTACAGCCTTCAAGACTTTCAGGAGCATCTGTGCCCCAATCCTCTGTTAATACAGATGGACAATGCCAATGTGATGCATTACATCAACAAACAAGGGGAAGTTCATTCTTACCCACTCCGCAGGAAAACAATGAGAGTATGGTATTGGGCTCTGTCTCTCGGCCTACTGTTGTCAACCATGCATCTCCCAGGGCTCCAAAACATCTTGGCAGACAGACTAAGCAGGTCACAGTCCAAAATGCATGAATGGGAAGAGCTGACCTCAGTGGTCGATGACCTCATCGCAAGATGGAGTCATTTAGAGTTGGACCTTTTTGTGTCCCCACACAATGCAAAACTGCTGTGTTTCTTTTCACTCTGTCCAGGGCCTAGAGTTTTCTGGTGAGACGTGTTGTTCCTTGTTTGGAATGGGAAATTCCTATATGCATTTCCTCTAATTTGTCCAATTCCTCTAATACAGAGGATGCTCACACTGCAGTTGGAGAGTGCCACTCTCATCCTCATTGCTCCATTCTAGCCTCGCCAGATATGATTTCCACTTCTCCAACAGATGGCAGTGGAACCTCTGGTACCCTTACCTCTGTGTCGGGAGTTGTTGTCACAGGACAAGGGATTTCTGGACCATGTGGACCTGAAGTCCCTCCTTCTGCATGCATGGCTCCAACAAACATAGCCATAGCACATTTTCAAATATCCCCTAAGGTTGCTGATGTTCTGGTTGCAGCCAGAAAACCTTCTACCAGACATACCCATTCCTTGATGTGGAAGCGGTTCACTTTGTGGGCTACTTCCAAGAATGTAGACCCATTTATATGCTCTGTCAATGCAGTGTTGGGATACTTGATACCCCTGTCATACTCTGGGTTACAGTATTCCTCACTTAAGGCGCATTTGTTCACTATATCAGCTTTCCATGTGCCTACTAATGGCCATACGGTTGCACAGCTGGAAGTGTCCTGTACTTTTTTGAGAGGTATTCTTTGTATGAAATCTCCTGTCGTCGAGGCACAGGTCAGAAAGCATAGGAAAACCAGGAGCAGTTGTAAAATTCACAAGCGTTTTATTATGAATAACAATAAAATAAAAAAATAAAATTGTTCAGAATAATTTTTCAAAGGCAGAATAAACAGAGAAGATCCATCTGAGTTTTCCTTCAGTCTCTGTGTCTTGCAAAAAACTGCAGCTTTGTTTTTATAAATCCTTGCAAATCTCATTCTTAACAACCATGCCTTTGTGTCCTCGCACTTAGATTACTGCAATTCCCTCTACTTAGGGCTGCCTGGGGTAGAAATCTGCCGTTTGCAGCTAGTGCAGAATGTGGCATCCCGGCTTTTGACAGGATCTGTTCGATCCTGTCATATTTCACCGGTCCTGCCCGAAGTGCACTGGCTGCCTGTTTAGTGGTGGATCACCTTTAAAGTCAGCTTGCTGACTTTTAAAGCTCTACATGGACTGGGCCCTGATTACCTGAAAGGGCTCCTGGTCCCTTACTGCCCAGGATGATCTCTCCATTGGCCGACGAGGGGTTGCTAGAGATTCCAAGGGTATGCTTAAAAACATCTGGGGCAAGAGCTTTTGAATATATAGCCCCTACCCTTTGGAATTCTCTACCCCGTCGGTTACGGGGGTGCACAACTGTGGAGGGATTTAAACAATCTCTAAAAACATATTTGTGGCACCAGGCTTTTGGCAACTGATGTCTTTTTAATTTTTTTTTCTTGGTATATTATTATTTTAATGTTGATATTTTTGTTGTTTGTTTTTTATGAATTGTGAGACACCTTGGTTTTTGATAAGGTGCCTAATAAATAAATTGTATTATTATCCTGTTTTTTCTAAAATGTTCTTGTAAATTTCAGGCAGGTACAGCATAACAGTACACTGTGATCCAGAACCAAGCTCTTGTTTACAGCTTCTGCAGAAGGCTTAAAATTACATCTCAGGTTAACCCCTTGAGTTTCAAATAGCTTTTGTAATCATCTCAAACTATAATTATGTACATTTCAACAGTAACACTTTATAATTTCTAAACAAAGGGATCCCAATATCAGTTACATTTCCACATGATTTACATGTTTTTATACCAGCAGATATGCAAGGGAGAAAAAAGACAGAATAGCAAGTGAAGATTGAGAGAGACAGTGAGAGGCAAAGAATTGCGAGACTGTCAGGGTGATCAAATCCTAGGTCTCACAGGAAAATTTGGTTGTGCAACCAGACAGACAAGAGACAGGAAAGAAAGGAACAGAACAGATCCCTGCATTCAAACTCTCCATAACAACTGGACAGGGTCCTATTCAACCCTGTCACACCTCCAATCTGCAATTCAGTCCCACCTTAGGACTTGAATTATGTCCTTGAAAAACTGATGGCTCCTTTTGAGCCAGTTGCAAGTTGTGGCCTATGTTTCCTGTCATGGAAAACATGATTATTTGTAGTTGCAATCACTTCTGCTTGAAAGATTTCAGAGCTGTAGGCTCTTAAGTGTGAGCCTCTGTATTTGATTTTTCACAAAGACAGAGTTTATTTGCATACAAATCCAAAGTTTTTTACTGAGGATGGTATCTGAGTTTGCATTGAATCAAACAATACATCTATATGTCTATTATCCTGAGTATGCTAATCAGGGTGAGGCACTGCTTCATACTTTAGATGTCCATAGGATGCTGAGATAATGTGTGAATCAGACCAAGGATTGCAGAAAGTTCTCTCAGCTTTTTGCTTTGTTTGCCCTGGGAAAGAGGGAGCTCCTGTGTCTAAACAGTACCTGTTCAAATGGCTGGCACATTGTATTACGTTCTGTTATAGGAAGCACAGAAAGGAATTTCCTGGTGCGATTCATGGTCAGTCCACAAGGAGACTAGCCACTTCTGTAACTTGTTTCAGAAATATTTTGGCTGCTGACATTTGTGCTGCAGCCACATGGAGCACTGTCCGCACTTTTAATAAACATTATAGCCTGAATGCAGTCTCTCATAAATGTGCCGGATTTGGGCTTGCTGTGCTGTGAGGCCTGCTGTCTTGAATATATCAGACTGTACTAACCTCCCTCTACTATTTGGGACTGCTTAGGAATCATTCCAAAGGTCAATCAATTAATCATTTATTTATAAAAAGCGCAGTTCCAATTAAGACCAAAGCACTTGTACAATAAGACAAAGAGCAATAAGACATAAAACCATCAAATTGATTAAATCAGTAGAAGAGAAAAATAATTCAGTTCTAACTATAGTCTGAAAAGGCCTGGTTAAATAAATGAGCTTTTATGGCTGATTTAAAACTCTCAACAGTCAGGTACTCCCTTACCCAAATGAGGTAGAGAGTTCCACAAGGTAGGGGCTGCAAACGCAAATGAACGTGCACCAGAGGTCTTAAGCCTAACAGTGGGAACCTCTAGCAATCCCTCATTGGAGGAGCGGAGGGATCAGAGAGTGCGGTAAGGATGAAGGCGATCTTGCAGGTAGCTTGGTCCCTGGTCGCGTAGGGCTTTGTAGGTCAATAGTCTGACCTTGAAGGTGATCTGCCAGTAGACTGGCAGCCAGTGCAGGCCACAGAGCACAGGTATGATGTGTTCTAATGAAAGAGGTATCCTCGAAGAAGATAGACCAGTTATGTACTTACTGTAACAGTAGATCTTTGAGAGAAACTCTTCCAATAGGCCATGCCATCCCTCCCTCTGTCCCCCTTCTGATGTGAGGGTTACATCAGACATTGTGCCTGAACCTAATCCATGCATTATATATCCAACCCTATGCCTCACCTTGTATGCCTGGTCTGGTCTTATCTCCTGGTTCCCCATGGGTGGAGGTCCTCAGAGTCTAATCTCTGGTGGGGAACTAAGGAGAGATGGGGCCGCCCACATTTATATAGACATTGATGCATGACATCATCGTAGGTGGCCCCTAGCTAGTAAAAGTTTCCATGTGGTCCTAGCAGTGATGTGGGTGTAGTTCTAAAGATGTGCCCTAATAGAAGAGAGTCTCTCAAAGATTTACTGTAACGGTAAGTATGTAACTGTTCTGTGTACTTTTTAAAACTTGCAATACATTCTGAGGGCCCAATTCACAAAGGTGGCCCAGATATGCTGCATAACTCTGCACTTGAGGAGTGCCACACAAGTGTTGCAATATTGGAGCCAAGAATCCTAGGACAGAGTACTACCTGGGTGGAGTCCGAGTATCTGCTTCAGAAGAGGAGAAGGAACTGGGAGTGATGATCACTAGTGACCTGATGCACTCCATGCAGTGCAAGGAAAGCAGCAGCAAAGGCAAACAAGATGCTGGGATGCATATCTAGGGGGATCAGTAGTAGGAGAGAGGAGGTTATACTGCCCTTGTACAGGTCACTGGAAAGGCCGCATATAGAGTATGGAGTTCAGTACTAGTGTCCACTCCCCAAAAAGGACATTAACCTTCTGGAGAAGATCCAGAGGAGGGCTACAAAGATGATAGCTGGTCAGCAGGATAAGGTATACAAGGAGAGGTTGAGGGCACTGAACATGTACTCCCTGGAAGACAGGACAGAGAGAGGGGACATGATTAGGATCTTCAAGTACTTGAAAGGGATAAATAAGGTTGATAAGGAGAGTCTCTTTAAGCTGAGTGGCAACCATAACATGAGGGGGCACAGTCTTAAGCTGGACGGTGGGAGGTTTAGGAGGGAGGTCAGGAAACACTTCTTCACAGAGAGGGTGGTGGACACTTGGAATGCACTGCCAGAAGAGGTAATCTCATTGAAGACAGTGGGCAGCTTTAAGAGAGGCTGGCACAGGCATAGGGGAAGGGTAAGGGTCATAAGTAGGGAGGATGGGAGGAATGGGGAGATGGGGCAGGGACAGTAGCTCAAGTTGTGGACCCTGCAAGATGAACACACTTGATAGATCAAATGGCCTTCTTCTGCTGGCTTCTTCATATTTTCATATTCACGACCCCCCCCCCCATCACATGTGCAAACTGTTGCACAGAGGGGCCAGGGTGGAGCACAGCCAGACAGCATGCGTCCAGTTGGATGCCCGGCACTAGATTCAATTCATGCAAAGCTTGGCAGATTGGGTCAGGGCAGGTCTCTTTGAGAGGGTGCACAGGGGGGTGGAGATGTGTGGGGGTCTTTGCATGTGAGGAGCAGGACCTCTGTGCAAAACAGCCTCCCTACACACCCCTAAGTTAGTGCGTAAGGCCTCCTTGGCCTTTTGTGGAATGGGCACTAAGTTCTAAAAGGAATTTTGTAACATTCTGTTTTTGTGTCAGATGTTAATAATACACTGAAACAGTACAGTTTATGTCAGAATACACCAAATATACATAGTACATAATCTGACTATACCTTAAAATTTCACCTTCTGGAGATAGAAACTGCAGCAAACTTTATTTTCCCAATAGCCCTACGCAGTGGTCAGTTGAGATATGCCCTCCAGCCCATTTCTCCTGGAGAGATGTGAACATATTCTGAGCTAAAAAAACTAAATTCAGGATTCCAAGGGTATCATGTGGTGGTGGTGGGGGGGCATTAGGGGTACGTGCTTCAAGTCTTTATTTACTAGCACTAAATAATAGATTCAAAATTTCTGAAACTGACCCCTGGCTATTTGATTCTTTTTTCAATGTGCAGGACAGGTAAGGGCTTAAGTTCCTAATCTTTTCAGACTCTAGAAATGACCCTGCATTTCTAAGGACCAGAAAAGGGCAGATGTTTTATTGACTGATTGATTGATTGATTGATGTCTTAGGTAACCGGGTAGGTGCACTGGTTCAGTGGACCATTTTCAGGCACAATGTGGGAACAAATATGGTTGGTACATACAGAGCATTGGTAAATACCCATAAAAACATGGGGTGGTAAGGAAAAAAAATAAAAAATGTACAGCAGATAGGTAGTTATATACAATAATACTTAAGGTTTGGAAACAAGGCAAGTAGAACAAAGTTTATATACATACAGTGCAGGTTGGAAACAGGTTATATACAGTTTATATACATACAGTGCAGGTTATAAAGCCAGAAATGGCAGGGCTAACTAGGAATCGAAGTGAGAGGCAAAAGAGGGGTTAGTAGATAGAGGAAGGGTGATAGAGGGGTGAAACATGAGAGGCAAGAGGAAAAGGGCGCTGGGACTCGTGACAGGGAAAGTAGGCTACAGGCTCTAGGTTAGTTTTTGGGTGCAATGACAGGTTGCTGTAGTCCAGAGCCAGGTTTTTAGATTCTGCTTGAGAGCCAGATGGGAGGAAGACAAGTGGACTGATGATAGAAGCTTATCCATAGATGTAGTCCCACTTCACAACAGTGGCAGCAGGGAAGAGGCTGGCAACTATGGACCAATCAGTTTAATGTCAGTGGTGGGGAAGTTAATGTCGACACTATTAAAAGAAAGGCTAGTGGAGTACAGTATCTTCAATCCAACAGGTTACAGGACCTGAAGCAGCATGGATTCATGGAGGGAGGAGGTCATGTGAGACAAACCTGGTCAGTTTGTTTGACTGGGTGACCAGAGGAATAGATCAGGGTGGAGCAGTTGATATGACCTACCTGGACTTCAGCAAGGCCTTCAACACCGTACCATAAAGGAGGCTTATGAGGAAACTGGGGCAGTTTGGGGGTAGGACCCAAGGCAGTATATTGGGTATGGAACTGGTTGATGGATAGGTGTCAGAGGTTGTCAGTAAACGGTATTCACTCTAATGAGGGGGGGTGTCCAGTGGGGTATCTCAGAGCTCAGTACTGGGACCAGCACTCTTCAATATCTTTATAAGTGACATTGCAGAAGAGCTAGAAAGGAAGGTATGTCTCTTGCAGATGACACCAGAATCTGCAATAGAGTAGATACTCTGAAGGGGGTGGAGAGAATGAATAGAGACCAGAGAAAACTTAAAGAGCGGTCGCGGGTATGGCAGCTGGGTTTCAATGCAAAAAAGTGCAAAATCATGCACTTAGAGCACAGATACCCAAAAGTGGTGTATAGAATGGGGGAAGAGGTACTGATGATCTCTAAAAAAGGAAAGGGACCTTGGGATATCAAATCTGATGACCTCAAGGTGGTGAGGCAGTGTGACAAGGCAATAAGCAGGGTCAGTGGGATGCTGGGGTGTAGAGAGAGGGGAATCACCAGCAGAAGGAGAGAGAGAGAGAGAGGGTGTTACCACCATATCAGCTGTTGGTGTGATCCCACCTGGAGTACTGTGTCAAGTTCTGGAGACCCCATCTTATGAAGGTCATAGACAGGGTAGAGGCTGTCCAGAAGAAGGCAACTAAAATGGTGAAGGGACTGCATCATAAGCCCTATGAGGAGGAACTGAGGGATCTCAATATGTACACCCTAGAAGAGAGGAGGTGGGGGGGGGACATGATGGAGACCTGTAAGTACCTTATGGGGGTGAATAAGGTATTTCTGAAAGCATACATCTAAATTTCTTTTGGGAGGACTAGAACTTATCTTAAAAAATAATATTTGATGATAAATTTAGGAGGCAGTGTAGCGTAGTGGTTAAGGGCACTGAGCTGCAAATCTGGACACCTGGTTTGAATCCCATCAGCTCCCACTTGCATAATGTATGACCCTAAGCAAATCAGTTAACTTCCTTGTGCCCACAGGTCGCACCTGGAAACAAGCTTTGGCTTAGTGTGCCTTTCCTGGTTAAACAAATTACCCTCTACCCTTACCCTTACTATCAATGTCATGGTATAGCAATGGGCACTGTAGTAGCCCCATCTTACATTAATTTAGTACTACCATGGATTGAAGACAGTTTTATTCTCAGACAGAAATCCTTTTTCAAACAAGCAATTCTAGTACTGTGGGTACATTGATGATTTATTGATAATCTGGCAAGGAGAATTAAGTGATACCAGAGGCTTTGTAGCATGGTTAAACAAAAATAACTAGGGCTTAACTTCGCAGCAGCAGCACACCTTAGTAAAACCAATAGAACCAACTTTTTAGATTTACATCTTACAACAGTAAATGGAGTAACTGAAACAGAAGGATATGTGCAGGGGATTCACTTTTGATGGTCTCCAGTGCCCATCCTTGAAACCAGAAAACTAGTATTCCATATGGAAAATTTCTCTGACTTTGGGGAAATTATTCAAATATTGAGGCTTTCAAAAGTAATTAGAAGTCATTTATAAAAGGTTCCATATTAGAGGTTATAAAACAGAACTGTTACTTACAGCATACCAACAAGAAGAAGGGTTAGATAGGAGCTTATTACTGACTCCCACACAAAGAGAACATCATAATGATCAGATAATGTTTGTGACAAAATACAAAAGACTATTAAGCCAAGTTGCTAAAATTATGTGAGACAACTGGAAAATTTTGCAGACGGAAAAACAATTAGCAGAGCACATTAGACAGAAACCATTAATTTCGTATGCACGCTCTGCATATTTATCTGATGAATTATTTAAGAGCCATTTTGAACAACTACAACAGCACAGAATACCTTTTGACGCAATCATCATGCAGCCATTGCCCAAGGGTTTTTTAAATGCGGAAGTTGCTCCATCTGCAAATATGCAGTGACAGGAACTAATTTCAGTGATCTATCTTCTGGCAAATAACACAAAAGTGAACATTTGTTTAATTGTAGACGTACCTATCGCATATATATGATCAGTTACAGCTGTCCATTAGTATATATTGGTATGACTACAAAAGTGGTTAAAATTCCAGTACAAGAACATATTCATTCAATTCTCCTAAATAGAAATGATAGTTCAATTGCAAACCACTTTAGAGATATACATAGCGGTAACTACAGCTCATTGAGATACATGGCAATAGACCATATCCCTACATAACAAAGAGGGGGGGTAACAGAGAAAATAAATTAGCCAGATGTGAATGTAAATGGCATAAAAAAACTTAATACAATTTGCCTGTATGGTTTGAATGAAACACTAAGCTTGTTCGTTTACTTATAACTTTAGCGCAGTTTGGCATATGAATTTCCTAGCAATCCATAAAATGTATCATTTACTGTTTCCTTTTTTTTTACTTGGCTTTAACAGATATCAACTAAGTAAATAGCTATTTCTGATACATTGGCCTCTATTCACGAAGCCCATGCACCCATATACGCAGCGCGCAGACTTCCTACCCTCCCTATGCAGGGGAGGTGGTGCGGAACCCCTGCACATGCATGATGGAGGACTGTACCACATCTGTACTCTCACACTGCACCACCCACTGGCTATGCCATGGCCTAGCGGGGAGGGTGGCTGGGGGAAGGACATGGCTATGTGCCAGGCATGACCCTAACGTTGCATGTTCGGGGTGACAGTGGAGGTTGCTCCAGCTATACTGGCAGGGACCTTGCCATAGCCCCCCCCCCACTAGCCACATGGAGCAGTGAACATTGCGCCTTCCCCCCAACACACACTGCTACCCCAGGCTGCCAGAGCATACTGAAATGGCTGGAGGTACAACCATGCACTCGGGCTGAACAGCCCATCACTTTAAGTGTTACATCAGTCCCAGGAAAACCAGCTGTATCCCACAATCCCCCAACACTGCACAGAGCAGGGATTCACTCTTATGGTGGCCAGGTCATTTGATTGGACAGCTGTAGCCGATTGCCGAGCTACCCCCGCCATGCTCCTGCTCTACTATATAGGCAGGGGGTAGAACCAGTGATATGTAGCATGGATGCATGAATATGGCCCAATGTGTGCTGCACTGTCGGTGTGGGGCACGGCAGCGCAGGTACATTCCTTTGGAGTGTGCCTTTGCCATGTTCATGAATAAAGCCCATTGTTCTTTTAAGGCATAGCTACAGAGCCTATAGCTAAGGGGCAGGATTCACAAAGCAGATGCGCTGGGTGCAAATGAGATGCGACAGTGCAACCTGGATGCGCCGACCCCAGACAGTGCAATTCACAGAAGGATGCGCCGCAAGATGCCCTGTTCGCATCCCCACTGTGAATCACACAGATGTGGAATGGCACAATGTGAAATGCCCCAGCACAACAGGGATGCAGCAAAGCACCTAGGGCAGCATAACAGTGAACATGGAGCAAGTCAGCATGAGACGAAGGAGCAACAGGGGAATCCTGCAGTAGCACAAAGGCTGCAGGGAAACACACCTGCAGAGACTGGCCAGAGTGCCAAAGGGCCTGACAGTGTCCACAGCAGAAGAGGTGAACAGACAGAGCACACAGAGAAACATCCAAGAGCACCGGACACACCCCACACAGGAGCCCAACTGGCACATATAACAAGCACAGGGGTGCCTGTCAAGGTGTGCCACATCTGCTGGGGACACCATGCAGCATGGAGGTGCCTCCAGGACACGGCCTCCTACACAGGAACCCAGTGGTGTGGAGAAAGCAGATGCCACACAGGGGCACACCAGCGGACAGGCAAAATGGTGGACAGGCTGAGTGCCATGCACCGCACAGGTGTAAGAAGCCCACAGTCAATGTGGACCACACGCAGAGCCGCACAACAACAGGGTACCAGTGCAACAGATGCACTCCACATGCACCACACACATAATAGGGGCACTGAGAAAGGCAGCATGACACAACACCCACCCACATGCCACAGGCAACAAGGAGGGACACAGCGAGGCCGCCACGACAGGGGGGCAGGATGCATGTGTGCATAGTAACACAGGTGCACACGTGTGTAAGGCAACAAAGGGACAGCAGACAGCAGCAGACAAATACAGAACACATGCACAATGTACAGTGAATGACCACAGACACCAGTTGCAATAGAAAATGTTTTAGTAACAGCAATGGCACACAATAAACTATTTACAAGAACAACAGCCAGTAGGAACAGGGAAGGTGAGGGTGGGGGACTATACAAGTAGAAAAACAGGTATGCAGGAGGGTGAAGGGGTGTGTGTGTGTCTGTATGTGTGTGTTGGAACAGGGTACAGCAACAAACAATGTGGCTGGGGAAGGCATGGGAAGCAAAACAGAAAGGGGCTAAACACAAATGCCCACGTCCCTAATGAATGGGATGTGCCACAGCATGGCGTCCATGCCTACGACCTCTGGTACACAGCAGCCTGGCCACTGTCTGCAGCAGCTGTCCCTGACACCTGTAGAGTGACTGTAGTGTCCTCCATAAAGACCTCTGGGCTGGAGTCCTGCTAGCTGCAGTAGTCTCTGACACCGCTGATGAATGGAGACATGTAGCCATACACCCCTAGGATCTACAGTGGGGGACACAGACAACAGGTACTAAGTGCCATGTTCCACACTGGGCCCCCCACCCACCACATGAGTGTGCTGGAGGTATCCACCACACAAATGGCCAAGTGCCTGCCAGGCACACCGCACGCCAGCAACAGGCTGGCACACAGTGCCACACTGTGACCGTGCAGTGTTACTCAGGAAGCACATGGCCCACATGTGCATGCAGGGGTTTGCACAGAGGGGCATGTTGCCATGCCCCACACAGCATGTGCACATGCCAGCAGGCAGCACAAGTGTGCAGGCCCTGTCCGGACACCAGTGGAGCACCACAGGGTGCCCTCGGTGTGCATGATATGCATACATGGTGGATGTACACACAGGGGCCAGGTGCACTGTGGCCCAAGAACACATCACCATGCCCACACCCCATGTGTGTGCACAGCCAGCAGCACACGGACATGCACAATGGAACAGCAATGGCCAGCTGAGGGCACCACCACCCTCCCCGAACACACAGAGGATGCACAAGACAGACACTCACCTGTACCAGCATGTCCCTACCCAAGGGTACCAACACTGGCCCTATTATGCCTGGCCTCCACCGCAGCCATGGCCCACCACCTGCCTGCTGGCCCTGTGAGAAGAACAAAAGTAGAGAACACCATGAGGAGACAGGAGGTGTGACATGTCCGCTACCCTCCAAGCAACAACACCAGTGCCAGCATGCAGTGATGGTAACACCACCACAGTGCCCCAGTGACAGCACCCAACCACACACATCACCCCTGCCCATGCCCACCATGTGTGCAGCTGGACGCATGCAATACCAATGGCCATGCCATACCATGCATGCCACAGTGGCCCTGCCCCCCCCATGCTCCATGCCGCACACGCCCACTCCCTGTGGTCTTGCAGTCACTCTCCTTGCTGTGTGTAGCCCGTGGTCCATATGTGTGTGTGTGTGTGTGTGTGTGCCCGCCCCCCAACCCCATGCTGCCCCAGTGCATGCGTAGTACTGTGACTTACCTGGGCATGGCACCGCAAACCTGAATGCATGGTCCTGTAGGCTCCACAGCCTGTCCGGGTTCCTGTGCTGCAGATCACCATAACAGTGCCTGCATTGCTCCCCATTGCAAGCAACCCCTGTCCTGCACACCAGCTGCACAGCACTCCTGGCCCACACTGCAGAGCATGTCTCCGTGAGGTCATCATACCCAAAGAGCTGTCCCTCAACCTGCTGCACCAGTGCCACAAGGTTGAGGAGCTCCACCTCACCCCAGTTCATGGCACTTGGGCCTGTTCTCTGAGTACGTGGCATAATCACCCTCAGTGTCAGCAGGTTAGGTGTGCACAGGCAATGGTGCTGTTGTGCAATGGCACAGTTGCGCCACATGCACGAATGGCCATCATGTGATGCACCGCGCACGGCGTAGCAATGTGTAATTGCCGCCAATAGCATGTCATCGTGTATGTCCACAGTGCACTGCATGGGCGGGAACACAGAATCAAGGGATATGACCGGGTCATCCATGCGTACTCTGTGCGAAGCTGCCATCTTGTGACTGGCAAGCAATGCCATGCACAGTGCAGTGCTGCCGCACACATTGCTGGTGTTGCGCTGTAATCCACAAGAGTGCAATGACACCCCGCTGTGCAATAAACACACACAATGTGACAAGTGGCACCACGGTCATCGTGCATGTGGATGTGTATGCACAATCAGATGTGATCACGCAGTCAGTAATACCAGACTGTTAGCATTACGCCTGTCCAGCCACTAACTCAGCATCACGCATGCGCAGTAATGCACCATGACAGTTGCACCGTATTCAGGAAATGCCCTATATCCCACGTGCATGTGCTAGAAATGCGCCATATAGAGATACACTCAATGCAGCAGATGCACCACGCTGATTGGGATGAGCTGGGGGGCAATTATGCAGTTCACAGACATTGGGCCCTATTCACAAATGGCTGGAGTGGCTACATGCTTTGTAAGTCGGGTGTGTAGGCACCACGCAGCTGCCCATGCCTACTCTGCCCACTCTGCCACATTCACCACCCGGATGCACCCTCTACACACTCGATCCCTCAATCGATCATGGAGTTCCGCGCAGAGGTGGGCCAAGGGGCAAGTCAGCACTCTGCAGCATTTACAACACCTCAGAGTGTTGTGCAAGGGGGGGGTTCCAGGATCCACATCTGGGAAGCAGCTGTAAACCACTGGGGCTGGCTACACGCCCCCCAGGGAGGCTGCCTCCAGACACAGCGGGGGGCATCGGCACCCCCAGCAAAGTAGCACCTGCCATCTGGCACATCTGGAGTCCTGGGTCAGGTGGGGGGGTGACCGCCCACAATGGTTCGGTCAGTGCTCTGTGGGCCGGCCAGCAACATGGTGCCAGAGGCGTGTAAGGGATCCACTGAGGGTCCCTGCCTGGGCAGCTGATTGGCTGCCCGCAACAATCTGTGCTACACACCAACCTGCCCCAATGACCTGCATGTCAGGGGGGTGGGGCCGTGTAGGAGAGCTAGGAGAAGGCCGGTGTACGTGACTGTGGTCCCCACGTAGAACTCCCTTGTATGTGGAGTTGCATACTCCTATACGCGCTTCTTGCATGTTCGTATGTGAATAGGTTCCATAGCTCCTAAATCAGCTCATTGCCGTATTCAGGGGCATCTCACCTGTTTAGCATCTAATTTCAGATGCTCTCAATCTCATTTGTATACCCTGAGCCATAAATGCTCCTGAATGTGCCTCCACAGAGCTCAGGTGACTGAGAGAAACTGCATCCTTGAGGTAGATTAGTTTGCATTCTTCCAAAGGCAGTGTGAAACATAGAAACATAGAATTTGATGGCAGATAAGGATGGCTTGGCCCACCTAGTCTGCCCATTTCTCTACCTAATAGATAAGCTGCAGATCCTAGTTAAACAACAGCCTACTTCCTCCTACCCCCACTAAAATTGCCTTATGTCTGTCCCATGCATTCTTGAATTCACCCACTGTTTTTGACTGTATAACCTCCTCAGGAAGGCTGTTCCATGCATCTACAACCCTCTCTGTGAAGAAATACTTCCTCACATTACCTCTGAGCCGTCCCCCCTCTATCTTCAAATTGCACCCCCTTGTTCTTGCACATCTCTTTTTCTGAAAGATGCCACCCTCTTGGACTTTGTTGATTCCCTTGAGGTATTTGAAAGTTTCTATCATGTCCCCCTCTCCTCCTTTCCTCGAGGCTATACATCTTAAGCTCCTTTAGTCTTTCTTCATATGTCCTCTGGTGCAGACCCTGCACCATTTTGGTTGCCCTCCTCTGGATAGCCTCCACCCTGTCTATGTCTTTGTGGAGATGGGGTCTCCAGAACTGTACACAGTACTCCAGATGTGGTCTTACCAACTGTCTGTACAGAGGGCCAACAACTTCCTGTTTTCTACTGGTGATGCCTCTCCCTGTGCATCCCAGTATCACCCCAGCCTTCCTTACTGCCTTCTCACATTGCTGGCCCACCTTTAGGTCATCTGATACGACTACCCCCAGGTCCCTTTCCATTTTTGTTGTTGTCAGTATCTCAACCCCATTGTGTACTCTTCCCCTGGGTTTTTGTTTCCAAGGTGCATTACTTTGCACTTCTTTGCATTGAATCTAAGCTGCCACACATTTGACCATTCCTCCAACCTTGCCAAGTCACTTTTCATCCTTTCCACCCCACCGTGTATCAACCCTGTTGCAGATCATTGTGTCATCTGCAAAGAGACATACTTTTCCTTCCAGTCCCTCTGCAATGTCACTTATAAAGACATTAAAGGACCGCCCAGTACTGAACCCTGTGGTACCCCACTAGTACCCCTTTCTTCACTATGGACTCTATTTACTATTACCCTCTGTGTCCTGTTGTCCAGCCAGTGTTTTACCCAGGATACCACCCTGGGACCCACTCCCAGGCTGGCTAATTTGTTTATTAATCTTTTGTGTGGGACTGTGTCAAATGCCTTGCTAAAGTCTAGGCAGGCCATGTCCACAGCCCATCCCTGGTCTACTACATTGGTCATCCAGTAAAAAAAATCAATTAGATTTGTCTGACATGACCTTCCTGCTGTGAATCCATGCTGCTTTGGGTCCTGTGCCCCACTGGCCTCTAGGTTCTCAACAATTCTTTCCTTTAGAAGTGATTCCATCATTTTCCCTACCACTGAGGTCAAACTGACAGGTCTGTAGATTCCTGCCTCTGTCTTGCTCCCACTTTTGTGAAGAGGAATCACATCCGCCCTCCCTCAGTCCTCAGGTACCACACCATCCTCCCATGATTTATTAAAAAGGGTAGTCAGTGGTGTTACTAGTTCTTCCCTTAGTTCTTTTAGAATTCTTGGGTGAATTCCATCAGGCCCTATTGCTTTATCCACCTTCAGTTTTAAGAGTTCTTTCAGAACCCTTTCTTCTGTGAAAGGACTAATATCAACCCCCCTATCCAGAGTGCTTCTATTGACTGGATTAGGTATCTCCCCCTGCTTTTCCATTGTGAATACTGAGCAGAAGTATTCATTCAGTATCCCTGCTTTTTCACTGTCGCTCTCTGCCCAACCACCTTCCTCTTTATTCAGTCTCAGTATCTCTGCCTTAGTCTTTCGTTGCTCCCTAATGTATCTATAAAAGGTTTTATCCCCCTTCTTAACCGAGCTGGCTATCTTTTCCTCGGTTTGGGCCTTTGCTGTTCTGTGTGGCAGCACAAAAGAACAGTGTGAGGCCTAGTACATACATCCATGGTCCATGCCTGTTCCTGGTCAACAGGTACATCCAGGTGAGTACTCCACAGTGTCCCACTGTTCATACTGTTTAGCAGTGTCAGTGGCTCAGTAGGTAGCACACTCGCCTCTGAGGCCGGGAGATCAGAGGGCTGTGGGTTCAGTTCCCGTATCTGGCACTTGGGTTAATATCCCAGTACTGACACTGTACTGCAGCATGAGAGGGGTGCTGCACTTCTCAGGTGCTGTCTTTCAGATGAGACGTCAAACTGAGGTCACATCTGCCTGGATTGGTGGTAGTTCAGGTGGATGTTAAAGATCCCATGGCACTTATCGAAAAGAGTAGGGGAAATTTTTATTCAGAATTCAAAAGCATAACATAGGGACACTCAATACATATCATAATACACATGAAGTCAAAAAAACCCAAATAACCCAAATAAAGAAAACACCTCTTAAATAAGTATAATGTAAATCCCCCTAAATAACCCAACTACCTAAAAATGTGCTTTTTAACTAAACCAACAACTAAATCATACAAATCATTCTTAGATTATATTTACAAATCTGCAAAATACATTCATTAAAGTAGCACATTACTTAATAAATACAAAATAATAAGCTGAAAAAAAAGGGGTTTTACCCCACCCATCCTACATTCCTCCATAATCTAGAACTCACTTCTTGTCCTAGGGTACGAAATTCATAACTATATATTTTATCCAAATCAGCTTGGATGTTAAACAAAACCTCCTGCTGAGAGATTACCTTACTTTGTAAGGAACGTAAGCATCTGGCTTGCCATAAAGACCGCTTTAAACATGCAAATATAACAAAGGTCGAACTCTTGACCCATTTTGTCCAGGATATGGGTATTTGGCCTAATACCAAAATATCATATGTCATACTTTTAAAAAGATCTTCCCCCCACCATTCAGCTAGCTGATCCCAAAAACCCTGAACATTCACACAATCAAAAAATAAATGATGCATAGTGTCCATCTGCCCTTGGCACTGAGGGTCTCCACAGCCCCTCTCACTAACTTGTTTATGTTTTTGGTTACTCCCTACATTCAACTTTTGGTGCCCACACAACCAAACAAAATCCTGCATCTTAAGTGGTATCCTAGGATCCAGAATACATTCTAATAACACGTCAATGTTTATGGCTGCAGAGACCTGAAATAAAGGTTCTTCTGTATACCATTTATTTAACATAAACTTACAGAAAGCTTTTTTCTCTTGACCTAAAAACCAACCCAACTCAATTTTCCAAGTTCTTATGTATTTCAGGGTAGTCTGTAAATATCCCGGAAGAGATCTATCTGATGGGTGCCATTTACCCCTGCCCCAAGCAATCAAAAAACTAGGTCCCCATAGTTTCATAATGAGAGTCCCTGAACCCTCGGACTCTAATATAACCAGACGAATAGAACTAAAGAAAAAGTTCCCCAAAAAATATAACAAAGGTTGAATCATATTTAATCCTCCTGTTTTTCGAGACCTATACGTATGAACTCTTTTAACTGGATTCAAACGACTCCCCCATAAGAAAAGAAAAAAAAGACCCATAACTTTTGTGTGCATATCAAATGGCAAAGGATATACATGAAAAATATATAAAAAAATAGGAGCTATATATGCCTGAAGCAGATAAACCCTCTTTTTCCGGGACATTTTCCATGACAACCAGGATTTCACTTTCAGATTATCCTGATCATATGCTGTCACCTAGTTCTTCCTTTCTGATTCCTGAGAACAAAAAAAATACCCAATATTTTAATTTCATCAGTTGTCATAGCAATGTGAAAACCTTCCAAAACATGAGCCATACCTAAAACCAAAATCTTACTTTTTTCAATATTAATTCTAATACCAGTAGTATTAAAGACTGACTCAAATAATCTCAGAATCTGCTCTCCTGACTCAAGATCTGAGATAGTAAAAAAACAATCATCAGCATAGGCAGTAACCTTACGAAATATTACCCCATTTTTACTTTTAATGGCTTTAATATATGAGGCTTTCTCTATGTGCCGAAGTATGGGATCTAGACCAAAAACATATAGCAGCGGACTCAATGGACAACCATGTCTCACACCATTTTTTAGAAACAGTGGTATGCCCAAGTGTCCATTCACCATCGGAACAACCTGAGTGTCTGTCTACAATGTTTGTAATAATGATATAAAAGAATCCGGTATTCCATAATGTTGTAAGACTGCCCTAATATGCTCCTATTTGAATCAAAAGCTGTCTCTTGATCAATAGACATCAAATATCCATCTAAATTCCTTTGTAAACTTTGTTCTACCACTTCCCTAATGAAGACCAAATTTTGCAAAATGTTCCTACCAGGAATAGCACAAGACTGAAAAGGATATATAACAATTTGTGCAATCTGTGATAACCGATTTGTCAGAATTTTAGTTAAAATGTTATAGTCTGAATTTAACAAACTTAACAGCCTCCAATTTCTGATGTCCTGTTCATCTTCTTTCTTATAAAGAAAGGACATGACGCCTTCTTTCATAGTGGGAACTAACCTATTTTCCTCCCATATAGCTGTAAACAATACCTGCAGCCAAGGGGCTAGTATTTCACAATAACATTTATAAAAAATCATTTGGAATCCCATCCAACCCTGGAGCTAACTGATGTGACAATTTAGAGATAGCTTGTTTAATTTCTAAAATAGAAAAGGGAGATACCAAACTCTGTATTGCATCATTACTTAACTGTGGAATTACTGGAATTTCCTAAGCCTCAGTTTCTTATTTCTTTTTATTGTGTAACTATGTATTATTATGTTGACCTTTGTATGTATGTATACCCCCCATTCCTTCGACGTGGAACCTTTGTAAATGAGCAGTTCCTGCTCAAAGGTACTTGTAATCCTAGATTTCAATAAAATAAAAAAAATAAATAAATAAAATCTGAATCCTGAAAACATAACTCTGGACTATTTACCGTATCTTTTTGAAATGTTAATCTCAAATTATCTTGAATAATTGCTAATAAACCATTAGTATCTGTAACTACAGATCCATGTATGTTTTTTAACTTTGTCATAACCATACGCTGCACACCATGCAAGCCTAATTCAAATGGGTTCACTTGCTCTGTAGAGCCCTTGGTTTGATATTTTTGCTGCTGAGCTGCTCTATTTTCTGAAACCTTTAAATATGAATACATTTTATCCTTCATATCTTTTAACTGTATCATACAACTACTTGAATAAACAGCTCGAGATAATAACTGCATAAATTTAGCCCTGAGCCCCAAATACTGTATATAACCATTACGAGCCTTTTTTTTTGAAACATCAGTCAAAAGAATTTTTAAGTCTCTCTTCGTATCCTCCCACCAATCAATAGGGCTGTCATACAAAAAAGAGACATCAGCTCTTATCATAAAAAATTCTTTAATAGAAATCTGTGTGTCAACCTCCTGTAAAATAGCAACGTTCATTCTCCAATACCCTCTCCCTATAGAAACCTGTTGCAAAGAACCTAAATCCAATTTAACAGCCACATGATCAGACGTTTCGACTGGAATAATCCTTACATCCTGACAAACAACTCTCCTTGAGACCAACCAAAAATCTATTCTAGAGGATAATTTACCTTTATAAAAAGTATGTGAGGGATTTTGATCTAACAAATCATATACATCACAGAGATTATTTGTTTTTAATATTCTTAATAAAGAATTAGAATCACTAAAAACTTTAGATGTAGTTCTTCCCCAATCTCTTTTTGTAAGGCCACAGTTAAAATCACCTCCCCAAATTACCAAATTCGAAGTATGCAAATAGGGTTCAACCCTCCTAAAAAGGGAAGACCTATCCGCCCTTACCTGAGGAGCATAAATGTTAATAATCCTAAATGTTTCATTACCTAGAACAACGTCCAATATCATTACCCTTCCAGGAAATACATCAAAAAAATATAATACTTTTACCTGTATACCCATAAACAAAATCCCTAACCCAGAACAAGGTACTTCACCCAAGGACCAAAAGGAGACCCATGATCGCCAGTCCCTTTGTGCATCCCTCACCTCTACTAATGAATGCAGCCTAGTGTCTTGTAACAGAATCACATTGCATTTCCCTTCCTTTACAGTAGCAAAGGTGACCCGCCTTTTATCTAAGGTTTTAATGCTGTTCACATTAATTGTAAGAAAGGAAAGATTCCCAGACATAGAAAAATAGAGGGAGAGAAAAAGAACTCGGGGACATAGAGCAGAGAAACAAAACACAATCTTCTTCATCTCTTCTTTTTTCTCTGTCTGGGCTTATGTTTATCCATAGACCCTCCATCAATACTCGCATCCACCTGTGAAGAGGCAATAGAAGATAAGTCTGAATCATGACTTTCTTCTTCTTCCCCTTCCTGCTCGAATAATAAAGCATAAGAGTTCTGGACTGGTATAACATCCAACATCCTAGCCTCTGTAGGAATCTCCACAGAAGGCTTTCCCGCTTTAGATCTTGTAACCCTCTGAAAAGATTCATCCTGCTGGAAAGTGGTTGGGGGCATAGATTTTTCCTCTGATTCCACTTCCATTCTCTGTACAGGACCTATTTTAACTGTTTCTGAGTTACAAGAGCCACTTTTGTCCTGAACAAGAGGGTTATTTGATGCAGCAGAATCGTTCAGAATAAGGGGATCCACTTTTTCCATGGAGTCAACTGAAGGCCCCTTTCGTGCAAGCAAAAGATTCAGGTCACCTTCCTCCTGATTGACAATTACTGGAGGGGAACCTATATGGGAGCAAGGCATTCTGGAAGGAGGCACATCCTTTTGAGGCTTCATAAGGAGTAAATCCAACATGCACTGCTTCTCCTTTTGTGCCGTGGCAACATAGACATCTTGCTCTACGCGTATTGCCAAATCTCTACTGTTATGAGATGCCCATGAACAGTTTCTAAAAGTATGACTCTGTTTGTCACATAAATTACACCTTAAAGGTTGCTGACACTGAGCTCCAAAATGGTCTATTTCGCCACATAGGCCACATTTCTGCTTATCACACACATTACTTATATGCCCCACAGCCCCACATTTAAAACATGCTCTGGGTTGGCCTGGATAGAAAATAACCCCTCGATCTCTCCCCCCAAAAAAACAGTTTGGTAGATGTTTAGTCAAACCTTGTTCGAGATTCAAAGTGACCTGATATTTCTATCCTCCACTCCACAATTGCTCATCATCCAAGATAGGCTCTGGATAACCTTTTACCGTACATCGTTGCTGTAGCCAATAAGTAATATCGGCCACATTAACCCCTTCATTTCTGAATAGGACTGATATTTCCTTTGTCAAGGGTTTATTCAGAGGTATTGCCAAAAAAGGCTTCCATAAAGGAGAGAGCTTCAGCAACTGATATTGCTTCCAGAATCTCTCCAAACCTGCAGGATGCTTAAAACTTACGTCAAAAACAGAGTCCCCCGGTATATGTATAAGCGCATACACCTCATAGGCATAATATTTCATGTTGTCCTTTAATAAAGATCTCTCCACAAAATGCCTATCTGGGACATCTGCAGCATTACCCCTGTATTTCAGTCTTACAGCATTTCGCCTCATAGCAGACTCTGACAACAGGCCTGTGTTAGGGGGAAAGAGTTGATCCCTAACCCTTTCATGCCAAACATTAGGGGATGAATCTGCATTCCCAGAGATGGGCTGATCGTTGGAGTCTATAGTATTATTATTTATAATAAAGGGGGTGGTCTGACTTCCCTCCTGAATAACTAAAGAAGAATCCAAAATAACAGGGTCAGAGGTATCCCCTTCCATCTCTTTTATTGCCTTTAATAAATTGTTTGCAGAACTAGGCTGTGGAACAAGATCTTAAGACTGAGGCATCATCTGCCCTGCAGATATATCAGAGCCATTGCTCTTCTCAGCAGCACAAGGTTTTAAACTAGGGACTGTTTGAGGAGAGATAATGTTTTCCCCAGAGAGATTAGGATCCCATCCATTTCCCGTGCTATTTTTAACCCATCCTGCCACTATTAAGGCAGAGGAAACCCATTCAGCTGAAACAGGGGGAGAAACTGAATCCAAAGAGCCAGAGCAGGACTGAACTAAATCTAAGGCTTTCGCCTCGGTGTGTTGTAAATGCAATCTCCCATTCTTCCCTACCCCATCTTTTCCAATCAGCCCCCGGGAATTCTGATAGAAAACGTTATCGGAGCTAAAGCAGGTAGTTCAGAGGATTGTCCCAAGTCCCCTAAAGGAGGTGTACTTATCTGTAGGCCTTCATCCACAGCCTGTGAAGGACTGATAGCACTAGGCAGAGACTCCTCATCGCAAGAATCCAAAACCAAGGACCCAGCATTAAAACAGATAATATATCCACAATTTCAGGAGAAACATCAGAGAGAACGGGGACAGGTAGCGTGTCTACCTCCCCTGGACTGATTACGCGAGCAACAGCACTTTCTGCACCCAAAACCACTTCCGGGTTCGGGATATCACGTAGCTTCTCCTGCCGCAGCAAGTCTTGCTGTAAACGAAACCTCGTCTCCACATATTGCTGCTCTGCTAAGGCTAGTTTCAATCGAATGTCAGCCAATTTCTTTTCTGTACTATTATCGTGTTCGGGAATCTGACCTCCAGTTCCCACCAGTGGAACAACTTGCGATGTAGAGCATTCCATTTCTTCAATGACCACTGTATCCAAAATATCCAACACTGGATTTGCCTCCATAGTGTCCAAAAGAAAAGGGGAAGGCCGAGGAGTAGGCTCTCTCCTCAGCCGCCCACACATCCTTCTTCAATGAAAGCTAGATCACTCTGACTGCTCACCCACAGCAATGCAGCACCCTCTAGTATCCAGAGTAGGGGAATTTCCCCGGTGTCCTGGCCAAATTTCCCTCATTCACTAAAAATACCACCAACAGCTTAATCTGGTTCAAGGTCAGTTGGCATTCATCTGTATCCCCCTCCCCCAGGTCGTGCCTGAAAATAGGCAGGATTTGTCTAGTGCACTTACCCGGTCAATAAAAACTAAATAAATAAAATAAATACTAGGTCTGGCTTGTGGGGGGGGGGGGGAATGTTGCTGGTGGGTGGTGTAGCATGGGACCACAGAAAGATGATATGTGTGTAGTAGTCCGGACCACCATCAGGTGGTACATGGCAAGCAACGTCAGTCACATGTGCAGGACATGTCAGCTATAAGTACCACTGCTACAGAACTGATCCTGCCAATGCCCAGCTGTCCCTGACAGTCCCAGATCCTGTTCCAGTAATGCACGGCATGCGAGTGTGTGGTCTGCAGACAGGGTGCTATGACCTTGCAGCAGCCAGACACCATATCTGCACATATACAGAGCTACCTATTGTGTGCTAATGGCTGCGTATTCTTTTTCTTTTTTTTTATTTATTAAAGTCTCAGAATTGCAATAACGTCATTGCGTATGCGTACAGCACACTGCACAGGTGGGAACACAGGGTCAAGGGGCATGACTGGGTCATGCATGTGTGCTCCTAAGTCAGCTCATTACCATATTCAGGGGCATCTCATCTGTTTAGCATCTCTGGAAGGCTGTGGCATGACATGTCAATGCCGTCGGGAAGTTTAACAGGACACCCCAGGAGTGCAGAAAAAGCACCTGAATGACGAGAAGAGGAGAGCCAAGGAGAAGGTGACACACATAGAGGCCTCCCTGAGTAGGACAGGGGGTGGGCTGCAGACAGGTGTGCACCTTATACCCACTGAGGAGCTGCTGGTGGCCAGCATGGGCAGAGCAGCTGTGTAGGGTGTTCCTGGGTGGGCTTCCAGATGGGCGGCAGTCCATCGCAGCACTGTGAGTATACATGCCCAGGACATGTGCCTGTCCATGTGTGTCTGTGTGTGTGTGCCATGTGTGCCCTGACAGCCCTGCTGTGTGTGGCTATCTGACCATGTGCCTGTGTGCACCAACCATGGTTCTGTATGCCCCATTCGTGGACAATAATGCGCAGTTGCATGACAGGTGGTGGTGGGGAACCCATGGTGTTGTGTTCCGCTGCACACCATTGCTGCCATCCCAGTGGGTGGTGGCCAGGTTGTTGTCACGGTCCCACACATTAACAAGGGGGCATGTACAGGCACTGGGCCTGTCCAGCTGTAGCCAGTGTATTTCTACATCAGCAGAACAGGTGTTGACTGTCATCTGCAGGGCATGTCAGGTGCACCACTAGCACACATGTATATGCACCTGTACATGCAACTCTGAACACTACTGTCATCCATGTTTGTAACCATGTATCCTTTCTTTCTGTTGCAGCTCCATCACACCTCATGGGTGCTGCCATGTCTGGTGCAGCGCAGAGTGGCACTGCAGAGGATGATGCCGGTCCATCTCACCAGGCAACAACCAGGTCTGGGGATGGGCTGTCCCAGGCCCATCACACACCACAGCTGCTCCGGACGCATCAACTGTGGTGGCAGGGTATTCCAACACTTCGGCAAGCAGTGCCATGGCTGGCGAGCGGGACAGCACTTGGCTGGAGGGGTTCTTTGGTTTGGCTGATGATGACCCATGGACACAGTGGACATTGCCAACACCCTGCTGGTGCTGGCATTCTGTACACAGGGGGCGTACAGTGATGTTGATGATGATCCTGATGACATACAACTTTGGGGGAACATGCCTAACAGTGGAGCACACGATGCACAGGTACATGCACAGGTGGTACCAGCAAGCGTTGGCGGTCCTGAGGCCCCTGGCACACCCACAGGGCCTACACTGCTGCCCACAGTGGTGGTTGCTGTGGGCTCTGTGCCTGGTGCTGCTGTGGTGGTGGGGACTACTGGCATAGGTCAGCAGGGCACTGTGGTTCCACCACAGGTGGCCTGTGATGCAGCTGTCCTTGGACGTGCAGTGGTTGCACAAGCCCAATCTCCACCCATACCCTGGTCTGCTGTGCTGCGTCCACCTACAGTGGATGCACAGCAGCAGGCCGGCACACCACCTGCCTGTTGGCACCGTCTCCATGAGCCTTCCCCTGCCAATGAGATTGAGGGCTATGCATGCCTTCTGTGGGCCACCGTGGAGGGGCAGGCATCCCTATGGGTGGAGCTCAGGGGCCTTCGGACACTGCTAGCCATTGAACATGAGTCATCGGTTACGTGGTATGCCCAGATGTTGGCAGAGGCATGCCTACTGTGGGTGGGCATGACCGCAGCTCTGGAGTGGATTGCGCATGCTACTGAGTCAGTATGTGCAACCAGTGCACCACGTGTCCACCAGACCTCCAGCAGAATCCCCAGGAGTGCCTCATGCATGCCCAGGCAGCAGCATCAGGTGGACCCATTACTCCTGATGCCATCACCACACCTCTCCAACCCCATCATCCCCATATCCGACATGGATCACAGGCCAACACATCAGTGAGCAACCGTTCACGGTCTCACTGCAGTGCCCCTCCAGAGGTGTTGGCTAGCCCCTGTGGCCAGTAGCGCTGCATCAGCAACCACCGGTAGTGGGTGTGGCTGCCCACATGTCCATGATGGGTGTGGTGCCTCCCACTGATGCCTGGGTGATAGTTCTCATGGCCCCATCGCCTGCACCCTTTGGGGCCCACTCACCTGGCTACCTGTACCTGGGGTGGCGTGGGTGATATGCACTTGTCCCAGTGTGTTGCCTGTGTAAGTCACCTGTGCAGTGCTACATGCATGTCTGAATGCACCATTGTTGTGCTGTGTAGCATGGTCGGGATGAGTGCGGTCCTGTGTCTGCTGTGCATGTGTGCCAGCAGCTGTACACTGATCAATGCCATCCTCAGCACATACGCTGTGCCCCCTGGACATGTGGATACTGCTGTGTGTGTGTGTGTGCATGTGTGTGGCATTGTCACCCTCACGGGTGCGCTACACTGCGGCACTGTTGCGATAGAGTGCCCTGCGGTGTGTATCTGGTTGTCTGGGTGTGCGTGTGTGGGGTGGGGTGCCAGCCATGTATTACCCACCTATGCTACTTACCTGCAGTCCCTGAAGTGCTCCTCCACAATGGTGTCCCTGTGCCACCGGGCCCTCGCAACCAGCCATGGTTCTCATCATGGCAGTGGTGCTCCATCACACCGCCCCTGGACTGCTGCATCCTCATTCCCCTCCTCATCCTCCTCCCTGGAACTGTCACCCTCCTCGGCCTGGACAGGTATTCCACAGTCAATGGCCATGTTGTGCAGTATACAGCAGGCCAGGAATATGCCACAGGCCTTCTCTGGGCTATACTGTAGGGCACCACCCGACCTATCCAGACACCGGAGGTGCATCTTCAGCATGCCAAAGACACGCTCGATGATGGCATGCATAGTGATGTGTGCCTCGTTGTACCACTCTTTCGCCTCTGTTCCAGGTCAGTGGAAGGGTGTCAGTAGCCAGGGTCGGAGGGGGCACACCGCATCACCCGTGAGGAGCAAGAGCAGGCCATTACTCCACTGCATATCTGTGCATAGTGCCCTCCCCCTTGCACCATGGCGCACTGGTGTGACTGCCAACTGTACACCCCGGTCCCTGTGTCGACCTTCCTGGCCGCCTACATCCACCTCATGACTGATACAGCCTGGCCAGGCTGCACATGTCTGTCCATTCCTGCTCATGCTCGCAGCCATGGCTGCCCGCACATGTTCCCATCCCCACCATCGGCACACAAATGCCCAATGGTTGACCATGCATGGCTGCATGTGATGTGTTCTGCCCTGCCACTCATGCCAGTTGTTGCACTGCACCTCACCTCCCATGCTTTGCTGTTCTGCTGCACTGTCCTCCTGTGTGTGTGCGGTTCCATCGGTGTCCCCCCCCCTCCATTTGTCCCACCTGTGCATATCCCCCTGCACATTTTGTATCATGGCAATTGCACACCTGCTCCCTCTCTCTTCATTTGTTGTGCCATGGTGGCCTGTTCATTGGCAGTTCTGCTTGCCCCACCCACCTACAAGATGGCCATTGGGTATGTTCCCAGTTTCAAACCAGTGGCAAATGGTGGACTGGTGCCATATGAAGGCATCGTGTGTACTCCCAAGATGTGTGGCGCAGACATTGCTGATGCACCCAGTGGCATTACACACCACCTGGCAGTTGACTGAGTGGTAGCCCTTGCGATTGACATATGTCATGGCATCATCACCAGGTAGTGCGTGGATTGCCACATGGGTGCAGTCAATGGCCCCTGTGACTCCTGGCATGCATGTCACCCTATGGAACTGCTGCATAGCTTCAGTCCACTCTGCCTGTGTGCTTGGGAAATGGATGAATTCTGAAGCATGTGGGAGCAGTGTGGTGAGGAACTATGTGAGAAGACGGGACGTGGATGGCTGGAATATGCCAGTGGTCTCACCGGCTGGCCTCTGGAAGGTTCCTGTGGCGAGCAGGCACATTGCAGTTGTCACCTTGGTCTCCACTGCTATGGCATGACCTCTTCCAGTGGGTGCCTGAATTTCATCATGGCACAGCTCACAGAGCTGCCTCAGAATAACCCTGTTAAGGCGGTATCGGCCGACTGTTTCAGTGTCCATCAGCTGTTCAAACGTCAGTCTAGCATGATACCACCACAGGGCTGGCTGCCTACAGTGCCTTTCACCACCATATTGCTGGTTCACCCATCTCCTCATCCCCATTAACATTCCCACCATCAGGAATGGTGCTCCATTCATTCTGTTATTCTGCTGCTGCTCTACTCCTGCTTGCTGCTGCTATCCTCTGGTCAGCCTGCTGGGGGCTTGCACTTAAGTCTACTTCTTTTATGCTTATCTCCACATGGGGCATTTGGTACTTGCACTGTGGATGCTCCTTATTTGCGCATTCATTTTGCTCTGTGAATGGTTCTGCGCTGTATATGCAGTCACACGCCCCCTCAAGATGCGCCGCATATCATTACTTCCAGTCTCCAGCACATCCTGTTTAGCGCAGCGCATCCAGGTCACACCGGGGCATCTATGATGTCTGTGAATGGCTACATGGTGCATTTCCAAGTTGTGCCGGCGCATCTCATTTGCGCCCAGCACATCTGCTTTGTGAATCCTGCTCAAAATGTGTAATCACTCTCTGATGATTTGCTACAAAATGTAATACAGTGATACACTGTTTCTTTACAGACTTTAAAGAGCCCGTAACTCTGTCTCTGTGTCATATATTTGGTAATGCCAACTTATATGCATTGCAATAAGATCTAAAAAGGCAACTTTAAAAAATATTATCTTAAACTCTGCTCTAAAAACTGCTGAGACTTGTTTCTTTACTCTAGCTTCACTGGTTCTTATACTGTTGCCTGACTGTTCATCAGCCTCTGCCCTCTCCTTTTACCACGTTGTTTTGGTGCATAGTTGGAATACTTCACTAGTATTCACAAATACCAAGTGAATCATTTTGCTGAAGTTAACACATGGTAACCTGCTAGCTAAAATGTTCAGTTATCAAAATGGAAAACACATTTCTTATCCTTTCTTCTTTTCCTCTGTATATTAGTTATAACTTTACGAGGAAGCACTATTAGTCTCACTGACTTTCTATAAATCCCTCCCCCATCGCACTGCTTTGTTCTGGCGGTATAGTTAGGCTACCTACTTCTGAACTCACATATATTAAGTGAATCTTGCAAGTGAAGCATGTATACAACAACTCAGTATTTAAATTGTCTTTCAAGTTTGAAATATGAAATATATACTTATTTTTCCCTTCCTTGTCTGTATAGTAGCAACAGCTTTGTAAAGAAATCCTCTTTGATGCAGTGATTTTACAATGCGATAATTTGTACATTCGTATTTTTATTATGTATTTTGTGTGCATGTGCTCTATATAGTGCAATACAAACATGGTACATAACTAAAACATTAACATCTAATTGTTCATCTTAATATGATCAAAGGGGGAAAGAAGTATTTGTTTCAATAGGGGTCTACATGCTTATGATTCACTTTACACATTACGTTTTAACAGTAAGATCACTTTGTTTAATTATACAATTAATGACTTTTATTAGGTACTAGTCAGTAATATCTCAGCCTATGTTTTTTGCGAAAGTGGAGTCAAAGATTAACAAGCCTTTGTCAATGCCAAATGTTCGTCACTGGTATTGCTGTTGTACCAGGTCTTGCTTATACACATTTTCACTATATATTTACCCAGCACAGAGCAGATGAGATGCAATGTCTCATTTTCAGTGGTGTCCTGCTTTAACACACTGTTAGACTGTAATTACCCAGGACAGCACTGGGTCCAAACATTGCCAGTCACAATAGAGCACACAAGGTGCGTGCAACAAAAACAGTGTCATTTTTTATTTGTGGGGGGCTTTGACCCCCATACCCCCCGACGCAGGGGGCTCTGCCTCCCCCCCTGCACCCCCCAGACTTAAAGATTCTCACTCTGAGGGGGAGCGGATCACGGGGCAAGTTAAATTTCTGGGCCCCCTTTATAAAAAAGCAAGTCCCGAAGCAGGCAAAATGACTGGAGACCAGGATTAGAACCCTGGTCTCCAGTATCGCTGGCTGAGCTGCTGTATGCCCCTGCCCTCCACACCACAGGAGCAGCTTGGACAGCTACTGGATCCCTGTTGCCCTTGTCCTTTCTTCAGGACTACGGACAGCGACCAGGGGAGCGCTTATAGCAAGCACTGTAAATCCCTGGTCGCTGTCCGTACGAGGGCTTACCAGACTAGTGCCATATAGTGTGGCGCTATTCTGGTAGCACTCATCTAACCCATTACCACCCAGGACAGGGAAGCTGAGAGGCAGTATTTACTTTTAAGTGGGCTCCTACATTTTGACCTAAAATGTCCAGTAGTCTTTTTATGACCTGACCTTATAAGTCATCCGACACCTGAAGCCACTTGTGCCTACCTCCAGGAGGAATTTAACCAGCTCCAGAACCAGCTCATCCATAAAAAACTTCTTCTAAATGCTAAAAAACAAAAGCAATGTTGTTCTCGCCCTATAGCCGTGTGATGAATCTGGCCACCTCCGGAGCACTACCTCAGATTACCACAATTCTTGGAGAGAAACTAGAGTTTGTCTCAAAGTTTAAATACCTAGGTGGGTGGTTAGACCATAATCTGTCATTCACTGAGCACGTCGAGGACCTTGTAAAGAAGTTAAGGCAGAGACTGGGGCTATTCTTTAGAATTAACCAGTTTCTTACTAGAGATGCAAAAGTCCGCCTTGTCCAAACTACTTTTCTTTCGCTGATCAATTATGCAGATTTCCTTTATAGCCAATGTCCCAGAGCCTCTCTTGCTAAGTTGGATACACTTTACCACAGGGCCATCCAGTTTATTACTGGTCTCCCCATCTCTACCCATCATTGTTCCTTGTACAAAGCCATATGGTGGTCCTCTCTTATGTTTAGGCATAATAGAAACGCAGTCCTTTGGACTTATGCAGTCTTCTTGAAGTGACTTCCACAATGTATAATAGACTGTCTCCCATTAAGTGAGCCAGGGACGTATGCCCTAAGAAGCGCATTCTACATCACATTATGTATCCCTAAGGCTTCCTCTCACTATGGCAGAGTGGCCATTAGTTTCCTGTTGCCAACATTGTGGAACAAAGTACAAAAATTATTGAAATTAAGCTGCCTCCGTAGTATGAATGCCTTTAAATCTCTGTATGCTCAGTATGTGTGTGAGTCATGCAATTGCTACCCAAGCCCCTAATTTTAGTCCGAAGCATCAGGCTGCTGCCTCTGTGCATAGTTGAATTTATGATCACTTGTAACCTTTGGTGACCTTAACTCCATGAGCATCTTATGCCTTAAATGTTTTTCCCCTCTAAAAATCCCTGTAGGGTTATTATCTCTTCATGGCTTTCATGGTCGCTACACCTTACTCGCCCTGCTGTCTTTTACATATTGCTTAATCTGTGGCTCTTATTCCCCTACCCTGTACCATTTAACTGCCCTATTTCATCTTCATATTCCCTTTCCACTGCATTCCACTCTTACTATTTCTTTCCTTTGTCCCCTAACTCTCTTCCCAGCCATAGACTAGCCCTTCAAGGGCTCCCTGCCCCTTAGGTGGGAGAAATGCGGATACCGGGTGGTTGTCGCTTCCATAGCCACCGCCTGAGACACCCAGACCAGACTTCTTACTAGCAAGGTGCAGCATTGCTGATACCCAATTGGAACGTGAGCGCTTTTCTGCTCTGGCGTCTGATTGGCTCCTGCAGTCTGTTCCTGTGTCTCCCTCAATACTAAGCTAAAGTCTGATCTTCTGTCTAAAACTTGCACAAAAAAGAGCTGTACTTACTTATTGCCTAATAGTTATGACCTCTATTTTTTCCTGTTTAGAGTGTCAAGAGTTGGGACTCTGTTTGATTACACTCCTTTCTGAATTTCTGTGGTTGGGCCAGTCTTTAGGCATCAAGGAATACCCGGCTCTGTCGTCCTGCTGTTTTGGTCCTCCCGCTGGTTCAGATGTTCCATTGTCCATGGCTCAGTACTTAATACTGTCCCCTTCCTCCATCCTCTGCCAAGGATATGCTCTCCACAGGCTCCCTGCCCATACACGGGGGAAACCCGGGCAGTGGGCAGTCGGCGCTGCCTCTACTGCCACCTGAGAACCTAAGCTTAGACTCTCCATTAGCAAAGCATGGCATTAGCAGCCATCCAATCAGAACGTGAGTGCTCTTCGGTGTTGGCTTCCAATTGGTTCCTGCAGTCTGCTTCTGTGTCCATTCTAAACCAAGCATAAATCTGATTTCCATGCTGAAATTTGCCAAAAAAGAGCTGTAATTACTTTTCTCCTTGACTGTTAAGACCCTTATCCTTCTGTTTAGAGTGTTACATCTAGGGATACTGTGTGATTACACTGCTTTTGAAATTCTGTGCTTGCGTCAGCTCCCTACACGAGCAGCCGATCAGTTCTCCCTACTGAAGTTCCTACTAAGCCTCATCTTACGTCCTCCTTAAATATTACAAAAGCACTCTGAACTATGACTGATGTAACACTGAGTACTTACTTGCATTAATTGCATTAATTGTTTTTTTTTACTTGTGTTATTTGGCTGTATTGTAAATATCTCTGTATGCATTGTACCATTTGACCCGGAACTAACCAGGTCCATCTTGTAAACGAGCCTGCTCAATGATGTTCGCCTGGATAAATAAAGATTCTGATTGATTGATTGATTGATTCTGATCATTACAGGTGACATTTTTAAAACCCCATTCGAAAGGTGATTTAGCTGTACAACTGAGGAAACAAGTTTCGGAGGGGATTTGAATAATGACACCTGCCACGTTCAGGAGCTGGGGCAACACAAGGGATATGTTGAACATTAGGGGCCAAAATCTGCAAAAAAATAAAGTTATGAGTAAATGTTGGAACAATTCGTTTCCTCATAACTTTGTTGTTTTTTCAATTTTTACCCCAAATTTTCAACATCATTTTTTTTTTACCACTCCTGAGCAAGACAGGTGTCATTTATAAAACAACAACTGAAACGTTATTTTGCACAAGTGTTAAAACACATTTTGGGTAGGGTTTGAGAAATGGCAGCTGTCACATTCATGAGG